>CP139766.1:1250000-2500000 GCA_034370585.1 Fragaria x ananassa
CAGCATCATGCTCCTGCTTTAAAACATCTCTTTCATGCCTTAATTGATCTCTCTCATTCTTTAGTGAATCTACCTGCATCATTTGCGATGAACATGTCTCCTGCAACAAGAAAAAGTGCTTGCAACATTAGAAAGCCAACATGGTGACAATGCAGAATATAAGTATCCAACACATACCTCCAAGTCTTTAGTTTTCCGGGCCAATTTATCTAGCTCTGCAAAATGCTTCACAACCTCTGCCTTCAAATCATGATTCTCTTTTACATGGTGATCACGATCATCTCTAACCTCTTGCAATTGTCCTCTGAGACATTCGTTTTGCTTCAAAGCATCATCAAGTGAAGCCTACAAGCAAGAAGCCAGAAAAGTCAATTAGCAAAACTGGGAAAACCCATGTAACAGCAGTTCTCAAAGCATTAGACAGAAATATGTGATGAATCTTTACTTTATGTGAAGCCAATTGATCTTCCAATGCCTTCTTGTGACCCCTCAAGTTGCTAAGGTTCTCAACCATAGTCAGCTTCTCGTTTTCTGCCCGTTTCCGGGACTCATCCATTGTGTTCACATCACTTTGCAGCTTGCTATTATACTGTTGCAAACTCTTGTTATACTCTTGTGTTCGATTATAATCATCTTCAAACTTGATAGCCTACAGAGATTAGCAACGTCAGAGGAAGACATAATGCAGATTTCTGAAAATCTGAGATGAAAATAAAAAAGAATCTGGAAGAGGTTTAATAATTGTATTACCCTCTGCTCAACGACTAATTTCTGTTCCCGTACTTTTTCAAGCTCATCTGAGAGAGCAGCCCTTTCTTCCTTTTCTTTTCTGTGACTACGAATTGCATCCTACATGTCAAATGGAGATCATTTAAGCAATAAAGGAAGAGAAGGAGAAAAAGATAAAATAAGATTAATACGAATGAAATTTTACCATCTTCTCTGATTCTTCGTTTGCAAGTTTCTCTTCTAGAGTAGCTAACTTCAAATTTATGGCATTGAGTTCATCAACCAAGTTCTTCATCTTTTCCTCTTAAAAAATAAAATTTAAACAAATTACCAATCTGTTGCCTCTGACAAAAAGATGACCGAATTGAAAACCAAACAAATATGCTAAAGCAAGCAGTTCACTGACACATGATTCTGAACAAAGCAAGATATTTTTTAAGAAAACTAGAGATGTGGAACTTAATTCACTGGAAACCATAATAGTTTGACTCAGTCGAATGAGCATATGCTACTGTAGCAGACAATTTTGATAGTGAGGCAACTCAATTACCTGTATCCGCACACTTCTTTTCAGAAGCATTCAATAAATTCTGAAGCCTTTCCACCTCAAGAAGATGTTCTTTCTCGACCTTCTGGTACCATTTAATGCAATCCTTTAGGTTTTTATGGTATGCAGCTCGTTGTTGAGCATTCCCCTGCCATACAACCAAATACCAATCGGTTAATAAAAACAACATTTCACATCTCAAAACAAGTAGAAAGCCTCATTTTAGATAAACCAGTCAACAGTTGGCAAGAAAAGAAAACCTTGTGATCAAACTTCTTCTCAATATACTTCTTGTTCAACAACTCATCGACTTCTTCTTTCGTGAACTCTCTCTCAGCCTCGCCGCACTCTGAACCCTCCGCGCTGGCAGTCTCACTGGCAGCTCCAACTTCTTTCCTCTTGTTAACAGACTTAAATGGCAGTCGCGGTCGCCCCATGCTACTCTGACCGTCTGCTTTTCCTGTCAACCTCCTCTTCTTGTCCAATGGAACTTCGTCACCGCCAATCTTCTTCTTCAAAACAAAACCAAAATCAACATTAACACAACGATTCAGCAGCTCACTATGTCACTGTATCAATGCAGCCCAACAAAAACAAATCGAAACCCACACTTTCTCGGCTTCGAAAGAAACGAATTACAATCACAAACATGATCAAATTAACAAAACCCCACAACGCAACAACAAGAACCCATTTACTTGTTTTCCAGACTGATTCATGCCTCATATAACAAAACCCACACCCACCCAAGTAAAATCAAACACAGAATCACTCTCATCTTTCACTTTCTATCATTTCCCCCAATTTCTCACAACCCCAAATTAGGGCTTCGTCTACTTCACACCAGAAACGTAATTTCACAACAAAGATAGTTAGGGCTTACAGTAGATGGGCTACGGGGAGGCCTATTCTGGTTGCGCGAAGCCATGGAAAACACAAATCGGAGTACCCACTCCTCAGACCTAGAGTTGCGTAATCCGGCGTCGTTTCGGTTGCGGATCTGGGGAAATCGGCGACGGGGATGACCGTATAAGGACTCGGATCTTCGATTGTACTGAAACGGGTCCCGAGAGAAATCGAAATTTGGTGATTGGGGGAAAAAGCTAGGGTTTTGAGAGCCGAAGAGTGAAGAGAGAGAGAGAGAGACTCAAAATTTGAAATTGGATCTGGCGCGTCTACACGCTCTTCAAAAACAGACGTTGTCGTTTATTCGGGTCGGGTCGGTCAGCAGAGTCCATTATGGGCCCAATTTTTCCAAATTTTGTAATTAAACTAGGGGTTAATATTCTAAAGAATCTAAGACAACCTTTAAAAGTGGGATTAGCACTTTGTAATGAAAATGATTAAACAAAGAGTGAGAGTGATGGAAAAGATTTGAGAAAGAAGTAGCTAAAGTTTCAACACCAATGTGTTGCAATTGAAGGACCTTGTGAATTGGGGGGAGAGCAAAATGGGAAGGGTGCAGCTCTTTGTGTTGGGCTATTTGAAAGACCAAATTAGGTGGAAATGGAGCGTTTTTCATTTATTAATTTTCATTGATTTTCCATTTTAGGTTCCAATCCTAAATGGGAACTCAATTTCTTATGGTTATAGATTTTATTTTGAATTTTGATTCGCATGACTTGTAAAGTTCAACGGACTAATTTTTCAAAATAATGTGACAATAATTTAAAATTTAAAAAAATAAACAAAATATTATAATTAGCGAAATTGTTCGCGAGTTGCAACTAGCGCTATGTGAATGGGTTGAACCTCAATGGAAATTTGATAAAGATACGACAACGAGTCATGGTTGCATTTGATTAGTAAGTGTTCCATTGGGACAAACGACCTTAACAAGTATTGTTTCCCTTAAAAAGAATTCTAGAGCGTGGCATAAAACATTGTTATTGCTATAAATTGAATGAGTTTTTACTCACATACTCATCGCATCAATGAAAATTATATGATTTGTGTTTACTAAACAATGATTGAAAGGTTATTCATCGTGTTGTGAGAATTTCTTCAACATATTAAACGATGACAATACGTAATTACCCTTGGCGACTTCATAATCTTCATTTTTCAACTTGACACCTAGTGACTATCATAGTATCATCGCCTCAAGGCTTTGAAATGTCATGCACATCATAAGATCGCCCCTCCATATATATATATGTTTAGAAATGAATCAATTATCGCTTTTCAAACTAGAAAGACACCAAATTTGATGACTTACTTACTGTAAGCTCCATAATTACAACTAGCAACTAACTATGATGACTTAAGATAATCGGTATATTCAACGGACTTGCGATAAACTCAACATACGGAAGACAACTTATCCCAACATTTTATCATTATTGTCTAAACTACCCATAAATCATGGATGGTGATATTAACACACATTTTATTGTTATTCATACACTCCTTATAATTTTGTTTTTATTTTAATACAATCATATTTACAATGTGCCCAAACTATCTTTGGCTCTTCAATAACTCATTAGACTCCATGGACGCCATCTTCGTGCTCCAGTACTCCATCTCCAGCGGCCTGAAATTCTCTACGAACCTCAAGACACCTCTTTTCCTTCCTAACCTTACCTCATGTCTCAAACCCGCCCCCAAACTCAAACCCATGTCCATCTCCGTCATCCAAAACTAATTAAACCAATTCCTCAAAACGCACAAGCCACTCTCATCAGATCGACCCAAATTCCTCCGACGAGTTGTACGAAGAATCTAACGAGATAGTCGGTAGCTGAGCGGCAAGTCTAGCATCATAATGTAGTAAAAACGACCATACCCTTTCATGATTCTCGGATTCCCTATCCAAAAATGTGGTGGCAGAGTACGATAGAAAAAACCAGATATGTGTTATCAAATTTGCTAAAATGGGAGAGGACAAGATATGTGCGCGTTGGAATGGCGTTTTAGATGGATTTGGTGATGGAAAGGATTTGGCGGTGACCCAGGATGTATATATACCATAGATGTATACAATGAACCTTAATTGAAATGCATGGCTTGGAACAGGGAGAATGTACATTGATGATTGTAGTCATCATCTACTCTCATATATATCATTCACATAGATCTATTATGGATTCTGCATTAAACTGAGGTTGAGTTTTTTTGTTTTTGAACGAAAAACCAGCGTCGAAAGGGAGGGTAGTTTAGGTAGATTGTAAATGTAATTGTATTAAAATAAAAACAAAATTTTAAAGGGTGTGCGAATAACAATAAAACGTGTGTTAATAGCATCACTCTAACTCGGAACACTTTTTTTATTTGATACTGATCTTCATAAAAATTGAAACTCAATGTAGACCCTTTTCATTAAAATAGTATTTTCAATTTGAAACTACGCAATCCAAAGCAACCAAAATATCTGTTGATTTCTCATTTCTATAATTGAGATTCGAGAGGGGTGAGAGTATTATCATCATGATCATAATCCGATGGAATCCACGTGTCATTATGACACAGTCCCTGCTGGAACATTATCCAACTTGTCAAATAGAAAATGCGACAAGGAGCACATGTCCACCCCCCATTGGCCAATTCCATATCTTTACTTATCCAACCAGAAAATGGCAGATAAGGTCCTCGCCCAAAATCACTCTGCATCACAGAAGCATAGAACAAAACTTGATCGAATATCATCCACCAAAAAATATATTTCCACCTTCGTGCCTCAGTTTAACCGTCACTTGCAACATACGAAAACTGAGAAGCAAAAATGGCACAAGCTATGGCTTCAATGGCTGGTCTACATGGTTCCTCCCAGGCTGTGTTGGAAGGCAGCAGCCTCCATCTAAGTGGCTCATCTCGCCTGAACATAGTTGGTAACAACACCAGGCTAGCCGTGACCAGAACCGGGTTCGCCATTAGAGCCCAGCAGGTGTCTGCTGAGCCCGAGACTAGCCGTCGCGCTATGCTCGGTCTTGTGGCAGTTGGTTTGGCCTCTGGATCCTTCGTTCAAGCTGTGCTTGCTGAGGCTAAACCCATCAAAGTCGGCCCTCCTCCCCCGCCATCCGGTGGACTGCGTAAGCAAACGAACCCTTTTCTTATCAGTACTAATGGATTGCATTATAGTTTACTTGTGCCACAATATTTAAAATGTCTAATTATATACGAAGGAATTAGATCTAATATGGTGTTACAACAAGCATATGGATGCAAAATGATGCTAGATGTGATCGCATGATTAACTAATGGAATGAAATGTAATTGCTTTGGAGTTTACTTAGAACATGTTAAGTATTGCGTTCCAATGTGTAAGAGGTAATGTAACTTGCGTGAACGCAATTGGTGTGTTGAGGCAGCTGGAACTGACAACTCGGATGAGGCAAGAGACCTTGATCTGCCATTGAACAAGAGGTTCTTCTTGCAGCCACTGACTCCGGTTGAGGCTGCCGCGAGGGCAAAGGAGTCGGCCAAGGAAATCCTTGGCGTCAAGTCATTCATAGACAAGAAGGCATGGCCATCTGTCCAGAACGATCTTCGTCTCAAATCTTCGTACCTCCGATATGATCTCAAAACAGTCATCTCTGCCAAGCCCAAGGAAGAGAAGGAGTCACTCAAGACTCTCACCGGAAAGCTCTTCCAGGACCTTGACAATGTGAGTGATCATAAACTTAGGCAAAATGCTAAGTACTTTGAGAATGGAAGCAGCAGTGGTTTAATACATGCATGTACTAATTTCATCTTCTTTTTCAGTTGGACTATGCAGCCAAGATCAAAAGCACCCCACAAGCAGAGAAGTACTATACCGAAGCTGTGTCTTCCCTTAATGATGTTGTTAAAAAGCTTGGTTAAATCGAATTTATGTATTTGATCCATAATGTAAGCTTTATTTGACATTTCGTCAGACAATTTTCATTTGCATATATTTGCTATTTGGACTTTGGAGGGATCCTAGCTATTTAGCACTCTATACAGGCAATACCGCTATACAAATATATAATCAATGCCTCTGCTCTAAAAGCATCAAGTAATATCTACTATCTATTATACAGAGGTCTCCACAGATTATCCTTTCCAGCTGTTATTATAATTTCAAATTCGTGTGATAAAACATGATGATCGCGACGTCCACGTAGCACCTTACACTCACCGGTGACTGAATCATAGTAAAGATGCACTAGGTGAATATGCTCATCTGCATAGGGTAAGTAAAGCACTTGTAGGATTGCAGGATTTCTGATACGACAGCCAAAATCATCACCTTTCTCCAGAAATAAGCCGTTATCCACAATGCTGGAATCCTTTCAGTTATATAGAGAAGTAACTTGGGGAAGGCTCAGAGGAGTAGACCGATTCATATGTTTTGCGATCTTCCTTGATCAAGGAACACCATTGCTTCAAACCAAGTCAAAATCTCATGGATAACATCAAAAGGAAGCTCATACACAAATCAAAAGGATAACATCAAAAGGGTTGAAGTTACATGCAGGAGGAACCTAGATATTACAACTAATTAGTTGAAGTAATAATATCGATTCGATATATGCAAAATTATACACAAATCATGCAGAAGGTTATACAATCATGATCATCGATAAATGGTGCAAACTAATCAATCAAACTGTTGTTTTGCTACATATATCACACACACACACATATTATATATACTTAAAAATCAAACGAATATAATAGACCTACCAGAAAAACTGAGAATTGAAGAAACAAAACAATAATTAACAAGTTTACCATGATCAATGCGCTCAAGGTTTGCAGATACTCTCGGGAAAAAAAAAATAATCTACCTTTGGGCCTCCGTCTACATCTCCGCGACACCCATAGTCTTCGTCCAAAGCCCACATAGCCCAACTATCTACCTGGAAAAGGCGGGTCTGAATAAACCCGAACCCGAACCGCTAGTGTAAAAAGCAAACAAAACCCAAGCTAGCTAGCTCTCTCAGTCTCTGACTCTCTGTAGCTCGTGCAATTCAAACCCTAAATTTCCAGAAACCCAAACCCTACCTCCCCCAATCTCTTCCTCCATGGCACCTAAACGCCCGTCACCCTTGGACGAACCGCCGGCCGCTTCTTCATCGGAGGAAGAGCAGGAAGCCTCATCGGAAGAAGCAGCATCCGGATCCGGATCTGAGGAGTCCGAATCCGAAACCGAAGCTTCCGAGGCTCCGAAGACCACCTCCACCGCGAAGCCGCAACCGAAGAAGCCGGAATCCGCCGCCGCCGCAAGGCCTCAGTCGTCCTCCTCCGGCGAGACGGAAACCGATTCAGAGTCCGAATCCGACGGCGAAATTATCGGCAACAGCAAAGTGCATGTCAAGCCGATCGCCTCGAAGCCCATGGAGGCGGTCACGCCGCCGCCGAAGGCCACCAAACCCAGATCGAAGCCCGCTGCTTCTCCGGCGACAGCGAAATCCGGCACCAAGCGGCCTAACGGCCGCGAGAGCGAGGTGATTAAGGACTCGAAGAAGGCGAAGAAGAAGGGAGATGATCAGGAGGAGGATGGAGTAGAAGAGGAATCTTCGAAGAAATCGAAACTGTTTCAGAGGCTTTGGAGCGATGAAGATGAGATTATTATCCTGAAAGGGATGAATGATTACGCTACGAAGAAAGGAGTGGATCCTTATGCTGACATGGGTGCATTCCATGAGTTTATCAAGAAATCGCTGAAGGTGGATGTCTCGAAGGTCCAATTGCAAGATAAGATTCGGAGAATGAGGAAGAAGTTTGAGAACAATGTGAGGAAGAAGCACGAGCCGACTAAGCCTCATGAGAAGAAGACTTACGAGCTGTCAAAGAAGGTTTGGGGAGGTGGTGAGGATCTAGCTGGGAAGACGGAACAGCCCAAGGCTAATGGGAAGGCCAAGGCTAAGAGTAATCAGAAGGGTGACAGCAAGACTCTGGCTTCTATGAAAGCTGATCTGCTGGCGTCCCCGGACCCTTCAAAGGAAGCTGAGAAGAGTGGAGCGTTGAAGCGGTGTGCGTCTGGGAGTGTGTCGACTGAGGTTATTGGGTTTGATAAGGGTTTCAAAGAGCTGGGGTTGTCTGAGACTATTGTGCAGCAGGGTCTTGAGTTGATTGGTGGATCAAAATGCGCTGAGCTGAAGGATAAGTGGAACGAATTGCATGTTGCTGAACTGGAACTTTTTGTCAAGAGGACTGAGCTGATGAGAAATCAGGCCCAGATGATATATGACGCCATCAAGTCAGATCATTAGAATGGTGGTCAGGTAACTCCATAAGTCAAGATGATCCAGAAATCCCTTGACTGGCCATTGTTGTGCTCCTTTACATGAACTGATTTGGCCTAATGTTAATGTTTTTTTCTTAGTTGTAGCAGTCCTTTCTTGTTATTATTGCTTTCAGGGATTCTTAATGTTGCAGTGATCTTTAGTTTGGTTATGCAAACTAATGAAATGAAATGGTGTGTTACAAATTATGTTGTTGGATTATGGAACAATATTGTATTAAGACATTTGGTAAGGGCTGGCTGAGTTTATGAAGGGAGTAAATATATGAACATAAATTTGGCTTAAGAACTGAAGGGATGTGCATATTATCAAAGTTTCATGTTTGTATTTAGTATAGCATTGGAAGTTTATAGTCAGTACACTCAGTGTGGAAGTGAAAGTGTAACCAAATTGAAAATATAATCACTACAAGTGGTTCATTGTCCGCTTACATATGTGGTAGGTTGTATGATTTCTTCAGGAAAAAAAAAAAAACCGGAACTTTTTTGCATATTGTTGGAAATCTTAGAATACTTTTGTTTTTTTTGTTTTTTTAATCATAAAAGATGGTTCACCATTAGTCTACAGGAGCTGTAGCTTGTCTATTGCTTACCTATGTAGTGTTGTCTTGCTAGTTCCTTATTTTGTTATTTATGGTGCTTTCTTGTTTCGATTTTTGCAGTAGATGATAAAATTAGTTTTAGAGTTCCATGAATCCTTTTCCCTTTCAAGTTTTAGCATATCTTTCCATGTTTCAAGTTGCTGCAGAAGTAGTTTAGAGGTATGCGTTATGGCTTTTGTGGAAAATGTTTCAAACTACTTCATAATTCATATGCTCTGAGTTTTAAAGGAGTACTGATCGATGATGTTATTTCTATTGAGATTGTAGTATACTTTTATAAATCTCACTATAATTCATCATGGGAAAGCCGCCAAGACCATCGTCGACTCTTCTTCTCATTAGTCATAAGTCATATGCTTCTTGTTCAAATGATTGAAAGATGTGATGGAAGTATAATCATTGAGATTGTAGGAAAAAAAGTTTCATTAATCATACCATAATATTGGTGCTGAAAGAATTTAGGTTTCATACTCCATATGGTGGATGTTTAAGAACTGTAAATGGATTGCTTTAAAGTTGGCAGGTCAAGGCAGCTAAAGGCGGTCCAAGGAAGATTAAGGCGGGTCAAAGCGGGTCAAGGCAGCTTAAGGCGGGTCTAGGCAAGGTCAAGGCACACCAAGGCAGATCAAGGCGGGTGATGGCGGGTCAAAGCGGGTCGTGGCTGGTCAAGGCAGGCATAAGCGGGTGAAGGCGGGTCCAAGGCAGGTCAAGGCGGGTCAAGGCACACAAAGGCGGGTCCAGGCAACCCAAGGCAGCCCATGGCGGTCCAAAGCAGGTCAAGGCGGTCCAAGGCGGGTCAAGGCACACTAAGGCGAGTCAAGGCACACCAAGGCAGATCAAAGCGGGTTAACGTGGGTCAAGGCGGTCCAAGGCAGGTCAAGGAACACTAAGGCGGGTCAAGGCACACCAAGGCAGATCAAGCCGGGTCACAACGGGTCAAGGCAGACCAAGGAGGGTAAAGGCAACCCAAGGCTGGTCATGGCGGGTCAGGGCAACCCAAGGTAGGCCAAGGCGAGTCAAGGCACACCAAGGCGGGTCAAGGGAAACAAAGGTAGCCCACGGCGGTCCAAGGCGGGTCAAGGCGGTCCAAGGTAGGTTATGGAAGGCCAAGGCTGGTCAATGCCGCCCAAGGCGGTCCATGGCAGATCAAGACGGGTAATGACGGGTCAAAGCCGGTCGTGGCTGGTCAAGGCAAGCAAAAGCGGGTGAAGGCGGGTCCAAAGCAGGTAAAGGCGGGCCAAGGCACACAAAGGCGGGTCCAGGCAACCCAAGGCAGCCCATGGCGGTCCAAAGCAGGTCAAGGCACACCAAGGCAGCCTAAGGCGGTTCAAGGCAGATCATGGCGGGTCAAGGCGGCCCAAGGCAGGTCAAGGCGGGTCAAAGCAGGCCAAGGCGGGTCAAAGCAGGCCATGGCGGGTTAAGGCAACGCAAGGCGGGTCTAGGCACACAAAAGTGGGTCAAGGCAAACAAAGGCAGCCCAAGGCGGTCCAAGGCAGGTCAAGGTGAGTCAAGCCACACCAAGGCGGGTCAAGGCAGCCCAAGGCAATCCAAGGTAGGTCACGGTGGGTCAAGGCGGGTCGAGGCGGGTGGAAGCGGGTCAAGGCACACCAAGGCAGCCTAAGGCGGTTCAAGACGGGTCACGGCGGGCAAGTCAGACCAAGGCAGGTCAAGGCGGGTCAAGGCGCGTCAAGGCAGGCAATGGCGGGTCAAGACAACCCAAGGCGGGTCAAGGCACAACAAGGCGGGTCTTGGCACACCAGGCTGGGTCAAGGCAAACCAAGGCAGGTCAAAACGGTCCAAGGCGGGTTAAGACACACCAAGGTGGGTCAAGGCAGCCCAAGGCGGTCCAAGGCGGGTCACGGCGGGTCAAGACGGGTTGAGGCGGGTGGAAGCGGGTCATGGCGGGTCAAGGCACACCAAGGCGAGTAAAGGTGGCCCAAAACGGGTCAAGGCGGCTCAAGGCAAGCAAAGGCGGGTCAAGACGGTCCAAGTCAGGTCAAGGCAGGACAAGGCGGGTCAAAGAGACCAAGGGTGGATCACGGCGGGTCAAGGCAGGCCAAGGTGGGTCAAGGTGGGCCAAGGCGGGTTAAGACAGGCCAAGGTGGGCAAGGCACACGAAGGCGGGTCAAGGCAGGCCAGGGCAGGTTAAGGCGGCCTAAGGTGGGTAAAGGCAGCCCATGGCAGGCTAAAGTGGGTGAAGGCAGGCCAAGGTGGGTCAAAGCGGGCCAAGGCGGGTTAAGACAGGCCAAGGCAGGTCAAGGAGGGCCAAGACGGGTCAAGGCAGGCCAAGGCGGGTCAAGGCAGGCCAAGGCGGGTTAAGACATGCCAAGGTGGGTCAAGGCGGGTCAAGGCACACCAAGGCGGGTCCAGGCAACCCAAGGCAGCCCAAGGCGGTCCAAGGCGGGTCAAGGAACACTAAGGAGGGTCAAGGCAGGTCAAGGCACACCAAGGCGGGTGAAGGCAGGCCAAAGCGGATCATGGCGGGCCAAGGCGGGTCATGGCAAGTCAAAGCAGGCCAAGGCGGGTCAAGACATGCCAAAGCGGGTCAATGCAGCTCATGTAAGGCGGGTCAAGGCAGGCCAAAGGGTCGAAGGTAGGTCAAGGCGGGTCAAGGCAGGCTAAGGCGGCCCAAAGCAGTCCATAGTGGTCCAAGGCAGGCCAAGGCGCGTCAAGGCACACCAAGGCGGGTCAACGTAGCTGATTCACGTCTTTTCAAGCACTTATTTAAACACTCAATCAAACACAAATACAATTAAAACCCTTCTTTGTAGATGTAGCATTGGTAAGTAGGGATCGTTCTTAACCGGGGATTGAGGGTGCTTGCATAACTATGCTAAGGTTGTTTAGGGGGGTGCAAGTTTTGTTCTAAATTCCTACAAATTAAAAACAGAAAGTTGGTTAGATACATATCAAGAAATCACAAGTTCTAACATGTTTAAACTCATAGACAAGCAAACAATCAAGAACACATAAACCTAAACATGCATCCAGCCGAAAATAAGGTTCTAAATCTATTATTTACAAGTGATCATCACATCTAGTCACTTGAAACCGTTTACCTCTTCCTCCTTTGGTACCTACGAAATTTCCAGCCAAGGTTAAGACATACACACATGCATACATTGAAAATAAGAAGCAACCAAATCGAGTGAACTTCCTAAGTCCAATTTTATATTTGATTAGTTCATTGAAACATGCAAGGATGAACCAAATCGAGTATCATCCATACAAGCTCCAACGCATTAGGGGTAGGAATGCTAGCATGCATATTCGAACCTAGGGCTGCAAACACATGGAAGGCATCAAACAAGTCTGAAAATAAACATCCATACATCAAAACTTGTTCTCTTTACACATAGTGTCGAAATACACCAACATAACCGAAATAAAGTACAAGTCATTGTTACACTTTTGGGCTCCGAGGGATATTCGCTCCGCAAGCTTCGGGTGCAACAGCTCCTTGGTGATGGTGAACACGCAGAGACCCCAGCCAAATCGAGCAAAGGATGCCTACGGATGGAGGAAGGATTATTTGGAAGGTGGTGGATGGTATTTCGGCTATGGGAGATTTCTGGCTAAGTAGAAGAGGAGATGGTGCCTGGACAAGGCTTCAGCTCTATGATGTGAGAGATATCTTTTTCTTCTTCCCCAAAGCCTCCTTATATAGGAGATGGTTTGGTGATGTTCTCCTCATTTCAAATACAACCATGCACAATTATGCTCCATTCAATACAAAACCGTTACAACCATTAGCTATTAAGCTCCCACCATTACATCATGCAATTAAGCTTCAAAAACGTTTCAACCATGCCATTAAGCCATGCAAAACAGTTTCAAATCCAGCCATAACACCATCCATGCAATTGTCAATTAAGCTATTTAAGTAGCCATTCAAAACCGTTTCAATTATACATTCGTTTCACCCAATTTACTCACCACCGTTACATCCATTTGCATTAGCTTCAAAAACGTTTTTGCCATCTAGCTCATCACTTCATGCCATCATCTCATGCATGTAATTAAATATCCTCCATGCAATTACGTACACTCCATGCATATTAGCTCCCCGTCTAGACTTTATCAATGTTCATGCATCACTACTTACTCCATATCCTAGTCAACATAGGAAATTGTTTCCTAGTCAACACAAGCTTCCTTTTTGACTCCAATTCTTCTTTGGCCGAGAATACCATGTAATTGCACATATTTTGGTCCAAATCGCCTCCTTTATTATTTCTCCTTTATTTTCTACCTAAAAACATAAAACAAGTTAGAAACATATTTACTAAGCTCATAACAAAGCCAAATGTAGAGAGAAAGACATTAATAATCAAGCATAAAATGCGTAGATCAGTAGCCCAAGGTGGTCCAAGGCAGATCAAGGTGGGTTAAGGCGGGACGTGGCGGGTCAAGGCAGGCCAAGGCGGGACGTGGTGGGTCAAGGAGGCCCAAGGCAGGTCAAGGCAAGCCAAGGCGGGTTAAGACATGCCAAGGTGGGTCAATGTGGGCCAAGGCGGGTCAAGGCAACCCATGGCGGGTCAAGGCGGTCCAAGGCAGGTAAAGGCGGGTCAAGGCAGGCCAACGTGGGTCAAGGTGGGCCAAGGCGGGTTAAGACAGGCCAAGGTGGGCAAGGCACACGAAGGCGGGTCAAGGCAAGGCAGGGCAGGGCAGGCTAAGGCGGCCTAAGGTGGGTAAAGGCAGCCCATGGCAGGCTAAAGTGGGTTAAGGCAGGCCAAGGTGGGTCAAGGCGGGCCAAAGCGGGTTAAGACAGGCCAAGGCAGGTCAAGGAGGGCCAAGGCGTGTCAAGGCAGCCCAAGGCGGGTCAAGGCAGGCCAAGGCGGGTTAAGACAGGCCAAGGTGGGTCAAGGCGGGTCCAGGCAACCCAAGGCAGCCCAAGGCGGTCCAAGGTGGGTCAAGGAACACTAAGGAGGGTCAAGGCAGGTCAAGGCACACCAAGGCGGGTCAAGGCAGGCCAAAAGCGGATCATGGCGGGTCATGGCAGGTCAAAGCAGGCAAAGGCGGGTCAAGGCACACCAAGGCGGGTCAAGGCAGGCCAAAAGCGGATCATGGCGGGTCATGGCAGGTCAAAGCAGGCAAAGGCGGGTCAAGACAGGCCAAAGCGGGTCAATGCAGCTCATGTATGGCGGGTCAAGGCAGGCCAAAGGGTCGAAGGTAGGTCAAGGCGGGTCAAGGCAGGCCAAGGCGGCCCAAAGCAGTCCATGGTGGTCCAAGGCAGGCCAAGGCGCGTCAAGGCACACCAAGGCGGGTCAACGTAGCCCAAGGTGGTCCAAGGCAGATCAAGGTGGGTTAAGGCGGGACGTGGCGGGTCAAGGTAGGCCAAGGCGGGACGTGGTGGGTCAAGGAGGCCCAAGGCGGGTCAAGGCAGGCCAAGGCGGGTTATGACAGGCCAAGGTGGGTCAATGTGGGCCAAGGCAGGTCAAGGCAACCCATGGCGGGTCAAGGCAACCCTAGGCAGGCCAAGGCGGTCCAAGGCAGGTAAAGGCGGGTCAAGGCAGGCCAAGGTGGGTCAAGGTGGGCCAAGGCGGGTTAAGACAGGCCAAGGTGGGCAAGGCACACGAAGGCGGGTCAAGGCAGGCCAGGGCAGGCTAAGGCGACCTAAGGTGGGTAAAGGCAGCCCATGGCAGGCTAAAGTGGGTTAAGGCAGGCCAAGGTGGGTCAAGGCGGGCCAAGGCGGGTTAAGACAGGCCAAGGCAGGTCAAGGAGGGCCAAGGCGGGTCAAGGCAGCCCAAGGCGGGTCAAGGCAGGCCAAGGCGGGTTAAGACAGGCCAAGGTGGGTCAAGGCACACCAAGGCGGGTCCAGGCAACCCAAGGCGGTCCAAGGCGGGTCAAGGAACACTAAGGAGGGTCAAGGAAGGTCAAGGCACACCAAGGCGGGTGAAGGCAGGCCAAAGCGGATCATGGCGGGCCAAGGCGGGTCATGGCAGGCCAAGGCGGATCATGGCGGGCCAAGGCGGGTCAATGCAGCTCATGTAAGGCAGGTCAAGGCAGGCCAAAGGGTCGAAGGTAGGTCAAAGCTGGTCAAGGCAGGCCAAGGCGGCCCAAAGCAGTCCATGGTGGTCCAAGGCAGGCCAAGGCGCGTCAAGGCACACCAAGGCGGGTCAACGTAGCCCAAGGTGGTCCAAGGCAGATCAAGATGGGTTAAGGCGGGACATGGCGGGTTAAGGCAGGCCAAGGCGGGACGTGGCGGGTCAAGGAGGCCCAAGGCGGGTTAAGACAGGCCAAGTGGGTCAATGTGGGCCAAGGCGGGTCAAGGCAACCCTAGGCAGGCCAAGGCGGTCCAAGGCAGCTAAAGGCGGGTCAAGGCGGCCCAAGGCGGGTCAAGGCACACCATGGCGGGTCCAAGCAACCCAAGGCAGCTCAAGACAGGCCAAGGCGGGTCAAGGCAGGCCAAGGCGGGTCATGGCGGGTCAAGGCAACCCTAGGCAGGCCAAGGCGGTCCAAGGCAGGTCAAGGCGGCCCAAGGTGGGTCAAGGCACACCATGGCGGGTCCAAGCGACCCAAGGCAGCTCAAGACAGGCCAAGGCGGGTCAAGGCAGGCCAAAGGGTCAAAGGTAGGTCACGGTGCGTCAAGGCAGCCCAAGGCGGGTCAAGGCAGGCCAAGGCGGCTCAAGGAGGTCAAAGATGGTCCAAAGCAGGCCAAAGGGTCCAAGGTAGGTCACGGCGGGTCAAGGCAGCCCAAGGCGGCTCAAAGAGGTCAAAGATGTTCCAAAGCAGGCCAAGGCGGGTCAAGGCACACGAAGGCGGGTCAAGGCAGGGTCAAGGCAGGCCAAGGCGGCTCAAGGAGGTCAAAGATGGTCCAAAGCAGGCCAAAGGGTCCAAGGTAGGTCACGGCGGGTCAAGGCAGCCCAAGGCGGGTCAAGGCAGGCCAAGGCGGCTCAAAGAGGTCAAAGATGTTCCAAAGCAGGCCAAGGCGGGTCAAGGCACACGAAGGCGGGTCAAGGCAGGCCAGGGCAGGCTAAGGCGGCCTAATGTGGGTAAAGGCAGCCCATGGCAGGCCAAAGCGGGTTAAGGCAGGCCAAGGTGGGCCAAGGCGGGTGATGACAGGCGAAGGTGGGCCAAGGCAGGTCAAGGGGGGTCAAGGCAGGCCAAAGCGGGACAAGGCAGGCCAAGGTGGCCCAAGGCAGGCCAAGGCGGGTTAAGACAGGCCAAGGCGGGTCAAGGCAACCAAAAGCTGGCCAAGGCGGGTCAAGGTGGCCCAAGGTGGGTCACGGCGGTTCAAGGCACACCAAGACAGGTCCAGGCAACCCAAGGCAGCCCAAGGCGGTCCAAGGAAACACAAGGCGGGTCAAGGAACACAAAGGAGGGTCAAGACAGGTAAAAGCACATCAAGGCGGGTGAAGGCAGGCCAAAGCGGATCATGGCGGGCCAAGGCAGGCTAAATCAGGTCATGGCAGGTCAAGGCAGGCCAAGGCGGGTCAAGGCAGGCCAAAGCGGGTCAATACAGCTCATGCAAGGTAGGCCATGGCGGGTCAAGGTAGGCCAAAGGGTTGAAGGTAGGTCAAGGCGGGTCAAGGCAGGCCAAGGCGGCCCAAAGCGATCCATGGTGGTCCAAGGTAGGCCAAGGAGCGTCAAGGCACACCAAGGCAGGTCAAGGCAGGCCAAGGTGGGTTAAGACAGGCCAAGGTGGGTCAATGTGGGCCAAGGTGGGTCAAGGCAGCCCATGGCAGGCCATGGCGGGTCAAGGAGGTCTAAGGTAGGTCAAGGCGGCCCAAGGCGGGTCAAGGCACACCATGGCGGGTCCAAGGCAGCTCAAGACAGGACAAGGCGGGTCAAGGCAGGCCAAAGGGTCCAAGGTAGGTCACGGTGGGTCAAGGCAGATCATGGCGGGTCAAGGCGGCCCAAGGCAGGTCAAGGCGGGTCAAAGCAGGCCAAGGCGGGTCAAAGCAGGCCATGGCGGGTTAAGGCAACGCAAGGCGGGTCTAGGCACACAAAAGTGGGTCAAGGCAAACAAAGGCAGCCCAAGGCGGTCCAAGGCAGGTCAAGGTGAGTCAAGCCACACCAAGGCGGGTCAAGGCAGCCCAAGGCAATCCAAGGTAGGTCACGGTGGGTCAAGGCGGGTCGAGGCGGGTGGAAGCGGGTCAAGGCACACCAAGGCAGCCTAAGGCGGTTCAAGACGGGTCACGGCGGGCAAGTCAGACCAAGGCAGGTCAAGGCGGGTCAAGGCGCGTCAAGGCAGGCAATGGCGGGTCAAGACAACCCAAGGCGGGTCAAGGCACAACAAGGCGGGTCTTGGCACACCAGGCTGGGTCAAGGCAAACCAAGGCAGGTCAAAACGGTCCAAGGCGGGTTAAGACACACCAAGGTGGGTCAAGGCAGCCCAAGGCGGTCCAAGGCGGGTCACGGCGGGTCAAGACGGGTTGAGGCGGGTGGAAGCGGGTCATGGCGGGTCAAGGCACACCAAGGCGAGTAAAGGTGGCCCAAAACGGGTCAAGGCGGCTCAAGGCAAGCAAAGGCGGGTCAAGACGGTCCAAGTCAGGTCAAGGCAGGACAAGGCGGGTCAAAGAGACCAAGGGTGGATCACGGCGGGTCAAGGCAGGCCAAGGTGGGTCAAGGTGGGCCAAGGCGGGTTAAGACAGGCCAAGGTGGGCAAGGCACACGAAGGCGGGTCAAGGCAGGCCAGGGCAGGTTAAGGCGGCCTAAGGTGGGTAAAGGCAGCCCATGGCAGGCTAAAGTGGGTGAAGGCAGGCCAAGGTGGGTCAAAGCGGGCCAAGGCGGGTTAAGACAGGCCAAGGCAGGTCAAGGAGGGCCAAGACGGGTCAAGGCAGGCCAAGGCGGGTCAAGGCAGGCCAAGGCGGGTTAAGACATGCCAAGGTGGGTCAAGGCGGGTCAAGGCACACCAAGGCGGGTCCAGGCAACCCAAGGCAGCCCAAGGCGGTCCAAGGCGGGTCAAGGAACACTAAGGAGGGTCAAGGCAGGTCAAGGCACACCAAGGCGGGTGAAGGCAGGCCAAAGCGGATCATGGCGGGCCAAGGCGGGTCATGGCAAGTCAAAGCAGGCCAAGGCGGGTCAAGACATGCCAAAGCGGGTCAATGCAGCTCATGTAAGGCGGGTCAAGGCAGGCCAAAGGGTCGAAGGTAGGTCAAGGCGGGTCAAGGCAGGCTAAGGCGGCCCAAAGCAGTCCATAGTGGTCCAAGGCAGGCCAAGGCGCGTCAAGGCACACCAAGGCGGGTCAACGTAGCTGATTCACGTCTTTTCAAGCACTTATTTAAACACTCAATCAAACACAAATACAATTAAAACCCTTCTTTGTAGATGTAGCATTGGTAAGTAGGGATCGTTCTTAACCGGGGATTGAGGGTGCTTGCATAACTATGCTAAGGTTGTTTAGGGGGGTGCAAGTTTTGTTCTAAATTCCTACAAATTAAAAACAGAAAGTTGGTTAGATACATATCAAGAAATCACAAGTTCTAACATGTTTAAACTCATAGACAAGCAAACAATCAAGAACACATAAACCTAAACATGCATCCAGCCGAAAATAAGGTTCTAAATCTATTATTTACAAGTGATCATCACATCTAGTCACTTGAAACCGTTTACCTCTTCCTCCTTTGGTACCTACGAAATTTCCAGCCAAGGTTAAGACATACACACATGCATACATTGAAAATAAGAAGCAACCAAATCGAGTGAACTTCCTAAGTCCAATTTTATATTTGATTAGTTCATTGAAACATGCAAGGATGAACCAAATCGAGTATCATCCATACAAGCTCCAACGCATTAGGGGTAGGAATGCTAGCATGCATATTCGAACCTAGGGCTGCAAACACATGGAAGGCATCAAACAAGTCTGAAAATAAACATCCATACATCAAAACTTGTTCTCTTTACACATAGTGTCGAAATACACCAACATAACCGAAATAAAGTACAAGTCATTGTTACACTTTTGGGCTCCGAGGGATATTCGCTCCGCAAGCTTCGGGTGCAACAGCTCCTTGGTGATGGTGAACACGCAGAGACCCCAGCCAAATCGAGCAAAGGATGCCTACGGATGGAGGAAGGATTATTTGGAAGGTGGTGGATGGTATTTCGGCTATGGGAGATTTCTGGCTAAGTAGAAGAGGAGATGGTGCCTGGACAAGGCTTCAGCTCTATGATGTGAGAGATATCTTTTTCTTCTTCCCCAAAGCCTCCTTATATAGGAGATGGTTTGGTGATGTTCTCCTCATTTCAAATACAACCATGCACAATTATGCTCCATTCAATACAAAACCGTTACAACCATTAGCTATTAAGCTCCCACCATTACATCATGCAATTAAGCTTCAAAAACGTTTCAACCATGCCATTAAGCCATGCAAAACAGTTTCAAATCCAGCCATAACACCATCCATGCAATTGTCAATTAAGCTATTTAAGTAGCCATTCAAAACCGTTTCAATTATACATTCGTTTCACCCAATTTACTCACCACCGTTACATCCATTTGCATTAGCTTCAAAAACGTTTTTGCCATCTAGCTCATCACTTCATGCCATCATCTCATGCATGTAATTAAATATCCTCCATGCAATTACGTACACTCCATGCATATTAGCTCCCCGTCTAGACTTTATCAATGTTCATGCATCACTACTTACTCCATATCCTAGTCAACATAGGAAATTGTTTCCTAGTCAACACAAGCTTCCTTTTTGACTCCAATTCTTCTTTGGCCGAGAATACCATGTAATTGCACATATTTTGGTCCAAATCGCCTCCTTTATTATTTCTCCTTTATTTTCTACCTAAAAACATAAAACAAGTTAGAAACATATTTACTAAGCTCATAACAAAGCCAAATGTAGAGAGAAAGACATTAATAATCAAGCATAAAATGCGTAGATCAGTAGCCCAAGGTGGTCCAAGGCAGATCAAGGTGGGTTAAGGCGGGACGTGGCGGGTCAAGGCAGGCCAAGGCGGGACGTGGTGGGTCAAGGAGGCCCAAGGCAGGTCAAGGCAAGCCAAGGCGGGTTAAGACATGCCAAGGTGGGTCAATGTGGGCCAAGGCGGGTCAAGGCAACCCATGGCGGGTCAAGGCGGTCCAAGGCAGGTCAAGGCGGGTCAAGGCAGGCCAACGTGGGTCAAGGTGGGCCAAGGCGGGTTAAGACAGGCCAAGGTGGGCAAGGCACACGAAGGCGGGTCAAGGCAAGGCAGGGCAGGGCAGGCTAAGGCGGCCTAAGGTGGGTAAAGGCAGCCCATGGCAGGCTAAAGTGGGTTAAGGCAGGCCAAGGTGGGTCAAGGCGGGCCAAAGCGGGTTAAGACAGGCCAAGGCAGGTCAAGGAGGGCCAAGGCGTGTCAAGGCAGCCCAAGGCGGGTCAAGGCAGGCCAAGGCGGGTTAAGACAGGCCAAGGTGGGTCAAGGCGGGTCCAGGCAACCCAAGGCAGCCCAAGGCGGTCCAAGGTGGGTCAAGGAACACTAAGGAGGGTCAAGGCAGGTCAAGGCACACCAAGGCGGGTCAAGGCAGGCCAAAAGCGGATCATGGCGGGTCATGGCAGGTCAAAGCAGGCAAAGGCGGGTCAAGGCACACCAAGGCGGGTCAAGGCAGGCCAAAAGCGGATCATGGCGGGTCATGGCAGGTCAAAGCAGGCAAAGGCGGGTCAAGACAGGCCAAAGCGGGTCAATGCAGCTCATGTATGGCGGGTCAAGGCAGGCCAAAGGGTCGAAGGTAGGTCAAGGCGGGTCAAGGCAGGCCAAGGCGGCCCAAAGCAGTCCATGGTGGTCCAAGGCAGGCCAAGGCGCGTCAAGGCACACCAAGGCGGGTCAACGTAGCCCAAGGTGGTCCAAGGCAGATCAAGGTGGGTTAAGGCGGGACGTGGCGGGTCAAGGTAGGCCAAGGCGGGACGTGGTGGGTCAAGGAGGCCCAAGGCGGGTCAAGGCAGGCCAAGGCGGGTTATGACAGGCCAAGGTGGGTCAATGTGGGCCAAGGCAGGTCAAGGCAACCCATGGCGGGTCAAGGCAACCCTAGGCAGGCCAAGGCGGTCCAAGGCAGGTAAAGGCGGGTCAAGGCAGGCCAAGGTGGGTCAAGGTGGGCCAAGGCGGGTTAAGACAGGCCAAGGTGGGCAAGGCACACGAAGGCGGGTCAAGGCAGGCCAGGGCAGGCTAAGGCGACCTAAGGTGGGTAAAGGCAGCCCATGGCAGGCTAAAGTGGGTTAAGGCAGGCCAAGGTGGGTCAAGGCGGGCCAAGGCGGGTTAAGACAGGCCAAGGCAGGTCAAGGAGGGCCAAGGCGGGTCAAGGCAGCCCAAGGCGGGTCAAGGCAGGCCAAGGCGGGTTAAGACAGGCCAAGGTGGGTCAAGGCACACCAAGGCGGGTCCAGGCAACCCAAGGCGGTCCAAGGCGGGTCAAGGAACACTAAGGAGGGTCAAGGAAGGTCAAGGCACACCAAGGCGGGTGAAGGCAGGCCAAAGCGGATCATGGCGGGCCAAGGCGGGTCATGGCAGGCCAAGGCGGATCATGGCGGGCCAAGGCGGGTCAATGCAGCTCATGTAAGGCAGGTCAAGGCAGGCCAAAGGGTCGAAGGTAGGTCAAAGCTGGTCAAGGCAGGCCAAGGCGGCCCAAAGCAGTCCATGGTGGTCCAAGGCAGGCCAAGGCGCGTCAAGGCACACCAAGGCGGGTCAACGTAGCCCAAGGTGGTCCAAGGCAGATCAAGGTGGGTTAAGGCGGGACATGGCGGGTTAAGGCAGGCCAAGGCGGGACGTGGCGGGTCAAGGAGGCCCAAGGCGGGTTAAGACAGGCCAAGTGGGTCAATGTGGGCCAAGGCGGGTCAAGGCAACCCTAGGCAGGCCAAGGCGGTCCAAGGCAGCTAAAGGCGGGTCAAGGCGGCCCAAGGCGGGTCAAGGCACACCATGGCGGGTCCAAGCAACCCAAGGCAGCTCAAGACAGGCCAAGGCGGGTCAAGGCAGGCCAAGGCGGGTCATGGCGGGTCAAGGCAACCCTAGGCAGGCCAAGGCGGTCCAAGGCAGGTCAAGGCGGCCCAAGGTGGGTCAAGGCACACCATGGCGGGTCCAAGCGACCCAAGGCAGCTCAAGACAGGCCAAGGCGGGTCAAGGCAGGCCAAAGGGTCAAAGGTAGGTCACGGTGCGTCAAGGCAGCCCAAGGCGGGTCAAGGCAGGCCAAGGCGGCTCAAGGAGGTCAAAGATGGTCCAAAGCAGGCCAAAGGGTCCAAGGTAGGTCACGGCGGGTCAAGGCAGCCCAAGGCGGCTCAAAGAGGTCAAAGATGTTCCAAAGCAGGCCAAGGCGGGTCAAGGCACACGAAGGCGGGTCAAGGCAGGGTCAAGGCAGGCCAAGGCGGCTCAAGGAGGTCAAAGATGGTCCAAAGCAGGCCAAAGGGTCCAAGGTAGGTCACGGCGGGTCAAGGCAGCCCAAGGCGGGTCAAGGCAGGCCAAGGCGGCTCAAAGAGGTCAAAGATGTTCCAAAGCAGGCCAAGGCGGGTCAAGGCACACGAAGGCGGGTCAAGGCAGGCCAGGGCAGGCTAAGGCGGCCTAATGTGGGTAAAGGCAGCCCATGGCAGGCCAAAGCGGGTTAAGGCAGGCCAAGGTGGGCCAAGGCGGGTGATGACAGGCGAAGGTGGGCCAAGGCAGGTCAAGGGGGGTCAAGGCAGGCCAAAGCGGGACAAGGCAGGCCAAGGTGGCCCAAGGCAGGCCAAGGCGGGTTAAGACAGGCCAAGGCGGGTCAAGGCAACCAAAAGCTGGCCAAGGCGGGTCAAGGTGGCCCAAGGTGGGTCACGGCGGTTCAAGGCACACCAAGACAGGTCCAGGCAACCCAAGGCAGCCCAAGGCGGTCCAAGGAAACACAAGGCGGGTCAAGGAACACAAAGGAGGGTCAAGACAGGTAAAAGCACATCAAGGCGGGTGAAGGCAGGCCAAAGCGGATCATGGCGGGCCAAGGCAGGCTAAATCAGGTCATGGCAGGTCAAGGCAGGCCAAGGCGGGTCAAGGCAGGCCAAAGCGGGTCAATACAGCTCATGCAAGGTAGGCCATGGCGGGTCAAGGTAGGCCAAAGGGTTGAAGGTAGGTCAAGGCGGGTCAAGGCAGGCCAAGGCGGCCCAAAGCGATCCATGGTGGTCCAAGGTAGGCCAAGGAGCGTCAAGGCACACCAAGGCAGGTCAAGGCAGGCCAAGGTGGGTTAAGACAGGCCAAGGTGGGTCAATGTGGGCCAAGGTGGGTCAAGGCAGCCCATGGCAGGCCATGGCGGGTCAAGGAGGTCTAAGGTAGGTCAAGGCGGCCCAAGGCGGGTCAAGGCACACCATGGCGGGTCCAAGGCAGCTCAAGACAGGACAAGGCGGGTCAAGGCAGGCCAAAGGGTCCAAGGTAGGTCACGGTGGGTCAAGGCAGCCCAAGACGGGTCAAGGCACACGAAGGCCGTTAAAGGTGGTCCAAGCTAGGCCAAGGCGGTCAAAGGTGGTCCAAGGCAGGGCAAGGTGGGTCATGGCACACGAAGGCGGGTCACGGGAGGCCAGGGCAGGCTAAGGCGGCCTAAGGTGGGTAAAGGCAGCCCATGGCAGGCCAAAGCGGGTTAAGGCAGGCCAAAGTGGGTCAACGCGGGCCAAGGCAAGTTAAGACAGACGAAGGTGGGTTAAGGCGGGTCAAGGCAGGCCAAGGCGGGTCAAGGCAGGCCAAGGTGGCCCAAGTCAACCCAAGGCAGGCCAAGGCGGGTTAAGACAGGCCAAGGCGGGTCAAGGCAGGTCAAGGCAACCAAAAGCTGGCCAAGGCGGGTCCAGGCAACCCAAGGCGGTCCAAGGCAACCCAAGGCAGGTCAAGGAACACTACGGAGGGTCAAGGCAGGTCAAGACACACCAAGGCAGGTGAAGGCAGGCCAAAACGGATCATGGCAGGCTAAGGCAGGCAAAGGCGGGTCAAGGCAGGCCAAAGGGTTGAAGGTAGGTCAAGGCAGGCCAAGGTGGCCCAAAGCGGTCCATGGTGGTCAAAGGCATGCCAAGGTGCGTCAAGGCACACCTAGGCGGGTCAAGGTAGCCCAAGGCAGATCAAGGCGGGTCAAGGCGGGACATGGCGGGTCAAGGCAGGCCAAGGCGGGTTAAGACAGGCCAAGGTGGGTCAATGTGGGCCAAGGCGGGTTAAGGCAGCCCATGGCGGGTCAAGGCAACCCAAGGCGGTCCAAGGCACACCATGGCGGGTCCAAGCAACCTAAGGCAGCTCAAGACAGGCCAAGGCGGGTCAAGGCAGCCCAAGGCGGTCAAATGTGGTCCAAGGCAGGCCAAGGTGGGTTAAGGCGGGACATGGCGGGTCAAGGCAGGGCAAGGCGGGACGTGGCGGGTCAAGGAGGCCCAAGGCGGGTTAAGACAGACCAAGTGGGTCAATGTGGGCCAAGGCGGGTCAAGGCAACCCTAGGCAGACCAAGGCGGTCCAAGGCAGCTAAAGGCGGGTCAAGGCGGCCCAAGGCGGGTCAAGGCACACCATGGCGGGTCCAAGCAACCCAAGGCAGCTCAAGACAGGCCAAGGCGGGTCAAGGCAGGCCAAGGCGGGTCATGGCGGGTCAAGGCAACCCTAGGCAGGCCAAGGCGGTCCAAGGCAGGTCAAGGCGGCCCAAGGTGGGTCAAGGCACACCATGGCGGGTCCAAGCGACCTAAGGCAGCTCAAGACAGGCTAAGGCGGGTCAAGGCAGGTCAAAGGGTCAAAGGTAGGTCACGGTGCGTCAAGGCAGCCCAAGGCGGGTCAAGGCAGGCCAAGGCGGCTCAAGGAGGTCAAAGATGGTCCAAAGCAGGCCAAAGGGTCCAAGGTAGGTCACGGCGGGTCAAGGCAGCCCAAGGCGGGTCAAGGCAGGCAAAGGCGGCTCAAAGAGGTCAAAGATGTTTTTCAAAGCAGGCCAAGGCGGGTCAAGGCACACGAAGGCGGGTCAAGGCAGGCCAGGGCAGGCTAAGGCGGCCTAATGTGGGTAAAGGCAGCCCATGGCAGGCCAAAGCGGGTTAAGGCAGGCCAAGGTGGGCCAAGGCGGGTGATGGCAGGCCAAGGTGGGCCAAGGCAGGTCAAGAGGGGTCAAGGCAGGCCAAAGCGGGTCAAGGCAGGCCAAGGTGGCCCAAGGCAGGCCAAGGCGGGTTAAGACAGGCCAAGGCGGGTCAAGGCAACCAAAAGCTGGCCAAGGCGGGTCAAGGTGGCCCAAGGTGGGTCAAGGCGGTTCAAGGCACACCAAGACAGGTCCAGGCAACCCAAGGCAGCCCAAGGCGGTCCAAGGAAACACAAGGCGGGTCAAGGAACACAAAGGAGGGTCAAGACAGGTAAAGGCACACCAAGGCGGGTGAAGGCAGGCCAAAGCGGATCATGGCGGGCCAAGGCAGGCTAAATCAGGTCATGGCAGGTCAAGGCGGGTCAAGGCGGCCTAAGGTGGGTAAAGGCAGCCCATGGCAGGCCAAAGCGGGTTAAGGCAGGCCAAAGTGGGTCAACGCGGGCCAAGGCAAGTTAAGACAGACGAAGGTGGGTTAAGGCGGGTCAAGGCGGGTCAAGGCAGGC
Source organism: Fragaria x ananassa (assembly GCA_034370585.1). Taxonomy (NCBI): domain Eukaryota; kingdom Viridiplantae; phylum Streptophyta; class Magnoliopsida; order Rosales; family Rosaceae; genus Fragaria; species Fragaria x ananassa. The sequence goes on from CP139766.1 coordinate 1,275,562, forward strand.
CAAGGCGGGTCAAGGCAGGCCAAGGTGGCCCAAGTCAACCCAAGGCAGGCCAAGGCGGGTTAAGACAGGCCAAGGCGGGTCAAGGCAGGTCAAGGCAACCAAAAGCTGGCCAAGGCGGGTCCAGGCAACCCAAGGCGGTCCAAGGCAACCCAAGGCAGGTCAAGGAACACTACGGAGGGTCAAGGCAGGTCAAGACACACCAAGGCAGGTGAAGGCAGGCCAAAACGGATCATGGCAGGCTAAGGCAGGCAAAGGCGGGTCAAGGCAGGCCAAAGGGTTGAAGGTAGGTCAAGGCAGGCCAAGGTGGCCCAAAGCGGTCCATGGTGGTCAAAGGCATGCCAAGGTGCGTCAAGGCACACCTAGGCGGGTCAAGGTAGCCCAAGGCAGATCAAAGCGGGTCAAGGCGGGACATGGCGGGTCAAGGCAGGCCAAGGCGGGTTAAGACAGGCCAAGGTGGGTCAATGTGGGCCAAGGCGGGTTAAGGCAGCCCATGGCGGGTCAAGGCAACCCAAGGCGGTCCAAGGCACACCATGGCGGGTCCAAGCAACCTAAGGCAGCTCAAGACAGGCCAAGGCGGGTCAAGGCAGCCCAAGGCGGTCAAATGTGGTCCAAGGCAGGCCAAGGTGGGTTAAGGCGGGACATGGCGGGTCAAGGCAGGCCAAGGCGGGACGTGGCGGGTCAAGGAGGCCCAAGGCGGGTTAAGACAGGCCAAGTGGGTCAATGTGGGCCAAGGCGGGTCAAGGCAACCCTAGGCAGACCAAGGCGGTCCAAGGCAGCTAAAGGCGGGTCAAGGCGGCCCAAGGCGGGTCAAGGCACACCATGGCGGGTCCAAGCAACCCAAGGCAGCTCAAGACAGGCCAAGGCGGGTCAAGGCAGGCCAAGGCGGGTCATGGCGGGTCAAGGCAACCCTAGGCAGGCCAAGGCGGTCCAAGGCAGGTCAAGGCGGCCCAAGGTGGGTCAAGGCACACCATGGTGGGTCCAAGCGACCTAAGGCAGCTCAAGACAGGCTAAGGCGGGTCAAGGCAGGTCAAAGGGTCAAAGGTAGGTCACGGTGCGTCAAGGCAGCCCAAGGCGGGTCAAGGCAGGCCAAGGCGGCTCAAGGAGGTCAAAGATGGTCCAAAGCAGGCCAAAGGGTCCAAGGTAGGTCACGGCGGGTCAAGGCAGCCCAAGGCGGGTCAAGGCAGGCAAAGGCGGCTCAAAGAGGTCAAAGATGTTTTTCAAAGCAGGCCAAGGCGGGTCAAGGCACACGAAGGCGGGTCAAGGCAGGCCAGGGCAGGCTAAGGCGGCCTAATGTGGGTAAAGGCAGCCCATGGCAGGCCAAAGCGGGTTAAGGCAGGCCAAGGTGGGCCAAGGCGGGTGATGACAGGCCAAGGTGGGCCAAGGCAGGTCAAGAGGGGTCAAGGCAGGCCAAAGCGGGTCAAGGCAGGCCAAGGTGGCCCAAGGCAGGCCAAGGCGGGTTAAGACAGGCCAAGGCGGGTCAAGGCAACCAAAAGCTGGCCAAGGCGGGTCAAGGTGGCCCAAGGTGGGTCAAGGCGGTTCAAGGCACACCAAGACAGGTCCAGGCAACCCAAGGCAGCCCAAGGCGGTCCAAGGAAACACAAGGCGGGTCAAGGAACACAAAGGAGGGTCAAGACAGGTAAAGGCACACCAAGGCGGGTGAAGGCAGGCCAAAGCGGATCATGGCGGGCCAAGGCAGGCTAAATCAGGTCATGGCAGGTCAAGGCGGGTCAAGGCAGGCCAAAGCGGGTCAATACAGCTCATGCAAGGTAGGCCATGGCGGGTCAAGGCAGGCCAAAGGGTTGAAGGTAGGTCAAGGCGGGTCAAGGCAGGCCAAGGCGGCCCAAAGCGATCCATGGTGGTCCAAGGTAGGCCAAGGAGCGTCAAGGCACACCAAGGCAGGTCAAGGCAGGCCAAGGCGGGTTAAGACAGGCCAAGGTGGGTCAATGTGGGCCAAGGTGGGTCAAGGCAGCCCATGGCAGGCCATGGCGGGTCAAGGCGGTCTAAGGTAGGTCAAGGCGGCCCAAGGCGGGTCAAGGCACACCATGGCGGGTCCAAGCAACCCAAGGCAGCTCAAGACAGGACAAGGCGGGTCAAGGCAGGCCAAAGGGTCCAAGGTAGGTCACGGTGGGTCAAGGCAGCCCAAGACGGGTCAAGGCACACGAAGGCCGTTAAAGGTGGTCCAAGCTAGGCCAAGGCGGTCAAAGGTGGTCCAAGGCAGGGCAAGGTGGGTCATGGCACACGAAGGCGGGTCAAGGGAGGCCAGGGCAGGCTAAGGCGGCCTAAGGTGGGTAAAGGCAGCCCATGGCAGGCCAAAGCGGGTTAAGGCAGGCCAAAGTGGGTCAACGCGGGCCAAGGCAAGTTAAGACAGACGAAGGTGGGTTAAGGCGGGTCAAGGCGGGTCAAGGCAGGCCAAGGTGGCCCAAGTCAACCCAAGGCAGGCCAAGGCGGGTTAAGACAGGCCAAGGCGGGTCAAGGCAGGTCAAGGCAACCAAAAGCTGGCCAAGGCGGGTCCAGGCAACCCAAGGCGGTCCAAGACAACCCAAGGCAGGTCAAGGAACACTACGGAGGGTCAAGGCAGGTCAAGACACACCAAGGCAGGTGAAAGCAGGCCAAAACGGATCATGGCAGGCCAAGGCAGGCTAAGGCAGGCAAAGGCGGGTCAAGGCAGGCCAAAGGGTTGAAGGTAGGTCAAGGCAGGCCAAGGTGGCCCAAAGCGGTCCATGGTGGTCAAAGGCATGCCAAGGTGCGTCAAGGCACACCTAGGCGGGTCAAGGTAGCCCAAGGCAGATCAAGGCGGGTCAAGGCGGGACATGGCGGGTCAAGGCAGGCCAAGGCGGGTTAAGACAGGCCAAGGTGGGTCAATGTGGGCCAAGGCGGGTTAAGGCAGCCCATGGCGGGTCAAGGCAACCCAAGGCGGTCCAAGGCACACCATGGCGGGTCCAAGCAACCTAAGGCAGCTCAAGACAGGCCAAGGCGGGTCAAGGCAGCCCAAGGCGGTCAAATGTGGTCCAAGGCAGGCCAAGGCAGGTCAAGGCACATGAAAGCGGGTCAAGGCAGGCCAGGGCAGGCTAAGACGACTTAAGGTGGGTAAAGGCAGCCCATGCCAGGCCAAAGCGGGTTAAGGCAGGCCAAGGGGGGTCAAGGCGGGCCAAGACGGGTTAAGACAGGCCATGGTGGGTCAAGGCGGGTCAAAGCGGGTCAAGGCAGGCCAAGGTAGCCCGTGGCAGCCCAAAGCGGGTTAAGACAGGCCAAGGTGGGTCAAGGCGGGTCAAGGTAACCAAAAGCTGGCCAAGACAGTCCAAGGCGGGTCAAGGTGGCCCAAGGTTGGTCAAGGCGGGTCAAGGCACACCAAGACGGGTCCAGGCAACCAAGGCAGCCCAAGGCGGTCCAAGGCAACCTAAGACGGGTCAAGGAACACTAAGGAGGGTCAAGGTAGGTCAAGGCACACCAAGGCGGGTGGAGGCAGGCCAAAACGGATCATGGCGAGCCAAGACAGGCTAAGACGGGTCATGGCAGGTCAAGGTAGGCCAAGGCGGGTCAAGGCAGGTCAAAGCGGGTCAATGCAGCTCATGTAAGGCAGGCCAAAGGGTCGAAGGTAGGTCAAGGCGGGTCAAGGCAGGCTAAGGCGGCCCAAAGCGGTCCATGGTGGTCCATGGTGGTCTAAGGCAGGCCAAGGCGGGTCAAGGCAGACCAAGGTAGCCCAAGGCGGTCCAAGGCAGATCAAGGCGGGTCAATGCGGGACGTGGCGGGTCAAGGCAGACCAAGGCGGGACGTGGCGGGTCAAGGAGGCCCAAGGCAGGTCAAGGTGGGTCAAGGCGGGACGTGGCGGGTCAAGGCAGGCCAAGGCGGGTCAAGGCGGGTCAACGAGGCCCAAGGCGGGTCAAGGCAGGCTAAGGCGGGTTTAGACATGCCAAGGTGGGTCAATGTGGTCCAAGGCGGGTCAAGGCAGCCCGTGGCAGGCCATGGCAGGTCAAGGTAGGCCAAGGCGGTCCAAGGCGGCCCAAGGCGGGTCAAGGCACACCATGGCGGGTCCAAGCAACCCAAGGCAACTCAAGATAAGCCAAGGCGGGTCATGGCAGGCGAAAGGGTCCAAGGTAGGTCACGGCGGGTCAAGACAGCCCAAGACGGGTCAAGCTAGGCCATGGCGGCCCAAGGCGGTCAAAGGCGGTCCAAGGCAGGCCAAGGCGGGTCAAGATAGGCCAAGGCAAGCTAAGGCGGCCTAAGGTGGGTAAAGGCAGCCCATGGCAGGCCAAAGCGAGATAAGGCAGGTCAAGGTAGGTCAAGTCACACCAAGGCGGGTTAAGGCTAGCTAAGGAGGGTCTAGGAGGGTCAAGGCGGCCCCTTAGCGGTTTAAGGCGGTCGTATACATCTCCGCGTCACCCATAGTCTTCGTCCAAAGCCCACATAGCCCAATTATCAACCTGGAAAAGGCCGGTCTGAATAAACCCAACCCGAACCCGACCCGCTAGTGTAAAAAGCAAACAAAACCCAAGCTAGCTAGCTCTCTCAGTCTCTGACTCTCTGTAGCTCGTGCAATTCAAACCCTAAATTTCCAGAAACCCAAACCCTACCTCCCCCAGTCTCTTCCTCCATGGCACCTAAACGCCCGTCACCCTTGGACGAACCGCCGGCCGCTTCTTCATCGGAGGAAGAGCAGGAAGCCTCATTGGAAGAAGCAGCATCCGGATCCGGATCTGAGGAGTCCGAATCCGAAACCGAAGCTTCCGAGCCTCTGAAGACCACCTCCACCGCGAAGCCGCAGCCGAAGAAGCCGGAATCCGCCGCCGCCGCAAAGCCTCAGTCGTCCTCCTCCGGCGAGACGGAAACCGATTCAGAGTCCGAATCCGACGGCGAAATTATCGGCAACAGCAAAGTGCATGTCAAGCCGATCGCCTCGAAGCCCATGGAGGCGGTCACGCCGCCGCCGAAGGCCACCAAGCCCAGATCGAAGCCCGCTGCTTCTCCGGCGACAGCGAAATCCGGCACCAAGCGGCCTAACGGCGGCGAGAGCGAGGTGATTAAGGACTCGAAGAAGGCGAAGAAGAAGGGAGATGATCAGGAGGAGGATGGAGTAGAAGAGGAATCTTCGAAGAAATCGAAACTGTTTCAGAGGCTTTGGAGCGATGAAGATGAGATTATTATCCTGAAAGGGATGAATGATTACGCTACGAAGAAAGGAGTGGATCCTTATGCTGACATGGGTGCATTCCATGAGTTTATCAAGAAATCGCTGAAGGTGGATGTCTCGAAGGTCCAATTGCAAGATAAGATTCGGAGAATGAGGAAGAAGTTTGAGAACAATGTGAGGAAGAAGCACGAGCCGACTAAGCCTCATGAGAAGAAGACTTACGAGCTGTCAAAGAAGGTTTGGGGAGGTGGTGAGGATCTAGCTGGGAAGACGGAACAGCCCAAGGCTAATGGGAAGGCCAAGGCTAAGAGTAATCAGAAGGGTGACAGCAAGACTCTGGCTTCTATGAAAGCTGATCTGCTGGCGTCCCCGGACCCTTCAAAGGAAGCTGAGAAGAGTGGAGCGTTGAAGCGGTGTGCGTCTGGGAGTGTGTCGACTGAGGTTATTGGGTTTGATAAGGGTTTCAAAGAGCTGGGGTTGTCTGAGACTATTGTGCAGCAGGGTCTTGAGTTGATTGGTGGATCAAAATGCGCTGAGCTGAAGGATAAGTGGAACGAATTGCATGTTGCTGAACTGGAACTTTTTGTCAAGAGGACTGAGCTGATGAGAAATCAGGCCCAGATGATATATGACGCCATCAAGTCAGATCATTAGAATGGTGGTCAGGTAACTCCATAAGTCAAGATGATCCAGAAATCCCTTGACTGGCCATTGTTGTGCTCCTTTACATGAACTGATTTGGCCTAATGTTAATGTTTTTTTCTTAGTTGTAGCAGTCCTTTCTTGTTATTATTGCTTTCAGGGATTCTTAATGTTGCAGTGATCTTTAGTTTGGTTATGCAAACTAATGAAATGAAATGGTGTGTTACAAATTATGTTGTTGGATTATGGAACAATATTGTATTAAGACATTTGGTAAGGGCTGGCTGAGTTTATGAAGGGAGTAAATATATGAACATAAATTTGGCTTAAGAACTGAAGGGATGTGCATATTATCAAAGTTTCATGTTTGTATTTAGTATAGCATTGGAAGTTTATAGTCAGTACACTCAGTGTGGAAGTGAAAGTGTAACCAAATTGAAAATATAATCACTACAAGTGGTTCATTGTCCGCTTACATATGTGGTAGGTTGTATGATTTCTTCAGGAAAAAAAAAAAACCGGAACTTTTTTGCATATTGTTGGAAATCTTAGAATACTTTTGTTTTTTTTGTTTTTTTAATCATAAAAGATGGTTCACCATTAGTCTACAGGAGCTGTAGCTTGTCTATTGCTTACCTATGTAGTGTTGTCTTGCTAGTTCCTTATTTTGTTATTTATGGTGCTTTCTTGTTTCGATTTTTGCAGTAGATGATAAAATTAGTTTTAGAGTTCCATGAATCCTTTTCCCTTTCAAGTTTTAGCATATCTTTCCATGTTTCAAGTTGCTGCAGAAGTAGTTTAGAGGTATGCGTTATGGCTTTTGTGGAAAATGTTTCAAACTACTTCATAATTCATATGCTCTGAGTTTTAAGGGAGTACTGATCGATGATGTTATTTCTATTGAGATTGTAGTATACTTTTATAAATCTCACTATAATTCATCATGGGAAAGCCGCCAAGACCATCGTCGACTCTTCTTCTCATTAGTCATAAGTCATATGCTTCTTGTTCAAATGATTGAAAGATGTGATGGAAGTATAATCATTGAGATTGTAGGAAAAAAAGTTTCATTAATCATACCATAATATTGGTGCTGAAAGAATTTAGGTTTCATACTCCATATGGTGGATGTTTAAGAACTGTAAATGGATTGCTTTAAAGTTGGCAGGTCAAGGCAGCTAAAGGCGGTCCAAGGAAGATTAAGGCGGGTCAAAGCGGGTCAAGGCAGCTTAAGGCGGGTCTAGGCAAGGTCAAGGCACACCAAGGCAGATCAAGGAAGGTCAAGGCACACCAAGGCGGGTCAAGGCCGCCCAAGGCAGATCAAGGCGGGTGATGGCGGGTCAAAGCGGGTCGTGGCTGGTCAAGGCAGGCATAAGCGGGTGAAGGCGGGTCCAAGGCAGGTCAAGGCGGGTCAAGGCACACAAAGGCGGGTCCAGGCAACCCAAGGCAGCCCATGGCGGTCCAAAGCAGGTCAAGGCGGTCCAAGGCGGGTCAAGGCACACCAAGGCTAGTCAAGGAACACCAAGGCAGTTCAAGGCAGATCAAAGCGGGTTAACGTGGGTCAAGGCGGTCCAAGGCAGGTCAAGGAACACTAAGGCGGGTCAAGGCACACCAAGGCAGATCAAGCCGGGTCACAACGGGTCAAGGCAGACCAAGGAGGGTAAAGGCAACCCAAGGCAGGTCATGGCGGGTCAGGGCAACCCAAGGTAGGCCAAGGCGAGTCAAGGCACACCAAGGCGGGTCAAGGGAAACAAAGGTAGCCCACGGCGGTCCAAGGCGGGTCAAGGCGGTCCAAGGTAGGTTATGGAAGGCCAAGGCGGGTCAATGCCGCCCAAGGCGGTCCATGGCAGATCAAGACGGGTAATGACGGGTCAAAGCCGGTCGTGGCTGGTCAAGGCAAGCAAAAGCGGGTGAAGGCGGGTCCAAAGCAGGTAAAGGCGGGCCAAGGCACACAAAGGCGGGTCCAGGCAACCCAAGGCAGCCCATGGCGGTCCAAAGCAGGTCAAGGCACACCAAGGCAGCCTAAGGCGGTTCAAGGCAGATCATGGCGGGTCAAGGCGGCCCAAGGCAGGTCAAGGCGGGTCAAAGCAGGCCAAGGCGGGTTAAGGCAGGCCATGGCGGGTTAAGGCAACGCAAGGCGGGTTTAGGCACACAAAAGTGGTCAAGGCAAACAAAGGCAGCCCAAGGCGGTTCAAGGCAGGTCAAGGTGAGTCAAGCCACACCAAGGCGGGTCAAGGCAATCCAAGGCAAGTCACGGTGGGTCAAGGCGGGTCGAGGCGGGTGGAAGCGGGTCAAGGCACACCAAGGCAGCCTAAGGCGGTTCAAGGCGGATCAAGACGGGTCACGGCGGGCAAGTCAGACCAAGGCAGGTCAAGGCGGGTCAAGGCGCGTCAAGGCAGGCAATGGCGGGTCAAGACAACCCAAGGCGGGTCAAGGCACAACAAGGCGGGTCTTGGCACACCAGGCTGGGTCAAGGCAAACCAAGGTAGGTCAAAACGGTCCAAGGCGGGTTAAGACACACCAAGGTGGGTCAAGGCAGCCCAAGGCGGTCCAAGGCGGGTCACGGCGGGTCAAGACGGGTTGAGGCGGGTGGAAGCGGGTCATGGCGGGTCAAGGCAGTGTAGGGTAGGCCAAGGCTGGTCAAGGCAGCCAATGGCTGGCCTAGGTGGCACAATGAGGGTAAAGGCAGCCCATGGCGGGCAACGGCGGGTCAAGGTAGCCCAAGGCGAGTCAAGGCGGGTAAAGGTGGCCCAAAACGGGTCAAGGCACACCAAGGCGAGTAAAGGTGGCCCAAAACGGGTCAAGGCGGCTCAAGGCAAGCAAAGGCGGATCAAGACGGTCCATGTCAGGTCAAGGCAGGACAAGGCGGGGCAAAGAGACCAAGGGTGGATCACGGCGGGTCAAGGCAGGCCAAGGTGGGTCAAGGTGGGCCAAGGCGGGTTAAGACAGGCCAAGGTGGGCAAGGCACACGAAGGCGGGTCAAGGCAGGCCAGGGCAGGTTAAGGCGGCCTAAGGTGGGTAAAGGCAGCCCATGGCAGGCTAAAGTGGGTGAAGGCAGGCCAAGGTGGGTCAAAGCGGGCCAAGGCGGGTTAAGACAGGCCAAGGCAGGTCAAGGAGGGCCAAGACGGGTCAAGGCATGCCAAGGCGGGTTAAGACATGCCAAGGTGGGTCAAGGCGGGTCAAGGCACACCAAGGCGGGTCCAGGCAACCCAAGGCAGCCCAAGGCGGTCCAAGGCGGGTCAAGGAACACTAAGGAGGGTCAAGGCAGGTCAAGGCACACCAAGGCGGGTGAAGGCAGGCCAAAGCGGATCATAGCGGGCCAAGGCGGGTCATGGCAAGTCAAAGCAGGCCAAGGCGGGTCAAGGCAGGCCAAAGGGTCGAAGGTAGGTCAAGGCGGGTCAAGGCAGGCCAAGGCGGCCCAAAGCAGTCCATAGTGGTCCAAGGCAACCCAAGGCGCGTCAAGGCACACCAAGGCGGGTCAACGTAGCCCAAGGTGGTCCAAGGCAGATCAAGGTGGGTTAAGGCGGGACGTGGCGGGTCAAGGCAGGCCAAGGCGGGACGTGGCGGGTCAAGGAGGCCCAAGGCAGGTCAAGGCAAGCCAAGGCGGGTTAAGACATGCCAAGGTGGGTCAATGTGGGCCAAGGCGGGTCAAGGCAACCCATGGCGGGTCAAGGCGGTCCAAGGCAGGTAAAGGCGGGTCAAGGCAGGCCAAGGTGGGTCAAGGTGGGCCAAGGCGGGTTAAGACAGGCCAAGGTGGGCAAGGCACACGAAGGCGGGTCAAGGCAGGGCATGGCAGGGCAGGCTAAGGCGGCCTAAGGTGGGTAAAGGCAGCCCATGGCAGGCTAAAGTGGGTTAAGGCAGGCCAAGGTGGGTCAAGGCGGGCCAAAGCGGGTTAAGACAGGCCAAGGCAGGTCAAGGAGGGCCAAGGCGTGTCAAGGCAGCCCAAGGTGGGTCAAGGCAGGCCAAGGCAGGTTAAGACAGGCCAAGGTGGGTCAAGGCGGGTCCAGGCAACCCAAGGCGGTCCAAGGTGGGTCAAGGAACACTAAGGAGGGTCAAGGCAGGTCAAGACACACCAAGGCGGGTCAGGGCAGGCCAAAAGCGGATCATGGCGGGTCATGGTAGGTCAAAGCAGGCAAAGGCGGGTCAAGACAGGCCAAAGCGGGTCAATGCAGCTCATGTATGGCGGGTCAAGGCAGGCCAAAGGGTCGAAGGTAGGTTAAGGCGGGCCAAGGCGGCCCAAAGCAGTCCATGGTGGTCCAAGGCAGGCCAAGGCGCGTCAAGGCACACCAAGGTGGTCCAAGGCAGATCAAGGTGGGTTAAGGCGGGACGTGGCGGGTCAAGGTAGGCCAAGGCGGGACGTGGTGGGTCAAGGAGGCCCAAGGTGGGTCAAGGCAGGCCAAGGCGGGTTAAGACAGGCCAAGGTGGGTCAATGTGGGCCAAGGCAGGTCAAGGCAACCCATGGCTGGTCAAGGCAACCCTAGGCAGGCCAAGGCGGTCCAAGGCAGGTAAAGGCGGGTCAAGGCAGGCCAAGGTGGGTCAAGGTGGGCCAAGGCGGGTTAAGACAGGCCAAGGTGGGCAAGGCACACGAAGGCGGGTCAAGGCAGGCCAGGGCAGGCTAAGGCGACCTAAGGTGGGTAAAGGCAGCCCATGGCAGGCTAAAGTGGGTTAAGGCAGGCCAAGGTGGGTCAAGGCGGGCCAAGGCGGGTTAAGACAGGCCAAGGCAGGTCAAGGAGGGCCAAGGCGGGTCAAGGCAGCCCAAGGCGGGTCAAGGCAGGCCAAGGCGGGTTAAGACAGGCCAAGGTGGGTCAAGGCACACCAAGGCGGGTCCAGGCAACCCAAGGCGGTCCAAGGCGGGTCAAGGAACACTAAGGAGGGTAAAGGAAGGTCAAGGCACACCAAGGCGGGTGAAGGCAGGCCAAAGCGGATCATGGCGGGCCAAGGCGGGTCATGGCAGGCCAAGGCGGATCATGGCGGGCCAAGGCGGGTCAATGCAGCTCATGTAAGGCAGGTCAAGGCAGGCCAAAGGGTCGAAGGTAGGTCAAAGCTGGTCAAGGCAGGCCAAGGCGGCCCAAAGCAGTCCATGGTGGTCCAAGGCAGGCCAAGGCGCGTCAAGTCACACTAAGGCGGGTCAACGTAGCCCAAGGTGGTCCAAGGCAGATCAAGGTGGGTTAAGGCGGGACGTGGCGGGTCCAGGCAGGCCAAGGCTGGACGTGGCGGGTCAAGGAGGCCCAAGGCGGGTTAAGACAGGCCAAGGCGGGTCAATGTGGGCCAAGGCGGGTCAAGGCGGGTCAAGGCACACCATGGCGGGTCCAAGCAACCCAAGGCAGCTCAAGACAGGCCAAGGCGGGTCAAGGCAGGCCAAGGCGGGTCATGGCGGGTCAAGGCAACCCTAGGCAGGCCAAGGCGGTCCAAGGCAGGTCAAGGCGGCCCAAGGTGGGTCAAGGCACACCATGGCGGGTCCAAGCGACCCAAGGCAGCTCAAGACAGGCCAAGGCGGGTCAAGGCAGGCCAAAGGGTCAAAGGTAGGTCACGGTGCGTCAAGGCAGCCCAAGGCGGGTCAAGGCAGGCCAAGGCGGCTCAAGGAGGTCAAAGATGGTCCAAAGCAGGCCAAAGGGTCCAAGGTAGGTCACGGCGGGTCAAGGCAGCCCAAGGCGGGTCAAGGCAGGCCAAGGCGGCTCAAAGAGGTCAAAGATGTTCCAAAGCAGGCCAAGGAGGGTCAAGGCACACGAAGGCGGGTCAAGGCAGGGTCAAGGCAGGCCAAGGCGGCTCAAGGAGGTCAAAGATGGTCCAAAGCAGTCCATGGTGGTCCAAGGCAGGCCAAGGCGGCCCAAAGCAGTCCATGGTGGTCCAAGGCAGGCCAAGGCGCGTCAAGGCACACCAAGGCGGGTCAACGTAGCCCAAGGTGGTCCAAGGCAGATCAAGGTGGGTTAAGGCGGGACATGGCGGGTCAAGGCAGGCCAAGGCGGGACGTGGCGGGTTAAGGAGGCCCAAGGCGGGTTAAGACAGGCCAAGTGGGTCAATGTGGGCCAAGGCGGGTCAAGGCAACCCTAGGCAGACCAAGGCGGTCCAAGGCAGCTAAAGGCGGGTCAAGGCGGCCCAAGGCGGGTCAAGGCACACCATGGCGGGTCCAAGCAACCCAAGGCAGCTCAAGACAGGCCAAGGCGGGTCAAGGCAGGCCAAAGCGGGTCATGGCGGGTCAAGGCAAACCTAGGCAGGCCAAGGCGGTCCAAGGCAGGTCAAGGCGGCCCAAGGTGGGTCAAGGCACACCATGGCGGGTCCAAGCGACCTAAGGCGGCTCAAGGAGGTCAAAGATGGTCCAAAGCAGGCCAAAGGGTCAAAGGTAGGTCACGGTGCGTCAAGGCAGCCCAAGGCGGGTCAAGGCAGCCCAAGGCGGCTCAAGGAGGTCAAAGATGGTCCAAAGCAGGCCAAAGGGTTCAAGGTAGGTCACGGCGGGTCAAGGCAGCCCAAGGCGGGTCAAGGCAGGCAAAGGCGGCTCAAAGAGGTCAAAGATGTTTTTCAAAGCAGGCCAAGGCGGGTCAAGGCACACGAAGGCGGGTCAAGGCAGGCCAGGGCAGGCTAAGGCGGCCTAATGTGGGTAAAGGCAGCCCATGGCAGTCCAAAGCGGGTTAAGGCAGGCCAAGGTGGGCCAAGGCGGGTGATGACAGGCCAAGGTGGGCCAAGGCAGGTCAAGAGGGGTCAAGGCAGGCCAAAGCGGGTCAAGGCAGGCCAAGGTGGCCCAAGGCAGGCCAAGGCGGGTTAAGACAGGCCAAGGCGGGTCAAGGCAACCAAAAGCTGGCCAAGGCGGGTCAAGGTGGCCCAAGGTGGGTCAAGGCGGTTCAAGGCACACCAAGACAGGTCCAGGCAACCCAAGGCAGCCCAAGGCGGTCCAAGGAAACACAAGGCGGGTCAAGGAACACAAAGGAGGGTCAAGACAGGTAAAGGCACACCAAGGCGGGTGAAGGCAGGCCAAAGCGGATCATGGCGGGCCAAGGCAGGCTAAATCAGGTCATGGCAGGTCAAGGCGGGTCAAGGCAGGCCAAAGCGGGTCAATACAGCTCATGCAAGGTAGGCCATGGCGGGTCAAGGCAGGCCAAAGGGTTGAAGGTAGGTCAAGGCGGGTCAAGGCAGGCCAAGGCGGCCCAAAGCGATCCATGGTGGTCCAAGGTAGGCCAAGGAGCGTCAAGGCACACCAAGGCAGGTCAAGGCAGGCCAAGGCGGGTTAAGACAGGCCAAGGTGGGTCAATGTGGGCCAAGGTGGGTCAAGGCAGCCCATGGCAGGCCATGGCGGGTCAAGGCGGTCTAAGGTAGGTCAAGGCGGCCCAAGGCGGGTCAAGGCACACCATGGCGGGTCCAAGCAACCCAAGGCAGCTCAAGACAGGACAAGGCGGGTCAAGGCAGGCCAAAGGGTCCAAGGTAGGTCACGGTGGGTCAAGGCAGCCCAAGACGGGTCATGGCACACGAAGGCCGTTAAAGGTGGTCCAAGCTAGGCCAAGGCGGTCAAAGGTGGTCCAAGGCAGGGCAAGGTGGGTAATGGCACACGAAGGCGGGTCAAGGGAGGCCAGGGCAGGCTAAGGCGGCCTAAGGTGGGTAAAGGCAGCCCATGGCAGGCCAAAGCGGGTTAAGGCAGGCCAAAGTGGGTCAACGCGGGCCAAGGCAAGTTAAGACAGACGAAGGTGGGTTAAGGCGGGTCAAGGCGGGTCAAGGCAGGCCAAGGTGGCCCAAGTCAACCCAAGGCAGGCCAAGGCGGGTTAAGACAGGCCAAGGCGGGTCAAGGCAGGTCAAGGCAACCAAAAGCTGGCCAAGGCGGGTCCAGGCAACCCAAGGCGGTCCAAGGCAACCCAAGGCAGGTCAAGGAACACTACGGAGGGTCAAGGCAGGTCAAGACACACCAAGGCAGGTGAAAGCAGGCCAAAACGGATCATGGCAGGCCAAGGCAGGCTAAGGCAGGCAAAGGCGGGTCAAGGCAGGCCAAAGGGTTGAAGGTAGGTCAAGGCAGGCCAAGGTGGCCCAAAGCGGTCCATGGTGGTCAAAGGCATGCCAAGGTGCGTCAAGGCACACCTAGGCGGGTCAAGGTAGCCCAAGGCAGATCAAGGCGGGTCAAGGCGGGACATGGCGGGTCAAGGCAGGCCAAGGCGGGTTAAGACAGGCCAAGGTGGGTCAATGTGGGCCAAGGCGGGTTAAGGCAGCCCATGGCGGGTCAAGGCAACCCAAGGCGGTCCAAGGCACACCATGGCGGGTCCAAGCAACCTAAGGCAGCTCAAGACAGGCCAAGGCGGGTCAAGGCAGCCCAAGGCGGTCAAATGTGGTCCAAGGCAGGCCAAGGCAGGTCAAGGCACATGAAAGCGGGTCAAGGCAAGCCAGGGCAGGCTAAGACGACTTAAGGTGGGTAAAGGCAGCCCATGCCAGGCCAAAGCGGGTTAAGGCAGGCCAAGGGGGGTCAAGGCGGGCCAAGACGGGTTAAGACAGGCCATGGTGGGTCAAGGCGGGTCAAAGCGGGTCAAGGCAGGCCAAGGTAGCCCGTGGCAGCCCAAAGCGGGTTAAGACAGACCAAGGTGGGTCAAGGCGGGTCAAGGTAACCAAAAGCTGGCCAAGACAGTCCAAGGCGGGTCAAGGTGGCCCAAGGTTGGTCAAGGCGGGTCAAGGCACACCAAGACGGGTCCAGGCAACCAAGGCAGCCCAAGGCGGTCCAAGGCAACCTAAGACGGGTCAAGGAACACTAAGGAGGGTCAAGGTAGGTCAAGGCACACCAAGGCGGGTGGAGGCAGGCCAAAACGGATCATGGCGAGCCAAGACAGGCTAAGACGGGTCATGGCAGGTCAAGGTAGGCCAAGGCGGGTCAAGGCAGGCCAAAGCGGGTCAATGCAGCTCATGTAAGGCAGGCCAAAGGGTCGAAGGTAGGTCAAGGAGGGTCAAGGCAGGCTAAGGCGGCCCAAAGCGGTCCATGGTGGTCTAAGGCAGGCCAAGGCGCGTCAAGACAGACCAAGGCGGGTCAAGGTAGCCCAAGGCGGTCCAAGGCAGATCAAGGCGGGTCAATGCGGGACGTGGCGGGTCAAGGCAGACCAAGGCGGGTCAAGGTAGCCCAAGGCGGTCCAAGGCAGATCAAGGTGGGTCAAGGCGGGACGTGGCGGGTCAAGGCAGGCCAAGGCGGGACGTGGCGGGTCAAGGAGGCCCAAGGCAGGTCAAGGTGGGTCAAGGCGGGACGTGGCGGGTCAAGGCAGGCCAAGGCGGGTCAAGGCGGGTCAACGAGGCCCAAGGCGGGTCAAGGCAGGCTAAGGCGGGTTTAGACATGCCAAGGTGGGTCAATGTGGTCCAAGGCGGGTCAAGGCAGCCCGTGGCAGGCCATGGCAGCTCAAGGTAGGCCAAGGCGGTCCAAGGCGGGTCAAGGCGGCCCAAGGCGGGTCAAGGCACACCATGGCGGGTCCAAGCAACCCAAGGCAACTCAAGATTATCCAAGGCGGGTCAAGGCAGGCCAAAGGGTCCAAGGTAGGTCACGGCGGGTCAAGACAGCCCAAGACGGGTCAAGCTAGGCCATGGCGGCCCAAGGCGGTCAAAGGTGGTCCAAGGCCGGCCAAGGCGGGTCAAGACAGGCCAAGGCAAGCTAAGGCGGCCTAAGGTGGGTAAAGGCAGCCCATGTCAGGCCAAAGCGAGATAAGGCAGGTCAAGTCACACCAAGGCGGGTTAAGGCTAGCTAAGGAGGGTCTAGGAGGGTCAAGGCGGCCCCTTAGCGGTTTAAGGCGGTCCTTTGGCGGCCCAATGTGGGTGAAGGTAGCCCATGGTGGGTCAAGGCAAGTCAAGGCGGCCCAAGGCAAGTCAAAGCAGCCCAAGGCAGCCCAAAATGGGTTAAGGCAGGTCAAAGTGGCCTAAGGCTGGTTAAGGCAAGCTAAGGTGTGTCAAGGCGGGTTATGGCAGGCCAAGGCGGCCTGTTGGTGGCCCTATGAGGGTCAAAGCGGCCTGTTGGCTGCCCTAGGAGGGTCAAGGCGGGTCAAGTCAACCAATGGTGGGCGAAGGCGTCCCAAAGTGGGTAAAGGCAGCCCAAAGCGAGTCAAGGAGGCCTAAGGCGGGTCATGGCGAGCCATAGTGAGTTAAGGCAGGCCAAGATAGGTGAAGGCGGCCAAAGGCGGGTCAAGGCAGCTTAAAGTGGGTCAAGGGAAGCCAAGGCAGGTCAAGGTGGTGCAAGGCAGGTCATGGCGGGTCAAGGCACACCAAGGCGGGTCAAGGCAGCCCAAGGTAGATCAAGACGGGTCAAGGCAGGCAAAAGCCGGTCAAGGCGGGTTAAAGCAGGCTAAAGCGGGTCAAGACAAGCCAAAGCGGGTCAAGCCAGGCCAAGATGGGTCAAGCCAGCCAAAGGCAGGCCAAACTGGTCCAAGGTAGATCAAGTCGGGTCAAGGCAACCCAAGGCGGGTTAAGGCAAGCCAAGGCGGGTCAAGGCAGGCCAAGCCGGTCGAATGCAGTCCAAGGCGGTTCAAGGCACACGAAGGCGGGTTAAGGCAGCCCAAGGCGGTCCAAGGCAGATCAAGGCGGGTCAAGGTAGGCCAAGGTGGTCCAAGGCAGATCAAGGCAGGTCAAGATGGGTCAACGCAGGCCATAGCGGGTCAAGGCAACCCAAGGCGGTCCAAGGCAAGTCAAGGCACACCAAGGCGGGTCAAGGCGGATCAAGGCAAACCCAGGCAGCCAAAGGTGGTCCAACGTTGGTCAAGGCGGGTCAAGACGGTCCAAGGCGAGTCAGGGCAGGCCAAGGCATGTCCAAGGCACACCAAGGCGGGTCAACTCATACCAAGGCGGGTCAAGGCAAACTAAGGCGGTCCAAGGCAAGTCAAGACGGTCCAAGGCAGGTCAAGGCGCACCAAGGCGGGTCAAGGCACACCAAGGCGGTCCAAGGCAGATTAAGGCGGGTCACAACGGGTCAAGTCCGGCCAAATCGGGTCAAGGCGGCCCAAGACGGGTCAAGGCGGTCCAAGGCGATCCAAGGTAGATCAAGGCGGGTCATGGCGGGTCAAGCAGGCAAAAGCGGGTCAAGCCAGGCCAAGGCGAGTCAAGCCGGCCAACGGCGGGTCAAGCCGGTCCAAGGTAGATCAAGGCAGGTCAAGGTGGCCCAAGGCGGGTCAAGGCAACCTAAGGTGGGTTAAGGCGGGTTAAGGCAGGCCAAGGCGGGTCAAGGAAGGCCAATCTAGTCGAATGCGGTCCAAGGCGGTTCAAGGCACATGAAGGCGGGTTAAGGTAGCCCAAGGTGGTCCATGGCAGATCAAGGCGGGTCAAGACGGGTCAACGCAGGCCAACGCGGGTCAAGGAAGGTCAAGGCAGGCCAAGGCGGGTCAAGGTAGGCCAAAGCAGATCAAGGCAGGTCAAGTCAAATCAAGGCAAGCCAAGGTGGGTCAAGGCAAACCAAGGCAGCCCAAGGTGGTCCAAGGCAGGTTAAGGCGGTCCAAGGCTGAAGACAGGTCAAAGCGGGTCAAGGCAGCCCAAGGCTGGCCCTGGCGGGTAAGGCAACCTAAGACAGGCCAAGGAGGTCCAAGGCAAGTCAAGGCACACCAAGACGGGTCAAGGCGGGACAACGCGGGTCAAGGAGGTCCAAGGCAGATCAAGGGGGGTCAAGACGGGTCAAGGACGCCCAAGGCAGGCCAAGACGGGTTAAGACAGGCCAAGGTGGGTCAAGGCTGCTCAAGGCAAGCCATGGCGGGTCATGGCAACCCAAGGCAGTTCAAGGCAGGTGAAGGCGGGTCAAGGCACACCAAGGTGGGTCCTGGCAACCCAAGGCAGCCCAAGGTGGTCCAAAGCGGGTCAAGGTGGTCCAAGGTGGGTCAAGGCACACCAAGGTGGGTCAAGGCACACTAAGGCTGGTCAAGGCACACCAAGGCAGATCAAGGTGAGTCAATGTGGGTCAAGGCGGGTCACAGAGGGTAAGGCGGGTCAAGGCAGGTCAAAGCGGTTCAAAGCAGGCCATGGTAGGTTAAGGCGGGTCAAGGCAGGCCATGGCAGGTCAAGGCAACTTAAGGCAGGCCAAGGCGGGTCAAGGCACACCAAGGCGGGTCAAGGCAAACCAAGGCAGTCCAAGGCAGGTCAAGGCGGTCCAAGGCAGGTTAAGGCACACCAAAGCGAGTCAAGGCAACCCAAGGCGGTCCAAAGCAGATCAAGGTGGGTCACGACAGGTCAAGGCGGGTCGAGGCGGGCAGAAGCGGGTCAAGGAATGCCAAGGCGGGTCAAGGCAGCCGAAGGCAGGCCATGGCGGGTCAAAGCAACCCAAGGTAGGCCAACGCGGTCCAAGGCAAGTCAAGGCACACCAAGGTGGATCAAGGCAAACCCAGGCAGCCAAAGGTGGTCCAACGTTGGTCAAGGCGAGTCAAGACGGTCTAAGGCGAGTCAGGGCAGGCCAAAGCAGGTCCAAGGCAACCCAAGGCAGGCCAAGGCACACCAAGGCAGGTCAAGGCGGGTCAACTCACACCATGGCGGGTCAAGACAAACCAAGGCGGCCCAAGGTTGGTCAAGGCGGTCCAAGGCGGGTCAAGGCACAACAAGGCTGGTCAAGGCACACCAAGGAAGATCAAGGCGGGTCACCGTGGGTCAAGGCAGGTCAAAGCGGGTCAAGGCAGACCAAAGCGGGTCAAGGCAACCCAAGGTAGGCCAAGGCGGTCCAAGGCAGGCCAAGGCGGGTAAAGGCACACCAAGGCGGGTCTAGGCACACCAAGGCGAGTTAAGGCAAACAAAGGTAGCCCAAGGCGGTCCATGCCGAGTCAAGGCACACCAAGGCGGGTCAAGGCAGATCAAGGCAGATCAAGGCAGGTCAAGCTGAGTCACGACGGGTCAAGGCAGGCCAAGGCAGATTAAGGCGGCCCATGGCCATTTAAGGCAACTCAAGGCGGTTCAACGCTAATCAAGGCGGGTTAAGGCGGGTCAAAGTGGGTCAAGGCAGCTCAAGACGGGTCTAGGCAAGCCAAGGCGGGTCAAGGCGGTCCAAGGTAGGTTAAGGCAGGTAAAGGCACACCAAGCGGGTCAAAGCAGGCTAAGGCGGGTCAAGGCAGGCCATGGCGGGTCAAGGCAACCCAAGGCAGGCCAAGGCGGGTCAAGGCACACCAAGGCAGGTCAAGGCAAACCAAGGCGGTCCAAGGCAAGTCAAGGCGGTCCAAAGCGGGTCAAGACACACCAAAGCGGGTCAAGGCGGTCCAAGGCGGGTCACGGCGGGTCAAGGCGGGTCGAGGCGGGTCAAGGCATGCCAAGGCGGGTCAAGGCCGCCCAAGGCAGGCCATGGCGAGTCAAGACAACCCTAGGTAGGCCAACGCGGTCCAAGGCAAGTCAAGGCACACCAAGGTGGATCAAGGCAAACCCAGGCAGCCAAAGGCGGTCCAACGTTGGTCAAGGCGAGTCAAGACGGTCTAAGGCGAGTCAGGGCAGGCCAAAGCAGGTCCAAGGCAACCCAAGGCAGGCCAAGGCACACCAAGCCAGGTCAAAGGGGGTCAACTCACACCATGGCGGGTCAAGGCAAACCAAGGCGGCCCAAGGTTGGTCAAGGCGGTCCAAGGCGGGTCAAGGCACAACAAGGCTGGTCAAGGCACACCAAGGAAGATCAAGGCGGGTCAAGTCCAGCCAAGGCAGGTCAAGGCAGACTAAGGCGGGTCAAGGCAACCCAAGGTAGGCCAAGGCGGTCCAAGGCAGGCCAAGGCGGGTAAAGGCACACCAAGGCGGGTCTAGGCACACCAAGGCGAGTCAAGGCAAACAAAGGTAGCCCAAGGCGGTCCATGCCGAGTCAAGGCACACCAAGGAGGGTTAAGGCAGATCAAGGCAGGTCAAGCTGAGTCACGACGGGTCAAGGCAGGCCAAGGCAGATTAAGGCGGCCCATGGCCGGTCAAGGCAACTCAAGGCGGTTCAACGCTGATCAAGGCGGGTTAAGGCGGTTCAAAGTGGGTCAAGGCAGCTCAAGACGGGTCTAGGCAAGCCAAGGCGGGTCAAGGCGGTCCAAGGTAGGTTAAGGTAGGTCAAGGCACACCAAGCGGGTCAAAGCAGGCCAAGGCGGGTCAAGGCAGGCCATGGCGGGTCAAGGCAACCCAAGGCAGGCCAAGGGGGGTCAAGGCACACCAAGGCGGTCCAAGGCAAGTCAAGGCGGTCCAAAGCGGGTCAAGACACACTAAAGCGGGTCAAGGCGGTCCAAGGCGGGTCACGGCGGGTCAAGGCGGGTCGAGGCGGGTCAAGGCATGCCAAGGCGGGTCAAGGACGCCCAAGGCTGGCCATGGCGGGTCAAGACAACCCTAGGCAGGCCAAGGCTGTCCAAGGCAAGGCAAGGCACACCAAGGCGGGTCAAGGCAAACCTAGGCAGCCCAAGGCGGTCCAACGTTGGTCAAGGCGGGTCAAGACTGTCTAAGGCGAGTCAGGGCAGGCCAAGGCACACCAAGGCGGGTCAACTCACACCAAGGCTGGTCAAGGCAAACCAAGGCGGTCCATGGCAGGTCAAAGCGGTCCAAGGCAGGTCAAGGCACACCAAGACGGGTCAAGGCACACCAAGGCGGTCCAAGGCGGGTCACAACTGGTCAAGTGCGGCCAAGACGGGTCAAGGCGGGTCAAGGCAACCCAAGGCAGGCCATGGCGGGTCAGGGCAACCCAAGGCGGGTCAAGGCACACCAAGGCGGGTCAAGGCAAACAAAGGTAGCCCAAGGCGGTCGAAGGCGGGTCAAGGCTGTCCAAGGCAAGTCAAGGCACACCAAGGCGGGTCAAGGCAGCCCAAGGTGGTTCAAGGCAGATCAAAGCAGGTCATGCCGAGTCACGACGGGTCAAGGCAAGCCAAGGCAGATCAAGGCGTCCCATGGCGGGTCAAGGCAGCTCAAGACGGTCCAAGGCAGCTCAAGGCGGGTCAAAGCGGCTCAAGGCAGCTCAAGGCGGGTCTAGCCAAGCCAAAGCGGGTCAAGGCGGTCCAAGGTAGGTTTAGCGGCCTTAGGTAGGTCAAGGCAGCCTTAGGAGGGTCTAGAAAGGTCAAGGCGGCCCTTTGGTGGCTTTAGACGTGTGAACGGATGGCGGCCCTAGAGGGTGAAGACAGACCCATAGCGGGTCAAGGCGGCCCTTTGGCTGCTCTAGGGGTAAAGGCGGCCCCGCTTAGCGACCCTAGGCAGGTCAAGGCGGCCCTAAGAGTGTTTAGGAGGGTCAAGGAGGCCCCTTGGCGGCCTTAGACGGGTGAACGCGGCCCCTTACCGCCCTTAGCCGGGTCAAGACGGCCCCTCAGTGGCCCTAGATGGGTTAAGGCGGCCTCTTAGCGGGCCAAGGCAGGTCAAGGCGGCCCCTTGGCTGCCTTAGGCGGCGGGTCAAAGTGGCTCCTTGGTGACCCTAGGCGGGTCATGGTGGCCCCTTGATGGCCCTAGGCATGCCTAAGAGGGTCAAGGCAGCCCTAAGCGGGTCAAAGCAGCCCCTTAACGACCCTCGCCGGGTCAAGGCACCCCTTTGGCAACTCTAAGTTTGTCTCGGCATCCTTTGGCCTCTCTAGACATGTCTCGGCAGCCCCCAAGCGGGTATAGGAGGTCCCTACGTGGGTCTATGAGGGTTAAGGCGGTCCTTTGGTAAGTTAAAGCTGCCTCTTGGCAGCCCTCGGTGAGTCAAGGCGCCCCCTTGGCGGCTTTAAGTTTTCCTCGGTAGCCTTTTGACAGCCCGAGAAATGTCTCGGCAACCCCTTACCTGGTCTTGGCGGCCCCTAAGCAGGCCTAGGTGGTCCCTATGCGGGTCTAGGAGGGTCAAGGCAGTCTCTTGGCAGGTTAAAGCGGCCCCTTGGCGACCCTTAGCGGGTCGAGGCGCCCCCTTGGCGGCTCTACTGGTTTTTTTCCATTCGTGTGTGCTTATATACATCATCTAACATCAATTGAACCATTATAGCATCAAAAGCTCATGGCCTTTATCATTTTACTCACAATCAAGCCTAAATGTCTCATGACAACTTTGTTTGGTAATGGTGTTGGAACTGTTACTTTCAGTTTCAGTGGAACAAAGTGAATCGCCATGTTTATGGAGTCTTCAATTCCTCTCATACTGACCTCGAAAACCTAAATTGTGAAAAAAAACTTAAGTGTTACCCATCTTTTCAAGTTTCACCAAATTTCAACCAAAACTCCTTATTATAGCACACGAGTTTTTGACAAATTTCATTTTTTCTGAACGTCTGGTTTTTTTTCCATTCATGTGTGCTTATACACATCACCTAACATAAATTGAACCATTACAGCATCAAAAGCTCGTGGCCTTTATCATTTTACTCGCAATCAAGCCTAAATGACTCACGACAACTTTGTTTGGTAAATGTGTTGGAACTGTTACTTTCAGTTGAAAAAAGTGAATCGCCATGCTTGTGGAGTCTTCAATTCTTCTCATATTGACCTTGGGAACCTAAATTTTAAAAAAGCTTACGTGATACCCATATTTTTAAGTTTCACCAAATTTCAACTAAAACCTCTTGTTATAGCACATGAGTTTTTGAGAAATTTTACATTTTCTAAATGTCTGATTTTTTTCATTTTTGTGTGCTTATACACTTCACCTAACATCAATTGAACTATTATAGCATCAAAAGCTCTTGGTCTTTATTATTTTACCCGCAATCGAGCCTAAAAGACTCACTACAACTTTGTTTGGTAAAGCGGCCCTTGGCAACCCTCGGCAGGTCAAGGCGCCCCCTTGGCGGCTCTAAGTTTTTCTCGGCATCCCTTGGCGTCCCTAGAAGTCTCGGCAGCCCCCAAGCGAGTCTACAAGGTCCCTACGCAGGTCTAAGAGGGTCAAGGCCGTCCTTTGGAAGGTTAAAGCAACCCCTTGGCAGCCCTCGGCGGGTCAAGGCGCCCCCTTGGTGGCTTTAAGTTTTTCTCAGTAGCCCTTTGACGGCCCTAGACGTGTCTCGGCAGCCCCTTAGCGGGTCTAGGCGGCCCCTAAGCGGGCCTAGGTGGACCTTACACGGGTCTAGGAGGGGCATGGCGGTCCCTTGGCAGGTCAAAGCGGCCCCTTAGCGATGGGAGCTTGATGTGCCTAAAAAGCTATGCAAATTTGGTAGAAGCATAAGAACCAGCTATTCTAGCAGTTGGTCTGAAGGAGAAGCAAGCGGGAAGAATTTCTTTTATTTGAAGGAAACAATGCGGGATTAGTTGTTTACTTAATCATATGATACATATAGTTCACTTTGATCAATTGTATCTGATTCATGGTCTAATTAGAAGTTGCATAGAGTGTCATGAGTAGTACAAAATTCGAACATAACTTGCAGTCTTTGTTTAATGACTAGTTGAGGACTTGGTTGGAGTGTGTGTTGCTAACTTGCTAATGTGCAATTGCGGAGGGAGGTTAGTGTGTCTTTACTGTGATACTCTCACGGACTCGATCTGAATACTGACTTTGTGTGTTACTAACTTGCTAAGTAATCGAGGTGGCTGCTATCTCACCCCAAAATAAAAAAAGAATCTTTATCCATTTTGGATATTGATTCTATTTCAGTTCTACAATGAATCGTTGAGATATGTAAGTGGATCCAAAATAGGGTAAATCAGAACTTTCAAACAATTGAAAATCAAATGGCTAAAAATAATTTTCTTGCACATAATCACATACAACGTAGAACTCAATTGTTTCAGTTCACTAAGATTTCATGCACTCAATCTACCCTCAGAACTCAGAAGCCTGACGATTTCAAGTTCAACAAGGAAACAAACTCGAAGTACGGTTGACTACTTGGTATCAAAGTCCTACTCCAAGTCCTACTAGTTAAACTAGCACTTTTTGTTCTTATATATATGATCAAAGCAAGAAAGCTTGCCTTGTGTTTGGGACTTCTTGTTCAACTACTGACAGATGAGAGAGATGGATGTTGAAGCAAAAGGTATTGATCAGAAGGAAAAGGATCTGAATGACTGGCTTCCCATCACAAGTAATAGGAATGCAAGCTGGTGGTACTCTGCTTTCCATAATGTCACCGCCATGGTTGGTGCTGGTGTGCTTGGTCTTCCCTTTGCCATGTCTCAACTTGGATGGTAAGGCCTGCTTCAATTTCATGTCTTCAGTTTTTTTCAGTTGTAGGTTCAAGCGTTTCGAGTTTTTTAGGACATGAACATGATACTTGGGTTTGAAGATGTGTGTCCTTTTCTTTTTTTTGGCAAAAGATGTATGCCCTTTTTGGAATAAGGGTTAAAGACTGATTTTTTAGAATGATCGACATAGTTTTATGCATAAATCCAGTACTTGGGGTTTAGGGTTTAAGATCCAGTGAGTTATGTAATTTGTGCATGATCATCAATATGCCATGTTATATTTTTGGAGCTATCATTAACTGAATTGGTTTTGTGCTATAGGGGACCTGGAGTCACTGATGGTTCTGTCATGGATTATCACCCTATACACCTTATGGCAGATGGTAGAGATGCATGAGTCGGTACCGGGGAAGAGGTTTGATAGGTACCATGAGTTGGGTCAACATGCCTTTGGAGAGAAGCTAGGCCTTTGGATTGTGGTGCCACAGCAACTAATGGTGCAATTTGGTGTGTGCATTGTCTATATGATTACTGGTGGTAAATCACTGTAGAAGATCCATGATACTGTTGCCCCTGGAAAACCAATCAAAACCACCTACTTCATCATGATCTTTGCTGCTGTCCACTTTTTTATCTCTCACCTTCCTAGCTTCAATTCCATTGCTGGTATTTCTCTTGCTGCAGCTATCATGTCCTTGAGGTACATAAATTTTCCTTATCATCCAGTTAATCTGTTAGAATTGTTTTTGGTACCTCCTATATAAGTATAAGATTTCTCCAAATTGAATGCAGCATCAGATTAAGAAGTTCATATCAGTTCAATCTTTTAATTTGCTGTAATGTATTTGACATAATGTCTCATGAATTGTGAATTGGTCACATCGTTCACAGCTACTCTACAGTTGCCTGGGGAGCTTCACTTCACAAAGGGGTTCAACCATTGGTGCAGTATGGCCCCAGGGCTTCAACCACCGCAGGAAATGTGTTTAACTTCTTTAGTGCTTTGGGAGATGTAGCTTTTGCTTTTGCTGGTCACAATGTGGTTTTGGAGATTCAAGCAACAATTCCTTCTACACCTGACAAGCCCTCCAAAAAACCAATGTGGAAGGGTGTGATGCTTGCATACCTTGTGGTGGCTTTGTGCTATTTTCCAGTTGCTCTTATCGGTTATTGGGTGTTCGGAAACAGTGTTCAGGATAACATCCTCATATCATTGGAGAAACCTAAGTGGCTTATTGTTATTGCTAATGCCTTTGTTGTTATTCATGTCATTGGAAGTTATCAGGTACAGTTCCTACTTCAATATCTACTTTACTGCATAAACAGTTGTTTTAGTATTCATGTTGCTCATCACGATCTTCTTGCTTATATTATGCAGGTCTTTGCCATGCCGGTGTTTGACACAATAGAATCAGCTCTAGTGAAACAGATGAAGTTCAAACCATCTTATTCTCTTCGCTTTATATCACGAAATATATTTGTTGGTAATTATCATTTTCTTCCCCATCTCTCTACTAAATTGGTAAATCTTAATCTTGAGTTAACTTCACACATCATACATGAGCTACATATGATCTAATTCATATTATTCTGTTATCGGTAAATGCAGCATTGACCTTGTTCATCGGAGTCACATTCCCTTTCTTCGGTGGGCTTCTCAGTTTCTTTGGAGGATTTGCTTTTGCTCCCACAACATACTTTGTAAGTAACTAATCATATCACCTTGCATCAGTTGATTTTTGATTTTTGATTCCCTTTCAGTACTAAATTACCTGAAAATTTCTTGTAGCTTCCTTGCATCATGTGGCTTGCCGTCTACAAACCTAAGAAGTTCAGCTTATCCTGGTTTGCAAATTGGGTAAGATAGCAAGAACTTAAGAGTGTACTTCGTTCTTTTATCTGTCATTCTGTTCCAAAATACTAATATCATTATGGTTTTCTTCTATTGCAGTTCTGCATTATAGTTGGAGTGTTATTGATGGTTTTAGCTCCTATTGGTGCATTGAGGAATATCATACTTCAAGCCAAGGATTTCAAATTCTACTCTTGAGATTTCAAATTGGAGAACCGATATTCATGTTCAAAATTAATTCAGTTAACTCTGTAATATAAGGCCTTCTTAGTTTAGTCAGCTGTGTTAGCTTGCTTGCTGCAGATATGTAGTGATATGTAGTAAATTACCTCTCCTTCTGTCGACGGCGAAATTTTTTAGTGCTCTGATACTCTATTGTTTAGCTTTTGAATTGTCAACAAACCTCTAACTCTAAAACCCTTTGATTCATATTTTTTCAAATTAATTAGTGCAATTCCGATTATTGCATCAATTACCGATAGATATGTGATCAAATTTCGACTTTTATAACGTATAATAATAATAGAAATACTCATATCAAACAGATACGGCCGACTTGTCGACAGATACCAATCGGAGTCAAATCTTCATACTGTTGGTAAGTCTCTGACCGTGAAAACTAAAAAGCCTTGGAAGACACCGTATTAACAGCACTAAGAGCCGAGATTAGAAAGGGAACATGGAAAGATCTATAGCAGCGACCCATCAGATCAAAACCCAATCTCAGAAAACAACTAAAAACCAAAAATTACTTTATCCACTCTCACAAGTTTGAAGTTTCACTCCTAGCCTAGCTGAGGAAACACTCACTCTTCTTCACTCTCAGAGAGTCAGAGTGATGCAGCTCCTCCAAACCCCTCACCACTTCCTCTTCACCTTCCCCAAAACCCTAAACCCCCAACCCAAATGGACCACCACTCCCCATCCCCACCTCTCCTTCAAATCCAAGGCCTTCAGCTCCGACGAGTTCCCCGTCGACGAGACCTTCCTCCAGAACTTCGGCCCCAAAGACAAAGAAACCGAGGACGAGGCCCGCAAGCGCAACTGGGTCGAGCGCGGCTGGGCCCCATGGGAGGAGATTCTCACACCTGAAGCCAACTTCGCCCGCAAATCCCTCAACGAAGGCGAGGAAGTCGCGCTCCAGTCGCCGGAGGCCATCGAGGCGTTTAAAATGCTCCGGCCGAGCTACCGGAAGAAGAAGATGGAGGAGATGGGCCTAACTGAAGACGACTACTACAAGAAACAGTTTGAAATCAAAGGGAATATTCCTGCGCCGTTGGAGACTTCGTGGGCCGGGCCGTTGGTGGTGAGACAGGTGCCACCGAGGGATTGGCCGCCGAGGGATTGGGAGGTGGATAGGGAGGAGCTGGAGTTTATAAGGGGAGGGCATAAGCTGCAGGCGGTGAGAGTGAAGGTGGGTGATTTGGAGAGTGGGGAGAAGAAAGTGGAGAATGATGAGCTGTGTTTGGATAGGTATAAGGTGTTTTTGAAGCAGTATAAGGAGTGGGCCGCCGCGAATAAGGATCGGTTGGAGGAGGAGTCTTATAAGGTTTGTTTGAGGAGAGGAGGTTGCATTTTGCATTGTTGTTGTTGTTTAATGTGATTGTGACTGTATTGTTTTTGTTAATGTAGTAAGACCAAGATTACCATCCCGGGAGGAGGAAGAGAGGCAAGGACTACAAAGAGGGCATGGTATGATGGACTCTGATTCTTGTTTCTTTCTTTTTAGTGTTTATGATTTGGATGCCCCGAATGTGTGTTGACATCGGTCTTCATTTGATGTGCAGTATGAACTTCCGTTTTATTACCCCGGACAAGTAAGTGCTTATCTTTTATAAATTATTTGGTGTGTTTCTGTAAATGTTGATCATAATCACTGAAAGAATGCTGATTGCTTAGAGATATATGTAATGCAGATCTGTGAAGGAAAAGTGACATCTATACATCTGTATCAAGGAGCATTTGTGGACATTGGAGGTGTATATGCCATATGCTATGCTCGTCTTATATAGTTCTTCTGAAGTTTTGTAACTTCAAACTTATATACATTGCTGGAAGCCGTATATTTATTTCTGTAGGGGATAAATGGACTAATTTGTGATAGTGGAGTGCTATACATTAGTACTATATATTATGGTTTAACTATATTAGAGTTGAAAAGAAAAGAACTTTTTATGTGTACAGAAGCTGAAAGCTGGCTTCTTTCAGTGCAACATTGGTTGATGAGTATTAATGTCTTTCAGGTGGGTTCCTATAAAAAATAATGACTGGTACTGGATCCGTCATCACATAAAAGTTGGTATGCGCTGCATGGTTGAAGTTCTGGTAAGTGCTGTGCTCAAATTTCTTTCTTTCTCTCTTTTTTATATATTGACTCTGTATTCTCTTTCTACGGAGTGATTGTAATAAAAACTATCACGTAACATTACATTTCCAAAAGAATAATGTTACGTTTTAAGAAAACAATTGTTGACAACTTGAAAATTTGAAATCACTGGTATATAGGCAAATATCACTGGTTTATCAAAGGTGAAGACCGCGGTTTAAAAGTTCGTATTTCCCGCTTCCCCAAAACTCTCGGGCGGAAGAGGCAAGTCTCTCGGCTCCGGCGCCGCCAAGAAGGCCACCTCCCGCAGCAGCAAAGCCGGCCTCCAGTTCCCCGTCGGCCGTATCGCTCGCTTCCTCAAATCCGGCAAGTACGCCGAGCGCGTCGGCGCCGGCGCCCCCGTCTACCTCGCCGCCGTCCTCGAGTAATCTGATTCTGATTGTTTTCTTCTCTCTCTCTCTCTCTCTGACATTTTAGGTTTTGGAATTGGCCGGAAACGCAGCCAGGGACAACAAGAAGACTCGGATTGTGCCACGTCATATCCAATTGGCTGTCAGGAATGACGAGGAACTCGGCAGGCTTCTCGGATCTGTCACTATTGCAAACGGCGGCGTTTTGCCCAACATCCACAACATGCTTTTGCCCAAGAAGACTTCCAAGAGCGCTCCGGTCGACGAGGACTGAGTGAAGTAACACTGGGCTGGAGCTTTCCGAGTTCCCTTAGAAAGTCCAAAGTAGGGTGTTTATGGTGGAATTTGTACTTAATTGTTTTCGAATTTAATCTACTCAGAGATATTAGCTTTATTGGTCACACAATTTGTTTGTTTTAATCTGTCTCATTAACAATCAGATTTCACAATTGAATTACAATTTACAAACCTAATTGTGCCATAATATCAAGTTTGTTTATGCCGGAGGATGGTCGCCATGGTTGGTAGGGTTCTTGAGTTTTTCTTGGTCTCGGATTTCGGCCTTTGCCGAGACGTAGTAGGCTATTGTGAACAATCCATGGAAGAAGCAGAGGATGCCTCCAATTGATAGGATTCTATGGTTTGATAATGCGCAAGATTTTCTCGATTTTGAGTTTGCCATTGCTCCGGCCATTAACAATGAAAATCCGATTGCAAAATTTATCCTGTGAATCACAACCAGTGAATTAGAGCTGGAAGTAGTTGGTCATTGAATTTGGGTATTGAAATTTGTATACCATGACAGAATGAGGGATCCAAAAGCTAGTTTCATGTTAGCCGTGGCCTTGTCGTAGTCTTGCTTAGACCAGAGGCAATGGCACCCTCCAAGCAAGTTCCCAATGGTGTGCGCAAGCGCCAGTAGCACAGCCGCTGCCAAACCGAGTTTGAAAGCCTGGTAACTCGGGTCTCTGCACTCGAAAATCCACACCTTCAAATGCTTCACCTGTTTTCACAATGCAATATACTCAGCATTCGCTTCTATTAGCTAGCCTTTCGGAATATGTTGCTACATGATGTGTAGTTGTTTACCTTGTTTTGGGCTACTTCGGCTTGAATGCCAAGTATTCCGGCAATACCATCCATGATCATGACCAAGAGGCACACGAGAGGGCCGATGTTCCTTCCCATTTTGGAAGCGTTGGGTGAAGAAGAAGAAGAAGGCTGTGAGTTTTATAGAGGGAATTGGAATAAAGGAGCTAGGGAGAGGTATTGCCTGGATAATGTGACACAGAGTGTGAAAAATAGCTGTGATTTTGTAGTTAAAAGCTTCTTTCGTCTCTACATTTTTACTTAATTCTAGCTTCTTTTGTGTATTCTTTGCTTTTCTGAACCCATATTCGTTTCAATGGGGAGGAAGGAAAGCAGAGAATCATCCCCAGGTGGGGGGAAATGGGTTAACGTGTGTGACAGCCCAGAAGAATCCTACTTCAATCAGAAAGTGTATACACGTAAATAACTCGGAAATACAGGGGTAAAATGGACATTCCCGTTATTATATCCGAAACAAAAATCAAAAATTTATTTTAAAGAAGAAAAGCGGAGAGCTTGACAAGTGGCAGTTAGATTCAACTGCCTTCTGTATGATCGCAACCGTTTCTAAAAGGAGCTCAACTCTTCTCTCCAAAGAGATTTTAAAACCAAAACCCTCTGCAGATTTCGACCTTCCGATTTCCCAGTTCCCTCTCTCTCTCTCTCTCTCTCTCTCTCTGTGAAATCGCGGTTCCAACAATGTCGGCGTACAGATGGAAGACCTTCCACGAGAACGAGGACCGGCCGGAGAAGCCTCGCCGCTACGGCGTCACAGAAATGAGAGGCCCCGATCACTCTCTCTTAAGCCAAAAATTCCTTCAGGTACTCAAATCGAGTCGATCTAGCTACTTGAAATTTAACTAAAGAGTTTAATCTGATTGTTTAAGCAGTTGAAAAATCTAACAAAATTGAGTGTAATTTGTAGTTGAAATCTTTGAGATTTTAGGGGTAAAAGTAGTAATTTATGGGTGTTTGTTTATAGGATATTTTCGAGTCGATGGGGGACATTGTGGATGGGCTGAGGTTTGCTGGAGGTTCACATAGCTTGATGCCGAAGTCGTTTGTGAAAGAAGTGATTGATGTGGCTCATCAGCATGACGTGTATGTAAGCACCGGTGATTGGGCTGAGAATTTGCTCCGAAAAGGCCCTTCGGCTTTCAAAGAGTATGTGGAGGTGAGTTTTTGTTCAGTGTCGAAAAATGTGTTGTTTGTTAGGGGATTTTGTTTAGTGTCTAAAGATGTGTGTGTGTTTAGGAGTGTAAGAGCTTGGGATTTGACACAATTGAGCTGAATGTGGGGTCGCTGGGAGTGCCGGAGGAAACGCTGCTGAGACTTGTGAGGTTGATTAAGAGCGGCGGCTTGAGAGTGAAGCCTTTGTTTGCGGTCAAGGTTAACAAGTCTGACATTCCTGTTGGTGATAGAGCATTTGGAGCTTATGTGGTGCCGAGATCAAGATCGTCCGGTATGTTATGCGCTCTTTCCTGAAACAGTTTTAGAGCTTTGTTGGGAAATGTTTTGTTGCTGTTTCTTTCCTATTTGGTTAGTGGTGGTCCAGAATTGCTAATCTTTCGTTCATGCTATTAGACTATTAGTATTATGCCATTTGCGTATCTTGGTCACATGCATTATATCTGTCACTTACTGTCGTACTGAGGTGTCTAATAAGAAGAGTTGAGATTCATTTATCATCTTTACTTCTTTAGCACCAGGACATTTACGTAACTATAGTGAGGTTGGTTCCAGAGAATTTTTAGTTTGAATTGGGTTTAGCAGACATGTTAAACATGTGTAATGCAGTGACTCTGCAGGAAGAATATGAGTTTAAGCTACCCCATTATGCTGTTTCCACTGAGGCACTGACCAAAAATGACCGATTTGTTACCTGCATAATTACTATAGATCACAGGAGAACTGAGTAGAATTTTGTTTGTTTGTGGGGCACAATTAATAGTCAGAGCATTAGAACATAGAGAAAGTAAAAAACTGCCACTCCGCTTTCTTCTCTCTCATAAATATCAATGTTTCCTCTTTTCGCAAATAAGTAGATAAACATGAAAGGCGAAAGGTAAGAGAATGGGGTTCAATGTGATATAATTGAATAACAAATGTAGAATCTCTAAAGATAGAAACCCAAATAGTACACCGGAAAAGGGATTTTGATAACTATTAGTGTTCCTCTTTAAAGGCTGCTATAACATAACAATGAGTTATGAGTATTGGTATGAATCTTTGGATTCTGTAGTACAATTTTTGTTGATGATAATGATGTTACCTGTTCTGTTCTGTCTTTTCTCATCAGTGATACTTGTTCTTTCTTGCATTCAACTCAACACTTTTTTAAACTGTGATAATGACTTGATAATAAGTTGATAACATTCTATGTTGAGAATACTCGAATCCAAGATGGTGAGGTAGGACAAATTTGAAATCACTTGTATGGTTGTAACTTATGAGATGAGCGTTACCTCGATTTCTTTCTGCAGAATTTGTTGAAGATGTTGATCTGTTGATTAGAAGGGCTGAGAGATGCTTAGAGGCTGGGGCTGACATGATAATGATTGAGGCTGATGATGTCTGTAAACAAGCTGATTCAATGCGGGCAGACATAATTGCAAAGGTCATTGGGCGCCTTGGTGTGGAGAAGACCATGTTTGAAGCATCGAATCCAAGAACCTCGGAGTGGTTCATCCAGCATTATGGTCCAAGGGTAGAACTCTCTTTTACAGACCTTTGTCATTTATATTTCTCTTTTATATACCATTTTCTCATTCAGATACTGTGCTGAATTTCAGGTCAATCTATTTGTGGATCACTCTCATGTGATGGACCTGGAGTGCCTTCGGGGACGTAACTTAGGTAGAAACCATGCATCTGTCTTGAGCTCCTCATATTTTCTGTTATAAACACTGTTGTCAGTCGTCATACCTGGAAAGAAAAGGAGAAACTGGAGAATGTGATCATCATATGTGGGCTTATGTTTGTATGTGACTTGTTGTATCTAGTCATGTTGTCTTGTGTGTTTGTGCGGGTAATGTTTTGTCAAGTATGTATTCCTCCATGGTCTGTAACACTAATGAAAACTTTCGCTCAGTACAATTTGCTTTGTCACAGTACAATCAAGTTCCCTTTGAATTTCCATACAGAACACGATTCTAAGACAACTGCTACCTTAATGACCTTAGCATTAGTATCAGGGCTGCATTCTCCTTCTCAAAACTGGAAAAGTTTCCACAATTGTTTAGTGAACATAGATAACTTACCTTGGAGATCTAGTAAAGTAACAAGCTATCCTAATCGATCTAGGTATATTGCTTTTCCTATAATGTTGGCTCTATTTAAGAGGTTGGTTCCGAGGTTGAGACCATATAACACTTTGCACACAGAAAATAATGGCGGGGTTTCAAAATCTTCTGAAAATTTTGAAGAAGTTGTTTCGGGGTGAAGGCATTACCATAAGAAGGCGAGGCCTCCGAGGACCAGCAAATAGTACAAGACGGCATGGGGGTTCTCGTAAAGCCAGTGGTATCAAGTCCACGAGGGCAAATAGTTATCCCTCAGTGTCAAGAGTCCCGCAGGAATTCGGAATTCGTTGCTCATGCGCTAGCCTACTTCCATGATGATCTCAATGATACTGGTCCTAGTGATGATGATATAGTGATAGAACTGCAAGATTCAGAAGATCCTTGCCGTCCACAGCTCACTGAACTATATGGAGATGAAAAGAAAGCAGTCGAACTCGAATGCCAATGCGCGTTGAAGATCAAAAGGGTGTTTGAATTTATGAACACACCGGCGACCTGTTCCAAGTTCGAAGAATATAGAAAATTGGTGATGGCAAGAGCACAGAATGCACCACCTCCCCAGGCTAACAAGGCAAAGTTTTCCTGGTCTGAAGAGGAAAAAAGGCATGACGAATCAGTATATTGCGGGGCTAATGGGAATGAGCTTCAAAGGTACTATGGCACAACTGTGACATGCTCACTTAGCAGCAGCAGAAGCTCGAGTAGTTCTACTTCTAACATAGAGTTATGCGAGTCGGACCAATGTGGTCTATGTTCGGTTCTCAAAGAAGGGTTGGGACAGGAAGTGACCTCCTCCACTGCCGGAAAGGCCAAGCTCAAAAACAAGGATGTAATGTTAAGCCGAGGGAAAAAGAAGGCAGTTGTAGTGTGCAGAGTGATTGCTGGGAAGGTTAAGCCTAGGCTGCGCTCTCAGAGGAAGGTTGCCCCTGCTGATCAGTTTGAACAGTTTGATAGTGCGGCTCAGGAGGACGATGATCTATCCGTAAAGGATTCCAGAGCCATTCTACCTTGCTTTGTGCTGATTTATTAGGAAGACATGAATTAATGGCTAAACTTAGGTAATTTTTGTTGTTGTTGCGTGATTGGTTGCTGCAGTTTAAAACATATCATGTCTTTTGTATGTCATGTTATGTTCTACACATAACATGACATGATAATGAATTTAGATAGTAAGACTTTGAGACTTTACTTGATGCTTTTG
Organism: Fragaria x ananassa; assembly: GCA_034370585.1. Lineage (NCBI taxonomy): Eukaryota > Viridiplantae > Streptophyta > Magnoliopsida > Rosales > Rosaceae > Fragaria > Fragaria x ananassa. Next base: position 1,309,485 of record CP139766.1, read on the forward strand.
TTTATGTACAAGAGATTTTATATTCAGACAGTCGATTCACAAACGCTTTTAACCTGATAAATAAATTGATCACATAGCTATTAAAATTTTACAAATGCAATGTTCTTGGGTTGGAACATCTATGAATATCTTTTTATTTTCTTTGTGGTGTAAGCTAGTTAAGGCCTCTGTGCACTTGAGTACTTTCTAGAGATTTTAGAAGTTACTTCCTATTGTTTTACCCGAGAAGTGTCATTTTGCATTATTAATTTTATAAGTTAAAATGTGTAGGTGAAAAACATGTTACGAAAAGAGACAGAGACATAGTAGAGAGTGTGCGGCCAGTAAAATTAAAAATGAAAAGAGAGAGATAGAGAAAAGGGAAACGTAAAGCAATTGTAACGATGGATCTAGTTATGATGTGGATTTTCGTTTTTCTTTTTTCTTTTTTTAAAGATACAATAACAAGTTTCGCACATACAAAAACCAGTGTGTTATGAGTCGAACTTGTGATCTCGCACTCGGAGAGACTTTTTCACTTAAACTTGTTTTCGCTGTAAAAAAAATCGAAATGTAAATTTGAAACGGGAACGGTGATGACGCAGGTATTTTGGGATTATAAACACCAACTCTCTCAGCCTCTCTCTCTCCTCTGCTTCCTCTTTGCTCTTTCTCCTTCAATCATATCGATCGCTTCTGTATTTCAATTTGGACGGAAGATTCCTCCTCATGATCTCTGCCGGAATTGTTTGACCGGAGCTTTCCTCGGTGCGTTATCCTCATGTTATTGTATCTTTTCAACATGAATTTCTGTATATAATCTTGATGATTCTGTAAGTCTTGGCTTTGATTTTGAGAGCTAGTTATGATTGAACTCTGCTAGATGATAGCTAAACGAAATTTATATTCTCTATGATCAGTATATGATTGTTGGTTGGTTCTTCAAATGCTTGAGATTCGTTAGAAATCTTAGTGGGCGATCCGTGACGAGATCCTTGGTTGGTTCATTTGAAGAATCTACTGTCTGGTCGGTTCTTATCGGGGAAGCCCTGTCAGGTTACTTCTGCTGTGTATTACTCCTTCATCCATAAATATTGCCGGAAATTCAGCATTGAATAGGAGCGGAGGACAAAAGCTGAAACGGGGTCTACGTAATGATGATTCACAGATTGTCAAGAGCCGCCTGCGCATTCCTGTCAAGGGCCGGATACAGCTGGTATTGTTTCATCTCTCTCAAACCACTTTTTTCTGGGAGGAAGTTAGCTTCCATTATTCTTGGGATGTAGAGTCACTTGCATGTTAATGTGAGCATTGGAATCAGGTAACTAAAGGCCTTTGTTATTCTGTTATCTAATTAAAGGGGATCATTGTCAATTTACGTTTCAAGAAAATATATTTTGGTAAAACTTATGTGCTTGGATTGGTATGCTTTTTTAAGTTGCAGAGTCACTACTTATCATGCTATCTACCCACCTACAATAAAATTTGTTAGTCGAACAAGGTTTTCATATGTGCTTTTCAATTGTTCAAATGATATGAAGTTCACCTGTATGCTTTTCTTTTACGCAGGTTCTAAGTAATCCTGAAAGGACACCGATTCATACTTTCCTTTGCAACTGTGATTTAAGTGACATGCTGGCGTACCAAAGTAAGACAAATCTTTCCTTTTCAACTGCAAATAATAGTGTATTACTGATTGTTTCACATCGATCATGGCCTAAACTTTCTGTTTAATCCATTATTTAAAAAATGGAGAAGAAATATTTTATGTGCTGCATACTGGCTACTCTGCACACATAATCTAGACTTGCAATACTTTTCATTGGCTTTGAGTTGTGGTTTTTGAATGATAGCTAACATAAAAAACTTCAACCATATTGTAAGCATTCATATATGCATGCGCCTTCTTTTGTACCGTGTATCTGTTGTCTAATTACATATTATGTTTCTGTTCAATATTGTTGTAATCCATTCAAATCGAAGTAGACCTTCTTGCGCCAGAATGTGACGTTAGCGTCTACCCCAATGTCCACTCAGCTGAGACATGAGGAGACAGATATTGATTCGAAAGTCATAGACACAAGAGTACAGAAAGCAGCTGGAGTAGAGTATACAACAAGATCACTAGCTCAGAGAACTGAATTTAAAAGTGAATGCTCCAATTTGATGGATTTAATAGTTGAGGGTGATATGTCCAAGCTGTCCCCTAAAACAGAAAGGATAGGAATTTCTTGTTTCATGGGGTTTGAGAAGAGGTTCAATGGTGGTAAGGAGTGCCTGTGCAATGATGATAAGGATCACAACTGGGTTGATGCACGCCATGAAACTGACAGGAAACAAGCGGTTGGTTGTTCAAGAGTAAATCAAAACAAGACTAGCGCTCTTCGTTATGCTCTGCATCTCCGTTTCATTTGCCCTCTTCCTAAAAAAGGTTCCAGGTCAGTTCAGAGATGCAGATCAGATCCCTTGTGTGGAATACAAAGAAGAAACTTAGATATGGAAGGGGAGCGGAGATTCTACCTCTACAATGACTTGAGGGTTGTATTCCCTCAGCGCCAGTCAGATGCTGATGAGGGCAAGGTATGTGTGTATTTAGTGTACCAAGCATTATAACATGAGGCATAAACACGTGTGTTTGGCAATGTAGATTGCTTGTTTATGGTAATTGTGTGCATCTCACTATGTATTGTTTGGTATATATCATATGTGATTTGCTGACAAAGGCCTGTTTGTTTTGTTTGGTTGTTCAATGGCAGTTAAACGTGGAATACCATTTCCCAGAGGTTCCAGAATACTTCGACATCGAGTGAAACGTAACTGAACTGACAACATGCTCTGTTATTTGTATCCTTGAATCTGCTTGTCTGGGCAGTGGCGTAGCCAGAAATTATATTAAGAGGGGTCAAACTTAATTTGAACGAGTTAACTATGTAGGAAAAATATTTTTGCTAGATAAAAATATTAGATAAAATAAATACAAACAAATGAACACATTGTTTTGGCTTTAATCTCATGAACTAACTAAAAACAAGTATATTTGTTATCACATTTGAAGGGGCAAAATTAGTCAAAGAGTTTATAATACTCTTATATATGAGTAAAAATGTAAAAACAATAGATGTTGCAAGATGGTGAGAGAGGTCAATTGAACCTCCTGCTCTCCATGTAGCTACGCCCCTGTGTCTGGGTGTACATATATATTCACATACGGTTTCGTTTGCCATGACTTGATCTTTAGTCCTTGTTCCACCTTGTACAGAATCATTGTAATAATAATTGAGTTTTGAGGAAGGAAGAACAATGTGGTACTGTTATTCTTGACAAAGCTAATTGGTATTTGGTGCAGTGCAGTAGTTGAGTAGTAACTAGACTTAAAGCCGCAGCAGCAGGGGCAGTAACAGTTAGCTCCTCCCTCACGCAAGACAAATCATAATAAATTTAATTTGTCTCTGGGGGATGTGATGTGATTAGATTAGATTTAAATTGCATGAGTCCTCGTACCTCCTCTCCTGTATCGCCCCCATTTTTGATTCCCTCGTCTTTTTCTTCCCCGTTCTGCCCTTAGCTTTTACTCCCTCTCCTTAATTCGATCACTATTGAATTAAGGGAATACGAGACCCATACACGTCCTTCGAAACTTGTCTCTACTCACTCCAGATCCTTTAAAGGAAAGAACTCACAGACCTAGTCACAGGCACAGTCCTCCTCATCACCTAGCTTGATCTCTGAAAATCAAAATGGGTCGTTACCAACACTCATCACCACTACCACCGAGCCAATCCAGTAAACTATTCCCATGCCTTCTCTGCTCTCGCCGGTTCTACACTCATCAAGCTCTCAACGGCCACCAAAACGTCCATAAGCGCGACAGAGAACCATCACCACCGAGCCAACCCACAAACTCATCGGGTCGAGTATACCCATGCCTCTTCTGCCCTCGCCAGTTCTACACTCGTCAGGCTCTCGGCGGCCACCAAAACGCACACAAGCGCGAGCGAACAGCTTATTTCCGAAACATAGCATCTCTTCATGTTGGAGGAGCCAACCAGAACCAGTACTCCACCTCTCATCTTCCTCCACATGGGTTTGGGACTTTTCAGGCCTCTCCTTCTTTGATCATCTCAACCCCAACTCCAAATGTAGACCTCACCCTTCGCTTGTAGTGAGCGCTCACTCTCTCATCTCTGTCACTGAAGTCGGTTCTGAGTTTTTGCATTGTTCAGTTTAGCAGTAGCACTAGTGTAGTAGAGAGTAGAGACCCGTTCTATCTTCGATTTTAATTTCAGTAGTAGTGAGTGAAATATATGCTAGGCTTAGCTTAATCGCATTCAAGCTTGTTGTTGAGTTGTATTCACCGTCGATTGGTCAATGGAGAGCTTGCTAGCTTCATTTTGTTATTACCAGTTTCATCATGCATGCATGTATGCATGTCGTGCTCTTATGAATGAATGTATGTCGCATCTCCAAACTCAAAAATCCATGCATCATCATTTTGTTATGTATGGCTATGTATGGATGGAGTATTGCATGTATGGTTTGTTCTTTAGAGATGTGCCTCTGTGTGACTGAGCGAGCGCGCCAAACGGCGGCCATGGCCTAATCAATAAGCTAAGCGTTTTGATTTATGGTAAACCCCAATGTTTTGATTGATGAGACCCGTCGCCCCCAACCCTCAAACTACATTGAACTATAACACAATGTTAACTATAAAAAATGACAACTTTGCAAATTGTAATTTTCATTTTATCCGGGCATTCTACTTTCTTCTATTTCCTTGTGCGACTGGGACTAGCCAGACCTGTGCTGCATTCGTGTATCAAACGAAGTCAAAACTATATGATCCAAGAAGACATACCAACATTCAAGTAGACGATTTGCCTATGAGAAGGCACACCAAGATAAGAGGTCTGCGGAAATCAACAACAACAGAACGTCTTCACATATCTTATACCTCCCTTTTGCAGATAGATTGTCACAGAAGTGAGAAGTGCAGAACACATCATTAAGATCATGATTGTTAAATCGAGAGTAAAAGGTGTACACGTACACGCTTTTTGAAGATTTTCCTCATTTCATAAGCAATTGCAAGCAAACTACATGTAAATGAAGTTCCAACAAATTAAATCACATTCTTTTGCTTTTACTACAAATTTAGGTAAAGCTAGTGTTTTTCTATATGCAGCTTTGGGTTTATGAGCATGTGTTCTTGATGCATTTCTTCATCCTACTGAAGTTCGTGTTGAGAGTGATTCTAAATTGCGTATCGATTAATCAATAATAAAATCAAGACTTTTTGACGTATTCACATAAGGGTTCACAGTGGGGGGAGGGGGGGAGATATAAAACATGATAGTAGAATAAAACAATTGAATAAACTATACATCAATGATAATAAATTGTAAAATATTGTAGATCTAATTAATATTGTTGTATTTCCTTCTATAAATTAGGTGTAATTAATACACATTAAATCTTGTTATTTTCTCTTTTTTGTTCTTTTGTTGACATTGCTATTGATTAGGGGGGGGGGGGGGGGGGGGTTTCATACCCCTTCATTCTATAATGTAGTTCCGCCCTTGAAGGTTCATTTTAACTTGCTGAGCGTTTTAATTTTAATTTTAATTTTATTTTATTTTTTTATAAAGAACTTGCCAAGCGTTTTACCTCCATCATGTTCACTAGTGTTTGTCGAGAAGCAAATTTTTAGTTTACGGATGCAAATGGTGCAGGTTGGATTCAAGGAGGTAGTCTTCAGTCTTCTGACACAGAACAATTTTTGCGTTGAGCGTTGAGCCTCGCCTCTCCTCTCGTCCCCAAGGCCCCCCCCCCCCCCCCCCCTCTATATCCCACTCGATCACATGCACTCCTCAGCAAAATCATATCTGTTTCTCTGCGCCTAGCTATCTATTTGCAGCACCCACCTGGTTCATATTCAACAATGTCAGACCCAGCAGCAGCCATGTATGAGTACCACCATGACATCCTTCTTCATACCCAACACCCTCACCGTCACCTTCTTTTGCAGCAGCAGCAGCAGAATTCCTCACCAGCTACACCACAAGTAGCAGTACCCAGACCACCACCACCACCGAGTAGACCCACAAAATCTCGCTCTGCTTCCTCTAAACCGGTTCGTGTATACCCATGCCTCTTCTGCCCTCGAAAGTTCTCCACTTTTCACGCTCTTGGCGGCCACCTAAACGTCCACAAGCGCCAGCGAGAAGCCGCTTTGCGAAACAGAGCATCTCCCGGAGGAGCCGCCTACGTCCAGCCCTCTCCCTCTCGCTCTCCTGCGCCGTCGTTTCGACATCATCTGGGTCCTCATTTCGATCATCAGGAGTACTACTACTCCACCTCTCACCCTCTTCCACATGCCGCCTCTCCTTCTTTCCCAACTCCAACGACTACAAGTACCGGTACTTCTACTGATTCTTATTATTATTCTGCTCATGGTGGCCAACCAGATCTGGACCTCACCCTTCGCTTATGAGCCAGATAGCCCTATCTCTGCTCATCTCTGTCACTGAGTCAGTTCTGAGTTTTTGAACGTTTTGCAATTTTCAGTTTCAAGTGCGTAGCCGTAGCAGTAGCAGTAGCAGTAGCACTAGTAGTACTATTAGAGACATGCAGTAGTCTTCATTTTTGAGTTTTCAGTAGTAGCGAGTGGGTTTTACTCCTGCCAAGTAGGTAGCTAGCTAGTACTCCTTGCCAAGGATCGAGTTGTTTGAAGATGGATGTGGATGCACTTGAATGAACCATGTAGACATGTCTTTGATTAGAGCTAGCTAACTCCATCTTCTCTGTGTTAAGAGGATAGCTAGCTAGGCTAAGCTTAATCGTACGTATTCAGACTCTTGTTACCAGCTTAACTTCATGTAGTCATGTCCTGCTCTATGAATGCCAAATTTCATGCATCATTTTGTCATGTATGGTTTTCATAGTCCTGCCCGTCCGTAAGAATATTCCACTCTCTCCCAACTTGTCATAGCTTGCTGCAACTCACACACACACTCGCTCCCATTCCGAGCAAGTGATTCTACCCCTTGATTTTAACCAGATTAAAAAAAATACCAAGGCACAGTTGAGTCCATCCCTTAATAATCAATAAGCTAATGAGCATGTTGATTGAATATATGATTGATTTATGGTACCGATATATGTCTCGAAATTTTTTTTAAAAACAATACATAATAAACGGTTAATTCTTAATTCTGGTGTTATAAATTTCAAAACAATATTAAAAATACTCTCTATTAAATTCTCTTACGTACCGTTTTTATTTTCCACTCTTGTGCTAGATCTGTTGCATCTACTTTCAGATGAGATCCTACATCCGGGGACATACTCATTAGCTCCTTCAATACGGAAATGTTACCTGACATTATACTTTCTTCAAAATATCCATTTGTTGAGTACTGAGCGAGGGATTTTTGCAACACAAGTGTAGCTGGGTCTGCTACCAATCACTACACTTGGTATTTATGAATATCTACAGTGGATGGGCCATTCTGGTTTGAACAGACTGCTTAAAACACCAAATCACCTAAACTTACGAAATGGCATAGCAAAAAGAACATAAGCAGCAGCACAAGATATGTCCACTGGGAGTAGATCAAGAAATGCTAATAGCCCTTAAACAACATAGTTATAGAAACACAGAGAACTCTTTATAATCGAACGACTAGCTAGCTCATTGCTTGCAGAAACTTGATAAAGTGAAAAGTAGTCTACCATGCTGCTCTGGAATGCAATAGCGCAAGTAGAGTTCCTTAGTCATATCCTTCAATCAGCGGCATCTAGGATCAAACATTTAGACTATCAACTGACTAGGTAGCAATGTATTGAGAGTAGAAATCACATAACAAATTGTACACGTGATGCACAAGGTTTAGGTGGTCAGCTAACCCCCTAAATTTCACCTAACTCAAATTGTGATCAAGAAACAGGGAGGACAAAATTCATGTCTGATCAAGGGAATAGTGAGTGTTCCTTGCTCGGCTCTAGGTTCCCTCTTCTTGTAACCTAGTTCTCCTCTTTAAATGTTTTTCCCATTGGCTACACCAAATAATTCCTCAACTAATATCTTTATATATGAGAGGAATCTGGGAAGGCTACATGATATACTGTTTAATTCAAGTCATGGTGAGTGAACATAATCAGTCCGCTAGATGAAACAAATTAAATCTAGACTCTATTTGACCAAAACTGAATGAAAAAAGGGGAAACAAATTAGTCTCCAATAATGTTGACATAACTCAAATAAACAATGGTCTTTTTAGCTATAGAGATAATTTTAAAGAACCGTGACGGACAAACGCTTCCCAAACATATGTACAAAATTTAAAAGCTGAAATGATAGCAAATTTAAACTACGTATTTGTTCTCAAACCACTAGATTCACATTGGGGTGAAAGGCTAGGGGAAGGAGGACTGACTGATCCGAAAAAAAAAAGAAAAAAAAAAGAGAGAGATAGCTAGATTATGAATGTTATGTTATTTTTTATTTTATTTTTAATTTTTTTTATTGATAACTCACACACTCTATATATGTTAATGAGGTTTGAACCTATATCTTTAAAATTGTCAGTTAAACACCTTAACCAACTAAGTCAAAAAATAAGAAAATAGATAGATCATGAATGTTAAATTCTGGAATGCATCCAGAGAAATTTATAGCCATGTTACGAATGATAGATTATCTCGTTATAGCCATGTTTCACTGTAACTAGAACCTTCGAACATAAAATATCTGAAAAAGAATGTCAAATTCTCAAAGGTTGAAAGAAAGAAAGGGAGACGCAGAAAGGCGACAGGACAGAGCGGTGGATTTTGCCTATATGAGAGAGTTGGTGGTGCTTTCATCATCACGTGCTCACCTTATTTTATTTTTTTATTTTTGGTCTGAAGTGCTCAAGCAAGACGTGAGAATCATCCTTCTTCTTCTTCTATATAATAAGCACTCAAACCTCTTCACTGAGGCAAACACCCACACCATCAACTTCTTAGACACATTTAGCAAGGCTAGAGTTTAAGCCATGTCCGCCACCCAACCCATCATCTCAACCAAGTCTGCTTGTGTCATCGGCGGCACCGGCTTCGTGGCGTCTCAGCTGATCAAGCTCTTGCTAGAGAAGGGCTATGCCGTCAGAACCACTGTTAGAGACCCAGGTCAGAACTATATCCTCTAGCTTCTTCAGACCTATATTTTGGCTTTACCCTATTTTTGCTTAGCTTGGAAAATGAATAAGTACGAGGTATAAAGTTTTGAAATGGAGCATAATATACTTGTCAGTCTTGTCACCTAGAAGCTTCATTATGAGCTAGGTGAGGAAGGCATTAGTGAAATAGTTGAGGATCTAGGAACTTACTGGGGTTAATCTCTCTGTAAATTTTAGTAATGAGAGTAAAATTTCTGAGTTTAGTGTGTATATTAGCTGGTATGAACTGTGTATTAATGTGTACATTTTTGGCACAGATAATCTGAAGAAGATCTCCCACCTAACAGCACTACAAGAGTTGGGAGAGTTAACAATATTTCGTGGGGATTTAACCGATGAAGGGAGCTTTGATGCTGCTATAGCAGGTTCTGATCTTGTTTTCCATGTAGCCACACCAGTCCACTTTGGCTCGCCGGATCCAGAGGTACATTTTCATAGGAATTGTTAAGCTAAAACTTGCATTTGATATGTTCTTGCTTCAGCTGAAGAACAATGTACTCTTTTCCCTTTTAATTTACAGAATGACATGATCAAGCCAGGAGTCCAAGGAGTACTAAACGTTATGAAATCATGTGTGAAAGCAAAAACAGTTAAGCGAGTCGTTTTGACATCATCAGCAGCTGCAGTAACTGTCAATACTCTTAGTGGAACAGGCTTGATCGCCGACGAAAATGATTGGTCTGATGTTGAGTTCTTGACCACTGCCAAGCCACCTACTTGGGTAAATCACCAAACTGTTTCAGTTTTCAAGAGTACTTGACTTGTGTAATTGATGCTAGACAAAAGGCCTACATTGAAATAAATGAACCAGGTGACAAAGGTTTCTTTTCCCTCAAATTTGCAGGGATATCCTGTTTCAAAGGTACTAGCTGAGAAGACAGCATGGAAATTTGCTGAAGAACACAACATTGATCTCATCACTGTGATCCCTTCTCTCATGGCTGGTGCTTGTCTCACTCCAGACATCCCCAGCAGTATAGGCCTCGCCACGTCTTTAATTACAGGTATCAAACCATGCCACAAGCTAGAATATGTTGTCTATTGCTTTAACTTGGTTACTTAAGGCCTTACAGCTTGAATGAAAAGTTATTTGTGCCGCGGCCTTCCAATGATCCTTTTTTACTCTTACAGGAAATGAGTTCCTCATAAATGGCTTGAAAGGCATGCAAATGCTATCAGGTTCCATATCCATTACACATGTGGAGGATGTCTGCCGAGCTCAGATATTTTTGGCAGAGAAAGAATCTGCTTCTGGTCGGTACATATGCTGTGCTGAAAATAGTAGTGTTCCTGAGGTTGCAAAGTTCCTCAGCAAAAGATATCCTGATTACAAAGTCCCGACTGAGTAAGTTTTCTATTCAAAGGGAATAGCCCTTTAAGACTATTGCTGAACTTGCAGAAGGCTTGTAGTGCATTTCATTTTGTTAATCCTTTTGCAATGCAGGTTTGGAGATTTTCCATCCAAGGCGAAGACCATACTCTCTTCAGAAAAGCTTAAGAAGGAGGGGTTCACTTTCAAGTACGGGATTGAAGACATATATGACCAAACTGTGGAGTACTTGAAACTTAAGGGGGTGCTGCAGAACTAGAACTAGAAACTGGTGGTCTCAGTTGTTTAAGCATGATCCTGTTTACATGGATCATATATGCATACTCTAGCTATGCTCTTGCTTTTCTACTAATCCTACTAGATAATAGCATCATAACATGCTGAGAACTTCAGCATGGTGTGTGTATCTGAATTTTCGTAATTGATGATAAAATGCAACATCAGCAACAATCGCACAAAACATGCTACACTTTTTCTCAGTTACAAGAAAAGCACAAGTTTTTGATTCGAACAACACAAAGTAGCTATATAGTATATAATAAGAACAACAGAAACTGAATGGAATCAAGCGAGCTCAAAGTTTCAATCTGAATGTTTCCCTGAAATACTCAGAGGAGGGATAGGAAAGTGAAAAGTAAAGGTTCGTCTACAAGTTCAATGCTTCACTGTATGAGTTTGCTGTCTACTTTTCTCTCTCTCTTCAGCGTTCAATTAAATGATCCTGTTTCTCTATCAGCTCAATTTCAATGTAAGTTTCTTCAGCTGCTGCAGTTGGAGTATGCTGGTGTTTCTTTGCGCTACGTCTCTTCATCAAAATGACTGATAATGTCTGCACTATGTCCCTCATAGAAGGCCGTTTTCTGGAGACATTACCAACACATTTGTAAGCAAGGTCAGCAACCTGAGCTAGTTCTTGTACATCAAATTCTCCATTAAGACGAAGATCCACAATCTCTTCCCATGCAATGAATCTGCCGCATCCATTGTGGCCTAATCATCACCATGGCAAATCGTAGAACGTGAATAATCATGCCATATCATTACTAAATGGAGACTGAGTTAAAAGCATATATGCAACTCGGTGAAGGTCAATAATCAAATCAAGGTAATTTTCAAGAAAGAAAGCAATGAAGCTCCCTAACTTACAAATTCCACATATTCTATGAGACCTTGCTGTGGATTCCTGCCTGTAATTAGTTCAAACAGCAGCACACCAAAACTATAAACATCACATTTCTTGGTAAAGATTCTTGTTACCACATACTGAGGATCAACATATCCCAAGGTTCCCCTGATATCAGATGAACGTGATTTCATCTTATCTTGTCTTGAAAGCCCGAAATCAGAAATCTGATCGCAATATGACGATAGTTAAGCTCTTTTGTTAAGAGTTACATACAAGATGGTAAAAATGGAGATACTACCAGAAACAGGAGAAGATGGTATTAACTAGTAAAGCAGTAAGAAGAAATCTCAGAAACTAAAACTGTTCCATTCTTATTCACATTAAAAGAAGAAACAGACAGGAATAACATTCTACAGTCCGCACTGTTAAAGTTTTGAGTTTTGATGCATGAGGTTCAGAACTATATAACATAAACATTGTAGGTAGACAAAACAATCAATGTAGAAATAAATTCACTGAAAGGTTTAGACAAAAATAACAAAAGGGCACATACCTTAGCTTCCATCGACTGGTCCAACAGTATGTTGGAAGACTTGATGTCGCGGTGCACAACAGGAGGAACAGCCTGCAATATGAAAGGGAAAGAAGCTGGATAAGTAGGATGTTCAAATCAGGCATCTTAACCTGGAAACTGACACGAAAGCGTACCCCATAATGTAGGTATTCCAATCCCCTTGCAACATCAAGAGCTATTGCAACCCTCAAATCCCAGCTCAATGGCACCTGATTATCAGCTGCATTTCCAAGCAGACTAAGAAAAGTGCACTATAAAGGAGTAGAGAAACTATAACAACAGCAGTAGCAAACCTTGTTCTCGTAACATCAGATAGATATCTTGAACTTGACTATAAGCTATAAGGTTATCATGAAAGCGTGGAAGGAGGCGTACATTGACAAAATTGCGAACTCTTATCTATTCATAAACTCAATCAACAGAAAGACACAAAACAACCACCAGTTACTACAACTCTCCTTGTCATAGAACATTACGGAAGCTAAGCTTCTTCTGTAAACTCTAGCTTATGCCGTGAGCTCTGAGCTGCTCCGCGGTTAGTGTGCACATCCCTTCAAACAATGGGGCACTCAAATTGGCACACCAGGACACAATAAGACCATAAACAGGCACATACTCACCCGATGAAAACTTCCAAGTTAACTCCTTTGGTAATTTGTGTTCAAGTGTTCAACTATCATAGAAATTAAGATTTTTACCATGTAAATGTGAATCTCAGTGAACCACATGAGAACTCGCATATCTCAGTGAACATTTTAACACATGCATATTTCAAAATGTTGTGTTTAATTATGAGTCTTATACCGTATACAGGGTATTCTTGGTTTGTGTCTGATATCTCATATTGCGCGCGTTTACTAAAATTGCACATTGCATGTACATAATTCATGTTTTTCGCATCCGCAACTCGATCACGATATAGCTTCATCGCTCATGTAGCGAAACACTAAATATAGTTCCGGTGAGGCACAGCCATAGAATCATTAACCACCCATTATTTGGCACTGGCTTAGCGTACGCTGAAAGGGAGAGCCTTTGAGATCGACTAGTTGAACGCGTAACTCGATTTGACAAAACAGGTTGGGCATACGTACATGCATGAACCTTGGATCGAGTACGTAATTAACATGTGTATGAATCTATTTCAAAACTTGTCATTTCTGACTCAAAGTTTCCATCGATGCCAGCAGGCCCGGACCTGAGATTTTCGGACTTGAGTCGAACTCTCAAAATTGGGCCCTCAAATTGTAGTTTGCATCTAGTTTTTTTTTTTTAATAAAAATTTTCACAAACTAAATCTATTAAGTCAAAATTTAACTACATATCCAAAATATTTGGATTATGATTTATATTTTAGTAATTTTATTTACATTATAAATCCTATTTTAGAAATTTACTTTTTTTTGGGTATAATTTTCAAGTAGTAATTTTATTAAATTGCATAGACTTTCTTTTCTGAAAACTTAAATCGTATATATTTACTTATTTCTTTCACTCAAAATATATCAAGTGATATTATATTTGTATATATAGTTGGTTGGGCCCCTTATATTCATGCAAGTCCGTTGCTTTGTTCCTTCCATTGCAATAAAAAATGTTTGACTGTATTTAATAAGAGAAAAATGCACCAACAGTGTCTGAACTCTTGGAGGACTGTCAATATGGTACCCGAACTTTTAAATGTATCAAAGTGATACCTGGACTTGTATTTTTGTACCAACGTCGTACCTGTCGTCATTTTCCGTCACAGCTCCGTCATTGATAAACACGTGCGGGTCATGTGAGTTGGAAATTGAGGACATAAATGACTTTTTCTCCACCCAACCATCTTCTTCATCCTCCACACACTCCAGCGCCACCTGCACCATCTTCTCCGCCACCTCCATCGGAAACGAGTCCTTCAGCCGCCTATCCACCCACCTCCTCACTCCACCACCACCCACCTGCGTATTGGAGTCTTTCAACATGTGAGTTTTGCTGTCGTGGTTGCTCAATAGTTCTGTAAATCAAGTAGGAGCTGATTTTGTTATAGTATTGTGTGGTGGCTCATGTGTAAAGCCGTGAAGATTAAGTGGTATTGCAATGAATTACACTGCATTTTGCTCACTTGTGAGAAACTTGTGTTGTCAGTACTCGGGTGTTCCTTCTTGGTCCATCTCATCATTACTACACTTTGAAGTGTGTCGTTTCAACAGCCACGGTTTTCAGGACCCCCATTGGGGACCTACCTATTGATTTGGAAGGTACAAGGATTTTCATAGTTGGATTCACAGTGTGTTTGTGAGTGTGAGTTTACTACATTTCTCTTAACTTTTGAGGGGTTTTCTAAAATTTACTTCTGTTCTTTTGCCATGCTTTCTGAACATATGCATGAAGTTGGCCAGATGTTAACCGTGTGCTTATTGTTCTTTCTCATGTTCAACTACATGCATTATGACAAGAAACACGGGGCCATACACAGATCCATTGAGGCTTTGGACAGGATGGGAATGGATATAATAGAAACAGGAAATCCAGATGCATTCAAACAGTATCTGTCGGAGTATGATAACACCATTTGTGGGCGCCATCCGATAAGCGTTTTTCTGCATGTAAGTTCCCCATACAGTTCCATTAGTCTCTGAAAGGGAAGCTGGCTTTTCTTTCAGGAAGAATATCCCACTGATGCTAGAAAATGGCCTCCTAGGATGAAGCAGGGATGAAAGGGAGATAAATATAATATGACAAAAAGAGAGTATATATTGCTGTTTTAGCTTTAAAACACCAGTATAGAACATCAGTATCCTGTAGAAGTTTCCCCATGTTTCTAGGATCTTAGACCATCCTCTTTGGAGAGACGAGGTTAATGAAAGCAACATCTATATCCATGTTACTTCTCATTTTTGTCGACATATTGCTAAAGAGTTGAACTAATCACCTGAACTACAGAGTGTTTCTTCTCCATTGCTTTTAGAGGCCTTTATGTACTTCTTAAATGTCTCACCTTTCAATTATGTTACTCTGAATGCAGATGCTGAGAAACTGCTCAACAAAAATAAAGATCAATTTCCTCCAGTATGAGCAGTCAAGTCAGTGCAAAACTATGAGGGACAGCAACGTGAGCTACGCATCCGCAGCAGCAAAGTTGGATGCTTGAAGATTAATTCCATCAAGACATTCAGCAATTTAATTTCATCAATTCAACTGTAATTCTTAACTCCAGTATATATGCACTTCATGAACAACTGTCCCTGCTTGTAGATACTAATTTAAGGATCAGGTTGCCTCACGCATTGGTTTTTCCTTTTAATCTTGAAAGACTCCAATACTAATTTAAGGATCAGGCTCTGCTGTAGGTCAGGGAGGTCGATCGGGTCAGGGGGTAGCTCAGTCATTTACTCTTTTTTTCAGTCACGTGCGTCACATGTGACATGAACTAACAGAGCTGTGACGGAAAATGACGACAGGTACGACGTTGGTACAAAAATACAAGTCCAGGTATCACTTTGATACATTTAAAAGTTCGGGTACCATATTGACAGTCCTCCAAGAGTTCAGACACTGTTGGTGCTATAAACCCATTTAATAATGGAGAGAGAGAAGTGATTTGTCTAATTATGGGCCCCCTAGAGCTCCGGACCTTGAGTCGACGGCCTCTTCGGACTCGCATCAAATCCGAGCCTGGATGCCAGAAAGGTAGGGACTGATCAACACTGACTTGACACAAATACTATCACGAATATCGTGACATTACTGATATTTAGTAGCCAATTATATGTGTCGCGTTGGTCTATTGATTGCTCTCAGAAAATAAGTTTCTGACGTCATCTCATAAATAAGTTACTGAAGTCATCTCATAAAATAAGTTGCTGATATAGAGTTTCTACGTCCACATTTATTTCTAAGGTGCAGATTTTCACTTTACACTTATTTTTCAATCGAATTTTCACATATCCACCGTCTAGTATTTAGATACTAATGTGTAGATCATCTTTGCAAAAGCCAATTTGGTTATCATTAAGGCCGGTGAAAATGATAAATCTTCACTAATTATCTTGTGTGTTTTCATTGATACATTGATAATTATTGCTCTCTTATATCGATCGATCGGTCTATATCTGACTGTATGTGACATAGATATCCAAATTTGTGGCCGAGAGTTTCTCTTTTATGCGTGTAGCTAGACTTTAGGGAAGCAATTCTCAATAATATAACGTACTAGACTAAACTGGTGAAATTTCGTAGACCTTGGATTCCACGTGAAATGCGAGCTCGATCATTACCACTATGAGTCTATGACCACTGAACACAAGTCTCGTACGTAATTGTGCGCGTAAATTTGCCTATAAATACTCATGAAACATATGTTCATTTGCCACCCCCAAACAATTCTATAGCTAGCTCGAGTCGATCACGTACATAGTTCTTCAGTTCATTTTAAACCTACTTCGTTTCCATTACCAAAATTGTCTCAACTATAGCCATGGATTGTAGTAAGCAATTGCGAAATCCTCAAGCTGAGGAGCAGCAAATTCATCAAAGTCGACGATCTGCGAATTACAAGCCGAATATCTGGAAGTATGATTTCCTTGAATCTCTTAACAGCAAATTTGATGTGAGTTCTCTCAAGCTAACTTCTTGCCAGCGACATGTTCGATCAATACATTAACTTACTAATTAACTGTATATATGTAAATGCAAGCAGGGAGAATGTTATCTGATCCAGATGCAGAAGCTGATAAAAGATGTAAAGGAGTTGTTTGTTGAATGTAAGGAATCAGATGTAATAGCTAAGCTGGAGCTGATCGACAGCATCGGAAAACTAGGCCTCAACAATCACTTTGAGCAGGAAATCAAGGCTACCCTAGACACCAAAGCATCAGTTGGACTCGAAAACAACAGCAATCCCTGCATTAGTTCAGAGGGTGATCTCTATGCTGCTGCGCTACTCTTTAAGATTCTCAGGCAGCATGGTTATCAAGTTTCACAAGGTTCTTACACAGATTAATTAGCTAATTAGTTAATGGAATTATCTTCTAATTTATCATATCAACCTAACGTACTAATCCAGGTTATTAAACTTATAATCAGATATATTTGGTCGTTTTATGGATGAAATGGGTACATTAAAGAAGAGCTCATTTGGGAATGTCAAAGGAATGATTGAACTTTTGGAGGCCTCAAACTTAGCTTTCGAAGGTGAAGATATCCTAGAGAAGGCTCAAGCTTTCTTAATCGCCTCTCTCAGAGATACCAATACTATGTGGGATGAAATAGACAGTAGCATTTCCAAGCATGTGACTTATGCCTTGGAGCTTTCATCACAAAGGAGAGTGCAGTGGTTTAACGTGAAATGGCACATCAAAGCCTGCGAGCAAAACCGTACTAATCAACGCTACATGACCACTTTACTTGAGTTGGCTAAACTTAACTTCAACGTGGTTCAAGCCACACTCCAGAAAGATCTAAGGGAAGCATCCAAGTAAGTAAACCAAAAGAATCTTAATGTTTTGAGGAATGAAAGCTAGGAACTTAGTGGCAGCAGCCTAACTTTCTTATTTGAATGATTGTGCTTTGGGGTTCGATCATGCAGGTGGTGGTACAATCTGGGTCTCACAAAAAACTTGGACTTTGCAAGAGATAGAATGGTCGAATGCTTCATGTGTGCTGTGGGATTGGCTTTCGAGACAGATCACAAGTCTTTTCGAACATGGCTGACCAAAGTTATCAATTTGATTCTTATCGTAGATGACGTTTATGATGTATATGGCTCGTTGGAAGAGCTAAAACACTTCACCAGAGCTGTTGAAAGGTAGTGCAGGATATTAGGTTCATACATGAAAGTGGTACTGTAGTATATATGCGCTTTTGCTAGCTTAGAATTCCACCCCAAAGTTGATATATTGTCTTCGATCAATTGATCAGGTGGGATCTTATGGAAACTGAACAGCTTCCGGAGTGTATGAAGATCTGTTTCCAAGTACTCTACAACACAACTTGTGAAATTGCTTATGAAATTGACGAGGAGAATGGATGGAACCAAGTGTTACCTCATCTATGCAAAGTGGTAAGGCCTTTGCCCGATTCATAGATCCCGAGTGTTAATTAAGGCTTATGAGTTGCCGTCTCTCTGATGTTTAAAACAAACTCAAGATAGAGCTTCAATTTTTGTACACCTAAAGTGTTGTCTCGAGTCTTGAAATTTTATAAACATTCTCTAAACCGTTAAAGGTTAACTATGATATTGAGAGTATGTTTGGATTTAACTTTTCTTTGTTACTTTAAATTTCTTAGTGGGCAGATTTTTGTAAAGCACTGTTGGTGGAGGCAGAGTGGTACAATGAGGCCTACACACCGTCCTTTGAAGAGTACCTTAGCAATGGTTACATTTCATCATCTGCTTCTCTGATTTTCACTCATGCATTCTTCGCCACAAAACATGAGGAAGGAGTAGAGGATTTTCTGCACATGAATGAAGATCTTGTGTACAATATCTCGGTGATACTTCGACTCCTCAACGATCTGGGAACTTCTGCGGTAATTTTGCTTTTTTTGCTTACTTCATATATTAGAGCTTATAGAAACTTTAGCAGACTCTTTATTTTAGCTTTTAGTTATTTTGTCGGTGAGCTGTGATCTGGTTGGTTAAGGTGTTTAACTAACAAATTTGTGGTCATAGGTTCAAACTTCACTGACATATGAAAAGTGTGTGAGTTATTTAATAAACAAGTTTTAAAAAATAAAAAATAAAAGATTTTAGCTATTTTAGCAAACTCTATTTTAGCTTTTAGCTATATTTTTGTCGGTGAGCTGTGGTCTAGTTCGTTAATGTGTTTAACTAACAAATTTGAGGTCATGACTTCAAACATCACTGACATATAGGGTGTGTGAGTTCTTTAATAAAAAAGTTTTTTAAAAAAAAAAAAAAAAAAATTTAGCTATTTTAGAGAGCGTGTTTAGGTGTTTTTGATATTTCTGGAGCTCCAGCAAACTAGCCAAATTTTAGTTATTGTGACTTTTAGCTATCTCGTTAGCTAAATATAAAAAGCGAGATGACTCAGATAAAGCTAGCTATAATTTAATACATTCTTTGTAAGATATTTTACGTGATATATAAATATATTTAAATTATTTAATCTTTATTTGAAGAATAATGTTGATATAATTCTTGTTAAAATAAAGAGAATTGATGCGACCACATTTTTAAAGTGGCTAGACATTTTAGCTAATTTAACTAAAATTTAACTGAAAAATAGTTACTATTACTAAAGATGCTCTAATTTGTGTTCCAACTACTATATATGCTAACTGAGTGGTTAAATTTTTATAACAGGCCGAGCAAGAGAGAGGCGATGCTGCTTCGTCAATCCTATGTTACATGAGAGAAATGAATGTTTCAGAAGAAATAGCTCGAAAGAACATCAAAATCATAATAGACAATGCGTGGAAGAAAATAAATGAAAATTGCTTCACCAGAAATCCCAAAATATCTTCATCGTACATCAACATTACCACAAATATTGCTCGCGTGGGGCACATCCTTTACCAAGATGGAGATGGATTTGGTGATCAAGAGCAAGGGACTCGGGCACTGATCCAATCTTTACTAGTTGAACCTCTCTCTTAATTGGGTTAACCTCTCTCTCATGATCTACTGGTATTTTGTACGAATTAGGTGCTCACGATTTAGATTGTTGGGAGACATGTCACTAAGCATGTCCATGTAAGAACTTAAGTGTGAAACTCTCATTCTCAGGTTTAAATCTCAGCTGACGCTAATTGTAGTTAAATATCAATTTATTCTTAGTGGCCAGAGAGGATGAAACTTTTTGACAAGATCCCTCGGCGCAGATTAGTCTCTGGGCCTAAAAAGCCTTTCAGGATACCGTCGTTGATACTCTAAAAAAATATATCATCCAATAAAAATATACATCTTTCGATTTTATCGTGGAACCGTCACCATTACATACAAAACTCTATTTCACTCATTTACTACCGTAAGTTATCTCAAAACAACTCATTGTTAATTTTCAGAACAACATCTTTGTTACATAGAAGCCTAATCTTTCATCGTTATAGAAAACTAACAAATTAATCATGATGCTTGTTCTGAGTACAATTATATTTTCGTTATGTCACCGCTTTGTTAAAGCAAATAGAGTTGTTAATAATGCACTCTTTGCTAACTGATACATGTTAGAATACGTCACTCTTTGTAATTTAGGGGTTTAAGCTCTATGTTTTCATTAGTAAAGGCTTAAAAACAGCATCCTTCTTTAAAAAAAAAAAAACCCAACAAATTATAATTTTAGGTAGTAAACATCTTTACTATTTACCACCGTAAATAAACACCAAACCACCGAGAAAAATTGACTCCAATAAAGAAGACCTCCTGTGAGTCCCACCTGAAGAAACCTTAATCTAGAAGTGATCGAGGGCGGCACTAGTTGTAGTAGCAGAAGGTCACCGAATCACACGCCTCAATTTCCGCGAAAATATGCTCACCACCTCCAAACCCTCCTCCCACTCTCACTCCCCGGTTCAAATCCTGACCATCGACGACGACGCTGACGTCATCCTCCCGCGTCTCCAAAAAGAAGACCCTTCTGCCCACGGATCGTCTCCCTCCCCCGCCGCCTTCATCGACCTCTCCGATGGCTCCGACGACGACGAGATTCGAGTCCTCCGCTTCGAACCCACCAAAACCCGCTTCAAAAGGCGCAGAACAAACCCGTTTTCAACCGGGTCGGTACCCGAACCCGGGCAGTGCTCCGACTCCCTCACCGACTACCCGCCCTTCGTCTGCGACATCTGCGCCGACGACAAGCTCGGGTACCAATCTTTCCCGATCGAGAATTGCCGCCACGTGTACTGCTCCGACTGCGTCATCAGCTACATCGACTCCAAGCTCCAAGAGAACGAGCCCGCAATCCGTTGCCCTGTTCCGAATTGCGCGGGCCTGCTCGAGCGGGAGTACTGCCGCTCGGTGCTGCCGGCGCCGGTGTTCGAGAGGTGGGGGAAGGCAATGTGTGACGCAGTTATTCTCGGGTCAGAGAAGTTCTACTGCCCCTATCAGGACTGCTCCGCCATGATGATTTATGATGGGGAGGAGTTGGTGAGGGAGTCGACATGCCCGCATTGCCGGAGGATGTTCTGCGCTCAGTGTAGGGTTGCTTGGCATGTTGGGATGGATTGCGGCGAGTTTCAGAAGCTCAGTGTGGATGAGAGAGCCAGTGAGGATGTTATGTTGAGGAACCTGGCGCAGAGCCAGAACTGGAGGAGGTGCCCGAGCTGCAAGTTTTATGTCGAAAAGAGTTTCGGTTGCTCCTACATGAAATGCAGGTCATGAGATTGATTTTATTGAGTACTAGCGCTTGGTTTTGATATTGGTTTGGTTGTTTGTTTCAGCTAGCTAGTAGATGCTTCATATATATACACAAGTGTTTGGAGTGTTAAAATGTGGAATGACTATTTTAATGTGTCTTAAGACTAGAGATGAATCCTTCAGCTTAGAGGTAGTTGTTTAGCTGCAGGTGTGGATTTCCAGATTGTCTCTTTGTTTTACTGATGGATTTTACCAATGTAAATTGCTGCAGGTGTGGATATGCATTCTGTTACAATTGTGGAGTACAAGCTCTCACTCATACGGGTACATGTCGAAGCTGTCGTAAGTGATGCTTAAGACGATGTTGCTGCAAATGTACAGGGTTTTTCTATTTCTCGTGTCGATTGCCATAGCACAGGCTGGTCCATGTAGTCGATTTAGCAACCACTTTACATCCTTTGTGATGCTAGAGAACTAGTTGATGTTGTGTCATTGGTGATTTGACGACGTCTTAGTTGTGCAAGGGATTTAGATTACGGAAGTTTTAGTAAGACTTATTGAATGAAAATCAATGCTTTGAGAGAATTTCTGTTAACATAATTTGGTAACTGAGATCAATTGCCAAAAGTATACCAAGATCCTTCATATTTCCGAGGAATGTAATCTGGGCTTGATCATGATCCGGTGTCATTTCACTGATTTTCCCCTCAGTCATTTTGTTAAAGAACCAGGGCCAGGCAAGGGACAAGTCTGGAAAATAACTAAACCAATTATTTTTGATTATTTTTGGATTAGCAAACATTCTCCTAATAAACCATGGAATTTTATCTTCACAACATACATTTTTACAGCATCAAATAAGTAAAACATGAACTTTGACATGTTGATACGAATATTAGGCGGCGAAGAAAAAAGAAAAAGACGAAGTATTAAAGACTTGGGCTTTTCTGTGTGTTCAAGCCCACAACAACAATCGTCCCCAACACTCTTTCAGTCACTGCTCGCTTCTTAAACCCCTAGTTTGGTAGCGATAGTGCAATGGAGGAAGCAAGCAACCCTACCGGAAGAGATCATAGTGCATATCCTCACATTCCTGTCCATAAAATCCTTAAATCCGATTCACCTGCGTTTCCAAACGCTTCCATTCCCTCATTCTCTCCGACCCCAAATTCGCTCAATCTCAATTCCAAGTAGCTCCTCCAACTCGCAGATTCCTTTACTCCGTCACTGGTCCTCGATTCTTATCCCTTGTCCTGCTCACCACCTCCAAACCCTTGCTCTCTCAGAGAGCTCATCTTTCCTTCCCCTGATGTCTCATTACTTGGCTCCTGCAATGGTATTGTTTTTCTTGCTTTTGATATGTGTTACATGTGGAACCCTTCAACTGGCTTGAGAAATGATATCTTGGTTTTCGATTTGGGTCAAGAGCAAGTTCAGGAAAATGTTGCTGCCGCGGGGTTTCAGTGATAGTGACAGGAGCATATGGTGTGCGTGACTCATTAAGTTGAAGCTTTTGGAGCCCCCTAAGGATGTTGGATGGATTTACAATGATGTCTTGGTTCTGGAAACTAGTCTTGTTGTCCAAACTAGTCTTGGTTGGTAAGGATTGTCCCACTTGAAAACCCAAATTCCACGCCAGAATTCCAACCACAATCGCCACGTGGAAACTCTCCTCCGCCGCAAAACCACCGCTCTGGATCGCCGAGCAAGAAGAAGACGACTCGGAGTACTCCTATTCCGACGAAGACTCCGCGCTGTTGTCTGTGAGTGAGAAGCCGGACAGAAACATGGCTCTGCTCGACGACTACGAGCTGGAGGAGCTTGACTATTCTACTGATCCTAACCATAGTAGAGGTAAAATCTCTCTTTGATTTTAACCGTTAGGGTTTACTAGAAAGTTGCCCGCGCGTTGCAGCGGGATTAGAAAACATATTCAAGAATTATGAACTGCATAAGACATAGAAAAAGAAAAATATGTGAGAGTTTATTATGTATCATATCCAACATTATAAATATAAAGTAAAAACCAACTCCCAACGGACTCTACGCCCATCTCTGGGAATGCGAGAGAGAGAGAGAGTTAAAACAAAAGGAGTAATTTGTAAAAAAAAAAAAAAAGAGTGATCGGACTTCGCGCCCTTCTCTGGGGCAGAGAAATAGAAAAATCTAGAGAGAGAGAGTTCGTCCAAAAAAAAAATTGATCGGACTCCGCGCCATTTTCTAGGGCGGATTAATAGAAAAATCTAGAGAGGCAGAGAGAGTTCGTCCAAAAAAAAATAAAAAAATGATCTGCCAGCTGACTCCGCGCCCATCTCGCGAGCGGAGTCCGCGTCCTTCTCTGGGGCGGAGAAATAGAAAAGCCCAAGCCCAAGCACTTATGAACAGTGCTTCCGCGCCCTTTTCTGGGGCGGATTAATTGAAAAATCTAGAGAGACAGAGAGAGAGTTTGTCCAAAAAAAAAGTGAACCCCTGGTGGACTGAATGAGAGTGAGAGAGAATTTATTTAAAAAAAAAAAAGAGGGATCGGACTCCGCGCCCTTCTCTGGGGCAGAGAAATAGAAAAATCTAGAGAGACATAGAGAAAAAAAACGAACCCCTAGCGGACTCCGCGCCCTTCTCTGGGAATAAGAGTTCGTCCAAAAAAAAAAGCGAACCCCAGCGGACTGAATGAGAGTGAGAGAGTTTGTGAAAAAAAAAGATTGATCGCACTGCGCGTCCTTCTCTGGGGCGGATTAATTGAAAAATCTAAAGAGACATAGAGAGTTTGTCCCGAAAAAAAAAACGATCTACCAGCGGACTCCGCGCCCATCTTGCAGGGGGAGTCAGCGGCCTTCTCTGGGGCGGAGAAATAGAAAAATCTACAGGGACAGAGAGAGTTCGTCAAAAAAAAGGACCCCCAACGAACTCCACGGGCGGAGTCCGCGCCCTTATCTGGGCCGAGAAATAGAAAAATCTAGAGAGACATAGAGAGTTACTCCAAAAAAAAAAATGGAACCCCCGGCGGACTCCGCTCCCTTCTCTGGGAATGAGAGTTGGTCAAAAAAAAATATATTACACCTTCTTATTTTGTAAAACTGTCACAGACTCATATGGGGTGTCTTAAGTTGTATTAATATTAACTAATGTTTAATGTTGTATAAGATTTAAGAGTAAGTTACTATATAGTCATTCTGGCATCCGATTATATAACACTTTCATTTCGTTAAAAAGAAAAATATATTATTTTAGAACATAAAGCCCAAACCCAAATACAGTAGATGATATTATAGGGCTTCTCTTTACTAGGTCTGTATTCTCACTGGGCCTGTGAGAACTGTCGTTGGGCCTTGTTGTTGGAACCGACAACTTATCGAGCATCGTGCCAAAAAAGAACACGGAGAGACCAGAGAGAGAATAGCTGGGTCGGAATAATAATATTTTATTAGACAGGTCGGTGGATGATCAGACGGCTGAGGAGAGCGTATTAAAGACAAAAGAAACACGCCTCCGTCATCTGATTTCGAGTAGTGTTTTAACGAACAGTACGGACGCAAAAAAAAAAAAATAGTGGTGGTGAAGTCGCAACATCGAGAGAGAAGCAGAGGCGCGCGATCTCCGGCGGGTTCTGAAAGGCTTCTGTTTTCTGTCCCCCACCCCTCTGCTTCTTCTTCTCCGATACGTCGTCGTTTCGCCTCTTCTTCTCCTGCTGTTAATATTCCTGAGACGAAAACAAACAGAGCTCCCGGAGCTAAAGGAATAGAGGTTCGATTTTCGAGAGAGAGAAAGAGGGAGGGGAGAGAAAGATGTCGAAGAAGAAAGTGAGCGGGAACACCATGACGCTCAAGGACTTTCACGGCGGTTCTATTCCCTCCGATCTCCCTCTCCCTTCTGCTCCCGGTGTGTAAGTCCCTTTTTATCCCTATTCTTTTTCCGGGGTGGTTTCGATTGTTGTGTTGATGAGTGTAATAATGTATGGGAGATTAGCATAATCAATTAGATATTGTGTGTTTTTTTATGGGATCCACGGTTTTGGATTGGAACGAAAAACCCTAGCTAATGGTCAAACTGGATTTTGGATTGGCAGAATTGTTAGGCCTACGGATCGTCCAAGTTACGACCGGCCGGCCGCTTGGGGAAACCCGATCGGACGGCCCGATCACCGTTCCCGGCCACATACGTCGCCCGCCACCAGGCACTTTGATGATAAGACTCCGTTTCTGACGCACTCTGTGCACATTGGCCGGAACTTTGATGAGGATGAGCGGAAGCCTCTGGATGGGGTGTCGGCGCCGCGCCGGACTATTAGTGATGACAGCATTCGGGTGGCCCCGGCCGGTGCCGAGCCCAAGCCGGTGTTTGCTTCCCCTGGGGGAGTATCGGGCGTGCAGGGATGGGCTCCGGCGCCGCAATCCCCCAGGGGAGGAGTGGGTTCTTACTCGGAGAGGGTTAGCGAGGTGCAGGGGTTTAATTCCGGTAATGGTGGGCGTGGCGGTGTTAGTGGTGCTCAGCCGAATGCGTGGGCAGTGAGGAAGGAGATGGCAGGTGTGACTGAGCCGGTGCAACCTGTATGGTCCGGCCAGAGTGCTGTTGTGAAGTTGGCTCATGCTAGTGCACTCGAGAAGGTGTCTTCTGGTAGATGGCAATCGAAGCCTTCCATCCAGTATCAGACAAATAATATTGAGGTTGCTAGGTCAGCTGATACAGAGAGTGGTGCACATTCCAGGGGTTATGGTAGTGACTCTTACAAGAGGATGGATGTGATGGTTGAGCGGCAGAACTATGATGCCACCTTGGCAAGACAAGCTGAAAGAGGTCTACAAATTGATGATGGTATTCAGAATGTTAGGAAAGAGTTGCCGGATTACGAGAGGGCTAGGGGGCCCATCCTTTCAGAAGTAAAAGAAAGGAACCCAATGGTTAGGAAGGAGTTACTTGATAATGAGAGGGGCAGGATCCCCATTGTTGCAGAAGTAAGAGAAAGGAAGCCAACTGTGTATAGTAACAGGGTTCAACCCGCTCAGGCTGATGGTAGATATGGTCAGACAGAAGTACAGCCCTTTGCTTCTTCAGAACCCATAGAACGCCCCAAGTTAAAGTTACTGCCAAGAACAAGGCCAGTGGACCATTTGGAAGCTCCAGTTAGTGATCATACACAGGTATTCACAAGGTTACCAATTGGTCTGTTTATGTGTATTTGAGTATTTTTTTTTCTCAGATATAGTGACTCAGTTCCACTTAACGAGTTAGTTTCACATTCTTTGGTCGACTACAGGAGTACCAGCACCCTGTTCAAGTTGAAACTGTCAATGAAATGTATGGAAATATGAATTCTACGAAACCTGGTTCAGCTGGCTCTGAGACTGGGAAACTGGCCGTGGAGCGTCCAAAATTGAATTTAAAGCCCCGGTCTCAGCCTCTTGAACAATTGGATATAATTGCTGAAAGAGAGAGGTAATGTTTCTTTAGCAATGATATTGGTTGCCTTATACTTTGTTAATTTATGCCTTTTTCTATTAAGAGGGAGAATGAAATGATGTAAAGCTGATTGAAGTGTTAGAGATCTTTTGGTACTGTGCATGACTGTCCACTCATTTTCACATGCAATCTTATAAGTACAGAGATCGGATTATGGTGTCTATTTCTTTCAATCCTAACCTTTTCTGTTGAATAAACTGGAAAAAATAAGTCTCATTAGGAGTGTTGTAGTTTTAAATCATAGATATTCGCATATCTGTCCCTCCCTAGTTTTCCCTTTGCATAAATTTGGTGAAGATATATGGTAAATGCCCTTACAATGAAGGGAAGAAGGGAGATCATTAATTATGTTAAGAGCATTTTTAGGGCTCTGATTATCATGTCAAAATATGGAATAGAGGTTTAGGTACAAGTATGACGTAGTTTTCATTTATGCATAGTTGTAGATGAAGACTTCTCATTTTCTGTTATGCTATCTAAGTTATACAATTCCGATGAGTTGTGATTTATATATTATTTTGTTTGTCATTTGTTTCACCTTTACCTTCTTCTCATCTACTTTACATCTATTAGACATCCTGCCTAATATGACGAAGGACTTTTCATGTACTCCACACCCAGTACAGTTATTGCATCTGATAGCAATATGCACACACAATACTTTGTTATTGTGCACTGTACTGTTGTGTGGGTCTTTTTGTGAGAAATGGAAGGGAGTGGTCTTTTAAGTTTTGGATTCCAGTAGTTCCAATCCCACAAGATTTGAAAGGAGGTAATTCCTTGGCTGATATTTGAGTTACTTCAGGACTTTCAGATGAAAAGATGTGTTGTTGATATTCTTCAACCCTTCACCCCATTTCATCCATGCAACTTGAGCAATTGAGCATACATGGGTTTGAAGTCTATTGTATGGAAGAGATCTTTTTGTTGAATTTGTAATATGGGAGAACGTGATACTTTTATTCTGTGTTTATAGATGGTCTTTAGATGGTCTTTGCAAAAGAAGTTGTGCTTCATTTCTATAAATATTGGGCTTCTACTCTGGTACTTGCCATTAACAGTTGATGATATCATGCAGGAATGCGTTGTTTGGTGGTGCTCGCCCTCGAGAACTGGTGAGTTTATTACACCAAGTTTGAGGTTTGAGTTCACATAGATAAGTGGTGTTTTTAAAGGGAACTTTTGCAAGTTCCTTTTTGCTCCAACACATGGTTGTGTCCAAGCCACTCGGGAACTCTGTAGTTTAGATTCGTGCTGCAGCCCCTTGCTTTAAGCATCCAACCATTCTTAATTGCTGGTTTTAATCTCCATGACTCTTAATCACTTAATAGTACTGAAATCATTATGTTGACTCCCAGGTTCTGAAGGCGCGAGGAGTTGACGATGTTGTGATTAATAATTCTGACGTGGTTCAACAGTCTAACAAGTACGGCTTCTCTTATATGTTAAAATTTTCTGGTCGCAATACACTTTCATCTAAAGAAAGTCTTTATATTCTCTTACAATAATGGTTATTGCTATTCCCAGGGTTGAAAATCGTGTTCCCAGGGTTGAAAATCATGTTCCAAGGGCTGACCATCATGTTCTGAGGGCTGAACATCACTCTCCAAAGCCTGATAGAGTTCCCGGGAATGCAAATCCGACTCGCCACCCTGACAAAGCTGATAATCATCCTTTCGATCAGAGGACCGGAAAGAAATTTGATAGGAGGGATAACCAAGTTGAGAGAGTTGATATGCAGAAGAGGAACTGGCGCAATGATGGGAGGAAGAACAACAGAGAGACTGATAGGCAGCCGCAACAGTCAGAGAGGCCACCATCACCAGAGACCTGGCGGAAGCCTGAACAGCCAAACCCGTCATCTCCTGATGGTGCTGGCCTGCACCATGGAAAAGCAGCTTCAGCTCTTGAGCTTGCGCAAGCATTTTCAAGATCAGTCTCAGATCCAAAATTAAACAATCGGATTTTGGGCCAAAGGGGCATTCCTACCCGCAGTCAAATACCTTTTTCACGGCTGATGGGGCCAACCCCAAGGCCTCAGATAAATGGTTACTAAGATGTGCATGATTTCGATGGCCTTCTGGCATCAATTCGCTGTATACAGATTCATAGTTTTACTGGCGATTTTGTTCAGTTGAAGTAGCTGGAAGAAGCAAGCTAGCTGACAAACTGCATCTCTAGCGACTGAGTGTCTCCACCAGTTTCCAGTTTCCAGTTTCATCTGAATGAATACTGCCATACAAAACTGATTGCAATCTTCTAGCCTGAGTGGTGTCTCATCCCTTCAACCCTCATCTTATCTATGTTGTTCCTTGAATCATTTTATCTTTTATCTTTTTCGGGGTTCAATTGTCACCATTGTCAACTGTATTTGCTCTCACCTTAAGTGGAAGAAGATCTATTTACCTATTTTTAAAGAATGAGGCCAGAGTGTAGCAAGAGTTAAATTGTTGTTTAAAGAGTCTTCTTTTATTTGAAGGTGTGGAAATATTATGGTTACAGACTTAACAGTAGTTCCCTTTAGAATAGTTCTTTATTTTCATTTTTTCCAGAAAAATAGAATTTATACAATAATTTTTTGAATGAGAATCGCACAATTAGCGATTTGATATTTAAACACAGTAAAGCTAATTGGATTTGGATCCGACGAATACTGAGGAATATAATATGTAATTATTTTGGAGATTGTGGACCTTAATGACGTTTAGATTTTGGGTTAACTGTCCCTCAACCTTTGTTTTTAGCTAATTTTTAGTAATTTGATTTTAATCTTTTTTAAAGTGCCTGATTTCCTCTGATTCCCTCCATTGTCTCTTCACTACTAGCAGACATTGCCTTTTATGCTCTCATTCAGCCATAAACAGCAGATTCAAATTTCAACCCAAGCCAATACTTCAACCTTCTCTTATTCCCTTTCATAAGTTGTTCCTGACTCGAAAACCTCTCTTCAAGTTTGCATGGATGATCTGCTTTGATTTGAGATTTTCTTGTTTGCTGTTTCTCTGGCAATGGCAATGTGCTGTGATCTCCAGGTCGACGTCAATGGCGAAGAAGTCTTCATGGTGAACAAGGTAATGCTTCTCCATTTACTTGTATATTGGTTTGTCTCGCAATGAACAAAGCTAGATTTGTATCTTCTTCAGCCCTTTGAATGGAATCACTACTGATATTCTCTTTTTGGTGCTCTATTTCAATTGTTTGAGTTCAGTAAGTTTCATATTCATTGTACCCTGTACAGAAGTTTGTTTATTTTGATTTTCTGCATAGAGTAATTTGTTTTTCCGTCATGATTATGCAGTCACGTTTTTTTTTTACATGGCCATTTAATTTGCACCTCCTATTTCACCAGCAGGAGGAACATTCATGTAGGGCTCATAGTCTTTTGATTTTCTTTATCTGGATTCAGTGGAATTGATATTTGACAATAGGAGATATCCACTAATTTCCAATGAAGTATATTGGACCACCCCTACAATTTAATATATAAAAGCGACCTCTCACAAGATGTTCCTATAGAGTCCCTCTTTGTTGCTCACTGAAACAAATTAATGCTTTTGTTGGGTCTGTAGCTATTCAAGATCAGTCTGCCTCTCAAATTTTGGATTGCTTCTTGTTCACAAAGTTCCTTGTCTTGTTCATCAATGGAAATAATGTTATTATGCAATAGTTAACTATGCCATATATATTTGCAGGAAACTTTGGCATCATTCTCTTGTAGATTCAGCAAATTATTTGGTAAATTGATGGGTAGTGCGAGCCTCAAAGTGATATTCCATGACTTTCCTGGAGGTGCAGAGGGTTTTGAGCTCATGACAAGGTTTTGTTACAATAATGGAAAAACTGAGATAACTCCTTCCAACATAGTCCTTGTGTACTGCATCGCGGATTTCATGGAGATGGATGGTGATATACTATTGCAAGCTCAAAACACCCTCAGAGGTATCAGCTCTTGGACGTGGTCCGAGCTTCTAGTGGCTCTGAAGCAGTGCCAAGATTTACTTCGCCCTTCAAATACTTCATTGATATTGCGAATAGTCATGGACTGCATCATAGAGAAGCTTTCTTGTCCTTTTGTTACAACACTCTATGATACTAGTTCGACAGAGAATGTGACTAGTTTCCAGTTTTCTAGTCGTACGATGACCATTTATAATCTGAAAACCAATTGCTCTATGAAAGCATGGTGGTTTGAGGATTTGATGTTCTTAAATACCAAATTGGTCGAAATGGTTATAAGAGGCCTGATATCCAAGGAGATTGAACAGTCTACCGTTTTCAAGTTTCTCCTTCGTTATCATCAATCAAAGTGTTCTGGTGCCAAACCAGAAGAGAAGTACAAGATCACAGAAGATGTTATTGGTTTACTTTCTCTGCTGGATAAAAGCTCCCTTTCTTTCAAGGGATTATTCAATTTATATCAAGCGGCTTTGAACATGAAAGTAAGCAAGAAATACAAAAACAAGTTGGAGATTATGATAGGTTCACAGCTGGATCAAGCAACAATTGATTATTTACTTGTTCCACCTCCTTGCGGGAAGAAGTATGCTTATGATGTGAATTTGATTTTGAGGTTAGGAAAATCATTTCTTCTTCAAGAAGGTGGTCATTTATCCCAGGAGAGTCGCCTTACAAAGGTAGCTGAGTTGATGGATTTATACCTTGCAGAAGTGGCTCCAGACTTTCATTTGAGACCTTCAAAGTTTGCAGCATTAGTTAAGATGTTGCCAGCGTCTGCGCGCGAATCACATGACAGACTTTATGAAGCCATTGCGGTATATTTTAAGGTATGCTAGTCCTAATCAATGTGTTCATGTATACAAATAAGCTAAAAGATGTCATCATCTGTATTCTCTACTGTTGAATGCTAGTACTAACTTATAGTATTTGACAGTGCCACACTGGTCTATGTGAACAAGAGCAGCTGAACATATGTTGTGCACTGAACTATAAGAAGCTCTCAGCAAGACATTTGAAACAAGCCTATCGCACGAAGTTCCCATCGAGAAGAGCAGTTGAAGCTTTCAAAAGACAGCAATCCAACCTCAGAAGCTTACTCCAGGAAGTCTGCTACATGAGAACCAAGGATAAGAAAGAGGAGATTGAATCAGTCCTACATGACACGTATAGTCTTGATCTCCCAACAGAGGCTCAGAAGCTTAGAGAAGATTCACAAAGCATGCCCTCAAAGACATTGGAATTGAGGAAGGCTTTCGAGACAGCACACATACAAGTGACAAATGGAATAAAATCGAGGTTGCCCTTTTGGGCGAACAATACTCGATACTTGCCAAAACTCTTTCCATGATACAAAATTTCCAAAAGCTTTCCATGTAAGTTTCTCAGTCCAAGAAAATCAATGCAAATCCAAAGTGCATTACTATACTACTAGTTGCTCATCGAGTGTTTTAAGACAATGGAGCAATGTGTGAGGACCAAGACCCAAAATTTACACTTCAAATGAGCGTTTGGATGATCGCCGGAATTGGATGTTTCTAAAGAATATAGAAGTGCGGTAAAGGGCACGATGATCCATTGTACAGAAACCTACACTGAAGTTGCAGAAACCAAAGCCATTTTACCAATTCATGACTGTAAAAAATACTGGTAATAATAATGGTTTAATGATTAACAACATTTCAGAGGGCATTCAGTCAACTATGGATGTGGTAAAATACTAAAATGCAATGGGGGTGTGTGTCTGTTTGTGAGAGCCATAGAACTTGCAGCTAGCCAAGGAAATAGAGCTTGTTACTGGATGAACTTCAAGACCAACATTTGCTTCTTGGAGATAACTCCAAGACCAACATTACATTTTCTAAACAAAAACATTTTTGATTACTGTGAGATTATTAGACTTTCAACTAGTTGGAAGCAGTGATCATTTAATGGAAGGACCAAAGCCAAAGAGAGAGAAGTTTTCCTTCGACTTCTAACTGCTGCGGTAACAATTGCAATGCAGGGTAAAAAAGAATGTGTTTAAAATAATAAAATAAAAGAAATCGGGAAAATAGTGGGCTAGGCGGAATTGAGATGGGCCTAGGCGGAACCCAGCATAGTTGGCCTAGCGGACAGGCGGGTCCTACCTTTAAAAAACGAAGAAAAAAAAATAGTTTTTTTTTTCCCTACCTAATAACGAGTTGACGACTTTTCTCAAACCCAAAAAATTGAAATTGAATATTCTCAGCTGCGAATCCAATTGAATTTGATTTGGGGGTTTAGGGATTTTGTGATTGAAATCGAAGATGCTGGAGAAGATCGGGTTGCCGCCGAAGCCATCACTTAGAGGCAACAATTGGGTGGTTGACGCCTCACACTGTCAGGGATGTTCTTCTCAGTTCACCTTCATCAATCGCAAGGTTCCTTCTTTTGCCTCTGATCTATGTACCCATCACTAATTTCCAAGTTTCTTCAATGACCATGTTGTAAAGTTTTGTGCTTTTTTAAGTTTCTTGAATACCCATCACTGATTTTGAAGTTTCTTGAATACCCATGTTATAAAGTTTTGTGCTTCGATGTAAAAATGGGTTATGTTCTTGATAAGTTGATAGAATATATATACATTGTGTGATGCTAACAATGTAGTTAAGCTTGTAGTTGGGGGTTTGTTCGTTGATCTTGATCATGTTCATTGTGGAATATCAGCATCATTGCAGGAGGTGTGGGGGCATTTTCTGTGGCAGCTGTACACAGCAAAGGATGTTTTTGCGTGGGCAAGGCGATTCGCCTGTGCGGATATGTGAGCCTTGTAAGAAGCTAGAAGAAGCAGCGCGGTTCGAGAGATATGGACACAAGAGTAGAGCTGCCAGAGGTACCTTGTTGATGACTTTTTGTTACTTCAGTTCTATCAATGTTGTGTGCATTATTTGTTAGGACTTAGGAGTTGTCATTGTAGAGTTTAATTTGCTTTCTGTTAGTGGCACACACAAATGGTTGAGCTTCTCTAAATGGTGCCCGTCTGTGTCGACGTCTCAACCCTCTTGTGCAGGCAGTTCAAAGTTGACATCGAAGCCTGAGGATGAAATATTGAGCCAGATACTTGGTAATGAGGGGAAGGAATCAGGACAAGAGGTTAACAATAATGTAGTTTTCAGTATGCAGAGGGCTAGTAGTGCATCATGTTCAAGTAGTCGAGAAGATTCCAGCCATGATGCGGTGGGGGAAATACTTAGAAGTGTTTCTGTTGATAAGTTTAGTCATTTACAGAATGATAGTGAATCTGCTACTCCTGAGGAATTGCGTCAGCAAGCTCTGGATGAGAAAAAGAAGTATAAAATTCTGAAAGGAGAAGGGAAGTCTGCGGAAGCATTAAGAGCCTTTAAGAAAGGGAAGGAGCTTGAGAGGCAGGCTGATGCATTGGAAATATCCTTAAGGAAAAGGCGTAAAAAAGATTTACTCTCTGACAATGTGGCTGAGGGCCAGATTAAAGATGACCCTTCTCAATCTGGAAGAAGGAACAGGGTCACTCCTCCAGTCGGTAAAGAAAAAGATGACCTGTCTGCGGAGCTTAAAGAATTAGGGTGGTCCGATGAAGATGATAAAAAACAAGCGAGTCTGAGTTTGGAGGGTGAGCTCTCTTCTCTTCAGGGAGAAGTCTCACAAAAGAACAACAAGAGTACGGCTACTAGTGCCATTGACAAAACACAGGTTGTTGCACATAAAAAGAAGGCTCTCCAGCTGAAGCGTGAGGGAAAGCTTGCAGAAGCCAAGGAAGAATTAAAGAGAGCTAAAGTTCTAGAGAAGCAACTTGAAGAGCATGAATTTTTAGCTGAGGCTGAAGAGTCTGATGATGAAATATCTGCACTGATTCGTAGCATGGATGATGACAAAGAAGATTTTTCAATTCAATATGAGCAGGAAGATGGCTTTAATTTCGACAGTCTTATTAATGTTGCTGATGATCATATTATAGATAGTAATTTTGAAGTGACAGATGAAGATATGGAGGACCCAGAAATAACTGCTGCCTTAAAATCTTTGGGATGGACTCAAGATTCATACAATCCTCCTGAAACCTCTGCTCCCCAGATAGCTTTGGTTGACAAGGAAGCACTGTTAACTGAAATTCAATACTTAAAAAGAGAGGCTTTAACTCATAAACGGGCAGGTAATGTCACAGAAGCAATGACACAGCTAAAGAAGGCAAAACTGCTTGAAAGGGACCTTGAAAACATCAAGTCTCAAAAGGGCAATGTCGTGAAACCTTCTGTAACAGTTCATAATCAAACTATTGATAGATCATCAAAGTCGTTGGGTGATGGAAATTTTAGTGCAATGGAACATATTGACATCAAACCTCCGAGGAAGAGTAAGTTGATGATTCAAAAAGAGCTTCTGGCTTTGAAGAAGAAGGCCCGTGCTCTTAGACAGGAAGGTCGATTAGATGAAGCTGAAGAAGAGTTGAAGAAAGGCAGAGTTCTCGAGCATCAGCTTGAAGAGATGGAAAATGGTAAGAACTCAGTTTTGGAACATCAGCATGCCAATGTTTCTGGAAGTCTGTCTGTTGCGGATGAGGAAGGAGACAATGTAACAGATCAAGATATGTATGACCCCGCATATCTTTCCATGCTAAAGAATTTGGGTTGGAATGATGATAATGAAGTTGCAAACTCTTTGTCAGAACCTTATAAGCAAATTGATAACATGCAGGCTACTGAATCTTCTGCAGCACAAGTCCCAAGTACGCTCCCGCTTGGAGGATCAAGGAAAAGTAAATCTGAAATTCAGAAGGAACTATTAGGGTTGAAAAGAAAAGCTCTTGCTTTGAGGCGCCAGGGAGACATGGAGGAAGCAGAAGAAGTGCTGAAAAAGGCAAAAGCATTAGAGGGTCAGTTGGCTGAGATGGAAGCACCAAAGAAAGTTCAATTGGACATCGCTAGGGACAAGGAAAATTTCATTGATCCTCCACTTGACAGTGTAGAGGAAAAAGGTGATGTAGGGGATGTAACAGAAAATGATATGCAGGACCCAGCACTACTGTCAGTGCTAAAGAGTTTGGGGTGGGAGGCTGAAGAGCATTCTGTAGATGCATCTCCTCCGCAATCTTCTTCCACACTTGCTGTTGCTGCACCAAGAAGTAAGGGTGAAATCCAAAGGGAGCTTCTGGATTTGAAAAGAAAGGCTCATGCGTTTAGACGAAAGGGACAGACTGAAGAAGCTGAAGAAGTGCTGAAGATGGCAAAGGTACTAGAAGTTCAGATTGAGGAGTTGGAAGCCCCAAAGGGTCTACCTATGGAATTGGGTCCTGGTCATCCAGAGAACCAGAGAATTGCTCAAGGTGCTACTCAATCTTCACCTGCCCAATCTGGGAACTTTGCAGATTTGTTGACAGGGGATGACTGGAGAGGTTCTCCAGGATCCGCTGAAAAACAATATGATAGCCTAACTTGCTCTGCTGATTCCGTTAATGCCAGTCCTCCAATTCAGCTGAGATCGTCACAGGAAGATCTTATAAAAAGAGATGATGCAATTATTCATAAACAGGAAGATACGGTTGTGGCCAATGAGAAGCGAGATGCTAAAGAGGCACATTTGGTTGTTAGACCTTCTTCACAGGAGAATGAAAGTGCCATTCGGCAAGAAATCATGTCTTTTAAGAGGAGGGCATTAGCTCTAAAGAGAGAAGGGAAACTGACAGAAGCCCGGGAAGAACTTAAGCAGGCAAAAATGTTGGAGAAGCGTCTTGAGGAAGACAGTCCTCAGTCCAAAACTAGTTTGAGTGATATGTCGAGTCCTGCAAACAATGTTTCTCCAGCTGCGCAAAAGCAACATGGTTCACCGTCCTCAGGCCCGAAACCAATGTCCAGTCGTGATCGCTTCAAGTTGCAACAGGAGTCTCTAGGTCACAAACGTCAAGCCCTGAAGCTGCGAAGGGAGGGTCGGACTGAAGAAGCGGAAGCAGAGTTTGAATTGGCCAAGGCACTTGAGGCTCAGTTAGAGGAAAGTGCTGCTCATGATTCCACAACTGTAGCACCGGTGGATGATGTGGCCGTAGAGGGACTTCTTGATCCTGAAATTCTTTCCGCCTTAAGAGCAATTGGAATTGAAGATGCCAATACATCGTCTCAAGGTCCTGGAAGACCCGAGCCTTCAAAACCCAATGTTGGCAAGAATGACAATGTAATCCAAGATAGAAGTAATATAGAGGAACAGATCAAGGCAGAGAAGGGGAAGGCACTAATTCTGAAACGTGCTGGAAAACAAGCTGAGGCCTTGGATGCCCTTCGAAGAGCCAAGATGCTTGAAAAGAAGCTCAATTCCTCGGCTTGAAAGTGAGTATACAATAGACCCTTTTTCATTTTTTTTTTTTCATTTCAGGCATGTATGTCAATTATAAACCATTGGTTTATATTGTAATGTTAAGGTGCCTTCCCTGCCTGCAGAATCAGAGATGTGTAACCTTCAGCATGTTTGTGTTTCAGATTATGTATCACTGAAAAGGTGTAATAAGCTGAGATAACTCGTTAATTCCTTGGGTCAAAATGATGCTGATATTCACAAGTCTATCTATATACTACACTGGGTCTTCTTTGAGCCCAAAATAACAGGCCCATGACCATTGGAGGATCTTGAAGCAACACCTCTAGGATATAACGCGGGCAATCTACAAACGGTCGTGTTATTTCCCACGGCACACCCGTTCCATTATGATTGTATGCGACCAGCAAGGAATCTATCCAGTCATGGGACATCACTACTATCCAGTCATGGGACATCACTACTATCCAATATCGAATACTACAATAGTTTTGCATGTTCGGTTGGGGTCACCTCTGTCCTACTTCCCTGACTTTTTTCTAGGCTCAAACGTACAGTAGCCATGCACTTGCATCTCAATAATGTCGATCTGCTTGATTGATTAAGCACATACAGGAGTTGCTCCACAGACGAGCATAAAAATCGTCACTGGCGAACAACAAAAGTGATTGAGGGACCTATGATCATTTTTTCTGGTGGCGATCATTTACTCTATAATGTGTTCCAACCAGATTTTCTGTGAACATATGCCAGGTGATCGCGTGCTACCTTTCGGATTATAATCGCGTGCTACCTTCTGCATATATAAATACATATGCCAGGTGATCGATAAGGACGTAGCTCCTATGATATTTTTTTTTCTTATATTTATGGCTACTATATGGCTTATCACTTATGCCCTTACTATGACTATCTATCTGAACGGTCGGGTTAATATCAGATGAATGAATGGACTACATTTCACTTCAATTTGGACCAGTGGAGAACCGAGTATGCATATACAAGGAATCCAAGAATCAACAATATCTTGCATGATGAGATTATTGGGGTCACTGAAACTGGGAATTGCATGTGGAGCACATTGTACTATAATCATGAAAACCAAACTCTCTTTGAAAGTTCCATCTAGCTAGCATTAGCTATGATATAACTAAATTTACCTCTTCATTTATGTCATCTTAACAAGAGTGCCATCTTAAACTTCACTATATAGATCGAAATCGTTGATTTTCTGAATCACTCATGGACAAGTTTTAAGGAACTTCAATTATGGAAAAGTGTTAAGCAACAGTTAATTTTTTGAATACAATTTCATGATTAGATCATTTGATTTGATTTACTTTTGAAAGATAATATTGCATAATGAATGAGTGAGATAGTAAAATTTAATTATTCCGGGCATGCATGACATTACAGTACCATAGAAAAGAAAAACGTCAATTCAAATGATCTGGTAGAGACGAGTATGGACGCGCTCAACCATTCTCCTATATATAATGCCAACATTTTTCCAGAACTTACAACTTCTTAATTCGCAAACAAAGATCAAGAAGAGCGAAAGAAATATCATCTCCCACAGCTTCTTTGATGCTGATCATAGATCAGATGGCATCGTCTTCTCGGGCCTTCTTTAAAGTATTCAATCCTGCTCCAAAAAGCATCCCACGTATTGGCCAGTCTAACCTCATGCAGCTTACACATAAGAAGCAGCTGCCTACTTTTCAAAGACGGGGCATTGCCGAAGATAGCTTGCTTCCCAGTTCTACTACTCCCATAAAGCCGATGAACGTTGAAACCAAGCATACTAGAACTATGGTAAAATTCTCGGAGCTTTCTCCGAAGTACATTTCATCAAGAGGCTAGCTATAGCTACTACACAATAGTTTGACTGTGCCTTGCTTGCAGGGTGACATTTTTGTCCAACATTGTCAGAAGTTGGAACTATTCAGAAATGTCTTAAGGAATGTAGCAGAGCTAGATGCCCTTGAAGGTTTGAATATGATCGATGCTGTTCAAAGGCTAGGCATTGATTTCCACTTTCAACGAGAAATCGATGAAATTCTGCACAAGCAAATGAGTAATGTATCTGCCTCTGATGATCTTCATGAGGTTGCACTTCGCTTTCGACTACTGAGACAACATGGTTACTTCGTGCCTGAAGGTAAGTTTAATCACACGTACTATTTTTCGTTCACTAAACGATATGAAACTATTTCATTCATAAACAGTTGTAAAACTTGTGTAGTAATACATTTTTCTACGTGTTTGTTACAGATGTGTTTAACAACTTCAAGGACAGCAAAGGAACGTTCAAGCAAGTTCTGGGTGAAGACATCAAGGGATTGATGAGCTTATACGAAGCTTCGCAGCTAGGTACAGAAGGAGAAGATACACTTGTTGAAGCTGAAAAGTTTAGTGGCCATCTGCTAAAGACTTCTCTGTCACATCTTGATCATCATCATGCCAGAATTGTTGGCAATACATTGAGGAATCCTCATCACAAAAGCTTGGCCTCATTCATGGCCAGGAACTTTTTCGTTACTTCTCAAGCCACCAATTCATGGTTAAATTTGCTAAAAGACGTAGCAAAAACAGATTTCAATATGGTCCGGTCTCTGCATCAGAATGAAATAGTTCAAATTTCCAAGTAAGTTTGACAATGACTAATTAATCAGGACGTACATTGATACTTTAATTCACACAGGAGATACATAGTGTAATTATGCGTGTATTTTTGACATCTTAGATGGTGGAAGGAGCTTGGATTGGCTAAGGAACTGAAGTTTGCAAGAGATCAACCACAGAAATGGTACATTTGGTCCATGGCATGCCTAACAGATCCAAAGTTATCAGAGGAGAGGGTTGAGCTCACAAAACCCATTTCTTTTGTCTATTTGATAGATGACATTTTCGATGTTTATGGAACTCTTGATGACCTCATTCTCTTCACAGAAGCTGTTAATAGGTATATATGCGTCAGTGATGAAATATATTCAGACTTGTTGCCAATTTATGATTGATCAACAAACTATTGCATACATACAGATGGGAAATTACTGCTATAGACCACTTACCAGACTATATGAAGATATGCTTCAAGGCTCTCTATGATATGACTAATGAAATCAGCTGCAAGGTCTATCAGAAGCATGGATGGAACCCCTTACAATCTTTGAAAATTTCGGTACATAACTATATATACAAACTGTGACTAATCTACCACATTTAACTCGATTATCGTTAAAATCGTGAGCTTGCATTACAAGGTTTACATTGAGACCATTCATTCTGTAACTTCTGTTGCAGTGGGCGAGTCTTTGCAATGCATTTTTGGTGGAAGCAAAATGGTTCGCATCTGGGCAGCTGCCGAAGTCAGAAGAGTACTTGAAGAACGGCATCGTTTCTTCTGGGGTTAATGTGGTTCTAGTCCACATGTTTTTTATCTTGGGTCAAAACATAACCAGAAAGAGTGTGGAGTTGTTGAATGAAACTCCAGCCATGATATCGTCCTCAGCAGCAATTCTTCGACTCTGGGACGATTTAGGCAGTGCAAAGGATGAGAACCAGGATGGGAACGATGGGTCGTATGTAAGGTGCTACTTAGAGGAACATGAAGGCTGTTCCATTGAGGAGGCACGAGAAAAGACGATTAATATGATTTCAGATGAATGGAAGAAACTGAACAGAGAACTGCTCTCTCCAAATCCATTTCCAGCAACAATCACATTGGCTTCTCTTAATCTCGCAAGAATGATCCCCTTGATGTATAGCTACGATGGCAACCAATGCCTTCCATCTCTTAAAGAGTATATGAAACTGATGTTGTATGAGACTGTATCAATGTAATAATAATGACACTACTGGAAGTGGAGTTGAACTTCAAAGGTGGTCAAGAGAAACAAGAAGCCTAAGCTGTGTCAGTGAGCTGTGACTTGGTTGGTTAAGGTGTTTAACTGACAACTTTGAGGTCATGGGTTCAAACCTCACGACATATGTAGGGTGTGTGAGTTATTAATAAAAAAGTTTTTTTTTTAAAAAAAAAGAAGAAGCCTAAGCTGCATTACAAATTTATGTATGAGAAATAGTAAACTGAATAAAAATAAACATTGTCTAGCCATTATAGAAATTGGTAGGTTACTAAGAATTCTCATCTGAAACAACAAAAATGAAAACTGAAAATTGATCACACTCTCACTTCAAAAAGAGTTCCACGCTTACCATACATGTTTGTGCTTCAAAACCAAATTAGAATTCAACATACAAAAGAGAGCAGCAGAAAGAAAAAGAAAGGCCCTACTTTTCTGAAGACAACTTCAAGTTAAAACGTTTGTAGGAATTAGTGTTCCCGAGTTTGACAAGTTCCTTTGCCTGCTCAATCATAGAGGCCTTAACCAGACCATCCACCACAGGCTACAACATTGCCGCACTAGCAAGACGGCGCCTTTGGAAAATATCCTTGCAGAGCTCGAAACCATAATCCACATCACCCTTCTCACAACCAAAGGGAACAAGCGTCTCGAAAGTCCATTTATCCGGAGCACAATCACTCTTCACTAGTTCACCATACCACCGGCCGCTTAGCTTCCTCCAAGTTCCCCTCATCCACAAATCCCTTAATCAAGGCACTGAAGCTAAACACATCATGTTCCACTCCACTACTGATGGAATTCTTGCAAGTATACAGGGTGGATGTAGTATAGTGAATGAAAGAAAAAAGGTTATCGTTCCCATGAGGATATCAGTTTCAATTCAAATTATGAAATACCTAAACTAATTACACTAAAACACGCAAAACAAGAAACACAAATCGACAAAGATGAACTCAATGACTCAACTAAATTGTACTTACGATTTTTGGGGTTTTTGAAAAGGGTTTTATGATGATGGAAAATAACTATTGCAAACAGAAAATAAGAGAAAGTAATTGAATTTGAAAGGAGTAAGAGTATGATGGTGATGAGTAATTGCTATCTACGCCTTGATGCAATGTAATACTCGGTTAATTTTTGTTAAATATTTATATATGTTTGTAAGTCTCGGATATTTTATTGAGTTAATTGTTGTTATTTTGATAAATTATTTGTCAGTCGATATTGGTGATTGTGACTGACTCTGTGTTACATTTCATGTGACCTTAAATTATCTGGTATGTTGAAGTAAGGTTTGTCGGAAAATATTTTTAAAGTTCCAATATATTTTACTTTTGATTTTGAAGTTTGGAATTAGGGGTGGCATTCGGCCCATTCGGTTCGGTTAGGGGCCAAAACCGAAAACTGAACTGAAAAAAAATTTCGGTTCGGTTCGGTTCGGTTCTCGGTTTTCAGAAAATAACTGAAAACCGAACCGAACGGTTCGGTTCGGTTCGGTTCGGTTCGGTTTTTTTCGGTTTTTGAACAGTAGAACGGATTTCCACTTTTGAACCACTTCTTGATCGAATTTCATCAAACTTCCTTCTAGACATATGTAGAGCATGTTGTGTAGATCATCTCTGTAAAATTTCAGCCAATTTGGTGATCGTTAAGGCCCTCAAATCAATGAAACAATCTCAGCTGTTCATTGCGGAACCGTTACTGTGTTTCATTGATTTGAGGGCCTTAACGATCACCAAATTGGCTGAAATTTTGCAGAGATGATCTACACAACATGATCTACATATGTCTAGAAGGAAGTTTGATGAAATTCGATCAAGAAGTGGTTCAAAAAGAGGATGTCCGCCAATTCGGTTTGGTTCGGCCGGTTCGGTTCGGTCCGGACCCTAAACCGAAACCGAACCGAATTTTTTTCGGTTTTCGGTTTTTTTTTTTCCGGTTCGGTTTTTCTTTCGGTTCGGTTTTTTTCGGTTTCGGCCCGATTATTTCGGCTCGGTTTTCGGTTATTCGGTTCGGAAGTGCCACCCCTATTTGGAATCTATGAAAATTTATTTTAGATAAAGGCAATAATTATGGTGTTATATGGACCATTCAAATTGGACAATGTTTCATCTGGGCCGTCAATATGCTAACTAATGGAAAATATATGTATATTTGTATATATGGAGTTGAAGGTCGGTGGGAAAGCGACTGACATAAGAAATAAAAAAAAATGAAAGAAAGGAGAGGGGAAGCTTCTAGGGGGCTCTCTTCCCCTCTAGAACTCTCACGGTCTCTCTCTATCTCTGGGGGCTTTCTCCGATTTTCTTTTGGGGGGTCTCTGAGAAGGAGAAGGGGAGAGGTTTTTGGGGGAGAGACCAACTTAAGAGGGAACCGGAACCCTCCACTCTTCTCTTTCCAGAGGACACCGGTATGCCCAATATCTCTCGAGTTTTCTAGAGAGCAAGGGAAGAGTTTGGGAACACCCGATTCTCTGCTCGCCGACCCCAAATCAAGACTCAACCTATGATTACTTCGTGGGGGACGCATCAGTGTCTTCCACCTTGTCTCGATGTCGTCGGATTTCTGGTGGTACATTTCAATTTAGGATAGAGCGTGGAGAAGAGAGGCGACTCAGAGAGACGAGAGAGGACATGAAGCCATAGCCTAGAGGACTTTCCTCTTAATCCGACCACAGAATATGATGGGACCGTATAGAGATGGATTGGGTTATCTGGGTTGAAATCTACTGTTGAGTTTTGGGTGACGTCAATCGGTTCCTAGAGATGATGAGTACAACAGTAAGTTGTCGATTTACATAAGTTTAATTCGTGAAGGTAAGTTTTGAAATTTAAATTGAAGTTCTTTACTATGACAATTGATGAAATTGGTTGTATTCCTTGAATTAAATTTGGTTCAGGTGTTAAACGGTAAACTATATGAAATCTTGGGAAGTTCTTTTATCAATTTTTGGGTCAGGGTGTTACATGCAACTAATGGATTCTATCATTTCTCTAGATGACGATTCCCATATCTAAGTCCTTCTCAAGTACTCTAGACCATAATTTTCCTCAAGTGTATTATGTTCTCCCTCTCGAGTAAAGGTCTTATATCCTAGTGTGAGGGTCCTTTTTTAATTAAATTGCGACTAGGCCAAAATCAACTCAGTAACCCGATTATTGGGAAGACTTTGTACGTGATTTAGATCAAGTAGAAATCAAAAGGAGCTTGACAGCGTGAAGTATGGTGTGGGAGCTAGAAATGCACTGCGATGAGAGAATTTGAGGGTTTTCTGGGTAAGGGATTTTTGGAAAAATAGAGATCGAAGATGGCTGTTTGGAATGGTGATTATGGATTGGATTTAGTGCTTAGATGGTTGAAGGCTTGAATGCCTGAGAGCTTGAAGGCTTAGGGAAGGTTGTTTCTGGGTTTTGCTTGATAATGCTTGATTGTTGTTATGGTCTTAAACTCCTCGTTTTATTGGCTTAACTTTGAGGTGTTGGGGGTGATTCATAGCTTCTAATTATCTGGGTCAAACAGTTCCTCTTCTAATAATTCGTGATTTATGTCCTAAATCATGGAAAATAAAGCTTGCTTTGATGTTGTTGTTATGGGAAGTAGAGGATTGCTGCAGTGACAACGACAACAGTAACACAAAACCCTGAACGATGTGGACAAGAGAGATTGTGAAGACTGAGCTTGTGGTTTGGGGAGAAGAT
The DNA here is from genome assembly GCA_034370585.1 of Fragaria x ananassa. Classification (NCBI taxonomy): domain Eukaryota; kingdom Viridiplantae; phylum Streptophyta; class Magnoliopsida; order Rosales; family Rosaceae; genus Fragaria; species Fragaria x ananassa. The sequence goes on from CP139766.1 coordinate 1,354,291, forward strand.
GACACTCCTTGACTGGTTTCAAGGGTTCTTCTTAGCAAGATAAGGTGATAGCTTTGGGAGATCATGGTTTAGACTAGGTATATGGTTGTTGCAGGGAGGGAGGAATCTGGGTAATTGGTTGTTGCAGGGAGGGAGGAATCTGGGTAATTGGTTGTTGCGGGGAAGAAGAAGTCAAGAGACTTGGGAAACGGGAACTGACTTTGGTTTAAGCATAGTTGGGCCTTAGGTTTAAAGGAAAGAAGGACTAGCCCAATATTCTCATGCGTGCTCATAGGGCCGGCCCTGTGTCCATAAATGTCACGCCCCAGTCCTTAAGTTATTTTACGGTTATTTATTCCGGTATTATTTTGGTCTTTTACCGTATTAATTAACCGTTTAATATTAAAGACTTTAAAGTTGACTTTTTATTCCGTTGGGAATTTGGGAAAACTTTCTTCATGAAAGTTGTAGAGAACATCGTTACGAGTTCGTAGACATGCTACGCGTTAAATTCGGAGTTAGCATGGTAAAGTTATGAATTTATTGGTAAAGTTTGGAGGTAGTAAAAAGGGGTATTTTTTTAAAGTGGGCTTTTTAGTTGAGTTGGGCCGGGGGTGGCAGCCCAGGCCCGAGCCCCTTTCTCTTTTTCTTCTCTTCTTCCTTTCTCTTCTTTCTTTTCTCTTCTTTCTCTTTTCTTCTCCCCGATTTTCTTCCTCCCGCTGACCGGATTTTCCGGCCGTCCTCTCGCCGCCGTCCGGCCACCAACCACCGCCGCACCGGTCCCGTTCGGTCGACCTCCAACCCAGCAACCTCTCTGGACCGGTGAGAGGAGCCCTAGCTCCGCCGTGAGAGAGCGGTGCCACCCGAAAGGTCCGACTGTCCAAAACGTCACTTCGCCGGAACTCCCTCCTCCGGCCACCAATCCGGGCAAGCTTGGTACGGTTTTGAAGGTCTCCAACCCAGCTACCTTGCCCTAAAAGGACTCACTCCGGTTTGCTTCAGGTAAGGAGAAATTTGAGGTGGAAGTTCTAGGGCGTTTTTGATGTTTTTGTTCGATAGGCATAGCTAGGCTTGGATTTTGGGTTTGTGCTAGTTAGGAAAGTTGTAGAGCATGATGAGAGGAAGATGCTGTTAAAATTTGAGAAGCATATGAGGTCGCCGGAAAATAGCTGCCGGCCGCCGCCGGCGCCGCCGCCGGTTGGGAGATTTTAATGTTGTTAAATTTGGAATATTAAGGGGAGTTTATTGAAGTGAGTTAAAGAATTTTTGGATGAGTTTTGGATAGGTTTATGAATTTCCGAAGTTAGTATTTTTGACGGTTAATTTATGTAGAATCCGGCCGTTGGATTAAGTTGTTTAATCTGTGGAAAGGTGTAGTTACGGCTGCTGATTCTAGGGTTGAAATGTGGACCATTTCGAAGTTAGGCAATGATGAGCGTGTTATTGGCTCTCGGTTCATTTCTGCCTAGCTATTTTGTGTAAATATTGGAATTTCGGCTGGGAACTTAATATTATATTTGGAACAGGTCGTGAGGAGGCTCGAGTTGACGAGGCCCCAGATCGACGTCAGGCTTAGGCCTAATTTGTGAGTGGACTTTTATTTTAAATAATGTGCATGCGAAATAATTTATGTGGTTAAAGAATAACCGAAATTGAGAATTTCGGTGAGTATGTATATATATCCATATTTGGAAGATTATGAGAATAATATGCATATGGGGGAATGCTAGCTAGCTATACGTGCTTTTCCACCATAATGAGGTAAAATTTCATTATGGTGCAACGTGAGCGTTAGACGCAATCGTTGTAGCCCTATATAAAAATAATAATTTATATAGGGGATATGCGCGTATATTTATACACCGTGCTTTTCCACCATACTGAGGTAAAATTTCATTATGGTGCAACGTGAGCGTTAGACGCAATCGTTGTAGCCCTATATAAAAATAATAATTTATATAGGGGATATGCGCGGATATTTATACACCGTCTTTTCCACCATAATGAGGTAAAATGCCATTATGGTGCAACGTGAGCGTTAGACGCAAGCGTTGTAGCCTTGTGTGAATTTTCTATTTGTTTTAGTTGTTTTAAGAAAATTCATACAAGGGATATGATGAGTGTAATACATACATATTTTATTTTAGCCTGAGAGGCTGTATTTTATTGAGCGTTGGAGACTGGCCGGAGCCAGTCATGAAATTCCAATTTTCGTGTTGAGCGCTTTAAGCTGTCGCATGCAGCATATTGTTTTTATGAAAAAGTAAAATTGGGAAAGCATAAAGAATTATTTCCTTTATTTTATTTTTGTCCACTCACTCTAACGTGTTCAAATGTTTCCCCTGGGCCCTTCGTTTTAAAATGCCCAGTCTGTAGAGTTCAGGTTGGACCTAGTAGGAGACGAGGCATAGTCACCCGCATTTCCACCACTTTTCATCAGTAGGTTACCTGTTTAACCTACTTGTGGTTTCATTTTCCGCTAGTGTTTAGTAGCTTTGAATACTTGGGTTTAATGTATATTATTTCGGTTGTGGGTGAAGACTTGTTGACGTCTTAGAATATTTATTGGAGGATTTATATTATCTTTTGGATAATTTTATTTGATGTTGATTAATGTTGTGTTGTTGGGGGTAGTTGTTTTTGGGGAGCACGTAGGCTCCCGAAGTTAAAGTTGGATTTAAAATTTTTGGAAGTGTTTGCTGGTTTTCGTTAGGAAGGGTTGTCCATTTTCAAGGGAGGTTATGCCGATTTTTTGGTAATATCTTCCTTGGAGGTGGCCCCCGCACAAGTTACTCCGGGTTTCAGGGTGAAATTTGGGGTGGGTCGTGTCAGTTGGTATCAGAGCTTTAGGTTTCTTTTTCCTGCATCCTTGTCACTATCATATTTGCCTAAGTAACACGTAGTGTCTATAGAGTGATGATCCGACCGTGGCGGATTCATCGGCATTTTATGCTTTTGATGCTATGTGTTATTGGGTATGTGTGATAGTTGTGTTAGTCTTGTTTATGGACTACTAAATTTCTTCTTCCTCAGGTATTATGCCTCCTAGGCGCCCACGGCAACCCCGTGTGGCTACTTCGACCAATGCCGATGAGGGCAATGAGGTCAGGGGACTGGTTGATGATATTGGAAATATGCTAAGGGATGTCATGGATCGAGCTCCACAACCTCATACTATAAAAAGGAGAGAAGTTTATGAGGCTGGAGCAAGAGAGTTCAAGGGTGCCAAGGGACCCCTTGATGCTTATACTTGGGTGGACAAAATGAAAAAGGCTTTTGCGAGCACAGAGTTGCCAGAAGAAAGGAAGGTGAAGATGGCAGTAACTTTCCTGGATGATTCAGCACATCATTGGTGGTCGCTTGCCAGCAGGAATGTTGAGGATGCGCTGAATAGGTCTTGGGAGCAATTTAAGACTCTCTTCTTAGGGCAGTATTTCAGTCCTGCCCACCGCAACAGAATTCAGTCAGATATCCTGAATATGAAGAAGAGGGATGATGAAGGCGTTATAGAGTTCCAGGAGAGATTCACTTCCCTGAGCTACCATGTGTCATATCTGGTTCCTGATGAGAGGATCAGGATGGAGATGTTCATTGAGGCACTTGGTGGAGTGTTTGTAGATAAGATGACGGGTGTTTATTACCCGACTTTCTCTGACGTTGTTCATGCAGCCATGGCCATTAAGTCTATGGGGATTTATAGTGCTCGGCCACGAGATTTCGGTGGCCCCAGTCAGGGTCCATCCAAGAAAGCTGCTTCATCATCCGCTTCTGGGTCTTCTGCTGGTAGTGGCGGTAGTGGTAGATCTAGCTCTGGTGTTCGAAGCAGGTCTAAGGGACGTTTCAGAAGTTCTTCTCGGAGTCATTTGGGTAGGCAGCAGTATGGTTCTGGTGGTAGCTTTTATGGTGGGTCATCTGGTAGCCAGACTTTTTCATATGGGCAGCAGCAGCAGTTTTCTGGGTGCTTTGAGTGTGGTGGTCAGGACCACTTCAGGAGAGATTGCCCATTGTTGGCTCAGAGGACCACTCCCACCCCTACTCAGCCAGTTGGCCAGTCTTCAGCTAGGGGCTCTAGCAGTGGTGCCCAAGGCAGTGCTTCAATTAGAGGTGGCTCTCAGAGAGGTGGTGGTCAGCGTGGACGTCCCATGACTCGCGCTAGACTGCATGCTATGACCCAGCAGGAGGGTCATACTTCTCCAGATGTCATTATTGGTACGTTATTAGTTTTTGGTCAGCCTGCTTATACTTTAATTGATCCCGGAGCCACGCATTCATTCATGTCTAGTAGATTTGCCCTCCATGCCAATGTGCCATCATCGTCTCTTCCAGGCGAGTGGCATGTGTCTCTACCCTCCGGTGAGGTGATGAGAATAAATTGGGTATTTAGTGGCTGTGAAGTTTTAGTGGAAGGAGTTAATTTCGAGACTGATTTAATTCTTTTAGAGATAGTGGAGTTTGATGTGATCTTGGGAATGGACTTTTTGGAAGCATATAGAGCTATGGTAGATTGTTTTCAAAAAGTAGTGGTGCTTCGAAGTCCAGATGGTTTTGAGGTTGCTTTCCAAGGGGAAAAAGATGTTATTTCTAGTTGCATAATTTTCGCTGTTGCTGCAAGGAAATTGTTGAGTAAAGGCTGTCAGGAATTTTTAGCTCATGTGGTGGATTCAAGTATGGGAGTTGTGGGATTAGAAGATATTCCTGTAGTAAGAGAGTTTCCGGATGTTTTTCCCGAGGAGTTGCCTGGTTTTCCTCCTGCAAGAGAGATAAACTTCTCTATAGAATTACTTCCCGGAACTATGCCTATCTCTCAGGCACCTTACAGAATGGCTCCAGCGGAATTGAAAGAGTTGAAGACTCAATTGCAGGAGTTGGTAGATAAGGGTTTTATTCGGCCTAGCATGTCTCCGTGGGGTGCTCCGGTGTTGTTTGTTAAGAAGAAAGATGGCACCATGAGACTATGCATTGATTATAGGAAGTTGAATCAGGTCACAGTGAAGAATAAATATCCGTTGCCTCGGATCGATGATTTATTTGATCAGTTGAGGGGTGCCTCTGTTTTCTCTAAGATTGATTTGAGATCGGGTTATCATCAGTTGCGGATCCGAGAGGGGGACATAGCCAAGACTGCTTTTCGGTCACAATATGGTCATTATGAGTTTGTGGTGATGCCATTTGGACTTACTAATGCACCCGCGGCGTTCATGGATCTCATGAATAAGGTGTTTAGTCCATACCTTGATCGTTTCGTGATCGTATTCATAGATGATATCTTGGTTTACTCAAGAGGTGAGAAGGAGCATGTCAAGCATCTAAGAATAATATTGCGGACTTTGGAAAAGTCGCAGTTATTTGCTAAGTTTAGCAAGTGTGAGTTTTGGCTAGATAAAGTGGGGTTCTTGGGTCATGTGATTTCTGCAGAAGGAGTTAGTGTGGATCCCCAAAAAGTGGAAGCAGTGTCGAATTGGAGAAGACCCACCACTATGACGGAGATTCGTAGTTTCTTGGGTTTAGCAGGTTATTATCGGCGCTTTGTAAAAGATTTTTCAAAGATTGCTGCTCCTCTCACAATGTTGACCAGAAAGGGGGTTAAGTTTGAATGGTCAGATCAGTGCGAGCAAAGCTTTCAAGAATTGAAGAATTGCTTGACAAGTGCTCCTGTTTTGGCACTTCCGGATGATAGTGGAGAATATGTGGTCTATTGTGATGCTTCTAGACGTGGTCTAGGTGGAGTTTTGATGCAGCATGATCGAGTTATTGCCTACGCTTCTAGGCAATTGAAGCCGCATGAGGGGAATTATCCTACTCATGATCTGGAGCTTGCAGCGGTAGTTTTTGCTCTCAAGTTGTGGAGACACTATCTTTATGGAGCCAAGTGTCAGATATTTACTGATCACAAGAGTCTTCGGTACGTGTTTACTCAAAGAGAGCTTAATATGAGACAGAGGAGGTGGTTGGAGTTAATCAATGATTATGATTGCACTATTGAGTATTATCCTGGAAAAGCTAATGTGGTAGCTGATGCTCTTAGTCGAAATCCCTCCATATCTTTATCTCATATAAAGATGGTTCGTGTTCCGCTTCTTTGTGAGTTGCGAGCTACAGGAGTGGATTTATCAGTAGATGAGGTTGGTGCTTTGATAGCCAGTTTTCATATGAGGCCAGTTTTGGTTGATAGAGTGCGGGAAGCACAGTATAATGATCCTTCCATAGTTCGATTGATGGAAAGAGCTTCGAATAGAGCCGCAGCCGATCATTTTTCAGTTAGAAGAGATGGGACTCTATTGTTTAAGAATCGGCTATGTGTTCCAAAAAGAAATGTAGAGTTGAAGAGTGAGATTATGGAGGAAGCTCATAGTTCTGCATATGCTGCTCATCCAGGTAGCACAAAAATGTATCGGATTTTGAAGGATTATTATTGGTGGCCAAACATGAAGAGAGAAATTGCAGCTTATGTGAGTAGATGTCTGATTTGTCAGCAAGTCAAGGCTGAAAGGCAGAAGCCTTCTGGGTTGCTTGAGCCGTTGCCTATTCCAGTGTGGAAGTGGGACCACATCACCATGGATTTTGTTTTTAGTTTACCTCGTACACGTAAAGGGCATGACGGTATTTGGGTGATTGTGGATAGACTCACCAAGTCTGCACATTTCTTGCCAGTGGGAAAGAAGTATAATTTGGATAAATTGGCGGAGCTTTATGTGAATGAAATTGTGAGGCTTCATGGTGTTCTTGAATCAATTGTGTCAGATCGGGATCCTCGATTTGCTTCTAAATTCTGGGGAGCTCTTCAGGCAGCTTTAGGTACCCAATTACTCTTCAGCACTGCTTTTCATCCTCAGACTGATGGGCAGTCCGAGAGGACTATTCAGACTTTGGAGGATATGTTGAGGGCTTGTGCCATGCAGTTCAGAGGGGGTTGGGATAAAAACCTATCTTTGATGGAATTTGCCTATAATAATAGCTTTCATTCTAGCATTGGTATGGCTCCCTTTGAGGCTCTTTATGGGAGGCAATGTCGCACGCCTTTGTGTTGAAATGAAGTAGGGAAAAAGAGCTTTGTGGCCCAGAGTTAATCCATGTTACGAATGAGAAGATTAAAGTGGTTAGAGATAGACTCAAGACTGCTCAAAGTAGGCAGAAGAGTTATGCAGATGTCCGTAGGAGAGATCTTGAATTTCAAGTGGGTGATTGGGTGTTCCTGAAATTATCTCCTTGGAAAGGGGTTGACAGGACCCACCCCGAATTTCACCCTGAAACCCAAGGTAAATCCTGCGGAGTCCACCTTCAAGGAAAATTTACCGAAAATTCGGCATAACCTTCCTTGAAAATGGACAACCCTTACCTGAAAAATCCAACTTAACACTTCTATAACCAAACCAAACAGCCTCAACTCCTGGAGCCTTCCTGCTCCCCAAGATCAACACATCTCCCAATAACAATTACTCAACTCTAATAATCTCACAACCAATCTATAACCAAAATGTAAATACTTTTCCACTTTCCAATATGCCATAAATGCGTTGTATGCACATGTTAACAAAAATCTTTCATAAAGAAAATCCCAAGAAAACGGACTAGCGCAAATCAACAATAAAGACCTTTGCAAAAAGGAATATACACCTCTCATATGGGATTCTCCCAAAACAATGGACTAGCCCCGCTAGTCAAAATAACAACTCAAATACGATATCCTATATGGCCACATAAGTGAGTCTCCCAGACTCGGTTGCCTCCCAGGCATAGTACTCCTATACTCCCTACACCTTCATATTATGATAACAGAGAGGAGTAGGGCTTGCGTGATGTCGTCGACTACATCACATCACCCGAAGGCGGAAAGGGCTTGAGTAACCCCACTTAAAACGTGGAAGTTACATCGCCTCGAAAGGCGGAACGACATGCTAAGTGAGTCTCCCAGACTCGGTTGCCTCCCAGGCATAGTACTCCCATACTCCCTACACCTTCATGTTATGATAACAGAGAGGAGTAGGGCTTGCGTGATGTCGTCGACTACATCACATCACCCGAAGGCGGAAAGGGCTTGCGTGACCCCACTTGAAACATGGGTGTCACATCACCTCGAAAGGTGGAACGACATACTAGCATTGACATCATATATATTCCAAGAATAGGGCATAAGGAAAAATATAAATCATATGAGTTTCCCCGAAACTCATAAATAAATACAAGTACGATTCTCAACCGTACTTGGAAAAATTCTAAGAGCAATATAGTTAATTATATTCAACGTGTCTCACACGTTAAGATGCTCAAAAAAATAAATAACTTCAATGATTATCATCTTTCCAAAAACCAAATAATATGCAATTCAGTATAATACCTCAAATCCAGAAATCACAAGAAAAATCCTAAAATCGAAAATGAGACAGGATCTCATTCTCAAACAAAACAACAACGCAGTTTTACTGCGTTTGAAACCTAAATTTATTTTGTTAATTTGTGGCTGCACCCAAAACTTGATTGGGCTGCCTACGTACCCTTTTTAAAGGGATCAAGCCACTCGTAGTTCATCATTTTAGTCCACTTCTCTACCTTCTCTACCCACATCACATTTACCAACATAAGTCCAAAATCAAACCATACTTATGCAAATCATCCAACATGCATTCTTTCTCCTTGAACCCAAGTTTACTAAACGTTCTAACTAGATTTACTATGGACACCCATTAGATATACTATGGACACCCATTTCAACTAACACTAATCCCAAATCCATACATATCACTCCAATATCCACTTCAATGCATAAGCACAATCCAACAACTGTCTAATAGTAATATTTCTATACCCGGTTATCAATTTTAACCATTAATATCGCTAGTCTTCGGAAAATCCGAAACTGAACCTAAACTCATCCAACAATTCCAAACTATACTTCAATAAGCTCCTCTTATTAAAACCATCCTAAAAACAGGAAAAACTGCCCTTAAGGGGCGCCGCCGCCGCCGGCGGCCGGCAGCCGAACTCCGGCGACCTCCAATGGTTACCAAATTTTGACATAATCTTCCTCTCAACAACCCAAACAACTTTCATAACTATCACTAAGTCCAATTTCAAGCCTATATAGGGTAATCGAATCAAAACAACCACAAATCCCCAAATTCAAACCCTAGCCCGAAAATCCTCTTACACACTTCGAATTTGATAGTTACCTTCTAGGGGATGTTGTACTAATCAAACCGAATCTAATCATATAAAGAACTCACCGATTGGTGGCCTAAGGAGGGAGAAATCCGGCTAAAACAGCGACGAACAGTCGCACCTTCTCACCGTGATTTCTCCCAAACAGCGGCGAGAGGGACGCTGTCACCACTCTAGATCGATAGGTCTCCTCCTTAGCTTCCTGCCGATACCCGGATCGCCGCCCAATTCGGCCTGACGGCGGCGCACGAAGCGGAGAACAGTGGCGGGAGAGAGAGGATCGCGCGGGAGGAAAGAGAGAGAGGTGCCGTCAGTTTCTAATTTTTCTCCCCCCTTTTTTTTTTCTTTTTCTCTCTAGAACCTTCTTTTTACTCTTCTCCTTTTTTTTTCCCCCCGAAACCTTCTAGACCTTTCTTCCTCTAAAAAAAAATATCTTCTTCCCTTTACCGAAATAGTAACTTTCCGTTTTTAGACCATAACTTTCTCATACGAACTCCGATTTGAGCGTGCCGCGTGTCCACAAACTCCGTTTTACATCCTCTACGACTTTCATGAAGGAAGTTTTCCCGAATTCCAAACGGAAGAAAGAGTCAACTTTTGGAGTCTTAAATAGTAAACGGTTACTTAAAACGGTAAAACGTCAAAGTAACCCAAAAGTAAATAATCGCAAATCGACTTAAGAACCGGGATGTGACAGGGGTTGTGCGCTTCGGGAAGCGTGGGAAGCTTAACCCGAGGTATATTGGCCCGTATGAGATAATAGAGCGAGTTGGCTCACTTGCTTATCGTTTAGCCTTGCCTTCAGAGTTAGCTAGGATACATAATGTGTTTCATGTATCCATGCTTCGCAAGTATATTGCCGATCCTTCTCATGTGCTGCAAGAGCAGCCGATTAGTTTGGCGAGAGACTTGTCCTATGTGGAGGAACCGGTTCAGATTCTCGACCGAAAGGAGCAAGTGCTTAGGAACAAGACAATCCCGCTTGTCAAGGTGCTTTGGAATCAGAGAAGCAAATGATGCAGCAGTATCCCTATCTCTTCGGATGACAGGTACGTAAATTTCGAGGACGTAATTTTTATAAGGAGGGGAGAATTGTCACACCCCAGTCCTTAAGTTATTTTACGGTTATTTATTCCGGTATTATTTTGGTCTTTTACCGTATTAATTAACCGTTTAATATTAATGACTTTAAAGTTGACTTTTTATTCCGTTGGGAATTTGGGAAAACTTTCTTCATGAAAGTTGTAGAGAACGTCGTTACGAGTTCGTAAACATGTTACGCGTTAAATTCGGAGTTAGCATGGTAAAGTTATGAATTTATTGGTAAAGTTTGGAGGTAGTAAAAATGGGTATTTTTTTGAAGTGGGCTTTTTAGTTGAGTTGGGCCGGGGGTGGCAGCCCAGGCCCGAGCCCCTTTCTCTTTTTCTTCTCTTCTTCCTTTCTCTTCTTTCTTTTCTCTTCTTTCTCTTTTCTTCTCCCCGATTTTCTTCCTCCCGCTGCCCGGTTTTTCCGGCCGTCCTCCCGCCGTCGTCCGGCCACCAACCGCCGCCGCACCGGTCCCGTTCGGTCGACCTCCAACCCAGCAACCTCCCTGGACCGGTGAGAGGAGCCCTAGCTCCGCCGTGAGAGAGCGGTGCCACCCGAAAGGTCCGACTGTCGAAAACGTCACTTCGCCGGAACTCCCTCCTCCGGCCACCAATCCGGGCAAGCTTGGTACGGTTTTGAAGGTCTCCAACCCAGCTACCTTTCCCTAAAGGGAATCACTCCGGTTTGCTTCAGGTAAGGAGAAATTTGAGATGGAAGTTCTAGGGCGTTTTTGATGTTTTTGTTCGATAGGCATAGCTAGGCTTGGATTTTGGGTTTGTTCTAGTTAGGAAAGTTGTAGAGCATGATGAGAGGAAGATGCTGTTAAAATTTGAGAAGCATAGGAGGTCGCCGGAAAATGGCTGCCGGCCGCCGCCGGTTGGGAGATTTTAATGTTGTTAAATTTGGAATATTAAGGGGAGTTTATTGAAGTGAGTTAAAGAATTTTTGGATGAGTTTTGGATAGGTTTATGAATTTCCGAAGTTAGTATTTTTGGCGGTTAATTTATGTAGAATCCGGCCGTTGGATTAAGTTGTTTAATCTGTGGAAAGGTGTAGTTACGGCTGCTGATTCTAGGGTTGAAATGTGGACCATTTCGAAGTTAGGCAATGATGAGCGTGTTATTGGCTCTCGGTTCATTTCTGCCTAGCTATTTTGTGTAAATATTGGAATTTCGGCTGGGAACTTAATATTATATTTGGAACTGGTCGTGAGGAGGCTCGAGTTGACGAGGCCTCAGATCGACGTCAGGCTTAGGCCTAATTTTTGAGTGGACTTTTATTTTAAATAATGTGCATGCGAAATAATTTATGTGGTTAAAGAATAACCGAAATTGAGAATTTCGGTGAGTATGTATATATATCCATATTTGGATGATTATGAGAATAATATGTATATGAGGGAATGCTAGCTAGCTATACGTGCTTTTCCACCATAATGAGGTAAAATTTCATTATGGTGCAACGTGAGCGTTAGACGCAATCGTTGTAGCCCTATATAAAAATAATAATTTATATAGGGGATATGCGCGTATATTTATACACCGTGCTTTTCCACCATACTGAGGTAAAATTCCATTATGGTGCAACGTGAGCGTTAGACGCAATCGTTGTAGCCCTATATAAAAATAATAATTTATATAGGGGATATGCGCGGATATTTATACACCATCTTTTTCACCATAATGAGGTAAAATGCCATTATGGTGCAACGTGAGCGTTAGACGCAAGCGTTGTAGCCTTGTGTGAATTTTCTATTTGTTTTAGTTGTTTTAAGAAAATTCATACAAGGGATATGACGAGTGTAATACATACATATTTTATTTTAGCCTGAGAGGCTGTATTTTATTGAGCGTTGGAGACTGACCGGAGCCAGTCATGAAATTCCAGTTTTCGTGTTGAGCGCTTTAAGCTGTCGCATGCAGCATATTGTTTTTATGAAAAAGTAAAATTGGGAAAGCATAAAGAATTATTTCCTTTATTTTATTTTTGTCCACTCACTCTAACGTGTACAAATGTTTCCCCTGGGCCCTTCGTTTTAAAATGCCCAGTCTGCAGAGTTCAGGTTGGACCTAGTAGGAGACGAGGCATAGTCACCCGCATTTCCACCACTTTTCATCAGTAGGTTACCTGTTTAACCTACTTGTGGTTTCATTTTCCGCTAGTGTTTAGTAGCTCTGAATACTTGGGTTTAATGTATATTATTTCGGTTGTGGGTGAAGACTTGTTGACGTCTTAGAATATTTATTGGAAGATTTATGTTATCTTTTGGATAATTTTATTTGATGTTGATTAATGTTGTGTTGTTGGGGGTAGTTGTTTTTGGGGAGCACGTAGGCTCCCGGAGTTAAGGTTGGATTTAAAATTTTTGGAAGTGTTTGCTGGTTTTCGTTATGAAGGGTTGTCCATTTTCAAGGGAGGTTATGCCGATTTTTCGGTAATATCTTCCTTGGAGGTGGTCCCCGCACGAGTTACTCCGGGTTTCAGGGTGAAATTCGGGGTTGGTCGTGTCAATAAAGGCCCCAGGCAAGAAAAAATTTGAGGCCCCAAAAAAAAGAGTACCTTTTTAGCTTAAGAATGGATGTTTTCCTTCATTCCTTTCAATCAATGATTTGGAGGTTTGTCTTCTTTTTTCTTTGATTTCTACTGAGACACAATCTTCTTCTTTCTTTCTTTTATTTTTTAGCTTTTGGACGGAACAGTCGCGATCTTCTTCTGTATTGATTTGGAAACTGAAAAGAATTAAAGAAAGAGTTGAGACTAAGAGACGGCAAGTCTTATATATATTCTTATTCTAATTTTTTAAATATTTTTTACAGGCCTATATAAATTTTTTTTAGGCCCCCAAATTTTGAGGCCCTAGACCCAGGCCTGGTCCATCTTGCCCTAGGGCCGGGCCTGCGTGCTCACCATTTCATTTGGCCTCTAAGTCGTTGGGCTTGGATTCGGGCCTAAGACCGAAATCACCAATGACATTAAATCGACAAATGAGTATTTTGTGTTTCCGTAACCTTCCACACCGTATCCACGTCTGCAAGCCCCAGGGTTGCGTGGATGTGGCTGGGGCCCACATCTCGGGTATGCTTGCTTGGCATGTTAAAGCCGAAAGATGGGCATGAAACTCTGTAAAACCATAGAATTTTATAGTAATTGCTTGTTTATTTGCTTGTTTATGCTAGTAATCGTTGTAATGGCATGAGTATGAATCGCGTGATTTTTCGGGTATCAACACCTAGCTATGCAGTCTATCATTCTCATGTATAAATTTAAGATGCAGGACTCATTACGTACTAGAAAATAAGAGAATCAAGCAAACCATTATTCTTTCTCAAACAATAATGTAATTCACCATACTCAATCAGAAGGAGCTAAATAAACTATATTGCATCTCTGCTTCAAGTCTAACTTCAAGTTACTAAATACAAAGTCTTATGGTGATCAATCAAAGAACTGTGACATAAAGTGTATAATCAAACAATGATCAAACATTCATCTCAGAGAAACCAGAATCCATCAATCAATCATCAAAGACGTAAACAATCATGCTATGACCTCATCCTAGCCCTATTGAGGCTTCACCGTTTAATATGTTTCTTTTTTCATTAAAATAAAAAAAAACAAAAAACAAAAAACCCTCAAATGGGAACACTTCGCTCGCCGTTATTGATATGGTGGAACATAGGGTATGTATGGAAAAGTTCTATCCTAGAAAATCTGGTAGGTGATCGATAAGGACGTAGCTCCTATGAAGGTAGTACGCAGGTTCACAGAAAATCTGGATCACGCAGGTATACTCAGAGGTATGGATGTAGAACCTTGTGCATATATATATAAATATGGTAGGTGATCGATAAGGACGTAGCTCCTATGAGATTTTTCTTCTATCTAGATGTGACATAACATATATGGTTTTTGAGTTACTCGCTCACTTATCACTTATGCCCTACTATCTGAACAATCGGCGCCGGCCAATTCTAGACTCAGCAAACCTTAGCTTCCTTTATGGTGGGGTGTATGTAGAACAAGTTTGTTCAAATATGACGGACTTGATTGTTTCATTCTAGCTAGATTCCTTGTCTGTATATATACTTGGTTCTCCACTGGTCCAAATTGGAATGAAATGCAGGTCATATATTCATTCAAATATCATTGAATGAATGAATGGACTACATTTCACTTCAACTTGGAGAGAACCGAGCATGCATATACAAGGAATCTAAGTATATACGAAACAATCAATCAAATACGTGATTCCATCCAAACGTAGTACCTTTGAAATTGACAGCAAACAAATATGTGGTTCTTGTGTTCTTTTATTTTCTCTTTGAAACATTATCTTGCCTGATGAGACTGAGAATTGCATGTGGAGAGAGTGTGTAAGCACATTGTGCTACAATCATGAAAACCAAACTCTATTTGAAAGTTCCATCTAGCTAGCATTAGCTATGGTATAACTAAATTTACCTCTTCATTTGTGTCATCGATCTTAACAAGAGTGTCATCTTAAACTTCACTTTATACTGTGAATAAAATCGAAATCGTTGATTTTCTAAATCCCTCATAGACAAGTTTTAAGGAACTTCAATTATGGAAAAGTAATAAGCAACAGTTAATTTCTTGAATACAATTTCATGATTAGATTATTTGATTTGATTAACTTTTGAAAGGTAATATTGCATAAGGGTAGTGCTAGAGGGTCTTAATAAGGCCTAAGATTTATGACTTTAATCCTATGTGGCGTGGCATGTCATGTCACATAGACGTATCATCAATTTAATAAATCATGTAATTTTATTTTTAGGTAAAAATACAATCTTAACCTTAATAATTAATGAATGCTACATATTAATTTGGAATATTTTCTTACCCTTTTAATATGGATGCGTATATACCAAGTTTAATAAATTTATTAATAATAATGACCAAGTTAATAATCATACCAAATTAGGCTTTTATACCATAAATCAATTTCGTAAATTTATTAAAATTTACATCTATATATCATTGTGAATCTAAATTTAGTTCCATTTTAATATTTTATTTTTGTATTTTAAAATTATGATATATATATATATAAACCATATTCTGTTAAGAATTTTGAAAATAAAATAAAAAATAGAAAATCTCTATCTAATTTCTTTTGGGTGATTACATGTGTGTGTATATATATATATATATACATATACAGGAAGGATATGAAGCGGACGTCCACACTCGGCTAAGTGCGGACGTCCGTCCGTTCTCCACCCTCCGACGCCGGCGACGGCGCGCCTCCACCCCAGAACACTCCAACAGCGTTCCCGATCACTTTCCCTCCCCGGCGAGTCCATTCTTTTCCGGTTTTCCGGCGAGATCACCCAAAACTTCAAACAAAGTCGATCTCGCTGGAAACTGGAAAAAAACGGACTCGCCGGGGAGGGGAAGTGGTCGGGGACACTGCTGGAGTGTTCTGGGGTGGAGGCGCGCCGTTGCCGGCGCCAGAGGATGGAGAACGGACGGACGTCCGCACTTTAAGCCGAGTGCGGACGTCCGCTCTACATCCTTTCTGTGTATATATATATATATATATATATATATATATATATATATTTCATAAGAATTCGTGCAAACTATTGATGATGCATCATGCATGAATGTCATTGAATTTTTTCTCTTGGACGAAAATGTTTTTTCTTGAATATATTAGAGAGTAATTTTAAATACACACCCCTAATATTTTAATACACTATCCATCTAGTTTTTCATTTCAATATTATACTAAATACACATTTCAAACTGCTTAAAATACCCTCAATATCTAAAACTAATAATAATTTGTATTTAATATAATTATTATATATTTACTATTTCACAACTCTTTTTACTTTTTCTCTTTTATATATTTTCTGTTAGATTTTTTTTTATCGGGTTATAAATTTTTTCTTGATATTTTTCAATTTATAATCAAAAGGGTAATATTATATTCGAACTCCAAATCTCCAATATGACATCAATCGGCTAGAATTTGAAGAAAAAAAAATAGTAAACATACATATTTTTTTCAAAATTAAGAAACTAGTAGAAGTACAATAGCATAAAAATTAGTTTTTAGTCGACAAGATAAAAACTAAAAGTTGATAAGTAAATAATACATATGATTATAACAGTAGTCGAAATTCAGGTGATGAATTTTGGAGAAGAGGTTTTTATTTGTTTTATTTTGATACGTAGTAATAGTGGAGAAGAGTTAGGTTTTAGGAAAAATGAAGTTTTTTTTTCCTTAATAATTGATGGATGTTTTTGTAATTAAACATATATACATATAAAATATGATGTGAAATATAAAATAATAAGGGTGTGTATTAAAAGATTAGAAGTGTGTATTTAAAATTTCTCGACAAATTATGTATGTATGTATATATATATCATAAGAATTCGTGTTTTTAAACAAGTATATTCTCATAAATATATGTATTTTCACATTATATTTTACGTTCAATCTAAGCATGATAATAATGAAAAGGAAAAAAGAAAGAAAATGCTAGAAATATTTTTTTTAAATTTTTTCTCTTAATAAAAAAATAAAATAATCTAGAGCCATTAGATTTAGAATGATAAGATTGTATTTTTGCTTAAAAACGATATAACATAATATTTTTAATTAATGATGTGCTACTTAAGACTAAAATCATAAATATTAAACCTTATTAAGACCAAGAATCATTTTGTATTGCATAATGAATAAGTGATAGTAAAATTTAATTCTTCCGGGCGTGCATGACATGACATTACAGTGCGTACTATGAAAACGTGAATTCAGATGATCTGGCAGAGACGCGTATGGACGTCCGTAAAAATGAATAATGCGGACGAATCCACGTGTCAATCGTTCACTGGCTAAAGGAAAGACGCGTATATGTGGTCCCGCCATCCACTACTTCCGTATCTTTCCCTTTTTTTTTTTTTTTTTGTTTCTTTTCGATTTCAATCTTTCTCTGTCTTCCATTGTAGAAACCCACACCAACCACCAGAATTCAATCACATCTAAAGAAATTGAATAGTTGGCTATCAGTTTCGATGGAAAGCACTTTCAAC
Organism: Fragaria x ananassa; assembly: GCA_034370585.1. NCBI lineage: Eukaryota > Viridiplantae > Streptophyta > Magnoliopsida > Rosales > Rosaceae > Fragaria > Fragaria x ananassa. Next base: position 1,371,583 of record CP139766.1, read on the forward strand.
TTTCAAGATTACTCAATGAAGAAAAGTAGAAAACTCAGAAATCTCATACCATTTGAGATGAGTTTATTCGTTATCTGACGTCAAAGGCACATCCGACTCCTCTCAAGCCTACCGTGGCTAGACCGGCACACCACCTTCATCGACGCCGTCACCGCCACCTCACCTTCCCTCAACTCTGGCTCGTCGTTGATTCCGTCGCCCAGTCAAAAAGGGTCAGAGCCCACCTTGTTAATTTGATTAATGACATAATAGATTGATTAATGTTGTGGGTTGACCAGTATTATGAGTTTTGTTAATTAGATGTTAGACATGAGGAGAATGTTGATTGTTAGAATGGTGTAAAGTTTGACTGGAGAAAATGAGAGGGTCGAGGTTTCAAGGCGATGGATGGGATTTTGAGAATTGTGGAAGGGAAGTGAATGAGGTTGGAGATAGCGGAGCTTGATGCAGCGGTGGTTAAGCGGGTTTATCTGGGAAATGGGAGATGAGCAAATATTGGACTTTGGAGCAAGTTTCAGTCTACAGAGGTAGGAGCAATGGAGATCGAATGAACAAAGTTTCAAGTTTGAACAATCTCAGAAAAATTAGAAATAGAGGAGGGAAGCTGCATCTGGGACCCACATGGAGAAAGAGTTTAATTGCATGGCTGACACGTATTCGTGTGTTAGATAGAACTCATAGAAGTAGCGGATTGTAGGACCGTATAACAGCCTCTCCCGTGAACGATTGACACGTGGATTCGTCCGACTTTTCATTTTTACGGACGTCTGAACGGTGCTCTATATATATAATGCCAACATTTTTCCAGAACTTACAACTTAAGTTCTTAATTCGCAAACAAAGATCAAGAAGAGTCTTTCAAACAAAGATCAAGATGGCATCGTCTTCGTGGGCCTTCTTTAAAGTATTCAATCCCCAAATTGCACCAAAAAGTATCTCACATATTGGCCAGTCTGACCTCATGCAGCTTACACATAAGAAGCAGCTGCCTACTTTTCAAAGACGGGGAATTGCCGAAGATAGCTTGCTTCCCAGTTCTACTACTCCCATAAAGCCGATGAACGTTGAAACCAAGCATACTAGAACTATGGTAAAATTCTCGGAGCCTTCTCCGACTTCTCTTTCTTCAAGAGGCTAGAGCTAGCTACTTTTTTTTTTTTGGTCAAGACTAGAGCTAGCTACTAAACAATAGTTAATTGACTGTGCCTTACTTGCAGGGTGACATTTTTGTCCAACATTCTCAGAAGTTGGAACTATTCAGAAATGTCTTGAGGAATGCAGCAGAGCTAGATGCCCTTGAAGGTTTGAATATGATCGATGCTGTTCAAAGGCTAGGCATCGATTACCACTTTCAACGAGAAATCGACGAAATTCTGCACAAGCAAATGGGTATTGTATCTGCCTGTGATGATCTTTATGACGTTGCACTTCGTTTTCGACTACTGAGACAACATGGTTACTTCGTGCCTGAAGGTAAGTTTAATCACACGTACTATTTTTCGTTCACTAAACGATATGAAACTATTTCATTCATAAACAGTTGTAAAACTTCAGTAGTAATACATATTTCTACGTACGTGTTTGTTACAGATGTGTTTAACAACTTCAAGGACAGCAAAGGAACTTTCAAGCAAGTTCTGGGTGAAGACATCAAGGGATTGATGAGCTTATACGAAGCTTCGCAGCTAGGTACAGAAGGAGAAGATACACTTGTTGAAGCAGAAAAGTTTAGTGGCCATCTGCTAAAGACTTCTCTGTCACATCTTGATCATCATCGAGCCAGAATTGTTGGAAATACATTGAGGAATCCTCATCACAAAAGCTTGGCCTCATTCATGGCCAGGAACTTTTTCGTTACTTCTCAAGCCACCAATTCATGGTTAAATTTGCTAAAAGAAGTAGCAAAAACAGATTTCAATATGGTCCGGTCTCTGCACCAGAAAGAAATAGTTCAAATTTCCAAGTAAGTTTGACAATGACTCATCAGGACATTGATACTGTAAGGGAAAATTCCCTTCCACGCTAATTTTGGGGATTTTTTTCCTACTAACAAAACAAAAATAAGAAATTAAAATTTCCATCAACCCTATACTTTAAGAGTGTTTTCCCTCTAACCAGATTTTCCGCATTTGACCTATTTTTGCTGACCATAATACCCTCGTTCACTCCCCAATCTCTCCTCTCACTCTCCCGTCCCGTCTCCATCTCCATCTCCATCTCCGTCTTCTCTCCCTCTCTCCCTCTCTCTCTCTCTCTCTCTCTCTCTCTCTCTCTCTCTCTCCCCTCCCATACCCGATCGATCTCAATCTCGTCATTCCGCTCCTACAAGTCGCCGGGCGCCGTCGTCCAAGCATCCCGTCGGTCCCTCCATGCCTTTGGGTTACGAAGCCTCGGCGCCGACGAGGTTAGATCGAATACTCGACACTCGGAACATGGATTCCATTAGTTCTCTGTCACCTATAAAGGGTTTGCCGAGCACTAGCACCGGTTTCCATTCGCCGTGCTTCTTGCAAGATTAATTTTCATCTGGTTCAGAGACTTTCATTTGGAATCCAAGCGTTCCTCATCTTTGGTCTGTATTCGATTTTTTTTTGTCGATGTAGTTTTATTTGTGTATTAATTTTGTCGAATTTGAAGTCACTTTAATGCGGTCAAGTAATTAATCATCACAAACAATCTTGAATAGCTTGTTTGTCTTCTTGTTTCAATGAACCTGAATCGGTGATAGTTGATTGTAATCCCCTGGCTTCTTAAAGTTTGTTCTATAAGCTTTGTTTTATGAGTCAAGTCATTGGTTTATGTTGATTATGGGTTTTGGATGAAACAATTATAGCATTGTTTATGCTTTTTGTTGTTTCCTTTTGTTTAGAAAAGGATTTTTGATTCTACAGAGAAAAGCTTGTTTTTGATTCTAGAGTATCATGTACCAGCACTCACCATTTTCGATGAGAAATGTTCATGAATTAGAAATTATAGGTTCATCTGTCCTCGGTTGTTGTACTTACTTTTGATGGTAATTTTGGAAATAGTTTATGAATTGCGACAGACTTCTTGTTGGGCCTAATAAACCTTTTACTACTCTTAATAGACCCTTCGACATACCCATACTGCCCCTAATAGAACCCCAAACAGAGCCCATATTGTCCTCAATAGGAACCTGTTATAAGTGATCGAAACACATAGTTAAGTTCAAGAGTCATACTGCCCCCAATAGGAAGTCTTACTAAGAGATCCAACTGACCTCAATAGGTGGTCATACTGCCCTCTATAGGGACTTGTTATAAGTGACTGAAGCACATAGTTAAGTTTAAGGGTCATATTGACCCCAATTAGAGGTCCTACTGACCCCAATAGACTCCGCGACAGACCCTTTGCTACACCAATAGACCCTCGACATGACCTCCTACTGCCCCCAATAGAACCCCCGACGAACCCCTTACTACCTCAATAGACCCCCAACATGACCTCCTACTGCCTCAATAAACCCCTCAACATGACCTCCTACTGGCTCTAGTAGACCTTCTTACTGCCCCCAGTAGACCCTCATATTGCCTCTAGTAGACCCCTACTGCCCCTAATAGGAGGTCATATTGACCTCAATAGGTGGTCCTACTACCCCCAATAGACCTCCTATTGGCCCTAATAGATCTTCCTACTGCCCCCAGCAGACCCTCCTACTATCCCTAATAGACCTTCCTACTGCCCCCAGAATACCCTTCTACGGCCCCCAGTAGACCCTTACTACCCCCAATAGGAGGTCCTACTGACCCCAGTAGACTCTCATACTGCCCCTAGTAGATCCCTACAGCCCCCAATAAGAGGACTGAGGTCTTACTGACCCCAATAGGTGGTCCTAATGCCCCCAGTAGACCCCCGGACAGACCCCATGCATATTGCCTCCAAAAGACCCCTTACTACCCCCAATAGTACCCCCGACAGACCCCCTACTACCCCTAATAGAACTCTCGACAGACCCCTACTACCCCCAAAAAGAGGTCTTACTAACCCCAATAGCTGGTCCTACTGCTTCCAATAGGGACCTGTTATAAGTGACTGAAACACACAGTAAAGTCATACTGCCCCCAATAGACCCCTGATACACCCCCTACTACCCCTAATAAACCTCATGACAAACTCCCTATTGCCCCGAATAGACCCCTTACTTCCCTTAATACACCCTATCGTCGGAATCCGGTCAATGGCCTCCGGATAGACTTCATATTGCTCCCAATAGAAGTTTTACTGCCCCCAATAGACCCTCTACTGCCCCTAATACACCTTATTGCCGGAGTCTGGTCAACTGGCCCTCGAGCCGGGTTAACAGTACTCATCGGAATCCGGTCAATGGCGCCCGGAGCCTGGTCAACAATTGCCGGAGTCCGGTCAACGTCATTGGTCGTAGGAATCCAGTCATAAAAACTTTATTTTATAATAGACTCTTATAATGGTCTATTATAATTTATTTAATTTATTAAGGGTATAATTGTCTTTCTGCTGTTTAAGTTGACATTTGAGAATTTTAAAATTTAATTTTGTTAGTGGGAATAAGATTCTTAAAATTAGGGTTAGTGGGCATTGTCCCATACTTGAATTCACACTGGAGATACAAAGTGTAATGATGTGTATATTTTTGACATTTTAGATGGTGGAAGGAGCTTGGATTGGTTAAGGAACTGAAGTTTGCAAGAGATCAACCACTGAAATGGTACACTTGGTCCATGGCAGGCCTAACAGATCCAAAGTTATCAGAGGAGAGGGTTGAGCTCACAAAACCCATCTCTTTTGTCTATTTGATAGATGACATTTTCGATGTTTATGGAACCCTTGATGACCTCATTCTCTTCACAGAAGCTGTTAATAGGTATATATGAATTATATGCGTCAGTGATGAAATATAATCAGACTTGTTACCAATTTATGATTGATCAACAAACTATTGCATACATACAGATGGGAAATTACTGCTATAGACCACTTACCAGACTATATGAAGATATGCTTCAAGGCTCTCTATGATATGACTAATGAATTCAGCTACAAGGTCTATCAGAAGCATGGATGGAACCCCTTACGATCTTTGAAAATTTCGGTACATAACTATACATACAAACTGTGACTAATCTACCACATTTAACTTGATTATCGTTAAAATCGTGAGCTTGCATTACAAGGTATACATTGAGACCATTCATTCTGTAACTTCTGTTGCAGTGGGCGAGTCTTTGCAATGCGTTTTTGGTGGAAGCAAAATGGTTCGCATCTGGGCAGCTGCCGAAGTCAGAAGAGTACTTGAAGAACGGTATCGTTTCTTCTGGGGTAAATGTGGGTCTAGTCCACATGTTTTTTCTCTTGGGTCAGAACATAACCAGAAAGAGTGTAGAGTTGTTGAATGAAACTCCGGCCATGATATCGTCCTCAGCAGCAATTCTTCGACTCTGGGACGATTTAGGCAGTGCAAAGGATGAGAACCAGGATGGGAACGATGGGTCGTATGTAAGGTGCTACTTAGAGGAACATGAAGGCTGTTCCATTGAGGAGGCACGAGAAAAGACGATTAATATGATTTCAGATGAATGGAAGAAACTGAACAGAGAACTGCTCACTCCAAATCCATTTCCAGCAACATTCACATTGGCTTCTCTTAATCTCGCAAGAATGATCCCCTTGATGTATAGCTACGATGGCAACCAATCCCTTCCATCTCTTAAAGAGTATATGAAACTGATGTTGTATGAGACTGTATCAATGTAATTGATAATAAGACTGCTGGAAGTGGAGTTGAACTTCAAAGGTGGTCAAGAGAAATAAGAAGCCTAAGCTGCATTACAAATTTATGTATTGAGAAATAGTAAACTGAATAAAATAAACATTGTCTAGCCATTATAGAAATTGGTATGTTACTAAGAATTCTTATCTGAAACAACAAAAATGAAAACTCAAAATTGATCACACTCTCACTTCAAAAGAGTTCCATGCTTACCCTACATGTTTGTGCTTCAAAACCAAATTAGAATTCAACATACAAAAGAGAGCAGCAGAAAGAAAAGGAAGGCCCTACTCGTCTGAAGGCAACTTCAAGTTAAAACGTTTGTGGGAGTTAGTGTTCCCAAGTCTGACAAGTTCCTTCGCCTGCTCAATCATAGAGGCCTTAACCAGACCATCCACCACAGGCTGCAACATTGCCGCACTAGCAAGACGGCGCCTTTGGAAAATATCCTTGCAGAGCTCAAAACCATAATCCACATCATCCTTCTCACAAGCAAAGGGAATAAGCGTCTCGAAAGTCCATTTATCCGGAGCACAACCACTCTTCACTAGTTCACCATACCACCGCTTAGCTTCCTCCAAGTTCCCCTCACCCACAAATCCCTTAATCAAGGCATTGAAGCTAAACACATCAGGTTCCACTCCACTACTCCTCAACCAATTCAGCCCCTTCTTTACTCTTCTTCTCTAAAGCCAATCCCATCAACTTGGCATTATAGCTCCTAATATCGGGAACAACATCCTTCTCCACCATTACACCCCATATCTTCTCAGCATCCGAAAACCGCTGATTCCCATACAAGCAATCCAAAATCGTGTTAAACGTGATCACATCCGGCTTCACACCCTTCTTCTCCATCTTCTCAAGCACCAAAACCGCAGAATCAAACGAACCCATCTTATAAAACGCCTTGATCAAAATATTGTAAGCAATGTTTTAAAAAACACGCCTCGGGCGCGCCTTGGGGCTCAAAGGGCTTGAGGCGGTGCTGCAACTGAGTCAGCCTTGATGGGTTAGGCGCAGCATAAGGCGACGAAGGCGTAGAAAGCGTCGTCGGAGGCGTTCAACGCGGACTCCCAGCAATTTTTTATTTTTTATTTTTTTAACGCCAAGACGGCGTCGTTCCGGTGTAGAATAAACTAGGTCGATCGCTATTAAAGCCAGCATTTTAAGTCGTTTAGCAATTAGCATGCAGCCTCCTCCTCCTCTTCGCGGACTCTTCTCCTCCTCGTCGTTCTCTCGCCATTTCTTTTTCCTAATTAAAGGTATTTCAACCCACATTTGCTTAAATTCCTGCTGGGCTAAATGGGTCTCATCACTTTCATGTTCTTTGATTTAAACGAATCCTTTTCTTTTTGTGTTGGAGGGAGCCAGGGATTTCAATCCGAGTTATCAATCTTCAAAACCCTTTTCAATTTCGATTTGGAAGTATATCTATGATTTTTAGGTAGAATTATGTGGAAATCATGGTAGAGGAGCCTCCGGAAATATGTGGGAATTAGGTGGTACTGAGTTCATAATATCATGAACTATGAAGAAACTAATTTATCGGAGTTCTCTGTTGGATTACCTCTAATATTGTAGGATTACGGTTTGTGAAGTCCTTTGGCTCTTTCCTAGACATATTAGTAAATGGTAGATGGGTGTTGTATACATGCAAATTCTCCTTTTTTATATATATAGCTCTGCTAGTACTTTGATCCGTCAAGTTTAAATCCTTGGATGATTTGGTTGAATTGCATGGTTTTAGTACTTATTATGAAAGGATTACTATTTATAATGCTTGTTTTGGTTACAATACATGTTTCTATATATAAGAGTAAGTATTAGATGAATCCAGCTCATTTAACGAAAGGCTTATGCCTTACGCCGCAAGACGAGCGCCTTGCTGAAACTCTACCTGGAATGCCTCGGTTGCGCCTTAGCCTTTTAAAACATTGATTGTAAGACACCAAATCGGGCTCAACAGACAACTTCTCCGGCACCTCCTTAAATATCTTCTCAGCCATATCAAACTTCTTGGAGTTCATGCACGCGCCCATAAGCGCGTTGAAGGACAGCACGGTGCGCGCGCAGTTTCTCTCAGGCATTTCGTCGAACACCTTCTGGGCATTATCGAACATCCCGGCCTTTCCATAAAGGGTAAGGATTCTAACGGCGAAACCCTCGTCGGCGAAATCCGGGTACTTCTGGTGCTCCAGCATTTCTTTGATGGCGTTGAAGCGCTTGGCGGTGGCGAGGTGGCGGACGGTTTCTTCGTAAATGGGGGATTTGGTTCGGAAGCGGTAGATCTCTGAGTACTCGTTGAACTTGCGGACGAGGCGTTTGAGGTTGCGTTCTCTGTAGAGGTTTTCGGACATGGCTCTGATGCTCTTGGGTTTGGGCTGCGTGGCGGTGACGGTGGCGGTGGAAAATGCGCGGCGGAGGAGGCGGCAAAACGACATCGTTTTGGGAGGAGGGGGCTGGGGGTTTTGGGTTTAAGCCTTAAGGTGAGAGTGTGCGAGAGAGAGACGAGTGTGACCTGGGAGTAGAACTTGCGGTAAATATTCTGGACTGGGTTTGGGCCGAAAGGGACTATTGTGTTTGGGCCTTAAGATATTTAGTAATTCACATAAACGATAAATCTATAATGAAGTATGCTTAACTTTTTGGTCCTCCTGATCTTTGATCAATGAATGTAACTAATGTTACAGGAAATATGGCGATTGAAATTGGTCTACTCATTCTCATTAGATAACTCCCTTATATAGAGGATGAAAACAACAGTTACAAATTGTAATTACAATGTAATGAAACCTAATAATGTCTGATTGCTCAATTACATACAATCGCATGATTCCCTCTTCGTCAGTTACTTTGACGAAGACAAGTTAATGTATTTTTCCTTCAACACTCCCCCTTGCCAAGTCAAAGTCAAAGTGGTGCATTAAGTGTTGCCTCATTAAAAATCTTGCCAAGTAGCAAAACTCAGTGAGACAAAATAAATCTTGGTCGAAGGGAAAAAAAGCACAACACACCTATGTGTTTTGGCCACGATCCTCAGCGTGCGGAGCCGAGGTGATTAGCGAACAAAGAGATAGGAGGAGTTGCGGGCGTGCCACCTCGCGGACGAGGAATGTGTTGAGTACGCTGCGCTTGACTTCTTGAATCAGGCGGGATGAGTTCCAGGTGCCACCTTGCGGACGAGGAATTTACTAGCACAAGCGGTCGATACTCACGGCGGGGTGAGCAGAGCAACTATAGGGAAGTTTCCAAAGAAACGGGGTCGAGTTCCGGAGAGCTCTGAAGAATTCTAAGCGGCGAGGCGCTTAGAATCAGGGCTTCGAAGAGGCTTCGAAGGGGTTTGGCTCCTGGGAGCGTTGGAGGTTTCGACGAGGTCGAGAGGTTTTCAACGAGGTTGAATGTTGTTTGTCTTTGCTTGATTGATTGATTGTGTCCAGAGAGAGCGTGCGAGCTCCTTTATATAGTGGAGTAATCCTTGTTGCGAGAGACAATCAGAATCCATGTTGGATTCTACAACGTGAAGCATAAGGATACTATACCTCCCATGCAGACCAATCCGCATATGACACATGTCCAATTCGCACAGTCCGCATAGGATAAGGTCTACACTCCCATGCGAAGCGAAATGAAAAGTAATCTTTATCCCGCGAGGTATCATAGTCCATGTAGAATACTAACTCGCGCGGACCGCGGACTCTGTAACTCAATTCCACCTCGCGGGCTATTGCAGTTCGCGGGCCAAAAGAAGGCCTTTAATTTGATAAGGGCCACATGGATTGGCCCAAAGCATGTCAAAGACTGTAAAAAGTCCAAAACGATTACAAGCAATCGCGCGGACTCCGCGTATGTCTAGCTCGCGAGCTCGCGAACTAGCGAGTCAGTTCGCCAATATACACTCCGCCTCACTTAATGCCAAAGTCATATTCCGTGCACAACATTCCGCGCGAACTGTGTGTTCCGCGCGAAGCGCGCGAGATGGATCCTCACTCAGCGCGAAGTCATTTCGCGCGCGAGCTGTGTTTTTGTCCGGAAGTGCGCGAGATTCGTTAGTCCGCGCGAAGTCATTCCGCACACGGACTTTGCATTTCGCCTCGCGTGGTCTTGCTGGTGGGCCAATATTTGTGAACTTAAAATGAACTTGGGCTCGCCGAATGATATAGACTAAGAACTTAATTAATATTTACATAGACAAATATTGTCTAGTGAAAATATTAATTTAGGCGTAAACAACAACGATCACAAAATAATTTATTCATGTAACACGCTAAATATCATGTATTAGCATAAAATTTAACGAAAACAGCAACTTTGACGTAAATCATACTTGTGAGTCTGCCAAATAGACTGCGTGTGAAGCGTTGCCCTCACAATTAACATTTCAATCGTCGCGTCATAGTTGATCAATCACATGCAGAGACAATAATGTATATGATTAGCACATTTAATCATATATAAATTTTACTTAATTCATCATAAAATAAATAAATAATTCATAGTGTTATTGTAACTCCGCAAGAAATTAAATTGGGAATTTACATTTATTATTTACTATTAAAACAGTAAATAATTTAATCAGTAAATCAGATTTCTTTCTTTACCATTTGACATAAGAAATAGTGAAATGGTAAACATAAATATTTTATACCACAGTTACTTTGACGAACACACATTAATGTATTTTTCTTTCAATAACTAACTATTTTTTTCTTCAAAAAATAAAAATAAGTCGATAATGAAGTACGATGCGAGACTGAAATATGATACAGAGAAGCACTCGGGACATTAGTATCGTTTGCTCGGTTGTTTTAGTGTACGAGAATTATCATAATTAATACATGAAAAACACCATAATATATGGGATTTAGATGTGTATAACATGTAAATCAATTGCGAACCATCCAATTCTGACCTTCCCTTATCATGTAAATCAATTTTGCTTGATATTATAAATCCACACACACACAAACCCAGATGCATAACATCCAAATATGTTGGGCAGCATTTTTATGATCTATATGAAGTTATGAACTATATGAACACTAGAGGGATATGTACATGTTTCTGTCAGATGTTCAAACTTGGAATCAAATAACAGGAAGACCATGACATATTTTTTTCAGTCAACAAAGACCAAAGACCATGACATGTAAAACCTGCACAATGCCTGATCCTTTCTTGCAATGATTGTTATTGGCACTCCTAATTGAGAATCTTTCACTCAACGAAAATGAATTGTATCAGTTTTTCTCTTTCTCTTTCCAGTTAGTTAGTCAATAAAATATGAATGGTAGTGCCTGCGAGTTTTCACAATTGCAGCATCCCTCTTCACACACAAAATGGCATGATAGCCTTGAGAGCACAACATATATGAATTAGGGCCCCAAATAGGAGATACACTCCCACTTTTGAAAATACTTGTTGACCATTATCTGAAAGATATGGAATTTGTAGGCTCTCCCTTGGATGAACTATACCTAAGTCCTGATCAACTTGAAGACAACAGCCGAGGAGGAAGGATGGGTCGAATGAGATACAACGATGTAGTAGATGGAACTCCCATTTACAAATCCAAGAATCTGAATGCCGAAAGGAAGAGAAGGGCGAAGCTCAGTGACAGACTCCTCAAGCTACGCTCATTAGTCCCCATTATCACAAACGCAAGTACTCAAAACTTCATTACCAGCACTCGAAAAAAAAAAAAGAAAAAAAAAGATTCTAACGTTTCATTTCTTGCTTGTTTCAGATGAATAAAGCGACGATCGTTGACGACGCGATTACTTATATCTATGAGATGCAGGAGGAGGTGAACATGCTTCAGGAACAGCTCTTTGAGATGGAAGCATTGTCTTCACTAGAGGTGCCGGAGCCAAACCCGAGGAAAGAAGAAACTGATGCAGCAGAAGAGATGAAGAAATCTGGGATTCAGGTAACAGTGCTCTGCAGATACCATCTCATCTCATTGGAACATAGAAACTCTTCCACCTAGTTAATGTTATTGGTGATTTGATTTGCAGGCAGACGTTAGTGTGACTCAGATTGATGGGGGCAAACTTTGGATAAAGGCGGTTTTCGTGAAGAAAAGGGGTGGATTCACCAAACTGATAGAGGCCATGACTGAGTTTGGGTTTGAACTCAATGATACCAGTGTCACTACCTCAAATGGAGCAATGCTTGTTTCTTCCTGGGTCACTGTAAGTACTGGAAAAACCTCCCAAACTAAGTACTCTTCAGTTGTGATTATTATTCATCTACATGCAGGCTCAAAGGTTGCTTTGCACAATTGCACTGTTCATAATAGACATAGATGAATATAGCTTGATAGAACACATTGACTGTGCTTGATGGATAATGTGAAGTTAACACAGATCTTATTAATTTCAGGGATTCCATTGCGATACGCTTCCAGTGGAGCAAACCAGGGAACTGATGCTGGACATCATTAATGACATATAGCTAGACTGCTAGAGCTAATGGAAGTAATGAAGCACCATACAGTAGTACTCTATATTCATTTTCTTTTGAAGTTCATAGTCGAGCCTTTAGTACTTGGTATTTGTGTTAGGTTGGCAATTTGGCAGATGCCAACCCTTGAAACTTGAAAGACACTGTTATGTAGCAATCTTGAATTTATATATTGATAAGGAAATGGCAGACTGTTTAATTTAGATGTATAACTTGGTTAACAGTTTGAGACATAAAACTTGATTACCTTGACTTCCGCCATATCGAAGTACAATTGAACAATAAAGAGTTGTTATTAAAACAAGGATGAAATATTGTTCAAACCTGCATATTGAGGAGAAGGCAGAAGCTCGATGACAGGTTCCTCATACAAGGATCATCAGTACCGGCTTATTACTGATGCAAGTACTCAAAGCCCTTGATTAGCACATATGATAAACTGCGTATTAAGTATCCAGGAGCTGCAGATGAATGTGAACATCCTCCAGGACAAGGTTTTTGGGATGGAAGCAGCATCATTTGCTAGAGCGCTAGACAGATCAAATAGAAATAATGAAAGTTCATACTTCATACACACAACACACGCACATTCATTTTGAATCAATCAAAGTAACAGATAAGTTTTAAGTTGCTTATAGTGTTAGTGGCATATAACGATCCTGGTGACAGTATTATGCAGCACTCAATTAGATGGATATGTTACTAAAAAAGAAATGAGAAACTGTTTTGGATGGTTTAACTAGTAAGCAATCTAAATTACTGGTGACAACGGTATGTGAAAACTCAGTGTATGCCAACAATAAGCCTCCCCTTGCTTCTTCTCAGCCTCCTTTCTTCTCTTCTTCTTGTTCCTCTTGTGAAACCCAGACACAAAGTCACTTCACAAACCAAAACCCAAAACGTACGGCCGGATACGTATCCATAAATAAATTGAATCGTAGAAGTAATAGTGACATTTCATTTAAAGAAAAAAAAATTAAACAGAAGATGGATCACTAACTGAGAATCCTGCTATCAGAAAAAACTGAGAATCCTGCTCAGTGTAACCACAGTCCACAGAAAGAGCTCCTCTTCGATCAGACCCTCCAAGGCCGTTAAACACACCTCGAGGCGGCCCATCGGGTCGAGATAAATTTCAATTCTTCTTCTGTTGATGTTTTGATTGAACCCTAAACGTGTTGGTTTCAGATAAATTTCAAAGCCAACAAGCCAAGTTGGGACGAAATAAACCATACATAAAATCACAAGCAATACTCACAACCAGCATAAGGGAATGAACTCCAAGACTATTTCATTTGATTCCACGTATCATACTCAGTATTCCTTTCATACAACCCAACAGCTTCTATGAACATTGAACATCAACCCTTATTTTTCCATCACTACAAGAAAAACACACCACAAAACTAAAAAGTTCAAAACTATCTGTCACTGAAAAGATCAGAAATCCAGTCTCTTCTCCCATCCTCCTTTCCAAGTCGGTAGACTCGAACCCAAATACTAACAGGAAATCCAAGTTCCAAAGTTCCAAGTTTCGCTTGCACTGAAGACCTTAAGTATTTGAAGCAAAAATCACACATAATAGATGAGAGCTAGTATCACAAACAACTACCACAACCAACAGAAGGAACAGAATTCCAAAGTTCTATCATTTGATTCCAAATCTTCGTACTTTTTACACCTATAAGCTTCTATAAACATTAAGTTTCTATTTAATGCAAAAACAACCACACAAAAACAAAATAGACTGAAGTTCTCTCATCTTTGCGCCACAAATACATTGCTCATCACCACATCCTCCTTCACTGAAGCCCCTGCATCAATTTCAATTCTATCACACTCTAATCCAAATCAAGAATACCAATCTTTCCAAATTGGGGAACAAAGAAAGTTAATTAATTTGGATTTACCTTGAGGGTTACAAAGAGGAGGAACTTCAAAGAGAGAAAGAGAAAGCTGCTTATGGGCAACACCAATATCAAACAGAATCAAACCAGAAGATGGATCACTAACAGAGATCCCTTTGACTGGTAACCACAGAAACAGCTCCTCTTGGATCAGACCCTCCATGCCATTAAGCACACCAAAGCTGAGATTGGCTCTGACTGTGTTGTCGAAGTAGACACGGTTCTCGAACTTGGCCATGCAAGAAGAGTCCAGATGGACCTCGAGGCGGCCCATCGGGTCGAGATTGTAGGACTTGACGGTGTTGGGGAAGAGGCCGCCGGGGAGGCCTTGGCTTTGGAGAAGGATGTGGAGTGATGAGGTGGCTGTGGAAGGAAGAACAAGGAGGAGGAGGAGAGAGAGAGTGAGCAAAGATGTGGGTGTCAGAGACATTGTGAAGAACTAGGGGACAGAGATGCGTGTCTGCGATTCTCACTTCTCAATGTTTAAGGTTTTTGTTTCGGAAACTACGATGGGAAGGTAATTTATTTTTATCCTTTTCTGTTACGATGAGAAGGTAAATGAATTGATTGATACTATAGAAGGTCCAAAAATCTCTCATTATTACGAGAAAATATATGCTTCGTTGACTTAAGATAATTTTTAAACGAGAGAAGAATTTGGATCATTATCGGGTTTAGTTACGTCATAAGTTTCATTTTCTAACCGATTATAATTAATTAAAAGTGAAGTTACTTGACATTACTATTGCAAATATTTGTTCTTTGTCTAATCGCATTATCTAGCACTATCTTTGTTTTTGGTTATAGTGTTACGAAAATGAGAGATTTATATGTCGAAAATTATAATAAGTAAATTGAAATCTTCTTCCACCTTTGAATTTTCTCAAGTAACCTTTTACAGATAATAGATCACTTCATATTATGAAATATAAGTGAGCTTGTAGAATAGGTCTCTGCAACACCTACACTGCTTGCAAAATGATAGTTTCCAATTTCCTACATAATTTTAATCAATTACTTTATAAGCAAGATGATGTTGATGCATTGTTAAGAGAGGTTTGGGGAAGCATTACAATCAAGTCACAACCATGCCCTAAGCATTGTCATTATCAGATCAACAATCCATTAGAAGCACTAAGAAAAAGATGTTTCTCATAAAAAGAATATGTGACCAACACAATTATTCAAGTTACATCAAGATTAATGAACGGAAATGCTCCACTTATTCAGAGAAAAAAAGATGTGTCCAAGTAAGTTGTGGTTTTATACAATCATCCTCGGTAGTCTTCATACTCATAGTAAGTAGTTCTTTCTCCCATATAAGGATTTGAGCTCCCAAATAGATAATCTGCGGTTCCTATCCATGGATCTTCATATGAAAATCGCTGGTCATTGCCTGACTCACAGTTTGATCTCTTCAAATCACGAGCCAGACAAGGCCAGTACCCAAATAGACTCTCACAAATGTCCATGGCTTCCAATCCATACCCACTAGGCACTTGATCATATAACCCTCTCCCACTTCCAAACCTAGAATCGTATACCTCACCTTGATTAGTCTTTCCTTGACTTTCAGTGTCATCCCCATTTTCTATTGCAAGTACCTGACTACCATTTTCTTTTGCCTGCTCCTCACTCTTCTCTTGCTGCTCATCTTCCTTACCCAACTGTACTGGCAGGCTCATTTCGTCAGCAATTGCTTCATTACCACCAACACTAACAGGAACAATGGCGCCACTGGGATTAGAGGGTTTTGGATCAGGAGGAGAGGACGATCCGCCGCGAGGATAACAAGTCTCTTTTGAAGGTGGAAGGGGCTTGCCATACTGTGCATCAATGCTGTATCCACCACCATAAGGTGTGGGATCATACTCGTCATAATCATCAATTTCAGGGTCATTAAACTCAGGGGATGAAACAGAGTAAGATATTAGAAACTGAGTCACACCAGTGTCATAACTCTGTTCATAGAATTTTGGGGGGTCATACTGAATCGAAATGGGGTTGCTGTAAGCAGAGGCAGAGTAATAATTGGCATGATAATATGGAGTTGGGTTTGGATATTGATATTCAAGCAAGTTCTGAAAGCTGGGATCTTCATAGCTAGAATAAGAAATTGAAGCAGAATCATCAGGATTATGAGCATAAGAGGTTAGGTAATACTCACCCTGATCACTATGACCAGTTGCATAGTAGCTGGAGCTGTAGTAGGCCATTTATGGGACCAACTACATCAATTGCTTGTCGTTCCCATCTTTGCCTCCACCCAAAGCTTATCTATTTGAACCATGAACTGTGAATTTACTCATGAAAGCTGAGAAATTTGGCTAGAAAGATTGGGTTTTTGGATTTAATTTTCGAGTCGTGCCACCATGTGGAGGCTGCACTAAAGTCAGTTGTTGATGGTGGCCTGTCTATGTCATTCATGGTCCCATTGAGAAAAGTTGGGTCCAATTGATCCAACTTTACTTCTGTTTGTGATCAAAATCTTGTAACAGCCAAGAAGAAAGTCTTGGCTTTCCAAGCTGGATAATGGTTCCAAAACATGAAACTTCCTCGGTTCCTTTACACTTCTTGGTTTCCATGATATCATTTGTCAATAGTGATTAGCTCTTGTTCCTCTGGTATTTTTCTTGTTTCTTCATCTTGGGGCATATATTTCTTTGGTGAATGAGGGTTTTTCCTATTGATGATTTGCTTACAATATTATTCTGAGAATGTTTCGGCATTACATAATAGTCACCCTAAGAAAATAGTAGAACAAACTTTACTGACGAAATACAGGAGCAATTAGAATTCCATATAGAGATATGTGAATGTTTTGCATCTGGATGGAAGGCAAATTGGATCCTTCCCTAGCCTTGGTAGGAGTTTAAAGTAATGGTGGTGGGTGATTATGAAAACTGGATTGCATCTGCCCTATAATTATGATTCAGAACTCCTGTATTCACTTCAATGCATCTGCCATATGTTTGTGATGTTGTATAAGATTTCAAGTCTGATTATTGAAATATTTGTACATTGAAATGATTAAGTCCATCTGCAAAAAGTCAAAAACCTTGCAAAGCTGCAATTGCAAATCCCTACTAAAAGGCCCAGTGATATAGAATGGCCCAGACAATTAACTTGAATAGTGGATATGACAGAAATTAATGGAGCCCAACTCGATTTGGGTTGAGCCCAATCGTGTTCAAAGTTCAAACCAAGGTCTTCTCCAGTAAAACGCGTGAAATGATTTTCTCCGAGGAAAAAAAAAAGTCCTACATCAACCATGGCAGCTGCGTTTTACAACATTTAAGCTAATAAGGTACTTAATTTTCTGAGTAACTACAAGATTAGGTACCGTATTGCATCACTAAAATTGTCTGTTATAGTTGAGTTAATTACGAAAATCAAGAAAAGTCCTAACTAAGATACGTCAATGATAATTCAGTATATTGAAAAATATGAGGCTAAAGGGTTGTGTATGATTTTCATGTTTATTTTATGGTTTTTACTTGACGAATTCTTATTTATATTAGTTGTTGAAAAGAAACTTGCATAATGTAAGATATAAGTTAGTAGGTACTTAACAATCACTAATTTGGATGAAAAGTTCTATAAATGATCTAATCATATATACTAAGAGGTTGTATTGTGGAGATGTTGATATGTGATTCAAAAGTTTGTCAGATTCCTCATCTCGGCCCTCAAATAAGTCACAATATAGTATATATATTTTCTTCATTTCACATACATAATTCTCTAATTTTGATTGGAAATGAAGCATATACGTATACCCAACTAGCTTAAGGAAAAAAATGAAAGAAAGCAACGATCTTGCATGCATATATGTAGTCGTTAATCTCACAATTAAAGTCAATTGATATATATCATAGTTGGCTAATTAATTCTGTTGTTTGATTCTTTTGCTTCCAATGTTGTCATGATTAAAAAAAGGAAAATGCCCTAATGCCCAAATATTTAAAAACTAAAGCACATTCCAATTAAAATCTTATCCTTGTGCCCATTCCAATGATTCTTGAGAAAAAGACTATAATACCCTGTGTAACTACACCACACAAATATTTTCTCTTTCTCCTTCAATTTTTCCCGATCTGGTTTTCCTCTCTCTCTCTCTCTTCCCCTTCCGATCATGAGCGCCACCTGCACTCGTCGTCTCTCATGGCCGCCCTCGTCCTCACCTCGATTTTCCTATCTCACTCTCTCTCTCTCTCTCTCTCTCTCTGTGTGCAGCCAAGTCAGCCAGAGATTCGCCGCCGTCCTCTTGCACCGACGAGCTAGTCTGGTTCTCGCCGTTTGCCTCTGCTACCTAGCTCCTCTTCCGTCTTCGTTTAGACTAGGCAGGAGTGCGTCGGGGTTGGGCTGGTTTTGTGCCAAGATCGATGATGGTGCTGCCGAGGAGCGCTCAGGGCTCGGCTGGAGTTCGATCGGGGCTGGATCGTGGCTGGGGAATGGCGTTGCTTGCCGACGTGCGCCGGGGTCTGTGGAGGAGGCCGGTGTTCTCATTCTCTTCGGTGGAGGAGGCCGTCGGGGACTGCAACTCGTTCTCTTCGGTGGAGGAGGCCGCCGGGGACTGCAACTTGTTCTCTTCGGTGAAGGTGGGTGCCCAGAGAAGAAATCTGGGTGCCCAGTTCATGTCAGTTAGCTTTTATTTTTTATTTTTTATCCTTACATTTGAATATTAGGGTCAGTAAGTGATTATTAAGGATTGATAAGTGATTATTGGGGCCAATAAGTTATTATTTGAGGATTGTAACCTGATTATTGATGGTTACTGAGGGTCAGTAACTGGTTACTGGGTGTCAGTAACTGAAAACAACATGATTATTGGGTGATTATTGGGTGTCAGTAACTGAAAACAAAGTGATTATTGGGTGTCAGTAACTGAAAACTAAGTGATTACTGGGTGTCAGTAACTGAAAACTAAAAGTTATTGGGGGTCAGTAACTGGTTACTGGGTGTCAGTAATTAATCAATAACTGGTTACTGGGGGTTAATAACTGGTTATTATGGGTCATTAACTGGTCAGTAACTGATTATTGGGGATCAGTAACTGGTTACAGGGGAAAATCCGGTGACCGGAATCCGGCGGTCGGGGAAAATCCGGTGACCGGAATCCGGCGGTTGGGGAAATTCCGGTGACCGGAATCCGGCGGCAGGTGACCGGAGTACAAGGTTCCGGCCAAGTCTTTTCATGTTGAAGAGGTGGGGGCAAAATAGTCTTGAAATAATATGGTTTGTTAAGACTTTAGTAAAGATTTGTGCATTTGGGCATAAAAATGGTTACCTTATATTGGAATGAGCTAATGCAAAAGATTATCATTGGAATGAAAAATATGAGGTTTAAATTAGTACTAAATGGGTATTTTCCTTTAAAAAAATTTGTATAGGTCGACTAAATTTTGGAACTTAATTCTTGGACGAAAGCAACATTGACCCTTATACAATAGGACAAGCTAGGCCGGGGTGTCTCAGCAGATTTTGACTTGATTAAATTGTTAACAAAAATGATGATACTGTCCAGCTCGACCGTCTTTTTCCCATTCTTGATTGATTTATCAACTGTCTAATTAACCCACATATATAATACAAAAAGCTGTTGTATGTGACTCTACTTGATAGTTTGATATTACAAGTAAACGTATGCATGCAAAGGAAATTAAACTATTAGATATCTAAAGGGCAAGTCACTTAACCATCCAACTTTCTTCACCAGCTACAAGAATGCAACTGTTTCCAATTTATATATTTATCTCCATGTATTGTTCTTTCAAAGCAACCTAACCTGGGGATATCACTCTCGCTCGATCAATTCTATATTATCCCTCTCTTATGGTCAGGAGTCATGACTATGGTGTTTGTTAAACATGTATTCTTACTTGAGCGCATAAAGTTAGACTTAATTGAGAACTAATTAAGTAGTGATGTATATCAGATATAGGGAACAAAACAGACGTAAGAAAATTATGCATGTCTTTGGTTTTCATATCGGAAACAAACAGAGCAAATTTGTGAAGTTAGAAAGAAACAGAAAGAGCAGGTCCAACCCATCTCTCAACTCCATTTCACCATCCTCAAACAGAAAGAGCAGGCAGCATATATAGATACGTTGATTCTTAAACCATCTAAACTTGCTTCATGACGTCCCAAGTATATCTTAAAAATTGTCTCCGTAATGTTTATCATGATGGGAAATTATTATTTGTACCCGGAACACCACCTGTTTTATGTTCCCCTTTAATCTCATTGGTCCACGTGTTTTGTTCTTATTTCTGATTGGTGTATTTAATTACTTTTTATTTTTTTTTTTCACCTCGTGCTGGTCCCCACATGAATCTGAGTTATATGATTGGTCGGGTACAACACCTAGCAGTGCCACGTGGTGTTCCGGGTACAAAGAATAATTACTCTATCATGATATACATCAATTTACTTTTTGTGCACAAAATTATAAAGACAAATACCTATTTAGTACTAATTTTAACCATTATAATGAGAAATTAACCGGTTGGTGCACATACATTACTAGTACGAAATGTTTGATATAAAAATTGGAAATTAATTAGATTTAAGCGACCTAAATCACCTAGTCACTAAACATAATGATGGGATCAAAAGATTTTGTAGGATTGCATGAAGAGCACGCATGGGACAAGGAGTGACCCTTGTTTAAATCAATGTCCTTATTGTTAATTAAGGATAAACATGAGTGTTACTTAGTTTTAATCAAGAATCTGATCAAAATTAAGAAAATGAGTAAAGGACTCGATAATCATCCATCGCCAAGCTAGCTAGGGCCGGAGGAAGGAAGACCAACTTGGTGACGTGAAATAGCTAGTTCAACAAAGCCAATGATTAATCATGACTTGTCATATAGTCTTTAGAATTAGGAGATGGCCATCAATCACTTTAATTGGTGAAAAATGTATTACTAATATTTCAGTTGAATTATATATATATATATACAGAGACTCGTGCAAGCTAGTCAATCTTGATCGAACCACATTTTGGATACTTAAATGACAGAGAGTAGGTAAGGGCTTCAAATATTAGAACAACTATACATAAAGTATGTAACACCTATTAATTGGATCAGTTATATAAGATGAACAAGAAGTTGGAAATTAAACTAACTGCATAGTAGTCTTGAGCTTTAATCATGTCGATCGATTTCTGAGGCCATATCCGCATCTTTATAATATGCTTTAGGTGTTCTACTTAAATCGAAAAACATAATGTGGGATCATTGTTTGTCCCCAAACCATTAGTTAACATAATTCGATCCCCATTTCAAAGTATAATCACTGCCGCGCTGCCTCACCGTAAATTTGTTTGATGATTTACTTGGGATTGTTATCAGTTTAAGCAATCGTCATCGACAAATGGAAAGTACAAACTAGAAACGTTCACAACAAATGGAAAAAAAGAGGTCAAACAAAAACAATATACATATAGTACTTGATCACCTTATGTTTACATAAGTATACACATTATAATCAAACAAGGATTTTTTTATCAATAATTTTCAACGACACATTCTCGAAAATAAAACATTTACTAGATGTTGAAAACACAAAATTAAAAATGATACCGTAATAAGCACATACACGCATTTGAAATAAAAGAATAACGAATACTTTAAGTGGTGTCTACGTACGTACAATGTATAATTTAGTTTCATCTGAAGATCCCTCAATCACGTACAATCCGACACAAACCATACCAAGATTCACAACAAAAGTATGTGAAAATTATAACCTACGTGTACAACATAGAAATATATATATATATATATATACACACACACATAGAAACGTTCCAAAACGGACGTCCGCACTCGGCTTAAAGTGCGGACGTCCTTCCGTTCGCTACCTAACGGCACCGACGACAGCGCGCCTCCACCCCAGCGGACTCCAGCAGCGTCCCCTGACCACTTTTCCTCCCTGAAGAGTCTGCCGAATTCCAGTTTTCCAACGAGATTGATCTTGTTTGAAGTTTTGGGGATGCTGCTGGAGTCCGCTGAGGTGGAGGCGCGCCGTTGTCGGCGTCGTCCGGTGGCGAACGGAGGGACGTCCGCACCAGAACAAGCATGTATATGTATATATATATATATATATATATATATATATATATATATATATATATATATACGCAGAGCTTCTCAGCTGCGGACGTCCGCATTTATTCTTACGGTGTTGATTTCCACTTTACACTCACTTTTCAATCAAATTTTCACATCTCCACCGTCTACTATTTAGATACTAATATATAGATCATCTCTGCAAAATTTCAGCCAATTTGGTTATCATTAAGGCACTCAAAAGTGCATTTTTCTGTTATAAACGTGAACACTTCAAGTTCGATAGAATTATGTTCATCCATTGGTTTAATTGAGTTTGAGTGCCTTAATGAAAACCAAATTGGCTAAAATTTTACAGAGATGATATATACATTAGTATTTAAAGACTAGACGGTGGAGATATGAAAATTCGATAGAAAAATGAGTGTAAAGTGGAAATCTGCACCGTAAGAATAAATGTGGACATCCGCACCTGAAAAAATATGTATTTCTACTATGAGAGAGGATCTAAAGATGCTCTCCTTACATTAGGAATTTGAGGATTTCTACTATTTTACATTAGTAGATGACCTCTTTTAACGTCATTGACCTTCTAGATTCATATGCAAGAAACATATCTACAAAATTTCAACTAATTTCATAATCATTTGGTCATTCAAATTGATGTAAACAATTGTAGGTCGTTAGATAAAAATAAAACGAATATTGTGCTAATCAAATGGTTAAACGTTTTTCATTTTAGCTAATTTTTTGTAAGATTCATATGTGGTTAAGTAACTAGAGAATGGATGGCTTTGATTGTAAAAACATCCTTACTTTAAGAGTTTAAGAAGACCTTCTCTAGATCCGAACTTATATATATATATATATATATATATATATATATATATACATGCCCACTATGAAGCGGACATCCGCATTGAGCTTAAAGTGCGGACGTCCCTCCGTTCTCCTCCATACGGCGTCGACGACGGTTCTCCTCCGTCCGGCGCCGACGACGGCGCCCCTCCACCCGAGCGGATATTAAAGGCGTCCCCGACCACTTTCCCTTCCCGGCGAGTCCGTCGAATTCTAGTTTTTCAGCGAGATCGATCTTGTCTGATATTTTGGGTGGAGGTTGCAGTCCAGACCTTCAAATCAATCTCGCCGAGAAGGGAAAGTGGTCGGGGACGCCTCTGGTATCCGCTCGGATGGAGACGCGTCGTCCGATAGAGAACGGAGGGACGTCTGCACTTTAAGGCCGGTGCGTACGTTCGCCTCTGATCCGGCCGGTATATACACACACACACACACACACACACACACACACATACATGAAAACGATATGAAGTTCTGGACTCGCCGGGGAGGGAAAGTGGTCGGGAACACCTCTGGTGTCCGCTCGGGTGGAGGCGCAACATCGTCGGAGCCTTCCGATAGAGAACGGAGGGACGTCTGCCTCTGATCTGGCATGTGTGTGTGTATACATGCCCGTTCTGGTGCGGACGTCCGCACTCGGCTTAAAATGCGGACATCCCTCCGTCCGCCACCCTAGCGTACTCCAGCAGCGTCCCCGATCACTTTCCCTCCCCGGTGAGTCCGCCGAATTCCAGTTTTCCGGCGAGATCGATCTTGTTTGTAGTTTTGGGTGATCTCATCGGAAAACTGAAATTCAGCGGACTCGTCGGGGAGAAAAAGTGGTCGGGGACGCTGCTGGAGTCCACTGGGGTGGAGGCGCGCCGTGGTCGGCGCCATTCGGTGGCGATCGGAGGGACGTCTGCACTTTAAGCCGAGTGCGGACGTCCGCACCAGAACGGGCATGTATATATATATATATATATACGAAAACGATATGAAGCGGATGTCCACACTAGGCTTAAAGTGCGGATGTCCCTTCGTTCTCCTTCGTCCGGCACCGACGACGACGCGCCTCCACCCGAGCGGACACCAGAGGTGTCCCCGACCACTTTCCTTTACTGGCGAGTCCGTCGAATTCCAGTTTTCCGGTGAGATTGATCTTGGTTAAAGTTTTGGGTGGAGGTTATTGCCCAGACTTTCAAATCTATCTCGCCGGGAAGAGAAAGTTGTTGGGGACGCTGCTAGAGTCCACTAGGGTGGAGGCGTACCGTCGTGGGCTCCGTCTGGTAGCGAACGGATAGACGTCCGCACTTTAAGCCGAGTGCGAACGTCCGCTTTGGAACGTTTCTGTATATATATATATATATATATATATATATATATACAGATCCGGACTTGATAGGAGTCCTAAAAGCCCATCGACTCAGGGCCCAAAGATTTTAGGGGCCCAGAAGAAGAAAAAAACTCATTATATGATCAAATACAGTTAAATAATTAAACACAACTCCACTTTTAAACACAACTAAAGGAAGAAAATGATACTGAGTGTAATTAAGGGGCCAAACCAAGGGGATCAATCTCGATATTAGTGTTAACATTTAATTTAATTTCTACTTGAAATTGTAATCAAAACAAAATAAGGTAAGTTTTTTGAAAAAAGAAAAAGAAAAAGGTAAGAGCTTAAAATAGGTTTCATAATGTAAATATAATTCCTAAAATATAATCATCAGAACATTTTGGATATGATGTTTTATAATTAGATTTTGAGTTAATAGTTTTTGTTTCTGAAATATTTTTATATAATATAATAATAATAGTAAATAATAAATAATCTAATTATAAACTACAATTTAAGGGCCGAATTTTAAAATTTCGATTTAAGCCTGAAAATCTCAGGTCTAGGACTATATATATATATATATATATTTTGTTGGTGTGGAAGCTAATATAGGACAATATGGACGGTTCGAAATATGGTGCGTGTTTCACTTAGCTTGGAGTTGACTCAAGATGGCTGACCGGGCAAACACGTTTAATTTACAAAGCAAAATGGTCCAACCCAGACTCGTGTTTTCTATATTCAACGCATATATGAATATTAATACGATAATCAGATAATGAGTACCCTCGCTAGATTGAGCTCTTCAATTCCTTTTTTTTGTTGATTAATATCATTTTCAAGGGTTTACCATACTCGTGGGGGGTTACTGTTCCTTTCCTAGGTCACATCTTTCCGTTGATGGGTCCAATCTGTCTTAGCCACCTATTAATCTCTTTTGTCATCATGCACACCTCAAGATGACGCCAGTATGACCTCAATTTTCTGGTATAATTGTGTTACACACACATATGATCAAGTATTATCCATACTAGTATTTTGACCCGCATTATGTGCGTGTGTGATTTTTTTTTTACTACTACAGTTATGCTAAAAGTCTGATTTCGTCCCCACTTTTCTCTCCCACCTCCGACGTTTTAAGCTTCTTTCTTTCTGTTTTTTTTCTTATTTCCAACATTTGCAATTACTAATTTGTCTTTCATCTGTTAGAAGACATTTTAAAGTTTTAATCAACCAAAGACATTATAGGTAGTTCAAAAATTTAACCGTTGACAAAATAAAAAAAGCATTCTGACTTTATTAATAGAGATATAACAGGTTCTGGTGTATGCGTACTTAGGTTAATAATCGATCAGTTTCATATTATTGCATGGATGGTTAAACCCTTAACCATGCCAACTACTTGTGGATATTTGGAGGCAAACTAAATTTGATATATAAAGAGATGGAGATCGAGATAGGATCAAGCTAGGGTTGGGGTACAGTTGAGAAGGGGAGGATGGATTGATTAGTTTAGCTTAAGAACAAAGATATTTATGATCGATCGGCGGTATATGGTAGAGAGTCACAAGATATGACATGAGCGTGAGGGTCCAAAGCGATCATTTTCTTTTCGGTAAAGGAACATTTTTGATTCAAGAGAAGACAATAAGAAAATCTCAAAGGGTTGGGATGGGGGTGACGCGCGCCCTAATTATTCATATCGTTTTTCTTTTCAACACGTACTATACATCAACAACGTACGTGATCGATCGAGTAGCAGCCGTAGATATCGATCAATAGATAGTACTGTGTCGTCTCATTCTTACTCGAGACTCGAGTAGAGCTAGCTAGCATATACGCAACTTAATCAATTGATTAAATTTCTATATATTTCAATAAATTCTCTTCAATGTTATACCGCATATATATATATATATATCAGTAATTCGCGAAGATTTCAGAATATCTCATTTTCTTTTTAGCTATGTGGACATTTTGTCTTCCATTATTTTCCTACACGAGAGTATCTTGATCACGTACCGCTACGACCAAACGCTACGTACATATATAATGTGTACGTACGTATGTTATTCTATGCATGTTGAACGCAATTTGAGTATCAAATCTTCTTATTTACAACTTCTTTCCTCAAATATAAAAAGTTTGTACATTCAATTAGGGTTTTATAATTGAAGTATATTTATTTCGAAGATTTCTATGAATTTCAACATTAAGAAGTTGAAATGGAGCTTAACCCTAACCAAGAAAGTCCTAGTTGAAAGCCGTCCATGTCAGTATCTAGCCCCACACGGAGTACGCAGATTTGCTGTAGAAAACCGTAAGATCCGGTCAGTCGGAGATTCACTTGTGTGATTGGATGGGAGCTAGGTGAAGATAAATATGCCTTTCTTCTTTTATTACCTTTACCACCCCCAAAATAAAGCCGACGGGAAAAACTTCTCGGTCACTCTCGCCCTTTTGACTCTCGTAGGGCTTTACCTAAGCTAAGAGAGGCCCAGGTGTACGTCTCATCACGCCGGCGTGCTCGCTTGGGTCCCCGGTTGACTCATCATCTTGTTTCTCCGACGACACGGGTCTTAAACTACCTGCACCTTCCTCTCTAAATTTAATCCAATACCATCTTCCTCGACGACTCATCTGATGAATGAAGCTTCTGTTAAGACTTTCTGTAATCAATTATTAGGTTCATTCCTCTCGTTTCTTCTGAAAGATTGAGGTAGTTAGTTCGAGCATAAAACCTAAACTAAGAGCAAGTATATCAAAGTAGTTAACCATTTAAAAGTCCATATTAGGTGATAGTCCACCACAAATATACCAAATGGGCAATCTATATTTTCTATTATATGATTAATCTTACAACTGATACAGCTAAAACCAGAGCAATTCCACTCGTGTGTCGCTTACAAAGTTCTTAGTAGAATCACTGTCATCAAAGGACTCGAAAGTCGAAACAGATCGATTGCTTCATTCCCCTGAAACTCATGGATCTGACCTAATTTGTGCGTTTTGAATTTAACTTCATTAACTTTTGTTTTGCAGAATTTTGATGGTTCGTAACAGCCAAACAATATCTATCTTAGGCTTCTGAAGATTACGTTTTGCTTAGTTTGATTTTGATGTCGAAGTTGATTGATCGACGGAATAATATTCATTCTGTACTAGTGTACATGCATGCATCATCACCATCATGTGGTCCTTCGATCTCGGCATGAACTGGTCCTTCATCAGGGAATTATTTGCTGTAGAATTTGAGTTTCAGGGCATCCAAATTGGGAAATGTCGAACTCAATTCCATTA
Source organism: Fragaria x ananassa (assembly GCA_034370585.1). Taxonomy (NCBI): domain Eukaryota; kingdom Viridiplantae; phylum Streptophyta; class Magnoliopsida; order Rosales; family Rosaceae; genus Fragaria; species Fragaria x ananassa. The sequence goes on from CP139766.1 coordinate 1,399,281, forward strand.
ATTGTGGAAAAAAAAAAAAATTGGAGGAGCACACAATTGCAAACAATTCGTAGCTAGTCAAGTCCACACTACTGCGCTAGCTACTCATTAACAACCCACCATTCGCTGACTTTAAAGAGTTTTAGTCTGTTTAGAGCCATCGATATTCTTCCTCTGATTAATCAATTTCCTTATAAGTCCCAAACTTGTTGGCTTATGAGTCTTTATCCTTTTGATCTTTTGGTTGACGTACATCGACTGAGATTAACCATACGAAACTTCAAGTGATAATGTTGTCCAATCACCTCATTGGGTACATAACTTTGCATCTATAATATATGATACATTTAGACGGAAGAAATCTCACTGTATGTTAGTATATATATCATGCTAGCTACTTGACTCTATTACAATTGTCGATAAAAAATAATAATTTAGGTTTCTTTTAAATGACAGATGCGACTGGCTTTAAACCCTGATTAATGAAATTATATAATAATATAAATTAAGAGCATCTTCAACAGCTCAATTGTTTAATATTTTCTTATTAAATGTCAACGTGAAAAATACGTACATATCTCGAATAGCAAATTAACTCTATGAAAGCGTGACACATGATTATACACATATATACCCCCATGTCCCTTGGTCCTAACCTTTAAAGATTTATGATCTATCGATCGTAAGTCTTCTAAATTATTATTCTCTGAAACCCAACATTGAATTTCGACCGTCTGATTATAACAAGGACAATGTTTAAAAAGTGAGCGTTATTCCTCCAAAACAGTGACTCGGGGAGTCTGAAAATACCGACTCATCATCATCCGACCACCACATCGCTTTATTCACAAGGAATACCAGAAATTTTCAACACGAACATCATACAACCCATAAACAATATATAACAGTATGGAAAAACAAAAGCAAAGCATAAAAAAAAAATGGAAGCGGATAAAATAGGAATAACCAAAACTACACCTTATTAATAATTAATCGAAAGCTTACAGAAAAAAAAATATTCGATTCAAAATGCCCTCTCTCATTTGTCCAATCATCAACCCTCTTTCAAAAAAAGGAAAATGTCATCCGGATTCCTGTAAAATAATTCTCTTCTGTCCGTAGTACGTACCCCCTAACCGTTCGATATATAAATCCAACTTTGCAGTCACAAAAGCATCATATATTTCAGCTTTGCTTACATATTAAGAGGAAAGAGCGAGCGTCGTGTACGTACTAAGCGGTAGAGAATTAAGTATTAAGGTTATGGCGGAGGAGTATCAGGGCGGGATTTGCGGTGGCAACTGGTGGAGCACTGCATCGAGACATGCGCTCGTGGCGGCGGCGTCGCCGTGTTCAGTAGGTTTCAATGATCATATGGGGAGCTTTGGCTGCCCCAACGACATGGACATGATCAAGTCGTCAAGGTCTACTTGTGGCGGTGAGATTAATATTAACTCATCAGATGTAGTCTCGGTTAGAACCGATCATGATCAAGATCATGATGTTCGAAACCCTCATGAGAATTCTGATATTTCTGCAACTACTGATCGTTCAACCTTGCAAATGATAGGTTTTGGTCTTAGTTCATTGTCGTCCACAGTGCCCTCAGATTTGAACCAAGCGTTGCTCCTGTAAGTAATACTAGTTTGCTATATAACTTCTTCTCTTACAGATTAATTAGTCAATACGTTAATATTCCCATAAATCCCCTACAACCTCAATTTGCAGGATTCTAACTTTCTTTTTCTTTTTTTAGATTCAATTAATCAGATTCTATATTTCACTTGTTCTTTTGCAGTCGCAGTAGTAGTGGAAGAGGTGAGAGCAACTTTCATAATTCTATGCTTCCAGAAGAAATGGGTTCTTTCAAGCAGCCTATGAATAATCAAGATTTTTCGTTAATCCAAAGCAGCTCCTCCTCTGGGTTTCCTATAACCTCATCGTCAGCTAATAATTCTTACGGCAGCGGCGGCTTCCCTCCACAATTGTTGCAGAATTTGTATGATCCGGAAGAAGTAGTTGTACCCCAACCACAGCTACAATCACTATTCAACAACGGCTCCTCATCCATAAGTTATTCTTCAGCTGAAAATTATGGCACACTTAGTTCCAACGATTTATTATCATCACCAGCTTCTACTACTACATGTTGGCCTAGGTACTCTCCCAGCTGCCTAAGACCTTCACTGCAGCCAACGCAACAACAACAACCCGGAGGAGGCAGTGGCGGTGGATTGCAGTTTTCGAATATCAATACACCATTCTGGAATGCTCCCGCGGCCGCTCTAAACCTTGACATCCGATCAACTGGTCTTTTTCCTTCTGTGTCACAGTCACAATATAAAGCACCTACTGCAGCAGCTTATGATGAACATAAACCCATTACTTCCAGTAACTTCACTAAGGTAAATATATAGTCAATTTCCTCGTGATGACTACTAGTATCGATTAGCTAGCTAGGGTTCGAGGATAATCATTTAGATGTTGAAATTTCAGGCCAACACTAATGAAGATGTTCAGGACTCAAGCTCCAGTACCGTCAAGAAAAGCGGCAGCAGCTTCTGTAGTAGCACTGAACCCGTATTCAAAAGAGCTCGGATTGAAACACCTTCCCCATTACCAACTTTTAAGGTTCAAACCAAACTTTCCGGTGATCGAGTTTTTGTTTTTCTAATTTGAATTCCTTGACAGAGCTGTTTTTAGTTTTTCTTTAATTCAAAGCTTAAGTTGTTAACTGGGATGTTGATTAATTAGGTTCGGAAAGAGAAGCTAGGGGACCGGATCACAGCTCTCCAGCAATTGGTTTCACCTTTCGGAAAGGTGATGTAGTTTTGGAGTTTTCTGTTCTATCTCTTCTGCTTTTTCAAGGACTAGTACATTACATTGAGAAAGGAAAAAAACTTTAATCTGTTAAATAAAATGTAATTATAACTTACCACCATTCCTTCTGTTCCTTTTCTTCAGACTGATACAGCTTCTGTCCTCCACGAAGCTATTGACTACATCAAATTCCTCCACAATCAAGTCGGTGTATGTTTCTTATTAATTTCGGTTATTTTTAGAATAATTAGATCATTCGAAACTACTAAACCCTAGCTAATGATCGAATTGCCTTCTCTTCATGTAATTTCAGGTTTTAAGTACTCCATATATGAACAACGGAGCTCCAATGCAACACCAACAGGTACAAATTAAGGTCACATTAATTATTGCATCTTTGTCGATCTTAGTATGTTTCAATATACGAGTTCATTTCAGCATTGATGATCAAAGTCATCAAACTAAGCAAACATGCATATTCGCTATGATTTTTTCTTTCTACTATACAACAAATTATGGTACACTAAGAACCAATATCACTGAAATGAAAAGCCTATTTCACTCTCTCTTCATATTCCAATATGTATAGTTCACGCGTACCTCAACAACACGAGTTGCTATGTAAATCGTTAGTCTAAACTTACCTAAAGGCCAATTTACTTCGAAAACGTACATTCATATAGCGAAAACCGTCTCATCGACTATTCTACTTCAAATTTACAGGGTTGTGATAAATTGAAGGAAGCGGAACAAGGAGGAAAACAAGATCTACAAAGCCGAGGATTGTGCTTGGTTCCAGTTTCAAGTACATTTCCGGTTGCTAATGAGACCACGGCCGACTTTTGGACTCCGACATTTGCAGCAACGAATTTCAGGTGATCCATCACAGGTGATCAAGAAGAGGCGGGCGCGGCGGAGCCAACTCGATCAAGAACCAGTTTAAGTTTTCTACTAATTTACTGCATGTCTTGTAAGTAATTAAAGACCAGAGACGCTAAAATTAATTAAGTACTTAGTTAATTAGTTAGATCAGGTGGGGGGTTTGGAACAGGAACAGGTGCTAAATTTAGCGGAAGGTGTTGACATTAGTTTAATTAGTAGTTGTTAATTTTTGTTAACAATAGCTGAATTTAGCAGATGGGGTTCGATAAACTGCCCTTTTTGTTCCTGTTCATGTATTAAGCTGTCAGCTAGGGCTGGCAGCACCACCTTTGTATTATTATCTCAGAGGAAAAGAAAAAAGATGAAATAAATTAAGAGATTATTGTGTACCTATTTGATCTTCGAGTGGAGCTTATTTGATTGGCGTTTTTCACTTTTTTTTTTTTTTTTTGAATTTTGTTTATTTTTTGTATGATTGGAATTTTTGTGGTAGTGGGAAGTCAGAGGGCGGCCCATTGTGTTCTTCCAGCTTTTAGGGTTTGCTTTCTTTCTTTCTGGTCATGACCACTCATCATCACAGATCAGATCACAGATAGAGATGTTTGTGCATGCGCGAGTGCATGTCGATCTGTCTTTGCGCGCGTGAAAAACATAATGCAGTATTATCATCATGTAATTAACCTAGAAGATCGATGATCGAACATATATAATTGATCATGCCTTTGCATGCTATGTCTTCGATGATTAAATCTGGTAAATAATAATACAAGGCTATATATAGGTTATCTTACAGATTAGCTCAACAAGTTCCTAACCTTAGAGTTAGATATAGTTCTATACTGTGTGAGTTGTTATTGTACGTGTACATATATGATCAATTAGGGGGATCACATTTTTAATCTATAAATTAATAATCTTAAGGACTAATTTTATCATTCGATTAACAAAATGTGAAGTAGCACATTGATAAAAAATTAGAACCTGATTAGTCGTTAAAATACGTAAATTGATTTTCGTTGTATTGCATCTAACGTTTCCCATGAAGAAATAGGATGTTTTCATATTGCTCAAAGCATGAACAAATATGAGACCGTTATTATGAGTACCCTAAATTGGAATATGAAAGAATCGTTGGATCCTGATTCTCAGTTTAGATTTATGTTGCTTAGATTTGCTTGGATGTTTTATAACTATTAGATGAAGTAAGGATGACATTGCAGTCTTAGATTGTACTTAATATAATTGTTAGAAGTCATCCAAGCAAATCCAAGCAACTTAAATCTAAATAGAGAATCCAAATTATATATGTAAAGATGGTCAACCTCTGTTAGAGAGCAGCTACCACTTTGTACATATTAGAGACCTTACAAATTTATAAGATCTAATTATTTATGGAGAAGAACGAGGTAGAAAATGTCACCAAATTAACACACAGAAGGGGAAAACCATTCATCTAATCAACAAGAAAAAATAACAGATCAAGAAAGTATTAGTTCGTTCAATTTCCCCAGCTAACATCTATAAGCATCCATGTACATATGACGTATGAAAATCCAAAAAAGATATAAGATATATTACCAGTCATTGTTCTTGATGCATGCATGTTATATGCTTTGAACAAATTCCAAGTTTAAGATATGATCGAATTCTATACATATAAAAGTTCCTGCATATATTAGACCGGCCAAAGCTTAATGATAGAAATACCAAAGAATCAACTGAAGAGCCTAGCTAATCAGATATGCAAAAACTTGTCGGTGAGCCGTGACTTGGTTGGTTAAGGTGTTTAACTGACAACTTTGAGGTCATGAGTTCAAACCTCACTGACATATGTAGGGTGTGTGAGTTATTAATAAAAAGTTAAAAAAAAAAAGATATGCAAAAACTAGCTATATTTAGCTTACTGTTGAAGAATCCCTTTAACTTTAAAAGCTAGAGATGACTAATGATAAAGTAGTCTGAGGTTCACATCCAAAACCAATTGGTAATGGATGAAGTGACCCAAACCCTTATTAACCCACAAGCAAGGTTTCATATTCCCGATTTGAGATTGATATCTCAACACTCCCCCGCACGTGTGGCGAATTTTCAAGCCTAACACGTGGACAACATTTTGGGTGACGTGGAGTGCGTGTGGCCTTTGGGCTTCACACGTGGACGTGGGTAACCCGCTCTGATAACATGATAAAGTAGTCTGAGGTTCACATCCAAAACCAATTGGTAATGGATGAAGTGGCCCAAACCCTTATTAACCCACATGCAAGGTTTCATATTCCCGATTTGATATTGATATTTCAACAACTAATCATGAGGTAAAGAAAAGAAAGCTACTTTAATGGTTAAAAACGATCTGTTTGATTAGTATCTCCTGGCGCTCACTTTAATTATTATCCATCTTTTTTTTTTTTTTTATGACTCGTGAATTGATCGACCGAAGGGTGGCATGCATACCCTACTGTGAAGTGTGAAGCATCAGGATCAGTACCATTGGCTCTCTTTGGGGTATACTCCATGGAATTCAATTCTAAATTCTTGATGTTCTTGACCTTTGCTGTATATATTTCATATGGTTTACTTATACTAGCTGAAAAGAAGAAACATGAAAGGAATACTTAAAAGGAAAGCATCTAGGAATCATTGTGTTGTTAAAATAAAGCAAATGTATGACTCCCAGCAGTTACAGTATTGTATACTTTAATAGAAAGATCGATACTTCTTTTTCTTGTTCTGGCTAATCAATAGAGGGATCAAAACACACTATTTTTGTCTTCTGCTTCAAGTTTTCCAGCTTAAAGCCATATTTCTTTCTGCAACTTTGAATCGTTATCTTTCAGCCATTCACAAAAACTATAATAAGCTTAACATACAGCTTAACTAATAACCTAGCTCTTAAGAAACTGGAATTTGGAATTTGTCACCCACCATATACAATATTCAATTTTGTTCGAACCCATGCTAGGTGAGAGCTAGCTAGGCTCTCTATATGGATGCAAAGATAACCAAGATTCAGCTAGAGTTAAGGGGAAGCTAGCTAGGGGTTTCAAGTGGTTGATATGAGGACCCAAAACTTTTTGGATATTGGGTAAACTCTTTCCTTTGTGCTCACTGCTCATTAGATGATCATGATGATCTATGATGGTAGAATGGGGATGATACAAGGAGCTTCCATCCAAAATCTATCCTCTGAAGCTATGACGAACTTATTTGATAGAGATGATAAGATCACCTGGACCACTTATCATGTTGATATTCTACAATATATATATATCATGGAGCAAGTTTCTGTACAGGTCTGAATGCCTGAATGTTTCACCGTAAATCTAACGAGCCGACAGATCTAATTGGGAAAATTTTCCTCCCGTTTGCCGCTCCAGTAGAAAGCTCATATGTATACAACATTGTCTGTATCTCCATATATAAGAGACTCCCCTAGCTAGCCAATGCTCCACCCAAGTTACATATTAGTTGTCTGAGATTGTCATATTAGACATCATCATGACATCGTCTCAGGAGACATCCGTCTTGTATTCAGATTCAAAGAAATATTTTGTAGCGTTCATTATTCAGTATTGATCTGTAGTAGTTTTTGCATAATTCATAATTGTATGTGAATTCAGATGAACATGTTGTATCGTTGGCCTTTCTGACTATGAGAGTATATGAGGAGAGTGTAGCTGCTTTGCCAGCTACATTTTCTTTCAAAACCATCGTTGGGCTTTCTAGTTGAGAATAATGTTTCAAATTACTTGATCATCATCTTACAACAAGCAAGCGGATTGGGACACAGGCAAACCATGTACTCTATAGAGAGAAATGGGCTTTATACCTTGAGACGAATTATACAAACTTCAATCTTTAAAAATATTGTGACAACATATATATATTCAACAAAGCACAGAAGTTATTTTGGAAAGTGAAATTCTGCCATGGGATTTAAGTAATAACAAAGAAAATGTGCACGTATAGAGTAAAAAATAGAGTTCATAGTCAAGCAGTAGTCCCCTTAAGCTTCTTGGCAATGCTTGCAAAGTACTTTCCCTGGTGGAAAGCTTGCTGTAGTTCGAGTTCAGAAGGTTGTCTTGTGCCGTCACCAGCATAAGTTCCTGCACCATAGGGGCTGCCACCCTTGATCTGCTCCATCTCAAACATGCCAGCTCCAAATGTGTACCCAATTGGCACAAACAACATTCCATGGTGTACAAGCTGAGTGATCGCTGTCAAGCTGCATACCAAAAATCAAACTCAAATTAAGACTTGCTAAACTGCAATGCATCAAGAGAGCATACAGTAACAGAGAACCAATAGTTGTTTAGAAGAAAACTGACGCGGTAGTCTCTTGTCCACCTCCTTGAGATCCAGTGCTATAGAAAATTCCTGCAGGTTTGCCTGCTAGCTGTTGTGTCCTCCATAAACCTCCGGTTGCATCTAAAAATGCTTTGAACTGTGCAGCCATCATTCCGAATCTAGTAGGGAATCCAAATAGTAAACCATCGGCATCAGAAAGCTCATTGGGTGCAATAATAGGTACTTTGCTCTTTGGTGGTGCACCCATCTTTCCGAGAACCTCATCTTGCAGTGTTTCTGGTACCTGTTAAGGGACCAATAGGTTGAATCAGGCACTCACATTCAAGAAAAACTGATGATATCCTTTTCAAACAAAGTCCCAAATCACAGTGAAGCAAGTCACTGAATACAAGAATCTATTGTAATAAACCATTTAGAACACTACTCCACTCAGTAAGCGTTTACCAAAAACTCACATAATATTTCAATAGAAGGCAACACAGTGGGCAGTCGAAGCAATACAATATAGATAGGCTCTAAACATAAAGACGTTATACATCTTAACATCAATATAGACTTACAACGACCTATAATCAGCAAGAGAGCATCATGGTTAAGAATTTCAAGTTAAGCAAAGGCCGCAAATCACTATAGAAATAGTCTCTGAGAAGGATGTTCACTTCTTAATTTTCAGTCAGGGAGGGGAAAAAAGGAAAACCATTTCCTAATTTCTAACAGGATTAGTGTATGGTGTACCATATCAATCATGAAAGTTTAATTAGTCAGCAAGTAGTTAGGTCCTCAAAATCAAGGTCAGAAGTACAAAATACTTGGTAATACAGAGAGTTCACTGTTAGCTATATCTACTGGTACCTTCATTAAAAAAATTCACACAGATCTCACTTCATTGGAAATCTATGTTTTGAGAATAGCAGTCGCAATGGCTAACAAATAGTTTATGCAGATTGTATTTACAGTATACTAACATCATAATATGAAATGCGATCGATAAATTCTCACACCTGATATAGCTGAGCTTCTACTCCTTCCACAGATGCAGCTCCCTTTTTAATCTCTTCAGCCAGCTTCTCGACATGTCCATACATAGAATAGTAACTGCAATATGCATTAAGGATCTTTAAAATTAACCCAAATTGGTACAAGTATGTAAAATGTTATTTGAAAATCAATATTTTAGTGTTGCAATCTTATGGAAAGCAAAGTCAGGGCTAATAAAGATAAGAAACTATGTCACTTTCAATACATCAATAAGTTAAGGTAAGCTAAGCTTTCATCGACTGTGATGTCAAAACATAAAATTACTTTCCCACACGTATGGTTTGAGTGTTCAAAGTTTTCACAAATCACTGAAGAAATGCTTGACACTTCAGAAGCAAATCCAGAAAGGCTAAGTGACAAGAAGCGAGTGCCAAATTAAAATGCATTTCTACGCATACTGATAGAAGCTGACAGCAATATGGGCACAAGGAAGTAGTCTAAATAATGAGGCATTATTCTGGGACCACAAAAGGATCAAAAGCAGTGGCTTTACCTTTCAATGTTGGTTTTGGTTTTCTAAATTTTCTAAAAGGTAGGTCAGTTCTCACAATCACTTTCTAATCGTTGCTGGGTTAACATCATAATCCCACAATCTTTTTAAGCAATGGATAGAGATCTAAAACTCTAATAATTTCTACCCAAAAAGTGGTGAAATTCAGTTCACAGCATCTCAAATCGCACAATATAACCAAAAAGAGCAGAAATTTATAAAGGATTGTTTGATTTTCTAAACATAATATTGTGTATGCCTGAGGAATTCTCCTAAAGAATTGTTCTTTCTGTTCTTAACCACTCCAAAAACAGAGAGGGGAGGAACCAGAAGATGATTATACTCATTTTCTATAAAAATTATTCTTCCAAATAACAAGTTAATTGGGTTAAAATGCCCAATGCAAATTGAACAAAATCTTAAACAAAGTACCAGTCTTTTCAATGACTCAACTCACATTTCACATTCCATTACATCCAAGAAGCAAACTGAACAAAACCCAGAAGTATTATAGCTTTCAATGATCAAAGATCATAGCCACTTTAAGTCAAACAATGAAATAAAACCCAGAAAATCATTCTATATCTCAAAGCACTATATCATATTAATTAAGCACAGAGAAAGAAAGAAAGAAAGAAAGAAAGAAAGAGAGAGCAGCAGAAGACTCACACAATGTAGACTTTGGTGGCCATTGATGCAAAATGCGTGTCTGTCTTTCTTTGGGTTTATGCGCTTTGTGCTTTGGAGCAATAAGAAGGGTACTGGAAGTGAATGGAAACTTTGAAATGAGGGACCCCTATTTATAATGAAGCATAAGCCCTTTGTGTGTTAGTGTATTACTCCATTGCTTAAGCATAGGCCCTTTATGCTCTGTAAGCACAATAATCACTTTACAAATATACATGGTATTTTGAGGTCATACCACACATCATTACTCCCTAATAGAAAAACTAAGGGAGCAAACGTGAACAAGTTTTACATATTTCTTTAGAGAACAAAACCTTGACTTTGACCATATCAAAGCATTTCAGCACAAAGCCATAATCAAGGGTTTAATGCATCTCATTGCTTCAACAATTGTATGAACGTAACTATGAGGTATGCATCTCATCATGCTAATGGTGATTGACTTTGTAAATGCCAAAACCCAGAAGTTCAAGGCTAACAATTTCAAGTCAGAGCCACCCTACTCCCTAAATGTTGCAAATTTTGAATCTTCTAGCACAGTTTGGAGAATTATTTATGATACATTATGTAGTACTATGTGATAAGAAATGGTGTGGTCAAAACATTGATAATGGAGTGATCCCCTTGAGTTTGAGATATTTTGATTTGATTTCCTTTGTGCAAATTTGAATGGGTAATGCACCTTATTGTATGTCTCAACAAATAACTACTTCATAAATCATGACTAATGAGGGAGTGTGTGAAATACTGGCCCAAATTGTCTACTTAATACAATGCAGAGAAATGCTTAAAGCCTTGTATGAAATGATTTTGCCATCAAATTGTGACAAGGCCAAATGATGAGACTTTGCTGTGAAACCTTGCTCATTGTTTGTCTCTTAGGAGGAACAACCCAGAAAGAAGGCTATCAATGGCCTTTGTCTTGAAGCGTGCTTCTCTTCTTGTAACAACCATCCATGCCCCCCTCAAATCTCATGGCATTGCCATTATTACACATGATTTATAACCCACGATTATGATCATTCACCTTATTATTCTATATTTGAATCTGATGCTAGTAACTAAGGCAATAATGAGAACTTCGATCATTTCAAATCCAAGAGAAAGAGTATTGCTTGCTAGAGAAAGAGACAGGGACTGAGGAGAGATATGCTACAAGAATTGCTCATGTCTTTGGACAATAAGTTAACAATGTATATCAAACTCATATGACTCATGTTTTCATAGGCTCGCAAATGTAAAGAGACAATGACCCTTCATCGGAAATCTGATTTGGCGATGTATGTCAAGTTAACCCTCTCTAAAACTGTTCGTTTACATGCAGAGCTCAAATAAACTAGAGTAGTGCCACCTGAGGCTGAAGCCCTGAATTTACTCCACAATCATGGCTCTGCTTTTAGCAGCTTTTTGCTGGTGGATGTTCTCATCGGAGAAGACAACTAGACATCGTATTTGTATTTGTATTTGTAGAAGCTTTTCTTCCTTATTAAACAATGCTGGGTTTAACTGTTCACAAATCACAACCCACAGTAAACGGTAGCTACTACAGTGCGTTCGGTTTGGTCAACCACCAACACCACCACTGCTCACCGGTCAAAGGCCGGTCCATCTCACGTCCACCCACCAGTTTGTGTTTTGGAGTTTTGTTAATGGAGTTGGTCAAATTCTCCATTAAATCGCATATGCGTCATAATCATGATCAAAATCTCAAACATGGAATATTCAAGCAGCCCAATCCAGTGTTGGACACCCAATCCCAATGAATATCCAACCAAGCCCATTTGGTTCACCAAATAATAAATGTTGCTGCAGATTTTGAAACCAAAAAAAGCCTAAGCTGAAGAAGGGAGGCACCTCCTAGAGGAATCAAACCTGTGTTCTTCCTTTTTAAAGCAAAGAAAAAGACTTGTCAGAGTATATTTCCTGTGAAACCCATAAAAGACCAAGAAAGCAATCAAATCCTTTCACTTTTTATTTTTTTTTTTTTTTTTTTTACCACAAACAGAGCAACCAGTTCTCTATATTGTTCTTGTCAATAGCACAAATACGTAAGCACACACATCATTCATTAAGTTTCTTAGGGGGCCCTGGAAGGAGAAGTAAATCAAGGTCGACTTTTCAGTGCTAGAGCAGGAGAGCTATCCATGAAATAATCTAAGAAGCTCCCCATGCTTCCTCATATGCTGAAAAAGGACTGCAAATTTAAAGAAAAGAAACAAGAAGAATCAAATTTTTAAGTGACCTATCAGGTACCAACCAAACAGAGACTGACAAGGAGCCTTTTTGTACCAGATATAAACCAATATTATTAGCAGTATCTCCATTCCATATCATAAAATGCAGCACCCAAATTTCAGATATGCAGAAATTTAGCACTACAAAAAAGATCAACATATATACATCGGGAATATCAGGACATAGCTGCACCAAAACATAAAAAAAATCAGTCAACTTTCATAGAGGCAGCAAACTGCTTCATCACAATAACAGCAGCAATCAAAAAACACAAAGAAGAGGCCTGAGAAGTCAAAATGACTAACAAGAAAAGCCCTTGAACTCAGAGAACTCTGTGTTTCTGACAGTAGACACTCCAGGCTTGAAATTCAATACTTTCCTTTGTTCATGTTTCCCACAACAACAATTCAATAGCTTGAAATTCAAATACTAAAAGCTACAGGAACAAAACAGAAAAGGAGCCCAGTACTACAAAGAGACTACACAGTACTGTTTACCAAATTTCCAAATCGCCACAACTGCCAACCATTTATAATTGCATCCAAAATAGGGTACTGGTAAAGTACTTTCCTTTTGTAACCTTACTGATCAAGAAATTATTGTATCTGCCCGTAACACCATGTGACATGTGAATGAACCCACACAAACTGTAACAGGCTGTAACACCGTGTAGGCATGGTGTTGGTGTTACGATCACATACATTAGTTTCTCTTGATCTCATCATTTCCTAAAGAATGTCATCGACCAAACTTTTCTAGCTTGCTAGAATCCCACATACAACTATTTGAAAGTTCTAATCATAAAAGTACAATGCTATAATGATCATAGGGGTAAAGGCCCAAATGAGCTGGCAATGAAGGTAAAGGTTTCAATTCTGGGAAACTGATAAAATTTCTATAGGCTGAGAGACACATTACAGTTCAGATAACCAATTTTGAAACTTTCATAATACAAACATTTAGCTCATCTGTATACCCTTTATTAACAATGTACAACATACAAAAAGAACCGTATCCCCCTCCCCCAAAAAAAAAATCTAAATACTTTCTTTTGTACAAGAACTATCCCAGCAAAAGTAAGAACCAATAAATCAAAATTCCGGACTCACCTCCACTGGATGATACCACCTCCATTTTTCTGTGCTTTTGATTTCGCAACAACTCAAATCATGGAATGGTTCCCATCCAGGACCTGAATCAAATAACAAGCATTTTCTCTAATCTTTTCGTTACCAACTTCAACCAAACACATACAAATCGCTAACACCCCTTGGTTTCTTGCTTCCACACGCATTTTCTCACTGAAACGGCAAAGCGAGCTCAATGTGAGCAGAGCATGCTGAACTCCTCTGTTAGTTCCATTCTCTAAAACCCTCACTAAAATCCTCACACACCCACTAAACCTCTGCATCTCTTCTCTCCCATCCTTGCTTCTCGCCAGCTGGCCCAAAACCTCAACGGCCCGGTCCAGACCCGAATCCGCAATTCGGAGCAAAATGGCAACCGCACCGCACTCCACCGCCCGCCGCCGATTATCGGAAAAAGAACAGAGAGTATGAAGCGCCGTCGCCGCCTCCTTCTTCTCCAGCCACTTGCCGTCCCGGAGAAGCGAAACAAGAACCGGAATCACATACGGATCCGCCCCGATTGTGCCCTTGTTGACCTCCACGAGGGCCAGGCTGGTCAACACCGTCGCCGCCACGGCGCGGCTCTTCGGCGAGCCGCCTTGCAGCACCGCCACGACTCTGTCGAGCACTCCCTCGGCGACCATCCCCACCTTGTTGCCGTCGTCGTCCAGGCTGACATTCAGCAGCAAAGTCAGAGCCTTCGCCTGCAGGCACGGCTCGTCGGAGTCCAGGCACTTCAGACCGGCGGCGACGGCGCCGAACTCCGTCAGCTTGGCGCGGAACGCCGCGTCGTCCTTGGCCATCTTGTTGAGCCGGTCGAGCAAGTCGAGCTTGGAGTCGAGGCTCGACGCCGGGGAAGTGAGGGTGGAGATTAGGGTTTGGGGCTGGGAGTGGTTGTGGTGGCTCTGGTTGCGGTGGGGCTGCGCTAGAGGAGAGCGGAGGGTATAATTGGAAATTAAGCTGCGGAGGGCGTGGTTGGGGATTAAGGAAGGGTGTTCAGGGAGGGGTAGTTTGGTAAGTGGACAAGTGCGGTGGCCGGCGTCGAGCCAGCGTTGGATGCTGGGCCGGTCGAAGGTGTGACCCGAGGGTAGTATAACCGGGTCGGACATTATTTCCAGCGAAATCGGGCAAAAGAAATCGTCCGGGAACTGAGTCGCCATTAGAGAGAAGAAGAAAAAGGAGGAGGAAGAAATTATGGTGCTCTGAAATTTTGGAGAGAAAATAGAGACTTTCACCACACAACACTCGTTTCTTCTTCTCTCACAGACTCTAATACACTGGCCGGGTTAGTGACATTACGGTTTTGCCCCCCTCTCACCGGAGACGGGGGTTGTGGTTTGTTCAACCGTTGAATTGACATTTGACATGGACGTTGTTGTGCGGTACTAATAGGGTTCGTGAGAAAGGGTTGAAATTTAATAGTGAGTATCGGTTTGAGATAGGACAATACAGGTCTGAAATTTAAGAGTGCGGATCGAGCGTACTGATTATAGGTCAGATAAACAAGATATTTCATCGATTATTGAAAATCTGATTCGAAAAACGTTATATGATGATGCACGTTACATTACTAATAAAGACGTAGCTCGAAAATGTTATATGATGATATACATTACATTACTAATAAAGGCGTAGCTCGAACATTGTAGTTTCAGTGTAAAACTAAAATTAAGATAGTTATCTAGCTTGATTTATAATGTTAAGCTCGTATGTTGGCATTTTGAGATCATTACTAACCGTTTTCTGTATTTTTGTTGTGGTTGATATGTAGCTTCTTTTTTTGTATATCTCTATTTTTGAAAATGAAAAGAAAACCGGAGGTTCCCCACCTCGTTTCTAACGGTCCTCTGGGATTTTTATGGCTGTCACGGAAAAACATACTACCGTTAACCGGCGACGGAGGCACTGAATCAATCATAACGGCATTTACCCAAATGCCCTTCTTAAAGTCAATATTGCTGGCCCAAAAAAAAGCTCCTACTCGAAACACGTGGTTCCCTTCTAGTCGTCAAGTGAGTCACCGAACTTGTGACTTGACATATATGTCCTCTGGTTATGTTGGCTAAACATAAACCATTAACCAATAACAATATTTGGGTCAACACAACATAGTAATCATAAGTAACAAAACTCGCCAATTGGAGAATCAGTCCTTTTATACCCAGACTTATAGAAGCAAGACAAAGAAAAACATGAAGAAGTAGTGAAGAACATGGTAGGAAAGAAATGTGCAATAACTGCTTTCTAAAGCCTCGAGGTAATTCTTAATTTTGTCATTAAAGGTATTTTTATTGTTTCAATTATAAGAATGTCTTCTTCCATTCTTCGTGTGTTTTTGAGCAAAAGGTCAGACGATCATGTTAGCGTCATCGATTGAGATTATTTACATAAATTCTTCATACTCTAATCACATTGTTATATGGTTTTTTTTAAGAAGAAAAAGAAATTACAACGAAGAGGCTCTCAAACGACTAATATAAGAAGAATCCATAAGAAGAGTCATCTGAGCTTTGGGAGGGATCCTGTCAAACCAACACATTAGTGAGGAAAGAGAATGACCAACCGAAACAATAGCATCCGCAAGAAAATTCGCCTCTTTGTACGTATGGGAGAAGGTGATGTTGACAAAAGAATCGACAAGAGCTAAATTTGAGCTTCCAAGGAATAGCATAAGACCTCTTGACACAAAGATAATGAAGCAATAACGTTATATGGTTGATCAATGATGATTAGTCGGATGTGTCAAAGGAAGTTGTTTTTGCTAGAGATAATTTTCGTACATTTCTAATCAACACGGTTCTAACGTTTGATGGATGACTACAGTTGAGAATAATAAGTTAACAACCTATTAACGAAACCCTTTAGTGGGAGAATCAATGCGTCCGGTCTTAAGCCTCAAGATACAAATGTAACTATCCTTAAGCACAATGTAGTATTTTAGTTACAACGACCTTTTGGCTCTTTCATAAGTTTTGTAATACAAGCACAATATACGACATGCTTGATAATCCTGGCCTTATTTCATGAGTAATATAAGAAGCTGATGGATGATGCAGAAGACATTGAACACCCAAAAGCCGTTGTATGTGAGAGGAAATTTCCTTTACTTGGGGGTATTAGATTTGTTAATTAAGAATAGCTAACTAATTAGATAGGTAGTTAGGACAAATTATCCATCTTTTAGGACATAAGTGTAGGACCATCCACCTTCGCTAATTGCTCATCTAGAATATGTAAAGCCATCAAATGTCAAATCATACATTTTATTTTGGCAATCTGATTGTAAAGGCTCCAAGAACTTTTTAAGCCAGTCACAAACAAATCTGTTGCTTAACTCATATGCTTATATATTGAAAATTCTTCTTTGCACCAAAGAGCAAAAACAATAATGGTGACTAAAAGAGGATCAATGCTTGATGATCAAGTACTAGTTGTTCAGAGATTCCAATTTTCGTGTTTTGGTTAGAATTTTAGGGTTCCGTTGTATGTAAGTCACTTTTTTCTGTTAATTGCTTTTCTTTTTTGTAAACATACATTTGGATCTAGCTAATTAAAAAGTCTCCATTAATGAGGTACCTAATTTGGAGCCAAACTGATATACGTAATCAATAAGTAGATAAGAATCTAAACCATCTTTTAGGATGTACTTAACCACTTGCTTGATTTCCTCATTTGTCAAGTTCAATCTGCATAACCTCTTCTTTACGTTAATCGCTCTTGTATACGATCTAAGTACACTCTAGTCCTGTCACAGTTAATCTAACTATGCATACAAGGAAAATGAGTTCTAAAAACTTCAGATAATCTTTCGGTGCTTAATTAACCAAGAACAAAAGAAGTTTTACTCGTTCATTGAAAAAGAAGAGTCTTGTTTTGGCCACGATCTTCAGCGTGCGGAGCCGAGGTAAATAGCGATTTAAAGAGGATGGAGAAGTTGCGGGAGTGCCACCTCGCGGACGAGGAAGGTGTTGAAGGAGTGCTTGCTTGACTTCTTGAATCAGGCAGGGTGAATTCCATATGCCACCTCGTGGACGGGGAATTGTAAAACTGTTTAAATTGGTATTTGAGTGACTTTCCAAGATTTTGTTCTCTTCAATTCTTCTCATATTGACATCAGAAACCTTAGTTTTAAAATAAAATTAGGTATTTCACCTCATTTCAAGTTTCACCCAATTCGAGCCAAAACCTCTTGTTATAGCACACAAGTTTCTAGCTAGTTTCACTTTTTTTAGCCTCAGGCTTTTTTCATTCTGGTGTGCTTATAGGTACCTTTTATCATATTTTGAACAATTATAGCTTAAAAAATATGTGTCTTTTATCAATTTACTCGCGATCGGGCTTAAACGACTCACGCGTGCCGTGTTTTGTAAAGCTGTTGAAATTGTTGTTTTTTAATTGGTATTGAGTGACTTTCCAATATTTTGTTCCTTTCAATTCTTCTCATTTTAATATCGGGAACCTTTGTTTTCAAAGAAAATGAGGTGTTGCCTCTGCTTTCAAGTTTCACCTAATTCGAGCCAAGACCCCTTGCTGCACACGAGTTTCTAACTAATTTCACTTTTTTTAGCCTCTGACTTTATCCTTTCGGGTGTGTTTATAGGCACCTCCTAACATATTTTGAACAATTATAGCTTAAAAAATATGTGTCTTTTTTCAAT
This sequence comes from Fragaria x ananassa, assembly GCA_034370585.1. Taxonomy (NCBI): domain Eukaryota; kingdom Viridiplantae; phylum Streptophyta; class Magnoliopsida; order Rosales; family Rosaceae; genus Fragaria; species Fragaria x ananassa. Next base: position 1,417,502 of record CP139766.1, read on the forward strand.
TTCCTCACGATCGGGTTTGAAAGACTCATGCGTGCCGTGTTTTGTAAAACTGTTGAAATTATTGTTTTTAATTGATATTGAGTGACTTGCCAGGATTTAGTTCCATTCAATTCTTCTCATTTTAATATTGGGAACCTAAGTTTTCAAAGAAAATGAGGTATTGCCCCTTTCTTTTAAGTTTCACCCAATTCTAGCTTAAAAAATTCGAGTCTTTTATTAATTTACTTGCAATCGGTATAAATAATTCACGCGTACCGTGATTTGTAAAGTTGTTGAAACTGTTATTTTTTAATTGGTATTGAGTGACATTTCAAGATTCTATTCCCTTCAATTCTTCTCATTTTAACATCGGGAACATTAGTTTTCAAAAAAAATAAGGTATTGCCTCTCCTTTCAAGTTTCACTTAATTCGAGCCAACACCCCTTGCTATATAGCACATGAGTTTCGAACTAGTTTCACTTTTTTTTAGCCTCTGACGTTTTCATTTTGGGTGTGCTTATAGGCACCTCATAACATATTTTGAACAATTCTAGCTTAAAAAATCTGTGTCTTTTATCAATCTACTTGCGATCGAGCTTAAATGACTCACGCATGCCGTGTTTTGTAAAACTTTGAAATTGTTGTTTTTTGATTGGTATTGAGTGACTTTCCAAGATTTTTCTCCCTTGAATTCTTCTCACTTTAACATTGGAACCTTAGTTTTCAAAGAAAATGAGGTATTGCTTCTCATTTCAATTCACGTCAAAACTCCTTGCTACACATGAGTTTTTGGCCAGTTTCACTTTTTTTTAGCCTCCGACTTTTTCATTTTGGGTGTGCTTATAGGCATATCCTAACATACCCACCTGACTAACTCTTCATAACGATCTGGGTGACTATGGTTCCCAGATGGTTATGAAGAGTTAGTCAACCTATGTGGTTAAAGTCAGTCACTTAGCTAGATGGTTATAACCACCTGATTGACTAATTATAACTACCTAGGTGACATTAACTACCTGACTAACTCTTTATAACGACCTAAGTGACTTTAACCACCTGACACACTATTCATAACCATACGGTGACTATGGTTAAAGTTAGTCACCTAGATGGTTAAAACCACATGACAGACTCTACATAACCACCTAGGTGAATTTAACCACCTGATAGACTCTACATAACTATCTGGGTGACTATGGTTAAAGTCACCTATATGGTTATGATGATTCAGTCAGAGAATGAATTCCCTAATTACTTATTTATTCAAAGAGTAATGTCATTTTAACCACGATGATATGAAAATAAGAAAGGAGCTGGAACGTAAATTCTTTAAAGAATTGAAATTTGTTTAGTTATTATGGTTTGAAGTCGACATCTGTTTAGTTCATGTGGTTTTATTTTAATCTAAATAGTCCTTGAAGTCACAATTTTTCATCCAAATAGTCCTTATGGTTTTATTTTAATTTTGTTTACGCTCAAATTAATATTTTATTGGACAGTAAATGTCTATGTGAATATTAATTAAATTCTTGGTCCATGTCATACCAGCGAGCCCAAGTTCTTTAATTTTACAAGTAATGGCCGCTAGTGAGACCACGCAAGTTGAATTGCAAAGACTTCGCGCGAAACACATAGCTCGCACGCGGAATAGACCACGCGAGCTAACTTACAGAGTTCGCGTGCGGAATGACTTCGCACGGAATAGAGAGCTCGCGCGCTTTGCGTGAAATACAAGGCTTTCACACTTAATGATCTCGCACGCGGAATGACTTCGCGCGTAGGCGAGGCGCAATAGTACTTCGCGTAAAAGTCCTAGACGAGGCGGAATATATCAAGGCGAGCTGGTGTAGGAAACTTCGCGAGGAAGCAATAGGCGGAGTCCGCGGGCACCACATTAATCGTTGAAGACTTTTACAAGTCTTTGACATGCTTCAGGCCAATCCATGTGGCCTTTTGATATAAAAAGCACTTCTAAAGCCCACGAGCTAGAAATGCCCGTGAGATGGAGACAAACTTTTTGACCCCGCTGGATGAGGATATTCTTAATTCCAGTTCGCATAGGTGTCTATAATTGAGCGGCAGTGTCCTATGTGAAGTGTGCGAACTGGACATGTGTCACAGGATGGTTGGTTCGCGCAGACGAAATAGTGCTCTTATGCTATTAGGGTTTCAGAGTCCGACTTGAATTCTAAGCTATCTTTCTTCTGCCGCAAGTCGAACCATTATATAAAGTGCTTGAAGGTTTACAGAAAACACACTCTCAATACATCTCAAAAATCAAATCTCTAAACAAATACAAACATAATCTTTCAACCTAGTTGAAACCTCTTTCGAGCCTCTCGAAAAACCCTAACCCTAAGAGCGCCGCCGCCTAGGTTTTCTTAGAGCCCTCCTGGACTCGCCTCCAATCACCCTGATTCCCTTTGTTGCTTTGCTCGCGTCCCGCTGTGAGTATCGATCGTCTTGTGCTCGTAAATTCCTTATCTGAGGTGGCACCTGAAAACCCCCATTCCGCCTGATCAAGAAGTCAAGCTCGCATACAAGCTCTTTTCTCGTCCGCGAGGTGGCACGCCTGCAACAATCTCTCTTACTATTTGTTCGCTAGTTACCTCTGATCCGAACGCTGAGGATTGTGGCCAAAACAAATCTGAATAGTCCTTAAAGTCATGATTTTTCATCCAAATAGTCTTTATGGTCTTTAATTGAGAAAATTGTCGGAATGACTATTTGGATGAAAAATCATGACTTTAAAGACTATTCAGATTAAAATAAAACCATAAGGACTATTTAGATGAAAAATCGTGACTTTAAGGACTATTCAGATTAAAATAAAACCACAAAGACTAAACAAATGTCAACTTCAAACTAAAAGAACTAAACAATATTTTACCCTTCTTTAAAATGTCAATTTATACCACAACTCATAGATTACTCTCTCTTTGTATCAAAAGAAGAGAGACTAGATCTCAATGGGTTAGCCTAATGGATACATGCAAGGCTATATGTCGGGCGGAAGCTGCAAAGATTAACCTGATATTAGGAAGTCTCTCGTTTGAACTCGAGCGTGTGAAAATCATTCTTAAGCACCGAATATTTACCGGAATAGTGTGATTTTTCAACCGTGGATGTATTTCAACATTCTCTTCATATCTTATTTCATGACTTTTTAGCGTTTGAAGGTTTTACGTATAGTTTGTTTTTGAAACGGAACATTTACATAACACTTGGTAAACAAGTTATACAACATTAGTATGCATGTTGTGATTGTGATGATCAAACTTGAGAAACAGAATTCCGTCCGTCAGATCTGACCATCATGATAAAATACATGTATGGGAAAAAATTCAACTTGATCCGAAAAGAATAAGGGCTCGATCCGGACGGTCAATCTCGTAAGTCAAACCCCTAAACGCACGGAAAAAGTCGTTCGACCGTCTAAATTACGTATTTTGGCCGGACCTCCAACTGAAAATAGTTTTAAACCGATGACACGCAACAAGTCGTATAAAAATTTTACATAAAATAACCACCGAATATAGGGCTATAGTAGGTAATAGAGAAATTTTAGGGTTTAACCGACGAATACCCTAACGTATTCGTCGGCTATAGTATGTAATTAAAAAATTAAAAAATAACTATAGCCGACGAAATATTAGGTTATTCGTCGGCAAAAACCATCTTAGCCGACGAATTATAGTGTATTTCGTCGGCTAAAGTCCTTTGAAAATTTTACTCAAACTTTGGTTTAACGCCTAAAAAATTTTGAAATTTTTTGACCTTAGCCGACGACTTTTCATATATTTTCGTCGGCTAAAGTCTATAAATTCACGAAAACACTCATATCTCCCCCTATATTACATAGTTTCGTCGGCTAAACTTTTGAAAATTTCGTCGGCTAAAGTTCACAGACTATAGCCGACGAAAAAAATTATTCAGCCGACGAAATATTAATTTCGTCGGCCTGATTTTTTTTTTTCGTCGGCTAAAGCCTTTCTTCTGGTAGTGTAGTCATACCTAAATTGCTCATGACCTTGGAATGATAACTTACTAAGACACCATTTTTTTTATTAAAAAAAACATTAAAAAAGAGAGACTAGAGTCTACAGTATCTTCGATATATAATCAATACAATAATGTCATAATGGCATTAAATTGTACATGTTCACACGGAAAAAATAATCAAACAAGTTCGTTTCCTTTGTGCCTTGGTCAATAAATTTACTTGCTAACCAAATTACATCGTAGACTGTTGGCCTCTACCTAGCTCTTACAATAGTACATGTCACATTATTGATAGAATTATCTTCACTGGTACCTGCTTTCTTCACTAGAAATGCAGGTTCACCCGGCGGAGGAAGAGCTGCGTCATTACTTAACAATCCTAGAACTGCTGACATGGTTGGTCGCTCGGTCGGAAAGTCCTGCACGCACAAGAGCGCAATTTGTATACATCTCAGAACTTCATCAAACTGGAACGAGTCTCCCAGAGTTGAATCAACTATTTCCAAGGCATGGTCTTCCATCCACAAACTCCAAACCTGAAAACAAATCAACTCATCATGTTAGTTAGAAATGCAGAGGATCAACAATTGACAGTGCCATTACTTGGATTTACTACCTGTAAGCTCACATGTCCAACTAAATTTGAGTCGGGATATGATTCATCGTAATAACCACTGTTTTTTCTACCACTAATGATCTCTAGTAGTAAAATGCCGAAACTATATACATCTGACTTCACTGAAAACAATCCTTTCATTACATACTCTGGTGACATATAACCACTGCAGCCATAAAAACAGAAGGGTAAATGCTTTATCAGTACATTTGTGGTTTTACGACAGAGGGAATGGATGAAACACAATGCAGTATATGTTAAGATTCTAGCTACGTACTTTTGAGGAAGTTTACTTACTATGTCCCAACCACACGATTTGTATTTGCTTCATTCTGATCTCCTCTAAATATTCTAGCCAGACCGAAATCTGCAATTTTGGGGTTCAAAGAAGCATCCAGTAGAACATTGCTGGCCTTTAAGTCTCTATGGATGATTCTTAATCTTGAATCTTGATGAAGATACAAGATCCCTCTAGCAATCCCACAGATTATCTCAAACCGCGTCTTCCAGTCTAAAAGTGTTCTGTTGGTTTCATCTGGAAAGTGTAACAAATTTAGACTAGGCTCTTACTTGCTTTTAGATTTTGAGAAGTGACAGTTCAAGATATGAAAGAAAATAGAGGACATACTAAAAATGAAGTAGTCCAAACTTTTGTTCGGCACATATTCATAGATCAGCATATTCTCTTCATCTTGAACACAACAGCCTAAAATCCTCACAAGATTCCTATGTTGTAGTTTTGCAATCAGCATAACTTCATTTTTGAACTCTTCAATTCCTTGGCCAGAATGCTTAGACAGTCTTTTAACTGCAATTTCCTTTCCATTAGAAAGCACACCCTGAAAATATGATTGAAAATTAAGCTCAGCAGAACCCAATTCATTGTCTTGCAAGCCAAGGTAAGTATGCTTAATAAACACTGATGAATGCGTACAGACACACACTATTCAATGAAAACTCATCCAACGGTGGGAAATATTATTTTAAAGTTAAGTTGTTTTGTTTTCTACCCTTAGATTTACATCCAACGGTGACTGGCCATGATTTCTTTGGTCACTAGGTGACCATGTAAACACTACTGCATATATATGACATCATTGTATGAGACATTATTTGAAAGAGTCTACCTTATAAACGGAGCCAAAACCGCCTGCTCCAAGCTTATTAGACTCTGAGAAATTGTTTGTGGCTGCAGATATAATGCTTAGGTCAAAAAATGGTAACTCTGATGAGTTCATTGTACTCTGATCATCAAGATCCGCGGTAGACTTTTCGAAGTACATTGACCCTGTGGGAACTCTTGATACAAATTTATTTGGTCTTTTCTTGCCTGCCAAAATAGAAAAGAAGTAATCTATCCGGCTCATTCTAATTCACTAATTGTGCAGAACTAGTATATCTTAAGAGGCAATAGTAAGTTAGTAACTGATTCATTTCTCGACCATGAATCATAGATCTTGATGTAAATCTTTAAATGTGAAAGTTCCTAGAGAAGTCCAAAAACGTAGCTGAGTGAACTGAAGAAAAGATAACAAAAAATTTTTACCTGTCAATTTCCTCTTCATCAGCCAGTACACGAGGAAAACTACAAAGAAGAACAGCAAGACAGATACTATTGAAATGGCCAGCTTTGCCTTTTTGGTAGGAGAACCATTGGACTTGGCATACTGAGCTACAGAGGAAAAAAAACAAATACTTTGGTTAGACAAAGCAACTCACTTTACAGAGTATCATTCATTCCTGCTCATGGTAGGAAAACGTTTCTGAACAGAGAATTGAGTAACTGAAATGCTATATCTAGTAAAAAAAAAATTCAAGATCATGAGCACATGTCATTATGAGCAAGGGAAATCTAGTAACTAGAGAAGAAACAAAACAGAGAACTGTTACCCAAGACAGTAGCATTAACTCGAACATATAAATCTTGGCCAGAACTTGAAAATGTCCTTGTGTCCATAAGATCTGCATGCCATGTCACACATCCAATTCCTCCCTTGTTCTCACCTGCAGCCGAGTAAGCAGTGCAAGAACAATTTCGCAAGCACTCTTGTTCACACGCTTTCAGACTCAAATTCATGTTTACACTAGCCGTAGACGATTCTGGTATCTTTACTCGTACAATCTTCACAAATCCATCCCCATTTCCACATATGGATACTCCTTTTTCTCGAATACACCCCCCTGATCCATCTCTCAAGTACCAATCGGCTAGCGACTTGGGTACAAACCCAGGTAGGCATGTGCATTCAGTGCTAGCTACATAGTCCAGGGCACAGTTACTATTTGGACCACAGCGTCCATAGTAATCACACCGCTCTACTGGGGCTGACCACAACACGTTCCATTCTTGTGCATCACCATTCCATGTGGACCGTGCAATGGTTCCTGTTTCATCTAGCACTGTCCTAGTGTAGATTGATGAGGCATTAGCGACAACATACATGATCGATATCTCGTCTTGATTGTTCACAAAATTAATATTGAAGATGAAATTAGGCGACGAGACCGGTACGCCACTGAATCTCTGGCCAGTCCAAGTTCCAGCCCTCCACCACGGAGCTCCATCCTTATACAAAATCAGCTGTGGAAATCCACTTGGATCAATCCGATACGAACAGTTCCCGGTTCCTGGGTCATCTTGAGACTTCCAAGATGTAAAATACCACTCTATTCCAGACTGCCTGTTCACCCCAAGTTTCATAAATGGTAGAAAATTATTTGAGGGATAATTAAAGCCTTCCCAAAGCACATTTTGGCTTACCCCGTTCTCAAGCAAGACAAGATTTCCAGAATCCAAAAGCTTGGCCATACAATTGTTTGGAGAGGAGAGAGTAACATTAGAGGACCAAAGAGGGACCTTTTGGTTTTTCCCATAAACCACAAGGCCCCCGTCTGCTTGAACTGCTAGGAAACCAGATGTGTCATCGACAGGATGATCTCTGTTTGCAACCCACACAACTGTTTGGTTAGGAACTTGGTAGTACCATACTCCAACATAACGGTTGCTAGAATTTCCGGGACTGAAAAATCCGAGTGCAAAGATTTTTCCGGATGACACAAGAATGTCGCCATCTCTTAGAGGTTGGTTTGGTGTAATAGTGTCAATAGAAAAGCAAGAGGGTATGAGAAGGAAGATGAAGAATTTCATGATCAAAGATTTTTCAGTAGAGCTCATGGTGAGCTTTCTCTGAGAGTTCGCAAGGGCTAGCTGTTGATCAATGATATTGATTGGCCTTTCAAGGAAGAAAAAGATGACATTGACACAATCTTAATTTACAAATTCACGACCTTGAAACAGTCTTTGAGACGATTTCTATTTGTTAGGAATCGTATTTTTACACACTGGTCAACTCTATGGACTGGAGAAAAATGTTACCAAGATAAAGACATCATACAGAAATTTGAGATTTATTTCGACCAAAAAAAAGAAAGAAGAAATTTGAGATTTGTCTTCCAGTCCAAGAAATAGAGATAGTCCAAGGAAATCTACTAAAAAAATGATGCCTGATATTTTAGGGCGCCTAAGTAAAGCTCCGCTCCATGTAGAGCAGTTGGGTCTATTTTCTCTACTTGAGTGATTAATATTGACTCTCAATGAATTTTCTCTATCGTTTACTAAGTGTTGAAAAACACATGAAAAACACAAAAACCTAAATTAGATGCATGTTGTAAATGCTCTTTGAAATTGTTTTATATGTACCTTCTTGATGCGTAATTACTGGAAATGCGAAATTCATTTGTAAATCTACGTGTCTAAACTATGAACATATCAAATTAAAACCATGACATATGTTTTACGTATTAACAAAGATAAATTTAAGATTAGGAAGAATGAAAGTGGAAAACAAAATACATACCCAAGACATTTGTGTCAACACGTAAATACAATTCTTGACCAACATTTGCAAACGTCCTTGTGTCCATCAAATTAATTAATCCTCATATACCATGTCACGCATCCACCCTCAATCTTCCATCCACAGTTGAGTATGCAGTGCGAGAACAGATTTTCAGGCACTCTTTCAAGCTTAAGTTCATGTTTACACATGGGCTAAATTTGAAAATTTGAGGTTGGGTTAGTTTTTAATTTTAAGTCTTTTCAATTAAACTTTAGCTAGAAATGTAGTTTTTTAACTAATTTGTACTAATTTATGTCAAAAAGGACTAAGTTTAATAACATATATATGGGCTAAAATCAGAAATTTGAGTTGGGCTAGTTTTTAATTTTTAGCATTTTAAACTAAAATTTAGCTAGAAATCTATGCTTTTTTTCAAAATTTGGGGTGAGCTGTAGCCCATCGGAGCCCGTGTGTAGGTACGCCTTTGTCATCCCAGACGATGGTTTGGTTCGGAACTTGGTTATACCATACTCCAACGTAATGGTGTAGGGATTTTCTGGGGCTGAAAACCCTAGTGCAAACTTTCTTATTATGAAAGAGACCAAAACGTCGCCGTTTTATGGGTTGATTGTGAGTAATGGCATCAATATCAAAGGAAGTGGAACCATTTGGTTGAAGGAGGAAGACACGCAACTATGATAAACCATTTAAGTTTGTTGGTTAACAGTTAACACTAGGGACCTACACACATGATATTCACATATGTATGTTAGAAAATATTTCAGGCAGTTTAAGACTCCGTCTTCATGTCCAAGAATGTAAAAGTCCAAGATAATCGACTATAAAATGACAATATGCATGATATGGAGTTGGTGACTTGTTGAGAGTTCACAGTATTGTTTGTTTAGTTCCAAGCAGGTTTGAAGATAAGATGACTTTTTGCAGGTTATTGCCTTGGTTTTCAGACTATCAATATAGGATTTGGTTGGAGAGATTATCACCTAATTAGGTGCTGTACTGGTTATTTAGTGCTGAAGTAAAACATATACAATTATACATTACATATGTATATATCATCATCCTCGGTTCTTAGAGCCAAAATTCACATAATCCTAGCTCTTACCGAGCTTCTACAATACTACATGTGAAATCATTCAGAGAATTAGATCCTTCACGGCCACCGATATAACTGCTACTTCTCTCCAACAAGAATGCAGGTCTTCGTGGTGAAGGAAGAGCAGCATCACTACCTAGCATGAAAAGAACTTCAGACATGGTTGGCCGGTCAGCTGGATACTCTTGCACGCACCAGAAGGCAATCTGAATACATTTCAGAACTTCATTGATGGGGTATGATTCACCGATGGACAAATCAACTATTCGCAATTCATTACCTTCTGTCCATAATTTCCAAACCTAAACACAATTTAGGTTGAGTAAAAATTAATTAGAAAAAATAAGTAGAGGGATAAATCTGTTTGCTATTAGAATAGTATGCTCACATAGCCAACTAAGTTAGAGTCAGGATGTTCCTCATGGTAGAAGCCATTATTCTTTCTTCCCGTAATGATTTCTATTAGTAAAACGCCATAGCTATATACATCCGACTTCACTGAAAATCTTCCTCGCATTGCATATTCTGGTGACATATAACCACTGCAACAGCAAATAGTTGGTTATCAAGCTTCTTTCACCAATCAATAGGCATGCATTATCAAGATTTATATCATCTGACACGGAGTAATTCACTTACTATGTTCCAACTACGCGCTTTGTATTTGCTTCATTTTGATCTCCCTTAAATATTCTAGCCATACCAAAATCTGCAATTTTGGGGTTCATAGAAGCATCTAGTAGAACATTGCTGGCCTTTAGGTCTCGGTGGATGATTCTTAACCTTGAATCTTGATGAAGATACAAGATTCCTCTAGTAATTCCGAGGATAATCTTAAAGCGTATTGTCCAATCTAAAAGTGCTCTATTGGTATCATCTGCAAAGATTAGGTAGTTCAGATTAGGTTGCTTTTGTTTAAGTGACAATTTAAGAAATAAAAGCTAAGAAGCAGAACACATACTAAAAATAAAATAGTCGAGGCCTTTGTTCGGTAAGTACTCATAGATTAGCATCTTCTCTTCATCTTGAACACAACAGCCTAATATCCTCACCAGATTCCGATGTTGAAGTTTCGCAATCAACACTACTTCGTTTTTAAACTCTTCAATCCCTTGACCTGAGGTCTTGGATAATCTTTTCACTGCTATTTCTTTTCCATTAGAAAGTACACCCTGAAAGGATAATTCATGTTGAACTTACAGTATACTTTAGTAAATTATGAATGTATTACACATTCAATTAGCTTACACATAAATATCATATATCCTCATTAAAAGCATTACACAGTACAAATAGATGCATATCGGTGTATCTTATGATCGATTTGAGATGATATCTGAGGGAAACTGTGTAGTACCTTATAGACGGAGCCAAAACCGCCTGTTCCAATCTTGTTTGCAGCAGAGAAGCTGTTTGTGGCTGCTGCTATCGTTGTTAGGTCCAAGAATGCCAAATCTGAGCTTATGCTACTTTCATCAGGTTCCATTGCACGAGTAGATTCACTGAAGGAGGTAAATGAACATTCATTTTGGCTTCTCTTACCTATCAATATTACAGATAGAGCTGGTGAAATATAATTGTGGCCAGACTTGTATATAGGACAACACATTAACCGAATAATGTTTTCATGAAGCCAAAAAGGAATAGGAGGTGTATGCATCTCAAAAATGAATGACATGTTTACCTTTTCTCTTCCTCCTCTGTAACCAGCACACAAGCAAAACTAGTAGAAATAGCGCTAAAACAGATGCTAGTGAAATTGCCAGCTTTACCTTCTTGCTTAGAGAATCATTTGACTTCTTTGCGTATTGAGCTACAAAGAAAATAAAAATAAAAATGAAAAACACACTGAACTAGCATAGAAACATTACTCATTAGGGAAATAATGAAACCAGGAACATACCAAAGACGATTGGATCAACTCGTACATAGAAAGCTTGACCAGCATCCGTAAGCACTCTTGTGTCCATCAGTTCCTCATACCATGTCACACAGCCAGTCTTGTCGCTGCTACTGTATGCAACGCAAGAACAATTCTTCAAACATATTTGCTTGCAGGCTTTCATACTCACATTCATATTAACAAGTGCACTAGACAAGTCTGGTATTTTCATACTTTCCAGGTTCACAAATTTTTCCCCATTTCGGCATGTAGATACTCCTCCTTTCTTCTTCACACACCCATCTCTCCCATTTCTTGCGTACCAATCAGTCGGCGACTTAGGTTCAAACCCCGGCAGGCAGACGCAATCTATAGTATCAGCAGCGTAGGGATCACAGTAACCATTTGGACCACATTGTGCATAAAAATCGCAACGCTCTACCGGAACAGACCAATATTCTGTCCATTGGTGTGCTCGATCATTCCACGTGAACCGTCCTAATGTTCCTGATTCCTCCAAAATCGTCCTTGATAAATTTGACTGTCTGTTCTTAGGAGATGACATAACGGATACCTCATCTTCATTGTTCAATAAAATAGTTGTAGTACCCCATGTCTGATCAGCCCAAGGTGCAACTACAGACCTCCACAATGGAGCTCCATTCTTGAACAAAATCATCTGTGGAAATCCATTAGGGTCGTCAAGCCGAAATGAACAGCTCCCGGTTCCTGGGTCATCTTTCGATTTCCAAGATGTTATGAAGCTGTTCAGCCCTGACCGTCGGTTCAAACCAAGTTTCATAAATGGAAGCATTGTATCAGTGGGATAATCAAAGCCCTGCCACATAACCTTTTGACTATCCTCATCATTTTCAAGCAAGACAAGATTTCCTGTATCCAGAAGCTTGGCAATTGATGTGTTTGGAGAAGAAAGAGTGACATTAGCAGACCAAAGAGGGAAACTTCGGTTATTTCCATAGATGACAAGGCCTCCATCTCCATTTATGGATAGCACTCCAGAGGTATCAGGGACAGGGTTGTCTCTGTTTGCAATCCACACAACTGTTTGGTTAGAAATTTGGTTATACCATACTCCAACGTAACGGTTGCGAGAAGAATTGCCTGGACTGAAAAATCCAAGTGCAAACCTGCCGGAGACTAACACGTCCCCATCTTTGATGGCTTGGTTTAGAGTAAAGGTATCAAGGCAAACACAAGAGGGAAGAAGAACTAAAAAGATGGGCAATATTGTGTCAAACCACATGGTTGTCTTTGTTCGAGTTGATGAATGAGATTGCCCAATAAAGGAAAGAAAATAGAGAAAGGATACAGTTCTCATTTGGCATACTGTTCTGTTCTTGTTGGCTCTCCTTATTTGACCATCTGTTTTTGTGCGGCTGACAGTCAAATAGAACTCATAGTCTCATACACATGATATGATAATGAGAGAAGTGATGAAGTCTTTGGGTGTACAAGTATAGAAGTTAGTTTTTTTTTTTGGTCAAAAAGTGTAGAAGTTACTTTGTTTCAGGAAATATAAGGTTCACTATGATATTTTGTCTCCTTTCCACTTATTCTTCATCCCCACTCGATGAAGCTTCCTCCTCTTTGTGTCACATAGAGGATTTATCCCCTCTTAAAGTAGTAGCATCAAGATCAGGATAAGCTTTTACACATTTGAAGAATGATTAAGAGTCTTGTTAGCCTAGTTAAGCACTCATTTGAGTGGATCTTATGACCTCAGACTTTTCATCTGAGAGTGTTGGTACAAGAATTGTTGGCTATCCCTTTATGATCAAAACACAAGGATACATGCTACATGTTGTAGCCTGGTAGCAAGGACTACTCAAGTGAAGAATGAAGAACCTGACAGATTTCATATGCATCAGTTAGTTCATGCATGTGCATCACATTCATTCACTAAGGATGGCAGCCGTGCTTGCCATCCCGATTACACGGATACCCCTGCTGTATCTGTTCTATCTTCTGGGTCTGACCATGTGCATATTCAAATGTGCTTGCTTCAGTTTTCTAAGTGTTTGAATTTCAAATACCTTTTAGCAAAACATTAGTCTATTCATACTTGAGCTCCAAGTTAGTCTAGGGTGGTGTGGCAAACCAACCCGTGACCACATAACTTGAGCCTTTGGGAACCAGCTGGATTTTGGTGATTCAAAAAACCAAGTTGACAGCTGCCTATATGTTGCACCACCCAAGCTATCAGCTGTCCTAAGTGTCCTTTTAGGAAAAGTGGTTTTGTAGAGTCTTTATGTTTGACTAAATCTAGCCTAGTTTTCCCAAAACCTTTTGTCTTATCCTTTTGGCTTTAGTCTTTCCTAGGAAAGTCTATTCTCAGCTTTTGTCTTGTGAGTGGAGGGATCCCTAGAGTACTATCCGTCCTAGTCTCCAGAAAAGCAGCTTAAAGTCCAAAAGAATCTTGTTGATGTGGCAAACGTGCTTGCTTCCTCATAGCTGTGCACTTTGCCTATAAATAGAGAGCAAAACCTCTCTTGCTCCTTGGTTGTTGAAAATTGTCATTTGCATTTTCTCCCTTTGAGTCTTAGCTTTATTGCTTCCTTGCTCCTTTGCTCTAAGTCTTCCTTGTTGATTATAAATCTTAGAGCTGAGCATCAAAACATTTTCAAAACCCATTTCATTGTTCATTGTTCATGCATACCTTGAGGGTGTCTAGGTGATGCAACCCGGTGAAGTCTTCATAAAGAATTAGCAAAGGTGTTAGCTAAGTTCGTGTGAAGCAAGGTGTAAGCTGTCCGTGAGAATTAGCTAAAGGTGTTAGTTGAATTCTGCATAGAAGCTTAGATTCGTGCTATGTGTAAAACACTTGAGTGACAAGAGAGCAAGTTCAGTTGTGTGCTAGTAGTTAGACTAGGCAGGATGGCTAGGTGTTGTGCCATCCTCTGAGTTGTGAGTCTTGTAAGAAGTGTCTTTACAATAGTGGAATCGTTTGTCTCTCAAGAGTTAGAGGCACGCAGTTTTTCTCCCTGGGTGCAGGGTTTCTGCGTATAAAAAACGTACTGGTGTTATATCTTTTACTTTCAGTACTTGCCTTTTTATTTACACAACTTAGTCTCACAGCAAACAGGATAGCACAATCTTTGCTATCCTTGTGCGCGGGATAGAGCAAAAAAGTTGTCAGGGCCTATTCACCCCCCCTCTAGGACCTTCAAGTGGTATCAGAGCGGGTCGCTAGCCTAGCTAGTGAGATCCCTCTGTGTCCCGAGAATGGACCGTGGTAGAGGCCCTACCCCTGTGAATACTCCACCATTCTTTGATGGAACGGACTATTCCCAGTGGAAGGTAATGATGACCGCTTTCCTTATCTCCCAAGATGATGGGAGACAATGGACTATGGTCGAAGAGGGTTGGAAACACCCTATGAAACCCATGAATGAGGGTTCTGCCGTATTAATGCAGAAACCCAAATCTGAATGGGATGATATTGAAAAAGGTGATTTTAGGATGAACACCAAAGCTCTCAACAGCTTGTTTTCTGCACTATCTGAAAAAGAGCGGAGAAGGATCATCACTTGTCCTACCGCTAAGAATGCTTGGGATACTTTAGCCACTACCTATGAGGGTAACACTAGGGTAAAGGCTTAGAAACTTCAGAGCCTGTTCCTTGAGTTTGAGGAAATGTCTATGCGTGAGGATGAGAGTATAGATGAGTTTCATGGTCGCCTTCTTAGTATCACGAACCAGTGTCAAGGATTGGAAGACCCCATTCCCTCCCATAGGATTGTCAAAAAATTCCTTCGTGCTCTTCCGTCTAGTTATGAGGCTAAGCAAATTGCCATAGAGGAAGCCCAGAATCTAGACACCTATTCCTTAGATGAGTTGGTAGGAAACTTGAAAGTTTTCGAGTCTAAGAGAAAGAAGTCTAGGAAGGAAAAGACCATAGCCTTATCCACTGTCAATGAGGTAGATGAGAAAGAAAAGGAACCGGAGGTTCTTGAGGATAGTTTGGATGAGATTGCCTACCTAACTAAACAGTTTGATAAGTTTCTTAGGAAGAGAAGGTCTTTCCCTGTTGGTCGTTATCCCTCCCGAGGATCAGCGTCTAGGAATCCTAAACCTAGTGATACCACAGGCGATAGGACTTCCAAGCCTAAAACCTTTCAGAAAAGTGATAAGTGCTATGAGTGTGGTGGTGTCGGACATAGATCTGTTGAATGTCCAAGTAAGAAGAATAAATCCCACAAAGCTTTTAAGGTGTTTTGGAGTGATAGTGATTCCGAGCAATTCTCCGATCATGATGATGAGGATATAGCTCTTGTTGCCTCTATTGAGTTAGATGAGTTCCTTGAGGATGATGACTGTGATATCTCCATGCACAATAAGTGTTCTAGGTTAGTGTCTGCCTCTAAGTCCATGCTTGCAAAAATTGAAGCTCTCTCTAATGAGCTTTCGGAATGCAAGGAGACCAATGAAGGGATGCATGAGAAGTTGCTATCCCTCAAGTCAAAATGGAAGACAGAAAAGGTTTGTCTAGAGGACCAAGTATTGTCTCTGCAAACTAGTCTAGATTCTCAGACCAAACTAGTTTCTACTCTAACCTCTGAAAAGTCAGATCTTGAGAAAGCCCTAATTGATTCACGTCAACAATTTGAGAAGTTCTCTTTTGGGTCCGAAAAGCTGACTAAGATTTGTGGTTTGGGTAAGTCCGATAGGGACAAGTCTGGTCTAGGGTTTGTATCTGGAAGTTGCTCTAGTCAGGGTAACAAGACCGTGTTTGTCAAGAGCAAAGAGCCCTTGAATCCAACTTCCTTAGAGCCTACTAGGTCACAACGTTTTGTTCCCACTTGTCATTATTGTGGAGTAACTGGACACATCCGTCCTCGTTGTAGGAAGCTTAGATTCAGTCAGCAAAACTCTAGGAAGTCACAGAAGAAGGAGAGTATCACTACTTTTCAGTCAACTCTTGAGGACTCCCTTAAGGAGCTATCTAGGATAGCACAGAGTCTTGCCATCCCAAAGCCAAAAATCCCAGCTAGGAATCCTCCTGCTAGGAGAAGAGCCAACCCTAAGGTAGGAAAGGCTAGGAGAACTTTTGAGACAAATTCTCTTGATAAACATGTTCGAGACCATGATTTTGATGATGACGATCTGTCATGTTTTGTTACAAGGGTCAGCTTCCATCCTAAACCTCAGGATATGATAGTAGCCATCTGCAATGTCGCCCTTACTGCTCTTTCAACTAGGAAGCCCGACTCTTGGTATGTTGATAGTGGTTGTTCTAGGCACATGACTGGAGACCGAAAGTGGTTCTCATCCATGGATGAGACATATCCATCAGGCAGTGTTGTGTTTGGGGATGGTGCCAAGACTAAGATCATAGGCAAAGGGACAGTTAGTACTCCTGGTCTCCCATGTCTGAAGAATGTTCTTCTTGTCAGAGGTCTAGAAGTCAGTCTGTTGAGTGTCAGTCAGATTGTGGATGAACATGACTCTGTCACTTTTGACAAGTCAAGATGTCTCATCTTAGATGGGAAAGGTAGGAGTATCATGAGAGGTGATAGGACTAGAGATCAATGTTATTGTATCTCTGCCCATGAGAAGTTCACTCCCCAAATCTGTTTTCGATCTCAAGTTGCCGAGGACCTTCTTGATCTATGGCATAGACGTATGTGTCATCTCAACCATCAAGACATTGTCAAGCTCTCTGCAAAATCCGGGGTAAGAGGACTACCTAAGCTCACAGGTAAGTCCCCAGGTATGTGTGGGGATTGCAAGATGGGTAAGCTAACCCGTACCTCTCATCCTTCACTCTCTGCTAAACCTACTTCCAAAGTTTTACAATTAGTGCATCTTGATTTAGTAGGTCCCATTGACACCGAAAGTGTTGGTGGTAGGAAGTATGTGCTTGTTATTGTTGATGATTTCTCTAGGTTTACTTGGGTAAAATTTTTGGCAAGTAAAGATGAAACTTTTGAGAAATATTTTAGCTTTGCAAAACAAGTCACAAATGAGAAGTCACATGAGAGGTTGCATATTGTTAGGATCAGATCCGATCATGGCACTGAATTTGAAAATGCCAATTTTGCTGATTATTGTGATGAATATGGTGTGCACCATGAGTTCTCTGCTCCTATCACTCCCCAACACAATGGGATAGTTGAAAGGAAGAATAGAGCATTGGTTGAGATGGGTAGAGTAATGCTAAACTCAGCTGAACTCGCTCACTCTTTTTGGGCTGAGGCTGTTAACAATGCTTGTTACACTTTGAATAGGGTTATCTTTAGGCCTGGAACCTTCAAGACTCCTTACGAGTTATGGAAGGGAAGGATACCTAATATATCACATCTCAAGGTGTTTGGGAGTCCTTGTTACATTTATAAGGATAGAGAATATCTGACCAAATTTGATGCTAAATGTGATAAAGGTATTTTTCTTGGTTATGCCTTGAACAGTCGTGCTTATCGTGTGTACAACAAAATATCTTGCAAAATTATGGAAACCATAAATGTTGCTATTGATGATTCCCTTGTTTGCTGTCACGGTTCTCCTCATGTTCCTATGCAGGAACAAGAGCCAACTCAGAGCCTAGCTCTCAAAGACAAACCTTCCACATCTGAAGTGGAAGAAGAGGTAAGTGACCCTGATCTTCCGGCTGAGATCCTCACTGATGGGATAGATGCAACCTTAGCTATCCAGAAGCCTCACAGAACTGGTAAGCGCCAAGTTCAGAAAGATCACAATTCCTCCGACATCATTGGTAAGCTTGATGAGCCAAGAAAGACAAGGGGTAAGTCTGCTCAGTTGGTAAGCAACTTTACTATGCTTAGAAGTTTTCTAGCTCTTTTCAAAAGTGAGATCAATGAGATCAATGAGATCACTTGTTATGGTTTTGTGTCCACTATTGAGCCGAAGAATGTGAAAGAGGCCTTGTTAGATGTTGAGTGGATAGGTGCTATGCAAGAAGAGCTTAATCAATTTGAGAGGAGTAGAGTGTGGCATTTAGTTCCTAGGCCAAGTGATAAGAATGTCATAGGAACCAAATGGGTGTTCAAGAATAAGTCTGATGAGAAGGGAGTGATAACCCGTAACAAAGCCCGATTGGTTGTGCAGGGTTATTCCCAAATTGAGGGGTTAGATTTTGATGAAACCTTTGCCCCTGTTGCTAGGTTAGAATCTGTGCGTCTCCTTCTAGCCATAGCATGTCATTTGAAATTCACTCTATATCAAATGGATGTGAAGAGTGCCTTTCTGAATGGTATCCTCAAGGAGGAAGTCTATGTGGCACAACCCCCAGGATTTCAGAGTGTCAGCCATCCCAACCATGTGTATAGGTTAGATAAGGCCTTCTATGGTCTTAAGCAAGCCCCTAGGGCTTGGTATGAGAGACTCTCTACACATTTGACTGAGAACGGGTATGTGAGAGGTTCTATTGACAAGACTATGTTTGTCAAGTGTACCTCTAAGGACATTATCATTGCCCAAGTGTATGTGGATGACATTGTGTTTGGATCCACATCCGAGACCCTAGTGAAAGAATTTACCACTCTCATGACTAAGGAGTTTGAAATGAGTTTGTGTGGTAAGCTTAGTTATTTCCTAGGTTTGCAAGTGTCTCAAGGAAAGGATGGATTATTCATCTCTCAATCGAAGTATGCCAAGGAACTTATCAAGAAGTTCGGGATGGAAACCTCCACTGCTGTCCAAAATCCAATGGGGACAAGTTGCAAAATCAGTGCTGATCTTGAAGGGATAGATGCTGATCTAACTCTCTACAGGAGTATGATTGGTAGTCTGCTATATCTCACGGCCAGCAGGCCAGACATTGCTTTCAGCGTTGGGGTGTGCGCTAGGTATCAAGCCAACCCCAAGGAGTCTCATGTTAAGGCGGTAAAACGTATCATTAAATATATCAAGTATACTTCTGATTATGGCATCAAGTATACTTTTGATACTAACGTTGAGATTGCAGGATACTCGGACTCCGATTGGGCCGGAGATGCTAATGACCGGAAAAGCACTTCCGGGGGCTGTTTCTTTGTTGGGAACAACTTGGTATCGTGGCACAGCAAGAAACAGAACTGTGTTTCGCTGTCCACCGCTCAGGCCGAATACATTGCAGCCGGCAGTTGTTGCACTCAGCTGCTTTGGATGAAGCAAATGCTCTCTGACTACGGATTCAAGCAAGGTATGCTATCCTTATTTTGTGATAATACCTCTGCCATCAATATCTCTAAGAATAATCCTGTGTTGCATTCTAGGACAAAGCATATAGAAATAAGGTATCATTTCATAAGGAACCTAGTTGAAGAGAAACTGCTTGAATTGTCTTTTATTCCAACTGAGCAACAACTAGCCGATTTGTTCACAAAACCACTTGACAATGCTCGTTTCATCAGCCTTCATCAGGCCATTGGTGTGGGTAACAATGATTGATTTTTCTCCCCTGTACCTAAGTATGTAGTGTAGGGTTTATTGTTCCATGGAAAATCAAAAAAATTTATAATTGTTGTTGTGGTTCTTATGGTCTCCTCAAGTTTAGGATGCCTAAGTTTGTTGATATCCCAGGATATGTTTTGGTTGATCTTAACCTAAGGATGTGTCTAGGGTTTTCATTAGCTTCCCTTACTCTAATCTTTGCATGACTATGTGTTTCTACACACTCTTCTGTGGTCTGGTTATTATGACAAATAGAAGAACTATATGTCTCACTTTAAGCTTCTCTAAGTGGTGTGCAATATGGTGAGCTATATACTTGAGATAAGTAAGTGCAGTGAAGTTGTTCCAAGCTAGTCTCAAAGTATACATTCCTTGGTCGTGACAAACGATATAAGGGTGGGAAGAAACGAGACTAGTTTGAGGTTGAAGTTGGTTGATAAAAATATTCTTTACCAAACTAATCTCAAAGTATACATTCCTTGGTCATGACAAACGATATAAGGGTGGGCAGAAATGAGGTTGGTTTGACGTCTTTGAAGAAAGGTTGGAACTTCACAAATATAACTAACTGTGTAAGCTAGCCAGTTCTCACATCTGTGAGGATTGCTGAGTTATGATCTATCCTTCTATGGGTTTGGAAAACTGTCCTTGACGTGTCCTTGTTACACGTGTTGCCCTAAAATCAACTGGTTTGGGAGTCAACGACAATGTTTTCTCGTTATATAAACCTATGAGGACGACCTTTCAGCTAGGCCTTCAAAATGAAAATAAATAACAGTGCTGAAAATGTTCTCTGGAGATATAAGGAGGGAAAAGACCTCTGGTCTCAGGTTCTTTGTGATATCTCACTGCTTATCTCAGTTGATGTAATCATATGCTCCATTGAGATTGCTTTTCACACACACACTCCTTCTGATATATGTCATGATATATGGACCATGTAATTTTGTTAGTCATATGGTCATGTGTAGTATTGTGTGAGTAGGTGAGGTTAATAGAAATCCTAGTGTCCATACTTTGTGTGTTTATGCACCACATATCCTCAAACATTGCGATTCGTTCTTTCTTTATTTTTTGCTCAAGGTGTTAAATTTGTTAGTTTCTTTTTCAAATTTATGCACTTTCTAAGGGGGAGTAAAATCAAAAATTGGGACACTCACGGGTTTACACTGTTTAAGCCTTTTTGTTGCTTGTGTTGGTATGTAAACCTTGCTTTTGCTAGGATGGCAGTTGCCTTTTGTATCTCTTATGTTGTTTGCAGTCCTAGGATGTTTTGAGTTTCTATGAGGACTTCTAGGCTTATAAGAGGGCTTTGCTTTCGGTTCTGAGATGGGCTAGGCCTATTCTCCCATGGTTTCTTGTGAGGGTCAGCTTTTGAGAAAAAGAGGGGGAGACTTCCCACAGCCGTTGGGGGTTTGCAATTCTCAAGACGGCTACGTCTAATCAGGGTTGCTTTTTGCATGCCTATTAAAAACTAGTTTCTCCTTCCACTCTTTCATCTTCTTCACCAGTCACTTCGCTTCCTCATCTCTCTCTCACCAATTCTCATCTCTGTTTCTTCATCCTCATTCCTCTCCTCCATTCCCATGGCTGAACCAAACCAAAACTCTGCTGCAAAAGAAACCGGGTCAGTGACCTCTCCAATGGTTTCTTCTTCGCTCCGAGCGAATTCTGATCCCCTGCTTACTGCTTCTCAAGTGTTGAGAGCCTTCTCCTCCTCTCCGAGTTCTACTCCCATCTCCTCCGCTGTCGCTACTCCTTCCCTTGTCCCTGTACAAGTGGATTCCACTATCGTTGCACCTCATCCATCCACCAAAGAGGTTGAAGCCTCCATTGCTGCAACTTTGAATGAAATTAGGAAGAGAAAGGGCACCATTCATGCTGGGTCTGCTCGGGCCAAGAAGATCAAGCCTTCTGGCATGGGTCGCACTCAAGGGATACTCGATGCCCTTGCATCCCGCTCCCAGGGATTTGCCAAGTCCGGACCTTCCTCCACCGGCGCCGCCCCCAAATCTGCCAAGGATCCACTTCCCAAGGTTGGAAAACAGCCCAAATTTCCAATTCTTGATGACGATGATGAAGAAGAAGAGCCTATGGAGCTCTCTGGTTCCTCCAGTTCTGATCCGGAATTTCGCGCTCCTCGCCGTCGTATCACCAGGAACTCCGGCAAGCCAATCGCCGGCTCTTCTAAGTCTGGATCGAAGGATTCCTCTGGACCTTCCAAACCTTCCAAAGCCAAGCCTATTGGAGCCCAGGATGGGAGACCCTCGTTGCCTCTTAAGAAAAGGATGTTTGAGGTAACTGATATCCCCTCTAAATCCCATTTCCGTTCCAATAAAGCCATGTCCGTCTTCTCTTCTGTCACTATCAGTAGACCCATTATCTATGAGAAGCCATTTGATTTTACAAATATTCCTCCAGCAGTTAAGCTTTTTGTTGATAGGCTAGGGTGGGTCAAAGCTTTGGAGTCATTTCCTAGGGTCAACATCTCTTTAGTTCAGGAATTCTATGCTAACTTCCCTGAGAATGTCCCTTCTGAGATTAAGCTTAGGTCCACTGATCCCATTATGGTTTGGGTGAGGGGAGTGGAAGTTGATATCCGGCCAGCTAGGATACGTGAGGTCTTATCCCTCCCGATTACTGAGAAGCATACCATGACTAAGGTTTTTCAATACAGGGATTCAACAACCATAGATCACCTTGCCTCTCTCATGTACTACCCTCCTCCTACTGAGCCTCTCTCAGATCCTTTTCTCTCCAGTAGCCTCATGCCTGAGTGGTACAAGTTTATGACCTTTGTAGCTAGGTCTCTTCTCACTCCCACAACCCAAACCAGCAAAATCACTCACCTGCAAGCTGTTTTGATTGCCTACTTCTGTGACAAAACCAAGCCTCTCCTTCCAGCCGAGTACTATATCTTTCAGGCTATCAGACGCGCTGCTATCCCTCAGCGTCTCTCTGTCTCCAGCTCCATTGTTTTTCCGGCTGTGATCACTCTTCTCTGCATCAAGAGCAATGTCCCATTCCATGGCGATGATGCTCTTGCCCTGCCTGTCAACCCTGTTGACCGTGTCACAATTGCCAAATCCGCTGCTCAGTCCGGGTTATATGTTGAGTCTTTGAAGCAGACCTTGCTGAAAAAGGAGATCAAGCTCATTGTGGACAAGGCAATGCAGGAGGCAGTCATTGGTTTTAGGGACTATGTTGGACATCAGTTCTACACCTTCAAGAAGGAGATGCCTGCGATCTTAAGGGAGTTTGAGCGCAGCAGAGATGAGGATGCCTCTGGTTCTTCCACTGCTTCTTCTCAGGATCCGCATGCCTCCTCTGATCCTGATGATAAGGAGAGTGAAAGTGATGATGATGTGATCCGCAGGGAGTCCAGTGATGATGAGGATGCTTCTATTTAGGTTTTCTGTTGTGGTTTTCTGCATTAATGTTGTTTTTATCCATTCTCGGATGTAGGTTGTTTTTATGTTGAACATCGGTTTCTCTGTTTCCCTTTGGCATTCACTGCCAAAAAGGGGGAGAACTAATTGTAGGGCTTATGTTGTCAAAACTCTGAATTATGTATGAATGCTGTGTGGTTATTTTCTTGACTTATGTTGTTTGCTGGTTATGCTATTCTGTTGGTTATGATGCATGATTGTCTTGGTATCCCACAGCTTGTGTTTCATAAGAGTTTTTGGCCCTCCATACCTTCACTTGTTCTTGAGATGTTTGTGCAGGTGTTTAGTCTATTCTTGTGTTTAGAACCAGCACAACCTTTGAAGGTGTGTTTTGATCAGGAATGCCAAAGGGGGAGATTGTTGGTACAAGAATTGTTGGCTATCCCTTTATGATCAAAACACAAGGATACATGCTACATGTTGTAGCCTGGTAGCAAGGACTACTCAAGTGAAGAATGAAGAACCTGACAGATTTCATATGCATCAGTTAGTTCATGCATGTGCATCACATTCATTCACTAAGGATGGCAGCCGTGCTTGCCATCCCGATTACACGGATACCCCTGCTGTATCTGTTCTATCTTCTGGGTCTGACCATGTGCATATTCAAATGTGCTTGCTTCAGTTTTCTAAGTGTTTGAATTTCAAATACCTTTTAGCAAAACATTAGTCTATTCATACTTGAGCTCCAAGTTAGTCTAGGGTGGTGTGGCAAACCAACCCGTGACCACATAACTTGAGCCTTTGGGAACCAGCTGGATTTTGGTGATTCAAAAAACCAAGTTGACAGCTGCCTATATGTTGCACCGCCCAAGCTATCAGCTGTCCTAAGTGTCCTTTTAGGAAAAGTGGTTTTGTAGAGTCTTTATGTTTGACTAAATCTAGCCTAGTTTTCCCAAAACCTTTTGTCTTATCCTTTTGGCTTTAGTCTTTCCTAGGAAAGTCTATTCTCAGCTTTTGTCTTGTGAGTGGAGGGATCCCTAGGGTACTATCCGTCCTAGTCTCCAGAAAAGCAGCTTAAAGTCCAAAAGAATCTTGTTGATGTGGCAAACGTGCTTGCTTCCTCATAGCTGTGCACTTTGCCTATAAATAGAGAGCAAGACCTCTCTTGCTCCTTGGTTGTTGAAAATTGTCATTTGCATTTTCTCCCTTTGAGTCTTAGCTTTATTGCTTCCTTGCTCCTTTGCTCTAAGTCTTCCTTGTTGATTATAAATCTTAGAGCTGAGCATCAAAACATTTTCAAAACCCATTTCATTGTTCATTGTTCATGCATACCTTGAGGGTGTCTAGGTGATGCAACCCGGTGAAGTCTTCATAAAGAATTAGCAAAGGTGTTAGCTAAGTTCGTGTGAAGCAAGGTGTAAGCTGTCCGTGAGAATTAGCTAAAGGTGTTAGTTGAATTCTGCATAGAAGCTTAGATTCGTGCTATGTGTAAAACACTTGAGTGACAAGAGAGCAAGTTCAGTTGTGTGCTAGTAGTTAGACTAGGCAGGATGGCTAGGTGTTGTGCCATCCTCTGAGTTGTGAGTCTTGTAAGAAGTGTCTTTACAATAGTGGAATCGTTTGTCTCTCAAGAGTTAGAGGCACGCAGTTTTTCTCCCTGGGTGCAGGGTTTCTGCGTATAAAAAACGTACTGGTGTTATATCTTTTACTTTCAGTACTTGCCTTTTTATCTACACAACTTAGTCTCACAGCAAACAGGATAGCACAATCTTTGCTATCCTTGTGCGCGGGATAGAGCAAAAAAGTTGTCAGGGCCTATTCACCCCCCCCCTCTAGGACCTTCAGAGAGGGTGTTTGTCCAGTTTTCAAGTCTTCCAGTTGGCTTCTCATGATGGAGGAAAATCTGAGGCTCATGCTTACAATGTCCTTTGATGAAGGAAAATCTGAGGCTCGTGAAGAACAGTGGCCTTTGTTTGGATAAACAATTTGAGCTGCCATTCCATACAGATACAGTACAGTGAATTATCTTGACGGTGCAGTATATAAAAGTTTTGATGTACAGTACAAACTTACAAATATAATTGGGTGGAATGGGGTAGAAACTCACAATTAAAACTCCTCTGGATGGAGATGATCATCTTTATCTCTATATGCTTCGAGGTAACATCCCATTAAATTCTATATATATTATCAGAAGCCCAGTTGGAAGACAATAGATCTTCCATATGTGGCTCAATCAGATTATCAGTTCAACGAACTAAACATACAATAAGCTTTTAGCGAGCTTCTACAATCGTACATGTGACATCATTCACCGAATAAGCTCCTTCGTTGCCGGATGGCTCTCTACTAGGACTTATTCTCCTCGTTAAAAATGCTGGTCGTCCTGGTGAAGGAAGAGCTGCATCATTACCTAACATTGAAACAACTGCTGACAGAGTTGGTCGGTCAATTGCAAATTCTTGCACACACAACAGCGCGATTTGAATACACCTTATAACTTCACTAACAAGGTAAGGTTCACCTATAGATGGATCAATGATTTCCACAGCTTTGCCTTCTATCCACAACTCCCAAACCTGAAAATAGTTTAAACATCATCAAGTTAGCTAGATAAGTAGGGAGTATATATGTCCATGATAGATTAATAATCATCGTTTCCACATAGCTAGACTTGCATGCTTACATGTCCAACCATATTTGAATTTGGATACTCCTCATGGTAATAACCAACATTCTTTTTGCCGGTAATGATTTCTAGCAGTAAAACACCAAAACTATACACATCAGACTTTACTGAAAACAGTCCTTCCATTGCATATTCAGGGGACATATAACCACTGCAGAAATCAGAAAGTAGATTTTAGATGTATTCAGTATTTGTTTAGAGTACGATCATAACACATAGACAAACAATTATAATGAAATCTGCTAATAATGTTGGAGGAAACTTACTATGTTCCTACCACACGATTGGTATTCGCTTCACTTTGCTCCCCTCTAAATATTCTAGCCATACCAAAATCTGCAATTTTTGGATTTAAAGAATTATCCAATAGAACATTGCTTGCCTTCAGATCTCTATGGATAATTCTTAATCTCGAATCTTCATGAAGATACAGTACCCCTCTAGCAATCCCAAGGATAATCTCGAAGCGTCTTGTCCAATTCAAAAGTGCTCTCTTTGTTTCATCTGGATAGATGTAAAATAACCAACTGTTACTTGTTTGAAGTTAAAATGATGATTATCCAAATTGTGAATACATATAACTTGCTTCAACTTGAAGTAACATTATCCAACTGTTACTAATTGTAAATACATATAACAAAAAAAAAAGACTTACTAAAGATGAAGCAGTCCAAACTTTTGTTTGACAAGTATTCATAAATTAGAATCTTCTCTTCATCTTCAACACAACAACCTAAAATCCTAACAAGGTTTCTGTGTTGGAGTTTTGCAATCAGAAGAACTTCATTCTTAAACTCGATCCTCAACTCCTTGACCAGAATACTTGGATAGTCTTTTTATTGCTATTTCCTTTCCATCTTTAAGTATTCCCTGAAATTAATTGAATTTGAAAGATCAAAGAGAGTACCACACTACTACTTGACTCGAAGCATACACTTTTTTTTTTTCAGACATTATATAAGGGAAACTACGTACCTTATAAACGGAACCAAAACCTCCTTGTCCAAGCTTGTAGTCAATGGAGAAATCGTTTGTGGCATTTGCTAGACGAAAGAATGCTAACTCTGAGTTTATTCTATTGTCATCAAAAGCTGTTCCACCCGTAGATTCTTCGAAGTAGGATGAACCGGCCGTAAGTATAAATGAATCTTTATTTCGTCTACGCTTGCCTATCATCAAACACAGAACAAGCTAGTAATACTTCTATATATATCTTGATAGCGAAGCTTAGTTAGCCTCATGTGAGCTGAAATTTCATAATGCAAAACAGAGAAGTTTACATAACAAGTGAAGTGAGAAATTTAAACGAATGGATAGAAGGCAAGATCAAGTTTGTTACCTTTCATCTTCATCCTTACCAACCAATAAAGAAGTATGAGAAGGAAAACTGTAACAGATCCTAGTGAAATCGCCAGAGTTGCATTCTTGCTAAGATAACCCTTTGATTTTGTATATCCAGCTGCAAAGGTATGGAGGCCATGTTAATCTCTCGGTGTATACGAAATACTTCAAATATGCATTGCAACGTACATAATGTTTAACCACTTTGACAGCTTTAATTCAAGCCCATGTTGGGAAGCTTTCCAAACTAAACAAGAACTACCGAGCCAGTTGGGTCGGCTAACTTAATTGTGGCATTGTTTTGATGACATAATAGTGTGGATACCGAAGAAGTCTGTTTTTTTTTTTTTTTTTGGAAGAGACGTACCTAAAGATGCTGCATCGACTCGAACATACAAATCTTGACCAACATCAGGGTAAATCCTCATGTCCATCAAGTCCCCATGCCATATCATGCACCCAATCCCACCTCCCCTCTCATCCGCACTCGTGTAAGCCGTACAAGAGCAACTCCTCAAGCACTCAAGCTCACAAGCTTTCAAACTCGAACTCATGTTCACACGCGCCGTAGATGAGTCCGGTACTTTTACACGCGCCACCTTCACAAACCCTTCTCCGTTCCGACACGCAGACGCTTCCCTTTTCCTAACGCACCCACCCACGCTGATTCCCGAAGACCAGTCACGAGGTGATTTGGGTTCGAACCCAGGTAGGCATGTGCATGCAAACTTATAGTCCTTGTAAGGGTCACAGTTACCATTCGGACCGCACTGTCCATAGTTATCACACCACTCATGGTGTGAGATCATTTCTATCCATTGGTTTTCCTGATCATTCCACACGAGCCGTTGAAATATTCCAGATTCATCTACCACTCCTCTTATGAACAACGAGTCATCGGCAACAATATACACCGATGTCTCATCTTCACTGTTGACAAAACTCACGTTGAGGAGTCCAACTATGGTACTTATTTCGGGTACACCGCTCCATCT
This sequence comes from Fragaria x ananassa, assembly GCA_034370585.1. Classification (NCBI taxonomy): domain Eukaryota; kingdom Viridiplantae; phylum Streptophyta; class Magnoliopsida; order Rosales; family Rosaceae; genus Fragaria; species Fragaria x ananassa. The sequence goes on from CP139766.1 coordinate 1,445,764, forward strand.
GTCCCCGATCCAAGGGCCGCTCCGCCACGATAGGCGGCCACCCTTGTACACATACAACTGCGGAGACCCCCTTGTATCTATCCCATAAGTACAGCTCCCGGTTCCGGGGTCATCATCTTTTGACTTCCAAGATGTTAGGAACCGGTCTAACCCCGACCGCCGGTTCAGCCCAACCTTCATATAGGGAAGGACTGTATCTGAGGGATGATCAAAGCCTTGCCACAAAACCCTTTGGCTACTCTCACTCTCAAGCAAAACTAGGTTTCCTGTATCCAAAAGCTTGGCTATGGAATTGTTTGGAGAAGAGAGAGTAACGTTTGAAGACCAAAGTGGGGTACTAGGATCCTTTCTGTGTATGACAAGGCCTCCATCACCACTAATCGATAGCAATCCAGAGGAATCATTGACCGGGTTGTCTCTGTTTGCAACCCAGACGATGGTTTTCTCTGCAAGTTTGTTGAACCAAACTCCAACGTAGCGGTGCCGGGAATTATTTCCGGGGCTGAAGAACCCTAGGGCAAAGATTTTCCTGCTAGAGATTAAAACGTGGCCGTCTCTGATGGGTTGGTTTGGGGTAAGGGCGTCAAAGGGAAGCTGGCAAATGCTAGAGGGGAGAAGAACGAAGATAAGCAATATCTGGACAAACGCGTCGCAACTAAAACTCATGGTTAGTTTTACTCGATCTAAGTTTTTGCTTTGCTATATAGAAGAATTTCAGTGAATTATATAGTCATGCATACAAGAATTTCCACGGATATTTCGATCTGCGTGTTACTTATTGGACTGGCTTCAGTAAGTCAACAAGGAAGACTTGTATGTGAGTCCCTTAACCTCACAAGTCACACTAGTTCAATAATTCTGTCTTGCACGTCACTTATCTTTTGGCAAGAATCATATATAGGACCAACACATATCATTGTATGAACCCATGCCAAAGCCACACCAAATTCCTATATAGACTACTAATTCCGACGGGTTTGTCTATCATATCATATGGTATGACATGTGTATTGCAAATGTGTCTAATTGTATGACACATGAGAGCTTTTGAATGGGTAAATGGTCATTACTGTTTTAGGAAAAACTGTATATTTCATCAGAATGAGTGAGCTCCTTTTATAGGAGATTACAGATAACAAGATTACATGAATTTCTCCTTATTTTGTGGTACATGCCACCACAAACCATAACTATACTGACTAAGTCAACAACTGACTAGATAAACATCTGACTGAGTAAATATCTACTTTACAGGAACAATAATATTTTAATTATCCTATAACACTCCCCCTTGTTCCGTATAGAGTAGATGTTGCTTTCTTGATGCTTCTGTAATACCTCCTTAGAATCCTTGTCAAGTTAAAACCATGGCAAGAGAGAAAAAAAAAATGACCTCGAACAAGTAAAAGAGTGCAGATCGTCGTAGACGATAATATGACACTTATCTAGGTTGCCTCGTTAAAAAACCTTACCAAGTAATAAAAACCCTTTGGGATAAAAACAACCTTGGTCAAGGAAAAAAAAGAGTACAACGTGTCCTTCACATTTAGAAACTTTCATGTGTATGTCAAACTCCCCCTGAAGTCTACATCTCCCTCTGATTCCAGCAATCAGGTTAGCTTAGATAAGCTGAGCAATCCTATACTTTTCACATGCTTCTCAAATGTGGATTTGGCTAGTGACTTGGTAAATAAGTCTGCCACATTGTTCTCAGATCGAACTTGATTCACTTGGATCTTGAGAAACTGTTGTTGTTGCTGATTATAGAAAAATTTGGGCGAAATATGCTTGGTGTTGTCGCCTTTTATGTAACCTAGCTTCATATGCTCAATGCATGCAGCATTATCCTCATAAATGCATGTAGGTTCATCTGTGGTTGATTCTAGACCACTTGATCTTCGAATATGTGCAATTATGGCTCTCAATCATATGCATTCCTTAACAGCTTCATGTAGAGCAATAATCTCAGCATGATTCGAAGATGTAGCAACGAGAGTCTGTTTTGTAGACCTCCAAGATATCGCGGTGTTTCCCATGGTAAAGACATAAACGGTCTGGGAACGACCTTTGTGCGGGTCAGAAAGATACCCAGCATCAGCAAAACCAACCAACACATCACATGGATTGTTGGTGTAAGGGGTGAAGGAACAAGTGGCGACACCCTCACTGGTGGAGTCCTTGCTTCCTGCAATGAAAGCCTTTCTTCTTGCCTCTCTGTAGGGATAGAACAAGCCCATATCTATCGTACCCTTTAAGTACCGGAAGATTGTCTTTATGCCAGTCCAATGGCGTTGCGTGGGCGCTGAGCTAAATCTAGCTAACAAGTTTACAGCAAATGAGATGTCCGGTCTTGTGCATTGAGCTAAATACAGTAATGCACCTACTGCACTTAGGTAAGGCACTTCAGCCCCCAAGACTTCTTCGTCCTCATCCTTTGGACGAAATGGATCCTTTTTTGGATCTAGGCTGCGGACGATCATGGGAGTGCTAACAGAATGAACTTTGTCCATGTTAAATCTTCTCAACATTTTGTGGACATAAGCTGACTGGTGGACTAATATTCCACTACTGCGGTGCTCTAGCTCTAGTCCTAGGGAAAACCGTGTCTTCCCAAGATCTTTCATCTCGAATTTAGATTTCAAATACTTTGCAGTGTCCTTTAACTCCTCAAGAGTCCCAATAATGTTCATGTCATCAACATACACAGCGACAATTGCAAATCCGGAACTTGTTTTCTTAATAAACACGCATGGGCATAGTTCATTATTCACATATCCCTTCCCAATCAAGTATTCACTTAGACGATTATACCACATATGTCCAGATTGCTTTAATCCATATAGTGAACGTCTCAACCTTATTGAGAATGCGCTCCGTGGTTTAGAGCTACTTGATTTGGGTAATGGAAGTCCATTAGGAACTTTCATATATATCTCTGAATCCAGATCCCCATAGAGATATGCAGTAACCACATCCATAAGCTGCATGTCAAGCTTTTCAGAAACTACCAAACTGACAAGGTAGCGGAAAGTTATAACGTCCATTACAGGAGAGTATGTCTCCTCGTAGTCAATTCCAGGGCGTTGTGAGAAACTTTGCGCCCAAGGCGGGCTTTATATCTTAATACCTCATTCTTCTCATTTCGCTTTCTAACAAAAACCCATTTATGTCCCACAGGCTTTACATTTGGCGGGGTTAGCACTACCGGGCCAAATACCTGTCTCTTTGTTAGTGAATCTAATTCAACCTGGATTGCTTCTTTCCATTTGGGCCAATCTGCTCTCTGTTGACATTCTTCAACAAAGCGATGTTCGATATCATCATGTTCTATGATTTCCTGTGCAACTGAGAATGCAAATGCATCATCAAGGATCACAGATTCTCTATCCAGTATCTCATGTACGCTAGCATAATTCATTGAGATCTTTTTATTCGCTGTACTTGGATCAACAGTTGGAATTTCCTCCAAATTGGTCTTCTCACGGACATAGCTATAGTCAGGAATAATTTCATGAGTTGGATTTTGAGTGTTGATGATCAATGGATTAAGTTGTGCCAAACTCCCCCTCTTTCTAGGGCGAGTATCCATCGAACCTGCAGGTCTCCCCCTTTTCATTTGGGGAGCCACGACCTTAGCCACCACACGTCCACCAAGTGTGGTGGTGGTACCGCCTCCTATATTGGGAGCAGCGGCCTCACATCCTCCTTGTGGGATGTCTATCCTTGCAGGCACATTTGCAGCAGGTATATGTGATCTCGTCACTTTGGCAAGGTCAGTAAACGCATCAGGCATCGAATCTGCTACGTTTCCAATAAAGCTCTCTAATTCTCTGAACTTCACTATCTGCTAGTGCAGAGCGGGGATCAAGATGAGACAGAGTGGGAACAGACCACTACAATTCCTGTCGTTTTTGTGAAACATTGTTGTTCCTTCCTCCCCCTAACGATGGGAAGGTTGTCTCATCAAAGTGACAATCCGCAAATCGTGCGGTAAATAGATCGCCTCTCAAGGGTTCTATGTAGCGGATTATAGTTGGTGACACATATCCAACATATACACCTATTCGTCTCTGAGGACCCATTTTTTGGCGTAATGGTGGCGTGATAGGCACATAAACTGCATAACCAAAAATGCGTAGATGTGAAATATTCGGCTCATATCCAGTAACCAACTAGTACGCAGAAAATGGTTGTCTAGCAGCGGGTCTGAAACGAATAAGTATGGCTGCATGTAATATCGCATAAGCCCAAGCAGAAGTAGGTAGATTGGTGCGCATGACCAAAGCTCGTCCAACCATTTGAAGTCTTTTAATGGCGGCTTCTGCGAGACCGTTTTGGGTATGTACATGGGGAACTGAATGCTCAACATCAATCCCAATGGACATGCAATAATCATCAAATATTTGCGACGTAAACTCCCCAGCATTGTCAAGACGTATTGACTTAATAGGATGATCTAGGTGGTGAGCCCTCAAGCGAATAATTTGTGCCAGGAGTTTAGAATATGCAGCATTTCTTGTGGACAAAAGTGCGACATGTGACCATTGTGTCGAAGCATCCACCAGTACCATGAAATATCTGAATGGCCCTCATAATGGGTGGATAGGTCCACAAATATCACCTTGGATACGTTGTAAGAATGGAATGTTCTCTTTAGTGTCTTTAGCATAGGACGGTCTCGATCCCACTTTGGCTAAAGAACAGGCTTTGCAGAATGAACGATGAGCATTTGATATGACCAATGAGGATGTTGGTTCAAGCTCAAAGTCATCATTGACTTGAGAAGCATGATATGGAACTAAAGCGCCATTGTTGGTGTTAGTTCTTTTCCGCTGGGAGTTTGTAGCGGCATCAACATCTAACTGACGATACTTGCTTCCTTTCACTCTGAAGAAGGGATGTCCGTTTGAGTTTTTCAAAATACGGATCATCATATCACGACCTGGATGTCCCAGTCTGTCGTGCCAAAGCCTATATGTGTCTGAATCCCATAAGTGATTTCTCATGACATGATTAGATTCAACAACTCGAATGGTTGTTATACATAGCCCATTTGGCTGACACATTAGTTTCTCTAATATTCGGTTTCTTCCAAAATCATTAGAGGTAATACATAAGTATTCAATTCCATTCTCACAATGCGTATTTGTATGGAGTCCGTTGGCTCGGATGTCTCTACTACTCAAAAGGGTTCTTGGGGCCCTAGGAGTATAGAGAGCGTCCTTAATGGTGAGGATAGTGCCATTTGGCAACATAAATTGGGCTTTACCACGTCCTTGGATCAATTTCGTAGATCCTCCCATCATTGTGGTTAAAGATATTCGACAAGGCATAAAGTCGATAAAGAGTTGTCTATGGCGAAACATAGTGTGTGTGGTTCCACTGTCAATGAGACATTCTAGTTCTCCGAGAAACATACTTTTCAACTTTAAATTGCAGAACTGATCGGTGGTGCAGGGGGGCACGCTGGGGTGCGGGGGGAACGCTGGGGATAATTGAATATCATTGCAATAGTTGGTAATACCAAAATCAAGAACACCCCCTCTTTGGCAAGGTACCTCTTTGACTTCTTTGCATATTTAGCTAAAGAGTGGGAAAACAGGGAAATAAGTACTCAGATATTGCCAAATATCAATGCATGACAAATAAACATATGGGATGATAGATGAAGAAATTCTTACGGAATAAAGTACCTGCCACTATTGCATTGGCATGTATGTATAAGTCTTGTCCTTGTCGTTCAATATACTGCTTAGTATCCATTAAATCTCCATACCAGGTCATACATCCACTTCCATTCCTGATATCTGCACTGGCATATGCCAGGCAAGAGCAGTTACTCAAACACTTCTGCTCACATGCTTCCAGACTCATATTCTTATCCAATTCGACATTGGAAGTATCTGGAATATTTACATTTTCCATCCTTACGAAACCCCTCACCGTTCCTACACATGGATGGAGCCCCGTGTTGCCTCTTGCACCCACCTGACTCTTCTCTTAATTTCCAATCCTGTGGGAAGGTGGGTTCATATCCAGGAAAGCATGCACCATTTCACCCAGTTAGCCGTGTGCGTATTGCAAATTCCAAAAGGGCCACACTTACCATACTTGTCATAGACATCTGTTTGGTGCTGACCAAACGATGACCCACGCCTGCTGCTCTCCCTGCCATGCGCTGTTGAACTGATCCGGATGTACCAGACCCAGATATCACTATTATTGAGTGAACCGAATGGTCAAGAACAGTCCATGTCGTAGAAACCTCATCTTCATTGTTCGCAAGAATTATGTCAAATGTACCATTGCTGCTTTGCCTGCTTATTTTATCACTCACAAAAACTGCATCACGTTCACTTAACCACCCCCATTTAGCATGATTGTTGTAAAATATTATCTGAGGGGATCCATACAGTTCGGTCTTTAATGAGCAATTCCCCGTTTCAGGATCATTGTTTGAATTCCACGATGTGAGGTACATGTTCTTACCATGGTCCACTCCAATTTTCATATTTGGAAGAACATGTGTAGGATGATCGAAGCTCTGCCATAAGACATTACTGTGGTTGGTGTCTTGATTAACCAAAACCAGGTTTCCTGAATCCAGGAGCTGTGCCATGGTATTAGTGTCACTTGGTGAGACAGAAACATTTGATGACCACAGAGGAAGGCCTTGGCTATTACTATGCGTTAAAACGAGATTTCCATCAGTACTAATTGTGAGAATTCCTGAGTTATCATTGACAGGATCGTCTCTGTTAGCTACCCACACAACCATGTCTTCTGAGAACTTGTACCAGACTCCAACATAGCGTTTTCTGGATGTGCCAGGGCTAAAGAATCCAAGTACAAAGGTCTCGTCGTTGGAGAGCATCAAGTCACCATCTCTGATTGATTGGTTGAAAGTGATCATGGTAGAACAATTGCACAACTGGAGAGCAAGGTTTTTGAGAGTGCATACTTGCAGAGCAAGGTTTTGAAATGAGTGTTTCTTCTACCTCGTTGTATATTTCTTTTCTTATTCAAGGTTGTGAAAGGAGAGTTTCTTCTACCTTTTTGTTTCTTTCTCATTTTTTATTTGAAATAAAGTGAGCAATAGATTATAGAAAATCCTACCAAAGTTGAATTCTCTGGAAGAAGATGAAAGCCCTGATAAACTAATAGGACCAATTTTTGGCGCCATTACACATTAAAACAGTGCCAAATTTAATGAAAAACGTGATGTTCATTTTAGGATGAAACTTAAAACTATAAAATCTTTAAATCTAGAACTTTTGTCATAAGATGGAGTTAGTACACCATAGTTACATAGAAGCTTATCAAGCAATTTGTTGTTTCACTACTACTGGGTCGCATAAAATATTTTTAATCTTTTCCTCAAAAAAAAAAAAAAGTTTTTTTTAATCTACTGTTAAAACCAAGGACAGTAAATGAAAGGCAGGGTAACAAAACAGGGGAGCAGGTCATTCATTAAAAATCTTCGTAACCCTCTTCTGGAGAAAATTTTCTTTTCTTCATCCACTGGTAGGCAGCTTCTAAAATCTTGAGATTTGGCTTCTCACTTTCTTCCGGGAACAAGTAATCGATGTATTCCTCGTACCCCGCAGAACCGTCTTCAGTTTCTATTTGCCTCCTTCTCTTTAGTTTCTTTGGCAGCATAGGTTGAACTAAGCTAAAATCACCCAAATTCCCAAAGCTAGTTTCCATATTCAACCATTCTTCCAACAACCTACTTCTTCCTTCCTTCTTATCAGGTTCTGAAGCTGGAAAATAGTTTAGAGCTCTCTCAAAAACCCTTCTAGCACGCTTGATGCCTTGTTTCTTCTCTTCACGAAAGCCAGCATCATCATCATCCTTGGCAAGAGCTTCTGCCTCAAATTTGGCATAACGTATCCACACCTCCAGGTGCTGCTCCATCCAGTCTAGCTGTCTCTCGTAAAGTTTTCTGGCTCTGTCAAACTCAAATTCAGACAGTTCAAAGTCGATGTAGGCCTTCCACATTTCATCATGATTGTCAAGTTCTTGTTGGCTGATTGCGAGTTCAAAAAGGTACCTTGCTCGTTCTGTTTCACCTAAACATTTCTCAAACTCTGCATACGTGATCCATGCATAAAAACTCTGCATATTCCAAAGCAAATACTTATGATACAACGTCCGACAACGATCTATATTTCCAAGTTGCAGCTCAATTTCAATGTAGTTCTTAAATATCTTCAATTTAGGTGCCTTGCCTATAGCATTACCAAGAATGCTCCGTGCGGCGGTGAGATTCAGCTGTCGAATCTCAAACTTGGCTGCAAGAATCCATATTTTCGCAAACGAGAATTTCTTATGAGGAATCAGATTAAGGCACTCTCTGTAGACCTCTCGTGCACGTTCCACATCTCCGGTATCAAGTTCCTCATATAGTGCATAATTAATCCACAGATAAATATATCGGTTCCAATACCGCTTCTCATTAGCCGGAGGAACATTGGCAATAGCTCTCTCGTACACCTCTCGAATTCTTTCCCTATTCCCTGCACTCTCTTCTAGCCTTATATAATCAAACCAGGAGTCGTAGTTTAGAGGATTCTTCCTAACCTCATCCTCATACTCAAACCTCCTCGTTCCCACAATAGCATCCTCAATACCTTCTCTATCCCCATATCGCTTCTCAAAGCACACAAACTTCTTAACCAGATCCTCAGCTCTAGTTTTCGGTACGTGATCCAATCCAAATTTATAAACACACCTTGCTCGATCAACATTTTTGCATTGCTCTTCAAACTCAGCGAAAGCAATAAACAGCTTCTCGGACCCTTCATCATCAGCCAGCATCTCAACTGCCCTCTCAAACACGTTCCTAGCCCTCAGAACATCACCACCAATCTTCACGTCAAACTTGGCATACCGAATCCAAGCTTCAACCCCATGATGACATTGTACATACCTCTCGAAAATCGCTCTAGCACGCTCGACTTCATTATACCGGACCTCAAACTTGACAAACGCGAGCCAGTCTTCCTTCTCCGGCATCCAACTCATCCACCTCTCGTAAATCTGTCGAGCACCGGCCACATTCCCAATCATCTCTTCCATATGAACATACTTGTACCAAAGCTGGTTTACTCTCGGCAAGTATTGGACGGCACGGTCCAACACATTCCTAGCATAGTCTTTTTTTCCGTTTTGCATCTCCATCTCCGCATACTTGATCCAAAGCGTGGAGTTCTTATAATCTACATCGACGGCTCGCTCAAACACAGAGCGTGCACGTATCAAGTCCTTCTGCTTATCCTCCCATGTTGCATACTTGATCCACTCACTGATATTCTGCCTTGCTCGCCGGATTCGGTCCTCGAATTTCTTACGTTCTCGGAGAAGATTATCTGCATGCTCATCCGGGTCTGCGATTTTCTGTTTGGGAGGTCGGAATTCTGGCTCCTGTTGCTCACGGGCCTCCCGGAGGATTTGCTCGGCGGTGATTTGGATAGGGTTTGGTGTTTTGTTCTTAACCCTAGCTGGTTTTGGTAGGTTGATCTTCTTATTCTTTCGTGTTAGGTCGTCTGCGTCTTTGTCAGAACCCATTGTATGTTGTGGATTGATATTCTGCCTTGCTCGCCGGATTCGGTCCTCGAATTTCTTACGTTCTCGGAGAAGATTATCTGCATGCTCATCCGGGTCTGCGATTTTCAGTTTGGGAGGTCCGAATTCTGGCTCCTGTTGCTCACGGGCCTCCAGGTGGATTTGCTCGGCAGTGATTTGGATAGGGTTTGGTTTGTTCTTAACCCTAGTCGGTTTTGGTAGGTTGATCTTCTTATTCTTTCGTGTTAGGTCGTCTGCGTCTTTGTCAGAACCCATTGTATGTTGTGGATCTGAGAAGAAAGGATGTTAGGGTTTACAGAAAGAAGGGTGTGATTGTGTGATACCTTTTATTGGTGATCAGTCCGTACTTTGTTTTTGATGCGATATAGAACTCTATATTTTGGGGATGAGAGGTTAAGTAGTTATAGAACTCTATACTTCATCGCAATTCGCAAAATAAGGATTCTGGTGAGCTTTTCCCGTTTAGATTAGGAATCCTTGCTCTAGTCATATTTGGATTAGTTGCAGCACATAACCTTATGTCCGTCATTGAATCTGTTCTTGGTGTCCGTCGTCGACCCAGAGGTCTTCTCTTTTCTTCAGCTTATTTGAGTTCTTTTGTCTGTAGTTAGAAACTTAAAATATGATTAATGAATTCAATTTTGGGTTTTGTTATGATTTGGCAAACGAGTTGATATATAAGAGCCTATGTGTAGAACTCATATATCTATGTTTAGATCTCACCGCTAACTGGAATATATTCTTAGAGACGTAGTGGAAGCGTTTTAACATGATTCCTGACACGGATTAGTCTATGTATCTGGGAAGCATTTGAGGAACCGTATGATCTCGATAATAAAAAAAGGTCCGGTTCATGAGACATTAGTTTTGACACAAATTTTGACACTATTTGCTGGTTATTAAATTTAAAAACATTTAACGGTCTAGATCAATTGTAAATATGATGTCAACCTATAAAATTTGACGTGGCGTAACCTAATTTCATAATAAATCAAATTAAAAGAAAAGAAAAAAATCTAAATCTAAAATCTGAAAAATAGATCTGTGCGATATACAGAAAGAAAAAAAAAGACGACATAAACAAAACGAAGGGAAGAAGAACACAGACCAAGAACGAGAAAGAAGAAAATAATAAAGAGGAGCAGGAAGCGATTTTGAAGGCGATCACTTCCAATGTTGCTTTGCTTATGTACTGGTGAAATTTCCAGGAAACAAATGAAGCCATTGATTATGTACAATGATGATGCCAATTGTCTTTGTAAACGTCCCTTCTGCCGATTGTCTTTGTAAACGTCCCTTCTTTTGTAGAAGTAGCGCTTCAATTGTCATAGACTCATAGTTGATTAAAACAGTGATTAAGTGAACCATGAGAGGCAATGATGTGAATCATTGCCATGATTCAAGAACATCAATACTCTTTTTTTTTTGGAAATGAAATATATTCATTGAGGGAAGAGTCCCGGTGCCTAAACGGCTTACAAACAGCAAATAAAACAAGAAAACTCATCATCTAAATCAACATAGAAATAGACACTGAAGAGTTTTCTTGCCAACAAAAAAGAGAGCAGCGACCAGACCAGCCGTGCTCAATCCCTTTCTACATGAGGGCAGGGCAATTCATCATTGCGAAGAACATTAGTGAGGAAAGGTGGTGGCTGGGAAGCCCATCGCAAACGATCCACCCTTCCGAAGGCAAGCCATGATTCAAGAACATCAATACTACTCTTACATGAGAAGCTAGCAGACGAACCATGTGAACCATATATTAATGTGCATATGTGGTATCTGTTATATATATATATATATATATATATATATATATTTTTTTTTTTTAAATCAATTCTTGCTCTTCTTTATTATTTTCTTCTTTCTTGTTCTTGGTCTGTGTTTTTCTTCCTTTCGTTTTGTTTATGTCGTCTTTTTTTCTTCTTCTTTATATCGCATAGATCTATTTTTTAGATTTTAGATTTTTTCTTCTTTTCTTTTAATTTGATTTATTATGAAATTAGGTTACTCCACATCACTTGCCACGTCAATTTTTGTAGGTTGACATCATATTTACAATTGATCTACACTGTTGAATGACCAACAAATAGTGTCAAAATTTGTGTCAAAACTAATGTCCCATAAACTGGACTCATACAAAAATATAAAAAAATTTGGCGAGAAAACAAACCCTATAACGACTAACAACCAAGCCTAAAAGCTCATGAATGATAAAATCGAATACAAAACAAACTAGAAAACATAAAATGCTGGAAATAATTAAATTGCTGTTTTGAGGTCAAGAGATGGCTAAAAATAGCTCATATGTTGAGGCAAAACATCGAGTTTGACTCGTCTTACTGTTCCCATTTCAGAAAGATATAATAATTAGCGGGAACGGCTGCTGTGTACGCAGTACTCCGAGTACTGCAGCTGTCGTTTGACTTTCTCAAGCGGTGTGATAGAAAGCACGCGCCAAGCGCGCGTCTCGCGTGGAAAAGAGCAGGTTTTTTTTTTACCCCTTCGGTCTGGAGAGCCTTCTTCTTCTTCCTTTCCTTTTCTTCTCATTTGTCAACCTGCAACAACTCCTTTCACTATCTCTTCCCAAACAGAGCTTCCATCAATTACCCCTTCGGGTTTGTCCATATAGTTTTGTTTCCCTCAGCAACCTGGATCCACCGATCAAATTCGCAGATCGGTTTACGTAGATCTGGAAACGGGGTTGTCGACTTCGCTCGGAGCGATCTCCCAATCGCGTGCAAAGGTATCTTCTGCACTTTCATGTAATTCTCCCGCCTCGCAAATATACCCGGTCGGGTATTACCCGATGCAAAGCTTCTTCAACACTCCTCTTCACTGTTCGGAAAGTTACCCACCTCCACCGGCTCGTTCGCGGAGGGAGAATTACTGAGAGTCATGCACAACACGCGCTAAAAGCTTCTCCACCCGCTGCTTGACACGTGCTCCAGACAGCCGCAGTACTCAAGGTACTGCGTACTTTCCAGAACACACAAATACGACTCGGCTAGGACGTCTTGTTGTTGAGGATATATTTTAAAGCAAAGGTCCCTAGTACCGGAGGAAAAGCTGAAGCTTCACTATACATTGTCGTCATTTAGTCTTCCATGCATGATGCATCATTGGTGGCTTGGTGCTTTTGGGTGATTCAACAGGTAAATGAATTATGATCCCTATCTTTTCTGACACACAGTGGCAGAATTTATTGAACAGCAAATCGTTTCTCGTTTTTGTGGTCACTTTCTTGAATCCTGTCTTTTTAGCGTTGGATGTGTATGAAGGTGGATGAGCTTGTAAAATTCAGTGTTGTTCAGGCTGGCTAGTTGAAAAGACAGGAATGGAATACAAAGATATCATATGATTCCAGACCATTCAATTAGAAGACAGAAACAAAAAAAAAAAAAAAAGATAAAGGAAAGGAAACTGCATGTTCAGCTGCTATATATTGTTTCTGTTATTCTTCATTACTAGATTACACACACACACAACCATTACCCCAGTCTGCTGCTTAGACAAGATCCTGCAAATTAAAGTGGGATCCCTTTGTGCTATGATCCCGCTCAAGGCACTTCTGTTTGTTCTTTAGGCTTAAATTTAAGGTCTATCTAATGGTTCTGGATTTCTGGGATTCCAGACCATTCAATTGCTGATGTAAAATTTGGATACTTTAGAGCATATTAAATGGAGGGTAGTAAAAGAGATTTCCTTATGACCTTCACCAATGTAGCAGTTGTCTTAATTGCCAGCCTATTCCCAGTTGCTGTTAGTGTACATAGCCCTACTTTGTATTGAAATATTTATATTAGATCTTGTTTCTCAAACTGGATTAAAGAAATAAATAATCAGCCATATATATGATTTGGTATTCACAATAGTTAGTATTTACATCCTCTTGAGTCTTGAGGGTTGGTGTTTTTCCAATCCCTTTTTACAACTATGATTTAATTCGTCTGAAAAAAACATGATAAGGCTCATGTATGTTTGGTTAACACATTTTCCCACATGCCTTAAGGGGCTCTTATTTAATAAGGGTATATATTGCCTTTTTGAAATATTCTTTGGCCTGGAGCAAGTATTGCCAAAGGGTCATAAGTAGATTTTCTTTGCACAAATTTTTCCCAGTGTGAGCCAAAGTGGGACTGCCATTCTTCTTGTTTGGTGTAATGCGGTAGATATTGCTTGACCCCAAGATTGGCTGTTTCACAGAAATCTAGAATTCTTTTGTTCTGAATTAACATGTGTTCTAGACCATCTGTTCCAGTTGAAGAGGGAACTGCAGATGTGAGGAATGCAACTAAGTAAAAAATATGTTCCTCCGGTGTAACCACGGAAGTTCTGTTGTCCCACCTGAAATAGGAATTACATCAATCATTAAGACAATTGCTAACTATAGGAAAAGTTAATTTGGAGATAAATTAAGCACATTTGAGGATGTAACTGTTACTTTGATCTGTTAACTGGATAGATGAGGATAGGGCCGTTGCTTGTAGCTGTAACGATATTGCCGAACACTCCTCGAGCAAATGTATGAATTTTGCTCTTTGGTATAAGAAGATTGATCCAGGGGTGTGGAATGTCCCATAGATGTTTCGAGCGTAGTTTCATCTCAGATACATGTACCCTGTCCAAGAAATCTGTGTATGTAACTTGTGACACAAATAGCGTGGAAGGGATATAGCTCAATTGAGACAGCAACTTGTCAACTTCCTGCATATATGTCGCAAACAAATGTATGAGTGGCATTCACTTATATGTTCTCACTGAACGATTATTATTTTCTCATTATTTAGAAAGCTTTGAGCATGCTTCACCTGATTTATTATATCAGTCTTGTCCAAGTTGAAGTATTTGGCCAGTTCTAGGCAGTATAGAGTTCTTCCATCTGACTTGAACTGGCTAGCCTGAACCGGGTCTTTTGGACTGAAAGAATATGATCTCCAGTTGTTTAGCAGACCAGTCCTGTTTATTATCACAAATCCTTCAACATAATTAAATGTATTTTGTATAGATATTAGATGCTCCTGATCTCGGGTAAATGCAGTGAAATCTGAGTACAGCACTCTAATCCATTTTACCTGTTCAAGATGGAGATTGTATCAACATTTAGTACTTTCTACGCTACCATGGAACCTTAACTTTCTTTTGACACATTAGCCTAAATGATAATATTTTAACGTACCCTTGCAGGTGCTGCTTCCAACAATATTCTTGCCCGGGTTATAATCCCAAACTGACCAAGTCCTCCAAGAACACCATGAAATAGGTCATGGTTCTGCTTCTCTGAGCATGTCACAATCTCCCCTTTTCCTGTACTCAGTTTTGGATCTATTAGTAGGCAACAACGTCGATGGTGCATGCAAGAAATGAATATAAATTTGTTTATAAAGAGTGACATGCTTAATGAGCATACATGCATAGAAACTTAAAATTGAGTTGATCAGTTTCAAATAAAAGACAGAAGTAGTAGTATACAGTTACTGTTATATCATTGTCATTTCTGCCCAAAGTTTAGTTTGAGAAACCTGTAACAACTTGCAGCTGGTGGACATTGCTGATCTGGGGGCCATGTCGGAATGCCTGGCCACTGATCCCGGCATTAGACAGAGTACCTCCAACAGTTAGATGTAGGTAGTCTGTCCATGATTTTGGTGCTAACCCATAGTTCAAGCTTTCATGCAGGATATTTATCCACAACTCACCACCAGAGACATCTGCATATGAAAAATTTCCAGTGAAATTAACATGGATGTCGATGGGCCGCTTAAGTGATTCCATATTGACGACGACTCCTCTGTGGGCTTGTGACTGACCCTGGAGTGAGTGACCATGGCCTCTAGCAGCAACTGTGAGCTCTGAACGAGGACCAATATCCCAAACATGCTTGATTAAAGCAGCTATGTCCGAAACACTTTCTGGATGTAATACCGCCACAGGGAGGAAGTGGTATCTGTTGCCAAAATCTCGGGCTGCATGCTCAACGTGGTCAAAGTTGAAATGACCATCAAGTTGAAGTGTGTATAATGAAGGCATATTATTTGATGAGCAAATTAGGTTCACTCTAACAGTTACAGAGCTCATCACAAACAAGATCATCAAGCTTTCTATGATAAAATTGTTCATTTTGTTTCAGAAGTTGATCGATCAACTGGGGACGAAGGAGATTTAATCTTTTCGTTGTTTTTTTTTTTTTTAGTGAGAAAAAGGGTAAAAGGCGAAAGGAGAGGTGTAGATAGAAGAGCAAAGGAAGCAGAGGGTTGAGGAGGAATTTAAAAGGGAGATAGAAGAGAAGGGTTGGGCTGTGGATAAGTCAACATATGTTCAGGTAAATTTGAGAATCCGTACAAAGACTGCATATGCCAACTTTTTTTTAGTGGCATGGAGAAAAACCCAAGGGCATCTGACCGAAAATTCGTACGTACGTAGTGCTCTATCTGCTTCGGATGGTGATGCCCATATTCATGTCTGTTTTGCCCACATGTATGATCCAGATTGGGGCCCTTGAAATCCATTGTTGTCAGGGTGTCGACAATTGCAGATCGGATATATGAGAAAAAGATTTAGATGTGTCCAAGTGACACGTTGAGTTGAGATGGTTTTCTGCTTTTGTGGGGGAGAGGGTGAAGAGGTATGAGTATGACTGGTTTACTTACTTTGGGACCCTTTTGGCGCACTTTGATGGGTGAAGAAGGAAGGAGTAGCAGGGTTGGGGTGGGTAAACTCACAACCTTGTTGGAAGCACCAGAGCACTGAACTCAAACACTGCTCGTCTGCCCATCATGTAGCTCCTGCTACATGAATGGTTTTCCCTTGTTTGTATATATGCTCTTACCTAGTTTCAAACTTTCAATCAATTACTCCTCTTCAGTGTGTCACTTTCCAATGTGGGAGAGCAACCGTACGCATTGTGGGTCTCTCTTGTTCATCACATGCATGCTTGCCTTGTAGAATACAACTTATATCAATAGGTCAATGGATCTTCTTAAATATATGGTTAAGTCGGCTTCCCTCAATCCTTAAATAAAGAAATCTCTGTCATACAAAAGAGACTTAAAGTGTGAAACCATATTAACCTAAATTTCTGCTTAATTACCTTGCTTAGTTTTTTTTGTAAAAAAAATAAACACTAAATATGTAATGAGTAATGCTATCATGTCAAGTTTTTAACCTGTTCAAGATATGACGAAAGAAAATATATATCCATTTTAGTCTGGCTTGAGTAATGAAATGACTGTGATAGTTTTCAATCAAACAACAAAAGAAGCATCAACAATAATTTTAAACTTTTGTCTTTTTATTTTCTAATAATAATAATTTTTTTTTTGACAAAATGCAATGCTTCTGGGCTATGGTCCAGAGCTGAATGCAATTCTTGCTGGGCTATGGGTCCGGCCCGTTAAGAAATGAGCCTTTTGGTTCTTTTCTCACTCCCAGCGACTCTCTGTGTCACCGCTGCTTTCTGATCTTCAGAGCGCTTGTCTACACAGTGATTGCATGGCATGCTATCTGACATCAAAATGGAAAACTTGTTTTCAGATTAGAATACCGAATTTCCTTCTGCTCTGCTGTTTATAGGATCATCATCATCATCATCATCATCATCTTCTTCTTCTATCAGGTATTCCTGGTTCTCTTGTTTGATTTAATTTTGTTTCTGTTCTAGTTTCTGATATAAATGTCCTTGAGTGAAGATTTCAATTCACGGTTTTGCTTAAGGTGCGGTTAAGGATTGAATTTGGGATTCAAAATTGAAGCTTGAAACTAGTTCAGGGGATTGGTTAATCGTTGGAGGCGTATAGCATATATTGTCCCAGAAATTGATCTAAGTAACAGTGATTTGAATAGGGGGTGGTGTTTTATTCTTAACCCTAGTGGGTCTTGGTAGGTTGACCTCCTTATTCTTTCGTGTTAGGTTGTCTGCGTCCTTATCAGAGAAGAAAGGGTGTACAAAAAGAATAGAGGTTTATGTTGTTATAGAACACACTATACTTTCCTCACAATATAAGGATTTAGGTGAGCTTTTCCCGTTTAGATTAGGAAGTAGGAAGCCTTGCTTAGTTGCTTTACTCGTATTTGGATTAGTTGCAGCACATAACCTTATGAAAAAGGAGGGATTGTTTTTCTTCTCCTCGTATTATTAGGATTATGTATTTACTTTCCTAAATCAAGGAGAGAACTCCCACCCCTCAGATTGTAGGAAAACTCATCATGACAATCAGAAAACCACAAGTTCAGAAGTATTAGACAATGGAGAATCGGTTGGCTCGTATCATGATAGTAAACTCTGACAAATGCAAGCCTAAAAAATGTGGCCAGGAATGCAAGAGGAGCTGTCCGGTTGTCCGATCTGGTAAGCTTTGTGTTGAGGTTTCCCCTGCATCAAAGATTGCTTCTATCTCTGAAGAACTGTGCATTGGTTGCGGTATATGTGTGAAGAAGTGCCCGTTTAGCGCAATTCAGATCATCAACTTGCCAAAGGATCTGGACAAAGATACAACCCATCGTTATGGGGCTAACTCTTTCAAGTTGCACAGGTTAATTACCAGTCCCAAGGCCAGGGAAAGTTCTTGGTTTGGTTGGAAGGAATGGTACTGGGAAGTCAACTGCCCTTAGAATTCTGGCTGGCCATCTGAAACCAAATTTGGGTCGTTTTGATAATTCTCCGGAATGGCAAGAGATCTTGACTTACTTTCAGGGGTCTGAGCTGCAGAATTACTTCACTCGTGTTTTGGAAGAGGATTTGAAGGCCATTCTAAAGCCGCAGTATGTTGATAACATTCCAAGAGAAATACAAGGAACTGTAGGGGAGGTGCTCAACAGGGAAGATCAGAGGGGACTGAAGGAAGAACTGTGTGTACATCTTGAGCTGAACCAGGTTCTAGATCGTAATGTAGGTGATTTATCTGGTGGGGAGCTGCAGCGTTTCGCCATTGCTGTGGCTGTCATGAAGAATGCCAAGATATGTATGTTTGATGAACCTTCAAGTTACCTGAATGTCAAACAAAGGCTTAAGGCAGCCAGAGTGATCCGGTCATTGATCAACCTGACAGCTATGTGATTGTTGTGGAACATGATTTGAGCGTGCTTGATTACTTGTCAGATTTTGTTTGCTGCTTATATGGGAAACCAAGTGCATATGGAGTAGTGACCCTTCCCTTCTCAGTTAGAGAAGGAATCAACATCTTCTTGGCTGGGTTTATTCCTACAGAAAACCTACGTTTTCGGGATGAATCTTTGACGTTTAAGGTTTCCGAGACTCCAGAGAAAACTGCCGAGGGAATTCAGTCATATGACCGATATAGATATTCAACAATGACTAAAACTTTTGGAAAGTTCAAGCTTCATGTGATGGAGCGTGAATTTACCGATTCTCAGATTGTTGTGGTGTTGGGTGAGAATGGAACAGGGAAATCGACATTTATTAAATCACTGGCTGGTCTAGTGAAACCTGATTCTGAGTCAACCATGGAGATACCTGAGTTTAATGTGTCTTACAAGCGCCAGAAGATTAGTCCTAAGTTTACAGGAACTGTCAGGGACTGGCTTCACACTGAAATTCATGACTCGTATACTCACCCTCAGTTTGTGTCTGATGTTATGAAGCCTCTTCTTCTTAAGGAGATAATAGATCAACAAGGCCAAAACCTCTCTGGTGGAGAGCGGCAAAGGGTTGCAATATGTCAATGCCTTGGAAAGCCCGCGGATATTTATCTGATAGATGAACCAAGTGCATATCTTGATTCCGAGCAGCGTATCATTGCTGCAAAAGTGATAAAGAGGTTAATACTCCATGCTCAGAAAACAGCATTCTTGGTTGAGCATGATTTCATTATGGCTACATATTTGGCAGACAGGGTTATTGTCTTGAGGGCACACCATCAGTTGATTGTACTGCAAATGCTCCACAGTTTTTTTTTGGCTGGGATGAATATCTTTTTATCTCATTTGGACATCACATTTAGACGTGATCCGACCAACTATCAGCCTAGAATCAGCAAACTGAACTCAACCAAGGATACTGAACAAAAAAATGCCAGGTCCTATTATTACCTGGATGATTGATCTTGACAAAGCACTTTGCCTGCTGAAGAAGAAATGATTTAGTTTGCTGTTTCTTGCATGAACGAAGCTCCAAGCTCACTCCATCATATATGTCCCTTGGCTTTGTTCAACAAGCATCTAGTCCTTAATGCAATCTTTCTGTTATGTATTAGTGATTCTTTGAGTACGTCATCATTTTGAAAATAAATATGAAATGCAATGCTTCTGTGCAATGGGCCGACGCTGAATGCATGCTTGTCGGGCTGTGGTTAGGCCCGTTAAGAAATGAGCCTTTGGTGTGATGATTTGGCATCCTATCTGAATCACATTTTTATTTTTGAAAACATTTAAAAACTTGTTTTTCAAATTAAGATACCAAATTTCCTTCTGCTGTTTATGGGGTCATCTTCTTGATCTTCTTTCAGGTATTCCTGTCTTCTTGTTTTAGTTTTAGTTTATGATGTAAACAGCCTTGGATTAAGATTTCAGTTCAGGGTTTTGCTTAAGTTATAGTTTAGGATTGAATTTCAGGTTCGAAATTGAAGTTGAGACTAGTGCTGGATTGAATTTCGGGTTCGAAATTAAAGTAGAAACTAGTGCTCAGGGATTGGTTAATCTATTCTATAATATAGGATTATAGCAAATGTTGTTCCAGAAATTGATAGTTAGTTTGATTCACAGGGTATAAAAATTGAAAATTTAGTTGAAAACCGTAGTGCATTGCATAGTTAGAGTCATTCATAAGTTTGAAAATATACAAAGAATAAAAAGTTAGAGTTGATTGAAGTATAGCAGACTTATTGGAAGGAAAGAAAGATTGAGAATGATGTGTGTCCTGTGGTTTTAGCGGGCTTCAAGCATGGTTATTGTTACATTATTTATTGAAGGTCCTCTTATTGACGCTTCTTCTGAGTTTGGATTGCTGGATTGTAATATGAATGCAGGTTTCTTATGAGAAGTGAGAGGTGCTTCTTTGCCCAGCATGTAAACTACTTCCGACATTGTTGGCCGATCTGTTGTAGACTCTTGCACGCATAGTAGCCCAATGTGGATGCATCTTGAAACCTCATGAGCAGGATACAAACTCAAAGATGGATCAACTATTCCCAATGCTTGTCCCTCTCTCCACATATCCCAAATCTGATGCAATCAAAACACCATTTTAGACCAAACATTTTCAAGCTGGTAAGTCATTAATTGCATATACTATATAATTATAGTATTATACATAATGTATGTGTGTGTATACATATATATGCAGTAAAGGTTCATAGTGTTTATAATTTGCATACTTCTCCAATTAAATTGAGGGAGGGGCTGTTAAGATTGTAGTCAGTGTTCCTCTTGCCACTGATGATTTCTAGCAATAAGATACCAAAGCTAAAAACATCAGATTTGGTTGAATATCGCCCTTCCATTGCATATTCAGGTGACATGTAGCCACTGCAGTAACAAAACATGAGATAAGCTATTGATCATATTGCATATTGTTTCATATTGCATATTCAGGTGACATGTAGCCACTGCAGTAACAAAACATGAGATAAGCTATTGATCATATTGCATATTGTTTCATTTGAAATCATTATATGCTTTTAGTTCAGATCTTAGATATTCTGTTAAGTGTGAAAAACTTACTACGGTCCAATAACTCTGTTTGTATTTGCTTGGAGTTGGTCTTCCCCAATCATTTTAGCGAGTCCAAAATCTGAGATCTTTGGGTTCATTGTGGAATCTAATAAGACATTACTGGCTTTGATGTCCCTGTGGACAATCTTCAATCTCGAGTCTTGATGGAGATATAGGACCCCTCTAGCAATTCCATTTATAATGTCAAAACGTTTTTTCCAGTCTATTGACAAGCTTCTACTTCTATCTGACAAAAATAAAACATGAAACCTTTATTAAGAGAATTAATACAGAGTTAGGAAAGCACATGTAATTTCTTCTCTTATTTGGTTTTGCTTCAATTTAGTTAAAGCTTTCAAATGTGAGATGAGATAAATCAGTACTTCTAATTTAAGACACATACCAAATATGAAAAAGTCTAAGCTCTTGTTTGGCAAGTATTCATAAATCAACATCTTTTCTTCTGAATTGAAGCAACAACCAAGAAGCCTGACCAGGTTCCTGTGCTGAAGTTTTGCTATCAGCTTAACCTCAGTTTTAAACTGTTCTAAACCTTGTCCGGAGTTCTTTGATAATCTTTTCACAGCAATCTCCTCTCCATTAGCTAGTAGTCCCTGTGAAGTTCATCCTTTAGTTTAATTAATAATTGAAATAGTAAGGGAATGGCAATATAATATATCACTTTATCCTTGCTGAACATTTGTATACTTATATAAATCAGTGATTCAAATGACCAACAATAAGTTTTGTTCATTTCCGAGTGATTAAAGTTTACCGGGATCTATACCTTATACACTGGGCCAAATCCTCCTTCACCTAGCTTGTTAGCAATGGAGAAATTGTCAGTGGCAGCAAGTATGCTCTTTAGGTTAAAATATTCCAGGTCTTTGTGAGCTATACTTCCATATTGCTTCATTAGAGAGCCTGCAGAGCAAAAGAGAAGTATCAACACTTTGAGTTGCTGATTCACACAGTATTAAGTTATAGTCTAATAAATAAATATTGTGAGTAATCATCAAGAAGAAGTTTCCTTACCTTTTGTCGTCCTCCTTAAACACCAAAATCCAAAAAAGATCAAGAATATCATAGTGAGGGGTGGGATTACCAAAATCAACCACATCCCCTTTTTTGCAAGGAACCTCTTTGACTTGTTTGTGTACTTGGCTAAACAGTGGGAAAACAAGAACACTAAATCTCACATATTGTTCATAAGAACTAAGACATGCAATGATTGACCATTATGGCTTTTCTTTGGAATTATGAATTTGATTTGATGCGTTTGGATTTGGAGAGCTGAATCCAAGTAAAAGAAATTCCTTAGAAGACACATTACCTGACACTATTGCATCAGCACGAATGTAGAGATCTTGTCCTTGTCCTTGAGCAAACTGAGTAGTATCCATTAAATCTCCATACCATGTCATGCATCCGCTTCCCCCATTTCTCACATCTGCACTGGCATACACCAAGCACGAGCAGTTATTCAAACACTTCTGCTCACATGCTTCCATAGTCAAATTGATGTCCAAATTGATTGTGGAAGAATCTGGAACCTTCACGTTTTGTATTTTTACAAACCTCTCTCCGTTCCTACACATGGATGGAGCGCCCTGCAGGCTCTTGCACCCACCTGATCCTTCTCTTAATCTCCATTCTTCTGGGGAGTTGGGTTCATATCCTGGAAAGCATTCACATTTGACCCAGTTAGCAGTGTATGCTTTACAAACACCAAATGGACCACACGTTCCATACTTGTCACATACATCCGTTGGTGACCAAAGTGTGACCCATCCTTGTTGCTGTCCCTTCCATGCTAGCAATTGGAGTGATCCGGATCCGTCAATTTCTATTATTGAGATAACTGAAGGTTCAAGAACAACAAATTTTGTAGTAACCTCATCTTTGTTGTTCACTAATACAATATCAAACGAAATATTCTTGCTTAGCCTGTTTACATTAGGGAATCCATTCCAGTGAAGCCCATCCCAGTGACCTGACCGCCGCCACTTGGCCCGATTTTTGTACAAGATTATCTGAGGAGACCCGCTTGGTTCTGTCTTTATCGAGCAATTACCAGTTCCTGGGTCATTTTTTGATTTCCAGGATGTAATGAATATGTTCTTACCTTGTTGGAACCCAATTTTCATGTTCGCAAGAAGAATATGTGTAGGATGATCAGAGCTCTGCCATAAGACACCACTCTGGTTGTGGACTTGCTGATTAACCAAAACAAGATTACCTGAATCCTGGAGCTGCACCATAGTACTATTGCTACTCATTGGTATGACAGAAACATTTGTTGACCACAGAGGAAGGCTTTGACTGGTATTATAATGTAATATGAGATTTCCTTCAGTGCTAATTGTGAGGATTCCTGAGGTATCATTAACAGGATGGTCTCTGTTAGTTACCCAAAGAACTTTGTTTTGTGAGAACTTGTACCAAATACCGACATAGCGGTTGCTTGATGTGCCTGGACTAAAGAATCCGAGCACAAATGCCTCGTTTTTAGAGATGAGAAAGTCACCATCTTTGATGAATTGGTTAAAAGTGATGGTCATGCTCAAAGAATTGCAAGACTGGAGAGACAGAAGAGGAAGAAGAAGTTGAAGCAACACATTCAGCAGGCCTTTTGTAAAATACATGATTGCATACCATCAGACTGAGAAAGGATGTAGTTCCTGAATTTATAATTCATCACTCTATCTTCTTGTTTTGTTTGCTTCTTTATCCATATTCTATTTGTGGCGGCTAGATTATAACAGTGTAATTTCCAAAGTTGAAACTATACAAGACAGTACGTGAAATACTTATAACATTTGGACCGGATTCACCATTTTCCCTCTAGAAATGTTTGACATGATGAAATTTAGAACTATAAGAATGTCCTGATGTGATATTGGTCATAACAGGAGAGCTACGGTATGCTACTGGCCATTGGCAGAAGATTCTAGCTTTCATGAAGTTAACACCATAGTTGACCATACTCCATTCCACTTCTACATAAGCAGCTCTGCACTACACCATTTAAATACTTTGTTGAATATATCGTATCTAAGTCCATATTACTTGCATCACATTTTATTATTTTAGCATAGGTATCAAGCTTTTGTAGCAGCCAGTGAGCTGGATGCTACAAACATATCAGGGCCAAGATTTTTGTATTAATTTCTCATATCAATACACTACTCATTTCTGCATAAGTTTTCATGACTTGACCAATTCTGAGTCATGCTATTTGAATTGAACAGCAAGGTGAATTTCACTCAAGCCAACTGTTGTTTTATTTTATTTTTTATTATAGGTTTGCATCTTGGTCTTCAAAGCATCTTGACAAGACACGCCGGAGCATTCAATTTGCTTGGAACAAGAATCCTTCTCAAGCATGGTTATTGTTACATTATTTAGAGAAAGTCCTCTTCCTGGTGCTTCTTCTGAGTTTGGATTGCTGGATTGTAATATGAATGCAGGTTTCTTAGGAGAAGTGAGAGGTGTTTCTTTGCCCAGCATGTAAACTACTTCCGACATTGTTGGCCGATCTGTTGTAGACTCTTGCATGCATAGTAGCCCAATGTGGATGCATCTTGAAACCTCATGAGCAGGATACAAACTCAAAGATGGATCAACTATTCCCAATGCTTGTCCCTCTCTCCACATATCCCAGATCTGATGCAATCAAAACACCATTTTAGACCAAAAAATTTCAAGCTGGTAAGTCATTAATTGCATATACTATTATAATTATATATAATGTATGTGTGTGTATACTTATATATGCAGTAGTGGTTCACAGTGTTTATAATTTGCTTACTTTTCCAATCAAATTGCGGGAGGGGCTGTCAAGATTGTGGTCAGTGTTCCTCTTGCCACTGATGATCTCTAGCAGTAAGACACCAAAGCTAAAAACATCAGATTTTGTTGAATATCGCCCTTCCATTGCATATTCAGGTGACATGTAGCCACTGCAGTAACAAAACATGAGATAGGCTATTGAGCAATACTCCGTATAATTTCAAATGAAATCACTATATGCTTTTAGTTCAGGGGTTCCTATATACTATGTCAACTGTTAACTACTTACTACGTTCCAATCACTCTGTTTGTATTTGCTTGGAGCTGGTCTTCCCCAAGCATTTTAGCGAGTCCAAAATCTGAGATCTTTGGATTCATTGTTGAATCCAGTAAGACATTGCTAGCTTTTATGTCCCTGTGGACAATCTTTAATCTGGAGTCTTGATGGAGATATAGGACCCCACGAGCAATTCCATTTATAATTTCAAAACGGTCTTTCCAGTCTATAGACAAGCTTCTACTTGTATCTGACAAAAAAGAAAAAAACATGAAACCTTCAATCAGATAAAGGAAAGCAGATGTAATTTCTTTCCTTATTTGTTATGCCTTACTACAGTTAAAGCTTTCAAATGTCAGATGAAATAAACTAGTACTTCTTCAGATTGAGGCATACCAAATATGAAAAAGTCTAAGCTCTTGTTTGGCAAGTATTCATAAATCAACATCTTCTCTTCTGTATTGATGCAACAACCAAGAAGCCTAACCAGGTTCCTGTGCTGAAGTTTCGCTATCAGCTTAAGCTCAGTTTTAAACTGTTCTAAACCTTGTCCGGAGTTCTTCGATAGTCTTTTCACAGCAATCTCCTCTCCATTAGCTAGTAGGCCCTGTGAGTTTCATCCTGCCTTTAGTTTAAGAGAAAAGTTCACCATCGATCCCTCAACTCTTGTGACAAGGCCAATGTGATGCCCAACTTATAAAAACTACCAATGTGATGCCTACACTTTATTTTTCGTATCAACGTGGGGTCTGAGGCCATATTCCGTCACGGCGCCGTCTGTTTGGTCACGTGTCGCGCACGTGGCTCACTAAAATCGGTCCCTCAACTCTTGTGGCAAGGCCAATGTGATGCTCAACTTATAAAAAACTACCAATGTGATGCCTACACTTTATTTTTCGTATCAACGTGGGGTCTGAGGCCATGTTCCTTCACGAAGCCGTGTGTTTTGTCATGTGTCGCGCACGTGGCTCACCAAAAAAGGGCATAAAGGACATTTCGTGTGTTTTGTGCCGTCTCTTCTGATCGGCTTCGTCTTCAACTTCATCTTCATCTTCTTCTACCACAGCTCTCAACCAAGCCATGGCCGCCTTAGTCAGCGCGTCCCTCATGTCCGTCTCCGCCTTCTACATCCACAAGCGCAGCGTCGTCCAAGTCAGCAACCGCCTCATCGAGATCCGCTGTAAGCCGCTGTCTCGCCTCCACTCTCAACACTCAGACGACAAAGTCGACGATAAGGAAGAAGATGATTACATCAACGAAGAAGACGAGTGGGACCAACGGCGAGACCTCGGCTCTGACGGCGACGCCGTCATTGATCTCAAATCAGCGCCGTCTCAATTTTATAGAATTTTCACTTGTTTGGTCGATCTGGTCGCTAGCGGTGTAAGGGTTGATCTGGTCGCTAGCGGACGACGAAGGTGATGACTGTGGGGATGATGAGGACAATGATGGCGTTGTAGCAGAGGTGACGAAGCTGTGGGCGAAGTTGAGAGAGCGGTAGTCAAACATGGGCTTCCAGGGGCGGCGGGCGCCGAGATCAACCTTGATGCCGTCTTTGGCGAGGGAGATGTACTCGCCGGAGGCGGAGGTGGACCCTGATGGTGGCGTTGTTCTGTGGTTGGGACAATATGTTGAGTTTCTGAATAGAGGAAGACGACAACAGTCTGAATAGAAGACGAAGCAGAGGTTAGCAGCAGAAAGGGATTTGAAGCAGAAGGCGCCGAATAGATGGAAGCACGATGCTAATCCGAAACTGAGAAAGATGTCGGCCTGAGATTTGAAAAGAGACTAGAGCTGTTCTGACGAATTCCGGAGCGGGTCTGACGAAATTTGAATCTTGGGTCTGTGTTGGCTGTAGACGAAGCCGATCGGAAGAGACGGCACAAAACACACGAAATGTCCTTTATGCCCTTTTTTTGGTGAGCCACGTGCGAGACACATGACCAAACAGACAACGTCGTGAAGGAATTTGGCCTCAGACCCCACGTTGATACGAAAAATAAAGTGTAGGCATCACATTGATAGTTTTTATAA
Organism: Fragaria x ananassa; assembly: GCA_034370585.1. NCBI lineage: Eukaryota > Viridiplantae > Streptophyta > Magnoliopsida > Rosales > Rosaceae > Fragaria > Fragaria x ananassa. The sequence continues at coordinate 1,473,125 of CP139766.1, forward strand.
GTTGGGCATCACATTGGCCTTGCCACAAGAGTTGAGGGACCGATTTTAGTGAGCCACGTGTGCGACACGTGACTAAGCAGACGGCGCCGTGACGGAATATGGCCTCAGACCCCACGTTGATACGAAAAATAAAGTGTAGGCATCACATTGGTAGTTTTTATAAGTTGAGCATCACATTGGCCTTGTCACAAGAGTTGAGGGACCGATGGTGAACTTTTCTCTTAGTTTAATAATTGAAATAATAATGGAAAACGGCAATATATATACCACTTTGTCCCCGCCGAACTTTTGTCTACTTGTATATACTTAAAATAGTGATGCAAATGGCCAACCAAATTAGTTCTGTTCATTTCCGAGTGATTAAAGTTTACTGAAATCTATACCTTATAAACTGGGCCAAATCCTCCTTCCCCTAGCTTGTTAGCAGTGGAGAAATTGTCAGTGGCAACAAGTATGCTCTTTAAATCAAAATATTCCAAGTCTTTGTGAGTTCTACTTCCATCTTGCTTCGTTAGAGAGCCTGCAGAGCAAAAGTGAAGTAGCAGCATTTTGAGTTGCTGATCTACACACTATTAACTTATACTCTAATAATTTATCATTGTTAGTAATCATCAAGAAGAAGTTTCCTTACCTTTTGTCTTCCTCCTTAAGCACCAAACTCCATAAAGGATCAAGAATACCATAGAAATGGGTGGGAATACCAAAATCAACCACATCCCCTTTTTGGCAAGGAACATCTTTGACTTCTTTGTGTACTTGGCTAAACAGTAGGAAAACAAGAACACTAAATCTCACATATTGTACATTCATAAGAACTTAAAGATATACAATGAGAGATCATTATGGCTTTTCTTTGGAATTACGGATTTGGAGAGCCAAATCCAAGTGAAAGAAATTCTGTAGAAAACGGATTACCTGACACTATAGCATCAGCGCGAATGTACACATCTTGTCCTTGTCCTTGAGCAAACTGAGTAGTATCCATTATATCTCCATACCATGTAATGCATCCGCTGCCCCCATTTCTCACATCTGCGCTGGCATACGCCAAGCATGAGCAGTTATTCAAACACTTCTGCTCACATGCTTCCAAAGTCCAATTGATATCCAATTTGATTGTGGAAATATCTGGAACCTTCACATTTTGTATCTTTACAAAGCCCTCTCCATTCCTACACATGGATGGCGCTCCCTGCTGCCTCTTGCACCCACTAGACCATTCTCTTAATTTCCAATTCTCTGGGGAGCTGGGTTCATATCCAGGAAAGCACACACATTTCTCCCAGTTAACCGTGTATGCATTACAAACACCAAACGGACCACACGTTCCATACTTGTCACAAACATCCGTTGGTGTTGACACAATTGTGACCCACCCTTTCTGTCCCTGCCATGCTAGCTGTTGAAGTGATCCAGATCCATCAATTACTATAACTGAGAAAACTGATGGGTCAAGAACAACCCACTTTGTAGTAACCTCATCTTTGTTGTTCACAAACACTATGTCAAACTCATTGGTGTTGCTTTGCCTATTCATATTAGGTAATCCACTCCAGTGAAGCCCATTCCATGGCCCTGCCCGCCACAGCTTAGTCCTATTCTTATACAAGAATATCTGAGGGGACCCATTTGGTTCTGTCCTTAAAGAGCAAATCCCAGTTCCAGGGTCATTTTTCGAGTTCCAAGATGTGAGGAATATGTTCTTACCATGGTCCAGCCCAATCTTCATGTTTGCAAGAAGAACATGTGTAGGATGATCAAAGCTTTGCCATAAGACTCCACTCTTGTTGTTGACTAGCTCATTAACCAAAACAAGATTTCCTGAATCCAGGAGCTGCACCATATTACTATTTCTACTTGCTGGTGTGACAGAAACATTCGTTGACCATAGAGGAAGGCCTTGAGTGCTGTTATGAAGTAGTACAAGATTTCCATCAGTACTAATTGTGAGGATACCTGAGGTATCATTGACTGGATTGTCTCTGTTAGCTACCCACACAACCATTTCTTTTGAGAACTTATACCAAATACCAACATAGCGGTTGCTTGATGTGCCGGGACTGAAGAATCCAAGCACAAACGTCTGGTTTTCAGAGACAAGGAAGTCACCATCTTTGACGGATTTGCTTGAAATGATAGTTGTTTCCAAAGATTTGCACAGCCGAAGAAGAAGAAGAAGAAGCTGAATCAATGTATTCAGAAAGTCTTTTGCAAAATGCATAATTGCATATCATAAGTTTGCGGAAGGACTTGGTTACTGAATTTAAGATTCATCACCCTTGTTTTTGGTTTATATAGAAGTAATAGTTTATTACTGGCTGCTAACTTAAAAAATCAGAGGAGGGCATATTATATGTTATTGATCATTTTCAGAAGATCAAAGTTTTGCTGAGAGCGACACCAAAGTTGACATTAACACTTCTGTGCAGAGACATCCCTCAATTCCAGTTCTTAGAGAAAATCTGCACCAGTTAAACAATTCTTCAGTAAGTATATGTTATAAAAGTCAATGATTGAATGAGTAGAATTCCTTACATTTCGTATTAAATTACCCTATTCATGTACTGCTATATAATTTTCTATAGTACTGACTGGAACCCATTACAAGGGAGCTGGATGCTAGAAACTACGAAGGCCAAGATACAAATTTCAGCATGCCAATTTGCTACTCAGCTTTGCACATGTATTCATGAGTTAAAAAAAAAAAAGAGTTACTCTATTTAAACTGCACTGTTAGGTGATTTTTACTCAACTTAGGTTATTAAAATTTTTAATTAGTTATTTATTATAATTTTTACTGTTTATATTTCTTTCTAAAAACTGATTTATTGCATCAAGTACTGTGTAATTTAGTCTAGCCATGTGATGTTTATTTGTTATTATAGGTCTGCATTTTGGTCTTTAAAGCAGAGGAGGCACTCTGGAGCTATTCAATTGGTGCGGGTCATGAAACAAACTCATTTCTAAATATATTGTTGAAAAGGTAATCTGCTATACTCTATTTCTGACTGAACTATAAATGATTAATTTTGTGTGAAGCCCTTATCTAATAAAGATAGGAAGATCAGCTGGAATTATAATGAGCTCCTATGACAAATATTCATGTACAAATAATTCTATTTGAGTAAGTTGAAACATTAATGTCAAAATTAATTTATAGAATCCTGGAAACTCAACGAGCTTCTATAACTGTAACTGTTACATCATTTACAGAAGAAGCTCCTCTAGATGTTGAAGAATCGGGAGCATTATTCTTAAAACTAAATGCTGCCTTTTTCGGACGTTGTAGAGTAGTTTCATTCCCCAGCATGAATACCACCTCCAACATTGTTGGTCGATCTATTGCATTTTCTTGCACACATAAAAGCCCAATTTGGATGCATCTCATAGCTTCATGAGTAGGATATGACTGACCCAATGATGAATCAACTATGTCCAAGCCTTTTCCTTCTATCCACAAGTCCCATATCTGAAATGGTTTTGAGAGTAATATTTAGATTGACAATTTACAAGGCAAGTTTGTCATCTGAAATCTATGAACATATCTGTGTACTTACTTGTCCAACCAAATTCAGGGAGGAGTCTTCGAATTGGAAATTGTTCTTCTTGCCACAAATAATCTCCAGTGCTAACACTCCAAAGCTAAACACATCAGATTTTGTTGAGTACAGTCCATCCATAGCATACTCGGGTGACATGTAACCACTGCAATGAGCCAATGACACAACATTGATATGTAAATACTATGACTATCCATTTCATTTGTACATCATGTATCTATGTTTATGGTTAGGAATCGAGGGAATTGTGAAAGATAGAGAGAGATTTACTATGTGCCAACGACTCTGTTTGTATTTGCTTCGATTTGGTCATCTCCAAACATTCTTGCCATGCCAAAGTCTGATATTTTTGGGTTCAGTGAAGAATCCAATAGCACATTGCTTGCTTTCAGATCCCTATGGATTATTTTCAGTCTTGAATCTTGATGAAGATATAGGACTCCCCGAGCAATCCCAATAATAATTTGAAATCGCTTTCTCCAATCCAACAATGACCTTTTGTTTTTATCTAAACCAGAACAGAAAACCTTTGTGTCAGACAATGATGAAAGTGCATTTGATATCTGATGATTGTATGTGTTATGTGAAAGTATATAGCAGGCTTCAGAGATTGCATACCAAAAATGAACAAGTCCAAGCTTCGGTTTGGCATGTATTCATAAATTAGCATTCGCTCTTCTTTATCTATGCAGCAACCAAAAAGCCTCACAAGATTTCTATGTTGTAGTTTTGCTATAAGCCTTACTTCATTCTTGAATTCTTCTACACCTTGTCCTGAATTTGTTGATAATCTTTTGACAGCTATCTCCTGTCCATCTGGTAGATTTCCCTGAAATCACAGTCCAGTCTCAAAATGTTATGAAAATTTCTGATCATTGTAATTTTTGAACTTATCACTGGACTAATGTATCAAAATGTTTCAGGGAACGTACCTTATAGACTATGCCAAAGCCACCATGTCCAAGCATGTTAGCAGAAGAGAACTCCTTTGTGGCTTCAACTATGGTGCTTAGATCAAAAACCGGTAAATCTGCCTTTCCTCTTTGTTCATCAACATTTTTTTCATTTGACAAGTCTTCACGGCTTCTTGAACCAGAAGCAATATCATGCAGCAATTTTGGCTGTCCTCTTCTCCCTGTTTCACTCATAACATTTTTGCAATTTTAGGAAGTAACAAACAGTTTCCTCTAGGAAATGGTTTACAACAATGACAGTGCTGGCATAAGTAGTTGACATGCACATCATATTGAAACTTGAGCCGATAGAAACCTGTAAAATGAATTTACAAGATGGGTAAAAGGGCAAAATCTTTTCATACCTTTATTTCTCCTTCTCTTAAACCAACATAAAACAGCAATGATGAGAAATGAGGTAACAGAAATTGACAGTGCCAATATAATGGCTAGTTTCTTATTGTTGGCAGAGGACTCTCCTCCTGACTTATTTGTATACTGAGCTGAAAAAAAAAAAAAAAAAACTTAGTAATAGTTTAACTAGTATTTTTCTCAAGCCTCAGTAAAAAGAGTACCTGAAACTATTGCATCAGCTCTTACATACAAAGCCTCTCCTCCTTCTGTAAACTGCTTAGTATCCATGAGATCTCCGTACCATGTCATGCATCCACTCCCACCATTCCTCACATCTGCAACCCCATACGCCAAGCACGAGCAGTTACTTAAACACTCCTTCTCACACGCTTCCAAACTCCAACTTGTTTCTAATTTGATTGCAGAAGTATCTGGAACCTTCACATTATCCATCTTCACAAACCCTTCGCCATTTCTACACATTGATATTGACCCCTCCTGCCTCTTGCACCCACCTGATCCGTCTCTTATATCCCAATCTTGAGGTGAGTTGGGTTCATATCCTGGAAAACATGTACAATTGAACCCGCTAACAGTGTAGGGATTACAATTCCCAAACGGACCACACTTCCCATAGCTGTCACAAGCATCCATTGGTGCTGACCAAACTGCAACCCAGCCGTGCTGCTTTCCCTGCCATACTAGCTGTTGTATCTGTCCAGACCCATCTACCACTATTACAGAGTAAATTGAAGGGTCAAGAACTTTCCATCTCACAGAAACCTCGTTCTGATTGTTGATAAAACTAATGTTGAACACATTGTTCCGGGTCATTCCTGGTATGCCACCCCACTGAATCCCATTCCATTGACCCGACCGCCACCACTTTGCCTCATTTTTGTACAAGATCAACTGAGGAGACCCATTTGGTTCCATCCTCAATGAACAATTCCCAGTCCCCGGGTCATTGTTTGAGTTCCAAGAAGTTATAAACCGATTGATGCCTTTTTTCCTGTCGAACCCAAGTTTCATACTTGCCAGAAGAATATGTGTAGGATGATCCGAGCTTTGCCACAAAACATTCTGGTTTCCTTGTTGGACCAAAACAAAGTTTCCTGAATCCAGCAGCTGTGCTACTATAGTGTTGTTACTTGATGATGAGACAGAAACACTAGTTGACCACAGAAGCAGGCCTAGACTGTTATTTCGAAGTAGCACTAGATTTCCATCAGCACTGACTGTGAGAACTCCTGTGGTGTCATTGACAGGGTTGTCTCTGTTAGCCACCCAAACAACCAAGTCTGGTGAGAACTTGTACCATATACCAACGTACCGGTTGCTAGAAGTGCCGGGGCTAAAGAAACCAAGCACAAAGGTTTCATGTTTCGAGACCAGAAACTCGCCGTCTTTGATGGTTTGGTTGAAACTGATGGTGTCTAAAGAAGTGGAGATCTGGAGAAGAAGGAGCTGAAGCAATAATGCATTCAGCAGGCCTTTTGGAAAATCCATAATTGCAAGAACAGATCATATGGTTGCTGAAAGGAGCTCTGTTTTGCTTGAGAGTGAGGCTAATCACGTTCATTAACTTTGTTAATTGAAAAATCAATTCGGGACCACCACAAGGTCCAAATGGGAGAAAATATTGTCACAGAAATATAATACTTTAGTATGCAATAGTGCACCCTCACCCTTCAAGACTTTGAACATCTAGTGAGATGGTAGTCTCCAAGTCCAAAACATATGCAAAAGCTTTAGTCTTTACCACTACGTCTCGTATACCTATCAATGTCACAAAGCTTGGGAATTGAGGAAAGAAAATGACTGCATTTCTAGAAAGACTAGATAGAGATCATCAAACTTGGAACGTTGTCGTTCGAATTTCCGAAGAAAACTGAGATCATGGTAGCTGTCGTCAATCTTTGGAGCTGCTGTGCTTTTACAGCTTGAAATCCACTTAGGAAATTTCTCATGAAATTAGACGCTTTCAACCAGACGTGTGTTAGTTAGTCACTTTGACTTTTCTTATTTAAAGGTTAACCTTGCATTATCATACATATTTCTCAGTAGTGGCCTGGGTCTTGGAAAAATCCTATCTTTGGACAAAGAAGTCACAGAAAGTCAAGAGGGTAGGTTTCTCCCTTTCACACTTATCAGCTCAGGCTAATCATGAACCGTTTTAACCAATATATATTATTGAGCTCTTTGATTATCTATTTGATTATTGCAGGAAGGATTTATATTTGCTGTATAGTGTTGGCTATTATTAGACTGTTCAAAGATTGGTGTCCACTGTTCCTGGCTAGCCATCAAAGAAGAAATTGTTTATGGTTGAGAGGATAGAGGTAAACGTTGACAAACCAACAGATTGAGACTTTTCATTCGGTGGTGATTGTGAAAGAGGAAGACTTGGTGCAAAAGCCAAGTCCATGAGAAGAACAGTCAAGGTGAGTTATCACATGCATGCATTCATTCATTTGGCTTCTTTAACATTCACAGTTTTTTTATTTTTTACTTTCATTTTTTACTCTGGATTATGATTATCTGATTATCTCTACAGAGAAACTTACACAGAACTATTAGTCTCAAGAACAAAAAAAAAAAAGCTATGCAGAGTATGATACATTTTATACCATTATCACAGTATCGATCGTCATCTTTAATACGAGTGCTAAACATCATTAATGTTATTCTTGAGGTAACCGCAAATACCTAGCTAGTTTTTTTATATTTTGATTTATGTTGTCTGTGATTGCGTTTTTATTGTTGATCGATCTGTATATATCATGAGAAGCTTGAGATTATGATTCTTCTATTCCAAAAGTAAAAAAAAAAAATGTAGTTTCTTCATGTAATATCAGCTTTTAGGCCAATTCCCTGGAGACTAGGACATAACTGTCTCTTTTCATAGTCAAAAGTCTGTATGTAATACCTCAGATTTTTATATATTTTTCCTTGTTTTATTCTCATATTTAATGATTATTTATAGAAATTCTTATTTAGTTGTGCGAAGTTGAAGTTTCGGGAGTTTTCTTTCAAGGTGCTTTGACTTTTAAAAGACCAAAAGTTGACTTTATTTTTCGTAAGTTATTTTCAAAAACTTCCTTCATGAAAGTTGTAGAGTTTGTCAATAAGAGTTCGTAGACATGCGGCACGCTTGAAACGGACTTTGTATGAGAAAGTTATGGTCAGAGGAAGTCAGTTTCCGGTTTTGGAAACTGTATAAGTAGAAAAATGTGGGGAGTTATTTTTAGAAACCTAATTTCAGTTTCTCTCTCTCTCTCTCTCTCTCTCTCTCTCTCTCTCTCCCGACGCTCCCGAACTCTCTCTCTTCTTCGGCTGAGTTCTCTCTCATCCAGCTACCAAACCGGACGTCACCGGTCCCGTTCGACTCCCACAACCGTCCTCTCCATTTCTGGAGTAGTCTCGCTCGTCGTCTCGCCGCCTGGAAGCCACCACGAAGTGACGAAGCTGCTACTGTTGCGCCGGAAAGCTGGCGTTTTCGACGGCGATTCCGGCCAGTTTTAGGTGAGTCTTGATCCTCTCCTCCTGGTAGTGGTTGGGGATAGATTGAAGTAAGTTTTTGAGGTTTTGAGCCTGGATTTGCAAGTTTGGTTTTTGATTTCGGGGTGTTTTCCGGCTGATTTCGGCCAAACTGGCTGAAACCTCAGGTATTAAAGTTGTTCACCTTGCTTCAAGCTTCAACTTTCATGTTGTGAGTTTCCCCAAATTTTGAGGTTGGTGGTGGCGCATGGGGCTCACTCGCCGCCGCCGCCGCTTGTGGCGGCGCGTGGGAGCACGTCCGGGCAGTGTGGGGGCTTTAGATGTAGTGTTAGTTAGTCCTTGTACGTAGTTACTAGTATGTTGTTGTGTGTGAAGGCTAAGTGTGGTTTTGATTTTAGCATCTAAGGTGCTATTTTGTTCTTGGTGTTAGTAGGTCTTAAACCTTGAAAAGGTTGATCTTGGAGGTAGTATTGTTTGTTGTTGAGTGTCCAATGACCTTGGGAGGTCTCGGAGGAAAGATTGTCATTCTTTGGGCAACCTTTAGGTTAAGGGTACTTTGATCCTTGTTGAGAAGTTTCTATGGTTTTAATTGTGTAATTTTATGTGATTTGTGAGGTTGCGGTTTATCTTGACTCTTGTGTTGTGCGAGAAACGCAACAGGATTTTTAGGTGAGTAAATCTCACCAATGTTCACTTTTGAACCAAATTTTATTATGGTCACTTGATGTTAATGGTAAATTAATAATATGCTATTATTTGCTTTTAAAATATATGAGCTTGATCGCCTACGGCTCATAGGTAAGATATAACAAGTTTTCCTTATATGTTTATTTTTGGAATTCATGTGATCATGATTTTATTGATTATTGATAGATTATTCTTTTGGAATATCTATATTTGTTCATGTAAATATATCTATGTGGAAGGATATAATTTATGATGTGATGTTGTGATGTTGATGATGATGTTGTGATATTGTGATTGTTGGATAAATAGCCAAACCGGGTTTCAAGCCTTTAATCGGGTGATTGATTACGGTTAAAATACTATTTATTATTTTGTGTTTTGATATTGGACAGTCAAGCTGGGTTCCAAGCCTTTGGCCGGGTGATTGGTTATGGTTAGGAATAGAGCTCTAGTCTGTCTGTATGTTAGTGTAGGTCATGGGAGATACCTTATGGTATCTAGGACCCATGGGTACACAATTTTTGCTGTTGTAGGTCATAAGAGTTATTTATTAATACCTGAGACTCATGGGTACATGTTATTTGAAAAAGTGTTGGAATTGTGGATTTAATTATTGATATAAATTGCTCTTGTGATATATTTAGATGTGAGAAATATTGTGTTATTTTGAGTTTACACATACGAGTTTTTTAGCTTACCGGGTTTGTTATTTTACAATCCCGGTGCACCAATTCATGATGTAGGGGTTAGACCTGCAGGTGATGATTAGCAGGGTTGAGTCGGAGGCATAGTGGCAGGATTTTCATTTCCTGTGCAACTTTTTGTTATTTTGGACAGTTTTGTTTTAAGTTCATGGTAACAACTTTTTATTACTAAACTTTTGAAGTTGATGTAATTAAAGAAATATAATGTTTAACTCGGTTGATGAGTTTATTAACATTTACACTTCCAGTATTTGTTTATAGTTTGAAAGTTATTGAACATGTTTTGGGATATTAATATTTTAAGTTTTATTATGCCAAAATTTTTGAAAATTATTTTTCGAAAATTTGGGTGTGACACTGCAGTTGATAGTCGCATATTTGTGCGACTTTTATCATGCTAATTATTCCTATTACTTAGTTATTTTGTTATGTTTTCTTGTTTTTAATTGACTTTATTTGTTTTTAGGTATTTTGAAGTCAAACAAAGAAAATGAGATAATTGGGCTTAATAAGGATTCCTAAATCCTAGTTGGATGAGGGGATGGACAGGAGACCTAGGTTGAATTAACCTATTTAAGAGGAGAGAGGCTGAGAACAGGGAGAAGGACGGAGGAGAGGACAGAGGAAGAGAAGAAAAGAAAAAGAGGGAGAGAAGAAAAGAGGAACCAGGGAGAATTCGACCGGTCTCTGAGCCAATCAAGTTTTTCTTCTCCACCTTTAGTTCATCTTCCATGGATTCTCTAATGTTCTTATTCAAGACTATGTGTAACTAAACTCCTTGATAGTTAGGGGCTGATCAAAGCCCTAGATATGTCTTCGATTTTGAACCCCAATTGATTTATATAATTCTAGATGAGAATTTCTTCACTGATTGTTCATTGATAATTCTATTGCATGTTTCATTGGGTCGACACTTTGATGCATGTTTTAGGGTTTATTATTTTGAATGTGTATATGACCGACATATCGTTGCATATTCTATGAGAGATAACAAGTTCTTTGCAGGTACTTGTGTGAAGTAATTCCTTGGTAATCTAAGGCTACCGACATTGACCTTAGATTCTTTGTTGTTACTCAAACGTTCTTAGGACTTCATGATTTCAGTTATTTTGGTTTAGATACCTACATTTCATAGATCAATTAATTGGTAATATAGTTAAGTCGATAAGACATTTCACTTAACATGGCATGTAAGAGAACGTAATACGGTTAATGACCTAACGACATTGGCTTAAATGTGAGTGCATTCATCTATAATCCTTGACATTGTTTTGGGGTGATTGAAGCATATCTAGTGGTGGAGAGAAATTCCTAGCTATTGTTTCTCTCATATTTACATCCATATTCACTTTTAGTATTCTGTTTTCAGCAATACTCCTGTATTATTTATGTTTTTTCACCAGTTAAACCAACTCCGAATACCCTCAAAATTTTTGTGGTAGTCCGCCACTGTGTCTAGTTACTGTGTATTTAATTTCATAATTTTTGGTTGAGTCTAGATTAGTTAATTAATTCGGTTTCTGCTCCTAAGTCGAATCTGCCAGATTTCTGGTTTACGTGTCTGTTTGTGTTTCTTGTGTCTTTAAGTCTTAGTTTCACCAATCCTCTGCGGGTAATGACCCCTATTTGCCATTTACTACCTCGATACAATTGATTTGATAATAGGGTATCTTTGTAGGTGCTTTTGCATCCATCAAATTTTGGCGCCGTTGCCGGGGATTGTTTAATTCTAAGTCTTAAAAGTGTCTTTTATTTTTAGTTTTGCCTTGTTTACTTTATTTTTCTTTTGAGTCTTACATTCTTTAATGTGTGCATGCAGGAGCTTCTTGTATGCAAACTTGTCGCTCTACAAGCTTTGAATCACTGTTATTTGCTCCAGAGATTGAGAGAGCAGCAAAACTGAATAGGAAACAGCATAGACTACAGGTGGTGAGGATTCTGAGCCTGAACACCATTCTGATTTAGAGACAGAGTTTGAGGAAGAGCAACGTGTTCCAACATCTCCACCATCACCAGGACCAATGGTTGCGAAACTTAAGGAGTCCTTTATTCCGGGCACAGGTGCAGCAGATTCACCAATTGTGCTACCAGATGATTTGGGGGCTTACTCAATTCCCCCATCTCTGATTTCGAATCTACCACACTTTAGAGGCACTCATTCTAAGATCCACAAGACCATCTTAATGAGTTTACAGCACTGTGCAAAATACAGAAGTCAACGACGGTGGATGAGAATGTTGTGAAACTTGTTATGTTTTCTTTTTCCTTGAAAGAGCAAGCAAAGGCATGGTGCAACTCCCTGGCTTCCCAATCTATTGACTCATGGGACTATATGTGTGCTACATTCATGAAGGAATTCTATTCAGCCTCTCGCACCAAGAATTTAAAGAAGCAGATCAGTACATTTAGGCAGAGAGATGGAGATGAATTACATGAAGCGTGGAGTCAATTCAATGGTTTACTACGTCAATGCCCCTATCACAAGTTTGATCTCAACACTCAAATGGGGTACTTCTGTGAAGGACTTGATTCACTCAATAAGCAAAAACTTGATTCGGCTTGTGGAGGAAATTAGTGGAATCAGACTGGAGCTGAAGCTAAGGAAATTGTGGAGAATCAAGCAGAGAATTCAAGACAGTTTCAGTCCAGAGACCGATCTATGGGTGCCAGCAGAAGATCCTTGAATGCCATTACCATAGATGGAACCATAGAGAGGAGATTGAGTTCTATGGAGAATAACATTGCCTTAATTGCTAGTGCTATGAAGGTGAATAAGAAAGCAACCGTTGCCGCATCTCAAGTGGTGTGTACTATTTGTGCAGCTAAGAACCACCTTGCAGAAGATTGTCCTAAGTGCAGAGTAGTTGAGAAAGCCACCCAAGAGGAAGACGTGAATTTCGTGTATAGGCAGCCCAACACATATAATGGGAGTAGAGATCATCCCTTCCTCAGCTGCCGAAGAAACAATGTGCTCAATCCTCATACTAATCCACCTGGATTCCAACAAAGACAATCTGGAGAGGATGGGCAGCAATTTGGCCAAAGACGTGTGCCTCAACAACAACAGGCTCCAGCTCAAACATCAACAGGAACTTTAACTTTGGAATATATGATGCAACAAATGATGTTTGATAGCAAAAAGGAAAGAGAGGAAAGCAGTGCCTATCATCAGGAGATCAAGTCCACCTCTCAGCAACAAGGGAAGGCAATTGACTTGTTAGAGCGCTAAGTGAGCCAAATCCAACAAACTCTTGCTTAAGTCAACCCAGGATGTCTTCCCAGCAACACTCTTCCTAATCCTAAGGGTCAGCATGAAGTTAATGCAATGGTTTTGAAAAGTGGGAAGGAGGTGGATGCAGTTCTAGTTGTCAAGAAGCCAAGAAGGAAGTGGGAAGAGCCTATATTAGAGCAGATTGTACCTGAGGAGCCATCACAAGTCAGTATAGGCTCCCCAACTCAATTCGTTAAGGAACTCTCTCAACCTGTTGAGAATGCACCTGGAACAAAAATTGAGTCAAGACCGAAACCAACCATGGTATGTCCCTTAACCTCACCTCTGATTATCACTAATGTGCCTTTTCCTGGTAGGTTTCAGAAACAAGTGAAGGAGGACAAGGAGATCCTAGACGTCTTCAAGAAGGTTGGGATGAATATTCCATTGTTAGATGTGATCAAGCAGATTCCTCAGTATGCAAAATTCCTCAAAGACTTATGTACTACAAAGAGAAAATTCAAAGGAACCGAAACTGTTGCCTTGAGTGAGAGGGTGTCTGCTGTGCTGCAAAGGAAGCTGCCACCAAAGCTAGGTGATCCGGGACGGTTCACTATTCCATGCATTATTGGTGATCACAGGTTTGCTGGTGCTCTTCTTGATTTAGGTGCTTCCATAAATTTAATGCCATATGCTGCGTATGATAGAATGAATATGGGAGAACTTTTACCTACTGGAATAACCATTAAACTTGTTGATCGATCTAACTGTTACACTAGAGGTATTATAGAAGATGTGTTAGTGCAGGTTGGTGATTTGATTTTTCCAGCGGATTTCTTTGTATTAGAGATGGAAGGCGAACAAGTGCCCTCTGAGATACCATTGATTCTTGGTAGACCATTCTTAAGAACAGCTCATACCAAAATTGATTGTTATGAAGGTGCACTTAGCATGAAAGTAGCTGGAGAAAAGATCCAGTTCAACATCTTTGAATCCCTCAAGCACCCAAATATTGATGATATGTACTCTTGTTGTTCTATTGATGCTTTTGAGAGTTTTATGCAGGAGTTCATTCAGTACTCATTGGGGGATGACCCCATGCGAAAAGTCATCGAAATGGCTGGTAAAAAGAAGGTTCCAGCACAACCGGTTAAATCAGTTGAGGAAATTCCTCAACCTGTCGAATTTGAGCATGTATTTGAGATTGCTTCAGCAGAAGACCTTGAGATGGAAGAGGAGTATTATGCAATGAAGGAGGCATTTGAATCTTTGCCGTACATGACAGGTAAGTCTCCTAAACTCATTCCTCTTCCAATTTTAACTAATGTGGTTACTCCATCTATTCAGAAAGCGCTCGAGTTACAGCTCAAACCTCTTCCTGAGCATTTGAAGTATGCTTTTCTTGAAAACGGTGAAACTTTACCGGTTATAATTTCTTCAAAGCTCTCACATTTGCAAGAGTAGAAGCTCTTGATTGTTCTTAGGGAGTACAAGCAAGCAATTGGATGGACAGTAGCAAATATCAAGGGAATCTGCCCCACTCTGTGTACTCACAAGATACATTTGGAGGAGGGAGTTAAGCCAACAAGAGAAGCTCAACGTCGACTGAACCCCCCCCCCCATGTTGGAAGTTGTCAATAAAGAAGTGATCAAACTCCGCGATGCAGGTATAATTTATGCTATTTCTGATAGTAACTGGGTTAGTCCGGTGCAGGTAGTTCCCAAACGTTCAGGAATTACAGTGGTAAAGAATGATGAGAACGTGTTGGTGCCTCAACGTGTGCAAACCGGATGGAGAGTGTGTATTGACTACCGCAAGCTTAATGCCACCATACGCAAGGATCACTTTCCCCTCCTGTTTCTTGATCAGATGTTGGAAAGGTTGGCAGGTCATGCATATTATAGTTTTTTGGATGGTTATTCAGGGTACAACCAGATAGCCATACATAAGGAAGATCAAGAGATGACCACCTTTACATGCCCCTACGACACTTTTGCTTATCGGCGAATGCCCTTTGGCCTATGCAACGCGCCTGCAACGTTTCAAAGATGCATGATGAGTATTTTTTCAGACATGGTTGAAAAAATCATTGAGGTATTTATGGACGAGTTTTCGGTATTTGGCGATTCTTTTGACATGTGTTTGCATCATTTATCCATGGTTTTGGAATGTTATGTTGAGACTAACCTTGTTTTGAATTGGGAAAAGTGTCATTTCATGGTAGAACAAGGAATAGTTTTGGGTCATGTGATATCTGCCAAGGGCATTAAGGTTGATAAATCTAAGGTTGATATTGTGCGTACTTTACCCCCTCCTTCAACTGTGAAAGAGGTGAGAACTTTTCTCAGACATGCAGGATTTTATCGCAGGTTTATCAAGGACTTTTCCAAGATAGCTTGACCATTATGTGCAGTGCTCCATAAAGATGTAGCTTTCAACTTCACGGATGAGTGCTTGAAGGCATTCAACAAGCTCAAGGAGCTTCTGACAACTGCACCCATCATACAGGCACCTGATTGGAACTTACCTTTTGAATTAATGTGTGATGCTTCTAATTATGCGGTTGGTGCTGTTTTGGGTCAACGTCCAGCTAAGTTTCCCCATGTCATCTATTATGCTTCCAAGACTTTAAATGATGCATAGTTAAATTACTCAACTACAGAAAATGAACTCTTAGCTGTGGTCTTTACTTTAGAGAAGTTTAGATCTTACTTGTTAGGAACCAAAGTTATTGTTTTCCACTACCACAAAAATAGCATCAGACCACGGCCAAAAAACGTCGTCTGATTGTCCAGATTACCGTTGTCTTTTTGCGTGCCGTCTGATGCTTCGTAGAAACGTCGTCTGATTGCTGTCGACATATGTCGACAGAAATGGAATGCCAGCATATGTCGACAGCCTGTCGACATATTTTGTGTCGTGTGACATAAAGTTACAGCACGGTTGCTTTAAGAAAACCGTCATGTGATCGCAAGTTATACCACGTTTGTGCTTAGAACTGTTATTTGATATAGACTCAGAAGTCGGTTTTAGTGAAATTTTTCAGCTTCATTCTATATATATATTATTAATATTTTTGCTAGAATCTAATTTTATAATTTGAAAAATAATAATTTCAATAACAATAAATATTCAATAACAATAAACATTCATTACACACATTAGTTTCAATCCCACTATAAATATTCAATAACAATAAACATTCATTACACACAATAAATATTCAATAACAATAAATATGGAAATCAATTTAAAATTGAATCCAATTGGAGCCTTTGCTATTGAATAGGATACATGAAGAACCATCTTCTGTTAAGAATTCTATGAAACTGGATACGTATAGATGAAACCATCTTATAATTTAGGGTATAGGTATGCCTCTCGTCACACCGACAGTAAATGAAACCATCCAATTGCTTTGTTATTATAAGTTATAAGGTAAAAGTATGCCTCAGGTCACACTGAAACGAATGAACATTTCCGCAACTGAAATCTCAGTTTTTCCTGAATCAGAATATATAGGTAATCATAAACACAAATGAGCAAACGCAGTAAGGCAGATATATTGAAAAGGGATAGTTTTAAGGAATAGTGCTGCTAAGTGTATTACTAATGTCTTCTTCTTGCTTTTTCCTTGTTTACACAAACATAAACCTGCATAGATCATAGGCAGGAACATGGTAGCTTTAATTTTAATTTGAAAAGATGTATTTTATATTATATTAGAAAAACAAATGATTCATTTTCTCTGCAGAAGTAAATTTTTCTGATTATCTTTCATTCCTGAGAGTGAGAGCCACAGATAAAGCAAAGAACCCAAAAAAAAGGTATACCTGTAAAGTTGAGGCATCATTTGTTTGTCTACCCTGAAAAACAGTTCAAAAATCAAGTAACCTTAACCAAGCAAGAAAACCACACATTAATGAAAACAAAGAACCTGAGGAGAAGTAACTCACTATCAGTTGCAGTTTCTCACAACATGGAAGCTACCATGTTGCCCCCGAATAGTAATCCAGGGACAGAGATGATCACACACATTAATAATTCAGATAATTGATCACACAAATCTCATATCAACATATCTCAATGATTATCAAAATGACACCCTCAACAACACCCTGATACTAAAATGGTCACCCTCAGCAACAACATACCCCACACCGATACTGATATACCCAGGAAAAAGGAAATCAGAACCACATAAAAAAAAAAGGAAGCATGAGAATTTCTGGAAAATTACTTATGGACGGACACTAATATTGAAATGGTCTAATACTTATACACACCAATAGTGAAACGGCCAGATAACATTGAGGAATTTACAACAAATGGTCAGCAATATTGCAACCAAAACTGAACAGAGGAAAAACCATATACCCTGACCAAGCAATTACTGCTGGCAAAATTATCAAATGAATCAGTACAGCTATAGGTTTTTCATGAATTCCTATAAACAAATTTCGCTTTCAAAGTACAAAGGGAATTCTTAAACAATCACAACAACGAAATTAACCAAGTTTTGAGTTTCGTTTATGATTTGGTTGAAAATATCCTAACCGATTATTCTCAGAATCTTGATCTAACACACACACAACAACAACTAATCAGTCATGTGTTAAATATGAGGCCAATAATACAATCAGAAAAAAAAAATCCTGAAAACATAAAATTACAAACATGAACCAAAGGTGTGACTGATTAGGTGGGAAGCCAAATTCAATCGGGACCAATTACCCCAAACCCTAATTATACATTGACAGCACAAAATGAAAGTGAAGGCCAGCTACTCAGGAAACCTGGATGTGATAAAAAAAACCAAGATTGGAATCAGGAACCCATCTGCCCGAGTTCAATCATATAGTTCCTAAAAAACACATCTCTGGAGTAGCTATTTAAAAGCAAGCAAAATTGGACATATCTAGACTGTCATAAATAAAGAAGCCAATGCACCAACCAACACCTAAAGATCTAGAAAACCCAACAACAGAGAAACCGACTTCCGAAGGAGAACCGTACAATCAAACTGCAAATTTACAGTGCAAGACCTTTCTCTTCTAAGCATGCCTTTCGCAAATTTACATTGGAAAATTCCTCACCTTTGGATCCCTGCGATTCCTTATCAGAAACAATGATGAACAATTAGAATCACACATAGAGCAATTCTGTAAAAAAAAAATTATAAGAATCCAACTTAGAACTTGGACTAACCTCTTCATTTTGATATTCTCCATCAATGGCCTTCAGAACTAACCAAAACACATAAAACAAACAGACACCTAAAAATTGGCATGATATCAAGAACAAGAACATTGAGTGTGTGAGAGAGAGAAGGGTACCATGGTATTAGCCTCACCTCCTCCGTTTTCCGGTACTTCAATTTCGAGCTCCGGTTGCACTGCACCTTCCAATTTCCCCATCTTCGACCAGAAATTGAAATCTCCATCCGTGGAGGTCCCTTTGTGAAACCTATAGGCTGCCCCCACATTGGTGTGAATCCATTAAACAACCCAACACAAAAGAAGAAACAATTAGAAATCCCTAAACTAAAAACCCTAGAAATTTCTGTTGAGATTAAATTGGGGACATTTACCTTTGGGAGAATATCAGCTTTGAAGCTAGCTGGACTACGGTGAAGGGGTTCTTCGTCTGAGAATATGAGTTTTGAGAAGATGGGGATTGGATGCCGGAAGACAGATCAGATGCCTCGGTCGCTTGGAACTCGTCGAACTCATTATCGGAGATTGAATTCAAAACCGTAGGAATGAAATCCAAGGGGGATTGGTCGATGGTCTAAGGGCTATGGCTTGCCGACAGCTTCGTCGTCGTCTCCGACGAGGTAGAGAGAGCAGAAGGATGTGGGTTGAGAGAGAGAGAGAGATAGAGCGAGAGAGAGAGAGAGAGAGAGAGAGAGAGAGAGAGAGAGAGAGAGAGAGAGAGAGAAGGCTGTGTGGGTTGAGTGTGTGTTTTTTGTTTTGCTTGTGATATGTCGAGAGAGGTGAGGCCGTGTTGGTTACCTAGCTGCTAGGGTTTTTTTTTTTTTTTTTCTAAGTGTTGGGGGGGGGGAAGTTTAAGTTTGGGCTGAAATGTAGGGGAGGGTTTCGACATGTCGATTAAGTTTTATTCATTTTAATAGCCAATCACACAACGTTTAAATTATAAATGTGGTCTAACGCCCAAAATTTGAGATTTTAACATTCCCTCCATCAGGTTTCGTGTTTCCCCCTACAAGTTTGGGGTTGAATTGTGAGGAGATGTCAGAGGAAAATGATGGGGATAGGGTTTTCCTGAAAATGTATACACTCACACCACAGTTTTTTAATGAATCGTGGTATCACTCCTACATGTTGGACATCATTCAATGTGGGAGACCTGACACTCAAATTTTTGCACTTTCACAGGACGATTTTTTATAAAACTAACATCTAAAAAGTTAAAAATCAATCATACGACGGGTTATTATTATACGTCGTCTGATAGGCGTTGTTTAAAACGGTTTTTGTGGTAGTGTTCTCTGACCATGCTGCTTTGAGATACTTGATGACTAAACAGGATGCAAAACCCAGGTTGATTAGATGGATGTTACTACTTCAGGAGTTTGATGTTGAGATCCGGGACAAGAAAGGCACTGAGAATGTGGTGGCAGATCACTTAAGCAGGATCACACATGGATCTAACACAGAGGATGACTCATTGCCTCTGCGTGATAGCTTCCCGGATGAGCAACTTTTTGCTCTCAACGTTTCCGAGCCTTGGTATGCAGATATTGTTAACTATCTTGTGTCAGGAAAAGTACCAAGAGACTACAATAGAGCTCAGAAGGACAAGTTAGTGAAGACAGCTAAGTATTATGTGTGGGACGAGCCTTATCTATGGAAACATTGTCCAGATTTGTTGATAAGAAGGTGCGTTCCTGAAACTAAATTTCAATCTATACTCACTTTTTGTCACTCACATGTAGAGGGAGGTCATTTTGCTGGAAAGAAGACTGCAATAAAGGTTCTTGACAGTGGCTTCTCTGGCCAACCTTTTTCAAAGATGCGCATGAGTTTTATAAATCATGTGCCAGGTAACTTAGGTCCTAGAGATAAGATGCCCCAACACTCAATTTTTGTTGTTGAGATTTTTGATGTGTGGGGTATTGACTTTATGGGTCCTTTTTCTAGCTCTCAGCAAAATATTTACATTCTACTTGCAGTTGATTATGTTTCAAAGTGGGTGGAGGCAGTGACCACTCGTACTGACGATGCTGCTGTTGTTTTGAAAATTTTGAAATCATTGTTTGTTAGATTTGGCACTCCCAGGTACATCATCAGTGATGGAGGTTCCCATTTTTGTAACAAGTCTTTTGCAGCTTTACTCAGGAAATTCAATGTTCATCATAAGGTGGCAACACCTTATCATCCTCAGACGAGCGGGCAGGTAGAAGTATCCAACAGGGAGATAAAACAAATTTTGGAGAAGACTGTTGGACCAACTAGGAAAGATTGGAGTCAACGCTTGGATGAGGCGTTGTGGGCATACATGACATCATACAAGACACCGATTGGGATGTCTCCTTATCAGATGGTATATGAAAAAGGCTGTCAAGCAGTTTAACTTTGATATTGATGATGCAGGTGTTCATAGGAAGTTACAACTGAATGAGCTAGATGAGATTTGCAACCATGCCTATGAGTCCAGTCGAATCTACAAGGAGAAAACCAAGATGTTTCATGATAAGATGATTACAAGCAAATCTTTTGTTGTTGGAAAAAAAGTCTTGTTTTTCAATTCGCGTCTACGGTTATTCCCAGGTAAACCTCGTTCTAGGTGGAGTGGGCCTTTTGTTATACTTAATGTGTTTGCTCATGGTGCAGTAGAGGTAAACAATCCGAAGAATGGGAACACGTTCAAAGTGAACAGGCATAGACTCAAACCGTTTTATGAGCCTGCAGAGGTGAGAGATGTGGAGGCAGTACATCTTTGCGATCCAATACCGGTGGAGCAATGATTAGGAGTACCGTCTGTCTGACGACGTTAAACTTAGAGCTACTTGGGAGGCAACCCATGTTGATGGAGAAGCTTGGATTCCAGATTTGCATTCTTCATTCTTTCTCCTCTCTTCATGTTTAGTGTGTTTTTGCGATGTCATATGTATTATACTTCATGCTAGCTTGTTTGCTGTATTGCATTCTTTAGTTTTGTTTTACATTGAGGACAATGCAAATTTCAAGTGTGGGGTGTGGTTTATATGATATCTTTAGAGTCTATGTTTATATTTGTGTCTCGTTTGAGTCTTAGGGCCCTTAACTCGTCTATGATGTGCTTATATCTTCTGAAATTGTGACTAAGAGTGAAACATGTGGCGGAATCATTTGAGTTTCTTTGGTTAATCTTGATATATGGTGCATGTGTTAATGTGTAGTGGATGTAGAAACGAGTTAACATGGTACAAATTCATCAGCATGCTTAAACTTAGTTGAGATTCATTAACCTGTGAGCGATTGAGCCTAAATGTGATAATAGATATTTTCTTTGTTGTGTGTCAATTGCTTGCCGCAGTTTAAGTTAATGGACTCTAGATATTACTAGAACTTGCTCTTGTGCTTTTCAAAACTTATAGTCAATACATGTCTTGATTGGGGAAGTGATAAAGACACTTAAGATTAAGATTTGCCACCATTGCCATATGTAGCCTGTGACCCATATTTTGTGTACACAATGTGTGCACCCATTAGTTAACCACTTTGAGCTTACATTATAGCCTTTTTGTCATCACTTGTATAACCTTAGCCTTGAACCACAAAATAGTTATATTTCTACCTTTGTTCTTGAACTTGGTAGAGCTGTACATGAGACATATACATGAAGACCAAAGTGGAAGATGGTATGGCGATAATGACGCAAAGGAATGAGTATGGGTTATCAAGCTAGTTGTGTTGTAAAATATATATATATATATATATATATTCTTTTGTGATGTCTAGCTTGATACCCCAGGTAAACAGTGGATGAAAAGAATGAAGTGAAGGCCCAATACAATGAAATTCGGCCACAATTAATGGTGATATATTTGAAGAATTTAACGATGAAAATGCGTCAATGGTTGTAAAGTTCGAAGCAGTGTCTTCATTGGTGCTCTACTAGGTTTTAGAACTTGTTTGAATTCCATATCATTTTGTTCTTTAAACCTATGAGCTTAACTGCATTACAACCTTATAAAACCCTTTTTGATCCTCAAGATAGGCAGCCTTTGATCTGTGGAGATAAGTCACAAGAGTTAAGCATATGGTTCGGTCCATTTGGCAAGGAATTGAGTTGAGTGAAAACCTTAGACATATATATGTTGAGAGAAACACTTGTAGTATACCATGTGAGGTTGAATCTTGACTTGTTTACTGCATGCTACAGCTTTATATTCACCATGATTATGTCTTCGTCCTACATGTTACATGTGTGTCATGTATTGACATTAACCTTCGAAATTTCGTGGATTGAACTGAATTATCATGTGATCTTGGTGTTGCAATGTTAGGGAGATTGCTGAGACAAAGTGTTAAGGGCATTAGAGTTTTGTAGTCTGTGTTTTTGTTGAGTCTTCTCAAAGTATTAATTTAGTGTTTTGCTCGAGGACTAGCAAAAGCTAAGTGTGGGGTATTTTGATAGTCGCATATTTGTGCGAATTTTATCATGCTAATTATTCCTATTACTTAGTTATTTTGTTATGTTTTCTTGTTTTTAATTGACTTTATTTGTTTTTAGGTATTTTGAAGTCAAACAAAGAAAAAGAGATAATTGGGCTTAATAAGGATTCCTAAATCCTAGTTGGATGAGGGGATGGACGGGAGACCTAGGTTGAATTAACCTATTTAAGAGGAGAGAGGCTGAGAACAGGGAGAAGGACGGAGGAGAGGACAGAGGAAGAGAAGAAAAGAAAAAGAGGGGGAGAAGAAAAGAGGAACCAGAGAGAATTCGACCGGTCTCTGAGCCAATCAAGTTTTTCTTCTCCACCTTTAGTTCATCTTTCATGGATTCTCTAATGTTCTTATTCAAGACTATGTGTAACTAAACTCCTTGATAGTTAGGGGCTGATCAAAGCCCTAGATATGTCTTCGATTTTGAACCCCAATTGATTTATATAATTCTAGATGAGAATTTCTTCACTGATTGTTCATTGATAATTCTATTGCATGTTTCATTGGGTCGACACTTTGATGCATGTTTTAGGGTTTATTATTTTGAATGTGTATATGACCGACATATCGTTGCATATTCTATGAGAGATAACAAGTTCTTTGCAGGTACTTGTGTGAAGTAATTCCTTCGTAATCTAAGGCTACCGACATTGACCTTATATTCTTTGTTGTTACTCAAACGTTCTTAGAACTTCATGATTTCAGTTATTTTGGTTTAGATACCGACATTTCATAGATCAATTAATTGGTAATATAGTTAAGTCGATAAGACATTTCACTTAACATGACATGTAAGAGAACGTAATACGGTTAATGACCTAACGACATTGGCTTAACTGTGAGTGCATTCATCTATAATCCTTGACATTGTTTTGGGGTGATTAAAGCATATCTAGTGGTGGAGAGAAGTTCCTAGCTATTGTTTCTCTCATATTTACATCCATATTCACTTTTGGTATTCTGTTTTCAGCAATACTCATGTATTATTTATGTTTGTTCACCAGACAAACCAACTCCGAATACCCTCAAAATTTGTGTGGTAGTCCGCCACTGTGTCTAGTTACTGTGTATTTAATTTCATAATTTTTGGTTGAGCCTAGATTAGTTAATTAATTCGGTTTCTGCTCCTAAGTTGAATCTGTCAGATTTCTGGTTTACGTGTCTGTTTGTGTTTCTTGTATTTTTAAGTCTTAGTTTCACCAATCCTCTGCGGGTAATGACCCATATTTGTCATTTACTACCTCGATATAATTGATTTGATAATAGGGTATATTTGTAGGTGCTTTTACACCCATCAACAATTCTTATCATTTTCACTTGATTTAATCAATTTACCTTCATCTTCAAAACGAGAGCTATCACATATATGCAGCAGAAGCCTATGGAATCTTCATATGAACTATCGAAATCCTTAAAATATCCAGTTTTAATGTCATGCTTATCTGACCAAAGATTCTAAACCAGTATTAATTAATAAAGGAAGAATGTGATTGGTTATCTTAAGTTCCCAACATTTCAAGCCAACAATAATCGATCATAGTCGTCAAGACAAAAAGACATTATTGGACATTGATTGACATAGGCACTGAGTTAAGTAGCCTCCTTGGCAGCTTGGCTCATATTCATATATAGCAGGATTGCCAATTTATGTATATACTTACCAATTGACAAGAAAATAAGTGTATGATCACCAATATATATATATATATAGCCCTTCTCAACTGGGGACATCCACACCAATGGTTTTGGTGCAGATTTTCATTGTTGCACCACTTTTCGATTGAATTTCCTCATCTCCACCATCTAGTATCTAGATAATATTGTGTAGATCATCTCTGCAAAATTTCAGCCAATTTGGTAATCGTTAAGACTCTCAAAATGACATCTTTATGTTATAAACATGAACGGTTCATGTTTGACAGACTTGAGTCCGTCCATTGGTTTTTCAATTTTGAGGGCCTTAACGATTACCAAATTGGTTGAAATTTTGCATAGATGATCTACACAATATTATCTAGATACTAGACCTTGGAGATGAGGAAATTCGATCGAAAAGTGATGCAAAAATGAAAATCTTCACCAAAACCATTGGTGCGGACGTCTGCAGCTGAGAAAAATCCTATATATATATAAGTGCATGTTTTTTTTGGTTAAGAAAATTCTTATTTACTCTTATGGTACAAATTTCTACTTTAGACTCACTTTACATTTCCACCGTCTAGTCTTTAGTTTACTAACATATAGATCATCTATGCAAAATTTCAGCCAATTTGATAATCGTTAAGGCACTCAAGCTTGATTAAACAAATGAACGAACTGGATTCTGTTGGACTTGAACCGTTCATGTTTATAACAAAAAAACGAAGTTTGTATAACACCTCTGCAAATTTTCAGCCGATCACCTCTACAGAAAAACAGAAAAATGTCCTGCTTATTTTGTGGTTTTTCAGGATCTGAAAATTTACAAGTATTTAAAAAGCAAATCATTTTCTTGATTTAGCAGCATTAATCTATTATTAATCACCAGCAAGGCATTAATACTTGGACAGGAGTTGAGCCCAGAATGACTGCTATTAGATGAGTCAGTCTTGTTGACAAATTGTCATGCATTATTTGGGAAACTTAAAAGAAGAAGAAGTCCAGAAGATCAATGTAAAGTGACTTTATCTCTTTGCTCACCGGTTTCAATTATGAAAATGAGGAAAAATATGCCATTTGTTCATTACTACACATTTGAGAGTGCAGAGAAAATGTTTTTGAAAGCTTTGCTTCTCTCCCTCCTCTTTCAGTTCTGCAGTTCCAGGGACACCATTAGAGGGAATGAAGAACAATTGAAGGATGTTGATGGAGACTATTTAATGTCCAGAGAAAGGAAGTTTGAGTTGGGTTTCTTCAGCCCCGGAAATTCTCGCTACCGGTATGTTGGAATTTGGTTTTCTCAGTCTAAAGTATCTCAAAAAACAGTGGTGTGGGTTGCAAACAGGAACAACCCCATCAATGATACCTCTGGGGTGCTCACAATCAACAGGTATGGAGAACTTGTTCTTTATGCTCATAACATGAAGAGCACGCTTTGGTTTACTAATGTGACGCGATTGGTCAAGAATGTTAACACTAGCACTTTATCAGCACAGCTTTTGGATACAGGAAATTTTGTTGTGTTCCAGAATGATAATAATGATATATTTATATGGCAGAGTTTTGATTATCCCACAGATACTCTACTTCCAGGTATGAAACTTGGGGTGAATTGGAAAACTGGGCTAGAATGGGTTTTAACAACTTGGAAGTCACAAGATGACCCTGGAGCTGGGGAATATACACATAGGCTCTATCAAAATCGGACTGCTTTCCCCGAATTTTTTACTTATAAAGGTTTGAGTAAGTATTGGCGACCAGGGCCCTCTGCTAGTTTTGTCAATAATCAAGAGGAAACTTGTTATTTAATGAATAAAACCAATGGAATTGCAAGAATAACTATGAATGGTTCTGAGTTACAGCACCTTACATGGATTGATGGAGAGCATCAATGGAAGCAAGTCTTTGCTGCGCCGAAAGTACGGTGTGACTGGTATGGACAGTGTGGTGCCAACAGCAAATGTTACCCTGACAATATCAGTCTGTTTGAGTGTGACTGTCTACCCGGCTTTGAACCAAAATATATCAATGAGTGGAATCAGAATGATGGGTCAGATGGATGTGTGAGTAAACGAAAGGAAGTTTCTAAGTGTGGGAATGGAGAAGGGTTTGTGCAGGTGACAAGAGTTAAACATCCAGACACATCAATAGCAGCTCGACTGGAAGCACGTACAAGTAACAAAGTGTGTAGGCAGGAGTGCTTGGCAAATTGTTCTTGCAAAGCATATATGAGCGTTGAAAATGAAGGTGTTGTTGATTGTTGGACATGGTATGATGATTTGATGGATATTTTAGTGTACACAGAGGTTGGACGAGATCTATATGTTCGTGTGGATCAAATGGAATTAGGTAATGTACTAAGTTTGCAGTGGAAGCAAACTCAACTAAAATCACATGGTTGTTCTTATCACATTGCCTGCTTTGTTTTTCATGCTTTTCTAACCCTTTGTTGACCTCAATGTATGTAGCTGAGAGTGCTAGAAAATCCAAAGGTTTCTTTAAAAGAAGGGGTATGCTTGCTATTCCTATAGTCTGTGCTCTGCTAGCATTGGTACTGATCATTATGTGCGCCTGTTGGTGGTGTAAGAAAAGAAGGAATGCAGCAGGTATAATTTTCTGTTATATACATTGATTGGTTATCTTCGGAAGGTCATAGATGGGGTGAATAGGACTTATACAACTTTTTCGTTAACCATTGTAATTGAGGATAGCAATAGATTGTGATATCCCTATTGTAATTGAGGATAGAAATAGATTGTGATATCCCTAGATGACTGGATACAAGATATAAGTGTAGTAATAGACAATTTTACTCGCAGAAATCCTGAAACTAGGGATAAAAACTGTGTGCCCTTATTCTGTTGAGGGACATGACTTTCCACTATGTAAAACCGATTCTTACAAGATTACAGATCTAGGGATTCCAGAACACTTTGATATCCTACATGTTGAGATATCAATCCCATATCGGGAGTATGAGACATTTCTTATGAGTTTATAAGGGTTTAGGTCACTCCACCCATTGTCAATTGATTTTGGATGTAAACCCCAGATTATTTTATCACTAGCTAGTCAGCATACTACTCTAGACCTATATTACCTTTCTTGTTTTTAAGTAGCAACATATGAAAGTTCTTTTTGAAGTCTCTGTTCTTGAACCCAGCTACTACATAGCTGATTCAACTATGAACACTTCTCGGGTTGATTGCCCTACCAACACATCTCATGGTATGCAATGATGCAATAAGTTTGTAAAACAGATGATATGCATATGCATGAATATACATGAGTTCATGAGATGTATTGATGACTTTGAACTTGTTTTTTTACCAACGCAACTGCGCTTGAGGTGTTTTATTCTTCCAAAGGATTGCCAACCAAACTTAGATCAACATCTTCTTTAGCTTGCATGAGCTGAAAAGCTTGTGCAGTCTATAAGTCACGTACATGAAAGAACTCCAACAAGATCAAACGCATCTAAGACACTACACTACTAAAGTTGTTATGTCATGCATGTCAGAAATGTGAGGAACAAATACAGGTGTATATACTAATTGTTATATCTGTTGGCAGAAATTGTGGAGGCAGATGAACTTGAGGAAACTAAGAGGCACCCCGAATTGCAATTTTTTGATTTGAACACACTAATGGCAGCCACAGATAACTTCTCTCATGTCAATGAACTCGGCCAAGGTGGTTTTGGCTCTGTTTATAAGGTGAGCCCAAATTTAGAAACACTATGTATATAATTGAATGATTTCTCCTTTTCTTCTAAGCACCAAAAATTTGTTACTCTTTTTGTTTGATTGTGTTATACTGCATTACTACTCTTATTTAACTAATCAACAATTTAGTGAAAGTTTTATACTAACCTTAAACCATAACTTCAGGGTCGGCTACCAAACGAGCAGAAGGTTGCTGTGAAAAGGTTGTCTAAAACATCAGGACAAGGTACTGAAGAATTCAAAAATGAAGTTGCACTTATAGCAAAACTTCAACACCGCAATCTTGTAAAACTTTTAGGCTGTTGTATAAAGGGGGAAGAACGGATGTTAGTCCTGGAATACATGCCGAACAAAAGCTTGGACTCATTTCTCTTTGGTATGTCTTTGGTAAAGATTAATTATTAACATATGCCATTTAACACACTGAATAACATGTTGAGCTTCACATATATGTACCATAGAGTCACACACAGCTGAAAATTTGATGCAGATCACTCCAGGCGGTCCTTCTTGGATTGGGAAAAGCGCTTTGAAATCATCACAGGGATTGCTCGTGGGATTCTGTATCTTCATCAAGACTCAAGATTGAGGATTATTCATAGAGATCTAAAAACCAGCAATATTCTTTTAGATGCTGAAATGAACCCGAAAATTTCTGATTTTGGCATGGCAAGAATAGTTGAAGGGGACCAAGTTCAGGATAAAACCAATCGAGTTGTTGGAACATAGTAAGAACCATAATGTCACGTTTCGCATTCATTATATTTTACTCTATATTTGTTGCGTGTGACATTTTAGTTTTTTCATATGCAGTGGCTACATGTCACCAGAGTACGCAGTGTTTGGCAGATTTTCTACTAAATCAGATGTCTTTAGCTTTGGGATGATTTTGTTAGAGGTTGTGAGTGGCAAAAAAAACAATAGTTTTTCTCAAGTGGATCCTTCCATGAACTTGATCAGACATGTAAGGTGCACATATTTTGCTATGAATTTACCTAGAGTACTTGCTCATCCATTTCTCAAATCACACTTGCATGTTTCAACTACAGGTTTGGAACCTCTGGAGAGAAGACAGAGTCTTAGAAATTGTGGATTCAATTCTCGAGTCGTATAATTCTGATGAGGTCATGAGATGCATTCAAGTTGCGCTCTTGTGCGTGCAAGAAGAATCAGAGGACCGGCCAGCCATGTCTGCCATTGTTTTCATGTTGAGCGGCGAAACATCTCCTGCATCTCCTAAGCAGCCTGCATATGTCTTCAGAAAAAACTCCATGACTGATGCTGATCCATCAGTGGTACCAACACCATTGTATTCTTTGAACGGCTTGACAATAACTGCTGAGGCAGCTCGATAATGATACAGGTCACTTGTTTAGTTTGTTATTAAATTTACTGCTTTGCCAGGTATGTCACGATAAAATCATCATTAGCTGACAATTAGCATTGCAAAGAACTGAAGATCATATTTCGCACATACACCCTTATGTGACTGATCATTTTTTCTGTATCTTTTCCGAGAGCATTAGTCAATAGAGTTTTATTTTGATCGCTCTTTCTTTAGATTAATACAGTAGAAATGAAAACTCACCAAGAAGGAAAACAGCAGTTGTGTAACATTCCAAGCATAAAACAGCAGCACGTAGCCAAGAATGAAATAAAGATCAATAGGAAACAGATCGTTTGAAAATGAGGAACTTACAAGAAGTACTACTGCCTGAAAAATATGTTGGGATCAAAAACTGATTATGCAGCAACACAAACACAACAGCTTGAAAAACCAGCAAACACAGAACAAATGAGAGAAATAAAAGAACAATGACACCAGCAATTTTAACGTGGAAACCCTCTAAAGTGAAGGGAAAAAACCACGGGACAAACTCCGAAAAACTTCCACTATAGAATGGGATTACAATCTCCAACCTCTCTAGATTACTAGAGGAATAACACAGTAGGTAGTACAAGAAGGATTGGTTCTCTGTTTTCTCTTCTTACACAGGCCTCACAAAACTACTCAAAACAGAGAGAACATGATTTTTATTTGCCTCTTTTCTCTCCAGCTCCTTCTAGAGAATACGAAGGGATTACCAAGAAACAATAACTCTATTGTTTCCACTGAGAGCTGCAAACTTCTCAGTTATCAAGACTGAAACGTCTTTTTCTTTTCTTTCAAGACAGAAACCAGCTTGGACTAAAACACTTATTTAATGAGATGTCTAGCATGAGGAGGGAACTCCAACAATCTCCCCCTTCCCGACTCAAGCTTCATTGCTGCAAACCTGCTAAGATTGAACACTGCTCAAACTTGCCTTTAGGAAGAGACTTTGTCAACATATCAGCCACATTATCAGAAGTATGAACTTTTTCAATCATCAACATCTTCCTTTCAAATTTTTCTCTGATCCAATGGTATCTCATTTCAATGTGCTTGGACTTGGAATGAAAACTTGGATTCTTGCTGAGATGGATAGCACTTTGATTGTCACAGTAGATGACATACTTACTTTGATGCAAACCAAGCTCCTGGAAATATCTCCTTAACCATAACATCTCTTTGCAGCATTCAACAACAACAATGTATTCTGATTCCGTGGTAGATAGAGCTACACATTTTTGCAATTTGGATTGCCAAGAAACAGCTCCCCCAGCAAAAGTAAACAAATACCCCGAAGTAGACCTCATAGTGTCTCTATCACCAGCCAAGTCCGCGTCAGTAAAGCCTCGAAGTACAGGCTTATCAATCCCAAAGCACAAACACAACTTAGATGTACCTCTAAGGTATTTTAGAATCCATTTAACTGCTCTCCAATTCTCTCTACCCGGATTTGCTAAGAATCTACTCACCACACCTACTGCATAACCAATATCCGGTCTAGTACAGACCATTGCATGCATTAAACATCCTACGGCTGAAGCATAAGGAACTTTCTCCATTTCTTCTCTCTCTTTTGCATTTGAAGGACTTTGTTTCTTACTCAACTTAAAATGAGCAGCAAGAGGAATACTTACAGGTGTAGCTTTATCCATGTTGAATCTCTCAAGCACTTTCTCAATGTAACTCTCTTGAGATAGCCAAAGCTGCCTTTTCTTTCTATCCCGAGTGATCTGCATGCCAAGAATCTTCTTTGCAGGCCCCAAATCCTTCATATCAAAGGATTCATTCAATCTCTTCTTCAACTCCTCAATTTCAGTTGAGCTTAGACCTACAAGCAACATGTCATCGACATATAGTAACAAGATAATAAAATCATGAGCTGACGATTTTCGAATAAACACACAATGATCAGAGATTGTCCTTTTGAATCCATTATCCATCATGAATGACTCAAACTTTTTGTACCATTGGCGAGGAGCTTGTTTGAGTCCATAAAGACTCTTTCTCAATTTACAGACCATATGCTCCTTGCCTTCAACTTCAAATCCTTCCGGTTGTTCCATGAAGATCTCTTCTTCTAAGTCACCATGAAGAAAGGCTGTTTTTACGTCTAGCTGCTCTATTTCCAGGTTCATTGTTGCAGCCAATCCCAACACAACACGAATGGAGTTCATCTTCACCACCGGAGAAAATATCTCGTCAAAATCAATGCCTTTCTTTTGAGCAAAGCCTTTAACAACCAACCTCGCCTTGTACCTTGGTTGTAAATTTTCAGATGTCTTAAGCTTGAAAATCCACTTGTTCTTGAGCACATGTTTTCCTTCAGGCCTTTCCACCAATTCATATGTTTGATTCTTATGCAAAGAACTCATCTCCTCTTGCATAGCTTTCAGCCATTTTTCTTTGTCAACATCATCTTGGACATCTTGGAAACTTTCTGGTTCACCTTCGTCTAAGAGAAGAACATACTCGTTGGATGGATATTTAGTAGAAGACTTGTGTGTTCTTGTGCTCCTTCTTAACTCCATTGCTTGTTCAATAACCGGTGGTTGTTCTTGATGGTTTTCTTGTGGAATTTCTTGATTGTTTTCAGCATCAACTCTTTGATCACCATTAGGAACCTCGACTTCTTGCTCAGCTTGCTCACCAATATCTTCAACCACATGAGGAGAAATCTGATCTAGATCAATGAGATTATCTACATATGTTTCTGCTGCCTCCATATTCTCACTCTTCTGATCAATTTCTTTGATTGTTTGATCTTCAAAAAACACTACGTCACGGCTACGAACCAACTTCTTGTTGATAGGATCCCATAATCGATAACCAAATTTTTCATCTCCATACCCAATGAATACACACTGCTTAGTCTTGTCTTCAAGCTTCCATCTTTCTTCTTTTGGAACATGCACAAAAGCTCTACAACCAAAAATCCTCAAGTGTTCATAAGAAACTTCCTTTGAGGACCATATATGATCTGGAACATCTCCATTTAAAGGAGCCGATGGTGACAAATTGATCAAATAACAAGCTGTCCTCAATGCTTCTCCCCAAAACTTCCTTGACAATTTGGAATGAGACAACATGCATCTAATCCTTTCCACAATTGTGCGATTCATTCTCTCTGCGACACCGTTATGTTGTGAAGTTCTCGGGACTGATTGCTCATGTCTAATACCATGACTTTTACAGTATTTATCAAAAGGTCCAATATACTCGCCACCATTATCTGTGCGAATGCATTTCAGTTTTCTACCGGTCTCCCTTTCTACCATCATATGAAAAACTTTAAACACAGACAACACTTGATCCTTTGACTTCAAAGCATATGCCCACACCTTTCTCGAATGATCATCTATGAAGGTAACAAAGTACGAAGCACCACCCAAAGTTTTAACTTTCATAGGTCTACAAACATCAGAGTAAACCAAGTCTAAAACATTCTGTTTCCTATTCTGATTTTTATGAAAGGAAAGTCTATGTTGCTTGCCAACTAGACAATGAGAACATTTATTTAGGTGTGTACCTTCAATTCCAGGGAGTAGCTCCTTCTTGGCAAGAACTCGCAGACCCTTCTCGCTCATGTGTCCAAGTCTTTTATGCCACAATTCTGCTGTATTTTCTTTCTGAACGGTGTTCAGCTCCCCCTTGAACAAATGAGCTTGCATCTTGTAAAGTGTGCAGCATTTGCTCCCTCTTGCTATCACCATGGAGCCCTTGGTTAGTTTCCACCTTCCACAGCCAAGAAGGTTCATGTAACCATCATCATCTAGCTTCCCAACCGAGATTAAGTTCAAGCGGAGATCAGGTACATGTCTTACATCCTTGAGCACAAGTTTGCAGCCTACATTTGTCTGCAAAATCACATCACCGATTCCCATAATTTTCGAGACACCTTTATTTCCCATTCTCACTAGACCAAGATCACCTGCTCTGTAATTTGAGAAGAATTCCTTCTGAGGAGCAGCATGGAAGGAGGCACCGCTGTCAACAACCCATGTCATTCCTTCACTTGAAAGACTCAAACATGCTTTTTCACATTCAGAAATTAACTCTTTACATTCTAGAGACTCTGACAATATTATGATATCACCATCTGACGAAATTGCAGTAGTGCCTGTCTCATCTTCCTTCTCTTCTTTATTCTTTTCTCTCTTCAATTTTCTGCATTCTCTTCTGTAATGACCTTTCTCATTGCAATGAAAACATGTGACATCTTTCCTTGGCCTGGACTTGCTCCTTGTTTTTCCACGACTATGAAAATAATGGTATGGCTTACGACTTTTAGCTCTTCCTCTTCTTTCTACAACCATAGCTTCTGAAAAAGATGAATCAATGGACTTCCTCCTCACTTCTTCATTCAACAAGTTGCTGGTAACTTGACTCAATGAAAGAACACCATCAGAGGCAGAGTTACTAAGTGAAACAACTAAAGTTTCCCAACTATCCGGAAGTGAACTAAGAAGAAGTAGTGCTTGCAATTCGTCATCGAGGGCCATGTTCATGGACGAGAGCTGATTCACAATACTTTGCATCTCATTCAAATGTTCATTGATTGAGGTGTCCCCCTTATACTTCAAATTGACAAGCTTTCTGATCAAAAAAGCTTTGTTGGCTGCTGTTTTCCTCTCATATAAGCTTTCAAGCTTTCTCCATAATTCAAGTGCTGTAGTCTCCTTTGAAACATGATGAAAAACATTGTCATTGAGCCATTGTCGAATAACTCCAATGCATTTCCTATTTAGCTTCTTCCATTCCTCATCAGACATGGCATTAGGTTTATTGCCTTCGATCGGAGAAGACAAATCTTTGCAGTAGAGTAAGTCTTCCATCTTCGCCTTCCAGATTGTATAATTTCTCCCATTCAAGCTGACCATCCGGCTTGTGTTGGCATCCATGATTAGCCGCTCACCAGTGGCTCTGATACCACTTTGTTGGGATCAAAAACTGATTATGCAGCAACACAAACACAACAGCTTGAAAAACCAGCAAACACAGAACAAATGAGAGAAATAAAAGAACAATGACACCAGCAATTTTAACGTGGAAACCCTCCAAAGTGAAGGGAAAAAATCACGGGACAAACTCCGAAAAACTTCCACTATAGAATGGGATTACAATCTCCAACCTCTCTAGATTACTAGAGGAATAACACAGTAGGCAGTACAAGAAGGATTGGTTCTCTGTTTTCTCTTCTTACACAGGCCTCACAAAACTACTCAAAACAGAGAGAACATGATTTTTATTTGCCTCTTTTCTCTCCAGCTCCTTCTAGAGAATACGAAGGGATTACCAAGAAACAATAACTCTATTGTTTCCACTGAGAGCTGCAAACTTCTCAGTTATCAAGACTGAAACGTCTTTTTCTTTTCTTTCAAGACAGAAACCAGCTTGGACTAAAACACTTATTTAATGAGATGTCTAGCATGAGGAGGGAACTCCAACAAAATAAGTATCAATCATGTAGATGATATTGCTAACCTTGACGACCTTTCTTGTTTTGTGATTCATTCCAGCAATTCTTGTCCCACAGAGAAACACCGTTTAGCTAGAAATGAATTAGGAAATTGAAGGAAAACGAACCCAGAAACTTATCTTATTCAATGCTTAACCCATACACTATCATACATATATCTCAGTAGTGGACTGGATCTTAGAAAAACCCAACCTTTATACACCCGGGTGCGCTGTATAATTTTCACAAAGAAGTTTCAGAAAGCCGGGGGGTTTGGTTTCTCCCTTTCACACTTATTTTTTTATTTTTTTACAAATAACCTCTTTTGTAGATAAACAAGTAATCACATAAAAAACAACAATGAGCACATGACAAAGACATTAACAAATACGAAAATTCAGGAGACCAAGTGCATCTCGCCGGCAAAGATCAACGATGGAAGAAGGAGGATCATCCCACCATGACATGCTAGTCAATGACAACTCAATATTAGCAAGCGCATCCGCCACTTGATTACCTTCTCTGAATATATGAGAGGACCAAAAATGTATATTTGATATATGGTGCAATCAATTACTCCAGGCCACCCATAACCGCCAAGAAACAAGATGAGGATCCCGAAGATAATGAAGGACAAGAGTCGAGTCCACCTCAAGCCATATATGTTTCCATTCTCTAACCCAAGCTAACTCAATAGCTTGGATTACTGTCATGACCTCAGCCTCAACTGAGCTAGGACTATTAAGATTAGACGCAAAAACACCAAGAAAAGAACCACAGAAGTCACGAAAAATACCACCATATCCAGCTCGTCCTGAAGCACGCTACCACGCACCATCAGTATTAATTTTCACCCACCCAAGGATTGGAGGATGACAATTAACCTCAATAATACGAGGAGCTCTAAGTGGACGACATGAAATATTATAACTTTTCAGGACTAGCTTGTAACTCCTCCAAAGAGTTGAACATACAACTTGTAGCTAATCTACTAGCAGCTTGTATGTGCCCCAAAATAAGCCTACGTAAAGCATCCACACCGATGAAACGACCATCATGCTTCATTATGTTCCTTGCCTTCCAAATAAAGCATAGGGTAGTAGTAAAACAAATCAGCCACAATTCTCTAAGTTGTTGGCTACGGCCATTCAAACCATAGAATAACAAATTCATAATAGTCGATGGCATAACACCCAACTCAAACCAAGATACCCAGCATCCCCACAAGGAATAAGCATAAGACCATGAGAAAAAAATATGAAGCAATGATTCACCCTCCAAGCCACAAAGGACACAACGAGATGCTAAGGAAAATCCCCGTCGTTGCAACACATCTTCCGACAATACCCTACCTCGTAACACTTTCCATGAATGAATAGAGATACGAGGAATAATATATTTAGACCATATAAGCTGACCCTAATTTGTCTGAGGAAGTCGAGGACGTAGAAAGTGAAAAGCATCCTTTGCAGTTAGCTCACCAGATGCAGATGGAACTCATATCAATTTATCAAGCATATTTGGCGACAGAGCAATAGGAACACCACTAATTAAATCACAGAGGCCTGGAAAATGTAGTTGAAGCAATGAGGGAAAATTCCAAGCACCATTAAGAATGTAATCAGCTACCAACCCATCCATGAGAGCAGCCAAACCTGCATTATCATTCCCAAAATATTCGAGAAGAGGCCTACCCAAGAAATTATCTCTCCAGAAATGTACTGATCTCCCACAACCAATGAGCCACCTTGAGTTTTCTTGAACTTGAGCCCAAAAACGTTTCACCCCTGGCCAAATAGAAGAGCTTGCATACGAACGACGCAAGACCCCATTACGCCAAAAGCGAGCTCGAAGGAAAGAGCTACCAACTGAAGAAGAAGAAAAAACTAGCTTCCCAGCTCCTCTTTAGAAGAAGAGACTTATTCTGGAGAGCAAGTTGCTTTAAGCCTAGCCCACCCTCCTCCAATGAAGTACAACAATTCTTCCATGCTACCAAAGGAACACCTCTCTTATCAATGGAGCCAGACCACAAGTAGTTCCTACACCATACCTCCAAAGATTTACTGTATAATTTTGGCTTAGGATTCGTTCAAAGATTGGTCCACTCATACTATTGAACTCTTTGATTTTCTATTGTTCAAATATCTCATGGAGACTTTTCATCAGTCGGTGGTGATTGTGAGAGAGGAAGACTTTGTGCAAAAGCCAAGTCCATGGGAAGAACAGCCAAAGGTGAGTTATCGCGCATGCATGCATTCATTTGGCTTCTTTAACATTCAAAGTTTTTTTTTTTTTTTTTGGAGCATCAATTCAGAGAAACTAAACTAGTTTTTAAATGAGTAACCATAAGTCTTAAGAAAAGAAAAAGAAATTATTATGCAGTATGATGTATTTTATACCGTTATCACAGTTTCGATCTTCTATTCATCTAGAATACGAGTACTAAACATTATTGGCGTTATTCTTCAGGTAACCACAGAAGAAAGATATTCAGGGTGAATTAGATGATTTCAGTCATCCCAATTGGAAAAGATATCCTAATGGGAAAAGATATCTACAGAATTCTATCATATTTACAAGTAATTAATCATATATACACAAAAAAGAACTCCATAATTCAACAACCACAAGTACCTAGCTAGTTTTCTATTGATTGATGCTGTTTGTGATTCTGTTTTGTGTTGCTGATCAACCTATATACATCATGAGTCAAAAATGTAGCAGCTTCATGCAATATTAGCCTTTTGCTTTTGGGAAATTCCCTGAAGACTTGGTCTATTTTTAGAGTCAAAGTCTGCAATTCTTATAACTCTATGAATTTAGTCAATTTACCTTCAGCTCCAAAATGAGAGAACCTTCATATGAACTATCAAAATCCCCTTGATTACTATGAATACAAAAAATCCTTAATAATATCTGGCCAAAGATGTTGAAGTGTTAAACCAAGTTTTAATTAATAATTGAACCATGTTCTTGATTATCTTAAGTTCCCAACACTTGATGCAAAGTAAAAAAGTTAACTAGTATCAATCATAGTCGCCAAGACTCCAATTTGCAGACCTACACATGTTTTCTGATACCATTATTATTACGGTTTTTATTTAATATAGAAAAATGTCCTGCTTATTTTGTGGTTTTTCAGGATCTGAAAATTAACCAGTATTTAAAAAGCAAATCATTTTCTTGATTTTGCAGCATTAATCTATTAATCACCAGCAAGGCATTAAGACTCGGACAGGAGTTAAGCCCAGAATGACTGCTATTAGATGGGTCAGTCTTGTTGACAAAATGTCATGCATTATTCGGGAAACTTCAAAGAAGAAGAAGTCCAGAAGATCAATGTAAAGTGACTTTATCTCTTTGTTCACTGGCTCCAATTATGAAAATGAGGAAAAATATGCCATTTGTTCATTACTACACATTTGAGAGTGTAGAGAAAATGTTTTTGAAAGGTTTGCTTGTCTCCCTCCTCTTTCAGTTCTGCAGTTCCAGGGACACCATTAGAGGGAATGAAGAACAATTGAAGGATGTTGATGGAGACTATTTAATGTCCAGAGAAAGGAAGTTTGAGTTGGGTTTCTTCAGCCCCGGAAATTCTCGCTACCGGTATGTTGGAATTTGGTTTTCTCAGTCTAAAGTATCTCAAAAAACAGTGGTGTGGGTTGCAAACAGGAACAACCCCATTAATGATACCTCTGGGGTGCTCACAATCAACAGGTATGGAGAACTTGTTCTTTATGCTCATAACATGAAGAGCACGCTTTGGTTTACTAATGTGACGCGATTGGTCAAGAATGTTAACACTAGCACTTTATCAGCACAGCTTTTGGATACAGGAAATTTTGTTGTGTTCCAGAATGATAATAATGATATATTTATATGGCAGAGTTTTGATTATCCCACAGATACTCTACTTCCAGGTATGAAACTTGGGGTGAATTGGAAAACTGGGCTAGAATGGGTTATAACAACTTGGAAGTCACAAGATGACCCTGGAGCTGGGGAATATACACATAGGCTCTATCAAAATGAGACTTCTCTCCCCCAATTTTTTACATATAAAGGTTTGAGTAAGTATTGGCGAAGCGCTCCAGGGCCCTCTGCTAGTTTTGTCAATAATCAAGAGGAAACTTGTTATTTCATGAATGAAACAAATGGATTTTCAAGACTAACTATGAATGGTTCTGAGCTACAGCACCTTAGATGGAGTGATGGAGACCATCAATGGAGGCAAGTCTATGCTGCACCCAAAGTACGGTGTGATTGGTATGCACATTGTGGTGCCAACAGCAAATGTTACCCTGACATATTCGTTCTGTTTGAGTGTGATTGTCTACCTGGCTTTGAACCAAAATCTATCAATGAGTGGAACCAGAATGATGGGTCAGATGGATGTGTGAGTAAACGAAAGGAAGTTTCTAAGTGTGGGAATGGAGAAGGGTTCGTGCAGGTGACTCGAGTTAAATATCCAGACACATCAATAGCAGCTCGAGTGGCAGCAAGCACGAATAACAAAGTGTGTAGGCAGGAGTGCTTGGCAAATTGTTCTTGCACAGCATATATGAGCATTGAAAATGAAGATGGTGTTGTTGATTGTTGGACATGGTATGATAATTTGATGGATATTCTTGTGTACACAGAGACGGGAAGAGATCTATATGTTCGTGTGGATCAAATCGAGTTAGGTAATGTACTAATTATCTTGCAGTGGAAGCAAACTCAACTAATTTCACATAGTTGTTATTATCACATTGCCTGCTTTGTTT
The DNA here is from genome assembly GCA_034370585.1 of Fragaria x ananassa. Lineage (NCBI taxonomy): Eukaryota > Viridiplantae > Streptophyta > Magnoliopsida > Rosales > Rosaceae > Fragaria > Fragaria x ananassa. The sequence goes on from CP139766.1 coordinate 1,512,726, forward strand.
TTCATCCATTTCTAACCCTTTGTTGACCTCTATATATGTAGCTGAGAGTGCTGGAAAATCCAAAGGTTTCTTTAAAGGAAGGAGTATGCTTGCCATTCCTATAGCCTGTTCTCTGCTAGCATTGGTACTGATCATTATGTGTGCCTGTTGGTGGTGTAAGAAAAGAAGGAACACAACAGGTAAAATTTTCTCTTATATACTCAAATTGGTTATCTTCTTTAGTTTGCATGAGCTGAAAATCTTGTGCTGTCTGTTAGTCACGTACATGAAAGAACTTCAACAACATCAAACGCATCTAAAAAATTACACTACTAAAGTTGTTATGTAATGCATGTCAGAACAGTGAGGAACAAATACAGGAGTATATAATAATTGTTGTTTCTGTTGGCAGAAATTTTGGAGTCAGATGAACTTGAGGAAACTAAGAGGCACCCCGAATTGCAATTTTTCGATTTGAACACACTAATGGCAGCCACAGATAACTTCTCTCCTGTCAATGAACTCGGCCATGGTGGTTTTGGCTATGTTTATAAGGTGACCCCAATTTCCTAAGCACCAAAAATTCCTTCTCTCTTGATTGTGTCGTACTACATATAACTACTCTTGTTTAACTAATCAACAATTTAGTGAAAGTTTTATACTAATCTTACACTTCAGGGTCAGTTACCAAACGAGCAGAAGGTTGCTGTGAAAAGGTTGTCTAAAACATCAGGACAAGGTACTGAAGAATTCAAAAACGAAATCGCACTTATAGCAAGACTTCAACATCGCAATCTTGTAAAACTCTTAGGCTGTTGTATAAAGGGAGAAGAACGGATGTTAGTTCTAGAATACATGCCGAACAAAAGCTTGGACTCATTTCTCTTTAGTATGTCTTAATATTTGCCATTTTTAAGATACTGAATAACATATTGAGCTTCACAAATATGTACCATAGTCACACAAAGCCGAATATTTGTTGCAGGTCACACAAGACGGTCCTTCTTGGATTGGGAAAAGCGCTTTGAAATCATCAACGGGATTGCTCGTGGGATCCTGTATCTTCACCAAGACTCAAGATTGAGGATTATCCATAGAGATCTGAAGACTAGCAATGTTCTTTTAGATGCTGAAATGAACCCGAAAATTTCTGATTTTGGCATGGCAAGAATATTTGACGGGGACCAAGTTCAGGATAAAACCAATCGAGTTGTTGGAACATAGTAAGATTGCAATATATATTGTTACGTTTCATATTTACTTTACTATATATGTTTGGCTGTAACATGTTAGTTTGTTCATATGTAGTGGCTACATGTCACCAGAGTATGCAGTGTTTGGCAGATTTTCTACTAAATCGGATGTCTTTAGCTTTGGAATCATTTTGTTAGAGGTTGTGAGTGGCAAAAGAAACAATAGTTTTTCTCAAGAGGATCCTTCAATGAACTTGATTAGACATGTAAGTTGCTCATATTTTCCCAAGTATTTAGCTAGAGTACTGTACTTGTTCATCCATTTCTCAAATCACACTTTCAAGTTTCAACTACAGGTTTGGAACCTCTGGAGAGAAGACAGAGTCTTAGAAATTGTGGATTCAACTCTGGAGTCGTATAATTCTGATGAGGTCATGAGATGCATTCAAGTTGCGCTCTTGTGCGTGCAAGAAGAATCAGAGGACCGGCCAGCCATGTCTGCCATTGTTTTCATGTTGAGCGGCGAAACATCTCCTGCATCTCCTAGGCAACCTGCATATGTCTTCAGAAGAAACCCCATCACTGATACTGATCCATCAGTAGTACCAACACCATTTTATTCCATAAACGGCTTGACAATTACTGCTGAGGAAGCTCGATAATGATACAGCTCACTTGTTTAGTTTGTTATTAAATTTACTGCTTTGCCAGGTATGTCACGATAAAATCATCATTAGCTGACAATTAGCATTGCAAAGAACTGAAGATCATATTTCGCACATACACCCTTGGGGAAGATCAGCCTGTTATCCCTAGAGTAACTTTAATCTGTTGAGCGACGGCCCTTCCACTCGGCATAGTCGGATTACTAAGGCCGACTTTCGTCCCTGCTCGACGGGTGGGTCTTGCAGTCAAGCTCCCTTATGTGAAAATCATCTGTATTTACTCTATGCTGAAAATTTTTCTTTTATACATTTCAATGCTGAAAATAACATGATGTCTGAACGCCCCCATGTACTCTCCCCCATTGTCGGTGCGAATGCATTTCAGGGTTCTTCCGGTCTCCCGTTCAACTCCGGCATGAAATTGCTTGAATACTTCCAGCACTTGATCTTTCGTCATCAGTGCATAAGCCCATACCTTCCGGGAATGATCATCAATGAAGGTAACGAAGTATCTTGCACCTCCGTGAGTACTCTTAGTCATGGGACCACACATATCAGAACGTACAACATCCTAAACATTGGATTTCCTTGGCGTAGGATAACGATGGAATGAAGCTCGATGTTGCTTTCCAGCCAAGCAATGCGTACATGATTTTAGAGGCATATCTTTAACATTGACACCAGATAAGACCTCTCTTTTGGCTAGAATAGTAAGTCCTTTCTTGCTGATATGACCGAGCTGCTTGTGCCGCAGCTCCACCGGTGAGTCTGCTCCGAGTGTAACTGCATACCCGCTATAGACTTTTGCATATGTCATGTAGAGAGTGTTCTTCTTCTTCCCTCGAACTAGAATTTCTGGACCATAACTGAACTTCCACTTTCCATCACCAAAGACATTTGTGTAGCCTTGATCATCAAGCAACCCAGTAGAGATCAAATTGAGACGCATGTCTGGAACATGTCTCACATCCTTGAGAACCAAGCAGCGGCCTGTGTTGGTTTCAAGGGAAATATCTCCTCTTCTCACGATCTTGGACAACTTATCATTTCCCATTCTGACATTACCGAAATATTCGGTATTATAGGATGTGAAAAACTCCCTTCATGAGGTTACATGAAACGATGCGCCGAAATCGACAACCCAATATGTATCTTGAGATGTCAAATTAACATGACCATATCCACAAATGATGATTACCTCGTCTCCATATGAGATAGTAGTGGCTGTATCTTTGGCACCACCTTTCTCGGCTTGCTCTTCCTTGAGCCTTCTGTACTCATTCCTCATGTGACTTTTATTGCCACAATAATAACATTTGATGTTCTTCTTTGGGTTGGACTTGCCCCTTGACCGGTCCTTTGCATTACCTTGGTTGTGGAACTTTCGACAGCTTCCACGATTGTCGGTGACGAGGGCTTCTGACTCGGTCGATATTTCTTGCTCCTTCCTCCTTGCTTCTTCGTTAAACATGTTGTCTTTTACAGTGTTCAGTGTGAGAACACCTTGAGGAGCTGAGTTGCTTAATGACACCACCAATGTGTCCCAATTGTCTGGCAACGAGCTTAGTAGCAACAGTGCTTGCAGCTCATCATCAAGCACCATCTTCATATTTGTCAACTGATTCACCATGCCTTTGGAAGTCACTCAAGTGTTCCGAAACACTTCGACCATCCTTGTACTTCATGTTCACCAATCGCCAAATGAATGAGGCTAGGCTTTGTTTTGTGCGGTCTTGCGCTCGTACATGGACTCCAACTTGGTCCACATCGAGTAGGCATTGGTTTCTTGTGCAACATGAAGAAAAACATTGTCATCAACCTATTGGCAAATTCCTGCAACAGCTTTTCTGTTCAGGATGCTCCATTTTGTGTCGGACTTGCCTACTGGCTTCTCTCCACCATTTTGAAGAGGCTCGTACATATCCTTGCAGTAAAGGATGTCTTCCATTCTGGGCTTCCAAATGGAGTAATTTGACGATGTCAACTTCAGCATTGTTGCTGACGATGACGACGGCTCCGCCATCTTGATCACCACGAGATTGCACGGGTGACGAGTGCCGGGCTCTGATACCACTTGTTGGGAAAGAAGTGGTACCTAATACAAGACCGACGTATAATTGGTTATCCCAAGATCTGACTTTCCCACCCCTTGTGTGATTTGCGAAAATAGCAACAAAAAGAAGACACAATGTTTAATGAGGTTCGGCAATATGCCTACGTCATCGGGGTAGCAGTAGTATTTTCTTTCATTATACTAAATAATGAGATTACAAGAAACACTCACTCTAAACTAACTAAAGTGGTAACACACCTCTCTCTCTCAAGAGGAATTTTCTTCTCGCTAAACTCTCAAGTAAGTATCACACTACTACTATCACACAAACTCTTTCTCTAGCTAGTTTGTGTCTCTGCCTTGGTTTGTATTGCTGCAAGCTTTCATGCCTTTATATAGGCAAATGGTTTCATGCATAAACCATGCATTCCATACGTAACATGCAAGGGAAGAAAAGTCAAGTTTCTTCCATGATTCATAGTCAATGCCTTCATGCTTATAAATGCTTGTCTTCCTCCACCTTCAAAGATTGCTGCCACCACCACCCTAATAAGCTTATAGTTTTGTTTCTTACCTTTCAAAGATCACTGCACCCACTTTGATATTCCTATAGCAACCAACCTTGTTTTCATTGAATGGATCACCAAGGCTACAACAACAAATGCTTTCCTCACGCAGTACAACACCACATGATCCTGGGCCAACGCCTAATGTGGTCAGTAATCAAGAGGAAACTTATAATTCCTTGAATGCCATTGCAATTACAAGAACAATAGTTACTGATTCTGCGGTGAAGCGCCTTACTTGGGATGATGGCCAACTTCAATGGAAGGAAGACTTCTCTGCACCAAAGTCCCGGTGTGACTGGTATGGACAGTGTGGTGCCAACGGCAAATGCAGCCCTGACAATGTTAATCTGTTTGAGTGTGAATGCTTAACTAGCAATGTTCTACTAGATGCAGAGATGAACCCAAAAATTTCTGATTTTGGCATGGCTAGAATATTCCATGGGAACCAACTTCAAGATAAAACGAGCCAAATTGTTGGAACATAGTAAGAATACTTATCTCAGATGATCTTCATTTGTTATGCTATTGTTTGGAAGTAACATTTTATACTGTTTATATGCAGTGGCTACATGTCACCAGAATATGCAGTATTTGGAAGATTTTCCACGAAATCTGACGTCTTTAGTTTTGGGATCATAATGTTGGAGATTGTAAGTGGCCAGAAAAACAATGGTTCTGATCTAGAGGATCCTTCCATGAATTTGATAGGACATGTAAGCAACATGTATATATGTCTGACATTTTATATATCCCTTGGTATTCATTTCTTGTCTTAACTAAACTTCAACCGCAGGTTTGGGAGCTCTGGAATGAAGGTAGAGCCTTAGATATTGTGGATTCGACATTGAAGTCATATCAGTCTAATGAACTCATTAGATGCATACAAGTTGCTCTCTTGTGTGTACAAGAAGATTCAAAGGACCGACCTTCCATGTCAGCTGTTGTTTTCATGTTGAGTGGTGAAGCATCTCCTCCATCTCCTAAGCAGCCGGCATTTGTCTTCAGAAAATACTCCAGTGCTGATGATGATCCTTTACTTTCAAACGACGTGACAGTAACTATAATGGAAGCTCGATAATGATGCAAACTTGAAGCTCTGACTATTTTTACTCGTTTGTCTATAATTTTCTTTATCTGTTTCTACAAACACCAGACAAGATTAGGATGTTACAGACTATATAATAGTCAAGGGTACCAACTGTGGTCAAAGGGGTTATCAATCTGTATTTGGAGATGGAAAAGCAGTAAATCAGAATTAGTTTAACAGAAGGAAATCATTAGCAATGCGTACTTACAGTAGACTTTCCAAACTAAATATCAACTACAGGTTTGGGAGCTTTGGAGAGAAGATAGAGCTTAGATATTGTGGAATCAACACTGAATTCATATAAGCCTAATGAAGCCATGAGATGTATACAAGTTGCACTTTTGTGTGTACAACAAGATTCAAATGACCGACCTGATATGTCAGCCATAGTTTTCATGTTGAGTGGTGAAGCACCTCTTCCCGTTCCTAAGCAGCCAGCATTTGTTTACAGAAGAAACCCTGGCACCGATGTTGATCCATTACTTTCAAACAGTTCGTCTTATAGCTTGATAATGGTGGGACAATTCTGAAAATAAGTACTTGTTTTAGTTTCATTAATTTTTCATCAGAAATTGTTATTTAGTCTCCTGTATCTGTTTCTGCAATTTTATCCATTTGCTAATATCAATATCAATGTGAGGGAACGTGACCAAAGAGTTATCAATCTACATTTAAAGATGAAACGAAAAACAAAAAAACCAGAATCAAATGGTAAATATAAGGAATGTTTTAGTATTGAATAACATATAAGATCAGAAAACACACTAATCACCCCAGGAATCTCAAACATTGTTGAAAAAGTTAAGCATGTCAATGCAAGAACAGTGAAAGCCATAAACTTTATTGCTGAAACGTTAACAAAGCCAAAAACTTGGCACATCATGTTCAGATTCTAAGCTTGTAACACACTTTCCAGACCTGCATTCGCCTTCAACATCCAAGATCAAGCACACTGATAGCAACAACACTATACAATACTGAAAAGGTTCAAAAGAAAGAGATGGAGAAAACGAGGCTACCAATTCTGCAAAACAGGGGAGTCATCCAGAAAAGTGGGGGAAAGGGAGGAGCTAGAGGAAATCAGAAGAATTTAATGGGATCGGTAAGAGAGAAATGTGTTCATCACATCATGCAGAAGACGATGTATCTGAAACTATTACCGATCCCATTAAAACTACCAACTTGCTCTGAGCTCTCACACCCTTTACCCACTTCTCTACTTCAGTTTTGATATCTGGTCGGCTCAAACACAACAGGGATGGAAACCTAGTGTGTGTGTGTGTTTATGTGATGGGAAACACATGGGCCGCTCCATTTTCATCAACCCGACCCGCCGGAAACTGGTCCCAAGTTCTGTTTTTCTGGGCCTCGATTACCATTAGTATAGTCATGCTCCATTATTCTTGTACTCTTCACACCGATGCATCATCTTGATAACCAAAGAATTAAAGGAAACATGAATTCCAAACCCAAAAAACAAAAGACGAATACGCACAGAGCTATGTGAAAGAAAATTCTGTATTACATATTTCAAAGGAGACGGGGTTCTAATATATACTAGTCTCTAGATAGCTTATTATTTATGCACCTTCATTTACTTGCTTCAGTCTTTCTAGCTTGCTCCATAATTTTACATAACGCCTTCTCCGATTGCCTTTCAAGCTTACCCAAAAATTTCTGATTTTGGGATGGCTAGAATATTCCATGGGGACCAACTGCATAATCAGACAAGCCGAGAATATTCCATGCTGAATAAGGTTCAATTATTTGATATGGGTGTAGATTGAAATAAAATATAGAGATGGGTTTTTCTAGCTTCATTGTTTGGGTTTATATCTAATTTTCTCAAAATCTTTCTTGCGTTTCTTAGCAAGTCCACCCCAACCCCAAAAGCAAGACTCAGGTCTTCACCATGTCAAACGAAGACTTGTTCTAAAAATGAGTTGACAGTAACTACTGTGGAAACTCGATAATTATATATTCCAGTCAGATTACCAAACGTGCCAAAGCATTAAGAATAAGAATTAAAATTACTTGTGGTAGACTTTCCTAACTCACATTTGGTTTCCAAGTTATTGATGGAAAGTAAAAGTATGAATCTTAGTTACTGAGGGAAAGACTTCTGCACTTCCTAGTAACTCTAAATCCTATATATACCTGTATCTGGCTAATTTACATGTATTCTTGGAGTAAAAGATTGAGTAATGCCAGCAATCTTCTAGTGCTTAATTATTCAGTGAATTGCAAGCAAACTTTTCACTAAAACAGTCTTCATGGTAAATTTTAGCAGAATCAATAAGTACTGGCTCTCTTTATCTCTGATAAAATAGTCATTGCCAATGTGGTATGTCTATATAAGAGTTGCATTTTAATCTCGAGCTTCCACAATGGTCACTGTTAAGTCGTTAATTGAACATAATTCATCCGTAAGGGATGAAGCATTACTGCCTGCACTTTTCCTAAAAACAAATGCAGGCTGCTTAGGAGTTGAAAGAGATGCTTCACCACTCAACGTGAAAACAGCAGCTGACATGGTAGGTCGTTCCTTTGGATCTTCTTCCACACATAAGAGCCCAACTTGAATGCATCTCAAGACTTCATCTGGTTTATATAACTCAAGTGATGAATCCAGAATTTCCAAGGCTCTGTCTTCACCCCACATCTGCCAAACCTATATTTCAGATAATCAATTCAGAAAAGGGATGAATATGCAAGTTCTAAATGGTACACTGCCAGCAAAACTTGTTCTACTTACATTTCCTATCAAGCTCATGGAATGCTCCTCCTGATAAGAACCAGAGTTCTTTTTTCCACTTATGATCTCCAATATTATGATCCCAAAGCTAAAGACATCCGATTTTGCTGAATATCTTCCAAAAACTGCATATTCCGGTGCCATATATCCACTGCATATAATAATATAAATTCACATTAGAGCCAAGAATAGTAATATGAACATTGAATAGGTGATACCGTGATACTAAGAATGTTGGATGCATGTTTGTCTGCAACTCTAAAAGTGAGATTCTCACTATGTTCCAGCAATTCTGGCTGTCTTTTCCTGCAATTGGTCCCCATAAAAAATTCTTGCCATGCCGAAGTCTGAAATTTTTGGGTTCATCTCAGCATCTAGAAGAACATTGCTGGTTTTTAGATCCCTATGTATAATCCTAACTCTTGAGTCCTGGTGAAGATAAAGAATACCGCGAGCAATGCCATTGATGATTTCAAAGCGCTTTTCCCAATCCAAGGAGCTTTTTGTGTGATCTGCATCAAATATTTTGATTTCATACGAATATATGCTGGAAAATGGATACACACATGCAGACATACTTCAGTTATGTTAGAAATGGCATAAAACATGCAGTTGATCTTTCCTCTACACATACCAAAAAGAAAGGAGTCCAAGCTTTTGTTAGGCATGTATTCTAGCACTAACATCCTTTCTTCTCCCTTTATACAACAGCCTAAAAGTTTCACAAGGTTCCTGTGTTGGAGTCTTTCTATAAGCACAACTTCATTTTTGAATTCTTCAATCCCTTGCCCCGAAGTTTTGGACAATCTTTTTACAGCAATCTCCTGGCCACTTGGTAACTTACCCTGAAATAATGATTAGGTGGTAAGGTCTCACATAATGGAAGAACAGTAAAATTACTACTAACTGAAGGTAAAAGTGAAAAAAGCAATGAATTCCTTGAAGGAATGAACTTCAGTACTTCCTTACTAAGCAGAAATGATACAGATGATGAAATTTTGAGGACATCCAATTTGGGACTTGCCTTATAAACCGAGCCAAAACCTCCTTCCCCAAGCTTATTTTCAAAATGGAAGTTAGACGTGGCTACAATTATTGTGCTCAAAGAGAAAAATTGCAGATCAGGGTGTTTCCTAGCTTTTCCTAGTTCATCCGCCACTGCAAAGTCTTTACCACAAACAGAAAATTATTGGAATGCATTTTTCTTGATTCATGGAATATATATATATATATATATATATATATATATATATGCTTCCACCTGCCTTTTCCTGATAATTAGAAAATATCAATAAACATTTCTATACCTTTTGTCTTCCTCTTTTTCCTAAGCCACCAACAGCCAAACACAGCGATTAGTACCAGCGCCAGCAGACCAGACACTATCAGAAGAGCAAGCATGGCCCTCCTTTTCAGAAAACCTTTTGATTTTCTGAAAATCATTGCTGATAAATACAAGAAGGTATTAGAAAACAATGATAAAGAGAACTTTCATGGATACGTAAACCATTTTAGTTACTTTCATAGATTCTTCTATTATGTTAATACATTATTTGACGATAAAGAAACCACTAGACTAGCTGAGTTTAGCTCAAATCACTAATAAATTAATTCAGAATCTTTAATTTACTTTTGATTCTTCTAAACCTGCATAGCAGTTGTTATATATGATCCTCATGTAACAATCATGCTTGCTGGATTGGAAATGACACTATCATTGACCCAAGAAACAAAAATGAAATATATAATTTTCCAAAACATGCTAGAATTTGCTTCATTCACAAGCAAAGAATATTACCTAACTCGATTTCATCCACACGAACAAATAGATCTTGTCCTGCATCTGTGTGCCCAACTGTATCCAGCACCTCACCATACCATGTCAAGCAATCAATGTGCTCTTTATTATCAATGCTCATATATGCTGTGCAAGAACAATTTCTCAAACACTCCTGCTTGCATTCTTTGGCACTTGTACTAGTGTTCAGTCGCGCTACTACATTTGATGTGTCTGGAGCCTTCATCCTTGCAACTGGCACAAACCCATCTCCAATTCCACATTTGGACACTTCAACTCGCTTACTCACACACCCATCTGACCCATCATTCTGATTCCAGTTATTTGAATATTTAGGCTCATACCCTGGTAAACACTCACACTCAAACACATTAATATTGTCAGGGTTACATTTACTATAGGCACCACACTGTCCATACAAGTCACACCGGTATCTCGGTGCAGCCCATAGTTCCTTCCATTGACGGTCATCATCATTCCATGTCAAATGCTGCAATAACCCGGAACCATTCACCACCATTCTAAGGTTTTCAGAGGTGTTATCACTATATTGAAGAAAATACATCTCATCATTATTAGTAATAACACTACGCCATGGCCCAGGATCACTTCTCCAAAGCCTAGTTAAACCCTTAAACAGAAAACATTGTGGCACAGCAGTCTGATTCCACTGAAGCCTATAGCTATAGTCCCCAGTTCCAGGGTCATCTTGTGACTTCCAAGACGATAAAAACCACTCTAAACCAGTTTTCCAATTCACACCAAATTTCATACCAGGGATCAGAGTATCTGTAGGGTAATCAAAACTCTGCCATATAATATATCTTTCACTTTCACCATTCTGGGTCAGAACTAAGTTTCCTGTATCTAAAAGTTGTGCAGATATGGGGTATGTGTTTATGACTGCTGACTCAGACATATTTGTAGACCATATAGGAATGTTCGCCATATTGTGAGCATAAATGACTAGATTTCCATACCTGTTCACTGTGAGAACACCAGAGGTATCATTGATGGGGTTGTTTCTGTTTGCCACCCACACCACTGTTTGTTCAGATATCTTAGACTTTGAATACCAAATTCCAACATAGCGGTGGCTAGAGTTTCTGGGGCTGAAGAAACCCAATTCAAAGTAGTTGCCTTTGGACACTAAAAGGTCCCCATCCTTTAGTTGTTGTTCGTTCCAGCTCCATGTTATGGTGTCCCTGGAAGTGCACAATTGGAAAAGGAGGAGGAGGAGAAGCAGAGATTTCAGTAGCATTTTCTGGGCATCTGCACTTCTGCAGGTACAAAAAAAACTCCAGCTTTTTGTAACAGTTTTTCTATGGCTGTAATGTAGAATTTGATTAATGAGTTTGTGTTGAAAAATTGAAAATCAGTGAAAGGCCAACTTTGAATTGGAAGATGAAGTTTTAGTTAAACTTTACCAACTTCTTGACTTATGAGAACATTGTGGTCTACATCAATGTGGATTGGAAGGAAGGGGAAAGCTAAGCGCCAAAGCCTCCTTCTTCTTTGGTTGGCCTTTGACTTTGAATAACGTACTCACTAAACATTCCCTTCCCACATGTAAAATTCAAGTGTCACACCATATCAATCTAATTGCCAAAGCAAAATTACACTCTATATTCAGCTACATTAGTAAGGTTTGATTGTTCATGTTTAGTTGATAGTAGAAATATTAACTAAGATAAAAATAGGATTCACTCACTGAAGTCTTCCTATAACAATTCAGCCCAGAAACTTTATAAGAACAAGAAAGAAAAATTGAAATTAGCATGCAGGAAAGTGTCTATAGCATACACGACTTACACGTACCTAGCTCAGTCCATGGTTGAAGAATCCCCACGTCTTTGTCAACTCTCTTTCAATCTCACCGGAAATGGCAGCCGTCTTCGTCGGAGTCCGTGAATCCAAAAGGTTGGCAGAGTCTCGCTCGACAACACTTGGATTTCATCTTCAACAAAATTTGAAACCTTTAAATTGATTGCAGGCTCTGTAGCAATCATATGATTTCTGGGTGTAAAAATTAGAAAAAAAAAAATGAAACAAATAATAGTTTCTGCGGGCTAGGTGGAGACGAGGTGGGCCTAGGCGGACTATAGGTGGGCTGGGCCTAGCGGGCTGGACGCCCACCCTTTAAAAGAAAAAAACTGAAATTAAAAGTTTGTTGCCTTTAGACACTTGATGGTCTCCCATTTGTTTTTTTTTCTTTCTTGGTAAATAAACGAGTATATTAAACTAAAAAAGGGATGGCAAGCCCAGTACAACCGAAGCCGAAGACAAAGAAGCTACAGAACAATAGAAAGTAAGCTAACCAAAAGAAAAAAAACAAAACCTGAAAAAGGAACAAAGAAAGAAATGACTAAGAGGCATCTAAACTTCATTTTTCAGCAATATATCTATTAATAATTGATGGCTTAAACTTGATGGAAATGAGTCTGCATCTGATCATGGAAATAATATTCTTGAGAACTACAGAAGGAGCACATCTTTCATTCCTAAAGATACGATTATTCCTCTCTTTTCATATGAGGTAAACAGAAAGACTGAGTTTCTTGATGGTAGAAGAAAAAGACTTACGTCCCCACCGAGAAGAAGCCCATTCAATAAATGAAGGCCAAGGGGAGTTCAACCAAAGCATCTCACAAGAACAAAGGCCAAGGGGAGTTAAATCAATATATAGGACATATATGATTGTTCTTAAAAAATTTATTATATGATACTGTGCATGTTAATTAGTATTATGTATGTAGGGGTTACACCAACCAGGTAAGGCAATGAAGGCATCAGAGTGCTTAGTCATTTCTGATTTCCTTGAGTGCATGTCTCGTACTTCTTTCACTTCTCCCACTGTTTCACCAGTAAGCTGAAAACTCACCAGACAAAATTGGTCCAAAATCTGAACAGTCATAACAACAAGCGCAAAAAGACAGCAAATTTGAGAAAGGGAGAGAGTTATCATAGCGTTTGAGCCAGAGAAGCAATCACGAGTCACATAGAGGATGGTGGGCTCAATCCATTTCCACCGGGGCAAAAAGAGAAAGAAGGGAAATATTAAAAACTTGATGATATTTTCTGGTATCATGAAATCTGAGATAACCACTAACATGAGAGATGAATTTGCTGATGAATCTTTCAAACAAGTTCCACTTTTTTTTTTTTGGAACATGAAACAAGATCCACATGTGAAAGCTAAGAAATTGGAGGGCCTAGAATTTTCAAAGACGCATATGAGAGGACAAACCCAGAATTTGAAAGATAACAAAGGTGAGGTAGAAATTCATCAGTGATGAAAATCAAAGACAAAAAGAAGTAGATAATGCTCTCTGTTCAGTCACTATCATCTTTTCTGTAACAAAAAAAAAATCATAATTACAGAACATACTCACCTCTTTAGGCATGAGAGTCTTGGGGATGACTCTACAAAGACAACAATAACATGACAAAAATCAGTTCAATGAAACTAAAAACTAGAAGTAAGAGCAAAAAGGAAGTAATCTTGACTCTCATACCCAAGGACATGTCTTCCACCCTCATGAACAGCTTGGGAAATCAAACCCATTAAGCCGATACTCCCTCCTCCATAAACCAAATCAATATCCTTAGAAACCTATAACAGACAACAACAACAAAACAGATAGCTTGGTATTCAGTGGGGAAAACCAAAGTTGTATAGCTAGTTCAAACTTTTGAAAGAGTTCAAACTTGTAAAGCTAGTTCAAAGTTGACAAAGCTCAAAGACTAAGTAAGCAAATCAAGAAAATAGAACTAATTAAGTAAAGAAGTTACCAATTCTTCCCCAAGCTCGATAGCAGCATCCTGGTAACTGCTTTTCTTTCCCAAACTACTCCCACAGAACACACAAATCCTCTTGAATCTGGATTGCATCATTTTCATCTCCATCTCTCTTTAAGTTGATAAAAATGTACCTACTGGAAATGAAAGGCAGCAACAGAAATGAAAGAGACAAATTCAAAAGACTAGAGCTCCGGAAGGGAATTGATACGGGCGTATATAGAGCTGGAGCTGCTGCTGCTGGACCATAGTCCTTTCCAAGTGTCTCTCAGCCACGTGTCCATTGTACTCTCAGATTTTTACAAAAGTGATTGAGGTGAATTACAATAGATCTACCGATGATAAATGGTAAATCTTGCATCCACTATCATATTTCTAAGGTTTTTTAACCAAATTGCTACCCTATTTTTACCTTAATGTCAATTTACTACCCTGGCTTTCATTTCAGCCAATTTGCAACCTTAACTTTTCATAATTAGCTAATTTGGTACCCTAACTATTATTTATGCCAATTTGCTACCTAATGTTTTCAAAATTAACCAATTTTCTACTTTTTTGTCATTTTATTTTGTTCATTTCTACATCCAAACATGAATTAATTCTGAAAATCAAAGGTTAAAGTTGGTCGATATTGAAATTTTGATAAGTAAATTGGTTAATCTTGAAAGCCTAAATAGCAAATTGGCATATTTAATAGTTAGGCTAGCAAATTAGCTAATTATATGGTAGCAAATTGGCTGAAATGAAAGTTATGGTAACAAATTGACACCAAGGTGAAAGTTAGGATAGCAAACTTATTACAATTATGCATATTCCTAAAACATATCACCAAACTGAAGTTTGAGTTGGGCTTCTTCAGTCCTGGAAAAACTCTAGTTACCACTTACTTGATATTATATGGTCGACAAAGGTATCAGGCAAAACGAATAGCACTAGTACTTCAGTTCAGCTTTTGGATATATATACAGGAAACTTGGTTTTGTTCCAGGGTGAAAATAGTGAAGATGTTTTAAGGCAAAGCTTTGATTATATATCCTACAGATACTATGATTCCAGGATTGAAACTTGAGTCATAACTTTGGTTCCAGGAATCAAAAAAATGATAATCGACTCTGATTTTAACACAACACACCTCCGAACTTTCAAGATATATAAGTGGTGAACTATCCGCCTAACTTGGAATGATATGGAGAGTCGATATGGGGTGCACCAAAGTAGCGTTGTGATCAATCAATATGGAGAGTGCGGTGCCTTCATCACATGAAGTCGTGACAATATTCAAGGTCTAAAGTGTACATGTTTGCCAGGCTATGAAACTAATTCTGCCATTAATTTTAGTAAGGTTTGATTGTTCATCTTTTGTGTTCCCTAATGTATTAGGATTCCTATAACCATTCTACCCAGTAAAAGAAAAGGAATGGAAAACACGTACCGGAAATGGCCGCCGTCGGCGTCAGAGTCCCCGAATCCCGAGGTTCGCATGAGCAGCCTCGAAACCGACGATCTCGCTCACCAACGAAAATGGAGGTAAAATCAAAACACTTGGATTTCATTGATTCTGACCTAATAACTTGTTTATGGATAAAATCGAAACAAAATCAAAGGTGCTCTGCTTGAGTTTGTAACGCTTGGTGTTTGAAACTTCTGGGTGTAAGATGAAAAAAATAAAAAAATAAAAAATTCATGAGGGCTAGAGGGAGACGACACGTGTCTAGGCGGTCTACGTGGCGCGGGACATTGCGGGGTCGTGGGGTCCACCATTAAAACAAAGAAACAAGACTAGAACTAAAATCCCTACTCAGAGAGAAGCAAGAGAACTCGGAAGAAAGAGAGAGAGAGAGACATGCAAGCGATTGTGGTCGAAACGTCGTCGTCTTGGTGAAGCGGCTGGTGGCCGCCGACGTTGAATTACAGATGATCGAGTTTGCAGACTGAGTCTAGTGAGTCAGATAAGGTTGATGAGTTAATGGATATTACTCTTGATGTGAAGTTGAAAGATTCGAGGGGTCTATAGGTGCATTCGAGCTTGATGTGCAAAGTAAGCGTTTCAGTGGGATTTGCAGGTATGATCAATAACTTAATTGTAGTTTAAATTTCACTTTTTTTTTTCTTCTCTTAGTGGACTGGTGTGTATGTACACAGTTTGATCTAGTTTGGCAGTTTTGATTTCTAGTGGTGATTTAGTCTCAAGGAAATCTGGTAATTTTGTGTTATATAAATGATGTACACGTAATTTGATTATTCATAGAATGTTGTGTTGAATTGAGATCAAAAATAGCGTGGGTGGCTTTTGACTTTGTGTGACATATATAGCATTTTGGGGGGTGATCATCATCATGATGTGAACTAAATATTAACAATTTCTTTGTTGAATGTCACTGATAATTGATGGAGGCTTTGAAGAAATATAAATATTTTTAATTTGTGTGGTGCAGATGGCCCTATCAGAGTCCAGTCTCTCCTTGCAACTTTGAAATAATACCAAAGGACTAACCAAATTTCTATATTCGTGTTTGAAAACTTGCCCTCACTTAAATCACTCAAGGAGAACTTGATGCTGATTTTTCTGGGAATTGATTAATTAGCTTGACTTCTGGTGATGGGTATCTTTGGTGCTTCTAGGAGTGATTTCATTTTCCAATAAGGTTTTGACAGTTCTCTTAGTTATCTTTATTCTTAGTTTTTTGCTTAGAGGATACGTTGTTCCCAGAAGTACATGATCTTATACAAAGGCATGTATGTACTGGAGGAGGCAGTGTTTGATGAATCAGTAAAATAGTTTCTTTGAGAAACTTCTCTCATACTCTTTACCTCTTTGGTTATGTCCATTGAGTGGTGAGTATCATACCTTGAATCCTTTGGCAAAGACCGTAGGTGGTCAGTTTCTCTGTATCCTAGAGTGTTAGCTAGGGAAGTGAGTTCCAGTTTCAGTTTATTTCAATCTGCTACCCTGGTGTGATCAAGGGGTTTACTATTTCTCTAAGGTTGAATCTTTCGATTCCTGATTCCCTGGCAACTTAGCCAAAATGGTGCTGAAGAGTTTGCTACTATTCCTTCTCTTCCCATTTTGCATATCTATAGACACCATAGGACCAAATCAGTATGTCAAGGATGGGGACACCCTAATATCTACAGAAAAGAAGTTTGAGTTAGGCTTCTTCAGCCCTGGCAACTCCAGTTACCGATATGTTGGAATATGGTATGCTGAAATACCTGAAAACCCGGTGGTATGGGTGGCAAACAGAGACAATCCCATCAATGATTCTTCTGGTGTCCTCACAATAAATAGGTATGGAAGTTTGGTTATTTATGCTCACAATAGGGAAGACTTGGTTATATGGTCTACAAAGGCGTTAGTCCAAACCACAAGTAGCACTACTTCAGCTAGGCTTTTGGATGCAGGTAACTTGGTTTTGTTCCAGGGTAACAATGATGGAGATGTCTTATGGCAAAGCTTTGATTATCCTACAGATACTATGCTTCCGGGAATGAAACTTGGTTTAAACCGTGTGGTCAAGCTGGACAACTTTTTAACATCCTGGAAGTCACAAGTCGACCCTGGAACTGGTGATTTTTCATATAGGCTCAACCCAATTGGCTCCCCACAATTTTTTCTGTACAATGGTTCAACTCCAATGTGGAGAAGTTCTCCGTGGCCATGGCAAGATGATTCATTAACTCCAAATTATGTAGATATCTCCACAATGGTTAATAACCCTAATGAGACATACATGATCATCTCTTCTGATAGCACATCTGGTCTTTCAAGGCTTGTGGTAAACTATTCCGGGACACTCCAGCAATTAACTTGGAATAATGCTGACAGTCGATGGGAGGAAATCTGGGTTGGACCGAAGTACAAATGTGACCGATATGGAGATTGTGGTACTTTTAGTACATGTATTCCTGACAATATTCAATTTGAGTGTGCATGTTTACCAGGGTATCAACCAAGGTCTTTGGAGCATTGGAATCAGAGAAATGGATCGGATGGATGTGTGAGTAATAAACCAGTAGAAGTAGAACGATCACAATGTAAGAATGGAGAAGCATTTAGGAAGGTGGATAAAGTGAAGCTTCCTGATGCATCAATATCAGCTTGGTTTGACATAAATTTGAGTGAAAAGGACTGCAGAAGCACATGCCAAAAGAACTGTTCATGTGTTGCATATTCAAGTGTAGATTATGATGGAGGAGTTGGTTGCTTGATATGGTATGGTGATCTGATGGACACCTTGCTGATATCATATGGGGGACGCGACTTATACATTCGAGGGGATACACTTGAATCAGGTACTAGTTCTATCCTACAAAGCAAATACATGTCTGTTCTAAGTTTCCAACATAAAATTAAAAGTTTCTTGATCATAATACTTTTACTTTGAGATGCAGTAATCATTTCATTTGTTTGTATTAGCGCCAGGAAACTAGCTAGCTAGAGACCTTGATCTGCTTTTCATGCTCTTTGCCTTTCCCTTTCAGTCTCACTTGAAAATGAAATGCAGGAAAATCAAGAGGTTTCATGAGAAGGAGGGGAATGCTTCCTATTCTAATTTTGGCTGTTTCAATTTCACTGCTTCTCATTATGTTTGCCTATTGGTGGCTTTTAAAAAGGCATACAACGAAAGGTATGAGAAGTAGTTCATCTCCAATAAAATTTTCTTAGTTATATACGTGTGAATATCTATAATCAGAAAAGAAGAAAAACATTTTTGTTTTAAAAGTTCTCGAGTTACTTATTATCGTTGATATTTTCGTTATATTGTCAATATATAGCCAGGGGAAAGTGCTCTCTTTTTAGTTCTTACAATGAGTCTATGGTGGGGAATAAACTAGAAGAAACTAGGAGACATTCAGATTTGCAAATATTTGATCTGAGCACAGTAATAGCTGCAACAGAAGACTTCTCCCATGCTAACAAACTCGGAGAAGGTGGTTTTGGCTCCGTTTATAAGGTGAAATTACGATTAAAACTTCTCATGTAAAACTTGGATGGAGAAACACATTAATTTTTTGAATGATGATTGAGTGAATCGTTTTCTTTGGATCCAGGGCAAGTTGGCCAATGAACAGAAAATTGCTGTGAAAAGATTGTCCAAGAGTTCAAGTCAAGGGATTGAAGAATTCAAAAATGAAGTTATGCTCATTGCGAAACTTCAACACAGGAATCTTGTGAAACTGTTAGGATGTTGTATAGAACAAGAAGAAAAGTTGTTGATCTATGAGTACTTGCCAAACAAGAGTTTAGACTACTTTCTTTTTGGTATGTTATGACAAACTTGCTTTCTGCTTGTTGGTGATGTCATTCGGATCGAGGTTAAGACATTGTTCATAATTTGGACTAAAAAGTGTATGAACCATCTTGATGCAGATCAAACTAGAAGATCTTCTTTGGATTGGAGAACTCGGTTTGACATAATCATTGGAGTTGCTCGTGGGATACTATACCTCCATCAAGACTCGAGGCTAAGAATTATCCACAGAGATCTAAAACCTAGCAATGTTCTTCTAGATGCTGACATGAAGCCAAAAATTTCAGATTTTGGCATGGCCAGAATATTTAATGGGGACCTACTACATGATAAGACTAACAGAGTTGTTGGGACATTGTAAGAATCACACATTTGTAGAATAATTCTCATATCATCACCTATTGATTATCATTTTCCTTTTGGCATATGCAGCGGATATATGGCACCAGAATATGCAGTGTATGGAAAGTTTTCAACAAAATCAGATGTGTTTAGTTTCGGGGTCATTTTGTTGGAGATTGTAAGTGGGAAGAAGAACAATGCCTCTTATCAGGAAGAGCATTCCCTCAATTTGATAGGACATGTAAGTGACAGTAATTTATGCTAACAATTACAGTTTTTAAGTAGTGTAGGCTTGTTTAGATTATGTTTTGTACTTTGCAGGTTTGGGACCTATGGAAAGAAGAGCGAGTCTTAGACATTGTGGATCCTGAACTAGAGTCGTATGAAATTGATGTAGTCCTTAGATGCATCCAAATCGGTCTCTTATGCCTGCAAGAAGATGTCATGGATCGGCCAAGTCTGTCTGAAGTTGTTCTCATGTTGAGTGGTGAAAGAGCTCTCGCAGCCCCTCAAAGGCCAGCGTTTGTCTTCAAGTTCAGCATTGGTGATTCATTAGTAGCAGAAGGAGTTTATTGTTCTGATAATCTGACAATCACTAATGTCATAGGTCGATAAACGAGCATGCTCTCTGTATCTGCTTATAGACTGCTAGAATGGGAAATAAAAACCTGTGTTACATTCAATGAATTTACCTATATGATAAACTGTAAATTTTACCGTCCATCTAGAATTGTTACAGTTACATCATTAACAGTATGAAGATCCTTTCCGATTGATGATGTATCCCCCATGGAAAGAAGTCCAGTAATAAAACCAGGTTCTTTCGGTTGGGGCATCAAATAATTCTCATTAGACAACATTAATAACACAGTTGACATAGTTGGTCTATCATCCACCCTTTGCTGCACACACAGAAGGGCTACTTGAATACATCTTGTCACTTCATTAACAGAAGAAGATTTCTCTATCTGAGCATCCAGCAGTTGCAATGGATTTCCTTCATTCCACAGATTCCATGCCTGAAAAAAAATTTGAAGCCAATAACGTCATGAAAATTGAGCGTCAGAAGAGCAAGTAATCATGTTTCATTTGCATATGCACTTACATATCCTAGAAGATTGAGATCATGCTCAGGGTGATGAAATCCTGAATTCTTTCTGCCACTTATTATCTCCAAGACCAACACACCAAAGCTGAATACATCTGATTTTACAGAGAAGTGTCCACCCATAGCATATTCCGGAGACATATAACCACTGTGCACCAACCCAAGTTTATGTCAAAATTCATAATCGTAGTACTGTATAATTGGAATAGTCTATGAACATGCACTTACTATGTTCCAATCACTCTCCTGGTCATTTCTTCTGTCTGTTCTCCCCCAAAAATTCTTGCTGTACCAAAGTCAGAAATTTTGGACTTCAAATCACTGTCTAGTAAGATGTTGCTTGCTTTGAGATCCCTATGGATGATTCTCAGCCTGGAATCCTGATGAAGATAAAGTAGTCCTCGCGCAATTCCCATTACAATGTCAAAACGTTTCCTCCAAGTCAGTACTTCTTTTCTTGTTCTATCTGAGAAAATTATTTTGCAGAAAGATTAATGTTAATTTATAATTAAATACCAAATAATGAAGACACAGTGCTGCAGATATACAGACCAAATAGGAATTGGTCCAAGCTCTTGTTGGGAAGGTACTCATAAATTAACATCTTTTCTTCTCTTTGTATGCAGCATCCCAAGAGCTTCACAAGATTCCGGTGTTGAAGCTTGGCAATCAAGGCAACCTCATTCTTGAATTCTTGGAGGCCCTGTTCAGAATGCACTGACAGTCTTTTCACTGCAATTTCTTGCCCAGTAGGTAATACACCCTACAATGTATCATACTGGACTTAGCAACTTACTCATTCAAATTGCCATTTAGCCTTATTTTACATATTGTTCTGATGTTAATTCCATAACATTAATAAATAATTACCTTATATACAGTACCAAATCCACCCTCTCCAATTTTGTTTGCTATAGAGAATCTGTCAGTAGCAGCTGAAATAGTATCAAAATCCAAGATAGATAACTCGAGGTCCTCTTCCGGCATTTCTTCCATGTGTACTTGATATGGATTCTCTCTGGTTTCAGCTGATTTATTGAAAATTGTTCAGTAGGAGAATAATAAACAAATGAAGTACACTAATCTTGTAAGGGATTTCATAAGCTGTAATACCTCTCCTGAGTCTCCTCTTTGTCTTCCTAATCCGATTAACGTTGCAGATAATGAAACCAAAAATAAGCATCCCACCAAGTGATGACATAACAATGGTGACAACCATTTTCACTCTCTTTTTCTTCTTATCATCAGCAATGGACTCTAAGTAACCAATAAACTGAATTAGTCACAATGCGCAAACTAAAGCAACTTAATATTGAGAGTGAATCAACAGATGAACATGATACATACCTATTTCTTTTCTTGCCATTCGAATATAAATCTCTTCCCCTCCATCCGGAAAGTTTCTCATATCAACGAGTTCATCAAACCACAAAACACAGTCTCCCCCTCTTGCATGAATATCAATCCTAGTATAAGCCATACAAGAACAGTTCTTCAAACACTCTGCCTCACATTCCTTGAGGCTCAAACTTCGGTTTGCAAACAGGAAGGAATTGTCTGGCAACTTTAATCCCTCGTACCTGACAAAACCATCCCCATTTTCACAATCCAAGTCCCAATTTCGCACACAGCCTCCGGTCCAAGTGAGCATTTGCCATTCCTGTGGTGACTTGGGATCAAATCCTTTCAAACACTCACAACTAGGACCTGTGGAGTCACAACTTCCGTAAGGACCACAAGTCCCATACACATCACAGGTGCTTTGTTTAAGTGTTACCACACCACCCCACTGATTGTTACTTGGTCTCCAAGTAAAATATTCAGCCGAGCCATCTTGATTCATCACAAACCTTGTTAGAGTAGATTTGTCTACAACTTCAAATGTGTAATAGACCTCTTCACTGCTTATATTAAAAATTGGAGTCCATACCGGATTGGTCTGAAGCTCCTCGCTACCACTGAATCTGACTCCATCCCAAGGCCCCCATCTATTTAGCTTCTCAGACCCTTTCCTAACCATCAACTGAGGTGCTTCATCAGGCCGGTCCACACTAAAAGTAAATTCTCCGGTAGAGGGGTCACTAGAGGAAAACCATGATGTCATATTCCGGTTTAAACCTGTGACCAAATTCCAGCCAAGCTTCATTCCCGGCAACAAAGTATCTGTTATGTAATCAAAACTCTGCCAAATGACAAGCCCCTCTGCATCATCTGCACCACTTTCATTTCTCAAGATCAGATTTCCATTGTCCAAGAGCTGCAATATGGGACTATTTAAGGCCACAGAAACATTCACAGACCACAAATTCAAAGACTCATTAGTAGAAATCCAAAACCTGGATGAGCTTAGAGATAAACTTGCTGAAGAAGAACCAGGAACAATAGGGTCATTTCTATTAGCCACCCAAACTGCAGTGAGAGGAAGAATATTCTTGTACCAAATACCCAAGAAGCTGTTATTTGAGCTTCCTGGAGTGAAGAACCCAAGCTCAAACCTTTGGCTTGAAGACACCAAAGTCTGTTCATTTGTTAAAACCTGGTTCGGTCTCAAAGTATCTACTGCAATTGAAATTAGTGAGTTTGAAGACAGCAAAATGTAACAGAAAGCTAGCAAAAGAGGGTATCCCATTTCGGCTTCAAACCTATGAAGCAACTGTACGTCTGTATAAGATCATTTGATTACCAGTATAATACAAGTCAATAACAATTATTATTAGTATTTCGATCAGGTTCTTATCTTGACAGAGTCAGATTGAACTAATGCGTGTACGCCACTAAGTCAAAGGGTTTACATAATATATATATACGATGTGTTGAAGATATGATCTATATTTGAATTTGATCGACTAATAATTAACAATATATTGAGGAAATGTGCCAATTTCAGTACATGCATACAACTTATTAGTCAAATCGTGACCAGAAAAATAGTTAGTTTTGAGGCATCTATGTGTTGAACTTTCATTTTCTTCTGGATATGATAAAAGATGGCTTTCAGGAACTCAGGCTATTGGTCAGCCACAAGGCACCCCAAGGACTTCTTCTGTCTTCATGTGAAAGTTTACAATTGACCTTGTAAATTTCATTTGAAAAGTTTCAATCTTGGAGGTGATATCAGTAATTCAGTAGTCAGACCAAGAACAGTAAACTTAAATTTCTTTTGTGAATTCACAACTAAAATCAGATTGTACACTGAAACAAGGATTTCTCTTCTATGTTGCCTAGTTTATGCAGAAAAAATCGAAATCTTTTGTGTGATATACAGAGATATAGGCTATGCTAGTTGATGAAGATTCTACCTTACACTACCTAGGATCTAATACTGTGATAGTTACTTGGTTTACAGTGCATGACTCATCTTGCTTGCTTGAGGATGATTCTGTTTCTTTCCTTCCTAGGCAAAAACCGGGGTTTTTAGGCTGTGGCAGTGAAGCAGTTTCACTACTTAACATTAAAACCACAGAGGACATTGTAGGCCTATCTTCTGCACGCTCTTGGACGCATAATAGCCCAATACAGAGATATAGGCTATGCTAGTTGATGAAGATTCTACCTTACACTACCTAGGATCTAATACTGTGATAGTTACTTGGTTTACAGTGCATGACTCATCTTGCTTGCTTGAGGATGATTCTGTTTCTTTCCTTCCTAGGCAAAAACCGGGGTTTTTAGGCTGTGGCAGTGAAGCAGTTTCACTACTTAACATTAAAACCACAGAGGACATTGTAGGCCTATCTTCTGCACGCTCTTGGACGCATAATAGCCCAATACAGAGAAATAGGCTATGCTAGTTGATGAAGATTCTACCTTACACTACCTAGGATCTAATACTGTGATAGTTACTTGGTTTACAGTGCATGACTCATCTTGCTTGCTTGAGGATGATTCTGTTTCTTTCCTTCCTAGGCAAAAACCGGGGTTTTTAGGCTGTGGCAGTGAAGCAGTTTCACTACTTAACATTAAAACCACAGAGGACATTGTAGGCCTATCTTCTGCACGCTCTTGGACGCATAATAGCCCAACCTGAATGCATCTCATCACCTCAGTTTCGGAAAATGAATTTCCTACTGATGAATCTATTATGTCCAATGCACGACCTTCATTCCACAACTCCCAAGCCTGCAACAGTTTAAATCTTTGTTAGTAGTTATGTAATGAAAATCATTACAATATGCAACATAATGTTTTTTCACTTACATGTCCTAGGAGGTTTAGCTCATTGTTTGAGTAATAAAATCCTCGGTTCTTTTGGCCACTAACAATCTCCAACACTAGAACACCAAAACTAAATACATCCGACTTGATTGAGAAGAGACCGTCCATTGCATATTCCGGAGACATATAGCCACTGCAGATCATTAAGAAAGTCGAATTAGTCTGTAAGGTCTAGCATTACTTAGAAAAATTGAAAGCTTAGTATGGTACTCACTATGTTCCTACTACTTTTTTTGTATTAGCTTCTGTCTGATCCTGACCAAATATTCTTGCCATTCCAAAGTCCGATATCTTGGGGTCCAATTCTCCATCAAGTAGAATGTTGCTTGCCTTGAGATCCCTATGGATGATTCTGAATCTCGAATCCTGGTGGAGATAAAGCAGCCCTCTCGCAATCCCACATATGATGTTGAAACGTTTTTTCCAATCCAGCAAATACCTTTTCGCTTTATCTACAACCATTTGCAAGTTATAACTCCATTCCAACATTTGGTATATATGTAAGAAATTGAAAACTGCAGCTCTTAAAATGAAGGTGAAGCATGAGGCAAGCACTAACCGAATAGAAAAGAATCAAGGCTTTTGTTTTCCATGTATTCGTAAATCAGCATCTTTTCATCTACATCAACACAGCAACCAAGCAGTCGAACAAGATTTCTGTGTTGAAGCCTTGCAATCAACTTCACTTCATTTTTGAATTCTTCGGTTCCCTGTCCGGAGTTCTTTGAAAGTCTCTTCACAGCTATCAAATGACCTTCAACCAACCCCTGCATTAGCCCCAGATACCTGAGTCATGTTACTTCTTTGTGTGAATTTGCAGATTCTATTAAAATTCCAGTAATCTCTAGCATTAGTTTTACCTTGTAAACACAACCAAAACCGCCTTGTCCTAGTTTATTTTCATCAGAAAAATTATTCGTAGCCGCTGCAACAGAGCTAACATCAAACAATGGCAATTCTAAGTCATCATTGCTCCTGTCACCAGAGTAGTGCTCCTTAGTTGACACTACCACACTATTTAGTAGAAAATCCTGGCTTCTTTCAAGAGGACCTGTTCAGAAGTAAGCAGTATATATATAAATCTGTTAGCTACCTATGTTTTCATGACTTGTTGAACACGTATAGAATTTCCTTCTGTACCTTTCGATTCTCTCCTTGTTAGAGTGCTACCCGAATTCCTCCGCTTGAAACAGATAATAATAAGACAAGCTGATAGCAGAACGGCAACACCAACCACAATGCCTACGATCATAATTATTTTCTTTGTTTTCCCATCACCATCTGGAATCAAATTGATCATACATGTGGTCAGTGACATTGTATACTGTTATAATTTTCAAACGAATAATTTCACCATTGTACAACCATAAGTTTGACAAGTTTAAAATCTGATTAGTACTGGTAATCACAATTTCACATTTTACTGTTTTTGATTGGCAGCATGAGTAAAGGTTGTACAAGCTAGATCAGACACAAAGAGGGTACCAAGAAACCAACTTAATGTGGAAGCATACCTAACCCACCAACAAATAGACCACCATTACTTTCAGTGTGTCCAAACCATTGGTAGACATATACAGCTATGAACATAAATGAATCCATTGCAAGATATTGCAGATCTACCTGACATTATACACTTACTAAACCAAGAAGAAAAGAAAAAATGTATACAGTGCTACTCACCTATTACATTAGTACCGTCCAAGATATGGTAGAGGGTTCCATTTCAAATTCTGTTCACCCAAGAAGCCTCTAAGCTAATTCATATATATATATATATATATATATATATATATATATTTTGTTATTTTTCTTATTAAGAGCAGAGATCACAGATGAGTGTTGTCTTTATGATGAAAACCCTACCCAACTAGATCAGGAACCCAGTACTCATACAACCCTCACGGCCTCCATACTAACTCTCAACTATTCATTCTCTTGAAGAATGCAAAAGACTCGTATTTGAACATAGATGATTTCAAAGTCCTCATCATGTCAAGTATAAAATTCCACAGAAGAGGTTCGAATTATGTTTCCTTTATATTCCTAGGTTCCCACAGAATTACTGTCCCTCTTCTAATATTCAAACCAAACCATTTGCCATGGTATTATATTTCTAAAGCAAACAACGAAAAGGAATCGCCGGATTCCACAAAAAGGCCAAAAATGTCGGCCAACGAACGTTTTAGACCAAATCTGCCAAAAACGTTTACTCATGATTTCATGTGACCCTTCAGGAATGACCCCAAAGCTGAACTTTGCTTAGATTGATGGCTTAGAATGGAGCTTTTTCCAGTCACAAAGGAAGCAAATTAATGATTCCAAACATGAGTCACCTTCCATCTTTTGGTCTACCACCAAATGACATTGTTTTATGTGAAAGCATCACAACATAGGTGGTTCAATTTCATGAAATTGACATATAGTGAGTCACACTTCCATGAATTTCCCCTATTATTTTGTTCCTCAAATAAGCTAGAAGCCTTTGTGTGCATGCTAACTATTATTAAAACCGATGGTTGGTTTTGGGTGGAACGGCCGTGCGACATAGCACATCCGATATATGGATCATTCCAACATAATAGAATTTAGTAGTATCCAAACCATTCTACTAGTCTCCCCCTAGCTACTCCAAGCTTATGGGTCAAGAACATCGTCTCCTTGTGAGAATATATATTAAGGAAGTGAAAGAGAGGAGGATGTTTCACAATTTTGTTTCTTCAGTTTACTTTTCTATTTGACCAGATAGTGGCTACATTATTATATGTGTTCGATGTTTGTAGATGACATTTTTTTTCTCTAATAATACACTAGAAAATCACTACAAACTTGTTTAAAATGACTTAGTCGTCGACATTGAACTTTTGTGAAAGACTAGCTAGTAAACATTTCAAGAAATTCGAGCACCACCCTCTAGTGAGTTCGACACTATCGAATAAATCGACGACCGTTTATAACTTATAGACACCAAATAAGGTTTCAACCTGATCCTAATGCCACTAAATTCTACGATTGTTCTAATGATCATATTTCTCAAAAAAAATTATTGTACTAAATGAACATTAACATGAATACGAATGATAATCTTTAAAAAAAAAAAACGAATGGTAGTAATGTAAATTGGTAATAGTAAAGAAAAAGAAAGCAGAGGAGGAAGATCGAAGGTGTGGTACGTACCTAGTTCAGAAGCTGCCAACCGGAGATAAAACTCTTGCCCGCCGTCGGCATAACTCCTCATATCAATCAACTTCCCGAACCACATGACACATCCACTCCCTCCATTCTGAATCCTCGCACTCGAAAACCCACTACACGAGCAGTTCCCCAAACACTTGACCTTACACTCCTCCAAACTCATCTCCATCTCCACCACCGCTCCGCCGCTCTCCGGCAGCTTCACATTCTTCAACTTCCTAAACTTGTCCGCCCTCCCACACTCGAGCTCTGTCTCCCTCTCACACCCGTCGGATCCATCTCTCAGGCTCCACGCCGAAGGGTTCTTAGGTCGGAACCCTTTCATGCACTGACACACCGGCGAAGCGTTGGCGTCGCAGACACCATAGGGTCCGCACTCACTGTAATAGTCGCATTGGTCTTTTGGAGCGTACCAGAACTGGTTCCAGATCTTACGACTCTCGATCCACGTCAACCTTTGGAGCTTGCCGGAGGACTGATCTACGATTAGCCGAGAATTCAGAGCCGGATCAGTTGTGTCACCTTGTTCCGAAAACGAGTAGTACACTTCTTCTTCATTTACAACGAACTTGAATCCAATACCATTATTAGCGGAGTTCATCTCCGGAACGCCGCTGAATCTCAGACCGTTCCAGGGTCCGCTCCGGTACTGTATGGTGTATTTCTGCCGGAGGAAGACCTCCGGGAAACCGTGGTAGTCGAGCTTGAAGGTGTAGTCTCCTGTAGAAGGGTCATCTAGACTTTTCCATGAGGATATGTACCTGTTTAGTCCGGTCTTCAAGTTCCATCCGAGCTTCATCTCCGGTAATAAAGTGTCTGTGGGATAGTCGAAGCTCTGCCATAGAAACTTGCTAGGGTTAATTTCGGTCGCTTCTTTGAGGACTAAGTTGCCGGAATCCAAGAGCTGAAGGATTGGATTTTTAGAGACGCCAACAACCTGTGAGTTATTGCTTGACCAAAAAACGTTTCCGGAGTCATCAAGAAGAGAAAGGTTTCCATCGTAACCGATTTTGAGACTGGATGAGTTGTTTGGGAGAGGGTTGTCCCTGTTGGCAACCCAAACAACGGTTCTTTGTTCGATTTTCTTGTACCATATGCCCAAGTACCATCTTGAGGGTCTGCCTAGCTCGAAGAAACCCAATTCAAAAACCTCGCCGGCGGAGACGAGGGTCTGGCCTGTAACGAACGACTCAGTTGCAGACAAGGTGTCTTTGGATACGGCAGTGGAGAAGAAAGACAGTAAAGTGAGGAGAAGAAGAATGGTGGGAAAGCAATGGTGGTTTGCTAAATCTCTCATTGTTGGTGAAAAGCATATGGGAGTAATTGTGGTTGTTCATTCGATTCTGAAGAAGACATATATGGTTAGGTGGTATTATTATTATTATACGTCTTTCATAGGCGAAGACTCAAAAGGAAAGAGAGCTCGTGTGACAAGGTAGTGAAACGAAACATACCATATATAACGTTGGGTTTTACTTTTACACGTATGAACCACTTGAATATGGCAGTTACTTGGATTCTTTTCGACTTTAACTTGATTTTGCTCAAGATTTGAATATAGTTTGGAAATTCCAAAATTTGAAAGATTGATTGATTTGCCATTAATTTACATTATTTTCTTAACCTATTTACATTGAGTTTGATGATTGTAATATAATGACATCCGAATCGAATGAAGCGATATCATATCGTCAAATAAAAGGAAATACACTCTGATCAAACAAATGTTCTTGTATACAAGGACGTGTTAGTATATATATGGTGCAATTTTAACTATTCAGATGCATCTGTATTGATATCTTTAATCTTAACCATCCATATGTGTATGTGCAACGATAGAATAATGACAAATTAAGTATGACCCACCGCTAATTAGACCAATTATGTACGCATCAACTGAAACCAAATATTTTAACTTCTTTTTACCTTAACTAGGTCTCCCTTCACTGTGTAAATTAAAAAGCCTTGAGCGCAAAGTTTGTATTCTATGTGTAGTTGTTGCGCTCTGCTCTGTCTTGTAGTATCAAAAGTCCTAATTGCATTTTGGAATTTAGAGGTAAGCGTATGCAAGTCTTCTCTTTTGTATTAGTTCTAGAAAACATGACTTCTAAAAAATAAAGTTATTTAGGTATCAAATGTATGATGAGTCCCAAAGGTCTTTTGTCTTCAAGCTGCCTTGATTTCTCTTTTTAAAATGGAAAATATTACAAGCCGCATTGATTTTAATTACATAATACAAAACTAAATAGCAAATGTTAGATTTCATATATAGCACAAAAGGCGATGAAATAATATCGCAGCCTTTTGTTGTATGACATGCATGATAATCGATTAACACACCAGAACGTACGTCTGGAATGAACTGTAAAAAATGGACCAAAAATAAGAAGATGAAAAATGTGAGTGTAGTCGGTTGTGCATAAAGCAACTTCCCAAGCCCGTAAACGAGCAAACATTCCGCCCATAAGTAGAGTGGGCCCAGCCACCAGCTTGTCAGGTATCATTAACTACCCTTGGAAATTACATTCTACCACCAGATACTGACTTAAGCTTCGGAAAAGGAAAGACCGGAAGCCCCCGGTCGTCCTTGTTATTGCAGGTCAACAAGAGGGTAGACAATCATTCAATAAGCACGTCATCAGCTTCTGCAACCTCATCCGGGATTATGCATAAATAGTGAGTGATAGAGATACGTGCGCCACAAATAAACTACAAAGTGATACTGCTGCAGGCAACAAGGGCAAGTAATGAAGCCACCAAACCAATTCAAGGTCGTGGACGTGGTGCACATCGATCTTCTTCTTCTTTGCAATCCCATTGTCTAATGATTTTCATCACCGACCAACTGATCGAATATTTCGAATGTCATTTCTCTATCAATTTGTATTTGGTATACCAACTAATAAACCAATCATGTAGATTCTTTCTTCATTGTGTAGCTTTATATTAAAACACCAAGTTCAAAGGGTACGTCGCATTCTTGTTTTGTTCAAATTTTAGAAAAATTACTTTAGTTAAAGAGCTACTTATCATGTCATGAACGAATGAATCATGATGTTTGATTCTAAGTGAAGATCAATTGATTTGGGACTCGATCATCTTGTTCTTTCTCCTAGCCCTGATCATATTACATTTAGATTTTGACGTACCTTGCATGCTAATATGAATGATGTCAGTGATGATGAAGTTTGCAAGGAACTCGAATCGAATTCAACTAGCTTGTAGGATGTGAACAGCAATAACAATATCACACCAGCAATATAAATAAACACCAAATGAAATAAACACTGCAAATCAATCACACACACAGATGAGAAGAGTTTTCTGGAGCAAGGAGAAGTTCTGATGTTCATTCAACAAAAGCTAAACT
Organism: Fragaria x ananassa; assembly: GCA_034370585.1. Lineage (NCBI taxonomy): Eukaryota > Viridiplantae > Streptophyta > Magnoliopsida > Rosales > Rosaceae > Fragaria > Fragaria x ananassa. The sequence goes on from CP139766.1 coordinate 1,544,105, forward strand.
TAGTACATCAGCTGTCTTATATATACAACAACGAAATGTCTGGAGCAACCAAGTTGCACAAGTTGCTCCAATTTAAAATACACAAAAACTAGAAGTCTCCATAACTGAAACACTCAAGACAAAACTAAACTACTTAACATAGATACTATCTTACTGATATATATATATAGGAGTTAATTATTTACTTAAGGCTTGGTTTATTATCCTACATAGCATAAATGGGCCAAGGTATTCATTTTTGAATGACATACAAAGTGATGATGAGCGAGTGTATTGCTTACAAAAGTGAAGATATGGGTAGGTATAAATATAATGAAAAAATGGATCGGAATAGTTAAAGATCATGGAAGATCTGTTTACAAAGATGAAAATGAGAATTACATCCCGTATGGTTGGCCTATCCATGGCATGGTCTTGAACACAAAGAAGGGCAACATGTATGAGGCTGCCAATATTGCTTCATCAGCCAACTCAAGTGCCCTGCCTTCCTTCCACAAATGCCATGCCTGAAACATTCAAATATTTTATGAAACATGCAACGTAGAAGAAGATTGAAGTGAAGTATTTCTGAGGCAATCTAAGGTAACTAGAAATCTTGAATTGCTTAGTTGCATGAACCATGTGATTTTCCAAATCCTTTATAGCTTATTATGTCCATGATGATGTAATTCCACATATATAGGAGAGATTAACAAGGAAAAGAGGGAAGATAAGTATGCAATTGCAGCAATCTACAATGATTATATAACAAAAAACAAATCAAGTAACATTGTATCCAATTAAGGACGAAGCAAGCTAGTGTCTACTTTTGTGAAACCTACTTTTGTGAAACCTTCAGAAACTGTCTCCAAGAGAAAGGAAAAACACGGATTAGTTTCTACTTTCTACATGAGAAGGCAAACATTCAGTATGTGTAGGAAAAATGCTCACTGGTACCCAATTTGCTATCAGCTATCGTCCTTCGATCGCTGACATGGTAGCTCCATTTGCAGAGAAAGCATTTACATACTGTGGTTGGGAATCACAGACTGGGCTTTGGAAAGTAAATATAGGCTTCTTGGGTAGTGGACCAATTGTAACACTACTTAGCATGAAAACTACATCCGGCATGGTTGGTCTATCTGCAGCATTGTCCTGCACACAAAGAAGCCCAATATGCAGGCATCTCAACAATTCTGAACAAGAAAATGAACAATTCAAATCTTCATCTGCTAAGTCCAGTCCCCTGCCTTCGCTCCATACGTGCCATGCCTGAGAAAATTCATATGTTGTCTAGAATTGTTAGGTTGCTGCTTTTATTGTGACAGACATTGCTTATAGAATTGAATACATAAGAGTGTATCCATGTAATAGAACTTCAGTTAAGTTTTAACCCACATGAGATTCCACATTAATTCTGATTTACCAATATGCATGCTATCCCAATTTCTGTCATTCAGAAAGGTGTCATTCTATCTTAGTTTTGTCATTCTACCCTCAAAAATCAATAACTCAGTATCTTAGAAACACTACACAGAAAGATTACATGAATATGAATGGCACTGGAGAAAGAAAATTACGAGTGTTGGAAAGAAATGATACTCAGTGTTCCCACAACCTTGTGTGTATTCACTAGATTCTGTGCCCCTTCAACTGTGCGTGCTAACCCAAAATCTGAAATTTTTGGATCCATTTTCTCATCCAAGAGAATGTTGCTGACCTTCAAATCTCTATGTATTACCTTCAAACAGGAATCATGATGAAGATAAAGAAGTCCTCTTGCAACACCTCGAATTATATTGAAGCGTCTGGCCCAATCAAGAAGTGGTCGTTTTGTTGGATCTAATCAGTAACCAATCATGTCATTCAAATATCCAATGCATTATACAAATCAGCAGCTACCAGCTGACCTCAATTGCTAGAAAGTACCAACACAATTGAACAAAGATACTGAAAATAGGGGATAAGAAAAAAAATCAGCTAATCTCTGAAAATCAGTAGAAATAATTCCATGAATCGTAACCTGATTGTTTTGTTCATCGGAATTCATTTATATATACTATGTATATCGACCTTTGATTGCTAGAAAATATTGACACTGTTGCACTAACAATACTGAAATAGGTTATAGGGGCCACTTTAAATCAGCTAGCCTTTGTATATTGGTTGAAATAATTCCATCATTCTTTGTACCATGATTATATAGTTGATGTGAATTCATTCATCTTATGTTAGCAGACAGTTGTAGTGCTAAAATCTAGTTTTTACTTTTTTAATATAAAAATATTAGTGTTGCATCACCCCAATTAGTGTTCCATCACCCCAACTTCAGGATGTAACTAAGAGCCTAAAGTAGAGATTACCACCTAAATTGAAAGGATAAGAGAGATGACAGTAAGAAATTGCAGCATTTAGAAATTACTAGTGAAACTAACCGAATAGAAAAGTATCCAAGCTTTTGTTTGGCATGAACTCATAAATCAGCAACTTCTCATCCTCTTTGACACAGCAACCCAAGATTTTAACAAGATTTTTATGTTGGAGTCTGGAGATCAACAGAATCTCATTCTTGAACTCACAACAGTTCAAGATTTAATATATATATGTTAAATATGTTGGAAATCACAACAGTTCTCATAGTCTGAAAAACAAGAATTCATTAAATCTGCAATGCAAAATTGTGCTACATATAGCTTATCGCCCTTCGATCACTGTAATGCTTGCTTCATTTTTGGAGGAATCAATATTTTCGTACTGTGGTTTAGGATAAGAAACTGAATTCTGGATAGTGAACAAAGGCTCCTTAGGTTTTGGACCATCGATTTCACTACTTAGCATCAACACTATATCTGTTATGGTTGGCCTGTCCGTAGCATTGTCTTGTACACAAAGAAGTCCAATATGCACACATTTCATTACTTCTGATGAGGAATATGAATCACCTATTAATTCATCTACTAACTCTAGTCCTTTGTCTTCATTCCACAACTTCCATGCCTGATCCAAAAACAAAATAAAAAAGATTGTCGCAAACAATTAGTTCTGATATTTATGGTTCACACAAATTGAGAGAGATTGCTAGTAAATTCACATTAAGATTATGAAGAATATGAACTTACATGTGCTAGAAAGCCTAGCTGTTGGTGATTTGAATAAAAGCTTGCAGTCTTCTTGCTGCTAATAACCTCCAATACCAACACCCCAAAACTGTAGACATCAGATTTTTCGGAATATATTCCGCCCATAGCATACTCTGGAGATATGTAGCCACTGCACAGAAAGCTTATTAGTATGCAAGTAAATGATCAACAAAATCGCTTGTTTTGGTTTCTGGCTCTAAGAGAAAAATGCCATGCAACTAATCTGCAGTTGAGTTTTGACAAAGCAACCTAATCATGCAACCATTGGATAGAGCTTGAAAGAAATGATTCTTACCGTGTTCCCACTACCTTCTGAGTATTTTCAAGATCTTGTGTTCCTTCAACTATGCGTGCCAATCCAAAATCCGAAATTTTTGGATTCATTTTCTCATCCAAGAGAATATTGCTCACTTTCAGATCTCTGTGTACTATCTTCAAGTATGAATCATGATGGAGATAAAGAAGCCCTCTAGCTACACCCTGAATGATATTAAATCGTGTCACCCAATCAAGCTCTGCTCTCTTCTTTGGATCTAACCAAACAATCAAATCATCAGTAATCTTAATGGTAAACCCCCCCTGCATATTATGCATGTTTTCCCTTAGCCAAATCATGATTCATAGGAAAGTGAATGAGATTATTTGTGCCATGGCACAGTGAATTGAGTCGTAGCTTTATGTTAGAAACACAAATTTTACCCAGTGCTAGCTCAGAGATGACAACGTATATTCAAAATAAGATAGGTACGTACTCAAAATAAGTTACTGCAGCCAAATATGAAAGCACTAAACTCACCAAATAGGAAGGTATCCAAGCTTTTGTTTGGCATGAATTCGTAAACAAGTAACTTCTCATCCTCCTTAACACAACAACCCATAATCCTGACAAGATTTTTGTGTTGAAGCTTGGAGATCAACAATATTTCATTCTTGAACTCCTCTACACCTTGCCCTGAGCTACTTGATAGTCTTTTTACGGCTATTTCCTTCCCTTCCGGTAGCATTCCCTACATTTTACACAAGACAATAATTCTATCAATTCCTGTATCATGTACCTATTGAAGGGCTATATAAGTTTTTTTTTTTTTATTCAGGAAAGAAGATACCTTATAAACTGGGCCAAATCCTCCTTGCCCGAGTTTGTTTTTGATGCTGAAACCGTCTGTGGCGACTAGTATGTTATCAAAATCATATATCTTTAGCTCCGAGGAATCATTCTTTCCTATATATTCTAGGAGAACTTCTCTAGACCATCCTTTCATTATCTTCTTACCCTTTTGGTTGGCACGCAATCTGTGCCAACCGAACACAATTGAACCCAATATAATGATAAAACAAACAGCTGTGACGCTGGCAATTAATTTTATCTGCTTTCTTTCACCTGAAAAGAAAGGGAAAAAAAAAATCAATCAATGAATCTGTAAATAATTAAACACAAGATAGAGAAAGATATTGCTAATCTGCAATGACATATTGTTTACCTAGGTCTTCATTTGCTAGGCGAATGAAAACATCTGTTCCTCCAGAGGAAAACTCCTGCATGTCAATCAGGTCTTTGTACCAGACCAAACACCCTATATTGTTAACAAATGCATAAGCCTGGCAAGAACAATTATTCAGGCAATAAATCTTGCAGTCTTCAGATTCCAACGATGTGATATATTCGTGAAAGTCTGGTACTTTCAACCTTACCCTCTTCTGAAAACCATCATCACTTCCTCTGGATGAGACCGACTTATTTGTGTTACTGTCACAGAACAATTCGGTCTTCCTCATACACCCTCTTGTCCAGTTTTGTTTCCTCCATTCCTCATCTGACCTGGGTACAAAGTTTTCCAAACACTTGCACATTGGAGACTTAGAAGCTGTGCAAACCGCGAAAGGACCACAAACTCCATATCTGTCGCATGTCGTATTAGGTGCCCACCAGTGACGATCCCAATTGGAGCCATTTTCTGAAAGCATAAAGTTCAGTATTCCGTTGGAAGAGATACCGAGATATGAGATAGTGTTGTCAGATAAAGTATAATAGAAATACCTAGTTCCCTGTATTGGATCATCATCAAGCTTATATCCACTTTGATATTCATTATCCATTTTTGGCAAGCCAATGAACTTTGTTTTATCCCATGGACCACTTCTCCAATATGGAGTTGATCCATTCCAGATGAACGCTTGTGTTGGCGTCTGTGATGCAAGTCCAAGCAAGAACATTCCGGCTGATGGATCATTGTCGCCTTTCCAGGAAGTCAAGAACTTTCTCTTTCCAGATTTGCTATCAAATCCAACCTGCATGCTTGGAAAGATTGTGTCACTAGGATAATCAAAGCTCTGCCATAAAACATCTCCCATACTGTTATTCACAACTAAATTTCCATTTTCTAAGAGAAAGGCAGCTGCTGAAGTACTACTATTAGATGAAGACACCTGAGTAGTAATATTAGTTGACCAGACCGGCTCTTGTTTCCCATCTACAAGCTCCAGATTCCCATTGCTAGTGATTCTCAAACTCGACAAGGTGTCTGTAACAGGATTTTCTCTGTTGGCCACCCATAGAACTTTAAAAGGAGATATATCTTTGTACCATATCCCCACATACCTGTTACCATCGAAGAAGCCCAATTCGAAAAGGTGACCAGGGGAGACAAGTACTTGTCCCTGTGCTAATGGTTGTGAAGAAGTTATCTTATAAACTTCAGCACAATATTGTGATGTATGCATGCTGAAGATGAATAAGAAGAACAAATTAACAACCCCCATCCCAATATCAGAAAAATCAGCTGTATAGTGGTATAATAGGATAGTTGTGCAAATTGAAAACACTAAATCACTTAGACCACACAGAAATGAGCTTAGACAAGCTAACTGGAGTTTGGTTTCACCATGTTTATGCTAATTACCATGAAAGAAAAGAGTTTATCTTCTCTGTTTTCTGCTACAATGCAAATGCTACTACACTAAACAAATATCTAATTTTCAACTATTATTTGTCAACAAATGAATGAATGATGCATATTCACTAGAAGACTTTTCATTCTTATGATATGGACAAAAAAAAAATACAAAATTCTGCCAATGCTTTCAAAGTTTGAGCCAAAGACTCTAGAGAAAAATATGTGGTGAACTGGTATCAAGCCATCACACTTTTCTTGTCTACCACAAAAATAAATAAACATCACGTCTCTAATCTCTAAAGAAAAATAACAAGGCAAGGCATACCAACATGCACATCCCCATCACTGAAAGCCTACGAATGTTAAAATTGCATAACAAGCTCTGAGAAATGTTAAATTTGATTAAGAACACCAGACCAACCTACTATTCAATAAGTAAATTGTTCAAAATCAGATAAATGCTTCACCTTGTGGTTTCCTACACGATCAAAAAGCATCAATTGGAGTGAACCGATACAAAACTTGATTGATTGAGCAGAAGCATGAATTGGATGTGAATAGAATTGATACAAGTACCTAAGAACGATGAAGACCGTCAGAGACGACTCCAAGTTTTTATGCTTTTAAAATGGTGTCCCGTCTAGGCCCACTAAGGCCCAGACCGCCTAGACGTATCTGCCTAGCCCGCTAATAGCCCAATTCGATTATGATTTTTTTTTCCTGCGCCAAATCCTTTAGACTAGGGCTACGTACTTATTAGTTTACTGGACTCATTTTCTTCTGCATTTTTGTTGTTTGGCTGTTTTGTTTTGATTACAGGATTGTGGAATTGAAGAAAAGCATATCTGATGAAGTTTGGGTTAGTGTTTTGCATTTGCATGGTGTACAAGGTTGCCAGAGACGGCGATCGGAAATCGGAGCTCTTCTGTGTCGCGTTCGCTACGTTCTGCAAATTTGAGCGACTTGGGGCGTTCTGGCATATGCAACAGAGATTTGCTAAAGCTATTCTCATTGTTCTGGGCCACTAATTTTCTCGTTGAATTTTTACTAACTTCTATGCACACTCCACCCTGCCTGGTTTTGAAAAGAACCGATTTCGGGCAAGTCGAGTTTTTGGTATTTGACATGTTTGTTTATAATTATTGTTGATAATACGAGAAGAATATAATATAATTTTTGGATACGAGTGCCTAATGGATTTTGAACATCCTGGTCCCCGATTGGAAAATATACTTTGATTATGTGATCACTGGAGTTCATGGATCTCGACAGAGCTAAGATTGAGAATTATAGGGAGAAGCATGAATAATGGACGAAGTGTGTACTGTGAGTCTGTGACTGTGTACCCTCTCAAGTCTCAAGGGGTAGAAATTGCCACGAGTCTAGATAGTGTCAATAGGTAATATGTTACTACTCTACACATAAGTTTAGAATCATACAGTAAAATTCGATATGTTCTACACATCTACTTGAATAAGCTGTCTGTCTGGATTTCCAAATAGCAATAAGACCAACAACCCATATGGTGTTATAGGATAATTAGAATATTATTGTTCCTGTAAAGTAGATATTTACTCAGTCAGATATTTATCTAGTCAGTTGTTGACTTAGTCAGTACTGTTATGGTTTGTGGTGGCATGTACCACAAAATAAGAAGAGATTCATGTAATCTTGTTATCTGTAATCTCCTATAAAAGGAGCTCACTCATTCTGATAAAATATACAGTTTTTTCTAAAACACGTTATCAGCACGAAGCTCTAACGTGAGTATTTTTTTTCCCAAAAAAAAAAAACCTTGGTGCTTCGGAGCCACCCTCAACAGCACCCCAGTGTGCCCCCTACAGCACCCCAGCGTGCCCCCTACAGCACCCTGGCGTGCCCCCCTGCACCCCAGCGTACCCTCTACAGCACCCCAGCGTGCCCCCTACAGCACCCCGGCGTGCCCCCCCTGCACCCCAGCGTGCCCCCCTGCACCACCGATCAGTTCTGCAATTTAAGTTGAAAAGTAAGTTTTATTATTAAAGTTGGTGTTTTCTGCAATTTAAATTAAAATAACATACTCTTTTACTCCTTTTTACCCGGGGAATTTAGAGATTCCTTCCCCCTTCTACCATTATGAGAATTATGGAACTATGTTCCTAAATGGACAACGAAGTCCATGTGAATCAAGAGAATTCACTATCGATTCAGACAAAATAGTTCGTAAATGCATCGATAAAAACGAACCAAGTGAGTTTGTAGACCATATATATGCAAAGGTCTAATCCAGATATTAATCTTGGAAAATTTATAGTTGTCGTGGATGTCTTTTAGACTACGAAACTAATACATCTTCTGTTTTATTTCAGGATGTCTGAAACCAAGCTCGATTTTGAGAAATTGGACCCACAAGGCATTGAGTATCACCGATAGATGACAGATGTGGAAAATGCATTGACTGCTAAGGCTATCATCACCACTATCCAACCACTCAATGAAGACCTTATTAATCAACCAACATCAACCATGAAGGCACAAGCTGTCATCATCATGAGGCGCCATTTGGACCCTGCCCTGCAATGGCAGTATATGAATGTCAAGGACCCTAGAGCTTTATGGCTTGCACTTGAAGATCGCTTTGGTAACGTTGCAGACACCCTGCTCCCGGATCTGAAGGAGAAATGGAACAACATTAGGTTCCAAGACTTCAAAACTGTTGCAGATTTCAACTCTGAAATGCTCAAACTTCGATCTATGCTTCAATACTGTGAACAAAATGTGACTGAAGCTGACATGCTCGAGAAAACTCTCTCCACCTTCCCGGTTCCTGCAAGGATTCTTGCACATCAGTACCGCAATGAGGTTAGAACCGGTAATATCACAAGTTTTAATCAGCTCATTCTGATTATGTCTGTTGCAGAAAAGCATGATAGCATACTTGTGAGCAATAATTCAAGGCCAATTGGGACAAAGAAAATTCCCGAAGCGAACTATACAAGCACTTCAAAGGGGAAGCGCAAGGAGTGGAACCCTATTGGAAAGGGAAGATTAGAAGGACGTCTTGGTCCTCAAAATCACTTCAAGAAGGACCACGCATCGCGTGGAGGCCATGGAGGCCGAGGGAGAGGGACAAGAGAAGGTCGAAGAGGCCGAGGAGGCTATGGAGGCCGAGGTAACCCAAGTGGCCGAGCCACCTATGCTGAAAAAGGCAAGGCTAAGGCTTATGAAACTCGAGATAAGGGAGAAAACCGCGGTAATTGCAACAAATGTGGATCAAACAATCATTGGTACAAGCATTGCAAAGCTAGCAAGGGACTTGTTGATCAATACAAAGCATACCATGAGAAGCTTGAGCTAGAAGCTTACAACAATGAAATAGAAGATGGAGATGTAGCTGATACTAATCTCAACATAACAGACTTCAAAATTGGCAGAGACTCGATTGATGAGACACCGGATTTTGATTAGAGTTTTCTTTCAATTTCCAAGAATAAAAGGCGTTTGTGCCTAATGTTTGACAATGTTTAGTCAATTTCTTTCTGGATTATCAACTTTGTTATATTTCGTTGGCATTATCAATAAAGGCATTTGTTTGTAAACAAAAACTTGATTATATTCTGCATGTCTACAATAATTGATTTGTAATATTTATGAATCTATTGTCTACTAGGGCTCACCTTAGTAGCTCATAATGTCTAGAAAAGGAGACTTTCGATAACAGTGTACTTCAGTGGGTTATGCCCCACCTACATCGATTTCTCCTAGCCTGGTTATGAGTGAAAAGAGCTACCCAAACGATTATAGATGAAATAACTACTAGCAAAGTCATTCATATACTGCTTCGGGATCAACTAAAGTGTTTGAATCTTTGAAAATCACCACAAAACGCAGTAAGTACAAAACCAGAATTTGACTGTGTAAATCAGTCAACTTTGACAGAGTACTGGCAACAGACCAGAACGAACCAGATTATGAATTTTATATGGTTGGAAAGCTACAGATGTCTAGTTTCCAAAACTATATCCGGTTTATCAATATCTATTTTATAGACAAAGTTATGTTTGTTTGAATACACAAAGGTCAGAAAACGATTTTCTGAAACAAAGTTTTTTTGTAGGTATGTTTCCCGGAGAACTTGAATGTCTCATTGACAGTGGAACCACACACACTATGCTTCGCCATAGACAACTCTTTATCGACTTTATGCCTTGTCGAATATCTTTAACCACAATGATGGGAGGATCTACGAAATTGATCCAAGGGCGTGGTAAAGCCCAATTTATGTTGCCAAATGGCACTATCCTCACCATTAAGGACGCTCTCTATGCTCCTAGGGCCCCAAGAACCCTTTTGAGTAGTAGAGACATCCGAGCCAACGGACTCCATACAAATACGCATTGTGAGAATGGAATTGAATACTTATGTATTACCTCTAATGATTCTGGAAGAAACCGAATATTAGAGAAACTAATGTGTCAGCCAAATGGGCTATGTATAACAACCATTCGAGTTGTTGAATCTAATCATGTCATGAGAAATGACTTATGGGATTCAGACACATATAGGCTTTGGCACGACAGACTGGGACATCCAGGTCGTGATATGATGATCCGTATTTTGAAAAACTCAAACGGACATCCCTTCTTCAGAGTGAAAGGAAGCAAGTATCGTCAGTTAGATGTTGATGCCGCTACAAACTCCTAGCGGAAAAGAACTAACACCAAAAATGGCTCTTTAGTTCCATATCATGCTTCTCAAGTCAATGATGACTTTGAGCTTGAACCAACATCCTCATTGGTCATATCAGATGCTCATCGTTCATTCTGCAAAGCCTGTTCTTTAGCCAAAGTGGGATCGAGACCGTCCTATGCTAAAGACACTAAAGAGAATATTCTATTCTTACAACGTATCCAAGGTGATATTTGTGGACCTATCCACCCATCATGCGGGCCATTCAGATATTTCATGGTACTGGTGGATGCTTCGACACGATGGTCACATGTCGCACTTTTGTCCACAAGAAATGCTGCATATTCTAAACTCCTGGCACAAATTATTCGCTTGAGGGCTCACCACCCAGATCATCCTATTAAGTCAATACGTCTTGACAATGCTGGGGAGTTTACGTCGCAAATATTTGATGATTATTGCATGTCCATTGGGATTGATGTTGAGCATTCAGTTCCCCATGTACATACCCAAACGGTCTCGCAGAAGCCACCATTAAAAGACTTCAAATGGTTGGACGAGCTTTGGTCATGCGCACCAATCTACCTACTTCTGCTTGGGCTTATGCGATATTACATGCAGCCATGCTTATTCGTTTCAGACCCGCTGCTAGACAACCATTTTCTACCAGTTGGTTACTGGATATGAGCCGAATATTTCACATCTACGCATTTTTGGTTGTGCAGTTTATGTGCCTATCGCGCCACCATTACGCTGAAAAATGGGTCCTCAGAGACGAATAGGTGTATATGTTGGATATGTGTCACCAACTATAATTCGCTATATAGAACCCTTGACAGACGATCTATTTACCGCACGATTTGCGGATTGTCACTTTGATGAGACAACCTTCCCATCGTTAGGGGGAGGAAGGAACAATAATGTTCCACAAAAACGACAGGAATTGTCGTGGTCTGTTCCCACTCTGTCTCATCTTGATCCCCGGTCTGCACTAGCAGATAGTGAAGTTCAGAGAATTAGAGAGTTTGGAAACGTAGCAGATTCGATGCCTGATGCATTTACTGACCTTGCCAAAGTGACGAGATCACATATACCTGCTGCAAATGTGCCTGCAAGGATAGACATCCCACAAGGAGGATGTGAGGCCGCTGCTCCCGATATAGGAGGCGGTACCACCACCACACTTGGTGGACGTGTGGTGGCTGAGGTCGCGGCTCCCCAAAGGAAAAGGGGGAGACCTGCAGGTTCGATGGATACTCGCCCTAGAAAGAGGGGGAGTTTGGCACAACTTAATCCATTGATCATCAACACTCAAAATCCAACTCATGAAATTATTCCTGACTATAGCTATGTCCGTGAGAAGACCAATTTGGAGGAAATTCCAACGGTTGATCCAAGTACAGCGAATAAAGAGATCTCAATGAATTATGCTAGCGTACATGAGATACTGAATAGAGAATCTGTGATCCTTGATGATGCATTTGCATTCTCAGTTGCACAGGAAATCATAGAACATGATGATATCGAACATCGCTTTGTTGAAGAATGTCAACATAGAGCAGATTGGCCCAAATGGAAAGAAGCAATCCAAGTTGAATTAGATTCACTAACAAAGAGACAGGTATTTGGCCCGGTAGTGCTAACCCCGCCAAATTTAAAGCTTGTGGGACATAAATGGGTTTTTGTTAGAAAGCGAAATGAGAATAATGAGGTATTAAGATATAAAGCCCGCCTTGTGGCGTAAGGTTTCTCACAACGCCCTGGAATTGACTACGAGGAGACATATTCTTCTGTAATGGACGTAACTTTCTGCTACCTTGTCAGTTTGGTAGTTTCTGAAAAACTTGACATGCAGCTTATGGATGTGGTTACTGCATATCTCTATGGGGATCTGGATTCAGAGATATATATGAAAGTTCCTAATGGACTTCCATTACCCAAATCAAGTAGCTCTAAACCACGGAGCGCATTCTCAATAAGGTTGAGACGTTCACTATATGGATTAAAGCAATTTGGACGTATGTGGTATAATCGTCTAAGTGAATACTTGATTGGGAAGAGATATGTGAATAATGAACTATGCCCATGCGTGTTTATTAAGAAAACAAGTTCCGGATTTGCAATTGTCGCTGTCTATGTTGATGACATGAACATTATTGGGACTCTTAATGAGTTAAAGGACACTGCAAAGTATTTGAAATCCGAATTCGAGATGAAAGATCTTGGGAAGACACGGTTTTGCCTAGGACTAGAGCTAGAGCACCGTAGTAGTGGAATATTAGTCCTCCAGTCAGCTTATGTCCACAAAATGTTGAGAAGATTTAACATGGACAAAGTTCATTCTGTTAGCACTCCCATGATCGTCCGCAACCTAGATCCAAAAAAGGATCCATTTCGTCCAAAGGATGAGGACGAAGAAGTCTTGGGGGCTGAAGTGCCTTACCTAAGTGCAGTAGGTGCATTACTGTATTTAGCTCAATGCACAAGACCGGACATCTCATTTGCTGTAAACTTGTTAGCTAGATTTAGCTCAGCGCCCACGCAACGCCATTGGACTGGCATAAAGACAATCTTCCGGTACTTAAAGGGTACGATAGATATGGGCTTGTTCTATCCCTACAGAGAGGCAAGAAGAAAGGCTTTCATTGCAGGAAGCAAGGACTCCACCAGTAAGGGTGCCGCCACTTGTTCCTTCACCCCTCACACCAACAATCCATGTGATGTGTTGGTTGGTTTTGCTGATGCTGGGTATCTTTCTGACCCGCACAAAGGTCGTTCCCAGACCGGTTATGTCTTTACCATGGGAAACACCGCGATATCTTGGAGGTCTACAAAACAGACTCTCGTTGCTACATCTTCGAATCATGCTGAGATTATTGCTCTACATGAAGCTGTTAAGGAATGCATATGGTTGAGAGCCATAATTGCACATATTCGAAGATCAAGTGGTCTAGAATCAACCACAGATGAACCTACATGCATTTATGAGGATAATGCTGCATGCATTGAGCAGATGAAGCTAGGTTACATCAAAGGCAACAACACCAAGCATATTTCGCCCAAATTTTTCTATAATCAGCAACAACAACAGTTTCTCAATATCCAAGTGAATCAAGTTCGATCTGAGAACAATGTGGCAGACTTATTTACTAAGTCACTAGCCAAATCCACATTTGAGAAGCATGTGAAAAGTATAGGATTGCTCAGCTTATCTAAGCTAACCTGATTGCTGGAATCAGAGGGAGATGTAGACTTCAGGGGGAGTTTGACATACACATGAAAGTTTCTAAATGTGAAGGACACGTTGTACTCTTTTTTTTCCTTGACCAAGGTTGTTTTTATCCCAAAAGGTTTTTATTACTTGGTAAGGTTTTTTAACGAGGCAACCTAGATAAGTGTCATATTATCGTCTACGACAATCTGTGCTCTTTTACTTGTTTGAGATCATTTTTTCTCTCTCTTGCCATGGTTTTAACTTGACAAGGATTCTAAGGAGGTATTACAGAAGCATCAAGAAAGCAACATCTACTCTATACGGAACAAGGGGGAGTGTTATAGGATAATTAGAATATTATTGTTCCTGTAAAGTAGATATTTACTCAGTCAGATGTTTATCTAGTCAGTTGTTGACTTAGTCAGTATTGTTATGGTTTGTGGTGGCATGTACCACAAAATAAGGAGATATTCATGTAATCTTGTTATCTGTAATCTCCTATAAAAGGAGCTCACTCATTCTGATAAAATATACAGTTTTTTCTAAAACAAGAAATTCTTTTTTCCAGAACCACTATATCGTAACCCAACGCCATTTTTGGTAGAAGTGAGTCACTAGGATTAGTAAAACTCTCCCACATAACACCTCCCATAACATCTTTGACGACGAAGTTCCCACTATCTAAGAGAACTGCAGATGAACAGTTTGATATATTGGTAGACCAGACAGAACTTCGTTTCCCATCTACGAGCTCCAGATTCCCATTGCTGCCAACTCTCAACGTAGCCAATGTATCTGTAACTGCAAGAGGATTATCTCTGTTAGCCACCCATACATATTTACGAGGAAATATACTTTTGTGCCACAACCCCACGTACTTATGAGCAGAACTACTAGGTCTGAAAAAGCCTAACTCAAATGTTTGGCTAGGAGAGACTAGAGTTTGTCCCTCTGCTAAAGGGTGTGAAGGAGTGATGTTATAGGGTTTAGGGTTTGTCTAAAGGGTTTGTCCCTCTGGCTCTTAATCCATTTAGTCTTGATGATAATGTGAAGAAGGGAACAAGGTATTTCTCTTACAGTTTTGATAAAATTCCAGGTGACACAGTTCTTGCATATATGGACATATCTTCAGAAGGTAGAATGAGCTCGAGACAGATGACAATGTATTTAGTACGTATCAAAGCTCGAGACAGATGGTCCGCAGCCTATGATGTTATGGGTGGATTAAAAACCCTATGGGTGTGAAGAAGTGAGTCACTAGGATTAGTAAAACTCTCCCACATAACACCTCCCATAACATCTTTGACGACGAAGTTCCCACTATCTAAGAGAACTGCAGATGAACAGTTTGATATATTGGTAGACCAGACAGAACTTCGTTTCCCATCTACGAGCTCCAGATTCCCATTGCTGCCAATTCTCAACGTAGCCAATGTATCTGTAACTGCAAGAGGATTATCTCTGTTAGCCACCCATACATATTTACGAGGAAATATACTTTTGTGCCACAACCCCACGTACTTATGAGCAGAACTATTAGGTCTGAAAAAGCCTAACTCAAATGTTTGGCTAGGAGAGACTAGAGTTTGTCCCTCTTCTAAAGGGTGTGAAGGAGTGATGTTATATACTTCAGCGCCATACTGTGACGGAAGCAAACTGAAGATGAACAAGAAAAACAAAGTAACACTACCAAGCTTCATCCGAACTTGAATGCAATTCGCAGAAGAACAATGTCACTTATATTCTGTTTCACAGTGATTGATAGATAGCTTAACTAGCTACTGAAAGAACCTAAGCCACAAACAACTAATCAAAACTCTATGATAATGATCCGGCAGTGCTTTCATAGTCAATGAAACCAAATTAGAAGTCCGAGTCTTCCATGTCATCTAGATACACGAACTTGTTTGATACCTAGCTACACTGTGAGTCTGTGGACACAAGAAACACCGTCTAGCAGGGAGTAGCGACTCCAAAGTCCAAGTCTTCTACCCTCGGTTTAGTTTGAAGCCAGCAATTTGTTGAACATCTTAAAACACCTTAAATTCTCACACCCTAGCTGTTGAAAGTATTGAAGAGGAATAGATCCCACATCCGAAAAGTGACAAATAAAATATAACTTAGGATTAATTACAAAACACCGCCCGAACTATGATAATATTTTCATTTTCATACCTAACTATTAAAAACTTGCATTTTCATACCTGAAGTTTCATTCCGTTAGTATTTTGATACCCTGACCACCAACACCGTTAAATTTTGAGAGCATTTTCGTCATTTCAATAAATATATCATTTTTTACATTTACTTTAACAAAATAATTTATTTTTTGAGGTTATCAAATACAAATAAAACAATTTACTTTAGCAAAAATATTCAAAAGAAATGCACTTTGGACTGGGACTGATCTGGTGACTGAAAACAAGGCAGAGTAAGTTTCCAACGCAATGCTCTGGGTGCCAAATTTCATCAGATTTCTATGTTTCATGAAATAATTGAAAACTTGGGAGCCCTAGCTCATTTATGTAAAGAGGCAATACATTGATAGGTGAACAAGCTCATTCATAAGCATAGAGTGAAATGAATAAAAGACATGTATGTATAATGCTTGATATAAAAGCATCCCCACTCATTGAATCACTAGATATAAATGGAGAATATGCTATAGCAAACAGTTTACAAACATTAGCTTATCGTCCTTCAATCAATGTAATAGTAGCTTCATTTTTGGAGGAATTAGTATTTTCACACTGTGGTTGAGAAGGAAGAACTGAGTTTTGGATAGTGAGTACAGGCCTCATAGGCTGCGGACCATCTGTCTCGCTGCTGAACATAAAAGCGACATCCGCCATGGTAGGCCTATCCGTAGCACTGTCTTGCACACACAGAAGCCCAATCTTCATGCATTTCAGTACTTCATACGAAGAATATGAATTACCCAATACATCAGATACAAACTCAAGTCCCCTGCCTTCATTCCACAACTTCCATGCCTGAAAATAATCCCATTTAACTGTTGTCAAGACCCCAAACATGTCGACAAAGATTACATTAGGATTTAGAGTATGAACTTACATAAGCAAGGAAGCTAAGATGTTGGTCGTATAAATAGAAGCTGGTGTTCTTGATCCCGCTAATGATCTCCAGTACCAAGACCCCAAAGCTGTAGACATCAGACTTTTCGGAAAATATTCCACCCATGGCATACTCCGGAGACATATAGCCACTGCACAACAAACACATGAGTACGTATATGAAAAGGTTGCCTCTTTTGGTTTATGGCTTACTGAACTGATTCTCACCGTGTTCCAACAACCTTCTGAGTATTTTCTAGACTCTGAGTTTCTTCAACTATGCGTGCCAATCCGAAATCTGAGATTTTTGGATTCATCTTCTCGTCCAAAAGGATGTTGCTGACTTTCAGGTCTCTATGTATTACCTTCACATAAGAATCATGATGGAGATAAAGAAGCCCTCTAGCAACACCCTGAATTATATTAAATCGCGTAGCCCAATCCAGCACTTCTCTCTTCGTCGGATCTAATCAAATATTCAATGAACCCAGTTAGAGTACTGATGCGTTTTATATTTCTCATGCACATAACAAATTAAGGAACCTTGACCAATCACTAGACTTATAGACTTAAATATAACTGAAGTTCTAGCCTGTAAGTAATAACATATAGAGACACAACGTAGTGTACATAATACATATATGAAAGAGCACTGAGCACACACAAATTTTCCAACAATGGTGAGCATTAAACTTGCAGGGCTCAATGTCATGCTTAGTATAACTTGCAATTCATGTGGATTCATCATAACTCTATGCCAGACCTTTTCAAGCTAAAATTATATTTAGAAAGAATATAGGTAAAGAAGAGTAACGTACTGCAGCTAAAGTAAAAAACTAGTGAAACTAACCGAATAGAAAAGAATCCAGGCTTTTGTTAGGCATGAACTCGTAAATCAGTAACTTCTCATCCTCTTTAACACAGCACCCCATCATCCTAACAAGGTTTTTGTGTTGAAGATTAATGATCAACCGCATCTCATTCTTGAACTCTTCGACACCTTGTCCTGAGCTACTAGATAGCCTTTTTACTGCTATTTCCTTCCCTTCCGGAAGCATCCCCTACACGATATCCACAAATCAGTCATTGCTTGCATGTCAATATATTGAACCTTCTGAAGTTATATATGCATTTTTCTTAAATTATTAGCAAACAAAATACCTTATAAACTGGGCCAAAGCCGCCTTGCCCAAGTTTGTTTGTGATGCTGAAGTTGTCTGTGGCAATTAGTATGCTATCAAAATCATATATCTTTAGCTCCGAGGGATCATGCTTTCCTATATATTCTCGAAGATCGTCTCTATGATTCTTAAGCATACTAGTTGATTCCAAGCGCCGAGCTTTTAATTCAACTCGTCCTGATTTTGCCAATAATCAAACACAGAGTTGGAACTCAACAAGATGTAACACCTGGGTAAGAGGCAATAAATAATAAATTCTTATAAAGTGCTCAGTTAATTGACCCCTGCATCTAATTCTCTTACGCTTTTTGTTAGCACGCCACCGGAGCAAACTGAAGACTATAGCAACCAAAATACTCAAAAATCCAATTGCTGTAAGACTAGCAATTAACTTTATCGGCTTTTCTTCACCTGCAAAGAAAGAAACCAAATCAACTTACAATACAAACGAAAATTAGTGGTAAACTATAGTTGTGCAAGAGCTATTATCATTTACCTAGTTCTGAGTGAGCTAAGCGCACATAAAGATCTTCTCCAAAAGATGGAAAAAGCTGCATATCAATAAGGTCATTGAACCAGACCAAACACCCAATTTTATCAACATATGCATATGCTACGCAATAACAATTATTCAGGCACTGTGTCTTGCACTCCTTGACCTTGTCTATTTCCGAAGTAGTCAGAAATTTATGATTATCGGGTAATTTAAATCTTTTCAACTTCAAAAACCCGTCATCCTTTCCTTTTGTTGAGACTGATTCATTAGTACGTGCTTCACAAGACAAATTTGTTCGTCTCACACAACCTCCCGTCCAGTTATCTTTGCTCCATTCTTCATTTGATTTGGGTATAAAGCCTTTCAAACACTTGCAGATTGGAGAGCCAGAAGCTGTGCAAACCCCAAAAGGTCCACATGCGCCATAATCATCGCATGGGTTTTCCGATGACAACCAGTAAAGATTCCAGTTCTTGCCACTTTCTGAAAACATAAAGCTCATTCTACCTTCAGAATATAAGTCCATATATGCAAGAATTCTGTCACCTGGAATTTTATCAAAACCGTAAGAGAAATACCTTGTTCCCTGCGTCACATTATCAACAAGTGAAAATGGATTAACAACTGTGGGTACACCAACAAACTTTGATGTATCCCATGGTCCACTTCTCCAGTGGGGAGTAGATCCATTACTCCAAATGAAAATTTGTGCTGGCATGTCTGTTGAAAGTCCTGCCAAGAATAAACCCTGTGATGGATCATTTTCACTTTTCCAAGATTTCAAGAAATTCTTTTCTCCAGAACCACTATTGTAACCCAACAGCATTTTTGGTAGAAGTGAGTCACTAGGATTAGTAAAACTCTCCCACATAACACGTCCCATAACATCTTTGACGACGAAGTTCCCACTATCTAAGAGAGCTGCAGATGAACAGTTTGATATATTGGTAGACCAGACAGAACTTCGTTTCCCATCTACGAGCTCCAGATTCCCATTGCTGCCAATTCTCAACGTAGCCAATGTATCTGTAACTACAAGAGGATTATCTCTGTTAGCCACCCATACATATTTACGAGGAAATATACTTTTGTGCCACAACCCCACGTACTTATGAGCAGAACTATTAGGTCTGAAAAAGCCTAATTCAAATATTTGGCTAGGAGAGACTAGAGTTTGTCCCTCTGCTAAAGGGTGTGAAGGAGTGATGTTATATACTTCAGCGCCATACTGTGACGGAAGCAAACTGAAGATGAATAAGAAAAACAAAGTAACACTACCCAGCTTCATCCCAACATGCGTTTTGCAGTAGAACAATGTCTATTATATTCTGTTACACAGGAGCAGCTTGACTACTGAAAGTGCTGAAGAACCTAAACCACACAGAACAGAGTGTAGACCGGGTGATGCAGAAAATTCTACGATAATTCTCCAATGCTTTCCAAGTCAAGGCAGACAATTTACAAGATTTAAGCTCCTTCTACGAATCATACAATTCAATAACAATACATGGTCCAGAACCTACTACTATCCGAATCCACTATCATTACACTCGATAAGCATTACACTCAAGTTGAATTGACAGTTTCTTGTACACTGTACATTTTACAAATTACATATCTATTTGAAGGCTGCTAATTTTCTCTGGTCAGCTGGGTTCTTATTTGTGATTGACTGGTTGTAAACCAAAAGGGCATATATCAGTGAAACTTCAATGCGACTAAATGACACTATATTTACATTGATACAGTTCACATCCCACTATCTTCTCTGGTCACTTACAGTGACATTCAAACTATAAGTGCGTGTTCTCAACCCTGGACACAATTAACATCGAGAGAAAGAATTGAACTTTAAATAAAGGAAGCAAAAGCAGTTTATCATTTACCCGGATAACATGCAAAGAAATCATCAGGTCGCTAGGTAAAAGTAAATGAAACCCAGTAAATATCACCCATGACTAAAACCAATCAATCTGTACTTGAAAGAATCAAAACACCCATCATCATCATCATCATCATCATGACAAACAGCTGGAATACAGTATGAAACTTGATGTAAAAGATTGAAAGTTTGCAGTGTTCCAGAATTTTACCGTAGAAACAGTTGAGTACCTCATGCAATTGCTCTCTCTTTTCTTCTTCTTCATTTTCTCTTATTTCGCAGGATGTTTAGTCACTGCATCTCCACTTCTAGTTTCTGGTCGTGAAAATGGGATTTCCTTTTTGTCTTCTGTTGTTGGGATTCGGGTACCCAGATTTACTCAGAAGATTTATGATTGATCTCATTACCCAGTTTTACAACTTAAATCTCATATTTACCAGTTTTACTCGCATTACGGCAGTAGAAAAGAAAAGAAAAAAAGAAACACAAGCAATTATGTAAAGAGATATCTATAAGTGGTGTCTCACGAAGTTATCCGATATGTCACAACAAGTATTTAGTATCAAACTATCAACTGATTTTAAAAGATGAATCCCTTCTTTCAACGAAAGGTGTAAAACTATGACAGAGTGCATTCTTAATTTTTCAAATACAAAGTGTAAAAGCATCAATGAAGGTGCATCTTCTTAACAAAATAAACCTTCATTACCTACCCCAGGATAATTAGTACCCCATTGTTAGAGGAAATAGTGGAAATGACATTGCCTTGTGATGTGCCAAATTCGCTGTCGCTTAACGTCCTTCAATCATTGTAATGCTAGCTTCATTTTTAGAGGAAATAGTATTCTCAGAGTGTGGTTGAGGATGATAAGCTGAGTTTTTGATAGTGAATACAGGCAGCTTAGGTTCTGGACCATCTCTCTCGCTGCTTAGCATTAGAGCTACATCCACCATGGTTGGTCTATCCTCAGCGTTGTCCTGTACACAAAGAAGCCCAACATGCACGCATGTCATTACTTCTGATGAAGCATATAAATCACCCAGTACTTCATCTACCAACTCCAATGCCCTGCCTTCATTCCACAAATTCCATGCCTGAATAATACAATTATTTGTTGTTAAGACTTGTCAAGCCCCCAAAGCGGCAAAGATGTAGACGACTATTACATTAGGATTTAGAGTATAAACTTACATAGGCAAGGAAGCCTAGCTGTTGGTCATATAAATAGAAGCTGGTATTCTTCTTGCCACTAATAATCTCTAATACCAGGACCCCGAAGCTGTAGACATCAGACTTTTCGGAAAATATTCCACCCATGGCATACTCCGGAGACATATAGCCACTGCACAACAAACACATGAGTACGTATATGAAAAAGTTGCCTCTTTTGGTTTATGGCTTACAGAACTGATTCTCACCGTGTTCCAACAACCTTCTGAGTATTTTCTAGACTCTGAGTTTCTTCAACTATGCGTGCCAATCCAAAATCTGAGATTTTTGGATTCATTTTCTCATCCAAGAGAATGTTACTGACTTTTAAATCTCTATGTATTACCTTTACATAGGAATCATGATGGAGATAAAGAAGCCCTCTAGCAATACCCTGAATAACATTAAAGCGCGTGCTCCAATCAAGCACTGCTCTCTTCTTCAAATCTAATCAAATATTCAATGGAACCAGTTAGAGTAGTGATGCTATTCATACTTCCCTTGCACGTAACAAAGAAATACTAACGATCACTACACTACTAGCCTTTAATATAACTACATTTCTAGCCTTAAATGTTAACAAATTATAGACATTGTATGAAAGTAATGAGTACATAATACATATCTGAACTGAACAAACGCACAAAGTATCTGACAGAGCATTAAACTTACAGAGCTGAATGATTTCCTCAAACTCTATGATAATTTTTGACTTGGGCAAATTTCAAGCTTATTTTAAATTTAGAAAAAATATAGGTAAAGAAGAGTAACGTACTGCAGCTAAACTAAAACACGAGTGAAACTAACCGAATAGAAAAGTATCCAGGCTTTTGTTAGGCATGAACTCGTAAATCAGTAACTTCTCATCCTCTTTAACACAGCACCCCATCATCCTAACAAGGTTTTTGTGTTGAAGATTAATGATCAACAGCATCTCATTCTTGAACTCTTCGACACCTTGTCCTGAGCTACTAGATAGCCTTTTTACTGCTATTTCCTTCCCTTCCGGAAGCATCCCCTACACGATATCCACAAATCAGTCATTGCATGCTTGTCAATATATGGAACCTTCTGAAGTGCTATTCATGTTTTTCTTAAATTCATAGCAAACATAATACCTTATAAACTGGCCCAAAGCCTCCTTGCCCGAGTTTGTTTGTGATGCTGAAGTTGTCTGTGGCAATTAGTATGCTATCAAAATCATATATCTTTAGCTCCGAGGGATCGTGTTTTCCTATATATTCTCGAAGACTGTCTCTATGATTCTTAACCATACTAGTTGATTCCAAGCGCCGAGCTTTTAATTCGACGAGTCCTGATTTTGCCAATAAAACTATCAAAGTATCAAACAGAGTTGGAACTCAACAAGATGCAACACCTGGGTAAGAGGCAATATATAATAAATCCTAATAATGTGCTAAATCAATTGACCCCCCTCATATAATTTTCTTACGTTTTTTGTTAGCACGCCACCTGTGCAATCTGAAGACCACGGCAACCAAGATACTCATAAATCCAATAGTTGTAAGGCTGAAAATTAACTTGATCGGCTTTCCTTCACCTGAAAAGAAAAAATAAAATCAACTTACAATACAAACAAAATCATTGGTAAAAGAGTGCGCAAGAGCTATTATCATTTACCTAGTTCTGAGTGTGCTAGGCGGACATAAAGATCTTGTCCATTAAATGGAAACTGCTGCATATCAATAAGGTTTTTGGACCAGACCAAACACCCTATGTTATCGACATATGCATAAGCCTGGCAAGAACAATTATTCTGGCACTGTATCTTGCAGTCTTCGGACTTGTCTAGAGCCAAAGAACCCAGAAATTCATGAAAATCAGGTACTTTCATTTTTTCCAACTTCAAAAACCCATCGTTTTCTTTTGATGAGACTGACAAATTTGTGTTAGTCTCACAAGACAACTCTGTTCGTCTCACACAACCTCCGGTCCAGTTTCTTTTGCTCCATTCCTCATTTGACCTGGGTATAAACCCTTTCAAACACTTGCAGATTGGAGATCCAGAGGCTTTGCAAACACCAAAAGGTCCACATGCGCCATAATTGTCACATGGGTTCGTGAGTGACTTAAACTGAAGATACCAGTTCTTCCCACTTACTGAAAACAACCACCTCAGTATACCTTCTGAAGATAAGTCGATATATCCAAGAACTTTGTCACCAGGAATTTTGTCAAAACTGAAAGACAAATACCTTTTTCCCTGTGTCACATTATCAGCAAGAGTGAATGGATTTAGATACTTAGTATTTGATGAAGATATACCAATAAACCTTGATTTATCCCATGGCCCACTTCTCCAGTGGGGAGTAGATCCATTAATCCAAATGAACACTTGTGCTGGTAACTCTGTTGACAGTCCAGCTAAGAATATCCCCGGTGATGGATCATTTTCACTTTTCCAAGATGTCAAGGAATTCCGTTTTCCAGAACCATTATCATATCCCATCAACATGCTTGGCAGAAGTGAGTCACTAGGATTATCAAAAGTCTCCCACAAATCAGCTCCCATAACATCTTTGACAACAAACTTTCCATTATCTAAGACAAATGCAGATGAACAATTAGATATATTGGCCGACCAGACAGAAATCTGTTTGCCATTTACGAGCTCCAGATTCCCACTGCTTCCGATTCTCAAAGTAGCTGAGGTATCTGTAGCTGCAAGAGGATTATCTCTGTTAGCCACCCATACATATTTACGAGGAAATATACCTTTGTGCCACAGCCCCACATACTTATTAGCAGAACTATTTGGACTGAAGAAGCCCAATTCGAATATTAGGCCAGGAGAGACTAGAGTTTGTCCCTCTGCTAATGGGTGTGAAGGAGTTATGTTATATACTTCAGCATCATACTGTGATGGAAGAAAACCGAAGATGAATAAGAAAAACAAAGTAGCGGTACCTAGTTGCATCCCTACTTGAATATGTTTGACAGAAGAACAATTTCAATTATTTTATGTTTCACAAGGATAGCTTGGCTACTGAAAGTAGTAAAGAATCTAGGCCACACAAAACTAAGTGTAGACCAGGTAATATAGAAAGATCAATGATGTTGTGCTGATGCTTTCAAAGTCATGGCAAACATATTTGAAGACTTGACCTCCTTCTAGGAGATCATATGACTCAATAATCTATGGCCCAAGACTTACAACAGTGTTGCCCGTTAAAGCTAACGGACAGCGACGCTGACAGATTTATCAGAACATCAGACCATATTTGTGATTTGTGAAACTTCCTTAAAAGGTCTTTTCAGTAACCCTTGATAAGCATCAAATTCTAAGTTTTCTTCTTGACAACAAATACAAATTATAGGAAGAAGCATGGAGAAATTTAAAAGACCAACAATTCTTGGTTCCTACAACCATTGGCATCTCCAATAGTGTGTGTCAAAACGATAACAATTTGACGAATTTCAGAAGCAAAATTCAGTTCACTCTACATTATACATATTCATTTGAAAGCTGGGTTCCTTATTTGTGATTGACTGATTATCAACCAAAAAGGTGTATAACAGTAAACTTCAATCATACTAAATCACTCTATATCGATACAGTTTGCATCTCACAATCTTCTACGGCTACTTAGGGCTACTTTCAGTTTGCCAACATACTACAAACAACGGAGCGTGTAGGGCAAGTAAATGTGTGAACACCTTGAATTTTAACACCATTGATATGGGACATATCACTATCTTCTCCGGTCAGTAACAGTCAAACTTCAAGCACCTAGGCCACACAAAACTTAGCTTATACCAGGTAATTGGGAAAATTCTATGATAGCTCTGCCAATGCTTTCGAAATCATGGCACACAAATTTGACATTACATTGATAAGCTCGGTAACATTCAAACTATCTTCTCTGGTCACTTTCAGTAACATTCAAACTTTAAGTGAATATTTCAAACCACGGACATGAATAAAATTTGAGAAAAAGAATTGAACTTTCAATCAAGGAAGCAAAGCAGTGTAACCCAGATATCATCCAAACAAATATTCTGATAGGTAAAATTCAGCACCAACAAATTCAGAAAAAGTAAATGAAACCCAGTAAATAACCAAATATCACTCATGACTAAAACCAATCAATCCGTACATCAAAGGATTATAACACCCAATCTTCATTATAATGATAAATAGCTCGAAAACCCAGTAAATGTAGAAGCATAACTTGATGTAAAAGATTGAAACCTTGAAATGTTCAGCAGAAACAATTCAGTACCTGAAAGAAGTCAAGGGAAGCTGGATGCTTTTAGGGAGTATATGACGCATGTCGGAGACCCAACAAGCCGCCATTGACGGCTTTCCGTCTTCCGCAATTAGAATCTCATATTTGGCCAAGTCCTAATCTCATATGTAAGTAAAAATATAAACAATTGTAGGTATATGGACAAGTGGTGCACTGATGCAGTGATACTGATACCTCAAACGCAAGGGGGTCCAAAATAAGTCTGACAATATATATATATATATATATATATATATATATATATATATATATAAAATTTGTCATGATCAAATCTTAGAGGAGTCGATTTCAAAGGTGAAATTTCTTCTACAAAAATGACATGGTATAGACCTAATTTTCGGATATCAATAAATCTTAAACGCAACGATGATTGTGCAACTTCCTTGTGACAAACACTCTTGTACTACACAGAAAGAAGACCTTCAATATGTATAAGGCATTGCATTGTGATCTAACAATTTGCTATTGTTTATCGTCCTTGGATCATAGTAATGCTAGCTTCATTTTTGGAGGAGTTAGTGTTCTCAGATTGTGGTTGAGGATGATAAGCTGAGTTTTGGATAGTGAACACAGGCAACTTAGGTTGTGGACCTTCTTTCTCACTACTTAACATCAAAGCTATATCCGCCATTGTTGGCCTATCCATAACATTATCTTGTAAAACGGCAACATTTTACAAATTACATATCTATTTGAAGGCTGTTAATTTTCTCTGGTCAGCTGGGTTCTTAATTGTGATTGACTGGTTGTAAACCAAAAAGGCATATATCAGTAAAACTTCAATGGGACAAAATGACATTATTGTTCACATCCCACTATCTTATCTGGTCACTTTCAGAGACATTCAAACTTTAAGTGCATGTTCTCAACCATGGACACAATTAACATTTGAGAAAAAGAATTGAACTTTAAATGAAGGAAGCAAAAGCAGTTTACAACAGTTCCATTCTTAGAGAAAGCCAGATAACATGCAAAGAAATCATCTGGTAGCTAGGTAAAAGTAAATGAAACTCAGTAAATATCACCCATGACTAAAACCAATCAATCTGTATTTGAAAGAATCAAAACACCCATCATCATCATCATCACATATAGCTGGACTATAGTAAAACTGGATGCGAAAGATTGAAAGTTGAGTACCTGATGCAAATGATCTAGCTTTGTTTGGTGACTATACGGCTAACGTAGTGCAGACTCGAAAACCCAGCAATGGTAGAAGCAGAAACTAATGAAAAAGATTGAAGGTTTGCTGTGTTCTGAAATTCACAGTAGAAGTAACTCAGTTGTACCTGAAAGAAAGACAATGGAGTTGGATGTTTTTAGGGAGAGTATAAAAACAAAGAATAGTGTTTTTAAGAGTTGGTTGTGAAATGAGATTTTAGTTTTAAGTTTTAACCTTATCAAGGCAGTGAAAATATAATCAAATAATTGTGGGTATGGACCGAGTGACACCCAAAAGACATGCCATACGAAATCACTTATAATGTATATCAAATTTTGTATGATCAATACAGAGGAATCAATTTCAAAAGTTAAAACTCCTTAGACAAAAAGATTGTGTGTACAAATTTTTATCAATACCAAAATGCAAACGCAACAATGAAGATGCATCTTCTTTATGAAAACACCTTCATATGCTACCGACCCCAAGAGAAACAGGTTGTTTCTTACACCAAAAAGAAAACCTTCAAGATGTATAAGAACCCCTTGAGAATGAAACGAAGACATTGCATTGTGATGTAACAAATTGCTGTTGTTTATCGTCCTTCAATCATGGTAATGCTAGCTTCATTTTTGGAGGACTTGGTATTTTCAGAGTGCTGTTGAGGATGATAAGCTGAGTTTTGGATAGTGAATAAAGGCAGCTTAGGTTGTGGACCGTCCTTCTCGCTACTTAACATCAAAGCTATATCCGCCATTGTTGGCCTATCCACAGCATTGTCTTGTACACACAGAAGTCCGATATGCACACATTTTAATACTTCCGATGAGGAATATGAATCCCCCATTATTTCATCCACCAACTCCAAGGCCCTGTCTTCATTCCACAAGTTCCATGCCTGTGAAGGTTCATATATATGGTTTTAGCTATATGAAAGAAGCTGCTCATGAGTTTACATTTTACGTTAGAAGTTAAGGGTGTGATCTTACATAAGCTAGAAAGCCTAGTTGTTGGTCATATATAGAGAAGCTGGTATTCTTCTTGCTGCTAATAATCTCCAAGATCAGAACCCCAAAGCTATAGACATCGGATTTTTCAGAAAACATTCCTCCCATGGCATACTCCGGAGATATATATCCCCTACATAGCAAACTAATGAGTATGCAACTTATTGAACATGTCGGACATTAGGAGGAAAATGATTCTTACCGTGTTCCAACAACTCTTTGAGTGTTTTCTAGATTTTGTGTTCCTTCGATTATGCGTGCCAATCCAAAATCAGAAATTTTGGGATTCATCTTCTCGTCCAAAAGGATGTTGCTGACTTTCAGGTCTCTATGTATTACCTTCACATAGGAATCATGATGGAGATAAAGAAGCCCTCTAGCAACACCCTGAATAATATTAAAGCGTGTCGCCCAATCAAGCACAGCTCTCTTTCTCGTATCTGATCAAATAGTCAGTGCACCTCATTAGTGTGTGATCAGTAATGGTTTTTCAGAAATCATGACTCATGCATGTTTCTATGGAATATCATGAGACTGGTATATATCCTTTTAAAACTATGTTAAAAACAGATTTTTAGCCTTCTTTAACTGCTATGGAATGCAGACACAATTGTATGAAAAGTAGTAGTGAATGCATCATGGAGATCTGAACAAAAACTCAATATCTAATAGTATCGATCTAGAAAGTAGTCAATGATGGATTGTTTGTCTCTTGGTAACTTATTTCATGTGATGAATGATGAATCAATTCATATAGTAAATACAAAACACCATCCGAACTATGATGGTATTTTCATTTTTATACATAACTATCAAAAATTTGCATTTTCATACCCTAAGTTTCATTCCGTTAACATTTTGATACCATGACTATTAACACAGTTAAATTTTGATAATATTCAAGGGCGTTTATGTCAATTCATGATATCTTTGTAATAGAAATTAAAAATTATACATTAAAATTGTTATTAAAATTAAATATTTTTCATTACTATTGTTTAAACTCGAGAACACCATTTCTTCGCCCACGATATCCTCGATATTTCCTCGAATTTTCTGTTTTTTACAAACGTCCATATTAATTTTCATATCTTTCTGATATTTTATATTTAATATATTTTTGATTAAATATACCATTTGTATATAAAATTTGATAAAATTTTCATCGATATTCGATATTTTCTCGACATAATAGTTGCAAAAAAAGATATTTAATTTTGGAGTTTTTTTTTTGAATATTTTTGCTAAAGTAAATTTTTCTATTTGTATTTGATAACCTCAAAAAATAAATTATTTTGTTAAAGTAAATGTAAAAAATGATACATTTATTGAAATGATGAAAATGCCCTCAAAATCTACATATATCACATATACATTGTTCCATCGTAGATCTTTGCCGGCGAGATGCACTTGGTCTCCCGAATTTTCGTATTTGTTAATGTTTTTGTCATGTACTCATTGTTGTTTTTTATGTGATTACTTGTTTATCTACAAAAGAGGTTATTCATACTTTATGACTATCATTAGTCTAGTCCTCCAGCTTCTTGTATCTTTTTTTTATCAATAAATTTTCGTTGAGAGACGGTGAGTTAGTCCTTTTACTCTTATTAAAAATAATAATAATACGAAAATGCCCTCAAAATCTAACAGTATTAGCGGTCAAGGTATCAAAATGCTAACATAATGAAACTTAGGGTATTAAAATGCAAGTTTTTGATAGTTATATATGAAAATGAAAAGAACATCATAATTCATGTGGTGTTTTGTAATTAATTCTTCAAACTGTTCTAATCTTTTTCTTGTTAAGGAAAGATAGGTGAGATCTTACTTTTTGAAAGAAACTTTCATTGTTTTCCCAAATTTGACATTTACAAACAGCAAAGAGATGACAGATTATATTGAAATAAGAAGATAGGTGACTATGAGTGTTGCACTGCAGTTGAACATATATAAAACACTAAGAAAAGTAGAAAACTAACCGAATAGAAAAGTATCCAAGCTTTTATTTGGCATGAACTCGTATATCAGTAACTTCTCATCCTCTTTAATGCAGCAACCCAAGATCCTAACAAGATTTTTGTGTTGAAGATTGGAGATCAAAAGCATCTCATTCTTGAACTCTTCAACACCTTGTCCTGAGCTACTAGATAGTCTCTTCACAGCTATTTCCTTCCCTTCTGGTAGCATCCCCTACAAGATTTCCACAAATTAGTCATTGCATGCATGTCTATATCTTGTACTGTTCAAAGTGCTATGTGTGCTACCGTTGGGAAAGAAAGTACCTTATAAACTGGGCCGAAACCTCCTTGCCCCAGTTTGTTTGCCAGACTGAAATTGTTTGTGGCAATTAGTATGCTATCAAAATCATATATCTTTAGCTCATCATGCTTTCCTATATATTCTCGTAGACCATCTCTTGAACTCTTGATCATACCAGTCGATTCAAAGTTCTGTGTTTTTAGTTTGATCTTTCCTGCGCATGTATAAAATCAAACACTGAGTTGGAGTGAAACAACAAGCAACATCCGGATACCAAACAATAAAGAAAAATGAATAGGACTCTTATGAAGTTATGCACTTATGAAAGTTATACTGATTTGATTTATAATTAAAGAGCGAGGGAGAGATAATGTGCTGATTCATGATTGGTATATCTCTTACTCTTCTGGTTAGCTCGCCTCCTGTGAAAACCGAATACTGCAGCTGCCAAGATACTCACGAAACCAATAACTGTAAGAATGGCAATTAACTTTATTGGCTTTCCTTCACCTGTAAATAAAAAATATGAACATACAACACAAAGGTACAATGACAAGGATAAAACACAAAAAGAAATGATATTGCTGAAAGATTTATGCAAGCATTTCTATCATTACCTAATTCGGAGTGTGCTAGGCGAATATAAAGATCGACTCCAACAGATGCCGAAAACTGCTGTATATCAATGAGATCTTTGGACCACACCAGACACCCTATATTATTAACAAATGCATAA
The DNA here is from genome assembly GCA_034370585.1 of Fragaria x ananassa. Classification (NCBI taxonomy): domain Eukaryota; kingdom Viridiplantae; phylum Streptophyta; class Magnoliopsida; order Rosales; family Rosaceae; genus Fragaria; species Fragaria x ananassa. Next base: position 1,575,278 of record CP139766.1, read on the forward strand.
GCAACGCAGGAACAATTATTTAGGCACCTCAGTTTGCAATCGTTGGAGGTTTGTTCGGCATTGAATGCAGTAATGAACTCATGAGAATCTGGTATTTTCAACTTCACCATCTTCCAGAAGCCATCATCATCAACTTGTTTTCCTCTTGATGAGACTGACTTATTTGTTTGCCTCTCACAAAACAATTTGGTCTGCCTCACACACCCTCCTGTCCAATTTCCTTTGCTCCATTCAGCACTTGACTTTGGTACAAACCCTTTCAAACACTTACAGATTGGAAATGTAGAAGCTTTGCAAACCCCAAAAGGTCCACAAGCTCCATAAATGTCACATCGATTCTTTGGTGTCTGCCAATAAACATACCACTTCCCATCATTCTTCGAAAATGTAAGCCTCACTATTCCTTCTGGAGAGATGTATATGTACGCCACAGGTTTGTCATATAAACTATAAGAGAAATCCTGTGTGCCCTGCTTTAAGTTATCATCTACACTGAATCCATTTATATATCGGTGATCCATTTCTGGTACACCGATGAAACTGGACTTATCCCATGGACCACTTCTCCAGTACGGAATTGAATGTGAATCATTTGATCCATTATTGATCCAAATGAACACTTGTGAAGGCGTCTGTGGTGCCAATCCAAGCAAGAACTTCCCTGGTGATGGATCATTATCTGCTTTCCAAGAACTCAAGAAGTTCCCCTTCCCAGACTTATCGTAACGCAACACCATGTTTGGTAGGACAGTGTCACAAGGATGATCAAAGCTCTGCCATAACTCGGCTCCCAGAGGATCATTGACAACAAAGTTTCCATTGTCTTTAAGAACTGCAGCAACTGAACTAGTATTCGATGATGACACCAAAGAAGTGATATTGGTAGACCATATAGACTTGTGTTTCCCATCTACAAGCCTCAGATTCCCATTGCTACTAACTGTCAAACTCGCCGAGGTGTCTGCAACTGCAAGAGGCTTTTCTCTGTTGGCCACCCATACAACTTTACGCGGAGATATATCCTTGTGCCATATCCCCACGTACTTGTTAGCAGAGTTATTAGGACTGAAGAAGCCTAACTCAAAAACGTGGCCACGGGAAACTAGAGTTTGCCCCTGCGCTAACGGTTGTGAAGGAGTTATCTCATCAACTTGAGCAGAATGATAATGTGAAGGAAGGAAGCTGAATAAGAAGATGAAAAGGAAGAAGAACATGGAGCCATTTAAAGCACAAATGCTTCTGGCACTAACATCCATTGGCATTCCAAGAGGTTGTCAAACAATAATGGACACTAAATGCAACTCTTATAGTGCTCAAGTTGAATTGCTTTCAAACTTCTATCATTATCAAATAAATGCACATTTTGAGGCTTGTGACTTTCCTCGCCTAACTCGGGGACAAAGGTGACAATTATTGCTTCCAAAGTCATCCTTAAAGGACCGAAAATTCTTCTACGCACCAAGGTGCAAGTGAACCAAGCAACTTAATATGCAATATTTTGATCCGGTCATCCATGTTGCATTATCATGCATGTATTCTAATACCGTTAACAAAATTGAAACCCAAAAAAATAAACTCAAGTGTTTCTAACATAGGAGGTGAGGACTTGAGGTCGAATAAAATGTGTACTCTTATTATGGGCGCTTAATTTGATCGGATCAAAAATAAAGATGAAAAGAATGAATTTAGGGTCTCTAATTTTCATTGGATCTTCATTTACGGTGATTTGAGAACTTGCGAATTAATGGTGCGAGTGCACCGTAAAATCTATTTAGTTAAACGACAGTCTTGAGTTCTGGAAGATGCCACAAAGATCCAGTAATTACAGTGTCATCAACCATAGCAAGAACAATCATCAAGTTGCCTTAACCTTATCTGGTCCACAGTAACGTCATAATATTCCTTTCGAATGAACCACTCATGTGGTAATGTAGCATAGACAATAGAGTTGAATAATAAGGCTTCGACATGAGTAGGTGCGATTCTCTTATTTCATCTATGGAACTTCCCTATAGCATGGTTTTAGTTTAGTAGTCAAATATATATCACACATTATTCTCCATTCCAGTCCACACTTGCGGCAAAGTGCACATCCCACTGAAGCAGCAAGTGCATTCACTATATATCCATGCCAAAGAGTGAAATCAACGCTTTGAAGTCCAAGTCTCCCCATTTGGACATGCACAAACTTCTTCGAAACCCTATACTATGAGTCTGAGCACAAGAAACTCCGACTAGCTATATAGGCTATCTAGGATAGTAGGAACTCCAAAGTCCAAGTCTTCCTGGATTTTGTGTGTCCGAAAATAATTACTTGTTCATAAAATGGAAAACTTCAGTTATTTTGAAGCAATCGTTGAACATCTTAACAAACATCTTATTCGTCTCGAGATATTTACGCTTTAATTTGGACATTCTGCCAGACAATGAAACTGTACGGACCAAACTCGTTGATCGACATGCACTTATTTGGACTGAACTGGTGACTAAAAACAAGGCACTGGAAGTTTCAACGCGATGCTTTAGACAAGTGCAAGATTTCATAAGATTTGTATGTTTCATAAAATTCTTTGGATTTCCATTGAATAGATGGAAACTTTGGGACCCCTACGAGGAAATCATCAACAAAATAACAAAAGAGAAAAATTGTTTGAGGAATGAGGATGTGGTTAGCCTCAACAAAATAACAAGATTTGTTGCAAGTTGCAACCAAACACTCCCTGCCCTTTGAGTTTTAGAGGATTTGTTACAATCTCAAATAAGGATCACAATGTGAAAACAAGGTCAATATATACAAGCGTACAAGTGTTCAATCAAGGTCGGTCCAGGCCAGTATCTCCTTCTGGGAACCTTATCTCATCAATGGAGAAAATTAGCAAAGAGAAAACCTTCTCAACAACCAGAAGCCGTTGCATTTTACGGAAAATTTTGCTGTCACTTTCAAGTTTTTCTAGACTCTGTTCCTTCAACTGTGCGTGCTAATCATGCATGTTAACCTAGCTAACACAAAAGTCTTACTCCAAAAGTAATGAAAATGCATATGACTTTCCTGAAAACATTAAGATTATTGATAGATTAGTAGTTGGAGAATTATGATAGCTAACTTTCTGAGAATAAGAAGACGATCATGCAGCAGTACCCTTTCCACCTGAGGCGGAGCTAGACGCGGTGGCATTGTTGCGCTCGGAATGACAAAGCTGGCGAAGTTTGGTAGGAACATACCAAACAGATAGCTGAGGATGTTCACTGAAAATGGTATCAATGTCCCAGCCTCGGGGTGCAGCTATTTCCACCACAGGCCTGTAACACTCCTGCATCCACGCCCCGATGGTCTCGCCTCGCAGCTTGCACTCTCGCCTCAATGCATTCGAACGCTCCTCGTCTAGGCAATGCAGCGCGTAGCAGTGAATGTAATGCCACATTTTGGGCTTGTTGATGTGGTCGGCTCCTTCTTCTTTCGCATATGTAAACACCTTGTTTGTCACCTGTAGATCAAAATTAATTCTCATCGGTAATTTTGTCAAATCTCAATTATGACCGTTATTCCCTACTGATTATAACGATTAACTACTGTTTTACCACAGTAACAAAGCATGGATATACGTACCTTGGTGGGACATTTTTCACCACGCTTCTTGGCAATCTTCTGGACCTGGGTCAAAAACTGATGGCACTCCTTGTAGAGATGGAAGAGGTAATCCAGTCCGTTATTTTTGCCACGTACCACCTCCCCAGCCTCTGTCACGATGAAAGGGTGCTCCCTCTGTCTCTTTCTCCCACCACCCCTCTTTGCTAATGCCCTACTCGGCCGCTCCCCTCCTCCTCCATTGATGCCGCCCTCGTTCTCTTCATTCTCATCATCATCAACCCCCTCGTTACTACTCCTATGCCCACCTCCTCTCCTAATCCTCCTCAGCTCCCTCTTCCGCGTCTTCGCCGCCGTAACACCCTCACATGCTGCTTCTCCGCCACTCCCCACCATCTCCTTCTCTTGTTGCACCGGCTCCTCCGACAGCCCTGTCCAACCATATATTCCATGCATCAATATCACATTATAAATGGATCGACCGAACACGCATACAGACATATCGAATTAATACTTCCTTTCTTTCCCGTAAACAAATGTGAATATATAGACATTTATCCATGAAAACTCAAATTAAGTCTTTCAATTCAACAAAATAAAAAGCTCTTGATATTCGAATTCTTTGTTGATCGATCTCTTTAATTTGAAGAGAACAAGATTAAATCAAAATCATATGCTCATCAAACTCTCGATCGAGTGCAAAGTGTAATTTTTTTGACTCTGTATAAACACCTAACATTAATATTCTGTAAAGGAAACTCTTGTGTGCAAAGATTGATTAGGTTTAGCCTGGTAAAATGTCACTAGCTAATTAGCAAACAAAGCAAAAGAAAACGTCATCAGATCTATGCATGACTCATGTGTTGCTAGGAAGAGAATTAACCTTCTTGGGAGAGATCATCCATAACGACGGTGTCGCCGGAGAGAGCGTGGCACGGCTCCTCCTCAAGTCGTCGTCTCCTCTGGGCTCGGACGGCAGCCTTGATGCCGTACCTTTCCCCGACGAGTAGCTCCCCCCGAGAAACCTGACTCACGCTGTTCATCATGTCGTCAAGCTCATCATCCTTCATCTCCAAAAGCGTGCTCACAGTGAACCCGAGATCCGCCATCTTCGCCGCCACGTAGGACCTCACTCCGTACGCCCGGAATATCTCTTCCAGCGACCGCGAGTGACCCGCGGCGGCTTGTTGGGGAGCAAATCTGAGGTCCCACTTGAAGAGAGTCGCCGTGGACACGTCTGGATCCATAAAGCTCAACTCACCCTAGCCAACTCTTTTTCTTTCTTTTTCTTTTCTTAGTCTCACTCTATCAGTGTTCAGTCATAGCCCTATTTTGTGGAGTATAAAGGCAACTATTTAGCTTTCCCAAACTGCCCCTGAATCTGTTCCCGAGGACGGAACTAAATCAAACTGGAGATGGATCCAAACCAAACCAAACAGCAGAATGTGAACCAACTCGTTCGTGTAGGGATGCTTCCTAACCAGTTATGCAAATTTCATTTTACTTGGATTTTTTACTTCGATTTTTTACTTTGTTTTTTAATCCAGAACGTGTAATTCTATGTCAACAATTTAGTAAAACCATTGACAGTTCATTGGGCTATAGCTAGCTAGGGAGAACACAAAGTGAACTTGATGGGCAAAACAATACTCCCAGGAGACTTTCCCTTCGGACCTCCCTGAAATTAAAGCTTGCAAAATTTGCAAGTATGAGCGTAATGGAATTTCAGGGCTGAGATTATTGGTGTTGGTGTTATAAGATGATAGTTTTTCTCAGAACTATACGGTGCAATACCATTTAAGGCAACCCAAATTTTGACAAAAACCTTCTGCATAATTAAGCTGGATTTTGCAGACAGATTCAGTACCAAACAAAAAAATACCTCTCAACCTTTCCCAGAAACAAACCACAGCAAATAATTAAGCACATTACCTTGCCAAATACGTAACACAAACCATAGGAAAAGAGAGTCGTCATAAAGTCATTACATAATTAACTCAAATAGATATTTATGTCCACACTGGGTTGGTCACTTTCTAAGCAGTGACTTAAGGTTTTGGATAATAGAAACTAAATACAGATAGTGATACCAGAGACCACCATTGTGGTAGTCTCAGCTTTCAACGATCGACAACTCGGACCACCCTCCTTTTAGTACGTCCACATGTAATCAGCCTCTGCGGGAGCCAAGGCCTCGGGCTCTTCGGCAGTGGCGGCACGCCAGTTACCTAGCGAGCTCCAGTCGCCGAGGTCGAATTCGAAGGAGCCAGTGGTGCTGGAGTAGTAGGGCTGATGAGGCTGCATTCCCTGCGAGAACAAGAAGGGCAGATGGAGATTCTCCTCGAGAGACCCGAGGCTGCTCGGAAAGTCCGAAAGGCCGCCGAAGCCGTGGAGCGAACTAGTTTGGTGCTGCGGCAGAGGAGCGAGGTCCAAGGAAGTCATGAGATCGTCGGAAGTGCCGGTGTTGGTGGAGAAACAGGACACATGCTCCATTGGGGTACGGTTGTCATGGGAGCAGCTGTCACGGTCGGTGAGGGAATCATTGGTTGGGTAGTAAGGGGAGGAGTCGAAAAGTGGTGGCAGTGAGACCGAGGAGGAAGAAGACGAGCTGGGCTCGGCAGAGTACCGGCCGGACCCAATCATTCGGGTCTCCTTGCATTCGGGTCCATTAATCTTCATGGCCTTCTGGAAAACCCTCGAAAGGATCCACTGATTCCACTCCTGCGTGCATAATTTTTGGGATCAAATTATCAATGTTTGATGCTTCGATATTTTTTTACCAAAGTTAGGAAATAATTACATGCGATGAAGTATAGGTTGGTAATGAGAAAATTAGTCTCTTTAATACTTGAATTATCTAGCTAGAGGTTGAGAGGAACATAATGGAGTGGACATGGCAGAAAATATATATGTTTGATATGCATTATTTGTATACTGAAAATGTGTGACATGAACTGAGAACGATATGCTTGGTATATAGGAAAGCATGAATTAAATAGATGAATCAGTGGACTACTATATATATGAACCACCATCAACGAATTTTGCCTAACCTTATACATTCATGGTCACTAGTATATAGTTCTATATACTAAGTATTTTGTATCTTCTTTTTTTATCAATAAATTGTTATCAATACTAACTATCTGAAAGGACGATGAGTTAGTCCCTTTATGCTTATCAAAAAAAAGTTCTATATACTTAAAATTAATTAAGTGCGTGATCATGAGGTTTGGAACATTATGTATGTGTACGTTTGACTGAGGGAGAAGAAGCACCTGGGAAGCATATAGACCTTCAAGGCGGTACTCGTGCATGACCCAGTTACTCCTGACACCCTTGGGAGCTCGGCCGTGGTAAAAAACCAAAGTCTTCTTCATTCCAATAAGGGAACAACTCTTGGAGCTGTAAATCTCTCGGTCTTTTCCGGTGGCTTTCCAGTACCCGGCTTTAGTGGCACGGTTGGCGCGAAGTCCGGTCGGGTATTTCTGGTCGCGCAGGCTGAACATGTACCACTCTTTCTCCCCCATTTTTGCTTTCTCTGATAAACCGGAAACATATCGATCAATTAGAATACACAGTTTTACGAAGATCCAAAATATGAGCGTTTGTGTAGTGAAGATGGATATGCATGGTTGAACTTAATGTAACTGAGTTACACTACGTACCGGGGAGCTGCCAGGGCTCGCACTTATTGAGGTCAACGACTTGGGATATGGGGCCACTGGTGAAGTTGGAGTTTATGACCTTGTTATGTAGATAGTAGCGGATGAGCTCCTCGTCGGAAGGGTGGAAGCGAAACCCTGGAGGCAGTTGGTTGTCGTACTCGTGGAGGTTCATAAGGTCCATAATTTGAGGGAAGAAATTCAGGAAGGGACGTATGTACTCAAGGGTTTTTGGTTTGGAGAGAAACCTAGGTAGGAGAATGCACAAGTGGATGAGACAATATATGAAATTAAGTTGTGGGTGGCTGGGGAGGCCAGGGAGGCCAGGGAGGGAGTGTGTATATATGTAGGAAGCATGCAGGTGGGACGGATTTGGTTTTTAAAGTGGAAGAGGAAGAGTGTGGGATGGGTTTTACATAGGGATGAGTGTTGATGAATGTGAGTGACAGGGGAAAAAACTAGGCAAGGAGATGCTAGGGATAGATATGGCTGCAAAAATCTCTGTATTTTCTCAGCTCTCTCCTCTTCTGTTCTCTCCTCTGAAACCTAGCTCCCTGCAGCCACCCCCCATGTCATATCCATCACAATCTCTCTCTCTCTCTCTCTCTCTCTCTCTCTCTCTCGATAGAGAGAATCGATAGAGAGTGGAGCTCTGCTCAGTCTGCTGTGTGATGGGGAGCTACTCTGTTATGAGTATAGCGTAAGACGGAAAGTTTGCAGGTTTTCCTCCTCTGTCAGTGAAGGAAATGAAGGAGTGGGAAACAGAAAGAAGTTTAAGGATTGAGATTTTCATATATTGTTCTTTTCCACCATTAATCGATAAAGCTGTGGCTTATCACCTCAAACAGCATCAATAATGCGAACGGAGCCAATTTACAATTTATCTTCCATTTTTTCAATTTTTATTTTTTGCTTTTTCTCTGTGAGATTCGCTGATGATCAAAATCTCTGTTTCTTAACTCACCAATGCCCATTATTTTTACCCATTAGATAAAAATCATAAAATGCATGGTTAAGTGAAAAACTTCCATTAAGTTGGACAGTTAGAGCAGTTTGTTCATTACAAAACCTACAAATAGTAGCGATCATTTGGTCCATTTTAAGATAACTAAATTGGAAAAACAAGAGAGTGACAATATCCCATGTTTTTGAATAATTTCTTTTCGTAATAATAATCAGGTGAGATAGCTTCTGACCTCTCGGCCTTTTTACCATATTGACGAATAGATGCCCTACAGTGTAGCCAAGCAAATCTTGCTTGAAGTAGACTTTTGCCCATTAAAAACCACGTACAGTTGAGAGGGTAAAGGGGAATAGGGTTCATGGTTGTTGCAGTGCATTCAATACTTTGATTTTACACAACGAGCAGAGCCTTGGCCTTACATATATATAGTGTTGGCGGATTCTAGCTCATAGTTTGGATTCAAGTCCGTTCCTCGATTTGAATGTTGTATCGAGCGCTAAAATGTCGAAACCGTAAGCCGTTAAACAAATTCATTCGATAGCGCACACAAAAAACAATGACTAATAACCAAAGACGATTCTAAACGGTATAAAATTTTCAGAAACATATCGAAACTATGCAACAGTAGAAGAACTTCATCTCTGGTCCCGTGTGGGACTATTTGGAAAACGGGGTTGGAAAGACGAAATGATGAATTAGAGCATGCGTGAAGTCCTTTCAGCAATCCATCACATCTCAATGGTGGTGGGTTTGGGAAGAGATTGGCACAATTGATTTCGACACGTCGTGCTCGTTTTTTGATAGACCCCAAAAACCAAAACAGGCTTTGTATCTGCTCATCAATCTGCACGCAAACGTTGTCTCCAGCACACAAATATTAACTATAATTTGACAGAAGATGGGACATGGCGTTTGGCTTTATTGCAGATTTCAGAGGTGGGGTGAAGGTGGTGAAGGTGGTGAAGTTCTCAAGGCTATTCCCACTCCCTTGTTCATGTCACAGCAGTGGTTAAACAGAAGAAAACAATGAAATCCCAGGACGATATTCTCCCATTTTGGTTTTGGCCACACCTCGATTATCTTCAGCTAGCTAGCTTTTGAGGTTGCTTGCTTTGAAAGTACGAAATGAGATAATGCTAATCTTTCTAAAGCTCACTGGAGTCTCTGCCTCACTCCAAAGGTTGCAGAATGAATACTATATGTACTTACTTATTTGGCCAAAAGAAAATAACATGTTATAATAGCTATTTCACTTTCATGCTAGATCATGAGCTTAAAAATTTTCATATTGTATGACAGCATTTGAAAATAAAGAATATATGTAACAATGGAGATATCCTAAAGAACTTTCACCAAGATGTTGGATGATCTGGTGTAGGATTTCAATGAGAGAGAGAGAGAGAGAGAGAGAGAGAGAGAGAGAGAAGACTTTGACTTACTAACTAGACGATCATATCAGTACATACCCTAAACCTAATCCAAAAAATAGAGCAACAAACCCTAAACCCGAAACTATATTAGCTTTATATGCCATAGAAAGGGAAAGTGTGATCCAAGAGTAGCTGAGTCACAATGATTTAAGCCATATACGACCTATTGTGTGTTTGGCATTAGAAGTTCAATGTTCGTTTGTGTTGCATTGATTTATGGAGATCCAGTTTTGTAGCTCATGTGAAGCTTGATCTTATACGGAGGCTCAAAATGTGTAGTAATAATTAAAAATCAACGCGTTGGGCTTGAAATATAAACTGTGAAAATTGTCAGAGACTCGATCTCATTCTCAAGTTTCATGAAACTATTTATCTTGTCGCATGCAATGCTAACATGAATCTTAAGGTTTCTACGTACTTTGCTTAACTGCTTTTCCAATCACCTAGAACAATCAATGTCTACATGGCATGGGTTGAACTTGCTGATTAAAAACAAAGAACTGAAAGAAAACACATAACACACCCTTTTGCAGAAGGCAATTTGATTGCTCTGCCATGTTGATTCTTTTTTTTTTCTTCGTCTTCTTCTTCTTCTTCTCAAGTTCATAACTGTATTTCCTACCGTGAAGAGTGAAACAATGAGAGGGAATACTACACGTTGCTTATGCATCCCAGCATAGGATGGAATAGCTGGTAAACATATAGCAAAGTTACAGCTCTAAGAGTCTAAGTGCAACCCTCTCTGTTCCAGCCAAATACTATATCCGAATTGAATTAAAGAATTCATTGCATGCTTAAAATTGCAGCTGTTCTCTAACTTACATTATGATTCTGTAAAGCAAATATGCTATCGGTTAGCGTCCAACAATCACTGTACGTTATGGTTGTGTCATTTGTGGAGCAACTGTTTTGAAGCTGCTGTGGCCCATGTGGGACAGAACTTCTCCAAGCAAATGTAGGCTGTTTAGGTTGTGGAGCATCTGTGTCGCTACTTAGCATGAAAACAACCTCCGGCATGGTTGGCCTATCTGCGGCATCATCTTGTACACAAAGAAGCCCGATATGAATGCATCGCATTACTTCTCTAAAGGAATATGCCTTGGCCAGTTCTTCACCTACAAAGTCCACTCCCTTGCCTTCAGTCCACAAGTGCCATGCCTGGACATATTAGTAATGTACGGTACGGTGGCTTAGAATAGTTAGAGTGTGTTGTATATATTTTGAAGCTAAGGGAATAAGGCTGTTCAAAATTCATAGTTTCAACGTGATTAGTGTGAACTCACATAGGCTAGAAAGCCGAGCTGTTGTTCATGGAAATAGAAGTTGCTATTCTTCTTGCTGCTAATGATTTCCAATACCAAGACCCCAAAGCTGTAGACATCTGATTTTTCTGAAAATATTCCTCCCATGGCATACTCCGGAGACATATAGTTTTTTTTTTTTTTTTTTTTTTGGTAAACAAAGAACTTCTATTGCAAAAGCCAAAAGATGGCTGGGGATTACAATAGATGAAACAAAACAAAAATACGAAACGTGTTTGACTGAACCGGTTTTAAAAGGTGGACCCACCAGGCGGCCTGGGCCCAGTCCAACTGTTCCGCCTAGCGGCCCAAAGGCTCCCCTAGCCCACTTGGGCCTAGTCTACCATTACTTTTTTTTTTTTTTTTTTGAGATGAACCTTTAACCCTAGTTGTGTGAAATAGCAGAACCCTGAAATGGCGCCAAGTTCCACATCGTGACATTGATATCCATGAACGCAGCTCTGAAATCGACATCGGTTTACGACGTGCCGTTAAAATCAGTTAAGTCGTCATCTTTGGAGTTGTCTACGTGCTTCTTTGGAGGTGAAGAAGCATTGTACATTTGTACGTCACTATTTGCTATTTGCATGTGTAATAGTTTAAGAGCAAATGTGTAAAAGAGGCTTGTGACAATGGAGATGGCTTTGGCTATAGAAGTATTTCTGTAGTTATTACATCTAACTATAGAATTATATACATATTTGCTTGTACACCAAGAATGGATGGACTTGCAAATAACAGGTGGAAAAAAATGTTGTCACCTTCCATCTACCACTGTAATAGTGACATGATTTACAGAAGGTAAATCTGGGGTTTCTTCTTCTGTAGTAAAAGTTGTATCCACATATTTCTTGATTGAAGTAAACATGGGTTCTCTAGGCAATGGGAGATTTGCAGTTTCACTCTCCAGCATTAGGACCACTGCCGACATGGTTGGTCTCGAATCTGCGGAATCTTGCACACACAACAATCCAACATGTATGCATCTCACTAGTTCAGATCGATTATTACAAGTTTCTGCAATGGAAGGATCAATGAGATCCTCTGGTGTATTTGCATTCCAGAGATTCCATGCCTGAAAAACATTCCATCATATCATAGTTTCAGTATATGCGCACAGAAAGATTAAACATAGCATCTAACAGTAACATTATACATATTGTACTCACATATCCAATAAGGCTCAAGTGTTCTGAGGTTCGTAAGCTAGTGTTCCTCCGGCCACTCACAATCTCTAGCAGCAATACCCCAAAGCTATAGACATCCGACTTCACTGAAAACAGACCTTCCATTGCATATTCAGGTGACATATAACCGCTGCATTGTAGAATCGACACGTAAACATTAGATTGATAGACCTTTGACAAAGACAAATGAGGTTAGATGTGTCAACAGCTCAGACTTACTATGTGCCAACAACTCTCATTGTGTTTGCTTCGTGTTGGTTCCCCCCAAATATTCTTGCCATACCAAAGTCAGAAATTTTGGGGATCATATCTTCATCTAGCAATATGTTGCTAGCTTTCAAGTCTCGATGAATTATTCTAAGTCTTGAATCTCTGTGGAGATACAGGAGCCCTCGTGCAATCCCTTCAATAATCATGAAGCGTTTACTCCAATCTAGTAGTGCTTGCTTAGTTGCATCTGCCATTTCACCAAAAACAGAACTACTTAGTGAACTCCCTCTCATTACAATCTGTCTATTTTCATGTAGCTGTTTGATACGAAAGTTTACTTCTGTTAGCTAAAGAGAACATACCGAAAAGAAAGAAATCCAAGCTTTTGTTTGGCATGTATTCATATAGCAGCATCTTTTCTTCTCCTTCAATGCAACAGCCTACCAGCCTAACAAGATTCCTGTGTTGTAACTTAGCAATCAAATTGATCTCATTCTTAAACTCCTCCAACCCTTGGCAAGATACTTGCGAAAGTCTCTTGACAGCTACTTCTTCTAGCCCTGGAAGGACTCCCTGGAAACGAAATAAAGAGCGAAATCTTTTAATACATGCAGATCAGTTCAATATTTTCAGATATGTTCATCAATTATCATATAAATTCACCTTGTAGACAGTACCAAATCCCCCATTGCCAAGCTTGTTTACTAGAGAAAAGTGGTCAGTAGCAGCTGCTACACTGTTGAAATTGAATGATGGCAAATCAGGTCCATTTGCTTGATTCCCATCTATAGTCGGGTCAACTGATCCTGACATTTCTGTTGAGAATTCTTTGCTCTTGCCAGCATCGTATGTTGGCGTTTCACCGATTCTCAACCATGATATTGAAGTGGTGGGTAACACTGAAGATTTAAAAATGAATGAAGAAGTTAGGAACAGAATGGTCAAAAGATTATATCATGTGCAGCTTCTCATTCACCAAAAAGAAGCAAATCCATATATCATACCTTTAAGTTTTGCTTTGAACCTCCATACTAGAAATATCAAGATGGCAACGAAGATTGCAACCGCTACAGAAATTAATGATATCACAAGGGTGGATAGTTTCTTGCTGCCACCTATAGACAATAAGAGAGCAAAGACAAGGTATTTGAGCACCAAGCTATGTAAAAAAAAAAGACAATTCAGCTGATCGTTTCTGTAAGCCATTACACAGACTAGTTCTACTACAAGCTTACTAAAAGTGGGATTCTACATGCTAAACCCTTTCTGTGTTATGTTCTGAATTTCAATAATTCCAGTGTTTAAATATGACTAGAAAGAACCATCCATGCATGAAACCAAACAACAAAAACCTCAGCAATGACAAAGAAATCTAGCTAGTACTAATCCATCGACTAAAACTAAACAATCAAAACCAGCACCAAGAAAGAGAAACAGAATTTGAGTACCTAAATCGGCATGAGCAACACGAATATACAATGTGTTTCCCCCCTTCGAAAACTGTTGTACATCGATTAACTCAGTTGTCCAAATCATACAACCAAGTCCAGAAACATCTGCATAAGCAGTGCAAGAACAGTTGTTCAAACAAGACTGCTCACAGCTGATCTGTGGACCTGTCACCACCACTAAGTCTGCAAAATCCGGCACCTTAGTACACTTCACAGCCACAAACCCATCCTCACCATCTTCATCATTAGTACTATTTCTCTGACACTTCAATGGTGTCTTCCTTTCACACCCCTCTGACCAATTCCCCCAATTCTTTCGTTCAAATCCTTGCATACACTCACAACTAGCATCATCCGAAGCGCTACAAAGCCCGAAGTTCCCACACTTGTTATAAAGCTCACACCCACTGCTCTTGTTCGGCTGAGACATAAGATCAACCCACTCGTTCAACTCATCAACCCAAATACTCTGCTCTTCATAACCATCCCACCTAATCTGAAACCTCAGCCTATCTGACACATTCCACGGTGTGTAAGACAAGTAGTTGCTCCCATTTTGGTCAGCACGATCCGTTAGACTAAACCCAGCAGCGTATCTTGTAGGCATATCAGGAAGACCAATAAATATCAACTTGTTCCAATGCCCACTTCTCCATCTCCGTTCAGAACCATTCCATATCATAAGCTGTGGTGCTGCTCTGGGATCAACCCCAGAGAAATAGTCACCTGGAGCTGGATCGTTGACTGATTTCCAAGACCTGAAAGCACGATTCTCTCCCTCTTTAGCGTTCACCTTCACACTCATCCCAGGCAGAAACGTATCAGTAGGATTATCAAAACTCTCCCAATACGACTTCATGGTTTCATTTGTCGAAAGCACAAGGTTTCCTGTATCTCTCAGGACTGCAGATGTGTTCTTGGGTATTGATGAGACATTGCTGGACCATATTTCAGTGCTGTTTCCTTCTAGAATCACCAGGTTTCCATCGCTTCCGATTGTTAAGACTCCAGTTTTATCAGAAACAGGGCTCTCTCTGTTTGCGACCCAAACGATCGCCGGGTCTGAAAGGTTGTAGTACCAAATACCGACGTAGCGGGACGATGAATTCCCCGGACTGAAGAAACCAAGCTCGAAGGTTTGGCCATCGGAGATCAAAGTCTGGCCGTCTTTTATAGTCTGGCCTTGTGTGATTGAACTCGAAGCAGAGCAAAACAGAGCAAGATAACAAGAACCAATTACAAAGATGGAAAGAAACTTGAAAACATAACCTGGGTTTTTACCAGTGACGATTTCCATTTGAGAGGCTCACAGAAATGCAGGTATTCTATAGTCTGGAATGTCAGAAAAAAGAAAATGATTGATTGAAGCGTGTGAAAGGTGTGAAGTCGGCAGAGAGGGTTTGCAAGTTCAACACAAGGGGTTGCCAGGTGGTGCTTTCGTCGTCGGTTGTTTAAGTAAAGGTTTTAGACTATGGAGTTGGACCAAACAACGCTGGATATGAAAATCGTTTTCGCTTTGACTTACTGACTGGCTTTGTTTTCGGTGGTGACTGTAGCAAGGTTTGGAATTATGCAGAGGAATAGAATATGTTGAAGCACTCAAGTAGACGAAGAATCTATTCCCATATTGCATGAGCTGTTTAGATAGACGCGTTTTAACAGAACCACAATTGTATAATTTAGAAGTATGAACCATTGATCCAATGATCACGACAAAAGAAGTAGATCAAAGTACTAGAGTAGACCTTGGTACCGTACAGAAAACCGTATATGTAGTTTTTTTTGGCCGAAATATGAGTGAAAGAGATGAGTATGTCTACGGGCGGGCATAAAAAACCTAAATCTCGGTCCCGTCCTGATCATGTTTCGAAATTTGACGGGATGAGACGGGATCTAATTCTAAAAACACAAAGATTGTCCCGTCCCGTGTAAAAATATAGACTAATCTGAGCCATTGGTTTTTTAGATATTTTGATCTCAGCAACCTAATTAGACTGCTATATACGCAGTGTCGCAGTCTTCACTCTTTATGTGTCACTCTTTCCGCCACAGACTACCGCTCCTTGAAATCGATGATGCTTGAAATCGGAAATCTCAATCCAGCCAAACAACCCTCCTTGAACTCCTCCACCGCCCGCCTCGCCTCGGCCAGTCCTCCACCGCCTAACCTCACCGCCCACCTCCTCCTCCTCGCCTCCCCTCGCCCGCCTCCTCGCCTAGTCTCACCTCGCCCGTCTCCTCCTCCCTATTGAGTAAAGATGAGCTATCACAAGTAGAATCAACACTAGCCATGGCCATAGGGGTCAACGACTTAGTAATTGGAAGAAGGTTGTGCAAGAAAATGAAGAGGCGGTCGCAGCTCATGAAGTTGATCAATGCTTGGATGTTGCATTAGATCCAACCGATTAAGAAGATCAATTTGACATCCTATGTTGGTGGAAGGTTAATGGATGCAAGTTTTCAGTCTTAGTAACAATTGAAGGAGATGTTCTTGCAATTCAGACCTCAATAGTGGCCTCTGAGTCATGCTTCTCAATAGGGGGAAGAGTTATTGATTGTTTTAGGAGCTCATTAACTCCTAAATCAGTGGAATGACTCATTTGCATGCAAAACTGGATGTTAGGTGATGATATTGCAGAGGTTGTCGAAGATATTGATAAACTAACAATTGAAAATACAGAGTTTTATTACGATCTTGAGCGAGGTATGAATTTTGTTGTATTTATACTTTTTGGTTATTTTCAGATGCATGGACTAACTCTTTTTCATTTTTGTAAAGCATGAGAGCACTGCTTTAAGCAAGAAGAATTGTCCACCTCCAATTGCAAAAGTGAAAGGGATAAGGAAGTTTGTTGCAACTGGTATTGTCATTAACGATTAGAGTTGAAATTGTTTGTATTTGAAGCAGCTTGGAGCAACTTGTATTGTTGTGCTTTTAAACTTTATGTTTTCCTGTTTTCTTTCCTGTTTTCTTGTATATATTTGGAGCAGCAACTTTGAAACTTGTATTGTTGTGCTTTCAATAATTTGATTCACTATTGTTTAATTGTAGTTATGAATTATAGATTCAGATGATGCAGTCCTTATATATTGTAGGAATATATTGGTATCACTATCATGTAATATATATTGGGGCGGGATGGCGGGATTTGGCTCATCCCGTCCCGGTCTCATCCTGGTCCAGTCCCGGACGGGACTTGCGTGAAATCAAGTCTTAAAAACATAAGATCCACCTGATCCCGTCCCGTGTGCAATGTCCGGGACGGGCTGTGGGATGACCCTAATCCCGTCTCATCCCGTCCCATGCCCACCCTAACACTATTACTCAATTACTAAAGGGAAAAAAGAATAACAAGAGAGGTGAACAACCAAACCTCATGAAGTAAACTAGGAAATCGAAATTGAAGAATACCCAAAAGGCACTATTACAATAACACAAGATAAAAGAAAGAAGCAAATCTCACCAAACTAATTGAGTTAACGGTGTATCGTGATTACCTAATAAATTTACGATTATATTCTTTTCACGACAGATATGAAAAGAGAACAAAATGTCATGTTTAAAATGCAACTTAAACCCTCCCGAGTCCCCAACCGTAATCATTTCAAACTACCATAACTTTTTGTAGCTCTGTTACCTTGAGAGAGAATCATAGAGAATATGAGTGAAGAATTGACCCTGCGTTTATCACATTAATTGTGCGAGTCATATATTATACAGAAAGCACACGCATCAGACAATGATTCCTCCAAGGTGTTTGTTGGAGGTGTCATATAATAATTAAGCTGAAAATCTGGAGTAACATGGCACAGGAAGAAACCCCAAGCCAGGAAGGATGGATGGTTCAACAATAACATACCTGGTAATTTCCCAGAACACAACGTTGAACAGATGGAGTTGTTGCACCTATTATTATGCCCTAGCAAGCCATTTTTATAATGATCATGTTTGCTTCAACCTGACTCAAAACTAAAAATAGAAGCATAATATATAGGTGGTTATTGATCAGCAAACGAGTAACGTATAAAATGCATTTCATCAATTTTCCACGAGTTTTCTAGAAGAAGAACACATGATTCATGCCATCGATATGGTACATGATCTCAGCATTGAGCTTTGTAATTTTGACCAATGCACATATTTCTCTCTAAAACTGTGTATATTGATCAAATATTAAACCTTAAACTCTAAACTCAAAACTCAGATGGACGGAATTGTTATTTAGCTTTTAGACTGGAATTATAGTACGTATCACACTGTAAAACTATGCTCCTCGATCATACAACAACATTAATATATGAAAGTACGTAGTGAAGAGAGTCTACAAGAAGTGTGTATTGAGTCTACTGATAACTACTTCTGTTTATTGTGAACATGAAGATGACGGATTGACGGGTACCTATCCTTTTATAAAGCAGAGACATTTCAATGATATTCAAGGACCCAAATCGTTTAATATGCCTACTTAGTGTACGTGATAGGTCATGCACTTTCAATCAAAAATGTGAAAACAAGACAATCCTTTCATGCCAGACCCAGAAACAACTAGTACCACTTTTGTTTTTGAGCTAGCTGATCAATCAAAACCTAATGGTCACCACCCTAGCATTAATATTCATTGTTGTGTCACCATCGATCCCATTAATTTTTGAGACTTCAATCGTATACACATGTAGTTGGACGAGAAAACTTTGTTTTCTTTATATAAATTAGGTCTGATAATTAAAGTTTGAAATAGATTAAAGAATCTCTCGAGCACTTTGATCTAAAATCTAATCGAATTTATGTAAAATACAAGTCAACATTTTTGCCGACGGGGGACATATGAAAATTTTCTAATTGAAAAGACATAGAAACAATATTTAGAAGCCACAAAAGTCTCCATTGTAGGTAAAGCCAGCCATAGCTGTGAGTCTGTGACTGAAATCTCTGTCTCTCTTCCTTCCTTCCTTTCTGATAAGAAGAAATTTGGAGGAGTCGTATGGGCCTGCCTGAAACGCACACAAACGGAGGCCCAAAAAGAGCCCAAGAGAGGCCCAGGGTAGAAGTCAATTTTTTGTTAGGAAGACGGGACCATAACTGTTATATTCTCTAACGATCATGGCATTAAATTGGATTACTTTAGAGAAATTCCAAATTTGAAATTCGAAAAGTTTGTTTTGTTTTTTGTGTCTCAAATTAAACTAGCTCATAGTCGTCCAAAAAAAAAATTTAAACTAGTTCATAGGATTTTGCTCATTTCTAGATCTGGTAATGAGAGAACTAACCGATCTTGAGGGATTCAAATTTAATCTGATCTTTTTTTTTATCAAGTAAATATTACAACTTCGTGAATCGAACTCACAACCTCCCACTTGTTAAAATGAGACTATGCTGCTAGACCAAATGGTACTAGCCCAATTTAATTTGATCTTGAATATTACATATGTGTAGTTTCTAAGAAAAATTAAATTATAATTACTGTGTAGAAAGGTTTATTAAATAAAAAAAGATAGTACCTAGTCTAAAATGGGTGTTCTAGTGACTGAATATTAGAATGCTTTCGATTTTCGAATTGATCTTTTTCAAACCGTAAGAAAATGGGCGTTATTGTACTTATGCTGCCCCATGCTGCAGCAATCCAATCCCAGACGAAAGTTCAGTTTGTTCAGCTATAATTTCACGGTAGTTTCCCATGCAACTTCGAGGAAGGAGAACTTTCTTAAATTCTATTCCCAGTCGATCAAATGAAACCAGACCACATTAATTATAAGTCTGATTTTATCCATATAGACCTTCACATACATGCATATAAATAGTGTATGGTGTTCCCAATCTTCTTGCCATCGATTATCAGTCTTATTATTTTCCACATTTATAAGAGCAAGTACATAGTTTCAGATAGCAATGGCGTCGAGAAGTGGCCCGCAGGTTGTGTTTGAGGATTCGTTTCCGACGATGTTAGAGAGATTAGGAGAGGAAGGGTTTATGAGGGAGTTGTGCAACGGGTTCCGTCTGCTGAAGGACGAGAAGAGAGAGGTGATCACGTTCGAGAGCTTGAAGAGGAACTCGGCGATGCTGGGGTTGGAGGGAATGAGTGATGAAGAGCTGAGGTGCATGGTGAGAGAAGGTGACTTGGATGGAGATGGTTGTCTGAGTGAGATGGAGTTTTGTACTCTCATGTTTAGGTTGAGTCCTGCTTTGATGCAGGTTTCTAAGGAATTGTTGCAGGAGGCTATAGTACGCAGTTAGCTAGCTAGGTTTCTGAAATGTAACCATGCAAGCTCAGTTATCCGTGGATGTATGTTTATTTGATTCTACCACAAGAAAATAAAGATTAATGCTGTTCTTTACTTGGATTCTTCCTTGAACATTCTTACATTTCAAATTTGATCTGAAATACTTATATATGAACAAAAATTTCGTTTGTGTTCGGGCATTGATTTTTGCTGCAAATACTGATGCGCTAGCTCCAACACAATATATATGAGGACAGTAAATCATAATTAAAATGAGAATACACTCAACATGCACAAATTTTAGTTTTGGACTCTTGTATATATACGTAAATATATATAGAAGATTGTTTCCAATACACCGATTAAACATCGTCAAATTACTCGTTTATCAACTTATCAAGCGACAATTCGTCAAATAAAAGAAATGGCTATATATATATGCCGCCTGATATTCCAATATAATAAATTTACCTTATGCTATATATATCGTGACATTTAGAGTCAAATTCTATGATGCAGGACAAGATTCTAGCCAAATTCAACAAAGAATCTCGAAAAGAAAGAAGCGTCGTCATATTAAGAAGAATTATTTGAATGTTGGAAATTGATATTCAAATAGACTTCTTAATGATGGAATTAATCATAAATTACTCTTTTAGATATATCGGGATTCTCGAGTAAAAGACAGATTATGTATGGTGAATTTGATTGAAGCAGATTTTGACTAGAATGTCTGTTTGGAATGCTAATATCTTTACAGAATGGGAACAACGAGATCTATAAGACTCACTATAGTGAGTCCTATCAGGTTTAGACTAAAAGATGTGATAGGAGCACAAAGTGCTACGTTTATAATGTATTTCCGACCCTATTTAGCTATGTAATTCCCTTAACAATATTCATATTAACTAAGTTTGTGTTTTTAGGTCATAAATAAAGCCAAGGAGCCTAAAAGAGACAAAAGAGGAGAAATCTTGAAGGAAAAGGAATCCATGTTGTGCAAGGAAAGAAATCAGAAAATCTGCCAGAAATCGTCAGTCAACTTCGACAGAATATTGTGATTAGCTCACAATGATTCAGGAGATGTGCCATATATCAATGGAAAGCTACAAGAGTCTATTTTCCAGAACTTTTTACAGATCGTCAATACCTATTTTGGAGAAGAAGTTATGACCGTTTAAGTGGCCGAAGGTCAGTCTGCCCGAATTTCTGATTTGGACCAAAACTTCTATTTTGAGGCCCAGACCACATTGGTAAGCCCATGGACGAGTTTTGAGGGTTTTATAACCCTAATCACAGCAGAGAAGAGAAGAAGATTAGAGAGGAGGACGAAGAGATTAGAGAGGAGGCAGCGATCTCACATCATCATAACCTCTAGAGTTGCAGACTCGCACAAGGAAGCCGCCAAGCCATCATTGATCTCTCTATCATCCACGGTTTATCTTTCCTTTGTCATCTTTTATTCTCCTTGTGTGTCTTTACAGCCATGTGTGGCTGAATTCTCTTAGTTAGGGGCAAGGTTTGAAGCCCCAAGAATGTTTTAGATATTGTTTTGAACCTTGGTTTCGAA
Source organism: Fragaria x ananassa (assembly GCA_034370585.1). Lineage (NCBI taxonomy): Eukaryota > Viridiplantae > Streptophyta > Magnoliopsida > Rosales > Rosaceae > Fragaria > Fragaria x ananassa. The sequence goes on from CP139766.1 coordinate 1,596,861, forward strand.
TTATTAAGTCTTTCAAATTGTTTATTTGGTTTTGGTTTATAGAGAACTCTTGCTTGTTTATGTTCATGTATGCGCAACATAGAACATTATGAACTTGTGAGTGGGGCTAGAATTATGTTGTTTAATCTCCTAAACGGTTAATACGGCTTAGTTCAAAGTAGTAAAACCTATAGGACAATAGGTGAAACCAAATAAAAAGGATTGCATGCTAGGTAGGCGTTCCACACTAGTTTTGCATACTTGTTCAATCAAACTTTCATTGATCTTAATGCTTAGAATAATTTGTTGATAGGATAGCGTCTATACCTTGATCGGTTATTCTAAAGGCTTAGTAATGGTGCGTTCATCTTGCTTAAGTATTCAAGGGAAGTAATAAGGACTTACGCAGTGCGTTCACGGTTTGTTCTTGATTGATACCGATTTGCGACTTAATGATTGAAGCTTTGGTTGTTAACATGTCTTGAAACATACTTGGTGGTGGATTTCCAAGTCTCTAATGTCTCATCCATTTGATATTTTCTGTTTTATTTTGTTTCTTTGTTTTCTTTTGTTTATAATCACAAAACCCCATATCTCTAGTACTATTATCTTTTGTTTTATCTTATTTTGTAATTAACGTAAATTGTAAAGGTACCCTCAATCCCCGGCTTTTATAACGATACCCTTATTTGCTTTATACTACAATTGACACAAAAGGGTTTTAATTGAAACGCCCGGTTTCGGTCGCTAAAAATTTTGGCGCCGTTGCCGGGGATTGAAAAATCCCTAGCAATTTGCGTTAATTCTTGTATATATATTTTCTGTTTTAATAGCTTTCAAATTATATTATTTATTGTTTTAGGATTTGTGATTTAGTTTTGTATATATTACTAACTATTGTTTCTGTTTTGTTTTTCAATGTGACATCAACCTTACGAGGTGTGTTCTAGATGCTCCATGGTAGGTCATTCAACGGAGACATGTCCAAGCATCCAATATCACGGATACTATGATCAAAATATGCTTGGAGGATTTCAAGAGAACCAAGGGCATTGGAATGATTACTATTCACCTCAACACAATACAGTATGGGATGATCCTCTTTATTCTTCATGGAACACCAATTCAGACATGCAACAAGGATTTTCCAATGAGTTCCAAGATTCTCCATATTCATTCTATGACTACTGGACACAAGCATCATCTCATCAAATCTCAGAGAAGTTAAATCATTATGATGAGATGATCAAGTCTATAAATGAGATGAATGAGGCTCTAGCTGCTTCAAATAAAGCTTGGATTGAGGAGCAAGAAGATTTCAATGATAGTTGGGAAGAAACTAAAAGGATTTTGGACACCTTAATATCTCAAGAGCAGCCATCTTCATTGATGACAACTCCACATGAACTTCCCGCAACTTTAGCTCCATGTCAACCTCATGATTTAATATTTTTTGAGGATGAAGAAACATATTTGGAGGAGTCCTATGAAGAGCCACGCGATGTTGAGACTTTTGAGGATTGCTTAAAAGAGGAGTCTATCAAAGCTCCTACATTTGGACCTTTATTGCTAGTATATGGAAGACCACATGATTCTTCACTCCATCACTCAAGCTCTACACATGTTCTTCCTTTCGAAGCATCATGTGAGTTTGTTGAGCATGTGGATATGGTGGTACCCGAATGTCTCAAATCGGATAAGGAGATTCTTGTTGTGATTGCGAATAGTTGGAGACAATGGAAGAAGAGAAAGAAAAAGAGAAGCTTCATATCTTATATGTCCATTGCTCCTAAGTTACTCAAATTGCTACCAAAGGACCATGAAATATCTTTGAAGAGGGTCAAGCATTTGATCGAACCGCGGCCTAAGCCTCCTGATTATTCTTGTTGAAAAGCCATTGGGAGGCAACCCCACTGTCTATGCTTTCTTTATTTTGTTTGTTTTAATGTGTTTTGTGTGTGTGCAGGTGAGAGTTGAGAAAAGTTGAAGAAAACTCCAAATTCAGTCAAAACAGTGCTCTCGGCAAAACAGTTCTTCCGACTTTGGAGGGCTACGGTTTGCAGATCACAGAACCTGGGATGGTGTGCCTTATATCAAAAGAAAGATCTCTAAGTCTAGTTTCTGTAGGATTTTACAGAAGTGGATTTGGAGACCCGAGTCATTCTCAGTTTGATGTTGAAGGCAGCAAGGTCACTGCCAGGAAACCAGAAGTTGTGCAGTACAGCCGGGAAAAGGTCAAAACAGGGGATACTTCCAGCCATGCTGTGGAGGAAAGCTATATATGTCTGAAAAGCTTGTTGAATTAGCTTCAACTTTTCTTTGAGGCGATTTAACATTCCGGCAACAGAATGCACTGGAAATCAGGTTTGAATGAGTAAAGGTCTGTTTCTCAGCTTTTGTGTGCAAACTATGTTTTTCTTCTAACTTTGCAGGGCTGCCATTTTCAATCCACTTGGAGTTAGGAAACGTTCCACATATACAAAAACAGCTAGAAACACCATCTTTCATCTCCAATTGGAATCTCAGACATTGGATGCTGCATTAAGGACTTATATCAGCTGGAAGTTGGCTGCAGAGTACACAATGGGGGAGCTTTTCTCACCTTCTACCTTTTGTTTTGTTCACTTTCCTCTATACATCTATTATGCATTGTTTGATCTATATTGTTCTCACATTGTGGACAATGCGTAAGTTTAAGTGTGGGGGAAGGGCATGCACACATTTTGTGTTTTGTTTTGTTTTTGTTAGAGTCAAAAATTAGAAAAGAGAAAAAAAAAATTGTTTGTTTTTCTGTGTGTCATCATGCCTTTCAACTATCTAGGATGAGTATATATCTCTGAAATTATGGCTAAAAGAGGATCACAAAATTGAGATGATGTTAAATTAATTCTTTGGTTAATTATGATGTATACTAAGCATATGAGTGTGTAGTAGATGTGGTTTTTCGTTGACATTGGTACAGAATTTTGAGCATGTTGATGATGAGTTTTGATTCATAATTACCCTGGTGAGAATTTGAGCTTTATTGTGCTATTCTTTTTGAGTGCTTATTGAATAAATCATCATCTATTTTCGTGGCAATGTTTAGCGATCTCATTATCTTTCTCCTTGATTGATTGCTTGCCGCAGATTAAGTTTAACGGACTCTAGTGCTAGAACTCACTTTTGTGCTAGTCGAGACTTTTATCGATACATGTTCTGATTTTGGAAGGGATTAAAAGGACTTAGGATTTCCACCATTGCCAAATTGCCATATGTCCTTATTTGTGTGCGTTGTACACCCCTTAGTTAACCCCTTTGAGCCTACGTTAAGCTTTTCTGTCATCACCCATGTAATCCTCACCTTGAGCTTAGTATAGTGATATCTCTACCTTTGTCTTTAGGGCCTAGTAGAGCTTATTTTGTGATGTATCGTATGGAAGGATGATGAAAAAGAAGTGTGGGGGGAAAGACTTGTCAAAAGAAAAAGAAAAAGAAAAAGAAAATAAAAATTGTTGCCGAAGAAAAAAAAAAAAAACGAATGTGGCGACATTGAAAAAAAGAAAGTATGTATTAAGTCTCCCTTTGTGATGGAGGAGTTTGTTTTAAATTGAAGACCTAATGATGTGATATATGGTCTTTGTCCTCATTCATAAATGTTTAAAGGTGATCTTATGGCTCTACTAGGTTTTTAAGGACGATTTGTAATTCCTTATCTTTTGTTTCATTAAACCCTAGCCTTGGCCAAATTTTAACCTTGATAAAGTTCTTTTATGATACAAAAGATGGGCAGCCATCGATTTGTGGAGATTGGTTACAAAAGTTGAGTATATGGGTTGGTCCGTTTGGCAAGTAGTTGATATCTTTCATGAGATCTTTTTAATTTCACAAAGTGCGTTTCTTTCTTTATATGTGAGCCTACTTGTTTGTTTATTCTCTCACATTATATACATTCATTGAGTGAAAAAAGCTTTTAAGCATTAGCCATGATTCTGAGAGAAGAAAGAGTGGTAATCCTGTGAGGTTGAATCATACTTGTTGGATACATGCTGAGCTCCACCCATCACCATTGTCACCCCCGTGTCTTACATGTTTATATGCGGAGTATATGTTTTAATTAACTCTCGAATTACTCATAATTGATTCTTGATTGAGTGCTAATCTTGATGCTATGAAAGTAAGAGATTTTTGAGACAATAAAGTTGAAGGCATAGTTTGTTTTGAGTCTTTGTTTTAGATTTTGCTAAGGGACTAGCAAAAGCTAAGTGTGGGGGTATTTGATAGGAGCACAAAGTGCTACGTTTATAATGTATTTCCGACCCTATTTAGCTATGTAATTCCCTTAACAATATTCATATTAACTAAGTTTGTGTTTTTAGGTCATAAATAAAGTCAAGGAGCCTAAAAGAGACAAAAGAGGAGAAATCTTGAAGGAAAAGGAATCCATATTGTGCAAGGAAAGAAATCAGAAAATCTGTCAGAAATCGTCAGTCAACTTCGACAGAATATTGTGATTAGCTCACAATGATTCAGGAGATGTGCCATATATCAATGGAAAGCTACAAGAGTCTATTTTCCAGAACTTTTTACGGATCGTCAATACCTATTTTGGAGAAGAAGTTATGACCGTTTAAGTGGCCGAAGGTCAGTCTGCCCGAATTTCTGATTTGGACCAAAACTTCTATTTTGAGGCCCAGACCACATTGGTAAGCCCATGGACGAGTTTTGAGGGTTTTATAACCCTAATCACAGCAGAGAAGAGAAGAAGATTAGAGAGGAGGACGAAGAGATTAGAGAGGAGGCAGCGATCTCACATCATCATAACCTCTAGAGTTGCAGACTCGCACAAGGAAGCCGCCAAGCCATCATTGATCTCTCTATCATCCACGGTTTATCTTTCCTTTGTCATCTTTTATTCTCCTTGTGTGTCTTTGCAGCCATGTGTGGCTGAATTCTCTTAGTTAGGGGCAAGGTTTGAAGCCCCAAGAATGTTTTAGATATTGTTTTGAACCTTGGTTTCGAATTATTAAGTCTTTCAAATTGTTTATTTGGTTTTGGTTTATAGAGAACTCTTGCTTGTTTATGTTCATGTATGCGCAACATAGAACATTATGAACTTGTGAGTGGGGCTAGAATTATGTTGTTTAATCTCCTAAACGGTTAATACGGCTTAGTTCAAAGTAGTAAAACCTATAGGACAATAGGTGAAACCAAATAAAAAGGATTGCATGCTAGGTAGGCGTTCCACACTAGTTTTGCATACTTGTTCAATCAAACTTTCATTGATCTTAATGCTTAGAATAATTTGTTGATAGGATAGCGTCTATACCTTGATCGGTTATTCTAAAGGCTTAGTAATGGTGCGTTCATCTTGCTTAAGTATTCAAGGGAAGTAATAAGGACTTACGCAGTGCGTTCACGGTTTGTTCTTGATTGATACCGATTTGCGACTTAATGATTGAAGCTTTGGTTGTTAACATGTCTTGAAACATACTTGGTGGTGGATTTCCAAGTCTCTAATGTCTCATCCATTTGATATTTTCTGTTTTATTTTGTTTCTTTGTTTTCTTTTGTTTATAATCACAAAACCCCATATCTCTAGTACTATTATCTTTTGTTTTATCTTATTTTGTAATTAACGTAAATTGTAAAGGTACCCTCAATCCCCGGCTTTTATAACGATACCCTTATTTGCTTTATACTACAATTGACACAAAAGGGTTTTAATTGAAACGCCCGGTTTCGGTCGCTATCAAGATGTCATTTTGTTATTCTGATTCGGCATTTAATATTGTTTTAGGATTTCTAGTTCTTTTAGGTTTTATTATTCTCTAGTTCTATTCTAAATAGGATTTAGTCAAGAGTTAGGGCCTATATAAAGGCACCCTCTATGTTGTATTATTCATTCAATTCAATAATTCATCAATCATATTATTATTAATCAAACCTAAGAGGTTTCTCTTATTTTCTGGTAAATTCCAGAGTTCTACCTAAGAGTTTACGTTTGTTAGCCCCCGTATTTCCCGCCGCGTTAGTTGGTATCAGAGTGGGTTTCTCCGGTCTCCTTTATCTACTAGATTATCCATGGTCTATGAACCAGTTATAAGAATAGATTTGGATTGTCTTTTCGCTCAGATAACTGCTACTATTAACAACATTCAAGCTCAAATATGAGGATTTCGAACAAATAACAGCAACTGCAAGAGAAATCAAGGAGGAGAATCCAAGGGGCAAAATCAGGTTGCTAATCATGTTTCCAAAACCATGACAGATATTCCTTACTTTTCTGGTTACATGTATGGATATCTACTAGATTATCCATGGTCTATGAACCAGTTATAAGAGTAGATTTGGATTGTCTTTTCGCTCAGATAACTGCTACTATTAACAACATTCAAGCTAAAATATGAGGATTTCGAACAAATAACAGCAACTGCAAGAGAAATCAAGGAGGAGAATCCAAGGGGCAAAATCAGGTTGCTAATCATGTTTCCAAAACCATGACAAATATTCCTTACTTTTCTGGTTACATGTATGGAGAGGACATTCTGGATTGGCTGGATGAGGTTGATAGATTTTTTCTGTTTATGGAGGTTCCAAAACACAAGCAAACAAAGATATTATTTCAAACCGTCTCAAGAGCATTGATGCTGATTGGTGGGATGATTTGCAAAGTGCCAGAAATATGCAAGGTAAGCTGCATGTTTGAACATGGAGGAAGATGAAAACTCTTCTTAGATGAAAATTTCTACCTAGAGATTTTTCAATCAAGAAGTACCATTCTAAGGTGGAAGAGAGGAAATTAAAAATTGAACAGTTTGCTTAACCTGTTGAGAGTACTATTTTGACTCAATAAATTATTCATGAATTTCCAACAGGATAAGCTCCACAAAAAATCATCCCTGAAGTTCTCGCAAACGGAAGAAGTTCCTCAAGAAGTAATTCTTTCATTCTGACATCTAGTTCAGAATGAATTACTTCTTGAGGAACTTCTTCTGTTGGCGATCATGGATAATTTCTTGCGAAACTTCTTGCGTTAGAACTTCAAGGATAATTTTTTGTGGAGCTTCTTCCGTTGGAAATTCATGAATAATTTCTTAAGTCAAAATAGTACTCTCAACAGGCCTAGAAAACTGTTCAATTTTTAATTTCCTCTCTTCCACCTTAGAATGGTACTTTGATGTGCTCATATTATCTTATATTTCTAAGCCTCCTATGCTTGAGATTTATGTTTAGTTCTTTTTTTTTCTGACTTATTTATGTTAATTTAGTGCTTTTGTAGGTTTGTGTCATAGAGAGAAGAAAATGAGCTAAAATGCGCAAATAAGAATTGAAAGGCGACTGCAATTCCAAGTGTCAGAATCTGCCTGTTTACGCCCAAATTAATATTTTACTGGACAGTAAATGTCTATGTGAATATTAATTAAATTCTTGATCCATGTCACATCGGTGAGCCCAAATTCTTTGGGTTTACAAGTAATGGCTCGCCAGTGAGGCCACGCGAGCTGAATTACACAGTTTGCGCGCGGAATGGACTTCGCGTGTAGGCGAGGCGAAGTGATACTTCGCGTAAGAACGGAGCCCTAGGTGAGGCGGAGTACATCGAGGCGAGTTGGCGAACTGGCTCGCGTGGGAAACTTCGCGAAGAAGCCATAAGCGGAGTCCGCATGCACATGATCACCTACATTTATCGTTGAAGACTCTTACAAGTCTTTGACATGCTTTGGGCCAATCTCTGTGGCCCTTTTAAGGCTCGCGAGCTGCAAGGGCCCGTGAGACAGAAACAGGCTTCAGGGGCGTGCGGGATAAGCTTCAGAGGCGCGCTGGATAAGCTTCAGGAGCACGCGAGATAGTCTTCTACAAAGACTGTGACACCTCACGAGATAAGTTTGAGTCCGCATAGGAGTCTACAGTTGAGAAGCGGGCGAGGCCGTATCCTTGTGGTACTCAATTACTTCTCTCTTGGAGACGAGCTACTATATAAAGGGGCTCGAAACCCTACACAATCTCGACACAACTAAACACTCAACTACTTAACAGAAGTAAAAAATACTATCGACCCAGTTGAACCTCCAAATGCTCCCCGGAGCTCTGCCTTTTTCCTTTCCTTCCTAATTGAAGCTCTGCTCGATCTCACGTCGAGTATCGATATTGTGACGCTCATGCAGACTATTGTAAGTCCTTTCCCAATACACAAGGCGAATCTGAAGAAACCTACGGTGGAGTTGGTGCTCTCTCCATCCTCAGTCGCTTGATTAGAAGCAGAAAGATAAGCGCACTCCACTACTACAACCACCACTTTCCGCGCCTGCAACGACTAAAAGAGACTTTGCATACTCATAATTACTGGAGTGGCCAAAACATTGGCATGCCCAGTGAGACCAGGGTAGTCTCTGACGTCATCTTCATTGGGATCGGAGATCGAAAACAAAAATGCGATAATGGATCGAGACAATTTGCAAAGAAAAGTTAGCCGCCGTCAATGAAAATTTAGCGGCCTCCCAAAGGAGAATGGACGAAATGATGGCTGCCATCCGCAAGCAAATAGTTGAGCAAGCGACTGCCAGGGAGGCTGCTACAGAAAACGAAAAGGCTTTACAACACCAAAATACGGTTGGCGAAGAGTTTCCTTCGGACGAAGAGCCTGAGGTTGAGGCAGGCAAGATTATGGATAATAATCCTATCTCAAAGTTTAACGTTGGTCCTCAGAAAGATGAGCTTGAAGGTAGGACAGAACAGTCCACCTTAGAAGAAGAGATCAGTTCGCACACTGATGGCGAACCACAACTTCGCATGAAAAGCGGCCAAATAGCTAGCTTTCTCATGCGAGATGTATATGTGGATACATGTCAGCTGCATGGGGGGCAAAGCGAAGCTCGCCTTCCTTCTTTATTTAACCACCATGATCAACTCAAGTTTTGTCCAATTACTGGACGTTATCAAGAACCTGCCCCAAGTCATGACGAGCTTCACTATATATGGTGTGGTGGTATCCCTAGGCCAATCCGTGGTTTCACATTTCAATATACTTGGACTCTCTGCATGCAAGTTCAAAGGATAGGATATGGCTTTAGTATTTGTTATTTCACTCTAGTGTGCTGCAGAAGCTTGACGGCATTTGAGCATGATGCTCATGGATGTCATATATCTGCATCAAGGGCAGAGGTGGATTCGCTGAACTATAGTGACTCCAAAATTGAGTTTGACATAGAGCCAATTTATGATGAATACGATGAAGACTATATGTTGGTGTGTCTTTCTCATAATCATAGCCCACAGGAGTTCAATCCTAGTGAAGCTCTTGATTTGGTACCTTTCTATGGCCAATGCGTGGCTTTTCCCGATGAGACCATGCATTATGACATGGTAGTCAGTGACACGGCTGATCTCGACAGTATACGGTACGCGAGAATGCGGTCAAAGATCATGTTTGGTCAAAAGACAAGGATGCATGGGGGGCAGCGAGACGTACCCTATGAACTACCTTGCTCAAATTTTCAAGTTGTTGACGCGAAGCAGCCCTGCTCAACATTTGGAGATTCTTGACGACAGGAGTCTCATGCTGTAAACATGACGACATCGAGGTTTGGAGTGAAGCACTGGTGGCCTCCCCCATGGCCTAACGAAGGGTAACAAATCAAGCTATGATCCCTTCTTCTCTTTGCTCCTCGTCTTAACTTCAGACTTTACTTCTGTTTTTTCTTGCATTTTCTTTCTTTCTTGCATTGAAAAAAGAAAATACAAAAAAATCAAATAGCAAAAAACACAAAAAGAGATCTTTCGTCTTGCTGAAATGCAAGACAACGTTCTTGCCTATGAAATGCTTGAACTTTATTTAGGAGCCTATCCCTGAGGCTTGACGACAACAAGCATTCCATATGCCTTGAATTGCTGCCAGCGAAGTCCAGACAGAGAAGAAATTCTATTGGTTGCTGCAAGTTGCAACAGCCACCGCCAGACAGTCTACTTCACCGATTAAACTGGAGTGATCCAGGAAGAACTTGTCGGCACGCCTTATATCAACAGAAAGCCCTAGATGTCTATTTTCCAAAGGATTTTACAGTTCGTCATTTCGACATTCCTAGAGTACTTATGGCAGTTCGAATACAGACTGGTCAGGATATGCGCGGATTTGCAATGTGCATTTTTATTGTGTTTTCATAACCTTGCAACGTGTTTTCCTTTACTAGGGGGCATCCATAGAAGTTAGGGGTACCTTTAATCATACACCAGGATCTACTCAAGGTCGATCCACGACCTTTCTCGGTGTTTACCATTTTCAATGAGGCATGGTACCACAACTCCTTCTCTGGGGGCATGCTAAATTTTTGATGTTCTTCATTCTTCTCAAGCTTCGGCGAACAGACATCAAAACTGGGGGGCACATTGGGATGGATATGTGTTCCAGTAATCTCAAAATTTAAACCTTATTCAAGTGTGTCTTAGTCATTATTTAGGCTAATCCCTGTGGCTTCCAAATTTTCAAAGTTGGTTCGCCATCTTTATGCGGTCGTTCACTGACTCTTTTGTTTGCCTCTCATTGGTTCGAAACTGGGGGGCAGCGAAGTACATGGCCATTGTCATTTCATTTTTATCACAACGTTGGTTCGCCATCGCCAAGAGCTCGCGATGGGCCATTTTTTGGAATCTAGTTTTAGCAAACGTCTACTCGGGGCGAATGCAATCGAAGAGTAGGCGAATGTAGAAGTAGTGCAGGCGAATGCAGGTGAAGTTCAAGTCCAAGGTGTCTAGGCGAGCCGTACAGCAGCTTCGCTACAATGCCTTGCTGGGTGCTTGGGTTTCAAGGCCTATTCACAGGCTTGTTTGCTCACACTCATTTTATGTATGACCCGAGCCAATACCAGTGGCTTTGGAGCAGCATGCACATAAACCTCTTCAGTCATTCTTGACATTCATGACTTCGAGGCTGTGGGGCAATGTTTACGTCCAAATTAATATTTTACTGGACAGTAAATGTCTATGTGAATATTAATTAAATTCTTGATCCATGTCACACCGGTGAGCCCAAATTCTTTGGGTTTACAAGTAATGGCCCGCTAGTGAGGCCACGCGAGCTGAATTACATAGTTTGCGCGTGGAATGGACTTCGCGTGTAGGCAAGGCGAAGTGATACTTCACGTAAGAGCGAAGCCCTAGGCAAGGCGGAGTACATCGAGGCGAGTTGCCGAACTGGCTCGCGTGGGAAACTTCGCGAAAAAGCCACAGGCGGTGTCCGCATGCACGTGAGCACCTACATTTATCTTTGAAGACTCTTACAAGTCTTTGACATGCTTTGGGTCAATCCCTGTGGCCCTTTTAAGGAAAAAGCCTTTTAAGGCTCGCGAGCTGCAAGGGCCCGCGAGACAGAAACAGGCCTCAGGGGCGCGCGGGATAATCTTCTACAAAGACTGTGACACCTCGCGGGATAAGTTTTAGTCCGCATAGGAGTCTACAGTTGAGCAGCGGGAGAGGCCGTATCCTTGTGGTACTCAATTACTTCTCTCTTATCAGTGAGCTACTATATAAAGGGGCTCGAAACCCTACACAATCTCGACACAACTAAACACTCAACTACTCAACAGAAGTACAAAATACTATCGACCCAGTCGAACCTCCAAACACTCCTTGGAGCTCTGCCTTTTTCCATTCCTTCCCAATTGAAGCTCTGCTCGATCTCACGTCGAGTATCGATATTGTGACGCTCAGGCGGACTACTGTAAGTCTTTGCCCAGTACGCAAGGCGAATCTGAAGAAACCTGCGGTAGAGTTGGTGCTCTCTCCATCCTCAGTCGCTTGATTAGAAGCAAAAAGCTAAAAGCACCCCGCTACTACAACCACCACTTTTCGCTCCTGCGCGGTGGCATTCCCGCAACGACTAAAATAGACTTTGTATACCCAGAATTACTGGAGTGGCCAAAACACTACCTATGCAGAACAGCTAACTTTGCCGACTTACTAAGAATTGCTCGAATCGAATCGAATCAGATAATGAGCTTTACATCATTGGAAAGCTACATAAGTCTACTTTCTGTAGAAGCTTACGAATCTCAATTTCGATACTTATGTAGTGAGTTATGATCATTTGAGTGAATAAAGGTCATATCAAAAAAGCTGCTCTGATTTGCAAGCATTTATGGAGAACTCAAGTTCCGAGTCACAAGACCGTCAACTCTAAAGCTTCAAGGACAATAATGCAGATGAGAATTCACGGAGTACATGTATTCCTAGTTCTACAAGAGATATCTCAAGGTTTTCTCATTCCATATCAAGAAAGGAATCTGAATCAAAGTCTTACAAGGAAATTGAAGTCAAAGATGAGCATGAAACTTCTCTATTTAAAGGATCATGAATTTCACATTGAAGAAGGTCTCGAAAACACGTTGTAGACACCTAAAGGAGACCATCCATCCATCCACTCTTCACCTTTCCATTCTTTTTATGTTTTTGTTGTGTTTTACTTAGTTATGTTATGTTAAACCTTTTCTAGGGTTAGGATGATGTCCTAGCATGATTTTTATGTTTTTCATGATTGATTAATGGATTTATAGTTTCTTTATGATGAATTCTTAGTCACTATTTTAATCGATGCTATATGTTTGAGTTCTTTAATTGACCACCTTAGGACTTTGCATCTAGTAAATTAGAAGATGAATTTGAGGCATACCTGCAATATAATTCATATTAGTTTCTTGTGATTAAGAGTTGTGAATTACATTATTGTTGTAACCGAAGTAATGGTTTACATGATTCTCTTGTTTTCTAGAACATTAATAAGTCTTACATGTTAAATTTATGTCGTAACTGGATAGACTGTATGTTAGGATATACGACCTCTGTTGTACCTGCAGAGAATCATACACTTAAGGAAAACTATGGTCTAAGTGTCATACCTGGACTTAGATACGAGAATTGTCATCTAGAGAAACGAAAGAGTCTGTTAGTTGCATCAAAGCATGAATATGATTGTTAGTAATTGATTCTGACGCTCTAGATTCATTCATTATTATTTGTTTACTTATTTTCTTGTTTGTTTGTTTCTTTAAATTATTATTGTGATCTTGTGTTTTAATGTAGTTAGTTTAGGTATTTCATAATTTGAATTGAACTAATATTTTCGTGGGAACTACAACCATTTTTCTTCCATTCATTATACTACATCCACCCTGTATACTTGCAGGAATCCACTATACTTCTTGATCGAAAAATCTCTAGGTAGAAATTTTCCTCTAAGAAGACTTTTCATTCCTCCATGTTCGAACAGGCACCTTACTTTGCATTTTTCTGGCTCTTTGCAAATCATCCCACCAATCAGCAGCAATGCTCTTGAGATGTATGGTTTAAAACAATCTTTGTTTGCTTGTGTTCTAGAACCTCCATAAACAGAAAGAATCTATCAACCTCATCCAGCCAATCCACAAAGTCTCTCTATACATGTAACCAGAAAAGTAAGTAATATCTGTCAGGGTTTTGGAAACATAATTAGCAACCTGATTTTGCCCCTTGGATTCTCCTCCTTGATTTCTCTTGCAGTTGCTATTGTTCATTCGAAATCCTCTTATTTGAGCTTAAAGGTTGTTAATAGTAGCAACTTTCTGAGCAAAAAGGCAATCCAAATCTGCTCTTATAACTGGTTCATAGACCATGGATAATCTAGTAAATAAAAGAGACGAGAGAAACCCGCTCTGATACCAAGTAACACAACGGGAAATATGGGGGCTAACAAGCGTTAAGCAGTAGAGAAGATGGAGAGTTTACAAGCGTAAACTCTTAGGTAGAACTCTGGATTTACCAGGAAATAAGAGAAACCTCTTAAGTTTGATTAATAATAATATGATTGATGAATTGAATGAATAATAAAACATAGAGGGTGCCTTTATATAGGCCCTAACTCCTTGTTGAGATATGTGGCTCAAATTAATGTCATGTTTTCTAGAGGTGCAATATTGTTTGAATGAAAGAAATTGGCTACAATATGCACAAGGTAAATGTATGAGGAGTTAGTCATTTATTGTGCTATGAAACTAGATATAGCTAGGGAGGTGCAACCATATTTGAAGAAAGTGAACAAGCTAGTCTACATCCATGCACTATTGTTGTGGGAATGCATAGAGAATGAGTGAGAACATGCATGCATAGAAATCTATAGTTAGAACTATAGGTAATAGTTTGAGAGTATTGGTGTAGAAACATTGAACATAAAAGATGGAAAAGCTAGACTTTGCTTTTCTTTTATGCATGGTTTTGCATGTTGAGAGAGAAGGATTTGGCTATAAATAGCCATGAAGCCTTTGCATTCTGCAGTGTGGTATCCGGAGTTGTAGTCTCTTATTTAGAGAGAATATCATTCTCTATTAAGTGTTGTAAGAGGGTTAGCTTTACTAGATATTGAGAGTGTAAGTCGAGAGGGGTGCACAAGGGTTTAAGAGTTCGGGTTCGGATTATAAACTTGAGTGAAACACCTTGTATTTAGTTCTCATTATTCTCAATAGTAAAGAAAGATTGGATCACGCCTTGTGGACATACCTCAAAGAGTGGGGGAACCACGTTAAATCTTGTGTCGTTGTGTGTGTTTGTTTTTCCCTGTTATAGTTGCATTCTTGATATCGTATCTTGTTGACCAATCCGTTGCATGAAACCCAACAATCATGACTAAATCTTATTTAGAATAGAACTAGAAAATAATAAAACCTAAAATAACTAGAAATCCTAAAACAATATTAAATGCTGAATTGGAATAAAAAAACGACATCTCGTTGTTCCCATTTCAGAAAGATATCATGCGTTTCAAATGGACATTCTAGTCAAAATCCGCTCCAATTAGATTCACCATACAAAATCTGTCTTTTGCTCGAGAATCTCGATATGTTCAAAAAAGTAATTTATGATTAATTTCATTATTAAGAAGTCTATTTGAATACCAATTTTCAATATTCAAATCATTCTTCTTAATGTGACGACGTTTCTTTCTTTTCGAGATTCTTCATTGAATATAGAGTGGTTTTTTTGTTTTGAAATAGGGGCTAAACCATTAAACAATATATCATGGCATAAATTCCACCAAATTAATTGTTATATTTCGAGATCCCATCTGCCCATTATTGTAGCTACGGATGACCTTTTCTACAAGGCAAGGAATGTGCAATTTCAGTGGTAGATATCGGGGAAGGTTCTATATATGTGGACTTCGCATTCGGCTTCTACACATATATAGGAAAGGACCTGTTGTAAGACATCCCATTTCACTCGCCGTGCTTTGTTGTCATTCACTAAAATGACAGAGGGAGAACTAGGAAGATTTACGAGAAATTACAGTACGTAGTTCCTCACTTTCGAGGTTGGTTGATCATTTGGTTTTACGTAAAGATCTAGACTGAGTCGAGAGCATGCATGCATCCTTTCGAGTTTGGAATCATGTTTGAATTACTAGTCTTCCATTTGGGTGGAAAAACAATAAAACTACTGCTAAAGTGCTAAGTGAAGAAGTAATAGTGAGGTAATATATATAAGTAATTGAACTTAACACGAGTATACGATCTTTATCATCTCAATCTTTACAATTTTATTCGTTTTGCACTAATTTTTCTCAACATCTTTGATCATTGAATTGCTGTTATCGTGCATATATGTGTGATGTGTGTCCCTCTCGGCCTCTCTCTTGATTAATTTCTCAAGTGATCGACATATTTGTCGAAACATTGATATTACGTATACCCTTCATGAAAGCAAATTATTAGCTGTTTGGTACATGACTACATGCATGATACACTAATTGTTGGCGTCTACGTATTTGTTATAAAGCTGACATTGCATGTGTGGCTTTCACTCTTTCTGGCTTAAATCTTGAATCATTTCTCCCTATATCGTACCTCGTTAGTTATGTTAATTCAAACTACACATACAAGTATTTAACTCTATGTTAGAGTCGATAGTTTATATGTTTAAATCTTGTGATATTTGATTGAAATCATACCGACCACGTTGCTTACTTAAAATGAAATGAAATGATTACCGAGTGATCAAACTCCTGTGTTTATTAACATAAAGAAAGGAATAAGTGTAAAAAAGAAGAAGAAGAAGGAATAAGTGTATGTGTTCGGTTTCGGGAAAAGTATTCTCATGTACGTTTACTAATAAGTAAAGGAATCACAATTGTCCAATGACTTACTCATTATATATAAAGAATCAATTCATGAATACTAAGACATTTGATTACGAAGAGGGAGATGAATTTAAGAATTCGTCATCGATATTAATTCATTTCTTCACATATTTCAGTACGTAATTGTTTTTAATTCGTGATTATATTTTCCATACCAAATAGCAATTAAGTAAATGTACGTACCAACAAATTATTCATTCGGGGCTGATTTGAAATGTCCTCTTTCTGACCTTCTCTGCCAAGTTTCACATCCTTTCGTGGGAAAATACATGCAGCTAGCTTCTTAATTTGCCAATTCAGACCTTCCCATGCAATTTCCACGAAGGAGAACTCTTACCAGAAATCAAACCTGCCCCTCTTCTTACACGAATTTATATGTATATGTCGAATTGTCGACACAGCAAAAACTTCGTTCATGCCCATCTCTCTCTCTCTCTCTCTCTCTCTCTCTCTCTCTCTCTCTCTCTCTCTCTCCTCTCGTGTACCTTAATTTGTTGTCATCCACACCCACCTCTCTTTCCTCGAAGCTTAATTTCCCTCCCTTCTAGGTCTTTATTCCTTTCTTACTTCACCATGTTCCTCAGCTATATATATACGCCTCCTCCCCCTGATTAGAATTTATACGTATAGTTTTTCCGATCGACGACATTCATCAAACTGATCGAGATCATTATAATGGCGTGCCACAACGGGGTGGTGTTTGAAGATTTCTTCCCGGCCATGGTGGACAAGTTGGGAGCGGAAGGATTCATGAAGGAGCTCTGCAACGGCTTTCGGCTTCTGATGGACAAAGAGAGAGGCGTGATCACGTTTCAGAGCTTGAAACGGAACTCCGGCTTGCTGGGATTGCAAGGTATGAGCGACGAGGAGGTGAGGAGCATGATCAAAGAAGGCGATTTGAATGGTGATGGGTGCTTGAATGAGATGGAGTTTTGTACGCTTATGTTTAGGTTGAGTCCTGCTATGATGGAAAGTTCTGTGGAGTTGTTGGAGGAAGCGTTTGTTGCTGATGATCATGATCAGATGTAGTGGTCGATCTCTCTTCTTCTGTAGCAATCTCGTCGTGTACGTCCTATCTTTTTCTTCCATGATCGCCCTTAGTTTGTAATTTCACTTAAGCTTAATCATTATTAGAGACTATCTTTTTGCTTCCCAATATATGTTTGCTTTTCATGGTATCTTTCTTTTTCTATCAACCAGAATAATTAAGGCATGGAAATCCCATCTGGTACGTATTGGGAAAGCCGGAAAGGTAAACTGATAAAGGAGATTAAGCTCGCTAACTAATTAATTAAGGAGATTTGGTATTAGTTTACCTTTAGCTGTGCACATAAAGGTACTTAGGTAATGCACAAAGTTGCATACAATAATTTTGTATACTTCAGTAGATCCAGCTTCATCAATTTCTTACAAAATATGTGTCTTGAAAGTTTTACAAAAATTGTATCGTACAACGTAATGTATGAGACAAGATAAATAAGATATTTGTGAAAAAGTGAATCAATTGGTTAGTTGTTACATCGAAGTAAGTTCGACGTTACATCTTCTAGATCATGTTGCCAATTGAGGTGTTGGAAAAATGATGTTTTCCGAAATTTCCATCTGATTTCGGCTGGCTCAATTAGTCATCACAATGCGACACTATCAAACCACTTGGATGATCGATGAGGAGCTAGCAACACAGTGATGGTCAAGCTTTCAAGAAACAAAAACAAAATGATTCTCTATTAATACTGGCTTAACAATGAAAAATTATGGTATACCATATGTTATAACATGTTTTACAAAATGTGTGGCTATTATTGATTAAAAAAACAATTAAATGACCATGTAATGACCATTTACCACACATTTGCAATAAGTATGTCATATCATATGATATGATCAAAATCAGGAGGTCATCACAATGGAGGATGGAGGACCATTATCTGCATGAAATCTCCATGCATGTTTAAGGCTTTTCCCCTAAAAACAATACATGAGCCACGTGCATTGGCATCAAATTGACAGGGTTTGTCTCTCATACCATATGGTATGAGATACTTATTGCAAATGTGTCTAATTGTGTGACATATGAGGGCTTTTGAAGGGGTAAATGATCATTTAGTTGCTTCTTCAATCAATGATAGTCACACATTTTGTGAGTTATGCTATGTCATATGGTATACTAGAATTTTCAAATTTTATAAGGTTTCATAAGTACTTTATCTAGTTGGATTTAGACCCACGTACCACATGTGCATTCTTATCCCAATGAAGATTGCACATCAAAGTATTTAATGTTAATGATTTCAACCATTGATTTGTTACCTTTTTTCCCTAGGTAAGCTAAACTTATGAGAGGTGTTTACACTTTACACTGTTTTAATCATATGACAACTATATTTATAGTATTATCAAGCTAGAAATGAACATATGTAATACATTAGGTCCCCTTCTTACCAAATGTAAAAGAAGATACACTAGCAAATTTCTTTTGCATGTCTCCTTGTTATGTGAGTATCGGCACTACGAATGTTCACATGTACTTGAGTATCAGTTTCCTTTTAGAGCGGTGTCCCGTTTTGAAATAAAAGTGTGGACGTTCTTATTTCGCTTTGAAATCCTGGCCATCCTAGACATTAATATAAAATTCTTGCTAGCAGTAGTAGTTTTTGCTAAAGGTAGTAGTACCTTTAGTGTTACTGGCAGTAGCTTTTGTTACTAGTGGTAATAATTTTTTTTGCCGGCAGTAGTAGCTTTTGCTAAAGGTGGTAGTAGCTTTTGGTGTTAGTGACAATAGCTTTTGCAATAGTTTTTTCTTGGTGGTGGTCGTAGGTTTTGTTATTGGTGATAATATATTTTATGACCTCGTCGGAGATCGTCAGAAATCTTACCGTAATGGTTTTTATAGTTGGGGGTAGTAGTTTTTGTTGCTGATGACAGTAACTTTTGCTGGTGGTAACAGTAACTTTTGTAATCGCTAGAAGTCAGCCGGGAACCTCGTCGGAGGCATATTTGAGGTCGGCAAGAAACTTCGTCAGAGGTTGGCCGAAGACACGTTGGAATTCGGCCAGAGACTTTTCCGGAATGGAAAATGGTTGTTGACATTTTACACTAGTAACATTTTCATTAATATAAGAGATAATCTAATTTATTTATTTTTATTAGATGATAGTCTGTAATTTTGATAAACTTCACTACCTAACATTAAAATTTTATTGAAGCGGTGGACTTATACGAGTAAAATATTTACGTGGACTTATTTACGATAAAATGTTATTTAATTGACCCATTTTACTGTGCAGGTGCTTTATAGCGGGCCGTACAATTCTGAATGGTACACAACCAAACACGGTCTTAGTTTCGTCGTAAAGGCCGAGAAGGCGCCAAAACCCAAATCCTGACGAAGTTGACAGTGTAGGGACCACTGTACAGCTACAGTCCAATAACGTTTCAGCCTTTTTCCTCGCATTACAAAAAAGAAATATAAAAAAACCCGGTAAAAGAATCTCACGGCGACACGTCATCAACATGATTGGGTGGGGTCTCTGTTCTCTGTTCGGTTTGGTCCCTTCGGTGTGGGGTTCAAAGTTCAAACTCGAGAAAGAAGAATCCAAGGGACACACATTGTAATTTCCTTTTTCTTTTCTCTCAGTCTCTCACTCTGATAATTGATTCCAGTTTGGAATCTTACCTAAACCAATTTCAGTCCCGTCCAACTTTTTGGTGCACAGTTTCTCTCTCTCTCTCTCTCTCTCTCTCTCTCTCTCTCTTCTTTCACTGTGGATGCTTCTTCTCTCTGACTGAACACAACTGTGGGCGGCATAGAAAGAGCCAGATATTAGAAGAGACTCCACTTTTCTTCTTCTTCTTCTTCTTCTTAATGATTTCTTCACGGGTGGCCCAAATTATTGTCACAAGGTTTCGTTTCAGCATTATTGGTGGGTACCTATGTTCAGTGTTGTACACAAGAAAAGTTGTGGCTTTGGAGCCTTTGATGAGTTTGCAGGTTCCACAAAGAAATGCACTTGGTGTTGAAGTGGGTTAAAAAAAAAACAGAAGGTTTTGAGGGTAAAAAGGTGTTGGACCACTTGGTGGTCTAATTCAGTTGAAATCTCAAGTGGGTTCCATTATATTTCACTTATATGTTTCAAATCGTTGATCTTTATATTGGTTTGGTGTGCTCCTTCTGGTGAAGATTTGTCTGAGTTTTTAGAGCTTAGGGGATCAGTTTGAGTGGTGTGGTTTTAGTAGCATGAATCTGCAATGCAGGGTGTCTGGGTTTGATGGCAGATTACCTGCTAGTTTCAAGTTAAACAAGGCAATGGAGCCCTTGGATGGGCCTAATTGTGTCACATATTCAAGAAGAAAGCTTCTTCTACTTCTTGGGATTTTAGGTTGTATTACAATTGTTTGGTTCTTATTGGGTTCCAATGAGGGAATTATGGGTATTAAAGAGAAGACTCCAGAGATGTGTGGAAAGAAAGCTCCAATCTTGCAGCAGCATTTCAATGTCAGCAAGAACCAGCTTCTGGCTTTAGCTTCCTTGTTCTCCGAATCAGATCAGGTGACTCTAAGCTCTTTGATTCTGCCCTTTTCCTTTTTATCTGTTTCGAAATTGCTAAGAATTTGTAAACAATAACATAAACTAAAACATGGTAGCTTCCTTCTACTGTTCTTCATGATGTTCCTTTACTTGGCTTCATACCTAGATTGTGATCTTCCGATTGTATGCACTTTGATTTGGGAGTGAATTGGAATGTCTGGAAGACACATAACTAATTTGGGAACTTGGCTTCCTCTTCTGGTTTTTGGAGTTTCCATAGTTAATTGGGATCATCCATTTGATCATAGTTTATTGGTACACTTCATTATTAAATTCCTGGTTTCTCTAAAACCTTAAGTTCTTCAGTTTTATGTACTTCAGTATGTGCATAAATGCAGGATATAGTCTAGCCAAATCCGTAGATTATGGCAAAGTTATAATACCAAACGATTTTATTTCAGCTTTGGTAAGGGTTGGCAGAAATACCCAATTGGCACCCATCTCATCTTCCCTCTCCCCTTCCTCCCTTCCTTCCTTAGAAGAGGGGATGGGAAAGGTTGAGGGTGGCTGATAGGTACCCAGCTGGGAATGTTTGCAAAATCCGTAAAAATTTCCTATATGGCATTATGTTGTGATGTTGCAGTTCTATTCTTCTGGCAATTGTATGAACTAAGTTGTAAATTTTGATCAATTACAATGAGATGGTGTCTCTTTAAGCGATCATATGCTAGAAGCCTCCCGAGACAGACTGGAGCATAGCAATTCATTCCCCTCGATCAATTGCAGATGTATCGAGCAGAATGAATTGCATAGTTACAGTAAAATGTGTATTGAAGCTTTTACATGTTGCCTTTTTCCAGTTTGTCTTACTAGTCTCTGTGTGCATGGCAGATAGCATCCCTTGAATGTACCAAAGAAACAGGACCTGCGATGCTTTTAACTGATGGCATTTCCTGTGCTCTGAAGGCAGTGTGTTCAGATGAGAGAGAATATGTAGAAGCCGAGGACCAATGCCTGGTTCAAGATGAAAACATCCCCAGAATGCTTGACCTATCATTGCTACAAGAAAATTCATTGGCACAAATTCCGCAGTCTACAGTATCCACTCATAGGATTTGTCGAAAGGTAGAACTTTGACTTGGAACAATTCAGGTTCCAAATTTTCTATACATTATGTTCATGCTGCTGACTATGTTATGTGAACCATGAGCAACCCCTCTTGAATCATTAAAGAAAGAGAACCAAAATAATTAACCAGGTTCAACCAGTCAGTCTAGTCTGGTTTTTATACACCAGAGAAAGGCTAAATATCTGTGAAGGGTCAGATAATCAACTAAGGAGGTTCTGCTCCAAATATTATTACTAGGTTAAGGGGAAGAAATGTAGAAAATAACAACAAAACTGAACAAACAAATGGGAAAAGCAGAATAATGAGTCTTGGAGATCTAAATGGAACCTCATGGACCCTTATGTTCTTCTCTCATGGTTGCATATTGTTCTTTCCTATATGAGTCATAGGTATGATATCTTTCATGGACATGCATCTAATACGCTTTCCAAAGTCCAAATTTGTATAGTTACTTTTGAAAAAAAAAAATAGATGAGGGATTGTTTATCTGAGGATAATCTCCAGTACATTTCAGGTCTTTCTAATCTGGAAAGAACATACTAATCTGAGTTCTTTCTTGTTTGTTTTTGCTTGTGCTTTTAATCTTTTATTAGGATGCATTGGGATCAGGCGCAAGGGTAGAGTGTGCAAAAGTGGATTCTCATATAGATTGTTGTTTGATGATGGGATGTTCATTGGTTTTTGTTGGGATGAATTTGTGCTACCAATTATGGAGGAACCAGAAGCAGAAGCTGGTTCATGGGTGCTCCTGCCAGCAGAAAATGGTTCAAGAACAGTCATTCGGTAGTAGGAAGCTGCCAGAGAAACAGCAACAAACCCAAAGTCCTCGAAAGGTCGCACGCACGTGGAGGAAGAAGCTCCTAATCGTATTTGTTGTACTTGGAGCTCTTGTGTCAATTTGGTTATATTTCTACTTGAATGAAATAGATTTTTTGTGGAGAGAAGAAACACTTGCCAACATGTGTGATGAACGAGCCCGAATGTTGCAAGATCAGTTCAATGTCAGCCTGAATCATGTTCATGCTTTAGCCATTCTTGTCTCCACGTTTCACCATAGGAAGCATCCTTCTGCCATTGATCAGGTATGTCCCCTACCTACCCTAATGTTGCTTTTGGGTTACTGGATTATATTTCTCAAGTCATCAATCATATCAATAGAATAACTCATTTCAGTGGCATCCAGATTGCTTTAATTGTGAATCAAAACCAATGTTTTGATGAATCCATCTTAGAAATATATATTTTAAGACGTGTGTTACCAGTGAGTTATACACTCAAGAGTATAATACTGCAAGTCTTTAAGCACCGCTTCTATCTCTAGGATAGGTAAACAAGTTTTGAGCATCGTAGTAGATAAATGTAAAGGCAAAGGGTTTTGTACACACACACACCCACATATATTAAACAGTTGACAATACCGTATTAGTTAATTGGCACTTTTACCGAATATCATGTTGTAGTTCCATGACTTCCATCCCTTTTTTGGTCTATATGTGGTCTATATATAAATAACTTTAAAGGGATGGGGTGGTCATTTGTCCCATTGCCTTTACTCAGCTTATTAGCCGCTGTATAACTGTGATTCAAGGATTTTATACTATAAAGAAGAATTTGGAAGAACGCAAAAAAGCAGTCACTTTACTCATATGCTCTGCTATGTGATTGTGAATGATATATATATTTTTTATATTTTTTCAACAGAAAACATTCGGTGAATACGCAGAAAGAACAGCTTTTGAGAGACCACTCACTAGTGGTGTTGCTTATGCTTTAAAAGTTACTCATGCTGAGAGGGAACAATTTGAGAGGGAACATGGATGGACAATAAAGAAAATGGAAACTGAGGACCAGACTCTTGTCCAAGATTTTCTTCCAGAAAGCTTGGATCCTGCTCCTATTCAAGATGAATATGCACCAGTGATTTTTTCTCAAGAAACGGTCTCCCATATTGTCTCGATTGACATGATGTCGGGAAAGGTTTGCCTTTTTTCTTTCTTCTCTCTGTCTCTCTCTCCTATTTTCATTTAAAAAAATATTGCCTGCTGTACCCCAGGGCTCTTAACACTTACATCTTCAACTCCTTTGTTCCTGTGTATGCCTTTACTATTATCCAAAAAAAAGTGTATGCCTTTACTAAATTAAAACCATATTGGAATGTAAAATTAGTACATCTTCACTAGATTAGAATCTGCATGTGTATGTTGTATATAGTTATTGATTCTTTTGCTTTGGCACAGTGATGTGGTTTGCAAAAGACACTTTTGGTTCTTGTGGACCTACTTATCGGTCAGTTCTTTTTTAGTTATAGCCAGCCCCTTTTAATGAGGAGCTGTATCTACCCATAGTCCATGGTGTCATCAAACTTGTGTACAAAATATATTAATAATTGCGTTTACAGTCAGTTTTCCGAATCCATATTCTAATTTCCATTAATCATTCACTTATGCTGATGTTAAAAACTGTTGATTAAACAATGTAGGATGACCGTGAGAACATTTTGCGAGCAAGGTCAACAGGAAAGGGAGTACTGACTTCCCCTTTTAAGCTATTGAAATCCAATCACCTGGGTGTTGTTCTCACATTTGCTGTGTATAATATCGACTTGCCTCCAGATGCCACATCAGAAGAACGAATTCAAGCAACTGTGGGGTACATTTGCAACCATGTTTATTTTTTTACTCTTTTTTTCTTTCTTTCTTGTTAATAATTGCTATAATGCTTTATAATAGGTATTTAGGTGCATCTTATGATGTTCCATCTCTTGTGGAGAAGCTCCTGCACCAACTCGCAACAAAGCAAACAATTGTTGTGAATGTTTATGATACAACTAACGCGTCTTCTCTGATCAACATGTATGGAACTGATGTTGTTGATACTGGGCTGTTGCATATTAGCAGCCTTGATTTCGGTGATCCACAACGCAAACATGAAATGCACTGCAGGTGAGATCTGATAGATCTTTAATTTTATAAATCAGCCTCAATAAGTGGATTTGGTTTTTTTTTTCCCCAATGAAAACAGTTTCCTTTGGATTGCAGGTTTAAGCATAAACCTCCTTTTCCGTGGACGGCAGTAAGTGCATCAGTAGCATTCCTTGTCATTACATTTCTACTTGGTCATATATTTTATGCGGCCATAAGCCAAATAGCAAAGGTAGAGGCAGACTTTTGTGAGATGATGGAACTCAAAGTTCGCGCAGAAGCTGCAGATGTTGCCAAATCTCAGGTACAAGTTGTCTTTTTTTCTTTTTCGGTTAGCTATAAACATTTCTCCTTCAACCTATAGTTATTTGTCAATTAGAAGACATTTCTGTCTGTTCATGTTGCCTGACTTCTCTCTCTACTGCAGTTCCTTGCAACGGTTTCCCATGAAATCCGGACACCAATGAATGGTGTTTTAGGTAAGAGAGAAAATTCTTTGTGAAACAGTTGCTATTTTGCAAAACTTACAAGTTTACATGTTTTGATGGTTCTCCTATCAAAATCCAGGTATGCTGCAAATGCTGATGGACACAAATCTTGATGCAAATCAACAAGATTACGCTGAGACTGCTCTTGCTAGTGGAAGAGATCTTATCTCGCTTATAAATGAGGTTCTTGATCAGGCAAAGATAGAGTCAGGACGGCTGGAACTTGAAACTGTACCTTTTGATCTACGATCGGTGCTTGATAATGTGCTATCACTTTTCTCAGGAAAAACGAATGAAAAAGGGATTGAGGTAAAAAGAAAAAGAAAAAAAAATCAAAGTATAGCATTCTTATTTGATTCTTTCTGTGGTATTTATATCAGTTCTTACAAAATTATTGTTTTTGGTTTTGTTTTGTTTTGTGTGAGAAAAGTTGGCTGTTTATGTCTCCAATATGGTTCCAGAAGTTGTCATTGGAGATCCAGGACGCCTTAGGCAGATAATTACTAACTTGGTTGGGAATTCTATTAAGGTTAGATATGTTTCCTGATGTTTGTTTGGAGATAACTCTTCCCTTCTCTTTGTTCTTTTCTACATTTCAGAAAAGTTCATATGTTTTAATTGCTGTGCTAATTGTTTGTTTGTTTGAACTGAAGTTCACCCATGATAAAGGACATATATTTGTCTCGGTGCATCTGGCAAATGAAGTGAGGGGTCCACCTGATCTTATGGATGAAGTTCTAAGACAAGGCTTGAATTTAGTTGGAGACCTCTCAAACAAAACTTATAATACATTGAGTGGCTTTCCTGTGGTTGATAGAAGGAAAAGCTGGGAATGTTTCAAAACTTTAAGCAGCACAGCAGTGGAGGAACCTGATATGATAAAATTACTCGTAACAGTTGAGGATACTGGTGTAGGTATTCCATTAGATGCACAAAGTCGCATCTTCACACCTTTTATGCAGGCTGATAGTTCCACTTCTAGAACTTATGGTGGAACTGGAATTGGATTGAGCATTAGCAAACGTCTGGTAGATCTCATGTGTGGGGAGATAGGGTTTGTGAGTGTTCCTGGCGTTGGCAGTACCT
Organism: Fragaria x ananassa; assembly: GCA_034370585.1. NCBI lineage: Eukaryota > Viridiplantae > Streptophyta > Magnoliopsida > Rosales > Rosaceae > Fragaria > Fragaria x ananassa. The sequence goes on from CP139766.1 coordinate 1,623,130, forward strand.
TCTCATTTACTGGGTCATTTGAGAGAGGAAAAACAAGTTCTCTAGATACGAAGTGGGCCCAGTATAAACCAGCTGTGTCAGAATTTCGAGGAATGAGAGCACTGGTAATAGATAAGAGAATCACCCGAACTGAAGTCACGAGATATCATATGCAGAGATTGAGGATAACTGCAGATATTGCATCCAGTCTAGAATCAGCATGTTCTTATCTGTCTAGAACGAGCAAGACCAGGTGAGTTTTACCTTTTCAATTATGGGTTTATTCGTAGAGGAAGTTTCATATACTTCAACAAGAAAACAAAAGAAAGAAATTCATATCCTGAAACAAATCATTGCAGGTAGAAGTTTTTATCATTCTTCTGTAGCATTTTATTATGATAAACATGACACATTTTCTTATGCGATGGACGTAGAAAATTTTGATTAAAAAGAAAATTAATCATTGAGCTCCTTGAAACTGTTGCAAGTTTCCTTGCTTTCTCTTGACTTTGAAACAGAGGAGCCAAAAAGAAATGATGGACAAACTTATTGCTACTAACTAATATTTCTTGGCTTTTCCCCCAAAAAGGGAAACCTCTGTTAATTATATTGGTCGGAAAATAGAAAAGCAAAGAAAAAGTGGTGTAATATCTCATTTTTCTTCTCAAGGCACATCCATCATAAAAGAAAGAGAACCAATATTTTCTTTTCGAAAGTTTGATAAAAAGAGGGTATTTAAATATATAATTTGAGTTCTGTGAAGCTTCTACGAGCAACTATTCAGCATCTGTTTGATATTACTAATGCACTGTTAACTTTCCTGCATGCAGCCTGTCCACATGTTTGGCCATGGTTCTTATCGACAAAGATGTTTGGGATAAAGAAACTGGTCTTACGTTCCATCAGTCAGTTAAAGAGCATAGGCAAAATTGCAGCGTGGGGTCTCCCCTGAACTTTCCGAAGATATTTCTCTTGGCTACCTCCATTAGTGCTACTGAACGTGATGAACTAAAATCTTCTGGTCTTGTAGATAATGTATTGATGAAGCCTCTTCGGTTAAGTGTCTTAATTGCCTGCTTCCAAGAGGCCCTTGTAAGCGATAAAAAGAGGCTTGTGAACATAGAAAAACCATCTCTTGGAAAGTTACTACGAGGCAGGAAGATTTTGGTAGTGGATGACAATGCAGTCAACAGAAGAGTGGCAGAAGGTGCTTTAAAGAAATATGGAGCAATTGTCACCTGTGTCGATAGTGGAAAGACTGCTTTAGACATGCTTAAGCCACCTCACAACTTTGACGCTTGCTTTATGGACCTCCAAATGCCAGAAATGGACGGGTAATCAATCTGCTTGGTATCTGTTTTCTAATTTGTGTTTTATATTTGAATACAAATGAATAAAAGGTTACATCTTACATACTTAAGGATACTAGGAAAGGTTTACCACCCTTGTTTTATAGAACACCTGATTGCAGCCTCAGTTGGATTCATCAAGGCCAAATGTCAGATTGTGAATGACTTGGCAGCACAATTTATTGTATACTGGTTGATTTGCTTACTGCTTAGGCATTTCTTATATGTCAGTTCTTCGAGTTTAGCAAGTGTAGAGGTCTGATTTTTTTATTTTTTGAAATCGGAGGTCTGAAATTTTACATATATACTATCTTGTTCATTTTCATATATAGGAAAGATCAGGGAGAACTTTAGGTATTGTGCAAATTTCTTCCATTCTATATTCCTCCTTTTAGAGTACTGATTGCGGTTTTAATACTGTCTTTATTATACAGGTTCCAAACAACTCGTCGAATCCGATGTATGGAGAATGAAGTAAAGGAGAAAATTGCATCTGGGGAAGCACCAGTCAAGATGTTTGGCGATGTGGAAGATTGGCACACACCAATATTAGCCATGACGGCTGATGTGGTTCAGGCTTCAATTGAAGAGTGCAAGAAGTGTGGGATGGATGAATACGTGTCAAAGCCATTTGAAGAAGAACAATTATATGCAGCAGTAACAAAATTCTTTGAGTCTGGTTAATAGGGAGGACTACTATGAATGTGGTTTTACCGGCAGTCTAGCCCATTGATTTGGATATAATTGGACTAATTGAGACTATGGTCACGTACAAGAGCAACTAGGTAGAAGATTAAGTTGGGTCCGTCACTTCTAACATAACAGGCCTGAGAGTGAGACCTCAATTGAGGTGAAGCAAGTGTGCTTTCTTCTTTAGTCACCCATCTAGGTATATGTACTCACGTAGGTAGATCGTGGATGACTTCCACAGTTCCATGTCAATTAGTTCATGGGCCAAGCTGGTTGAAGCAACACCATTGACATTAACATCAAAACTTGAGGCAAATCATCCCATTGATAATGCAGGATGTCATAATTGATTTCCTAAGCTCTTGAAGTAATATTTATCTCACAAAAGAAATGAAGAGATGAATGCAAGTTTACAATCTTTCTAAAACGTTGTGTAACTGTACGAGTGTCTGACAAACGACAAATGTAGAATGCGTAGTACTCTGGAGTATTGATACTATGAAACTTAGTGGTGTCAAATTAATCGCATCACCGACAACTCCCGACTTCAGTTTACTTCTCTGACATCCTATTTTGCTATAGTAGCACAGCACACAGAGACCAAGCCAACCCCAGACTTCCAAAGAGGATGGAAGTCTATCAGTTGCGATCCACTAGCTACATAATGAATGTCTACCACATATTCGAACCCACTACATCTTTGTACGTTCTAGCAGCTAGATAGAGTACTAGAAACCAGTCAAAGCTCAGCCGCAAATGTTTGTGCGCAGCTAGGTAACCAGAATTGGTACGTCGAATTTGGGAATGCCAAATTGCCAAGTAGCTAGCTATGGTTTTCCGGCCACTTGTTTGTTCTTCTTCTTCCAAGTTCAATGCATGCATGGATTGAGGTGAAAAGGAGTAGAGGGACAACCAATTAAGCCAATACCAAATTCAAACCCACAGGTTTCTCTCCTCGCCTATCTAGCTTATTATCATTTACCTGGAACACCCACAGGTACTATGTTCTTGGTATTTGGAAGCCCTCCACCCTTGAAAAACCACGTATACTAGTTCAAGATAAGAAACGTCACTCCAAAGTCCAAATGAAGTCAAAACAACTAAAATGAGCTGCAACGTATTATAATGATACTTCTATGTTCTAAGATATTCTAAATGTGTGTCTTGGCCTTATGTCATCAAGATATGTAGTTAGAATATGACTATGTATTCCTTATCATTACCATATTGGTACATTGTAATCATCTATATAAAAGGCTCATATCAATGAATAAGATGATGATTCTCTATTCTCTTAATAGATCTTTTTGTCTCTACTGTTTATACTTCATCATTTTAGTCTTTTTATTTATTTTATAATGAATTTCTTACATCATATTAATAGAGAAATCATTCATCCGTCCTGGATCACCACCGGTCAAGCTGACATGGTGGTCTCAGCCAATAAACGCATGACACGTGTTCTATTGCTGAGGTGATAGGATTCTGTCTGACGTGTAACGGCTCCGTTTTCTCCCATTTAGGGTTATCATTCAAAGAAATTTAGGATCGCGATACTGTTCTGCTCAATAGACGTGGGTTTAGGTTAAGTGATTAACAATCTTTGACGCTTCAGTTCTTAAACGGTAGGTAACGGAGCCGTCAAACGTCAGACATAATCTTAATATTGAGTAATTGTTCCATGTACCTAAAACACCACGTGATACTGTTATATGGTGTTTCTAACCGATAATTTCCTTTTGTTACTTTAGCAGCTAGACATGTGTCGTGCGCTCATTTATCTTGACCATCATGCCATCATGTCACATTGACCTATGGGGACCGATGAATAATTCCTCTATAATTTCTTCCTTCCCTCCCTATTGGGTTACAATTATTTGACCTCCTGCTCTTTCTGTCCCTATTGGCTTCAGTTCTGCACCACCAACAGAGCAATTGAGCAGCTAGGGCAGTGAAATTTACACTCCCTAATTTACAATGAATGAGATAAAGATCGAGAAGATAGAGAGCCTGCCGGCGAGGCAGGTGACGTTTTCGAAGAGGAGAAAAGGGCTGTTCAAGAAAGCCGGAGAGTCATCAGTTCTTTGCGACGCTAAGGTTGCTGTCATTGTTTTCTCTTCTACTGACAAGCTCTATGAGTTATCCAGATCCAGCACGAAGGATATTATTGCAAGGTACAAACAGTGCACTAAAGATGATGGAGTAGAGGAGTCAGCTGATGAGTGCATGATGAGGTTGAATGTGGAGCTTGCGGAAAAGATCCGCGAGCTAAGGCATATGGAGGGGAAGGATCTAGAAGAGCTGGATATAGATGAGTTGCAGAGATTGGAGAACATGATTGAAGGAGGACTTAGCCGCGTAGTTGAAACTAAGGATCAGAGGATTATGAGTCAGATTCAGGCACTTGAAACAAAAGGAGCAGAGTTGGCTGAAGAAAACAACCTGTTAATAAGGCAGAGCTTAGGAACGCTGCTATATATGGAGTCGTCGGGGATCTCAACTGATGATGATGAACAAGGTATGGCATCAGAATCTTGCACAATTTCCACCAGCTGCTTCACTACTGGCTCTTCCACTTCGTCCACAGATGACTCCTCCTCCTCCTCTGAGAACACCTTGTCTCTCAAACTCGGGCTTCCTCGGAGCTAAAACAGGAAGGGCCATGTCATCTGATGTTGACCTATCCAGTGCAACACAGCTATTTTCTATCCAGGAGTACTTTTCAGTGTGATTTTCAGTGTGATGAAATAATTGTTTGGCTTGTATAAAAACTGCTTTTACTCTTCGTATTCTCTAATAATTTTACTTATCAGGTGATGAAATAATTGTTTGGCTTGTATAAAAACTGTATTCTCTAATAATTTTACTTATCAGGTGATGCAATAATTGTTTGGCTTGTATAAAAACTGCTTTTACTCTTCGTATAACAGACACTCAACAATGTTTTTGGTTACAGTCGCGAGGCTTCATAACACCATTAAAGAATCATCATTAACAACTGCGTATCGATTACAGGCAGGTGCCAAATACCTGAGAGTCAGATTCCCACGAAGTTTAACTGGTCACTTAAATGATAAGAATTAGGTAAAATATTATATAGTCCTTATGGTTTAAAGTCGACATATGTTCAGTCATTGTGGTTTTACTTTAATCTGATTTGGTCCTTAAAGTCACGATTTTTCATCTAAATGGTCATTCTATCAATTTTTTCAGTTAAATGGCTGACGTAGCTCTTAAAAATTATAATGTCGTCTTTAACGGTCACGTCAGTATTGTAACAAAAAAAATTGACGAAATGACCATTTGGATTTTGGATGAAAAATCGTGACTTTAAGAACCATTCAGATTAAAATAAAACTATAAGGACTGAACATATGTTGACTTTAAACCACAAAGACTGAACAAGTTTCAATTCATCATGAGAATTTGTTCAAAATCCAAAGAACTCTCACATCGTCCATCTCATTTCTTGAACCTTGTAAATGACAAAAAAATTTCTCTACGCACCAAGGTGCAAGTGAACCGAGTAACTAATATGCAATATTTTAATCTGGTCATCCACGTCGCTTTATCATGCATGTATTCTAATACTGTTAACAAAATTGAAACCCAAAAAAATAGTCTGGTGTTTCCAACACAAGAGGTGAGGACCTAAGGTTGAATAAGATATACTCTTATTATGAGCGCTTAATTTGATTAGATCAAAAATAAAATTAAATGAATGAATTTAAGGTTTATAGTCTTCATTCGATATTCGCATACGGCGATTTAAAGACTTGCAAATTAATAGTGTAAACACATCTTGATGCGTAGAATCCGCTCCGTTGAGTACACTCCACGAAATTGAATGGAGAATTGAATGGAGTTCTGGCTAGTTCACTGCAATAATTCAGACGCTTGTGTACCTTCTAAGTTGTCTAGTTCTTTCCAGTTTCCATTATTGGACTTGGTGTGTAGGATGTGTCAAATTTTAAGTGGTGCATGCTTAACAGTTTTTAACATTCCATCACCTAATTTTATGATTTACATCCAGTATACCAACAAAAGTTGTAAATATCCTTACCCTCATTGTTGTTGCAACTATTTATTGACTTTTCATACAATACATTTTGGGTTCTTCTTTTACTATTACCATACGATTGAAAACTCTTTAAGAGACTTTTACTATTACCATAAGTATGTACAAGTATTGTTGTGATTTCTTATACACTCAAGCTTTGAGACTTTCTAAAAGAGACATTCTTAAAATGTTTGTATTTTTCTTTAAGAGAAGACAAAAGGCTATATTAAATGACAACTGAGGAATGATAACTAAGGAGTATATGGTGAAAACAATAAAGCATAGCAAAATGCACAGATGACACATATATAATGGGAAAACAATAAAAGATAATAAGATGCAAAAACACATTTATTTTGAGCAATAACCAAGATGTGACTTGATGATGAACGACATCGCTGCATTACATATTTCACGAAAACAATATAAAGGTAAGGTAATTGTAACCGTAACCGTGATCGTAATCGTAAAGATAATTGGGATGTTGCTCGTGAACAATCTAGAAAAACATTGCAATAATACCTCGTACTATTGATAATTTGATATCACATCCACTTCTCACATCTACAGTTACTTTATAATCTGTTTCCACGTCTCGTGTGGGGACTCTAATGCCTACTCCCCTCCCCCGTCGACGAGCTGGAGTTGGAAGAGCTGCTTGACTTTCTCTTGGGCTCGCTACTCATGGGTTCTTCTTCGGTAACGGGTTCGGGTTTCGGGTTGAGGCAGCTTGAAACAGGGGAAATGGACTCGGATTCGGATATGGAGTACTCGGACTTGATGATGGGTTGGAAGTAAGAGAGGTCTGATGGGGTTTGGTCGAAGTTGAGATTGGTGATGAAGTTGTCTATAAAGATGAAGTCTCCTAAGAGATGTTGGCGAATGAGCTCCAGAGAGCTCCAGAGTTGACTCATCTTGCTCTTGGGTTGCCCACCTCCACCGGCAGGCAGAATCGTTCATGGAGAGAGAATTGTTCGCGGAGGGGGAATAGTTCGCAGAGGGAGAATAGTTCGCAGAGGGAGAATTACCGAGAGTCATGCACAACACGCGCCAAAACTTCTCCACCCGTTGTTTGACACGTGATCCAGACAGCCACAGTACTTAAGGTAGTGCGTACATTTCAGAACACACCTTGTTTCCAAACCAATGATGTTGTACGTGTATGAGTTGTATATATTATATCTTCAAACACGTGAAGCCGCTTTACCCTATAGACCTATATTGTCTTCTATCTTCTTCTCTGTTGGTAATAAACTAGCCCAAACTTAAGGAGTGATGAGTGAGAATGATTGATGCATTTCTTTCTCCCTATTTGAAGGAAACAAACTATATACAATACCTTTCAGAAAAAAGAAAAAAAAGAAAAAAACTATATACAATAAAGTTTAATCCTTCTCTTAGAAAAACTAAAACAGGGGCTGGTTTTGAATATAAATGTCCTGCACCATGTTTTCCAATTCTCTTCCTTTATATATACACCTATGCACATGAACACTTCAGGGCTTAAAAACACAGACAAATTAAAGAGATCTGCTTGAGGAATCAAATTGAGAGAGAGGGAGAGAAATGAAGAAGTGTGAGCTGTGTGACTCTGTGGCAAAGATGTACTGTGAATCAGATCAAGCTAGTCTATGTTGGGATTGTGATATCAAGGTTCATGGTGCAAACTTCTTGGTGGCCAAGCATTCAAGGACTCTGCTATGCCATGTCTGTCAATCTCTAACTCCATGGAATGCCTGTGGACCCAAGCTTGGTCCTAAAACTGTTTCAGTCTGTGAGAATTGTGTTTCAAACAAGGAGTCCAGAAATGAAGAAGACGAAGAATGTGATGATGATGAAGATGGAGAAGAAGAAGAAGAAAATAGCATTGGAGAAGATGATGATGATCATGATGGTGTTGAAAATGGCGCTAATGATAATGATGGTGGTAATGCTGCTGATGATGAAGGGAATCAAGTTGTTCCATGGCCATCTAGCTCCTCTACTCCACCAGACTCAAGTTCTTTAAGTGATGAAGAATGTTGCCATGAAAGCTTGTCAAGATCAAGATCATCATATCCATGTAAGCGCAGGAGCTACAATGCACACCAAGTACGCGATTTCTTCATCTAAAGATCTTGCAGATCATGTATCTCCTTCTCCGATCATCTTTAATAACAGAAAGATGAGAACTGCTGCAGTACTGGAACCGATATCTTGAAAAGTTCGACCCAGAATGATTGAAGGAAGCAACAAGTGAATGAACACTTTACTAAGGTTAATTTTCTTTGTCTTTAAGTCATTGTAAGCTTTTAACTTCCATTTCATTTAGATCCTTACAATCCTACTCAGTTCCCACAATTTCATCTTTTCAGCAAATCATCATCTGTATAAATGGCATATTGCTTTGCTTTTGTTTGATTATTGTACTTAACATTAGCCTTTGGTGGTATCAATGGGTGGCGGAACTCAATCTAGACCACCCCGTTTGAGATTAGTGCAGAAATCAAAGTCCTGCAACTAGCAAACTCTGTAAGAAATCCATTAGTGCTCATTTTCCTCCACTTACGGATTAAGTGATCAGTGACAACAAGTGGGGTCTCAGAAAATAAAACTAGCAGAAATTAAGTTCTGGTCCATGGTGGTAACAGTGTTCATTGTTTCATACTTTCATATGCATGAAAGCCACCAGCTAACTGTCCAGCAATTTGGCAAGTAGAATGATTTGACATTATAAGTAATGGCTCCCTACTTCACTTAGTCTACCATGTTGGGCTGAGATTTAAGATGTTTCAAAGATATGAGTAATAGATAAGTCATATAGTATTGTCTATACTCAACAGAATGTGGCGTTGATTGATGTACTTTGATTATTATAAGGGGAGTATTGGATCAAACTGGGGAGGTTTGTTTCAAGCAGGTTGCTACTAGATTCAGTGAGGGAGGATTGTTTAAAAAAGCCTAAGGATGGGAGGTGGGGGGCTCTTGGGACATGTTCACGTGCCTACCATAACTCTATGAATTAGTATAATCATTTACTTGCAAATTGATTAGTGATGAATAAGAAAGCTACTTATAAACTAACATTAAGCCTTGATGGAAGGAATCAAGAAAATTGTGGTGTGAAATTGTTTGCTTGTAGAGGGGAGACCATGATTTATGTGTCTGTGGTGCATCCAATTGAAAATTTCAGCACCTGTGGAGATGTGAGAGATTTGGATTCTTGTTTCCCCAAAACTAAGGTCTGCACTGTTTTTGATCTATATGTTGTGTGCCAGCCATGAATTGAGATCTTCCTGTCTGTCAGCCCATCTGGAACTTGGAATTGTGACCACTTATATATATGCCCATGTTTTACATGGACAAAGCTAAAGCCTTTTGTTCTCTATCTAAACTTACAAGAATGACAGTCTTTCTGCATTTTGCTAATATGATTTGCCAAAACAATTTAATCTTAACATCAGGGACTATAAAGCTCTCAAAGTATTACGATTAGGCAATCTTCATAGACCCAACTTATCAATTGTTATCATAAGATCAGAACCATCTACTTCATTTGCATTTTATATACTCAGAAAGGTGAAAAGGAACAAGATTGAAATTGAAATCATCCATTATTCATCAACATCCCCGAGCTTCATAAACATATGGCAACGCCGTGAAAAAGCGGTTGAAACAAAGATCCGTAGACTCGGTTACTGCCAAACTTTTCCATACAACATGACAGACATGATTACACACGAACCAGGAGTACTTGATAAACATCCGAATGCGCTTCACCATCTCTATCTTTTCAACGAACCTTATCCGTATCTGCAAGGCATGAAATATGAAATGCACCATGAAGCTTCAACACAATCATTGATAAAAGGTTTATATGGGTAATTGGGTATGACAATTGACAACAAGGGTTTTTTTTTTTTCCTTTGAATTGTTGCGATTTGGATGGTTTCAGTGAAGGAAATGGTTCCAAAAATAAGATCCCCAAGAACTATGACTCGAAGTATAGTACATTGTGTTTTGTAAACATGACAGAAATATTAGCATATATCCAGATTGCTGGGATGAACATGTATGATCTACACATTTCATCATTCTGCTTACAGAACCTACCAGGGCAAAGGAGGTTGACAGGTTTGCTGAAATGAAAATATCTACCTTTAAATCACAATAAAAATACATAGAATGTACTGGGTAGGATTCAATCACTCATCAAACACTTACCTAACATCAACATGATTCATAAATCTCTTGTGCAGTGATTCTTACATCTTTAGTTTCTAGCAGAACAAACACATCATAGAGGAGACTTTAAATTGCTACCCACATAACAGCACGGAAAGTAGTGCAAGTTACACATTTATATCTACCTTGGGATACTTAAAACAACTATTTCCATGTTAATTTATTGCACTTGTACACTAACTTATTTGGAGCACCTTATACTTTGTTTTATTCTGGCAACGACATATAAGTTCTGTCATTTGTAGTTGGAATGTTTTTTTTTTTGGTAGTTGGAATATTGAATAACAGGAATGTTGGTTACCAAAAGGGTAGTTTGTTGCAGCAGTAAACACACCATCCAAACTACTGTTTGAGCAAACAGACTTGTCAATATTCAAGATACCAAGAAAAAAGAAGGAAAAGAAAAAGGAATGCCAAGCCAACTCTGCCTACTTGCTGTGCCTAAGGTGCATGACCCCCACGTTTAACTTACTTCCCAAAACACGAAACCACCCTTTAACTCCATCTAACAGAACTAGAGTGTAACCGAGGCTTTCTAGATTAGTAAACGTGAACTAGGATCAAATCCAATGCACCGTCACTAACAATCAAATGCTGAGTGAACTATACCTCCAAGCACCAAACTTCAATCAAATTTTCACCATAATCAACTAATACTAAATCATATACTATGCATATGAATGCTGACCTTTATCGGGCTCCTCCTCATGAACCTTTACGCTGTTGTCGTCTCCGTCCTCGTCATCAGAGAATCTAACGACGATGACCGGACAGACGCAGTGGTGCACACAGTAGTCACTAACACTGCCGAGCCTAGCATTGGAGCTCCGCCGCGTGGCTCCGAAGCCCCGGCTGCCCATAATGACGGCGATCAGACCAAGCCGCTCGACCTCCAAGCAGAGCCGCTCCTTCAAGTCGTGATCCTTCACGATGTGGATCTTGAACGGGATCTTGGCCTCGCCGAGAGGCTTGGCGAGGTCGTTGGCTTTGGTGACGGTGAAGCGGTCGAAATCGGACTCGAGTTTCTGCTGGGAGGCTTCGTCGGAAGGGACGGAGACGTCGGTGGCGCCCCAGTCGGCGCCGTAGAGGACCGAGGTGGGGCGGACGTGGAGGAGGACGACGGCGTCGCCGGGGCGGAGGTAGTTCTGGATGGCCCAGGTGACGGCGAAGGCGCTCTCGTCGCTGAGGTCGACGGCGATGCCGATGCGGCGCCGGGCGCCGGAGGTGGGAGGGAAGCGCGGGGAGGTGGGTTGGACGACGATCGCGGAGGCGGAGTGGTGGCGCTCTGGTTCTGAAGATGATGGACTCTTTATCGGAGAAGCCATCGAGGTTTGGTTTGATTGAGAGAGAGAGAGAGAGAAGGAAGCTGAGGTTTTTGGGTGACAGTGAGGAAGAAGAAGACTGTCAATGTCACAGGATCACTGTGCAGGTGAAAATGTTCAAGCTTAGTTTTTTTTTTGATAATCATTATCCAAAAAATAATGAGAATCAGGTAATCTCTGTTAATAAAGTCAGAAAGAAACTAGTGACATAGTAGCATCACTTTTTATAGGTCGAAGCTTCGAACGTCTCATCATCCAAAGTAATCCTCTCCGACAACAGTGTATATGATGATAAAAGAAATTATAATTAATTACTGTTGAATATAAATTAAAATATTATTTTAAAATTAAGTTGTTTTATTTTCTATTTTTAAATTTACTGATTGAACTAGATATTTTTTTTATAGAACTAATGCATTTGAAGGTATATGTCGTACGATCGATAGTGTTGTAGCTAGGATAGATTAGTACAAATCGATACATGCACAAGAAAAGATCTATATGAAGTTACAAGTCATGTTTCTCTTATGACCATGATTATTGGCATGAAAGTGTTATATTTGAGGATGAACGAAGGTAGACATGTCGATGAAATTTAAGATTTGAATATCTACCATAAATTAAGAAAAGTACAAATATATGAATCATGATTGATGATATATAATTAGATTTTTCTTTATGAATATGAGATATTAGAAAGAATTGAATTAAATGTTAAAGAGGATGACCAAAATCATCTGAATTTTACTGGTTGGAGTTGATTCAATATAGTTTGGAGTTTCGCTGAAATCGTAATTGCATCACCTAATTTTGGTATTTGTGATCGAGTCTTGGTCACTTGGCAGATGAGGGATCCAACATATTTATATGGATGACAACAATAGTGACATAACTTTCTAGATCAAGTATATTTTTGTAAATTGGTCAGAATCGGTGGTCGTTGAGGACCCTTAAGTTGATGACTTGTTGAGGACTTTTCGGCTTATCCCACATTTCGATCTTATATCCACATCTTGACTATTCAATTTATAAGTATTTATGAGTAGATAATTTCTCCAAATTTTAAGCTATATTGAAAATTGTTAAGACATTCATAAGTGTGATTTATCAATTATGAACTTAAACGGTTCATGTTTGACAAATTTGGTTCGTCTATTAATTTGATCTAGTTTGTTAGATTAACGAACACTAATTTAACTGAAAATTTGTAAAAATGATATACTCATATAAACCTAAAAACTGAATAAATGAGATGTCAAAATATGATCGAAAAATTAATTTTTTAAATCATAAACTGAAAAGTCCTTACTAAGAGGATTCCGTATTTGTGTTTATGCCAGAAATTAATAACTATCAACTATATCAGCTATGTATCGTAGTTGTTTTTATTGGCTCGAATCTATTTCCAAATCGAATCCCGTACGTGGCCCAACCTATATATACATAACGGGTCGGCTGCTTCCGCAATCAACATCTGCATCTGTCTCTCTTTCAAAATCCCCAAATTGCAATCCCCAAAAATCAAAGACCTGCAGACTCCCCAAATCCCTTAAATCATCGTCATATTCGTCTCTGAGAGACACCAAACATGCCTCAGAGACACTCGAAGAACAACAACGACCTCGCGTTCTTCACATACGACGAGAAGCGGAAGCTCGGTTATGGGACCCAGAGGGAGAGACTCGGCAGAGACTCCATTAAACCCTTCGATGCTTGTTGCCTCTGCTTGAAGCCCTTCATCGACCCCATGAGCTGCCAGAAAGGCCATGTCTTCTGCAAGGAATGCATTCTCGAATGCTTGCTTTCTCAGAAGAAAGACATCCATAGGTACCCTCGATTTTTCCATAGCTGTATAACCCAATTCGTTGTTTGCTTCTATGTGAATTTGAGTTTGCTGAATTGGGTTTGTGGGGTTTCTGCTAATTGGTGGTGGTGTGGTAAAAGATTTGTTCTTTTTGGGAAGCTAAGATTTTAGGGTTTTGGGTGATATGAGTAATCAGTTTGGAGTCTAAAGTTTCCAGCTTTGGTTGAAATTTAGTGGGATTGACTATTTTAGACTGAGATTTTAGGCACAGTTGACTAGAATCCGAGTGAGATTGGTAGAGGCCTCATGCTGCTTTGAAACACAGATTCTAATGTGCTATTTCAATAGGCTCGTAATGTTTTTGGTATATTGAGGTCTTCCCTGAAAAATCTAGCTTTAGGAATCGTGGATAAGTTCAGAGCTTAAGCACCAATTTGTTGTTTGTTATTGTTCAATGTGATCAGGATTTGAATTTAAGTTTGATGTTTTCATTTTTCAAGTAATTTTTTTTTTTTGATGGTCCCTGAGATGATAGATTTCTTATAAATCTGTAGCCTAAAGCTTCCAGGTTTGAGTGAAACGTTATGAGTTTGAGATTTCCATAGAGGTTTAGGCTTTCGAGGATGTTGTACTATTCTAATGGGTTAAGAATGCAGGTTCCTTGAATGCTGATTGTAGTATAACAAAAGCTCGTCCTTGCATGTTTGGTTACTTACTTTGTGTAGCTACTAAAATGGTTGTGGGATATAGATCCCTAATGGATGTTATTCAAATCAATCTGGATTTTTGTTCCAGGTATTCAATCATATTCTCCCTTAATGGTGAATATGGTTACTAAATTAGGTGCAATTCTGTGGATGTTTGGTATTTAGGGGTTCTTGGTGGGTGTTATTGAGAAAGTGAATTATCAAATGGCTTGCCGTTATTGGAAAGCCAGGTTTTGGTAGACTTTCATACGTGTTCTAGTATGTCAGGTCATATCCCTTCTGTGCATGCTATTAGTTATTTTGCAACATTTTGTGTGCTTTCTATGCTGTTATTACCGCCTTCCCTTTGGCAGTCTCATATACAGCTGTTAGGTTACCCACAGACGAAAAGAAGAAACCTTTCCTCAATGCGAGAAACATTCTGCTTGTGATCTAGTTTTATTGATGTACATCAAGAAAAAATTGTAATTGGGGGTTCCTAGTTTTGTAGTTTGGTAAATCTTGATTATATTTTGGTGTCTTAAGGCTAACTATGAAACCAAGCTTGGCTTGAGGATATTGTGTGGTTTATCTGAAGACGTTGCTTTTTCCACTTTCCAGAAAGCAAGTGGCACATAATAGTCAGCAGAAGCAAGAGAAGGAAGATGAAGAAGAGAGGTTAAGGCAACAGAAAGCCAGAGAGCTTGAGTCTTTCGATCAGCAAAACCATGGTGCAGTACCGCACTACAATGATAGAAACCAGGACCAGGATAAGGGTGGGTTTCATGGGGCAAATAGTGTGAAGGTGACTTCTTATGAAGAAGAGGCGCTTCGGACAATGAAGGCATTTTGGCTGCCTTCTGCTACACCAGAAGCTCCTGTTAAAGTGGCTGCTCCCCCTGAATGCACAACCTGTCCAGAAGGTAGCGAGAAACTAAAGCTGAAGTCTCTTTTCCCTATCCATTTCACTGAAGACATAAACGACGAGAAGAAATCAACGCCTCTGGACAAGACATATATCTGTCCAAGCTGCAAGGTTACATTAACAAATACATTGTCACTTGTGGCTCTTAGCTCATGTGGTCATGTCTTCTGTAAGAAGTGTGCTGATAAGTTCATACCTTTAGATAAGGTTTGTCTTGTTTGCAATAAAGGGTGTAAAGAGAGAAACATGGTGAACCTGAAAAAAGGAGGGACCGGCTTCGCTGGCCACGACGATGATCTTGAAGCCAAAGATTTCAAGCATTTGGGGAGCGGTTCAGGTCTCGGGTTAGTGAGACCCGCAGTGAAAACTTGACTTTGAAATTTCTACAGGTCCATGCCTCCGCAGCGACTGTATCTCATCCTTCCTTTTGCATTTGTTGTGGCGTTTTACAGACAAAAACATTAGGAAATCATTATATGTAATTTGATTTGTGCAATACCTACAACATTTGTTGTTGCTTTTGACATTTTCGCTAGTGCTGCATTTCTAAATGAGTTTTTTCTCTTCGATTTTGTTTACCCTTATCTCTCGAAGACCTTTCGGCATGTGGGGTGGTTGGGACCGAGAGAGATTGGATATTAGAAACCCTTTATCGTGTGCTTATCCATATGATGAAGTCCACAACAGCCATGATCCAGCATTATGGCCCCCTCAAGCGTAGAACCGTAGAACAACTATAAGGCTCTGTTTCTGCCTTCTGGTGCATAATGCATTATGGTTTTTGATTAGCCTAATGATAATGCAGATTACAGCTCATGGTACGCTGGGGCTGTGGCTAACTTGCGCTATATGATACCTTATTCTTTGCCTGTCATCATCATTAGACCCATTCTTTATTTCCCTTATCCAATCTAAGATGGATTCCTAATCTTAAAATACAAACGTCTACCCAATTTTATTCGGCGTCTGTCTGTTTTGTGGATAGTAAAGTTTGTTTTCCCTGTCATTATTTAGTATTATCACAAATTTGTTTCTTACAAAAAGAGAATGATCGTTTGGCCGGTTGAAATGACGGGATTAGGGTGTACCGACCATAATTGAGATTCCAAAAGGAATGTATCGTATATGCTAGTATCTGAATCACATTTACTTCTTAACCAGGTATAGTGTTAACTGTTTAAGTTAAAATCGAACGAAATCTAGGTACGTTTTCCTAGTTAGTTTGTTAGATTACTCGTTCTTTTATAACTAAAAAACCAATCAACCCGAACCCTTACCTTTTTTTTGTTAGATAACGATCGAATCTATAGTCCTCGTTATCTTTATAAGACATGTATAGAACTACGTAAGACTTGCCACCTGATTTTATCGTAATACTGATTTCTCTTAACATGTATACAGTAATAATGATGAAATTGTTTGTTTTCTACCAAAATGGTTGGGGTTTGCCATACCAGACAACCAGCGAGTTGAAAATCCCAACAAGCAAAACCAACGTAAAGAATAAACAAGAGAGAGTTCATGAAGACCGTTAATTTGGAAGTTAACCAAATATACCCGTTTATACAACCCCCAAATATACCCGTATACGACCCGACCCGATTCGTAACAGACAATCATCATCCGCCACCAACAAAAAGTTTAAATATTTTCAGAAACCCAAAAAGCTTCTTCATTTCTGAGAGAGAGAGAGAGAGAAACGAAACCCTAAAATTCGTTTCAGGTTTTTTGGGATTTTCTGAGAGCCAAAAAAAACAATGGGGGATTTGGAGAAGCAGCAGCTGAACAAGGACGAGGCGGCGGAGGAGACGGAGAGGCTTGTCGACGGCGGCGGAGGAATGGCGGTGTTGGATTTCGACATGCTCTGCTCCACCGTTGCCTTACAGACCCAGGGCAAGTCCGCCGCCAAGTTTCAGAGCTTCGACGGCGGAGACGAAGCTGAGGCTGCGGATTTGGGCGGCGTGTTTAGGATGTGGGAGGGTGAGCTCCTCGATTGCTTCGAAGATCGCCGCGTCGCTCTCGAATCGGCTTGGTCAGTTTTCTCTCTCTTTTCTCTGATGAATTTCTCGCCGGAATTCGACTTTTTCCGGTGAAAGTATTGATTTTGGAATTGAGAGTGTTGCTATTTTTGGTTGATTAGAATTGGTCAAAAGAAATTGGAAGAAAAAAGGTCAATACTTTTGTGGATTGAATAGGAAGGCTCATTGACTTGATACTTGACTAAATAGTTGGACTCTTTGTGGAATCCGGTTGGACATTTTGAGAATGAGAATTGTTTGACTGTGTTGTTTACTAACAGTGTGATTGATGATACTGCAGCTGTCCGTGCTATACATTTGGGAAGAACATGAGGCGAGCTGGGTTTGGTCCTTGCTTTTTACAGGTTTGTTCTTTTCCGTTCTCGTCCTTTTGTGAAGTGACCAAAGTCGAAATCTTTGAGTTGTAAGTTCTGGAGTTGAGGAAAGATTGTACCGAGTTGAATAAGCTTTAGTGACAGGTTCTTCCATTGAAGGAGATTGTTTAGATAGATTTTGAATATTGGTATATTGTTTTGCAGGGATCTCTTCATTTAATTCTTGTCGCCAGCATCCTTCTCAACTGCATTGCCTTTATTATCACCAAGAAGCGCTGCTTTGTATATCTGGTGGTTGCTTTCACCATTACACTAGGGACGTATTTGGGGTACTTCCGTACACAGATAAGAAACAAATTTAACATAAGGGTAAGCACAACTCCCTCTTTGTCTGTCGTTGTGTTCATTGCTTGCTAGCAATCATGTTTGGTCTAACTGTCTAACATTAGTAATTTCGTTATATTCATCATGTCTTCTCTCCTTAACTCATATATTAGGGTGTAAATCAATGAACTTCAGTGGTTGTTAGGCATTTGAAAGCTACATTAGCTGTAGAAAATAATGATAATGTGGGAGAATATGCTGTATGATATAAACCAATGTGGTGATCATCTTGGAAAGTATATCATGAATCCATTAATAGTTCCAAGTCCATTTGAACTGCCTAATCATGTAGTTTTTCTGGTATGTAAAATGTTCTATTGTCATTTTGGTACTCTGTTAGGAGCTTTTGCTATGTTCGAATGTTGGTATTATTCTGATTGTTGTCTTTTATGGTTACTCCTGAACTAACAAACATTCTTTGTTAATGTTATTCTTTCCAGGGTAATGAGAGTTCTGTGGATGATTGCCTCTACCACCTTGTCTGTCCATGCTGCACATTATCTCAGGTATTATCTCTTCTCCGACCCATACACTCTGGATAGGTTCCAAAAGTTAAAGGTAGATGTTGGCATAAAGTTTGGCAAGCTTCTTATTCTTGGAAGCTCATAAATAGTATTATTGTTTTGTGAGCAGGAAGCCAGAACATTAGAGATGAACAATGTCCAAGATGGCACCTGGCACGGTAGGGGAGATACAATATATATAGGCAGCCTTGGAGAAGGAGGAAAATCTTTCTTTGAGCTCCAACCGCCTACTCTTGTGTCAATCAAGTCTCCTGACCTCTGCAACACGCAAAAAAGTCCAGCTGCTAGTACATATTCATGAGTTCAGCAAGCTGGTCATTGACCCTCCATTGAGAAATTGACCAGAGTATCATTCAAAGTTGAATATCCCCATTTGGTTCCCCAAGGAAGGGAAATAATCAACCATGGAGTCCAAACTTTTTTCCATTCAAGATTTGCTGTAGTTGTGATTGGGAACTAGAGCTTGAGTTCGCTCCTCCACCTGGTGATTGCATGCGGAGTTTCCAGAGATGGAAGGCGATCTACTCTTAAGATATGGGATGAGTAACTATGTATTTGTACATACATGTGGGTTTTTTAGGATAGACCCGAGTTCTGTAGACTTGTGTTGTTGTAGAACATGTTATGACCAATACGTTATCATATCCTTTATTCAATGAAATGATAAATATTCCTCATCTTATGCTCTCTGCTTTGTGTCCTTTGGGATTGAATAGCATCTATTCGGATTTTGATACGTGTGAATCAGCATCTATTGGAATTCAGTACCGCAAAGCCTCGATTGTCTTGGTTACTTTCTTATACACTACAGATGGCTGGATGTCTCCACAAAATGCATTGCTAGAGGATTTCATGGTTCAATCACGCTTTCATCTGGGTTGGGAGTTTGGAAGGAGAGTGCTTATATTGCAGCAAAGAATGTAGCAAGTAGCAACTGGGCTGACTTTCCAGTAAGGTGCATGTTTAGTGCATAATTACATGCTTAATTATATTAAGAAGATCATACGATATCTCAACATGTGATACGCACCCATCGTTGATTTTCTACCTCGTTGAAAAAACATGAAACTCTTCCTCAAATGGCCACTAAAATATGACTGGAAATGATTAATACTAATCTGTTTAAACAATGCAACATCATCCTGTTCATCTCCAGCTTAAACAATGCAAATGCAGAACTGCATGTCCAATAGTCAGTCTCTGTTAACTCTAGCTTCTGAGTGCGTCAAGTTTAATATACTACTATGCTGCATGTTGAGTGTGGACTTAGATTTTATATATGCAAGTAGTGGCCATCGATTCCTCGTGTTTTAGAATTATGAGTCTGTCAAATTCTATTTTGATGTACTGTTTGTCATTACATATAATTAGTATCTTTGTAGACTTGTGTATATTATAACCAAAAGGAAATGTGTTAAACGGATGATAGGAAAATCTAGACAAAAAAAGTGTAAACATGTAAAATTTAACAAAATAATTAGGTTTATAAGTGATGGCTTGCAAGAAATTAGGCGAGGCGAACCGCACTTCGCATAGAAATAAATGAAGGCGAGGCGGACTGAACTTCGCATAGAAATAAATGAAGGCGAGGCGAACCGGACTTCGCGAGGCGAAACGGACTTCGCGAGGTGAACCGCACTTCGTGAGGCGAACCGCACTTCGCGAGGCGAAAAAGACTTGGCGAGGCGAAATAGACTTGGCGAGGCGAACAAGACTTGACGAGGCGAAATAGACTTGGCGAGGTGAACAAGACTTCGCGAGGCGAACTGGATTTCGCGAAGCGAACTAGACTTCGCCGGGCGAAACGGACTTCGCGTAGATTTACATGAAGGCGAAGCGAAATGGCTCCGCGCACGTGGATTTACATGAAGGCGAGGCGAGATGGCCTCGCGCGGGGGAATCCGCGAAGTGGAATCAGAAATCACTGCTTCCTTGGAAATCAAGGTTCCTCGCGAGATACTTTCCATATCCGCAAGGTGGCTCGTCCCTTACTAATGATCTTGATCAAAACAGGACATTAATCCAAAGCGATCTGGGCATATCTAAATCTTAAGATTTGATTGATCTGATTGTGTTAAAATCAGTAAGTAAATCAATCAGTCAAGATTCATTGATTCGATTAAAGAAATATTATTGATTCAGAATCTTCATTACTTGCCTTAAGTGGAGGCATGTTAACACTATAAATACCTTCTCTCATACCAAAAGGAAAGGGCATAAACAGAAGCAGCAGACTAGAGAGAGAGAGAGAGAGAGAGAGAGAAAAAAATCTATCTCGCGAGCTCAGAAGTCTCCCCAAAATCCTTGAAGAACTATTAAGCTCACAGCTAGTTCTTCACAAAATCCTTGAAGAACTATCAAGCTCCCTAAACAGCTAGTTCTTCATCAAATTCAAATCCAAATCCTAAACCCTTGAAGAACTATCAAGCTCCTTAAACAGCCAGTTCTTCATCAAATCCAAATCTCAAATACTTGTTAGGTGATCAAACTCGTGTAACCCTCAAGAATAAGTGCTTGTCACCCTTGAATTAAACCTAAATTTGGAGATAGAATCAGAGGAGTTCACAAAGATTGTAACCCGCATTCTCATTGATTAAATTAAATTATTCTTTGTACACGTGTTGTTCTGTCATTTGTTGCAGATATTTTCGTGTTTACAAAAAGTTTTGGAGAAAATAAAAGTCATACAAGAAAAACATCTACTATGGCCAAGACATAAATAGTTTCGTTGACAAAAGCTCATTGATTATAGTCATCTTAAAAACATTTTGCACTTCATCAAGAAAAATAGGCTTCTTACGTAACTATATAATGAAAAGAGATAGATTGTGTGTCACGTTGGTACATAAATTTTGTTAAACATTTTGTGAATGAGCGTATATATCAAGGTTTCATATGTATACACTATACATCAAAATGAGCTTGCATGCTCTTGTTGACTAAAGCTACTAAGGAAGTTCATCAAGCTCAACTGCTGAACAACTTTGACCACTGTTCATGCACCCAGAAAATGACCACTTATGCATTGAAAAGAAAATACCTCAGGCATAAAATGGAGAAAAATCCAACATATTTTCCTCACGTTGATCGCCCCAAATATTCTTTTCCATGTAATTCTCTGAAGTTATTGTGATTAGTAATGATATAAGTAAATAGGTTAACCCATCCTTGCATTTCAAATTAATACTCCTATCAGACTATCAGAGTCTTAGTTAATTACATCTCTGTTTTCTTACATGTACGACTTAATTATGTGATAGCTACCTTGATTGACTTTGCATTGTTTGCTTCTAAAGCCAAATATAAATTCCCAGCTTACAAACTTGGGATTCTTTAAAGTAAATATTTGGAAGGGACCCTTTTCTTGAATAAGAATGCTTAGTCTTTGAAAAGCTTCCCATTTATGGGAGAATTTAGACTTTCCAACACGTTTAATACAGGATTTGTGATCATTTAGCTAGGCAATGTTGACATAACAATGAGCACTTGAAACTCTGAGACAGATATTTCTGTGGGAAAATGGTGAGGCGTAGTACTCAGCAGTGTGATGAGAAGAGATTGAAGAAAGGGCCATGGAGTCCTGATGAGGATCACAAGTTGGTAGCATACATTCAAAGATATGGTATTTGGAATTGGAGTCAGATGCCTAAACCTGCTGGTAAGTAAACTGCACAACTTCATTTTTTTGGTTACTTTCTCTTTGTTTCTGGCATTTACATTTTGCTGTCAATGAGGAATATTATGCTTGCTTGGAACTCAAGTACTGACCTTGTCTTTCCTCTGCCTCAATTATATTAGGTCTGGTGAGATCTGGGAAAAGTTGTAGACTTCGTTGGGTGAATTACTTGAGGCCGGATATTAAGCGTGGAAACTTCAGCAGGGAAGAAGAGGAAACCATAATCAAGTTGCAACAGAAAATTGGAAATAGGTAATTACTAGAAATCCAATTTGTATATGCAAAACTATTTGGGAGGAACTAGGAACCAGTGTTATAACCTATTAGTCAAGTAACTTATTATGTATGGAGGTAAAAGCAATTTACCAAGCATTTGAGTTATATTGTTTATGCTATATTTTCTACACAAGAATTGATGAGATTGATATATCTTCATGTTTGTGTGTTCAAGATGGTCTGTTATTGCAGCAAAACTTCCTGGAAGGACAGACAATGAGATCAAGAATTACTGGCACACCCACTTGAAAAAGCGCCTCAACAATGACAAGTCCAACAGAGTGGAGAATACTTCATCTGAAACTGAAACCTTTCTTCTTGATGAGGAAGCTCCAAAAGCATCACTGTTGGAAACTTCAAGAGAAAACTTATCTCCATCAAGTTCTGGTATTGCTGATGAAATTGATCACAAACCCCAGATTACAGAACAGCAAAGTATTTGTGATACATTTGGTGAACTTCAAAGTTTTTGGACACATTCTCAAGTGACATCAACAGCGGTGGAAGATTCCGAGGCTATGTTTGTAGATTCTGCTGGACTTACATTGTCGACTGCTGCTGATCAAGTGTGGCTGCAGCAAGAGCCAATATTTCCATGTAGTTCATATAGTGATGATGCTCATGTTCTTATGAGTGATTATTGGGTCACTTTATCAGTACAATCTGATGAAACAAATGGAATGTGATGATACTCTCTTTGTCACTGGAACTTTAACTTGATCTGAGCTGGTAGGAATGTGTTTACATGTGCATGATTACATTGCATAAAAAAAAAATTGAAATAGTAGAATGGTGTTTTTGTTTTATAAAGGAGGGTATTTTAGAATACTTCCTGATAGTCGCATATTTGTGCGACTTTTATCATGCTAATTATTCCTATTACTTAGTTATTTTGTTATGTTTTCTTGTTTTTAATTGACTTTATTTGTTTTTAGGTATTTTGAAATCAAACAAAGAAAATGAGATAATTGAGCTTAATAAGAATTCCTCGGTCCTAGTTGGATAAGGGGATGGATGAGAGACCTAGGGTGAATGGACCTATTTAAAAAGAAAAAAGAAAAAAGCTGAGAACAGAAGGGAGGAACGGAAGAGAGCACAGAGGAGAAGAAAAGAAAGAGGAGAAAAGAAAGAGAAAAGAGGGAGAGAAGAAAAGAGGAACCAGGGAGAATTCAACCAGTCTCTGAGCCAATCAAGTTTTTCTTCTCCACCTTTAGTTCATCTTCCATGGATTCTCTAATGTTTTTATTCAAGACTATGTGTAACTAAACTCATTGATAGTTAGGGGCTGATCAAAGCCCTAGATATGTTTTCGATTTTGAACCCCAATTGATTTATATAATTTTAGATGAGAATTTCTTCACTGATTGTTCATTGATAATTCTATTGCTTGTTTCATTGGGTCGACACTTTGATGCATGTTTTAGGGTTTATTATTTTGAATGTGTATATGACCGACATATCATTGCATGTTCTATGAGAGATAACAAGTTCTTTGCAGATACTTGTGTGAAGTAATTCCTTGGTAATCTAAGGCTACCGACATTGACCTTAGATTCTTTGTTGTTACTCAAACGTTCTTAAAACTTCATAATTTCAGTTATTTTGGTTTAGATACCGACATTTTATAAATCAATTAATTGGTAATATAGTTAAGTCGATAAGACATTTCACTTAACTTGGCATGTAAGAGAACGTAATACGGTTAATGACCTAACGACATTGGCTTAACTGTGAGTGCATTCATCTATAATTCTTGACATTGTTTTGGGGTGATTGAAGCATATCTAGTGGTGGAGAGAAGTTCCTAGCTATTGTTTCTCTCATATTTACATCCATATTCATTTTTAGTATTCTGTTTTCAGCATACTCCTGTATTATTTATGTTTGTTCACCAGTCAAACCAACTCCGAATACCCTCAAAATTTGTGTGGTAGTCCGCCACTGTGTCTAGTTACTGTGTATTTAAGTTCGTAATTTTTGGTTAAGTCTAGATTAGTTAATTAATTCGGTATCTGCTCCTAAGTCGAATCTGTTAGATTTCTGGTTTACGAGTCTGTTTGTGTTTCTTGTGTTTTTAAGTCTTAGTTTCATCAATCCTCTGCGGGTAATGACCCCTATTTGCCATTTACTACCTCGATATAATTGGTTTGATAATAAGATATCTTTGTAGGTGCTTTTGCGCCCATCACCTCCCAACTGGATTACCCCCTAGCTTGAGGGTGTGGATGTTGCTTTTGAGCACCACCCACTATACTACAAGGGGACTAGCGAATAGTAGATTGTTTTGGCTTCTCATATATGTTCCTTCATTTTATTGCACAGAAACAACAAAAAGAAAAATAGATTCTGCTTTCACTGAGAGTTGAACTCAGGACCTCCCGCTTACTAAACGGGTGCTCTAACCAACTGAGCTATGAAAGCTTGTTGGTGATTTACTATAGTTTTACTACATTAACCTTCCGCTAAATGGTTACATCTCTTCCCATTTTGTTTTCTTCCGAAACCAATCTAAAACCTTTGATTCGAAGCCAAGCAATTTCAATCCCAGCTTTGGTTCCTCGATATTATAATCTTCAAACTGAAGTACCCAGATTCACTATAGCATAAAATGTTGTCAGACCTTTCTTGATGCCCAACAAGGTGCTACATAAAAAGCATGACTTACATCTAACTCATCTAAGTAGGGCATTTTTAGGAGCATTGCTTGTTGCTTTTCACTATAAACCCTCCAAATGAGCCAATAAAGAAGAGAGATTTTGGTGGTTTAAGCATCCCAGTGAAGCAAAGAACATTGAACTCTCCAAAAGGTTGAGGTATCTCAGATATATTTGTTCTGCAAGCTTGCTAACTAGTCTGGGAATCTTACAACATGGTGACAGTTTAAAGGCACAACTTCCAGTTCCTGAGAGAAATTGGATCACTGAAAAAAACCAACACATTTGGTAAAAAGCCCAAGAAGATTGCTTGCACTTACAAAAGAAACTGTTACCTAGCTAGCTTCTTATTTGGGACATTTCCTAGATTAGTTATACCAATTGTCCACCACAAGCTGAGAAAAGAGTGATAAGAGAAAGCAAAAGTTATGCCATTCTTGTAGCCAGTATGATTCTAATCAATCATAACCTGGATTTGATAGTTGATATGACTCATAAAAGGTAGCATAACAAAATTGCCAAGTTAAATATCAAATGCAAGTGAATCATGGTTCGTGAATCATGGTTATAATTTTAATTAACCAAGACATAGCTAATTCTACATTAACACTGGAATATGTGCATAGTTTACGTTGCTTTAGCTGAGGCTTGTCTGTGACCTTCAAGTCATCCATTTTGGAATTTTGTATTTCCTTTAACTTTGGATAATTTTTGGTTACTTTTACAGCTCAGATGGGACACCAAGATGGTTGGAGCTTCCAGGTCTTATTTAAAGTCAGAGAAGCTGGTTTCAAGTATAATGAAGACTTCACAGTTGACTCCTAGCAGACTGATAAGTATCTGTTCAACTTCAACTGAACCAGCAGGAAACGAAGCAGTCTCTCTTACTCTTCTGGGCAGCTTGATTGCTTCGTGATTCGACTTCCCAGTCCTCCCAACCCATCAGGTTCTGCTTCACTTATCTTCATTTTCTGATGTGTTTCTTTTCTTTGATTCATCAACTGTCAATTGGTAGTGGCTTTTCTTTGGTTGTCTGTACAATTCAACTGTTGAACACATTCTACATTATGCCTAACCATGTCAACTAAGCTAGCTGATCCATCTAGAAGACACAGTGTTGGTCATCATCTGCATATTCCTTGCTACTTCTCTGCAAGTTGATTGTTTTTAATATTGGGTATTGCGATATATCAAACTCTCAGTTTAGAAGAACCAATGTTCACATTGCAGAAGAATTGTTTTCCTACTTGAAGTTGTCTATGTTTACTATGATCTTTGATTCTTAGTATATTTTTCGTTTGGGGGAAAACAGGTCTATCTCAATTAGTTTTGTTGTTAGAGTACTATTATAGTTACGATGGGAATCAACGGATTGTAGGAGAGGTTCAATCAGTTTTGTTGCTTTTGTTTAATCCTTAACATACTATAACCAGGCTTTCATCCTTTGTAGTATAAACCTCGACTATAGGATCAAACAGCACCTTTTAGATATCCTTCTTCTGATCACACCCCTTTAGGAAAGAACTAGAGATTTCAAAATGAAGTTTATGCTTTTGCAATCCAAAAAAATCCCATCCCCTTTTGCTCAATTAACTAATAGAAACCTGTAATGTTCTTCAGTGGTGTGGAAGAAAAGACAAGGGAGTCAAAGAAAGAGTGGACCAATGGTTTCTCCCATTCCTATCAATGTCAAGAAGATATGGGAAAAGTGGAATCTCCGGGGCTTTGTACTCCTCAGCCTCTCATTGCAAACTGCTCTAATTCTTGGTGCACCCTTCCGAAAGCGATCTCCTAACTTATTTGTAACCTTTGTTATCTGGTCATCTTACTTGCTTGCTGACTGGGCAGCTAACTTTGCGATTGGCTTAATTGCAAACAGTCAGGGTGACAATCCTTTTGTTCGAGGCCCCAACAACAATGGTGATTTTAACAGTGATCTTCTGGCATTTTGGGCACCATTTCTTCTGTTACACCTTGGTGGTCCAGACACCATAACAGCATTTGCTCTTGAGGATAACACATTGTGGCTAAGGCACTTGTTTGGGCTTCTGTTCCAGGTTATAGCTGCATTATATGTTTTCATCCAATCATTTCCCAAAAACAAGCTGTGGCTACCGACGGTTCTCCTATTTGTAGCAGGAATCATCAAGTATGCCGAGCGCACACGTGCTTTGTACAAAGCAAGCTTGGATAATTTCAAGGAGTCCATGCTTAAGAAACCAGACCCTGGACCCAACTATGCAAAGCTGATGGAGGAATACTCTTCCAAAAAAGAAGCCAAACTTCCAACTCATATAGAGTTGACAGCAGAGCGCAGCAAAGAATCCAGGACTACTACTTATGTGGTGGACGTTGGAGATATGGAAAATAATATTGCACTGGTACGCCATGCCTTTCACTTCTTCAACATCTTCAAGGGTCTTATCGTGGATCTCATTTTCAGCTTTCATGAGCGTTTTGAGAGCCGTGAGTTTTTCCATGAAAGAAATGCAGAAGAAGCTTTCAAATTGGTTGCAATTGAGCTCAATTTCATGTATGAAGCTCTATTCACCAAGGTAGTGGTTGTGCATTCGAAGTGGGGATACGTTTGCCGAGCTATATCCTTCAGTGCAGTTTGCACAGCTCTTATTTGCTTCCAAAAAATAGAGAAACATGATTTCCATGGCTTTGATGTTGGAATTACCTATACTTTACTTTTCGGTGCCTTGGCCTTGGATTCAATAGCAGTGTTCATGCTTATATTCTCTGACTGGACTGTTGCTGCTGTGCGCAAGTCTTGCCAAAATTCTTGCCTAGCCAATATGCTCAAAAGGTACATAACTCTCAAGCAATCTAGGTGGTTCGTTACAGAAAATGCAAATCCATGTTTGGAGTGGTGTAGGCAACTTCTATTTCGAAGGTGGTACGAGTCTGTCTCTATATTTAACTTGATACATTATTCCCTCAAGGAATGTCCAAAACTGAGTCCTAATATTTTTGATTACATTTTCAAGGCCTACATCAATGTCATATACTTGCTTGGTCTTAAGGATCTTCGAGATAAGATCAAATATAGGACCAGCAAGCCACTAAAAAAAGAGCTATGGAAATTCATTTTTGCTCAGTTGAAAAGTAAGTCCATGCTCGCAGATGATCCTGAAACTGCCAGGAGAATAAGTTCGGCCAGAGGTGACTGGATTCTACAGGATAGTGAGTGGAATAATTTTAAGGATTGCCGTAACTTGC
Organism: Fragaria x ananassa; assembly: GCA_034370585.1. Lineage (NCBI taxonomy): Eukaryota > Viridiplantae > Streptophyta > Magnoliopsida > Rosales > Rosaceae > Fragaria > Fragaria x ananassa. Next base: position 1,651,261 of record CP139766.1, read on the forward strand.
TCTCTTATGTTGTTGATGTTGAATATGATCAGAGCATTCTACTGTGGCACATTGCTACTGAGTTTTGTTATAATCTTGACAGCAATGATCCAAAATACAAGGATGTTCTCACTAAAATTGAACACTGCAAGACCTTGTCTGATTACATGGTATACCTCTTAGTTATGCAGCCTACTATGATGTCTTCTGTAGCAGGAATTGGACAAATAAGATTCCGCGATACGTGTGCAGAAGCCATAAAGTTCTTCAGCAGAAGGGAACTAGGACCAGAAGTGAGTCAAAAAGACGCATGTGATAGAATTCTTGAGGTAAATACAGATGTTCAGCCGGTTGATGTCAAAGGGGATCGAAGTAAATCCGTGTTGTTTGATGCATGTATTCTAGCAAAACAACTGAAAAGCTTGGACACAAAGAAATGGGGTCTGATGTGTGAAGTGTGGGTGGAACTACTAGCATATGCAGCAGGTCATTGCAGAGCAAATGACCATGTCCAATTGCTGAGCAAAGGGGGAGAGCTTGTCACTTTTGTTTGGTTAGTGATGGCTCATTTTGGCATAGGGGAGCAGTTCCAGATAAATGAGGGGCATGCAAGAGCAAAACTCATTGTGGGAAAGTAACCATACTGTTACCTTGAATAAATGGTGTAGAAATTAGTCATGGTAACAAACGGTGTAACTTTTTGTTTGTTTTTTGTTTGGAAATAATTGTACTGCACTGAATTGTAATTGAAGTGTGAATAAAACATATTTGTGACCTATTTGTACTCTTGTAGTTAGATTATTCTGCTTATGCCTGTGCATATAATTGTGTATGAACCAATTTCTCACCTTATCTGCCATAATGAGTCATTTTACATAGCTAAACTTGCTCTTCTTCTTCTTCTTCTTTCCTTTTTTTTTTTTCTTTGAGAAGAGCTTTAACTGGTTACTGTTACTTTTGGGCTGGATTCTGAGTGGCCCGAATTGGTATTTTCCTCACAGTGTTCTTTTGATTTGGGCCTGAACCCAATTGATCAATGAATCACATATAAAAGAGGGGATGGTCATGGAGAACAAGAAGCTCAAAAATTGTGAGACACAAAAGTTGAAAGCGCTAAAAAAAAGTTGAAGGCGATCAGAGAAACAAATTCCCGAGTTCTACTATTCTATTTGGTGAGCAAACTCTATATCTTTCTTTCTGTGTTACTAGTTTTTTTATTTGCTCTTGAAATCGTAAGGATATATATAATTGGTTTTGTCTAACGTGGATTTCTTCTTTGAATGTTCTGGTCATAGAAGAAACTTAGATGTTGTACGTTAGACTATTAGATGCTAGTTATGACTTTGTGAGAATTATATATTCTTCTTAGGAAAAAAAAAAAAGAAGAGGCAAATTTTAGTTACAAAAGTTTGTTCGATGAATTTTCGGGTTACGAAAGTTGCATGTATTGGTTTATATATGTTTAATATTAATTTCTCCAAGAGTACTGTTTGGTAATGTCGTTTATCTAAAATCTTCCACAGAAGTAATGGCTGCACGATTCGGTCGATTTTCCCATTCCCATATCCACCACGACCTTCATTCAAAGCATCAGAGTCTCTCAGAAAATCCATTCAGGACCAAACCAACGTCACACTAGATATCACAAAGCAACTGCTTCTCAATGTAAAAAAGAACTGCTTCTCAATGAAAAAGGCAAGGACAAGAACGTTGTGTTCTCGCCGCTGTCCATTCATGTGGTTCTTAGCATGATAGCTGCTGGGGCCAAGGGTTCCAACCAAAAAGGGATGCTCGGTTTCCTCAAGTCCAAGTCCATAGACAAGCTCAACACTCGAGCCTCCAATGTCGTCCCACTAGTCATTGCAGATGGATCCAAACTCGGCGGTCCTCTCTTGTCATTCGCCAATGGGGTTTGGATAGACCAATCTCTCTCTATCAAGCCTGCCTTCAAAAATGTATGTAGTCCGAATTTGACATATTTACTAATACTTTGTTGCAGATAGATATCTTATCATGTAACTTTGATCTTAGGTATTGGACAATGATTACAAGGCGGCCTTGAAACAAGTTGATTTCAAGACCGAGCAAGAGGAAGTGCGACGTGAAATGAATTCCTGGGGGGAAAAGGAAACCAAGGGTCTCATCGAAAGCATTCTCCCCCCTGGCTCATCCTTGCAAATGCTTTATACTTCGAAGGAGAATGGGATAAGGAGTTTGATGCATCAGATACAAGAGTGCCTGACTTTCACCTTCTCGATAATGCGGGCTCAGTTAAGGCACACTTCATGACAAAGTGGTCGTATCAGTACGTAAGTGAATTCGAAACCTTCAAAGTCTTGAAGCTTAGCTTCCCTACAAACAAGGTAAAGATTATGAGAGAGAGAGAGAGAGAGAGAGAGAGAGAGTTCTCCATGTACATCTTTCTTCCAACTGCAAGAATCGGGCTGCGAGCTTTGATCAAGCAGTTTTGCTCCAACGTCGAGTTTATAGATAGCCATCTTCCCGACAATGAAGTTCCGGTTGGTAGATTCTTAATCCCAAAGTTTAAGATTTCTTGTGGTTTTGAGGCTTCCAAACTTCTGGAGACTTTGGGATTCTCTCCTGGAGGTTTGACAGAGATGGTGGACTCACCTAAGCCCTTGTATGTTTCGAAAATATTCCACAAAACCTTCCACCTCCTCCTCCTCCAATAGATTTTGTGGCAAATCACCCATTCCTTTATCTGATCAGAGAAGAAGCGACTAAAACGGTGATGTTCGTTGGGCAGGTTCTCAATCCTATTGAAGACTAATTTATGTATCTCCTAGGCTTATTAGGAAGTATTCCTTTTAGTTCGTATTCCTTTCCTTGTGATTTGTCATAATTAAGTTATGACTACTCATAACTATGAATTTTTCTATTAATCAGAGTTTGATCATATTTAACAATGAAAGTATTGATATTATATTTCAATCGTTGGTGCAAATGGGATGAAACCCCCTTAATTTTGAAGTTTAAGACTTTAAGTCCCGTCTCCTATAAATCACTCTCCTCGCCATCATCGCCACCGATAACGGCGACTCAGCCGAGACTCGATCTCGGACTGGACGAAGGAGATCAGGAGGTATTCGCTTTGGGATTGCGACTCTGAGGCGGCGAATCGGCGACGCTTTCCCGAAGAGGAAGAAGCTGAAGATCTGCTGTTACGGATTTAAGGCACTAGCGCAAGAGATTGGAAGCGGCGGCGGAAGTTAGGAGGAAGCTTAAGGTCATCCGCCGGCGACGGTCGGTAAGTGGTCTGGTGCCACCTTTGGGTGCCCAGAGCAATTTTCTGGTTTGGGTTTGGGCCCTTGACAGCTGTTGGACGTTTTATGGGCCTGTCGACCGTACTGGGGTAGTAAATTTTTCTCAAAATTTATTACCCCTAATAAATTGTTTATTAGCTTATGAAAATTCTTGTATGCAGTGTATTTACACGACGCAATCTTAACTGATCATAAAAATTCATATGTTTGACCATCATGTTTCTATATTATTTTCTCTAATCCAGATCATTCATGTATGTATGTGAAGATACATGCGAAGATGCTCTCATTCGGATTGTTATGTTGAAGATTTACGATAGTAACAAGGTCAAAGCTTCAATTTTCTGACATTTATTAGGGTTAATAAATATTTATTGGAGGACAGTAAAATTTTTCTAAATGTTTGTTTCCCCCCAATAAACTAGCTTTCTTGCTCAGATTGAGGACAATTATTATACTTAATCTAGGCTTAGACAAGAAAATAACAAATGAATCAACTAACAATGTTGAACATGATGAGAAGAAACCAGGAACCTATTTTCACTTGTACAAAAACCATTCAATCTACGCCGCTTGCTGTCTTTCTCCTCTACACTACTAGTACTAGAATCAGTATATGCTGCAGCCGCAGCTTCGGTGGTGCTATTAACCTCGCTTTCGGAGCTAGAGAAGTGAAGATGGTCCAGCACGCTAATTGGGGTTGTAGTTGTGCATGACAAAGTATTTAAAACTGAGTCATACTCTTCACTCGCTACCATTTCTTGCATTAGGTTCAAGCATTTAAACAAACTCTCCTGCAATTAGAACAACCTGTTAAGTACTATTAAGGATAATTTTGTTCTACACTAATATGGTTACTACACATTGACAATGTACTCACTTTATTTACATACTGGCAAGATGATATTGAAACTTTTAAACTAGGAAACTGCAAGGGGAGAAGTTCATGACTCGCAGCTAAAACCGCGGATGCTGCAATTATCGATGGCTTAAACTCAACGAATTTGGTTTCTGTAACCAAAAACAAAACCAAAATTTAGGGTTAGTTTAATCATAGAGATTAATAGTGAAGAAATAGGTATCGAATTTTGATGTAAAGTACTAGAAGAAGTACTGGTACTACCATTATGGGCATTAAAGATGATATCTGAAGCTCGACTTTTGTGGGTTTGAATGAGTGGTCTCTCATTTATGTCCACCAATGTGACAAAGAAATGTAGAAAGGAGAAAGGAGTTATTGATCTCATCCTCCAATTTAATGTGTCGAGAATCAGAAGCTCCATTCTGTTAATCGTTTGCGCCCCAAACATGAAACCTTCTTCTCTACTCTGTTTCATATATGGCTATGAGTTCCAATGCAAACTTAACTACTTTTGCATAGTATATGGTACTCCGGAGAATGTGATACTAAAGAACGCCGTAGTATGACATACTCCGGAGTATCATAAACTTTCTTTATATTCGGTGAGATAACAAAACTAAGGGTTTAATTTCATTACCTGAAAATCAGAGAGCGAAAAGGACGTGTTCTTCATTTTTGCAGCTAGAGATAGGCAGGCAAGTTCAACTAGTCTTGTCACCCAAGGCTTTCCTTGCTGCAATGTGAATGATGAAATTACACTAAATGTGATATCTTGGAAGTTTAGAAGGTTTGACAGTAATTGTATGTCGAAGAAAAAAAAAATCGAGTTCCTTAACTATTTACCGGAATGTTGTGCTTGGAAATGAACCGATCCAGGTAGTTAAGGGCAATGTAAGAAGTGAAAGGGTCAAGGTTGCAGGAATACTGTGCCTGATGAACACATAAAAAACAAGTACTTTAGACCGATATCCAAGAAAACAGAGAAGAAACAGAGTACTAGTAACATAATTATATTTGTTTTTGGTCTGAACAAGAGTAATAGTATATTACCTACAAAACAGAACAATGGTTCAAATAGAGAAGAAACACTACTAACCCAGTACTAGTATTTCACCTTTTGAGAACATAGAAATGCTTCAAAACAGAGCTGTACCAGTATTCAGTTTACCTGTAAAAACAGAGAAATGGCCTCGAGTCGAAATGAGCGGTAGAAATCCGAGTGTATGGAGCTGGTTAAGAAGGTCTGTGAGGGCATATGATCAGCTTCTGAGGCAAAAAAGTCAGGGATAGGATCTGGGTTGTGTTCTTCAAGATCAAAGAGCTCCATTTTCGACTTGGTTTGAATTGGGTGATTGATGAGGGGAGCTTAATTAAGGAGTTGGGAAAATGGGAGCAAAAGTTGTTAAGGGGAAGAGAGTAATAATGATGGGAAAGAGAAGCTGCGAATTCTGTGCTTGATAAAGAGAAGGTGTGGTGAGTCTCAACTCTCAAGTCGTCTTCTTTTTTGGTCAATATGCCAAGTCGTCTTCTCACCTTCAAGTTTTCTCTGCATCACCATTACTTATATGCATGTTGGTCCCTTTTTCCTCACTCTCATTGGAAAAGAAAACAGGACAACTTAGGTTACAGCATTTAATCCCAGTAGATTCCCATATTAAAGACCATATTTTGAACGTCTCACTCTACATGAGTGTGTGACTGTCGAGTCTCATCCGATCCGTATACGGTTTTATACATCGTTTGGTTCGTAGAAAGAAGAACACTGTTATTTCATCTTTCCGAAAAGATAAGTGAAATACAACGTTACATTCTATCATAAAAGCTATCGGGAAAATGAAGATTCTTGACGCGTTGAGGTGCAAGTGAACCGAACACCCAATATATAATCTCAGCCTTTTATTTGATCCAGCCATCCACGACACTATCATGTATATATGTGAACGTCCCTTAACAAAACTAAAACACAAAAATCTAGTCCAAGTGTTTGAACCACAAGAGGTGAGGATACGAAGTCGAATAAATTATGAGATCGAGCTTAATATAATCAGGTCAAAAATGAAAAGGCTAAAGGAAGAAATTGAGGGTTTACAGTCTTTATTATATCTTCGCATCTCGGGTGACTTGCATATTGATGGTGTAAATGTACCTTGGTGCCTGAAATCCACTTCCTCGAGAAAGTTGTTAAAAAGTTGGTAACACAAAAAAAACCATTGGGAAAGTTGTTTAGCGCTAGTGTGGTGCATGCACTCGTTATGATAATCATAATCTCTCTATATTCTCAGTTACATACTAGGAAATAGCTTAGTTTTATTGACGTTACCGAAAATTCTTGATTTCTAAGAATCCCTTCAATCCTAAACTGGCTCTAAGCAACACTCCTTCCTCCTTAAATGTTGGATCTAGTTTGTCATCTTCAAGAATTGCAATGAAATACGTAGAATAATTAGGACTGATCACCAGCCGAGTCAAACCCATGCCACTTCTGAATCCAAGATTCACCTCCTTTTGGATTTCCTTCATTCTTTTACAGAGTCCCAACTTGTGTTTATTGTACATTTGTACTAGTACTTGTTGACTTGTAACTTGTTGGGGGTAAAAGTTAACTCGCTACCGACGTTTGGAACTAACTACTACTGAAGTCGGATTTGGTGTTTGCTGAGGCTAGTGGAAAAAAAAAAACAATCGAATCTGAAATGAAATGAGTTCGAATCTAGTCGAAAAGTTAGTGAATGATATAAATTATAAGCATGCATGGTGCTGCAGGAGAAGGACGATGTGGTCCATTTTGTTTACAGTTTCACAGAGAAAGATAGAGAGAGCAGAAGCAAGGAGAGGAAGAGAGAAGCTGGCCTGGAGAGTCGAGATGGAGACAGTTGTGGTATATATCTTCCTATTTTCCGCGATAAACGCCGGTGACACTAAACAAAATCCATCGCTAACTACACTCTACTTGTAGCTGGCAACGCAATGCCGGCCATACCATACCATACCACACTGTTCCTCTCCTATCCTCACTTTTATCATGCTTCTCTTTTCAAGAACTACTTCATCTCCCATTACCCTATACATCACTATGGTTCGTGATCGATGGTTGTACCGTTGTAGGTCGTTTATGTGTAAAATGAAGGATTGTACGTTGCCAAGGAACGGGGTAAAAAAAAAAAAAATACTACGAAGATGTGATCTACGTCATATAAACTGAGACATATATATATATAATTTACTCGTATATCAGTAAATTCACTCTCCTCACTTTAAACGAGCTGAATCTCTAATATATATTTCATAACACTTTGCTCGATCCTCCTCAGGAACTCGATCGTAAATGTGTGTGCTACGATTAACATTCATCATCTCTCTATTACACGAGAGTTGTGTATGACTATATACCCACAAATCCCTCTTGCTATGAAGAGGCTGTTCAGGGCACGTAGAATTAATGCTTCTGGTAATGGTTCCTGTCACCTCTTATTTTGACAGGTTTGTGTTTCTTTAAACCCTAATTACTAAGAAAAGCTGTCCTAAGAGGAAAGACCACCATTCTTGCACGAAACCCTTATTGCTAAAAAAGCTGTCCTAAGAGGAAAGACCATTCTTCTACGTTTTTCCTTTAATTTCTTAGCTAAATATAGGACTCTAGGAGACCTCTGATCAAAATTCAAACATAGTTGCCTAGTTTGTTGTGTTTTGAAGTAAATATAGACGACGAGACGACTATTATAGTCAATCAGCAGCGAGCGTGACTATTCTCATATACTATTGGGGCAGCTGCTGCCCTTTGCTGCAGAGTCATTTACTTCCACAACCAATTCACCAGAATTTGTTATGATCAACTAATCCCAAAGTTAATTCCAACTGGATTTAGATATTTGATCTTCACCTGGACCAATGGTGAAGTCTTTATTTGTGTCAATTCAATAATATTGAGTCTTCAATTTTCCTTTTTCCTCTGCAGAATAGGGGGCCATTTGAGATTTGATTCACCTCCTACATGTGACTCATGTGTGTTGCAATAAATTGTATTGGCATAAATTTAAAGTTTGTAGCTGCTTGTCTGATGTTGTAAAACCCAGAAAACCCCACACCTAAAGCGTTCCCAGATTCATAGAAATCTCTCGGTTGAAGTTTAAAGTTTAAACCCCACCACTAAATTCAAAGAGAAATTGCCCAAAAAAAAATGCTGGGTTCTCGTTCCCTCCATTTTCGATTTTAACTTTGCAAAAGGTGAAGTGAAAATGGTGGTTTTATGTTTGCAGAGGATTACAAAAGAGACAGCTAAAGTAGGCTCCCTACTAATCCACAACATTATTATGAAGCTCACCTAAGAGACTTGAGTGCAAGATCGATAAAAACAAATAAACTATCTGGATGTTGCAAAACAAACCACACAAATAATACCAATACAAGTTTGTGAAGTATTTTTCTGGTCGAAATTATTGGTCGAGCTCTTAAAGAGTTAAAGTTAAAGTTGATATGTATTTGTGACTTTGTGAATGCAAACCGTGATATACTGCTTGGTCTTTCCTTTTCATGGCAGCGTGACAGTTTGGGTTCATGTCCTTGTTTTCAATGTGAGGCTTTCTTGTTCAATTGAATCCACATTCTGAACCCTAATACTGTAAGAAAAAACTATCTAGGTCCTTGATGCAAATGTTTTAGTGATCTTCTTCAGAAGAAAAAGGTCTTGAATCTTTAATTTTTTTGTATACAGAACGTACTCAGCTCTTGTGATTAAGTTCACGCCAATTTTGTAAAACATTCACAACATGGTGACACATATTTCTAAAAGCTGATAGTCATAGTTTATATTTACACCCAAATTAATATTTTACTGGACAAGTAAATGTCTATGTGAATATTAGTTAAATTCATAGTCCACGTCACACCGGCGAGCCCAAAATAATTGGATTCACAAGTGATGGCCCGCCAGCGAGATCATAAGAGCTGTATAGCAGAGTTCGCAAGCGAAAAGGACTTCGCATGGTGTCAAGAAATGGACTTCGAGTAGATGGAGTCGCGTAGAAGTGGAGTCCTAAAACATGAAGGCAAGGCGAATGGACTTCACGTAGATAGAGTCCTAGTATGAAGGCGAGGCGATATGGCTTCGCGTAGGAGACTTCGCGAAGAAGCAAGAAGAGGAGTCTGCATGCACGTGGAGGTGTGTGTGTTGGTTAAGAACTCTATTTCTTAATTGGATTTGCATGAATCACCTACACCATGCACATTTAACATTGAAGACTTCTACAAGTCTTTGACATGCTTTGGGCCAATACCTATGGCCCTAAAATACTTTTATATAAAGGAGTTCAAGGAGATTCTACATACACACACAACAACTCGAGACTACTCAACAAAAAAATACAATACAACTATCGACCTAGTCGAACCCAGACGCTAAAGCATCTCGCCTTAGCCCTTCCTTTACAAGCTCCTCGAAGCTCTGCCCTTTTTCCTTTCTTTTCAATTGAAGCTCTGCTCGATCTCACGTCGAGTATCGATATTGTGACGCTCAGGCGGACTACTGTAAGTCCTTGCCTAATACGCAAGGCGAATCTGAAGAACCCTGCGGTGGAGTTGGTGCTCTCTCCATCCTCAGTCGCTTGATTAGAAGCAGAAGGCTAAGCTCACCCCGCTACTAACACCACTACATTCCGCGTCCACGCGGTGGCACGCCCGCACCAACTAAAAGAGACTTTGCATACCCAAAATTAATGGTGTGGCCAAAACATTGACACACCCGGTGGGACCAGGGTAGTCTCTGACGTCGCCTTCATCTGGATCGACGATCGAAAACAAAGATGCGATATGATTGGCAAGAAAAATTAGATACCATCGAGAGAAAATATGCCCATCTAAGAGCTGCAGCCGCAAAAAACATGTCGAACCAATGGCTGCCATCCAGCAACGCGCTGAGGAAACGGCTGCTAAAGAGGCTGCTGAAGAAAAGAAAAAAGCCGAAAGGAAAGCCTTTCTAAAGGAGTTTCGTCAACGGTGCGATGCCTTGGAAAAGGCTTTACAATGCCTAAATGTAAGGCCTACAATTGACAAACACGTCCTTACCAAAAAGATTGGACTGCCTAGCAGCCAATCTAATGGTGAAAATTTTCCTTTGGATGAACTTACATCTGAAGAAATTACTTTGTCAATCAATGACGAAGAACCTGAGGTCGAGGCTGTTGAGATTATGGATAATCATCTTATCTCAAAAACTGACGATGTTCCTCAGAAAAAAGGAGCATGAAGATAGGACATAACAGTCCATCTTAGAAGGAGAAATCAGTTTTCCTATGCGAGATGTATATGTGGACACGGGTCAGGCACATGGGGGGCAAGGTGTAGCTCGCTTTCATTCTTTAATTAACCTAGAGAAGCAAGTTCATGAAGCTGTTGGGCGTCTTAGTGAAGGAATAGGTGAAAGCCTACTTTGTCAGTTAGCTTCTGGACGTTTCCTCAAGTATGGCCAACTTAATTATCAACCAACATGTGTTCTTGCAAAGCCATTTCGTGGCTTCATTATCCAATATCATTGGAGTTTTTATATGCAAGTTCATAAGCTGGGATGTACATTTGGTTTATGTGCGAAATACGTATATATCCCATGCATGCCTATGGTTGCAAGGAGGACGAGCTACAGACCTTTGATAATTTTGCATGTGATTTTGACACAGAGCCAATTTATGATGAATATGATGAAGACTATATGTCGGTGTGTCTCTCTCATAATCATATTCCACAAGAGTTCAATCTCAGTGAAGCTCTTGATATGGTCTCCTTCCATAACCAATGCGTGGCTATTCCTGATGAGACCATGCATTATGACATGATAGTTGGCAACAAGGCAGATTTTAACACCATACGATCCGCGAGAATGAAGTTGAAAAGATGGACCAGATATATTGAGAAAAGATGTTAGGCATTATAGTATTATCATTTCTTGACTGATAAAGTTATTTAACTAAGTCTGGGAGATTAATTAAGAAGATCTGAGAAATGTAGGGCATGCTTAATCTAATCAACTGAGATTAACATATAGAAGCTGTACAAACGCATTCATCAATTTGCAGAAGCATGCAGATCGAACTGTACCAGATTACTCATGAACTTCGAGCCTCTAATTCTAGCTATATATACATATAGGATCGGAGGATAACAGCAGATCGATCGAGATCTGCAAGCCACTATCGATCCATCGAGTATAGACCCACACAAAGGATCGATCGGAGATGGAGCAATACTAGCTAGCTGTAGACCTGTAGTAGTCCAAAAATGTAGCATTCTGCACTGCTCGCATTGTCCCTAACTCGATCAAATAATTCATCATATCACTGTGAAAACGTTATGCATGTTTTGCCAAGTTAAGGCAGGGTCCATATACCGCTAGCTACATACGTACTCCATCTTCACGGGCTCACATAAACCTAAAATCTCCAGAAACCCGACCACTTTCGTTCGCAATTATCTAGCTACAAAATACATACTTGGGTTATAGTTATACATATATGTTTATAGAGTATGAAACTAGATGAAAGAGACGTATATGTATGTATGTGATGGCAAAGACAAAGAGCTAGTTATGTATATAATGTTGGAAATGTTCCTTTTAGTGGCTCGCAGGCCAGCATCCTTCTCTTTTCCTTCATTTGTACTTTCCTTGCTTTTCTAGCGACTGTCTTCTTCTGTATCTGCTCGATCTGCTTTGTTGGGGTTTTGGAATTCTCTGGCATTGCCATATAGGCATATATGAATATGAATTTCCATTCTGCGTCGGCATCTAGGGTTTAGAAATGAATAGCATTGGTGCAAGAGAAAGCAAATTCTCATAAAGCTAAGCTCGATCATGAATCAAATGCATATGCTGCATGCATGCTGGCGATGTCCCTTTAATAATTATCTGGATTCATCATCGACTTGATGAACGTATACACCAGTCAATTTTCACTTTTTTCCTTTTCCCCTTTATTCTCAGTTGCCCCCAGCTTCATTTTCTGGAGAGCGTCGGTTTCATTAGCCGAAGACAATCTCACACAACACATCGACTTGTTTGAAAACTTTGACGAGTGTTAGTATTTTCTGAAGGTAGAGGTGCTAAGTTAGTTTTATTGTTCCTCTAAAAAGAAGTTAGTTTTATTGTTGAGTTTATATCTATCCGAAATGTGATATTCTAGTTAGACGAGTCTAGTTTGATTGTTGAGTTTATATTAATCCGAAATGTGATATTCTAGTTGGACGAGTCTAATGATCCGACCACCTGACTCAAGACTTTCTAGTTTAGTTTCTGGTTTCCACCGGCCCTCTTCCATTTCATACTGCTAATATATTAGGATATGATAAGTGAAGAGTCGTAAGAGATGGCAATGTGGCATGTAATCTTCTACATGAACAATTTGAGAACGCATTCAAGCTTTGCTAGTATCTTCACCGTGAACAAATGGTTCATGTCGCTCTTGTGTAACAGACAACCAAGATCCCAGTGGTCCTCCTCCAGTTGAGAGACAAAATCATCAAATAAGGAGAGAAAGATACAGGAGACAAAATTTTGGCGCCCCAGATATTCACCCTCATAAAGTCATAACACTTCTTACCAAAACATGTGACAATCTCCTTTTGCTTCATTCACAACCAAAAGAATAATAGTCTTGTGACTTGCCCAAGTCTTTAAGAGTTTCTTAGCCCAACAGGACAAAGTTATGAGCTCAATTGTCTATACTTTATACTCCTCTAGGTCTGGCAGTCAGGCCCGAAACCAGCAAACCAGCACGCCAAAGTCGCACGAAACCCCAATTGTATGTATACAGCTGTAATTCTTCGGAAAATGTATTTAGGGCATAACCGAAGTGTTTAGGTTTACCTCGGAAGTTACGGAACATGTAACACAGTGTGGATCTACACATACATATGTGAATGGTCTAAATTAGAGGACATAATATTCAAACATGATGGTCAAACATATGAATTGTTATGAACGACTAAGATTGCATCATGTATTTACACGTCATGTATATAAGAATTTCTCCTCTACGTTATAGTTTTGAACTTTTGATTAGTGTTCCGATCTTCTTAGTTACAGGTTTAAAGCATATAGTTATGTCTACAGCTCCACTTAGTTACAAGTTTAAAGCATCATACGAACAAGAGTGTTTGAATACATACATACATAAACCTCTTAAAGAGATGAAAATATTTGAAAACAAGCTCTCAATCTTACTAGTTTTTTTTTTTTTTTTTTCCAATTTTACATATTATAGAAAACATAGGATCTTCACAGATCAAACACAATTGATTGAGATTAGAAAACCCCCCAAAACTAGTTACTTACATGGAACCCCATCAATCACAAACCATACAATAACCATAGAAGTAACAATGAAACCAAAACTACCTGCATTGTCAAGATGCATTCGGGGCGCGACCGGCGTTGATATCCGATCCATTTCCTTGCCATTCTTCCCCCGATTGCACCACCATCGCCGGATTATACGCCGGAACCACACCCCCATTCCTCACCCCATAGTACACCTGCTGGTTCATTCCATCAGAAACAACCCTACCCGACACGTCGTACTGTTCCATTCCCGCAACAGGCCTTAACCCGCCACCATAAACCTGGCCCATACCCGGAATCTGATTATGGTACCCGACCGGTATCTGAGCCTGGTATTGCTGAGGCATATACGGAGTCCGTATTTGAACCGGCTGGACCGGCACGTTAGCCGGTTGAACCGGAGCCGGGTAATAATAAACCGGAACTGATCGCACAACATGACCCTGATAGTTCGGGTCCTGGATATATTGCAACCCGGGATTGCCTGGATTACCCGAAAACCCTGTTGCTTGTGAAACGGGCAACTCCGCCGTCGTCTCTGCAAACCCGTCATCTTTCGTCTCCGGTTTCAAATCCGGTTTGGTCTTCACCGGCGGCAGATTCGGCAGCGACGGAACGGACGGGACAGACGACGTGGAGCAAAACGGCGACTGAGCAGGAGAGCCTGGATCCGAAGCCGAGACGTTGTCCGGTAACATCCCGGGTCGGGTCTTCGGCCTGAACTCCCCGCCGCCGCGGTTGTGGTTGTCGTCGGAGTTGTCCAGGCCGAAGAGATAGTCTGGCACTTCGGAGAGAATCGAGGACGCCTCGGAGCGGCCGCGCTCGAGGAGGAGCGAGTTGTTCGACGCGCCGCTGTTGAGCGCGTCGAGGAACCAGTGCTCGCGCTTGGCGGAGCCGTCGAGGAGGGAGCTGATGCTGGAGGCCCGGGAAGTGGGGCCGCCGCCGTCGCCGCCTTTCGGGAAGAGGAAGAGGCGCAGGCGAGCGGCCTTAGGGTTTTGATTCTGTGTGATGCGGTCGTACTCGTCGATCATGTTGTCGACGTCCTCGTCCGTCGTGACGGAGATCAAGGCGTCCAGGTCCTCGTTCGGGAGCTGGTACTTAACGGTGACGTCACTCAGCCCTGCAAACAACAACACCGTTAAAATCAGAGTCAACGGCGAAGAATACGACGTCCGTCGTACGTGTTGTGTTAGGCTTGCCTGAGAGTTTGGAGAGCTTTGAGAGGAGGGAGGAGAAAGTGGTGGCGCGTTGCACGGCGACGATTCTGGTGTCGCCGCCGACGTAGCGGAGCTGGTTATCGTGGGGGCGGGGTAGGATCTTCCCGCCGAAGCTGCACATGAACCGTACACGTGCCTGATCGTTTGAGGGGTGGTCATATCGCGGAGTGGAGGCGACGGAGTCGGTGTCCAGCTCAGAGGGGTGGAGTGACGTCATTCTCCTACGGCGGTTGGTTTCTCTGCGGCAGAAAGAAAGTGTTAGTTGCGGGGAAATAGGTGTCGCAGTTTTGGCGTGACAAGTCGACTTGCAGAAGGAATGTCTGCTTGTACCTGTGATAGGATTCTCGTCACAGTCGGGTTTTCCTGACCCGACCCGAGTTTATTTGTTTCTTCTTTTTATTTTTTGATAAAATGAAATTCATAATAACAATAACTAATAGCTTTAAGATAACCCCGACCATTAAGATAATGTAATATTACTCGTAAAACGGATAACGAAAAATGCCAGCACATTTAATTTGTAGTCTGGATTGCTTTGTAGTTTGGATGTTGTTGACCTACATTTTGATTCCCCACCCCCACCTCAATCATGCTCTTCTTGCTCTGTTTTGTTTTTCTAGTTCTTAATTTTGATGAAAGGCAAAGATTTACTTTATTTTTCTAAATGCAATTATTGCGTCATATTGTATGAGACAAGAAACCTAAGATAATGATATGTAAAGCATGTTCACTAAAATAATCGAAATCCAAATAAGGAAGGGATCGGACCATAGTAGTCTACCGAATCTAGATCCACTTTCATGTCTTCAATTATGAGTTCTATCCCAAACTAATCAAAACCAAAACCATGATTACAGATCACTTACTTGTAAACTGTAATGGATGTCGGAGAATCAGACCTTGACGTTTCTATCTCGGCGATCTTCGCTGTAGTGATCGGAGTTAGCCGGTCTCCGATTGCAGAGAGAGAAAGAAGAGGGTGGAGTCGGGGGAGATGGAAGCAGAGAGAGCAGGTGAGGTGAGGTGAGGGGTTGGGGCTTTTGTTGGAAGGTCCTGAAGGGTTTAAAAGGCCGGTGACGTGGGGGCCAGCTGGCCTTGTCTGATTGTAAAGGGCAACGTGGCGAGTTGTCATCACCTTGTCCTGGGTCCCTGGGATTATGCTAACCCCACCTGCCTGGTTCTATGATGCCCTCACTGTCCAATCAAGAGAGAGCTGGATAAGGGAGCATTTTATTTGAGGAAACTGGTTAATTGGTTTCATTTTGGTCTCTATGCGGGGATCCCTCTGTGTGACATTTGATGGGTTATACATACTATGGTTATTTGGTCTCAATGTGACATTTGAGGGTTATGGATTGATTCCACAGTATTACTAAAATTGTTTGCTTCAAATGGCATAATTTAATTTTGTACAAATTTGGTCAACAAGTGTACAATAACACTGAAATCTATATTATGTTGTGATAAGTTCTTTATAAAATAAACTAATAATCATAACCATAGTTTTTGCAATTATATTTTAAAATTTCATGACATAATAAGTTGCGGTGACCTAAATATTAGTCGCTCTTTACCTCTTCCGAACAAGATAAACAATGTCTTCAAACTCACGCTACGTCGAATAACTCAATCCAGAGACTCACTACTTAACTAGAGTACAATCTCTTGTCTCTTGTATTGAGAACTCATGATACATAACAAACGAAGGCTTAGTTTGGTATTGTAGTTTAAAAACTCGGTTTTAAATAAGCAACTCTCAACCTGCTTTTTAAAATCGTGGTTATTTAAACTAAAAAGTTATAGGTAACCACGTTTTAAAATTTTATCAAACAAAAAATCTATCTAAAATGATGATTATAAGTGATTTTAATCCTCAAAACTCAATATCAAACTGGGCCAAAGAAACTTCATTCTTATCATCTTCATCGTCTCCTCGATTCTTCTAAATGAAAACCAATAATACCTTTCTAAATTTTCTGAACAGGGATCCTCGCGAGTATTGTAGAATACCAGTCACTGTCTTATAGCAAGTTGGGAAAATGATTGAAGGGACGTCTATGGTTATTTCTAACATGGGCGGTGGGATGGAGACGTTTTAAAAGTACACTGCACGCATCACCTCACCAGAAACAGTAAGACTTTTGGTTAAGCTAATGCACTTATTAATTAATCTCAAGAACACCTACCGGATACCACATCTATTCTTCCTAATTGACCTTACATCTTTCGAGCAATGAAATTTCATGTGCAACATCTAGTTTGGAGGTTGTCGGAAAATATATATACTTGTTGTCCGTATCACATCTAATCAGAAGTTGTGAGAATTATGATTCTTTGATCACCATATTTTTTTTTACTTGGCTAGCCATATAGCTATGTCTCGCGACTCGTCTTCTAATTTCCCATAACGAACCTGTGGCACAAATGTTGAACGGATCCGGAGATCCTAGCTTTTGCTCAAAAATAAAGAACTATCTATTGGCTAGGGAACAAATATTTTCCAGAGCACTTTGCAGAAGAGCTAGCTAGAAAGCAAAGTATATATGTAACCAAAAAAAGAAGATGCAAAGTATGTAGTAGTAGACATTATTGGACTGAGATAAAATATCAATTGGTATAGGAGGTGACATGAAGTTGAGGGCATGCATATGGATCTCAACTAGCTAATGCAATAGTCCTTGTTAGTTGATTTTATCAACTTCTACTTTCTATCACCTCTCAATTTCCGAATACGATAAGATGCTTTGGATTGAATTTAGAAGCATTCGAACATACACATACGTCCACCAAATTCATATCAACGTTATCAAACAATTATATATGGTTTGTCAAATCCTAAGGAGGTTTCCACTTTTAGACTGTGGGCTGGCCAACTCTAAAATTAGCTCTCTATATATATAAATATATATTCATATATAGTTACATTATTGTGCAACCGTTGATATAATCATACCACTCATATGATCCAAAGTTCCAAACCACATATAGCTTGTTTAGAGCTTTAGATCCCCATTGGAAATGATGATTACAAAGTGTTTGCATAATTCGAATCCCATTGAATTATTTGAATTTGATCCAACAACCGAAACATATGTCGAGTACACAAGTGTTTTCTTCTTTTCTTTTCGATTAACACAATAACATAAAGACATGTACCGATATACAGACCATATAATCTCCACTTTAAAACTAGCAGTATTGTATATGAAATGAAAATTATTTAGTTGCTTGATTATATAAATTTTCAAGTATAAAGATAAAATTGTCATACATTGTGACATATAGAGATAGATAATAACTCTTGAATTCCTGTCATTTTGCGATTATTTCCATGATTCATAACTTGTGATATTGACAACATGAAGGTTACAGCGTGAAAAAGCTTTCCGAATAGTTAGCTCGATCTTGTTGTAAACAGGGTGATCTTCTGACCATTTGGTCTTTGGTCATGGGCTAGCTAGCTTGTTGCCTTGTTTAATCATTTGGGCTTGCACTCAAGCCAAGTTTCGTAGCCTTTCCTGCTCATTTCACTCCTACTAGCTCGAGGGATTCCCGCAACAATTGCAAATCTCCCTCGACACTTTCATACTAGGAATCAGTACGCAGTACACAATGTTGGACCCAAATTATTTATGTGAACCTTGAAGTTGTGGACATGTCATATCCAGCTACGGCCGAGCATTCAAATTCTCACCAGTTGAATTCGTCAACTCCAGCTTGTTATGACTTATGACTTTGTTTCTTCGAAGATGAAGAAAAATGGAGCTTTGGACTCAAGTTAGGGAGCATTCGCACATCCAAAAGGAAAACAACACAAAATTGGGGAGGCTGGTCATCCACTAGCTAATTATTTGTCAATTTTGAAGCCGGACCTTTCCGAGCCTTTTGACCACAGTTTGAACGGTATTGATAAGTATATGGGAAATTCTATGACACCTAACTGTATGTGATATCTACATTTACAAATTTACAAATGTGACAACATATTTGTATTCAAAGTAGTAATGCTTAGTCTTATTATTTGTAATCTTGTTCTACTAATTGTAATTACAAAATGTACAACCACAACCATTTTACAACTTTTTAAACAAATTGTTCTCATAGTTGTAATTTTGTTTAACTTCATGTAAATAGTGTAAATAAATTTGGTAAATTTGTTCTCAATGTTGTAATTTGATTAATAACATTATAATTTTTATTTAAGTACATATAAAATAAAAGTATAATATACATCTCAGTACCATAGTTTGTCTCTAAATATATATATGCATCTAAACATAATTCACTTATGAAACTATCTGGATTAAATTTTTTCAATACACAATACAATAAGGTAAGGTTATGTTGTGTTGATGTCTCTGATAAATGTAGCTCTATCTCTAACGATACTCGAACAATTGACATTTTCTAAATAAAAAACTATATATCACCCCGTCAAATACACTAGTTTTCATTCTAGTGCAAGAGTTATATTGATTAGCTATGGAGAAGTTGAAACCCTACCTCCCACATTATATCATCTATCGAGTTCTTATGATAATGACACACATCCCAAGGAAGATTTCGCTACAGTGCACACCTACCTTCCTGCCCATCTCTCAATTATAGATAGAAATTAATTTGCACATGTTAATCTTTACCTTATTTACGTTCTCAAAATGAAAGAAAATCTTTACCTTATATTACTATTATTTACATTCCAAAGAAAAAGAGTGCAACCAAAAATTAGGATCAAAATGAGAAAATATATAAATCACATGATGAATCTTCTTTAGATAATTAATAAGATTCATGGAATCTTTTTAGATAATTTAGATTCTTGGAATATCTTTTTTGATTTAAAGAATCTCCATAAAGTGCTTTAATTTTATGAAATAACATGTCCCTAACTTTTCGTTTCCATTTATTCATTTATATTAGAAAAAAATGAAAACAAAAACAAAAGAAGGAAAAAAAAAAACAAATTCCAAAAATACAAAAGCAATTGGTGTGACACTCCTCTCCCCACCAGAAATAGAGTTCCATCTCTTTGAGGATTCGTCTCTTTGTTTCTCTCCACTTGCCAATCAGCCATTCCTGAGAATCAACTGGCTTAACAGGCAAAGTCTTCTTCTTCTTCTTCTTCTTCTTCTTCTCTCTGATTTTTAGTTTCCACAGCCTCATACCCACTTTATTTGCTTTCACAGTACTTTACAGACATCCATAAATATGCAATCTTTTCTATGTGTAAATGTGATTCTCAAGGTCTTATCTTTTAGTGTTTTATATGCCAGTTCAACATAAGCCTGCATTAGTTTTATACTAAAGGTCCTTGCTTTGCTCCTGCATTAGTTTTATACTAAAGGTCCTTGCTCTGCTCCTGCATTAGTTTTATATATTGCTTCAACAAGTCAGTATCTGCTGTCATGTTTTTGGGTTGTGATCTCTGATATCTCTTCTTGTTTCTGAGTATTGAAAACCCAGTTGCATATTCAAGTCAGCTCTAACTAGATAACCCAGGTAATAGAACAATTGAGAATTTTGTATGCTGGGTTACTTTTTTCAATGGCATCTGATTTTTACAAGTTGACCAATTTCAACAAGAGTCACGATTTAAGTCCTATCAGGTCAATATAGGATATTTCTAGCCTACAAGATATTTATATAACACTAGGTCTGTGTTTTTCTAAATGCAGGACTAGTAGCCATGACTGAAGGTAATGGGATCAAGGCTCCAGAGAAGCTCGAGGTTTGTGCTTAAAGCATTGATTTTTTATTTTTTTTTTCATGAAACCAACTATGAGACTGAAATGTCTCAGCAGACTTTGTGTTTTCAAAATTAATGGACTCAATTTCTTTGCTGTAATAAGCAGGGTTATTTTAAAGCTATGGCAATCTGTTGGCTCCTCGGACTAGGGTCCTTAGTCGCATGGAACAGCGTGCTTACTATAGGAGATTACTATGGAGTATTGTTTCCGGTAAGCGGCACATGTCCAGGACTTGTTTCAATTTCACTTTGTATTCATATTAGTCTTCAAGTTGGATTTTCATTGCCCTTCCAAGGCAGCAAGAAAAAGATACAGGAATTTTGATACATAACCTTAATGTCTGATACAATTTGATTTTTCTGGCAGAACTACCATCCTTCAAGGGTTCTCACTCTTGTTTATCAACCATTTGCATTCATTTCAATGGGAATACTAGCATACAAGGAAGCAACCGTTAATACCAGAAAGAGGATTTTAGTTGGATATACTCTCTTCTTTATTGGTACCTTGATGATGATTGTCGTAAGTAGTACCTACATCTGGTTCATGATGTTCATTATGGTTTTTATTGCTTCAGCAATTTAACCTTCTCCTTTACAATATATAGGTGGATCTTGCTACATCCGGCCACGGAGGAATCGGACCTTATATTGGTATATGTGCAATGGTTGGTGTATTTGGGGTTGCAGATGGTCATGTTCAAGGTGGAGTCATTGGTGATTTATCCTTGATGCGCCCTGAATTCATCCAGGTTTGCTGAAGCTTAGAGCTCAGTAACTTAATTTTCAAAGACTTATTTCTGTTGTTCATACCAAGAAAGAGGTTTAACTTCTTATTCTCCTTTTGCAGTCCTTCTTTGCTGGCTTGGCTGCGTCAGGTGCTCTAACATCTGCCTTGAGGCTGATGACAAGGGCTGCTTTTGAGAAGTATCATAATGGTCTTCGTAAGGGAACAAGTATGTTGATCGGTTTTGATAGATAATTTACGATTTATCTTCAGTCCATATATTATCTGTTCTTCTATGGTGGTAGAAAAAGTTTCAAAAAAATGATAATATATGTGAGTTGAGAGACTGTATGTACTTCAGTTAATGATGGTGTCTTGATTTTGCAGTCATGTTCTTGGCCCTTTCCACATTCATCGAGTTCCTGTGTATATTTCTGTATGCAATGTACTTCTCTAAGTTACCCATAGTAAAGCACTATCGCTCAAAGGCAGCCTCAGAAGGCTCCAAAACTGTAATGGCTGATCTTGCTGCCGGTGGCATCCAAACACAAGTAGACATAGAAGTAATGCAGAACTTTAATCTGACACCACTTTTTTTTTATCTAAATAAGTGCATTCTTGAGGACTCACTGCATCTACTAACGAACTTCTCAATTTTCACAGGCAATTCCACAACGATTGACCACTAAGCAATTATTCATTCAGAATTATGATTATGCACTAGGCTTGTTTCTGATATATGCACTGACATTATCAATCTTCCCTGGTTTCCTTTTCGAAAACACTGGAGAACACAAACTGGGCACATGGTAAGTTTCACTACTTCTGTTTCCCCTAAATGCTTCTTTTAACTTTGCGACACTACTATGACTCATATTGCAATCTTCCTAATTTGGCTGGTGGTGAACTCTCAGGTATCCCCTTGTTCTGATTGCAATGTACAACGTGTTGGATCTTATATCAAGATACACACCACTTATACCATGCTTGAAGATTGAAAACAGAAAGGGCCTCATGATTGCAATTGGACTCCGTTTTCTCTTCGTTCCAGCATTCTACTTCACTGCAAAATATGCTGATCAAGGTTGGATGATCCTGCTCACCTCACTCTTGGGTTTTACAAATGGTCATCTTACTGTTTGTCTCATGACAGTGGCACCAAAAGGTTACATGGTAAGTGAACATGTTTGACAAACTTTGCTGGTTAATGGCTTTTGTGGTCAGTTGCTGATATGTTTTTCTTGGCTACTATGATTTGCAGGGACCTGAGCAGAATGCCTTGGGCAATGTCCTTGCTTTCTGTCTTATGTGTGGCATATTTGCTGGGGTTTTACTCGATTGGTTGTGGATCATTGGTAATGGGAAATTTTGAAGAGCCAGATGATGAAATAAAGTTGCTGTTTGAATGGTGGTGTCATGTTTGGATGAAGATCGGATAGGAATTATCAAGTGCTATTCATGTATATTTTGTTGTGTTTTTAAAGCTAGATAGATTAGATTGCCTGGATTGCTTGAAGAACTACGATTAGCAAAGTAATTAACAGGATTGATTTCTTACCAATCATCAGTAGAAAAATGATAATGGGTTTTCTCAAGGATGTATTGGGTTGATTTCTCCTTTCTATGTCTGTCATCTACAATGATCAGTAGTAAAATGAAAATGTCAAGTAATAACCTTATGAACAGTAACCCAGAATACCAGATTGATAATAGTCTGTGTATCAATGTTACCAATGATGAACAGAACTGCAAACTGGTACACCCAATAAATAATTTTACAATATTATATTAATTCTTGCATACTGTACTGAGTGTACTCTACCTGAGAGTATGTATACTTGATGTTAGTTTGCTCCAATATCTCTCACATGAGTCACATCAACTTACTTGGTGTTTTTAGTATGGTTAAAGGAAATTTGTTGAAGCTGAATCAGAATCAGAACGCTGTACAATTGTAAATGCAGAGATGTCTGCTAGGAGTTGTTAACAATTTCATTTGTAGATCCATTTAAACAACAAAATCCAAAAATCATACATAACAGGGAATTTGATGTCAGTAGCTCATAATTCTTTGCTATGATCTCACTTTTCTTTATCATCATTCTTCTTCTTCCTCTCATTGCATTGCTTCAAGGCTTGAACTTCAAGGTTTCTTGCTCATAAATACGTTTCTCCGATCCATCTTCTTCGGTTCTTCCCCAACATACTGATAGGAATGTAACAGAGCAAGAAAAGAGTTATAGAAACCCAGAATGTAACCCAGTTTCAAGAATGATAGGAATTGGAAATCTTGTCAATTGGGTATGCATTCTCTTTTGGATCCTGCTTCGATGATGTTTCTTGTTTTTACTGTGTTTGATCTGGGTTGAAATGGAGTTGATGACAATTGATCAAAAATAATCACTAGTCTGAACTCACCGGGGAGGTTTATGGCAGCACCCACCTAGTCCGCCGCCACCCTTTCTGTTTTTGGTTCCACCAGTCCATTTCTATGGTTCACAACTCCTTGCGTAGTACACTTATATTTCCTATGGTGATTAGGAATAGATGATCAGTTTCAGTTTGATTGTTACAAAGGTTAATCTCATTGTTGGTTACTGTGCATTTTCATGAAAAAGGGTCAAGATGTAAAAACAAAAAATCTTCACCCAAAATGCCACCGCTATAGTTGCTGCTCCCTTAGTAGTGTTTGCATGTATTCTTTTAGGTGTCAATCTCTTGGACGATCCATTTGGAGACTATTTTTTATTGCCTCTTGACGTTGTCTCCCTGCTCACCTCTTAGACATTAGTTACTTCATGAACAACAACAATCAGCATCACTTAGGCTTGGCCCAAATCCCATTCTACACCCCAATATATGCCATTTTTGCTTCAACCTTCCATCGAAGTCCATCTTCTCCATGAAAATGCAAGTTTTTCTTTGTGCTCTATGTTCACTCATGCATTAGTTCTATGCGTAACAAGCTTGGAATTGCAATTTCTCTCTTTTACCCAAGCTATAAATCTTGATGGTGATGAAGCCCCTTGATGCTTGAAGTGGTTTTCGCTTGAATTTCCTTCAGAGTGATGAGAATTAGAGTAGTTGGGTGTAGTAGAGTGAGTGAAGAGGAAGAGAGAAAAATAGGAGAAGGGGTAGGTGGTGGTCTCGGAGGTGTTGCTGATGGAATGCTTTCCATGTGATTATGTATTCTTGGTAATGCATTATATCATGATTGGCAATGCTTTCTCTGTGGTAACGTCTTCTGATTAATCTTGTGGAGAAATGCATTCCTTGTGGTAATGCATGTATAACCCCCAAGCCCTCCTGTTATATAGTCTCTTGTTGGCAAGACATTGCTTGTAGTCATATGTCTGTGTAATAATCTTGTTGGCAAGGTCCAGGTACTTTTGAATAAGTTCTATAGATGAACACTATCTACCTAGCACCTTCCATCTTTTCAAACACCTTTGCTAAACCAAAAGGACTCCTGTTATGAGAGCACTTGCACACCCATTATCCTTTGGCTGCTGAGGACTAATACATTGAACAACCAGTTCATATTCAATTCACCATTGTCTGTTTTTGGCTTTACCTTTTGGATTACACAATAATTCTTATGATACTAACTTCTGTATAAGTTTAATAATCTCTGTGGCTCTGTGCTGCATCTTTTTTAATCAAAATGCAGGGAGTTGCCATGGCCGATGCTCCGCGTCAGGTTTCTGCGTATTGCATTGAACTTAGATTTCTAGAATCCCTTAACTAAGAGATTCTTTTTTTGATAATTTGATCATATCCTATCAATTCTGAAACAAAGCAGGGCAAGTATAAAGCCTGCAGTTTGTTGGGTTCTTGGACTAGGGACTCTTTTTGCGTGGAACAGTATAGTGACTATAGAAGATTACTATTATAATCTTTTTCCGGTGAGCACATTCATCATGTTGTGTTCTTTATGGAACTGAGTCACAACTTATAAATTACAAGAACATGATGATTAATTATCATTTTCCTATTGCAGGAATACCATCCTTTGCTGGTTCTTACCTGTGTTTGTCAACCATTTGCACTGGCAACATTGGCCATATTTTCATACGAAGAGTCAGAAATTAATACAAGAAGGAGAATCTTAGTTGGTTACACCCTTTTCTTCATTGGTACCTTAATGTTAATTATCGTGAGTGACGCCTATATTACAGTGTTCTCAATTTTTACTATCAATCATCATAACTTTATTATTTCAAACTGATGTTAGCTTGACTTTGAATTTGTAATAGGTAGATTTAGTTACATCTGGGGCTGGAGGAATTGGATATTTCATCAGTATATGCGCAATTGTTGGTGGATTTGGGGTAGCAGGTGCCCATGTTGAAGGTGGAGTTGTGGGTGAGCTATCTTTTATGTGCCCTGAATTCATCCAGGTAGACCTTTATCTCAATGTTCCCAATATGACTTATTTTCAGAATATACTTTCAAACTTCTTCAGTTCCAATGCATATCTCTTGTTCGCGTGTTCTGCTTCTGCAGTCCTTCTTTGCTGGCTTGGGTGCAGCGGGTGCTTTCACTTCTGCCTTAAGGTTGGTGACTAAAGCTGCCTTTGAGAAACATGACAAGGGTCTTCGCAGAGGATCAAGTATGCTTATTTTCTGTATTAAAAGACCAACTGGTGCACGGTTCATCTTCATTTTGTTCATATATCTATATGGAGTTATTTGCACATTTGAATAAACATTTAAGTTTCTAACTATTGTTTGCAGTGTTGTTCTTGGGGGTTTCTGCATTCATTGAGCTTTTGTGTGTTCTATCGTATGCAATTTACTTCCTGAGATTGCCTATAGTAAAGTACTACCGCTCAAAGGCAGCCTCAGAAGGCTCTAAAACTGTATCAGCTGATCTCGCTGCTGCTGGCATTCAGGAACAAGCATCAGATATAGAAGTATAGATTACAACTTTCTTTAGTCCCATGAATCAGTTTTGGTAGAGGACATACTCAGAATTTTAGTACTTACCAGCTTCTCAAACTTCCATGCATGCAGGTCAAAAATGATTCTAACCAACCAGATAGATTGAGGAACAAGCAATTATATATGCAAAATATAGATTATTCTCTCGACTTGTTTCTCATATATGTACTGACATCGGCTATCTTCCCTGGTTTCTTATTCGAAGATACTGGAGAGCACCAGTTAGGCTCATGGTGAGTTTCAATGCTCCTCTCATTTGTAGTAAATTCTGTTAATTATGTTTTAGGAGTTGACTCTAGCTTTGTGCATGTATCCACTTGTTCTAGTGGCAATATTCAATTTGTTGGATTGGATATCAAGATACATACATGTTGTGCAATTCCTAAAGATCGAATCCAGAAAGGGTCTCATGATTGCAACCCTAGCTCGTTTTTTATTCGTTCCTGCATTCTACTTAACCGCAAAATATGGAGACCAGGGATGGATCATGCTCACCTCAGTCCTAGGATTAACAAATGGTTATCTCAGTGTCTGTGGACAGTGGCACCGCGCGGTTATATGGTCAGTTGAATATTTGTCAACATGGTGGGTTAAAAATGCTCCTGATACTTACTTGCCTGGTTGATTTTGCAGGGACCTGAGCAAAATGCGTTGGGAAACATTCTTGTCCTGTGTCTTTTGTCTGGCATATTTGTAGGGGGTTGTCTTAACTGGTTGTGGCTCATTGGTAAAGACAAGGTCCCACTAGTGAAGAAACAATTTGGCACTGGTTAATTGAAAGTAACTGGTTGATTGTAATCAATGTATCTACTGTGTTTCACAAGGTTAACTGGTTAAACAAACATTTTACATATTGAGTTATATAATTGTTGTGAATGTGTGGAAATCAAATAGGTCAATCTTGGTGGGTACTTGCTCATGAAATTTACTTGCCTGGCTGATTTCACCATCCACTCACCCGTCCCCGGCCCCACCCGGCGATCTCACCGTTCAATTTCCGGGTGCGCCGAATACGCTCTCTTTAGCAGGTATCTAGAATGCCTTGAGAAACATAATCAAGCTGTGTCCATTGGGGCACCTACACAGGTTGACAGAAATGGATCCAACTAATTAAGAATCAAATTAGCACTAGTTTGAATCATACTGGTTAACTGTAAGTATGTTATGTAAAGTAAGACTTTATTAACCAACATTCTTGTAGTGGTAATTAAATGAAAAACCATGAATTGAAAACTCTGTCTTTCTATTGGAATCTGTAATGCTGAACTTGGTGCTGCATTGTAAATAGTTAATTACATTTTCATGGATGGTGTTCAGGACAGTTGAACAAAGTCAATTACAAGCTTTCTCTCTATATCTCCTCAACCTCACAATCCTCAATGCTCTATGAAAATTTAGCAGACTTATATTTAGGATATACCAGAAATGTATTTATAGACAAATGCGGTTACTTACTGATTTTATTTTTATGAGTAAAATCGGTATATGGTATTTTAAATACCATTTTTTTATCCAATTTTTTCAAATGAGCAAATTTAGATGTACTGAATCCTAAAGGTTCATAGGAAAAATAGTGTCCGCATTTTTGGTATCTCAATTTTAAAAAACTTTAACAAGGTATTTTAACGTTCTACTTCTTAACCCGATAAAAGTTTAAATTTGGTACCGTTAACTAGTGAGGAAACAATACAGCACTGGTTGGATAATAGATAATAGTTAACTGGTTGATTGTGATCAATATCTACTGTGTTTCATAAGGTTAACTGGTTAAACAAACATCTTTGCATATTGAGTTATAGTAATTACTGTCAATGTGTGGAAATCAGATAGGTTAACCTTGGTGGTTACTTGTTGATGAAAACTACTTGCCTGGTTGTTTTAGCAGGTATCTGATTAAAGCTTGTTATCAGGACAGTTGACCACAGTCAATCACAAACTTTCTCTCTATATCTCCTCAACCTCACAGTCCTGAATGCTCTATGAAAATTTAGCAGCCTTATTTTTAGGATACAGCACTAATATATTTATAGACAAATGCAGTTACTTTTTTCTTTTTTTTTTGGCGAGGGACAAATGCAGTTACTTACCGGTGTTTCCTCTTATCCGGATAGAATCAGCGTTGTTACAGTTACCTACCAATTTCAACGGTAAATGTTGGAGTTCACTCATCCTCATAATCCTCAGTCCCTTCTGTTTGTAATAGCAAGCATGCTAACCAGAATATATATGTTCATGTTTGAGAGTTTTTGAAGACATCTCTCGGGCCATTTCCATCATTCAACTATATATTCTAATCAAAATGCTGCCTTGTTCTTGTAAAATATGAATCTTCTTTGCCTTGTTTCTACTTCAACTTTATTCAATGCATAATTACGTGAAGCAATAGTTCCTTATGTTCCAAACCATCCTCTTGATGCTTTTGCTCTCAGCATAACTATCATGTTTTTCAATATAGGATAGTTTTTGTAGAGTGATAAACGGCTAGGAAAATGTTGGCTTTCTCTAAGATTTTGAGGTTCGAAAAACTAATACAACACCCTGCAGTTTGTGTACTGATCCGGAGTTTGCACAAGGAGTCAATTCCGGTAGCATGGGAGAAACCAAAAATTGGTTGGACTAAGTTGAACTTTGATGGATCATCTAACGGCAGAGAAGAGAAGGCAAGCATTGGAGGGCTATTTAGAAATCGCAAGGCAGAGTTCTTACTTGGATATGCTGAATCCATAGGAAGAGCAAACAGCGTCGTTGCAGAGCTTGCTGCACTAAGAAGAGGGCTTGAGTTGGTTATGGAAAATGGTTGGAACGATGTATGGCTCGAAGGTGATGCCAAGACATTGCTTCACATCATTGCAAATAGAAAGCAGGTTAGATGTGCAGAAGCACAGAGGCATGTCAGTGAGATAAACTCGATTATTCCGGAACTGAACAATTGTGTTCTGACTCATATTTATAGAGAAGGTAACCGAGCTGCTGATAAATTTGCTCAAATGGGGCATTGGTATCAAAAGCCTCAAATTTGGGAGCACATTCCTCCTGATCAAGTGTTGTCCATCATGCATGAAGATGCCGAGGGTAAGGTTCTTTTTCGTAAAATAAGATGAACCTAAGGGAAAGTCAAATGAGGCAACCATCATGCCCAAAGGGCATAAAATTTCTACGGGTATATACATAGCTTGTTTTAGAATATGCTATATATGATGCATTTAGAGATCGATGCACATTACGCATCATAGGGTGTTTATGTATAGTGCTTGTTCTTTGGATATATATCTGCATCCAAGTTCGAGTCTCAACTTCAGTACTATTTTATTTTTGTCAATGTAGTTTCTAATAGGTTTGGTAACTTAGGCCAAACAATCTCATAAACGGGCCTAGTGCAGATGCTCTTGTATGTTGTAACACTTGTTCATTATGATTTGTATGTGTATAATTGAGGAAGGCTTATAACTTCAGTAAATGAAAGCTTATTGCGTTGGTGCGGAGAGTTCAACTAGCTTATTTCATGTAGGTGTTATAATAATGTTATATATATACGAACACTGTTTGTTATTTCAAGCTAATTTTCGTAGAATCTCTTCTACATATAACCTGCAGCTGGCCAGGTTTGAAATTTGAGGATATGAATTTGAAAATTAGACCAAGTCAATCTCATCATGATGTACAACATGACTATAATCATGTAAATCTATGACAAAAAAGAAGAGGATTGAAGTTAAGGGTAAGGTACTCAAATGTTCGCAACCTCCTAGTGACAGGATGAAACATAGGGTCTCCGGATATGATTCCGTGCGGCAACATAGTAGGAAAATTGTACTATTAATCGTCATGATGCTTGTCCTTAGTATAGTTATCTTTATGTCACCGCTTTGTTAAAACATATAGAGTTGTCATAGATGCACTCTTTGCTAACTGGTGCATGTTAGAATACGTTACTCTTTGTAATTTAGGGTTTAGGCTCTATGTCCCCCTTGTATTCTATAGTTTCATTAATCAAGATTTAAAGGCGGCTGGACAGGCCCTTCTTAAAAAAAAAGAAAAAAAGAAAAAGGATTGAAAATGTAACTCAGTGAATATATTTGAAGATGTAAAGTACTAGATGTACATTTTATTTATATATATATATATATATATATATATTCATGTCGTTTAATCGAGTTGTGTCTAAGAAGGCGATTAAGTGAATTTGTCAAAGAATATGATGAATAACATGCTTTTAGTTTTGTAAACGGGGCCGGGGTAGGATTGAAATAAGCCAGAGTTTAGCAAGAACAGAAAATTCGTTTCCAAATTATTTTCAGTAGGTGGAAATGTAGTACAACTACCATACACCTAGTACAGAGAAACGTGCAGCCATAAAGAGGTTGCGTTTGGGAAGATGAAATGATAGTACAAGCAAGGTCGATATTCCATACGTACAAAGTCTCTGAGTGTACTACCTTCTTTGAATCTATTGCTACAGCCAATTATAAAAGAAGCATCAGTATCAGACCTATAGAATTGGTCGAGCTCGGTTTATATGGCACCGGAGGTTTCAGAATGAAGAAACATCATTGAGTGCAGCGTTGATAAAGTCATTAGTTTCGTTTCCGAGTTCCGATGATCTTCATGGAGGCGAGTTAGAAGCGATTTTATCAACGCTGCACCTAATTATGTTTCTATTCCTTCTGAACAGTAAGTGTTTTAATTAGAGACATTCTTTTCAATATTGAGATTCTCGTAAGGTAAATGTATATCATGATTGTGGAAAACTATGGTGTCATATATATACTCGCATGTATTGTTCTAGCTAACTCAATATTCTTGTTGATTGCATTTTTCTTCCCAAAATGTTGGATGTTGATGAGGAAAATTGACGGTTGACTTTTCTTTTCTTTTTTTTTCTTTTGAAAAATGACTAAATAAACCCAGACGGAAACCGATCACCTTGGTTGGTGCAGTTCGGTGCAGCCGTTCAGGTTCCGGTGATTGGGTGTGAAATTCAACCCCTGTATAGCTTTGTTATGTTGTTTGTTGTATATACTCTGAGGTCAAACTGTACACCTAATCAAGGCTCAACCTCAGCGCACGCACCTAGCAAAGAAAACCCCAATGTGAGTCTAGGAGGAGGCAAGAAGGACATAGCAAACTAGATGATGAAAATTAACTCGTATCTCAGCTGTTCATCACCAAATCAGCTCCTACTTCATAACCCAGTATCATGGATTCATGGCACTGGTTGCTCGAACTGAAATTGCCACCACTTTGTTTACATGGCACACCATTTTATGCCTTTTATTGAGCTATTATTTCAAATAACTTCAAATGTGTAGGATATAGAAGAATATAATGACCTCAGTTTTTTTTCCCTGCTACGTATATATTGAAGTTGAATTTCATTAGGATTTGTATTTACAAGTATACACATATATAGCAGATCTACTGCTGTTTACAATGGTACTATTAAACTAATATGAAATATACAATTACTGCAAGATAATATTGATCTACTGCGGTCACTGCCAGGGCCCTGGCGCAGTGCAAGACCAAAGGAGCATAAATTTTGGCCCTCTTTTTTTTACTAATTTGTAATTTGTTATACATATAGAGGGTATATAATTAAGGAAAAATTATATTAATAACACAATCAAAATGGCATATTATGTCGTTAATCTTCATAAATTACGTTTTGATATCTTCTAAAAACTACTTAAATAGTCTTCGTTTTTGATAATTTGGTGTAATCTTTTTATCCCTTAATAATTTTCTCCCAAATTCATATACTTGTTGCATTAATTTACAATTATAAATGAGGCTACTTAACTGATTGACTTTCTCCACAATGAAACAAAGTTAGTCTGCTCTTTGTATAAATTGCTCACAATCTTCCGAAGTTTTCCATCATCTCTCCATTTCACATCTGCTCTCCGGCCCATAAATTTCAATTTTTTAAGACTCGACGACACGTTGCTATAAGTTTTCCATATCCAAATTTTTCATTTTTGATCTCCGAATTGCACTTAGCTAGGTTCGAAACACCAAAAACATTTAACATATATAAAGGGTACAAAATTTCTTCCTAAAAAAAAAAGAAATCAGTATTTTTTGAATAAAAAAATTATATATATATATATAAGAGGCACACAAAAATTTTCGCACCGGGCCTTAAATCCCTCAGGACTGGCGCTGACTGCGGTTATAACATTGAATCAAAACAGCCTATGAATACTACAGGTGAATCAAATGGCTTGATTTGAAGCTCCTATGAATACTTCATGACAGGAGAGTCAGATGGCTTAATTTGAGGAGAAGATTGAGGCTGTCTAACGGTATAACATACTCTTGCATCTTGACAGTATAGAACTTAAAATCGGAAGAACTTGTCTGTTAATTAGTTGAATGATAAGGTTACTTATTAGAGTACAGTTAGCAACTAATCAAACTAGCAAGTTTTGGCTGTAGTAGAAGATATACAAACAAGATCGATCAGTCAGACGGATTCTTTTGATACTACTCCACGAATGAAAACTTCAAACTCCTCATGGCACATATATGCAAACCCTTCTTGTACGTAATAGTAGTCATTGTGCACTTGAGTCTCAACAAGGTAACCCATTTTTCTTCTGAAAACTCGATGAACAGAATATGCTTCAGAATCTTTTGAAAGAAGTCACACTCCGCCTAATTTGTTTTGGGTATGAATCCGTGAAATCTATGATCAAAACCATAATAACGTACGAAGTAATTATAAGCTTAGCTGCCAGAATTAACGTTACAGACTTCTGCATCTTCCTCTTTTCATTTCTTCACGTCCACTTAACTGCAACAAAATGATTCAAATTAACTATAGCTAGCTAGAAACTTAATTACGTCAAGAAATAGTTCCTTTCATATTCCTGCGTATAGAATATACAGTATATACTTCTGTTTTGCATCAATACATCATACATGTACGAGAATTCCACGTTTTTCCATATAGATTCTTGGTTGGGCCTAACCTTGATTCAATGATTCTCATTCACCAAAAAAAAAAAACTTGATTCTCATTAGGAAGATCTTTCTGCATGCATATTACACTAATAGTCGATCTTGATAATGTCAGCCATAACTAGTTAACTATATATTAGGAGGTGCCAAATTCTAGCTATATATAGCACTACTACAAAACCCAGTTCGATTTTAGTTCTCAGAAATTATCGCAAAGAACCAATTCCGGTGACATGGGAAAAGCAGAGAGTAGGGTACGTGGGAAAAACTTGACTTCGGCGGATCTTCGAAGGGGAAATCAGGAAAAGTTACCATTGGAGGTGTGATTAGGAACCACAAGGTTGAATTCTTGCTCGGATTCGTGGAGTCCATCGGAGAAGCCAACAGCACGATCGCTGAGGTCACAGCCCTTCGAAGAGGGCTCGAGTTTGTGTTAGAAAATGGGTGGAGTCACGTATGGCTTCAAGGTGATGCCAAGGCCATCTTGACGTCATTAGTAAAAGAAAACAGTTCAAATGTAAAGAAGTTCAAAGGCATGTAATTCGTATAAACTCGGACATGACATATATTACACATTATAAAAATTTTCATAAACTCGATCATGCTGAAACTAGACGATTATATTGTTAGTCACGTTTACAGAGAATGTAACCGAACTGCTGATAAATTAACTCAGATATGGCATCAACAAGATAAGCCTAGGATTTGGTGGCATGTTCCCCCGGATGAAGTTGTTTCCATTGTTCTCTAAGATGGAGAGGGAAAGGTTGTGATTCGTAGTAGATGAACAGCTACAGTTTACGTACGTAGAGAGATTAAGCTAGCTAGGTATTTACAATTATTATCTATTTCAATGTGATTAATTGGCATATGTATATATCGTCTACTTGTCTAGATTAGAACCAATTTGATAATGACCACCTGCAGTCTATATAGATTATTAATCAGGATCTATCTCGCTGCATATATAGAAAACTGCAGAAACATAATGAACTGTATTTACCTGATCGAAATCATTTCTTAAATCTTACCTAACAAAACCAAAGCTGTCACAGAATTGTAGATATACAGGCTTTCCATTACTATGATCTTCTTTGACGTGGACATGGTCCTTAATCTATATATATAGTTAATGTATACACACACACTTCAATTATGTACGAAAAGAAGAGGAACCTTGATCTGAATGGTATTCTATATATGTGTATAAGGAAAATTTCAAAAAGATCAACGAACTGCATACATTGGACTATTGGAGGCTTCATTCTGCTTTGATAAGAAATATCAACCAAAAAAAGAGAGAGAGATAGAGACAGCAAATATGCAGCAAGTGAAATCCTGTTCTGCATGAGTACGTGCATATATATGTAAATATTATTCGGGTCCTTGAGAAAAATTATTAACAGACTATCGAGCACTAGTCCATGACAATAGCAATAGGAAAAGAATGGAGATATGTCATTTCAGTTTTCATATCTAAGATGGAGTAAAGAGTAAGGATGACACTTGCAAGCTTTCATTTCCACTTCAATATCAAATTCCCAAAACAAAACTTAAAGAACAGAAGTAAATTAACTAACAAATGGAAAACCCAAAAAGAAAAAAGGTTAAGAACAAAGAAAAGAAGATTGAATACAAGCAACAGCTACAGAACAAGAGATGTACCCAATAGAAACAACCAAGACTAGATGAACCATTTTTTACATACCTTTGAAACACTCTATTCTGATTTGACATGCACTAAATACCACCCTAAAAGAAAGAAAATAAAAGAAAACAGCAAATTAATTTCATGTTCTGCACAAAAACATAAGAAGTTTGAGCCGTGAGCGAGTTCTCTAAACACACAAATATATCTCTAGCCCATAATCACAAAATTAACTCTCCTCTCATATTCCATTTGGTCTGAAAAACCCTCCTGATATTCATTGCATATCACTAATATTTAGCATTACTGCAAGCCTTCAATACCCACATCAGTTATCAAATCCCAAAACAGAAATAGAGAAAATGGTCCTGCTACTAAAAATGTACCACTCAAATCCTCATCAGAAACATCCAAAAACCTAAACAAAGACACAAAATTTCCACAATGTGATTGATGATCAACCAGGTTTGGGTAATTTAGAAGTAGGGATTTGGCTGCTACTGTCACATTTTAGCAGCAATGGGCTTTTCATGGACTGTGAAAAATCCAATCCATGATGAAATTAAGAAAAGAAAAACTGAAAATCTTGATCTCACTGATTGTGATGAGTACTAGTCCCTCCTGATCTGACCAGATTGAAGATTTCGAGAGGCTCTCGACCCAAACTGGACTCACTCTAAATTACCAAACCTGCCATTCTCTCACTCTCTCTCTCTTAAAAGATCTCTTTAGGCAAAAAGAAGAGAAGAAGAAAAACCCCTGAAACTCTCTGCTTTCTGTTTCTGCAAAAAAAAAAGAAAAAAAAAGGCGAGGGCTTTAAATCTGAGCCGCAAATCAAAGGGTTTTCCGATTTCCCGGCTGGCGAATGGAGCCCGCGGCGGGGCCGCTGCCGGACAAGCTGCGGTGCACGAGGACCGACGGCCGGCGATGGCGGTGCAAGAGGAGAGTGATGGAGAACATGAAGCTCTGCGAGATTCACTACCTGCAGGGCCGGCACCGCCAGTACAGGGAGAAGGTGCCGGAGGACCTCAAGATTCAGAGGAAGACGCAGACGGCGCCGTGCGAGGATCGGGACAACGCTGGCAGCGGCGGCGGAGGAGGAGAAATGAAGGCGCAGATGGAGAAGGTGGAGGACTTGGTGACGCTGATGAAGCGGAAGAGGGCGGAGGAGCCGGCGGGGGCGGTGAAGATTAAGAAGGCGAAGGTGAAGAAGAAGAAGAAGTCAAAGAAGGGAGGGGGTGAGAAGAAGTGTGAGCTGAATTTGGAGCTGATAAGGATGGTGCTGAAGAGAGAGGTGGAGAAGAGGAACACGCCGAAGAAGAAGAAGAAGAGGAAGAGTGATGAGGAGGAGGAGGAGGAGGAAGAGGAGGAAGGGGTTGATCTGACCAGAGACTTGCCTAATGGAAGAATGGCGATTTCGTCTTCGTCTTCGCAGTCTTTGGGAGGCAATGTAGGTTCCAATTCTGCTTCGGATGTAAGAGTTGGGGCCGAATTAGGGCCGCCTGCGGCGGGTACTGCTACGCGGCGGTGCTTTCGGTCCAAGAACATTGAGCCAATGCCGGTTGGCACGGTGCAGGTAGAGCTCTGAATTCAGTTCTTTTGAGTTTTTTTTGGTAATGTGGTTTTTGGTGTCAAGTTTGAATGTTCTTTTGTTGTTGTTAGGTTTTGCCGTGTGGTGATGAGAATGAGGGGAGATTGAGGAAGAGTAGGAGAAAGAGGTGCCATTGGTGTCAGAGAAGTGGAAGTAGTGCTTCTGCGGGATTGATTAAGTGTTCGAGTTGTAAGAAGAACTTGTTTTGCTTGAGCTGCATCAAAGAAAGGTCAGTGATGTTTGAAACTCCGGGGAAGTTGATAGCTGCTCTTTTGTCTTCTGGATTTTGAATGTCTGATGTATGGAGTTGCTTGTTCTTGTAGCATGGTGGTCATTAGGTCTTAGTATCAATGTCAACGGCGTATTAAAGGTGTAATTGTACGGTGTATTGCTTACCTAAACCTTAATGACTAGGATAATGTTTACAAAGTGAGGATTTATGATAAAGCTGTAGTCTTGATCATCTAATAAGAATGTTAGCACAAGAAACCTGAACCAAAATTCAGTCAGTTCAAGGCAAGTAAAATATACTTGGTGATCTGAACTTTATTTTGATCTATTGATCAGAATGTGATGTGTTTTAATATGGAACTTGCAGAATTTTTTGTCCGATAGGAGATTCAGTGTTAGATCACATAACATATAGACCTAGACTCATCTCCAATTTTGCTCTTGTTTATAGCTCTATGCTTTATAACTTCTCCTTGGTATAATGCTCTTGGTTTTCAAAACAATTCAGGTACTTTGATACGCAAGAAGAAGTCAAAATGTCATGTCCGGTTTGTCGAGGAACTTGCCCCTGTAAGGAATGCTCTGAGAATCAACCTGAAGGTGCTGAAAGTAAGGTCTGACTTTGATTTCATCAGCTCATTTGTCAACTAAAGATTCCTTGTTATGATGTGGATGCTGATGCTTAAATTTGTGAACATTCCTTTCTTTTCAGGATTATGTGGGGGTTAAAAATAAAGTTGAAGTTATATTACACTTTCATTACCTTGTATGTATGCTTCTCCCTGTGCTGAAACAAATAAACCAAGACCAGAAGTTTGAGTTGGAAGCAGAGGCAAAAATGAGGGGTACTGTGTGTGCATTACTTCTTAGAAATGTTCCGCTTTATGGTCGGCAGTAAACAATCATTTTTCTTTCTATTTAACAGGAAAAAAGCTCTCTGAAGTTTATATCAAGCAGGCTGAATTTAGCTGCAGTGTGCAAAACTGCTGGTATGCTCTCTGTTTCAGTAAAGTTTTGATGTTTCAAGTGAAATTCAATTTCTTTTCATAAAAAGTAAAGTAAATGGAAATTGCCTAATTTTCCTGCATTGATTTGCTGTGCATAATTGATTTTGGAACAGCAATAAATGCAAAGCTTCCATTGTGGATCTTCATAGAAGCTGCCCAAATTGTTCCTATAACCTTTGTTTAAGCTGTTGTCGAGATCAGTTTCATGGGACTTTCCGGGGAGGTGTGAATGCATTTCTCTCAAGGTGCTCTAATATAAATGATGCTTGGGTCTCTGGTAACGGGAAAGTTTTGAAGAGGCCAATAACTACCCAAAAGCAAAATGTCCGGTACATTTCGTCATTTTCATCAGTAACAAACTGGAAGGCCTGTAATGCTGTTGATGGTATATCTTGCCCGCCCAAGGAGTTTGGTGGTTGTGGTGACAACTTCCTTGATTTGAGATGTTTTTTCCCTTTAAGTTGGATCAAAGAGCTAGAAGTAAGTGCAGAAGAAATAGTTTGCAGCTATGAGTTTCCAGAAACTTCAGACATGTCATTGAGCTGCCCTCTTTGTTTGGACACAGACCAAAATGTTAATGGACTTCGACAGTTGCAAGAAGCTGCTCTGAGAGAAACTTCAAATGATAACCATCTATTCTACCCCACGCTTTTAGACATACATGGTGATAATATTGAACATTTTCAGAAGCACTGGAGTAAAGGCCATCCTGTTATAGTCCGAGATGTCCTTCGGACTACGTCAGAGTTGAGTTGGGATCCAGTATTCTTGTTCTGCACTTATCTTGAGAGGAGCGTTGCTAGATATGAAAATAACAAGAATTCACAGGAAGCTATCCATTGCTTGGATTGGTGTGAGGTTAGTGAATTTCCACCAACTGATTTGCCCTGTCAAAAATTTGAAGATAATAGGATAATA
This sequence comes from Fragaria x ananassa, assembly GCA_034370585.1. Classification (NCBI taxonomy): domain Eukaryota; kingdom Viridiplantae; phylum Streptophyta; class Magnoliopsida; order Rosales; family Rosaceae; genus Fragaria; species Fragaria x ananassa. The sequence continues at coordinate 1,689,699 of CP139766.1, forward strand.
GACTGGTTCTGTTTTAGTTCACAATTATCTACAGCTATTCCCTTCTTAATTGTCGTCAAATAGAAACTGGTTGTGTACTGAGTACTGACTAGCCTTAAAAAAACTTTATGGCAGGTGGAAATGGGGATCAGGCAGTATTTTATGGGTTCATTGAACGGGCGAACACAAAGAAATAGTTGGAATGAGACCCTGAAATTGAAGGGTTGGCTTTCTTCGCAATTATTTCAAGAACAGTTTCCAGCTCATTATTCTGAAATCATGCATGCTCTACCACTTCAAGAATACATGAATCCCACGTCTGGTCTTTTAAATGTTTCTGCAAGGATGCCACAGGAAATTTCAAAACCTGATCTAGGTCCATGTGTTTATATTTCGTATGGCTGTAGTGAGCAATTCGTACAGGCTGATTCAGTGATAAATCTGTGTTCTGACTCGTATGATGTGGTAAGCTTTATATATCTCCAATGTGAATTGGGTGTCCCTTTTTCTTTTCTTTTTTTTGTTCTTTACCATCATTTTGAGAATGAGTTTCTCTTTTGATATATGTTGTAATGACACATTTAGGCACGGCACTGTTAAATGTCCAAGAAACTGTGATTGCAGTTCTTGCATATCATCTGAATCTATAGAATCAATCATGTGGAAGTGTATCAGTCCAACTTCACCCAGCATTAATCCAACTTTGTATTTCTTTCTATTTGAATTGAAGTTCTATTGAAGAACTAAGGTCAAAAGTCTACGAAAGAGAAAAACAAGCTTATTAGTTGCTTCATCACTTGCATCTCTATCATGTGCTTTGCTTTTCATCTTCTTTTTTCTTTCCCTTTTAATGTTAGCTATACTTAGGTAATACTCTTCTGTGGGTCCTCTGCCATTTACCTTTAGTTTTTGTGACCACAGGTTAATATTTTGGCACATACATCAGATGCTCCTATTTCTGATGAACAAGTTTCTAAAATAAGGAAGTTACTGAAAAGGCACAATCAAAATCAGAGGGAGGCTTCTAAGAATACTTCTGATCAAACTAGAGAAAGAAAAGTGAATGGAAATTCAGCATTGCATAGTCAACAAGTGAGGTCACATAATGTGATTGGAGAAGAGATGCATTTACGGAAAAGAATTGCTAGAGGATCTTGCTTCTCTGCTGCAACACATGAAGAATGCACTACGAATCTGAGAGAGAGTAATATGTCATTTGATGGGGAATCTGATGTTGATTCTGAGGCCACATTGAGTTGCTCTAGGTCTATCAATGGTGATGAAACATCTGAAGATGAGGAGTCTCCGGATCTCCTTGAAAGCTCAAATGGCTGTGAAAAACCTTTTGTAGAGTCATGCACTGCACAGTGGGATGTTTTCCGCCGGCAAGATGTTCCAAAGCTTATAGAATATCTCAGAAGGCACTCTAATGAATTTAATCATAAATATGACGTTCAAAAGCATGTAAGTTCTAAACTCAAAGTACCTTCATAAGACTTTGCTTTTCAAGCAGGTCACTTTCTAACTTGTGCTTCTATTGTAGGTTGATCATCCAATTTTTGATCAGAGTTTCTTTCTAGACTCGATTCACAAAATAAGACTCAAGGAGGAGTTTAGTAAGTATAATTCCTGTCGTTTTCATCACTTATTGTTCTATTGGGAATTGAAAGTAACCTAACTCATTGTATCACCAGAAATTGAACCTTGGACTTTTGAGCAACACATTGGAGAAGCTGTCATCATCCCTGCTGGATGCCCGTACCAGATTAGTAGTCCTAAGGTATCATGTGTAACACTATCATTATTTAGTAGAAGAAAGAACTTTGTGAATATTACCAAGAATTAAACATGATTATCGCTTATTCACAACATTACTCATTTCAAAAGTTATTTTAAAAATGGAAAAGAAAAGAAGGGTTTGAGCGATGAAGTATATTATGAAGTGCCTCATTCTATTCGGTTGGATGATTTTTAGTTCCTTGAGTTGGCAGTCTCCATGAAACAATTTATAATATAATTCTATTATTGGAGATGCAGTCATGTGTACATGTGGTGCTTGATTTTATGTCTCCCGAAAATGTTACCGAGTGCATCCAGTTGACAGATGAAGTACGGCTCCTTCCAGAAGCTCACAAAGCGAAAGTGGACAAGCTGGAGGTGAACTTTCAATGGTCCTAGTATCACTGTCTTATTTCCATAAATTCATACATAATCGATCAATGATAATACGTTTACCTTTGTCATGGAAAGCAGGTGAAGAGAATGGCACTCTATAGTATTAGTTCAGCAATCAAAGAGATACGTGAGCTTACTTGTGCAATGTAAGTAGGAACTCTGCATGAATTCCTTGCAACTTAATGTCATGGTGCTTGAAAAACATGTTTAGGAAACTATGGAAATAGAACTGTATGAAATACTTTATACTTATCAGTTTTGATCATGTATATCTCTATCAGTTCTGATCACTGCAGGGTTTTCTAAACACTTGAAATGTTGAATGGCAGGTAACCATTAGATGATCACAGCTGTCGTTTCTAAGAACGTCAAGAAACCGCCTCTGGTGGCTGAATGGCTGGTCTTTTGTGGAGACTGGAGAAAGTAAACTGTACAAATGTACAATGAATTGATTGATCCAGTATCTGGAAGTCTGGAGGCCACCTTAGTTCTCCACACGACGAGTCTATATGTACATTGATTCATTTAAATCCTTTTGTACAGCAAAGTGTATATTAGCATATTGGTTGCAGTCTCGGTCGATAAGTGCAGTGCTTTCTAGTTTTTTCTTGTGCTAGGTGATAACTTCAGGTCCCAGACAATAGAAAGAATGATAATGGATATGTTTTGTTAAACTAAAGGCAGGAATGTTTCTTAGTCTTTTCTTGGCATGAAACTTAAATGGTTTACCATTCTAAAGACAACAGGAAGACATTTTGACACAAAATGCCTCGGTTCCAAAGGCTTATAGGACTGGAAACAAAGGCCTTTAGAATCGAGGTAAGCCCTTGACAGTGGTTTCTCATTCCACCGATATCAGGAGCGATAATGCAAAGATCATAAATTGAAATAGCTGTCAAACATATCGAAAATAATTGTTCTTCCCAGATTCGTTACTAGGAGCATGTTCATACGTTTCAGCAGAATCATTTATAGTTTCATACTCTTTCCGACAAATCGTTTGCTGGCTGGGATGATTTTTTTTTCTTTTTTAATAAGAATTTCAGCCAGCCTTACCTAAGAATTTCTCTGAATTCTCTCTGAAATTACCGCAACTTGTTTAATAAACACGTCAAAGAATGACATATATAGTAACAGTAAAGCATAAAACAATAAGAGCTTACAAAAAAACCAGTTGCCTAATGGCCTATGGCTTTGATACTCTTCAACTACAGATATTACACATTTGCAAGACATCGGCAAACTAGCTGGCCTCCAAAGAGAAGTATGATAAAAGAATGAATTTAACTTTATTTCTATACGTTACTTCTCCTGTGTTTGCTTCTGAATTGGTGAGGCTTCAAAAACGGTAATGAATGATGAATACAAGGTAAATACAAAAAGAATAACCTCCAAGAAAAACATAAAATGCCTTTCAGAAAAAGAAAAATTAACAAACAATACAAGCCCTAAGACGATGGTGTCCATATCTCAGACTGTTTTGGGTTTTAGAACTGTCAAAATTGTTTAGTAACAATACTAGTAGCATGGGCAAGACCTTAAGGAGCCATTAGCCCCTCAATTGTGTCTGAAAGAGACTTTGCCCAGTCAGCCTTGAGAAGCAGAGTTTGCAAGGTATGCATTACATTGTATGCCGGATCAAGTTTCCTCTGCCATCCCTGCAAAACATAACCAGGGTTAGTAGATTACTTATTAATGACCACGTCAGTAATAATAAAAACTAGAGCAAATCACCTGACAGTTGTATATGTAAATCTAACTATAGTTCCTCTTGCATAAGTACTCTGAAGATAAAGAAAAGATTACCTCAAGAACCAAAGTTGTCACCATGACAGTACAAACGTTGCCATCAACATTGACTCTATGCCGCCTAACTTTCTCCAGTAACTGCTGCATGCAATCAGCAGGATGGACCAGATCACCTTCTGGAGTACCCCAGAAAGTGAATGACTCCTCCACTTCCTGTAAGAACAAGGTTAGGAACTCTAGCATAGAACCTAGCAAATGCTTCCCAAGTTCATAATATCTTTGTATTCACATAATATTGGATCATATGAATCAACATATGCCTACAATATAACAAAATACACCTGGAAACAAAATTAAGATTAAGAAACTCAAAAGAATGACAAAGTTCATTGCTAGAAGCATCGCTTAACAGACCAAAAAAAAAACTAAAAGATTCGTACATTTACCACATCTTGAATTGAACATGAATCTCATCTAAATTTCTTCTCAATGCTTGATAGAGGTCATGCTTGGAGTTTAAGAACAAAATTATACTGCTAAGGAAGCCAGATTAAATATGAAATTCTTTTTTTGTACAGACTATACATTTAAAACCAACCAAAAACAGAAGAGAGCAATGTAAACTGTTGAAAAATAAAAACCAAGAAAAACTTAAGAACGTAACTTGGGGTTTAAGAGAGTTGGTTTTGCAGGAAAACTAAAAGTACCAATGCTTTTCATTGTAGTTAGATCATCAAACTCTGCAACCTTATCCCATCACTCTAAAGTTTTCTAAAAGTAAAGTTGTCCGAAAATTATACCTCAATGAATGCCTTTGGATTTGGGCAATTCTGTTGCTTAGACAATCGTAGCGTGCACTCAGCAGCCATGCGCCCATCACGACGTGCAACAGCCTTAAAAAATTCAAGTAAATTCACTCTGTCAGTTCTTGAGAGTTCGGCAGTCATGCCTACATCAAGAAAAATGACATGAGGCTTTGATTTGAACAGTTGCTTCCTAGAAGGCTTGTTCTGAGCCACCCGAACAAGTATGTTCCCAGGATGCATGTCTGCATGTATAAAGTTGTCCACCTGAAAAAAGAAACTTGCATCCTTGTAAACCATGCTATATCATAATTCACGTCTCAAGTTAAATAGGAAATAATGACCAAGCAACAGTTATATGACATAAATCACCATCTTCCAGAAACAAAAAAGATTCCTAAACATGATTTTTAGTGAAAAAATAAAAGCGCACTAGACCAATGCAAAGAAACATACCAGGAGCATCTTCAGAAGTGCATGTGTTCCGATGTGAGCGAGTGCAGATTTAATTCTTTCATGCCCTTGAAGATCATCAACATAATGTGAGACGCATTCCCCTTGCTCATATGTTTCCACTAAAACAGCAGGGTGCACAAGTGGATACAAAGGCTTTGGGAAAGAGACGTCCTTCCATCTACGAAAATTATAAGTAAAGCGGCTCAAATTGGCAGCTTCCCTTGCAAGGTCAACTTGAGACATCATAAAAACTGAAAACTGTTGCACGCTTTCATCCAATCTCCACCACTTTAAAGCAGGAATGAACTTTGACATTTTTGCTACTAAATTGATTATTACAAAATCTCTCCTGATTGATTCACCAACACCAGGATGTCTAACCTTAACTGCAACTACTACGGGCTTCACCAGTTTACCAGGGTACCGAAATTTCAAAGTAGCCCGATGCACTTGAGCAATACTTCCAGAAGCTACTGGTGCCTCTTCAAAGTTTTCAAAAATTTCAGACAGCTTGCGGCCAAATGATTTTTCTATAGTCTTCTTCGTGTAAGCAAAGCTATGTTCAGGGGCTTTGGTATGAAGCTCGGAAAGCTTGCCGCATATATCTCTGGGGAAGAGATCAGGCCGAGTGGCTGCCCATTGACCCCATTTGATGAAAGCAGGACCCGCCCTTTCCAGTGTACGAAGAACAACACGAAGCCACAATTCTCTAAACTGAGGTCCACAGGAATCAGCAAAAGGAGCCATCATTATGCTTGGTGAGAACAAGATACCTAGATAGATTGCTCTCAGCAACAAGATTATACCTTCTAAAACTGAAAACACTACTCTGCTCACTATAGCATGTCCATTTTCTGCACGAGTGTACAAGGAAGTCTGTGGTGGCGCTGGTCTGTAGTGGTCCTTCTCTGCAAAAGTCCTCTGTGCCCATGCTAGCTTCCCACTCGAGACAGCAAAAATGCCCGGAAACAACAACCCGTAGCGGGTTATTCCCGAGCTGAATGCTCGAGCTATCCTATCTATCGGCGAAAATCTAAGACCACCATTGGAATAAAACTTCTCGTACAGCCTCCTCCAAACAATTAGTACATTCTCTCTCACTGCACTCCTTGCCGGGACGATAGAAAAATTCCTGGAATAACTATTTTGACAAAAACTCTTTGTTGTATTGTACAACGAGAACCGGCCCTCTCCTCTATTAGGAAAGGTGTACTCTTTGTGGTAGTACCTGTGTCGGGGAAGCCGCAGGCCGATTCTAACAAACGTTCCATACTTAACCGTTTCCGGGCAGCTCTGTTTCTGGCTTGTAACAACAGAATGCACAGCTCTCCTAAAACTCCTCAACGTCAATAATCTGCATTCCAATTATGTAAAGCCAATTAAAAACCCTTTAATGCTTTATCTTCAATATATTAAGCTAAATGGGAACAAACCCTCTTTCCCTAATCCAGAAACAATCTCTCAACGATCAAACAACCTCAAAGAAGCAATCCCCTTTATGAATTCTACCACCATAACTAATTGTCAAATCGTAAACCCTTCAAGTTTTAGCTTCATTCTAACATTACAAATTTACCGTCCCTAAACAAATTACCCAAATTCCACTTTTTTACCGCAATTCAATCTCTCAATGATCACCAACCTCAAAAAAAAAAATTAAAATTAAAAAAGCAATCACCTTTCTGATTCAGACCACCAAAACGAATCGTAAAAACGAAAACCCAGCTCAGAAAACCAACAAAACACAAAGCAGAAGCAAAAAACAAAAACACAGACCTTGACATGGTGATCGAATCTGGGTAGGGGCTAAATGGCTTGGGAGGTATAGGGTTGTATTAGCCAGCATTTTTGTCTCATGGGCGGTCGTCGGCGAAGATTTGATCGAAGCCTTTCTCTCTGAATTTTGGTGAGGTCGGTTTTGAGGGTTTCAGAGAATTTCAGACAGAGACGGCGAAGAAGAAGAAGAAGAGGCTTTCTTCCCGGGTCATTTTTGGGCCCAGTTTCGTGGGCCTCACGCTTCACTAACTATTATAGAAATAGAGAAACCCAAACATTGGGGTTTTTTTCCTTACTTTTCCTCCAAAAAAAAGAAAATTCTAGAACTGGTTTTGCCATTGGGAAGGTTGTGAGCGTGTTTGGCTCATGGCCTCCAGAATTTGCTATAGGTTATAAGGAGACTATGTTTTGAAAGAATTTACGGGCATATGTAACATAGATTTAAATCGAATTTTGTGTAAGATTGTAATTATGAATATATATAGTTTTCAAATAACTTATGTACGTTAAACATAAGTTATTTGATCATTGTTTTGGTACTTTGATGTAAATCTTAATAGTTTCTTTGACTGAAATAGTTATTGTCTAAGGAACATCAATTGGATTTTGACAAGACGAATTGATGCTCCATTCACCAACTCTAAGAAATCAAAGAAAGAACATGCTAAAGAAGAAAGTTTGATATCGATATATATTTCACTTATTCATGCATCTCAGTATTTCAAGAAAATGAAGAGATGCATCGATTATACGTCGCTAAACAACACTGTCAAATGTCAATTGAACACATTCAAGTATATCGACGTCTGAAGATGATCCTTTGATTTCTACAGCAGTGATCCATCTACATATATATAAAACTTGGCAGCAATATATATTTAGTTTTGAGCAGTCCAATTAATACATATTGCTATATTGCTGGGCTGCATCTTTGCTAATTAAACCCTTCAATTTTCTCAGATATCGATCTACAAACATATATCAATTAATCTATTGGTTTCCATTCACACCTTAGAAAGAAATGTGTCACTACTACTCTCTTACCCTCACACAAAAAATGCTTGTCTAAGCTAGCGCAAAAAAAGCCTTTTCTGTGTCTAGCTTCGTTCACGGCTTCACATATATGAGCGTTATTGAGCAAGCCTCCAAAACGTACACCATTCTTTGTCAAAAAAAGCAGTCTCCCCTCGACGAAAAATATCACGAGCCAAGTTGGTCCCATTTTTTCCGATGTGGGATATGTATCTCAACACGCCCCCGCACGTGTGGCAGATCTTCAAGCCTAACACGTGGACAACATTTGGGGTGACGTGGAGTTCGTGTGGCCTTTGGGCTTCACACATAAACGTGGGTAACCCGCTCTGATACCATAATAAAGTAGTATGGGGTTCACATCCAAAACCAATTGACAATGGATGGAGTGACCCAAACTCTTATAAACCACATGCAAAGTCTCATTTTTCCCGATGTGAGATATATATCTCAACACGAGTTAATGCATTGTCATCTCAACTACAGCAAGCAAGAAACAAAAGGGAAAGGGATGCAAGAAAGTTAAGAACCATGGAAAATAAAACTCAGGCACTCAAAGACACAAACCCGCTTTAAGAGTTTACTTATTCAAAACGTTTGAAGAGCTTTTTTCTTTGGGCGGTCGAGAGAGAAAATGATATGGAGGATCTAGATGGCAATACTGAAAGAACTTGTATATATATTTGAAAGGGTCTCTGTCCTTGAGTTCTGGTCGGTTGCGAGTGCAAAACCAGCCGTACCCTTTATACCACGAAATTGTCTGCATTTTTAGACTCGTTAATGAGCTAGCTCGATCCAAATGCTTTACATGATATAACTTTTGCCTATACAGAAGCAGGCACGTATACATGACATGGGAAACGAAAACGTTGGCATATACATATACAGACCAAGCGTTCTTATCATTGTGTTCCCAATTGTAAACTAGTCAATGATAAAGCAAAAAATCTGATTAAGCTTGAAGCTCCATTTCCTCTATCTGATTCAAACTCATTCCACCAAAGTTGAACATAAGTTTCACTTTAGGATTTTTGATTTATCGTGAACAATTGATATAATGAAGACGTATATACGTATGTCTTCTAAACAAGTGACAAGAATTTAGGCCTCATCCATATGTAACCCTTGACGTATAAAGACGTATGGCTTACATGCATGAAGGTTTTGACACCTTGATGCTAAGTAATCATCATTGAGATGGATGGCGATGGAGCTTCTAATCGGTGAGTAGAAGAAACAGAAATTATCTTGAAACGTATTGATGGCAGTTCCTAATTAGCTAGCTAGCAAGCTTGGTCTAATTTCCAAGTTAAGTTGAATTATTGGACCATAAATGACATAATTATTGCATGCAAATGATTGATTTATAGGACGTACGTTTCGTGCATGAATGGTAAACCTCTTAACCATAATAATGAAAACAGTAAGTTTCTGATGATAAGGAAGATTTGTGGTTCTGTATTGTTGAACAAGAACCAAAACTTATCAAGCTTAGGTTAACCAAACACGCTTATCTAGCCAGGGATCGATCGAGATGGGAATTCGAATTTCGTTGAAATGAAAACTTAACTATATATCACAGGTTTTCGTATATGAATGGGAATCGAATCCTTCATGTAATCTTGAAGAGGAACTTGTTGGAGAATCCCGCGCTGTTTCAATATGGCACACGACTAGATCTGTGTGTCGAACAAAATGCGAATTGAGTAAGAACAAATGGAGACAGAGCAAAACATTTTCATGTCTATATGAGCACGAGTTCAATATGTGCAAGGAAATCGGCAAAAGGTTGATTTAGAGACGTGTAGGAGTGGAGAACTCATTCCAGTAGAGCTCCACAAATTTACAAAAACACTGCAGAATAAGCATAGGAGTGGCTGATGATCAGCAGTGTGAAGCAGAAATCTGGCATATGGAACCCGCCTAATAGATACAGCACTGCGTTTTCTTGTTAACTGATGACCTCATTCGTTTTAGGTCCAAGCCATCCAAGCTTCGAAGCTTGGATTTGAAGTCAAAATTGAATGATCATGGGGGTGGCCGTGAGCTGTCCATCTACAGCTGATCCATTTAGGCATCGCATGAGGAGAATATAAATCGTATTTGTATCGTCAATTTAGACTTTAAAGTTCCACGTCCAACATCGGAATGGAAAGAAAAAAAACACAATGGTCTCACCGATCTATATATTGACAAGAAGTAAATGTCATGAATTTATGCCTACACGTTATTTGCATCAAACTTTAAGAGCAGCATGACTTTAGTTCCTATTTATAGCTTGAGTCGGTGAGCTGTGGCTTGGTTGGTTAAAGTGTTAAATATTAATAAAAAGTTTTTTTAAAAAAAAATTATCGTATTGTTTGAACATGCGTAAGATTTAACGACTTTCAAGTTTCACGAATATACTCTAGCTATAGAACTACGTACGATCAAAAACTCAAGAGAAATGAAATAAGAAGTAACTTACAGTAACCAGATTTATCAAGCGAATGTGCGTCAAATACGTCAATGAGTCCAAATATAAAAACCTAACTATCAAATCTGCTACTTCCACAACGCAGGAAACTTGCATCCAAAACACTGTTCAAGTCAAATAGCTAGAAGAAGAAGATGAAAAAGAACAGTATCTGCCTACTTAATTATGCTCACTGTCATCACCCAGATACATAAACAGCGCGATCCAATCTCACTTCTAACTTGTAAAGCTCCGACTGGATAAGAACCCTAACCTAACCGGGTCAAACCGGTCACGTCCGACACCGTACTGGACCCCACCCTCCTGCATTATTGCCAACACGTGTCCCAGATGCTGACGCAATAAATATCCAAGGTCCTCCCTAATTTAGCAAATCGTAAATTAAAAGAGACAAAACCCAAGCTCCGGCACAAGACGCACGCCATGATTTTCAATAAAAGGCAGAGGGAGAGATAAGCTAGGGTATGCGTGGTCCCCACAAAATAACAATGCCCGCCGCTCATGAGCCGACACGTAGTCCACCTATTTAGTCGCGATAAAATGATCCCCCATGCAAATCATTACTTTTTTTAGTACGTGAAAACGACCGCGAAGCTATACAGGTGGCTCGGACAGGTGTCCCTCCCACGTCCTCCGGCGAACCCCTCCGGCATATTCGCCGGAGCCTCCGACGCGATGTCGGGATCTATGAAGCAGAGTGCTGCTCCTTACTCAAGCTCGATCGATCTCACCAATTTTGAGCCTTCTTATATATATGCTTCTAGAATATAATTTCACTTGGATTTGTGCTTTCCTTTTATGGATTTATGTAATATATATGTGTGTTTCCACTATATGAACAGAGGACAAAAAAAAAAAAGAATACTGCGACAGATTTATTATAATGTTGTGCTTCTTGTGAGGTGCCAACTATTATTGTAATAATTTCATGTTCATATTATTGCGGTGCCATGCATATTATTGTAGTGAATAAATATGAGGGTTATATATAATTAAGAGCATAAGCATTGACATGAACTCGATGAAAGTAGTACGTTCTTATCAAAGAATAATTAATTAATTTGATAATATTTTTGTTTTTTGTACTAATTAAGTAAAACGTAGAATAAATTAAGGGTACAGTGAAGATCAATTATGGAAACTTTCGTTAATTTAAAAACAAGGAGCAAGATCTTGCTTCCCAATACAGTAAGATTAAGAAAATTGCACAAAGCTAGTAATTATTTGCTAAATCTTACACGTATGAACTGCGAGAGAGTGCTTCATCAATTAGGATCGGTTTGATCCTGAGATTAATTAATTACACACGAATGAAATCATCAAAAATGTCTGGGATGTCGAACTTCAACATGTTGCTACAGTAGCTCTCACGTTCATCCTCTGTGCCGCTGTTAAAATATGTCGTCGAGTTTGAGTTCAATGGCGTCGGGCTCGAGGAAGGCGTCGAAAACACCGAAGTGAAGTTGAGGTTCTGGTTGTTGCTGTTGTAGGAGTACAAATTCGAAGTTTCCGGTGAAATATCACTGATAATCTGATTATCCGACGACCCGTCATAATATGTCAAGCTTGGTAATTGAACATATTGGCTTTCAGTAAAATTGGAAGGGAATTCGCCATTACTTTGCCACTCACTTATTTGACAATTTTGGGAACTGAAATCAGTGATGGTTGATGGCTGTGCTTCATGAGGAAATGGAATGGCACTAATGTCCAATGTGGCGCAAACTGGAGCGTTTTCTTGAAAGGGTTCTTGAAGCTGGCTAGATTGGACTAGTACTGGGATTTGATCACTTTGGGGACTGCAAAGCTGCTGCTGCTGCTGCTGGTCATTTTGAATGAAGAAGTTTGAGTTTCTTTCTCTATGAGATGATAGGAGAGAAGTAGCTAGCCTTAGTAGCTCTGGGTTGAGTCCCATTTGTTGCATACCAAGCAACCTTGAAAAGTTCACTTGATGGTGATGATGAGAAGGGTTGTATAGGATGGAAGAGAAGTCAAGCAGATCAAGCCGAGGACTGTGAGTAACCGGATCGATTCCCATTCGGAGAAGCCTCTTCCTTATGTGGGTGTTCCAGTAGTTCTTGATTTCATTGTCGGTTCTTCCAGGCAAACGGGCAGCAATAGCAGACCACCTATACATAAATTTAATTAGATTAGATTAAAAAAATTTAATCATGCAAAGTGTAACATGGGAAATCAATCAAAGAGAGTCGCTAGCTAGGCTTACTTGTTGCCCAAAATGCTATGCAGTTGAACAATTGTCTCCTCCTCTTCAAAAGAAAATCTTCCTCGTTTGATATCAGGCCTCAGATAGTTGGTCCATCGGAGACGGCAACTCTTTCCACATCTTTGCAGTCCTATAAAACAAAATCAATTTGATTAATTAGCGCAAATTCAACCATGCACAATATTCATACTCAACTAAGGGAAGAAAGTTGAAGTATGAAATACACACCTGCATTCTTTGGAAGCGTCCTCCAGTTGCCATAACCGTGTTTCTGAATATAATCAACGAGCTTCTGATCCTCCTCCGGCGTCCAGGGACCTTTTTTCAGGCCGTTTTTGTCACAACACGGTGCTCTTCCCATTGTGAATAACACTGTTAGTGTACTGATATGCTGAGAAAGCTTGATTTAAGTTTCAGAGCCTGGAAGAGAGAAATGAGAAGAGGATGTAGGGTCCGTGAGGAAAACGGAGGTGTATATATAAGCAAGCGGTGAAAGTAGAAAGGAGAAGGGTCAAACGTATTCGGTGCCGTCCTCCAGATCAAAGTGGTTACGTGTCCCTTCTGCTTTGAGGAAATTTTATTATCGTCATCATCAAGTATCCAAGTCCTATTAGTCCCGCTCTCTCTCTGTCTCTCTGTGATTATTGTAATTATTTGAACCTACCCAAAAAATCCTTTAACCACGGCCATGCATACCTATTATTTCTTGGTTGTTAATTCTTAGGTTATCGTTTTCCGGCGAGGTTATGTCACCCTAGCTAGCTTGCCTTCCCGGATTCATATTAGCTGTCATCAACGTTGTGATTGTGCCACGTGCCTCCTCTGAGAGCTGACCAGTCCTTGCTGCAACTTCACTTTCACGGCGTTTCCAGCTCGATCTGTATATATCACCGCAAGGCTTCTGCTACATCATAATCAAGCCATAGCTGCAAGCTTGCTAACTAGCTAGGTTTAATCAAAAATGGGGTTTCCGATGATTCAGATTCAAAATGTTGAAACTACAGATAAAATTTGGACAATTTTCATCTTTTGTTAAATTGACCAATATTACAACAGGACAATATAAAGGGCAAGATGTGGATGAGATAGCAATAATGGAGTTCCGTGTGTGCCGAAATATTGGAGCATTTATGATCCAAAACAAGAAGAAGAAGAAGAAGAAGGCTAGGGTCGAGATGATCCAAGATGTGGATGATTTCTTCCACACTCACTCTCAGACACAATTAGACACTTAATTTGCTGTCAAATCACTCAAATGGCGAAACGTCAAGAATCTCAACTTCAATATTGACTTACTTCATCGAAATTGATTGAGCAATTGTGTATGGCTGGCTGATCCTAAGCACGTCAGACTCAGATTTACAGAGACAAATAACAGTCGTAATTAGTGAAAAGAAAATGACTAATTATCCAATCTTTCTCAGTTCTCTCTTCGATCCCCTCGCTCTAGTTACCTACGGCAGAAAAACCTCGAGCTACTTATTTAGCATTACTTTCAGCCAATGGACAAAGCCATTAGACAAAAACAAACATATAATTAGCTTAAAGAACTCTAACCTGACAATATATATTCTTAGTACGTACCTCTTGATCCCACTCCAGTTTTTCTAGCTTAACTATCATTGTTGGCAGTTGGTATCTTCCTGAAGAACAACATTATATTATTCAAATTATTTGATTCGTCAGCCTGAGAATTAATAAGGGTTCTCATAAGTTTGGCGATTAGCAAAGGTCCATGAAATTGTTATAACAATTACTAACCACTTCTTCTTATTCTTCTTCGCGTACAGATAATGTATAATATATATAACTTTCTGTGTTCGACTAGCTCATCACAACGAAGCCGACCTTAAATCACATACATAGCTCACGTACATGGTGCATGATCTCGATCTGTTACTCCTCGAACTTTAACCAACAAAGAAAGCAAGCACGATTCATTTAGCTACCGGAAAATAAACAATTTGCATTGCATTGCATGGATGACGATCTCCGTTTTACGAACCTCTCTATTGCTTCCGCTAAATTCTTAGGGTATTTAAATCAGCTTATTAGTTTAATTAACTTAATCACGTCGAATTGAGCTTGACCTAGCTATTACGTGCCCCCAAGCAAAACCCTAATCTCAGAAAGAGAGTTAATCCACCATTGAAGAGCAAGCACCTGGCTGATCCTGATGCCCTAAACTTAAACATCTGAGGATCACCATCTCGCCACTTCAGGAAATCTGACGTCTCACAATATCTCTGAACAATCTTATATATAAAGTCTTTCCTAACCAAGGCAAAGTCTGTTTGATCTATTTTATTTCCTCTCTCCTCTTCTAGTTCACTCACATTCTTAATTAATCGTACTAATGGAGTTTAATTATGGAAATGTTGAATGAGTTTCTGAATCTGCGTTGAGGGTTAACTTAAACTTTCTCTAATTGCCATCTGTTTGTAGTATTCGATCATTAAGTCAACTTAAACAAACAATTAGCCCAATCAGGTTTAGACAATCATACAAAATGTTTGATTTGCAAAGGTGTTCCATTACATGATATGCAGTGTGAACTTATTGAAGTTGCCCCCACAATTTATATGTGATTTATTTTCAGATTAAGGACCACAAATCCACTAATATGGTTCATTAGTAGTTAATAATTATTTGAAGTAAACTTCGTTTTCATGTTGAAACACTGTTCATTGGCATTGGCATTGACATAAAATATTATCGTTCATTGGCTTATAAACTAGGATAACTTATGTACGGTCAAATCTTATTTTAATCATCCACTAAGATCTTCACCTTAATCTTTTAAGGAACAGCTTACAATTTTTCACCCAATTCCATTCAGTTGCTTGCATGCCCTTCTTACCCCCTTGGTTCTAGAATATATACCATTGTTTTAAAACTTTGATGAAACCCTCAAGCTAGATTCACATTATTATGTTCATACACAAGTACATACGTACATATAGTGATCGATATATATATATATATATATATATATATATATATATATATATAGAGTGTGTTTTTGCTTTACTTCGTTTACGATTTTTTTTCTATTTGAGAGATTCCATACCTCACCATTCTCCGTGTTATACAAAAAATACGTACGAGTTAGAAACCACATAGTTACACCAAAATACGTACGGTCAAGTATTTGCGATCTCATGTACAAAAGTACATGACCGTATTTGGTATATGACCGTAAGGTGGAAGAGTAGTATTTACTGTATTTTGTAAATACTCGTATAATGACCGTAATCGTAGCCTAATTGTCTCCGTGCTTGGTATCAAGGAGACATGTACCCAACTAACCAAGAAATCAAAGATCGCTTATTATAGGGATTACTACTAATGAATCATCATTTACCAATACTATATACCAAAGCTCACATATCATACTAAAAACAGTAATTAGTTGCTTATACATACATGTATCCGAAACTAGCTAGAGCAACATACGTGGTCCTGTTGGCTGTCCTAAAATACGTACACACAATTCAGGTAGATAATCTAAAAATTGTTGCACAACAAACCTTGAATAATGATCATGTATTTTCTACAACATTTGTTAACGAGATACGGGATCCAAAGCCTTCGCTATCACTATTATAGAATTAGAACCAGCAATGTCATTATAGAAGCAGCATCATATATTTCATATACAATATTTTCTGGCTTTGGTTTTCTTTATTTGCATGGTCCAATTTCTTTATCGGGACGTAAACCATAAGATTTCGAATTGTTAAAAAACATAGTGATCGAAGGGATTCGAAGCTTTGGAATTCATATACATATTTGAAGGTGTTTTCTGTACGAAGGGGTCCTTGTTTTGTTTGGGACGTAAGCAATCTGGGGACACGTATGGGGTTTCCATGGATGTCTCTGGAAATGGGTGTGAACTGTGAGAGAGGATGAAACACCATTCACGAGAGCAAGAACGTGTCATAAGCACAGTGGTTTGAACTCCCATGCTCAAAAATGGCCAAATGTTTTTTCTTTGGTTGACTTGTATGATCAAAACTAGGGCTGCCACTCGATCGGTTCGAATCGGTAATGGGCGTTACCAACTTCAAAACCAAAGCTTTCGGTAATGAAATATGACTTTCAATTACCAAACCAAAAACTTCGGTATGAGATAAATCTTACCAACTTCGGATGTCGGTTTTTCGGTATTACCAAACTTCACAACAAATATATTTTCAAAATATAACAAAACAATACAAAACTATAAAATTTAAATATCACTTGAGTTTCTAAAGTCTGATAATACACATACAAAAGATAGTCATTTCAGTACACATTATCGAGTATGGTTTAATTTTCTACCGAAATAGTCGGGATGTAAATGTTTCCAAATTTTTATATGAACCAAGTTATGTGTCATCTATGTGAAAGTATGTGTGTGGAAGAGTCGACCAAAATAAGTCACATAAGGGCAGTAAAAGCTTTTTCGTGTAATAAGTGACGTTAAATTATGGTTGACCGCTTTGATCAAGACCCGAGCATTATTGAGTACAATTGAATTTTCTATCATAATTGTATTATACTATAATGATCACATCAGGCGGTCGAATTTTAATTTTGTGAATTGTAATCATTGGAACCACAACATGCCTGGTAATTTGGTATAACTTATTTAGTAAGTTATATGCATATGTACATCTTTGTGAACCAACTACAAAGAGGAAGCAAAATTTTCAAAAACCTTGTGAACTATGATGTGATCAATATAGTGAAATACGACTATGGTAGAAAAATTAGGTATTTTTGATAATGTTTTGGCCTTGATCAAGGCGGCTAACCCTATTTACGCTTGTGTTTCCTATAGGGAGCCCTATCATCAAGAGAGGTAAAAACATTCCTAAATTTTTACATGGGCGGTTACATGTCATCTAAGTGGGTTTGTCTATGTATGTGTGTGATGAATCGACTAAGACGGGTAGGTAAGAGCGTTTTTATATAACAAGTAACATTGAATTAAAGTTGATCGCTTTAATTGAGACTCGAATGCTACAAAGTATAGTTGAATTTTTCTATTCATTGTCTTGTTTTTTACTAAATGGTATATACGTACAATTGAAAACGTGAGATAAGATTATTAGTCTGTGTATTTTTAGAAATATAAGTCTTTAAATAATTAGAATTTCGGTAAATTCGTTATTTACCAAAAACTAAACCAACTTTTTCGGTATTTCTTGGTTTCGGTTTTTTTGATTTCGATTACCAAAATTCGGTTTACCAAATCATAAATTTTCGGTCGGTTTTCGATCGGTTTGGTATTTACCAAACCAAGTGGCAGCCCTAATCAAAACTAAGGGCGTCTCGACACGTCGGATAGAGTATTTGGGGGCTTGAGTTCAATCTCAAAGCCAAGTTCTAAATTGATGGCCTGTTTTGCTCACCGAACTCCTTCCTCTGTTGATTCAGTAGTGAATGCCTCTAAAATGGATGAGGAACTTAAAGTGTGTGTTTCTACTGGGTGAGATAATGCACCAGCTGCCCCAATCCCCATAGACCAAGTATCAGAAATCAAATTCAGTACTAATAGAAAGTTTGATTGATACAATGACATGTAAAGGATTTGGTATCCCTTCTAGTGAGATCTGGTAGTTGGAGAAGAACATGTATGATGGCAATTAAGACTGTTGTGAAGATGAATCTCTATGATACATAAGAAATCCAACGAATTCATAATGTGATGATCGCTGAAGTAAATGTTATCGGAATTCATAATCCAAGATTATTAAAATCATGTGTCGAGAAAATGAATGAAGAACCATACACGTATTATGTACGGGAAGCTGAAACTGTTGATGATGTGGAAGATATCAGTTCCAGAAGCTGGTTATGTATCTTGCCATTACTCACAAGGAAACCACCTTGAGGGTATATATTCCTCCGTCCGACTTCATCTGCTGCAAGATCAACTTGATTCCCTTCCCAGTCAGTTGCCTGATTAAACAGTATAATCTCTTTTAGATGGAGAAAATTTCACCAGATATAAGTACACCAACTCATGTGTTTTGAATCATCACAAATTTTATAAATGCTTATGCAATCCTTGTATAAATGTAAACAGAAGCCAACATATGATAACTTCATAACTTACGGCCTGCATATTCATATCCATTTAAAAGTAGGACATGCTTTATTATCGAAAGCATTCAATTTTCGTTTATGGGTCTAAACTCTCACCAGTTTACCTCATTTCAATTTTAATACTCTTACACGGTAGCTTACCTCTATATTTTAGATCAAGTATTATTACTCAATGCTCTAAAATGAATACATTACTCAATAGTCAATACTACAGAAAGAGCCATAGAAGAACATACCGTTCCTCCTGCTTCAAGTACGCATATAATACCAACAGCGTGATCCCAAGCCTACATTGTGTTAAGTTGAAGTGAGTTATGACTACGTAATTCCTAAATTTCTATAATTCACTGACAACTGGAGGAGAAATCAATACCTTGATAACCTTATCTTTCTGTCGCTGAATGAAAACAGAACCCCTACCTGAAGCCACCAATAAATACTTGCATAAACTGCATAGAGGATGATTTTCATGTTGTTAGATTTGGCATTAAACAAAGGACAAGTAATTTGTAATGAGTCTTGGAATTTCAGAAATAGGGACCCTTAACTTAATTCTAATATGTCAGCTACATGTACAATGGAAAATCAACACTAACAACAAATATCTGGAATATAAACTTAAGTTTGAAAGCCATCTTGACTTCAATAATATGCAATCAGTGGCCACTGAACCATTTTGAAACACAGATGTATGGTCACAGAGTAGATTATTTCTACTTACATAACAATGCTTGATTATCATTAAAATTATCAAAAGTATCTTAGCAATCCTGTGTTTGAAGAAGCAATCAAGTAGAAAAGAACAAACCTTCCACAACAAGGTTTCAAAACGAGTACTTGATCTTGACCAACACTCTCAGCATTAGTTGTTGAGGTAAATAAAGCTGCAGGTGGCAATGCCTCCCATGCTTCACTCTCTATGATACAAAAGCGAGCCTGAGGAATTATAGAACAGTCATCAACAAAGCAACGAGTCCATGAGTAAGGAGTCTTGGGTGTGCCATTTATCACAGATGATAAACTTCTTGTCCATGTGCCACAACCAATATGTGAGACCATAAGAAGCCCTGTTCCAAATGGAATGCTCTTCTCTTCCTGGACTCCAGAGATACATTTGTTTGATTCCTGCCAGTGCGGACAGCCCATGACACCTAATACAATCTCCCCATCAACTACAAGAGCCAAACCTACCTGTAAATTTTGGTCTTCCCTTAAAAATTGTGTTCATTGTAAGAAGTAGAAAAGCCGTCTGATTATGAGTATTGCAGTAAAAAGGCTAGGAATTTCCTTTAAAGAGTATAGCTTGAAACATTTCTATAGCTACACATACTCTAATTAATACATTGCATTTGAAACTGCCGAGCTTACCTCTGATTCCCCTATACTAAATACAAGATGAAAGGTATAATACCACTGGAACTCCTCTTCTGATCACTAAATTTTACACTTAATCATCTTTCATTCTTTCGAAATAAAAGCAGATTAGTTGTTAAAATGTCTCAGATTCCTACTTTGAGTTTAGATTCATCACTTGAACATAAATCACTCCATTTTCATTTTTTTTCCTACATCCTAATTGATCTAATTCATATCCTCAGTAACACCAAAAAGTTGGAAACACAAACTTGTGAAGAGTATAATCTCAGTGTCAACTTGTCACCTAATTTGTACGATTTTCGCTCCATTAATCCATCAAAATCACTCTCATATTAGACAATAAATTCACAGGCGAAAACCGAAAGCGATGTTTTAACAGCTAGCAAGACATACCACAAACAAGGCCTTGTTTCCCATCACAAATCCTCTTGTGCCATCAATTGGATCCAGTAACTGCAGATTGTGTTTCACATTTCAGTAAATAAAAAAAAAAACCTATCATCAAAACCAAAACTACAAAAGAAAGCATGATTTATTACCACAAGCTAAGTTAAATCTTTGTAATTTTTACTTTCAAGTCCTAAAGCAGGTAAATTTTTTTACCCAATACGTCGCCGGTTGAGCTCCGAAAGTAAAAGCCTCCGGTCCGCCTCTATCAATCGCCTCCAACACATCCTCCGCCGTCAACGGCTCTTCTCCGGCGCCGGCCTTTTCCACCACCAAATTCACCACCGGCTCCACCAGATTACTCGCCCGCACCGACGCCGAGTCCTCCTCCGCCACCAACGGAATCGACGGGAATCGTCTCCCGAGCTCTGTTTGTTTTCCACCGATTCAAAATCAGACCGGTTAAAAATCGTAAATAGATTCAAAACCAAGGACTAATCAGCAATTTTTTTTACCTAAACTGATGAGCGCCTGGACGCTGAAATCGGCGACGGTGACCGGAGTCTGGTCGTTCTTCTCGAGAATCCCGGTGGCACTGGACTGTAGCGCCGTTTGGACCTCGACGCAGAGCTTGGAAGCGGCTTCGACGACGTCAATGGCGGCCTCGAGCTCTCGGTAGTGCCTGGCGGTCTCGGCGGCGAAGGGGAGAGAGGCGGAGAGGCATTTGAAATGGGAGAGGCGGCGGGGGAGAGAGGCGGAGGTGAAGGTGAGGATTTGGGTCCGGAGAGGCGCAGGGGAAGAGGAGGTGGGGAGGGTGAATCGGACGGTGGAGAATTGGCGGGAGGAGTTTGCGAGAATCATGGCGGGTATAACGGGCAGGTGTGTGTGTGTGTCAGAGCAAAGTCTGACTGTGGAAACAGTTGAGGTGGTGAGTGATTGGTGGAGGAGACTTGAGTTGTGTGCGATAGCGGGGCCTACCGATAATTGGGCCAAGATCTTTTGTTTTGAAAGCCCAATTTTGGATGCATAGTTTGTTTCTAAGGAACCCAAGCCCAAATTATTAGCGAGTCACAATCACAATAAATTACGTTATTGTAACACTACATAAATAAATGAATGTAAATATTACATTTTTTTTCCTATGTAAGTAATTACAAATTTTTATTTCTAATTCAATATAATATATCTTGCCAAATTATAATTCAATATAAGATATGAAACGACAGAAATTAAAGGCTAATTTCATATATTACCGAGTAACACAACGACAAAAATGAATTAATTATATTTTTCTTCCAAAACGGGATATGAAACTGATGTCATTTCCACATATGGCAAAAGAATTACCCTATAAATTAAGACTCGAGGATGACTTCCACTTCATCTGGAAACAATGCAATCTAGCAAGCTCAACTCTAGCCAAGACCTTTGAAAAGAGAAGAGAACTCAACAATGGAGGCTAGCACTAAAACTCAATTGAGATGTGTGAGTTTGCTAGGCATACTTGTGCTTTCATTCGCAACAACCCCAACTCATCAACCCTTTGTTGTCATGCCGAATTCAAAGACCGCATTTTGTGCTGAAAAGTGTGGCATCCGCTGCGTTCCTAGCGTAGAAGATCCCCCAACTTATATACCGTGCTTCGGCCTTTGTATGATTGCTTGTAGGTGGATTCCAACTACTCTCAACGATATCGCATATGGTTATACTCGTAGTTGTGTGAGCTCTGCGAGCAAAGTTATGAACCCATTTACCAACATTCCCTCCAGTTCTGGTACCTATACTTCCACTTGAATTCTCTCTTTCTCATTTGTATTTTACTGTGCTTCGAGTTATTTACGATATGATTGTTTGTCATGTAGATCTTACAAGTTATGCACAAAGCTAGGTTGATTCTTGTTCCTACAGCTGCTCCAAGAATAATAAACTTTTTTAGAAATTTCATGCACTGCCTAGAATGCCAGCTAACTTCAATGGAACATCATGGTGTTACAAAATAGCAAAAATATAGAATAATAATGGTATGTGATATGTCATGTATAGCCTGCATATATATGACCATATGTACTTATCTCGATCAATAAAACAATAACACTCAGAATTTCCTTTATTGTTCATTTTCCTACATATATTTTCTTACCTAAAGCATTACCTTGTTCAAGTAAGTGAAGTTGCGCACAAGTTATTTATCCACGCATCGCTCGTATTGTTAGAAGAATAAATTTGGTATCGGTTTCATATGTTATCGCTTATTAATGGTGATGATTGTCAATTGAACACTTTTAAGTAAATCAAGTGAATATGCTCCTATGATTTCTACAGTAGTGATCTTTCAAGAATATATTTAAGCTTTGGGCACTCCAATAACGTTGCATTTTTTTTTCCTTCTTTCATTCGATTAAAGCTAAACCCTTCAATTTTCTCAGACATCTAAAATCATATGTGCCTTGTCTCCAAAAAAGAAAAAAAAAAAAAAAAAGACATCTAAAAACATGTATCAATGTATTATGTGGTTACCATTATGTGCACTTTTTTCTCAATGATAGAATTAGTGCATTGTCATCTCAACTACAGCATGAAACAAAAGGTAAAGGGTGCAAGAAAACGCAAGCGCTCAAAGTCACTCTTTCAACGTTTCTTTAGTTACAAAACCACGTAATATCGATCACATAATGAAATTAGATACTTCAACATAATAGGAAATAACTTGGGTGACTAGCTATGATCACTCATGAGTGACAAACATAAATGATAAATGGATAAGTATCAACAATAATCATAAACAAACATGCCAAATACCCAAAACTTTCATGTTATGTCCTTAAATTGAAGCCAAGCATTATAAAATAGACACGTGTCTCATGTTCATTGACTGTGGTCACCTTAAGGTGACAAACCCTTGTCACCAAAATCGGGTTCAACATAGTATCACTATTTGCTTGATTGCGCGAGTGAGCATGGCGGTTATCATCTGGTTGAGCTGATCATATATTTGCATACCGATCCATTTAGGTCAGGGCTGGTGAGGCGCAACCCTCATTCTTGGTGGTCACTAGTCACCCTTGGGTACTTCTCTCCACCAGGTTGAGCTGACATAGTGACAGGAAAACGCGAGGGTGTAGCTCCCATCCATGGGTGGAGCTATGACCAGACCAAAAGATCTCATTACACCCCATATTTTTTTTAAATTATTTATGTCATGTAGATTAATTATCAAGTTTTGATGAAAAAGTTATATACTAATTCTTTATATGACCCCCTAAACATGCATTTCTACCTCCGTCTCTACTCCCATCAAGACGTGGGTTAGCCTAGCCTCAAACTTACAACAATCCATGCGATATTTTTGCACATAGTGGCCAATCCAATGTAAAAGTTTATTGTTGAAAGTTGAACATCACATTTCTCACCTACTATACACTATACATTAGTGTATGAACTTTACCGATCCATGTTTGTCAAAATCTTTTGTATTTAACGGCGGTACAAATAATACATGATACGATCTTAACTATTAATTTTTAATTATTTTAATTATTTAGTTTAGATACACACCCAATAATAATGTACTTATTTAGTTTACATATTTGTTAGACAAAATCATAATCATATATAGAAATTATTCATATATTAAGATTTACATGCATGTCGAATAAACTCATCAATCTTAAGCATACACACAGTGTAGTTTATACTGTAGTGTAGTGTATGCTGTAGTGTCATGTTTATAGGCCGAGCACAAAAGACTCTCGTAATCATTCGGATAACTCCCTTTTTGTTTTTCTTTTTGAAATAAATCATTCGGATAACTTAGACAAACTCGAAAGAAAATATCCTAGCATTCTTGTCCTTATCAAAATAAGCCACGTGTCACACTCCAATTCATCAAGACCCCATATATCTTGCGAAGTCCGCTATGATCCATCTCCATCACAAAACTTGACAAGCCCCTTGTTTCCCACAGATTCTCTACAAACCTGGGGATCCAACTTCACCATCTATAGAATTTTCAACACAGAAACCAACATTTCTTTATCCTTCAAAGTTTGAGTTTAGAGTTTTGGTTGTAAACAATTCTGGGCATGAGCTTGAGGTGCGCGAGCAGAGTGTTGTACCAGGCAGGGATGAAAGTGATGAAAGACCAGGCCCCCAAGCTAAGTGGCGAGTCGTCGGCCGTCAAGTCTCTCAGGGATTCTTCTTCTTCTTCGTCTAAGAAGTTACAGACCAGGCGGTTCTCTGTGACCATTAATTTAAAGGGAGGTGCTTTTGAGGCTGAGAAGAGCGAGAAGGTTAAGAAAGCAGAGGAGTCTCTGAGGACTGTCATGTACTTGAGCTGTTGGGGTCCGAACTGAGATTACACACACACACACACTCAGTTCGTTTTCTAGCTATCTTTTTTGTGCTACTGTAGTACTGTTGATTGTAAATTGCTCTTGTATATAGTATGTTTATGTACATGAACCTTGTATTCAATCCAGAGGTTACGTTCATCGATCTCAGGTGCCATGGATATAGATTTTCAAGAAATGAAACATCACAATGTATCGCATAACAAAATGAGCGAGTCTCGTGCTATACATGCTAAGAACGTGAGATTTGAGGTGGGATTTGAACCCACGCCCTCGTTAGAGGACCAGAACTTGAGTCTGGCGCGTTAGACCACTCCGCCATCCTGACTTCTTGTTAGGGGATCATGCGTAAATATATATATTATAATAAACTTGTAGCGTAAGCCCAATATACATAGCCCATTGAGCAGTATGATCCAATCCAATATCCACAACCCTATCATTTCCACCACAAACAAGAACTTTGAAACAAAACCGATAAGCTTCATTACCCTCTTCTTTTCTTCTTCTTGCTCCTGCCACTACAAACACTTTCAGCTCAGAAACACCAAAACATGTTCTTACTGAAACCCTGCAGAACACATTATAGCACACCGATTCTCTCGAACTATCATCATGCGCATCAGAAGCTAACAAAAACGCAGACTTCCCATTTTGCAGTACCATTGAAAACTTTGTACCCCAACAGAAGAAAGCTTAGCTTTAGAGGATGTAGTGGTGATGGACAACAAGGAGAAGGCAGCAGCAGCGAGAGGAAGCCATTCTTGACTTTAGAGGAAGCTGGTCTAGTCGAAATCTCAGGCCTCGACACCCATGAGAGGTTTCTATGTCGCCTAACGGTACTACTAACTACCTAGTTTCACGTACTGTTCTTCTTATTGATCTTTAATCTTCTGTACACAAAATCTGTGATTATTAAATCATAGCTCCCTAAGTACAAGAATCGATACACTACTAATTTCGGTAGTGATAGACTAGCTTCCAAGAATGATAGGTATTCTAGTCTATCATTTTAAGAAAGTTAATGTAGCGACACATATATAACGCACAAGTTCTAAACAATAGACTTTCGCGAGCTAAATTGGCTGGTTTGTGTATGCATAGATATCGTCATTGAATCTGCTAAGGGTGATATCGGAGCAAGAAGGATGCACAATTGAGGAGCTCAATGCAGGGAGGCTTTGTGACTGGTTTATGAAAGACAAGCTCAAAAGAGAGCAGAATTTAGGCTCTGCTGTTCTTCAATGGGATGACTCCCAGCCCTTTTAACTGACTGAAGGATTAGTAGTTCTTGTGGTAAAGCCAATATTGTGAACGGCATCACTTTTGAAATGCTCAGCTATATTAGCTTAGTTTTGTGATCTATGCTATGCTTGTGTGAAATTCAAACTTGTATATCATTGAATCATAATTCCCATTAGAAGGATTAGCCATTAGTTTAACCAACCAAAACATTCTTCGATTTGAAATTTGAATAGTCAATGCCGCCCTGATGGCCAAGGCATCTCCCACGCGTATTTGACTTGTGAAACTTCTGCCTATTCAAAATCTTTGTATCACACTATATCATATGTTACTTGAACAAGTCATGCCTCCAATTTTGCCTTGATTGGCTGGTTAGCACTCTTAATAGAACAGAAAGAAAAACTTTGTGATACCTTCAAAGTCCAAATAATAATACACCAAACACAACGTCCAAGCCTGGTATAGTAAATCCCACTAAACCAATCACATAATCAGTCACCAACCCCCACTTTAATTTGAAAATTTTCAAACCCAACAAATAAAAACAGTAATTCATCACTAAACTAATCTCACTTCTAGTTCAAGCGACTCTGCCTAAATGCCTAATATGCGATATTGATTCCTGGCACTGCAAGTGATTCGGTACCTAATATGCGACATCCCTTTCTAATAGTGCAAATGACTCGGTTAACCTTTCACTAAAAACTTCACTCGATTAGTTCACGTCCGTTCCTAATAAGTGCGTTTCGGTGTTATGAATTTCGCTTTAGATGTCATTGTTAATTTTTTTAAGGTAAAATACTGTATAGTCCTTATGGTTTGAATTCGAAATATGTTCAGTCCTTATGGTTTTATTTTAGATCTGAATGATCTTTAAAGTCACGATTTTTTATCCAAATATAATTCAGTCAATTTTCAGTTAAATTGCTGACATGACCGTTAAAAATTACAATATCTTTAACGGCCATAACCACGTCAGTAATCTAACAGAAAAAAATTGACGGAAAGACTAAATTCAAATTAAAATAAAATCATAAAGACAAAATAGATATATCAATTTCAAACAGCTAAATTTTTTTTACAGTACCTGCGACAGTTAGCGGGACCAAAACCCAAAGTCAACTCACCCACACCCACACCCCCACGTCAACGCCTCCTCTACAAAAAGCCAATGCCCGGCCACTTTTGCACGGCGTCGTTTCGTCATTTTTGTCCAAACAGTCGTGCAAAGAGTGAAAGGATTTGATTCCACAAAGGCCAGAGAGAAAGAGCATAAAGTGTGTGTCCTTCCTCTCGGACGTGAACTCCACCCGGTCAAAATCCAATTGAAATCCTCTCCCTCAGCTCCTCCTCCTAAAACGTCGCCGTTTTCCTTCGTTCCTTTCGTTTTCGTTCCCCTAATCTAATGCTCTGAGCGATGCCCATAGCTGACCACAAGTCTTCGTCTGACGGAAAAGTCTGGGGCTTCTTCAAACGGCCGTTTCGACCGTCCGGTAACGCCGCCGCCACTACGACGTCGTCTTCTTCCATGTCGCACAGCCATCCCCACCCCAACGGCGACGGATCGGTTCCTCAAGCCTCGAGCTCCGTGTCGTCCGTCGCCAGGTCGCTTCTTCCGACTCGTCGTAGACTGAAGCTCGATCCCTGCAATAAGCTCTACTTTCCTTGTCAGTATTATCTCATCCATTTCTTGCTTTTCTTTTTGTTTAATTTTTGTTTAATTTTTGTTTAAATTAGTTGAGTAGGTAGATTTTGTTGTCTAATTAGATTTGGATAGATTTTTCTGGATTTTATTTTGGATTTTGTTGCTAATTTTGTTGGTTTAAGCACGAAAATACCTGTTTTTTTTGGAATATTTCTGTTAAATTATGAGGATTGACATTTTGTCATGTTGCTCTGTTTACCAATACGAGAGATTATTTTGATTTTTAGCTAATCGGATTTTCGAGTGATATGATAAATGGTTCTGTATTGACATGATAGAGTTAGTGTCAATGGTCTTGGTTTTATTGGATCATTTACTTATATTGCTTGTGTTGGTAGAAGTGTGCAAGTTTTTAGTAGGTCTTGTGTATTCTTTTGTGATGATAAATTATATGTCTCTTGTAGGTGAACCCGGGAAGCAGGTTAGGAGTGCCATTAGGATTAAAAACACAAGCAAATCCCATGTAGCGTTCAAGGTATGATCAGAGGTTAAAATTTTCTTTTGTCAGTATAGTTTGTTACTACCAATATGGGCTGTTGATTGTGTTATAACTGCGTTAGTATGTTAGGAGGTAAGTTGTTCTAGGTGCTGTTATATGTTACAGGGTTTTCATCTCGAATAATCTTGTTTGCATTGCTGAATTTGCTTAACAGCCTGAATGTTCTGATGAGTTGATCACTTTTCTGTGCTTAGTTTCAAACGACTGCACCGAAAAGTTGTTTCATGCGTCCTCCTGGAGCTATTCTTAATCCTGGCGAGAGTATCATAGCAACAGGTAATATTCCGTGTAAAAGTACCAATTTGTTTCAATTTTGATGCTCTCCTTTCATGAGTTAAAATTTGGGTTTTCTGCATCATATTCATCCTATGTATGTTTGATTTTTATGGCAGTGTTCAAGTTTGTGGAGGTTCCAGAGAACAATGAAAAACTAGTGGATCAAAAGAGCAGAGTTAAATTTAAAATAATGAGCCTGAAGGTGAAGGGGCCTATGGACTATGTACCTGAGCTGGTGTGTGACATGCATCCTTCAACTGCTATCTTCAATTATGATGTTACTTTGTTAACCATGTTAATAAAATTTGACTCGGATGTTTTCAATCCGCAACTAATTTTAAATGGCCTCAGCACAGCTCTTCATCTAAAGTATATATTAATTGGATCAAATCATTTTAATTTGGGTGTACATTAAATCTAATTATTTTATGTGAAGGCTTAGATGGGAGAGGTTATGGCTGAAGCTCATTTATATGTATAATAAGCTCATTTAGATGAGATATACTGAGCTGCTGCAACATATTGTTGAATGACATATATATGGTCATTAATGTCTAGATTAGTCTAATATTCATCATACTGTTGTCTTCTGGGATTATATTTTTGTTTGTGTGACTAGTCCAGAGTCTAGACATGACGGGTTTCTAACATTTTGAGTTCAAAGCTGATTCAGCTTTTTTAAGAGTTTAGGTTCTGGCTGTTGGTTGCATCTTGATAGGATATGACTTTTGATTTTGAAGTAATACTATAATGGTTTAGGTCTTCGCTATTGATTGTATATATTGTTTAGAGTTGATATAAAATAATATGAATCGGCAGGATAATGGAGTGTTCTTTTGCAATGTAATTATAGTGCTGATCTTAGAAATTCACTCTTTCCCACAGTTTGATGAGCAGAAGGAACAAGTAGCAATAGAGCAGATCTTACGGGTTGTATTCCTGGATCCAGAGCGTTCCGCCCCTGTAAGTGTTGTTTGTTGTCTCACTATACATCGACTTGGTTTAGTAACTCAATGTTAGCATCTCTGTTTAAAAGTTTTCAAGAATGGCTTCATGCTTGTGACTTCTGGTCTGCTGCAAGACTCTCCAAATAGGGTATACATATATGAACGATTGTGCCTCATTTCTTGTAGGCCATGGAAAAATTGAAGCGTCAGTTGGCTGATGCTGATGCTGCGCTTGAGGCACGCAAGAAACCTCCAGAAGATAGTGGTCCAAAGATTATAGGAGAAGGTCTCGTAATAGATGAATGGGTAAGTACTTTGTTCTCTATTTTCTAGAGGTAAGTATCTTATCTCGTTCATCATCCATCTTATTCTTCTCATATTTTGTAGAAGGAGCGGAGGGAAAGATATCTAGCTCGGCAGCAGGTTGAAGGGTTGGACTCTGCATGAAATGGTGGTGTTTCATTTGTTCTCGTTGGTTGAAGTGAAAATCAATAGTGTTTTTCATTGTATCAGTGTATTCATGTTGTATTAGTACACCCATCGTATCTTTTCCTCTAATGTGAAGGTGGTTGTTGTATCAAAGAATTTGTTGGGGACAATCCAATATTTTTTAATGTAAAAATGAAAACGAAAAAAATGTTTCGTAGAGTCTCCTATAACTGGAGAGTACTCTGTGCTAGCCTCTCAGGTGTCTGTAGGGTGTAAATAATGCGATTTTGTTTGTCCAGAGGAATAAAACTGGACTTTAGATATGATCTCTTCGTATGTCTCTTCGTTAGCCATAGTATCCAACTGATCTATTCGTATTGAGTAATTCTTCTTTGGCGTTGCTTGTAAACTGGTTTAGACTTTAGACGTTGAACTCATATCCTGCACTCATGGCTTTATGTATGCTACTTCACCATCAGTGATGTAAATTGTAAATGTGAAATTGCAGTCATTCTCTCTCTCTCTGTTTTTTATTTTTATTGGGAGTGAGATAACAAGTAATCTCTCTTACGTTAGTAACATATTCATCCAAGACCGTCCATTAGAGTATTTCTAGCCCGCCGCAGATTTGATCTTGTTAAGTATACCCTCTTTCGTTCACTTTAAAAACAAATGCCGTGTATAAATCGTTTCGTCGAATTTAACTTTTCTATCGTTGTTTGGATCCGTAGGAACACCAAAAAGTGAAAATTATACAGCGCACCCAGGTGCGCGGCACACCCGGCCAATTTCACCGTCCACTCACCGTGTCCGGCCCCACCCGATGATCTCACCGTTAAATTTCTGGGTGCGACTAAAGCTCTCCACCAAAGAGGGACTCTAACGTTTCACATTAAGACATTGCAAAGAAAGACGATGGCCACGTTTCTTTAGGTAGCATAGCAAAAGCACATTGAGATTGCACCAAGTCTTAATTAAACAAGATTTATCAGAGTGGCCTGGTATTAGTTAATTAAGGTCGGTCAACATATGGTGGCACTAGCACAAACCCAAGCCTAGTACATAGCATGTCACCGCTTGCGTTTCTTCCCAAGTTTACATGTTCAATTTTTCTAAGAAATCAGACACCGTCAAATTAGTACAGAAAATACAAATCCCCGCCACTGGTATATAACCAGAAACCAATGGCTTCCCACTAATGGTTTTGAGTTTGAAGTTATCCAAAACCACTAAACCACCCTCCCCGCCAACTGATACTGTCCCAAACACATCGGCTATATAAAGTCTTATCCAGTGCAGCTACAAGAAGAAGAAGAAGAAGAAGAAGAAGAAGAAGGTCATACGCATTATCCAAAATAATATTCAATGAGTTATTCGAGGAGGGATTTGCTGGGAAGTACTAGCAGTGCTGTGGAGAGCAGCAGGATCGATCCGGCAGAAGAAGAAGAAGAAGAAGAAGAAGAAGAAGAAGAAGAAGAAGAAGAAGAAGAAGAAGAAGAAGAAGAAGGTCATACGCATTATCCAAAATAATATTCAATGAGTTATTCGAGGAGGGATTTGCTGGGAAGGTCATACGCATTATCCAAAATAATATTCAATGAGTTATTCGAGGAGGGATTTGCTGGGAAGTACTAGCAGTGCTGTGGAGAGCAGCAGGATCGATCCGGCAGAAGAAGAAGAAGAAGAAGAAGGTCATACGCATTATCCAAAATAATATTCAATGAGTTATTCGAGGAGGGATTTGCTGGGAAGTACTAGCAGTGCTGTGGAGAGCAGCAGGATCGATCCGGCCGGTGTTTCGAGCCAGAATGGGAAGCAGAGACAATACTTGACATGCAGCAGGAGGATTATAAATGCGGCGGAATGCGGTACAGGTGGTGCTGAAAGCGATAGGAGGAAGCAAGCTGAGGCTGAGGAGTCCCTTCACAAAGTCATGTACTTAAATTGCTGGGCACAAAGCTAACTACAACATTGGACACAGGGATGGAGAAGGACTTGAGTTTATTTGTTAACACATCCTGCTGCTCTCTTCTCATTTGTACATAGATGCATAGAACTAATTAATTAAGTACTTTTGGGTAGGATGATCTGTCTGGGCAAGTCTTGAAATGTACACTTTGCATGTATCTGAATTCTGAGGTTCATTTTTACTTTAACTTGAGTTTGGTCATTGTGTGATGCCATTTGCTAACCTATTGGGTTGTTTCTTTCGATCATGCATAGAGAGCAAATCTAATCACTCATCATTATATATGAAATTAATTGGTCTACAATAATAATTTATTAGAGCACATATAAACGTATGTCCTTTCCTTTTCTAATTGTTTATCTAGTATGTTCCGCAATTTCATTGTTGAGAATCGCAACGAAGTAAACAACTGGCCTCTTTGTGTTTGGAACTCAATCAACTCATGATAGTCACGATTTTCTTGGCTCTAGTTGTTGGCCTGATTCCATATCTTTGCCATTATAAATAGGAAGGTGTTCAATTAGGATGGCAAACACTCTCAAGATCAAGGTTTCTACGTTAGAAGAGGAAAACGTAAAGATCAGTACGTAGAAGAGAATGGCTAAAGCAAATAGCAATGCATCCATGGTGTTGACAGTTCTGATGCTGTCATTTCTGCTTGTAGTCTCTATCGCTGAAAGCCGATCTCTTGGTAATTGAATCTGTATGGTTTTGTCTAATATCGTAGCATAACAAAATAGATCGATGTAACTAGCAAGGATAATCTGATATCCATATTTCTGTCATTTTTCAGTCATATGTATGCATGCATGGGTTAAAAATCAACCATATATATATATCCAAAATAGCCGAACCAATTGATACCCATAATTTGCAGATTTTGGAGTATCAGATGGTTTCTGCATGCTAGGATTGGTTTCTTGCAAGTAAAAACATTCAAATTTATTAGACTTTAAAAAATGAATGATTTCGGATTACTGAGCTGCATGCATGCATAGTGGTATTCAAAACCCTTTAAGCAAAAGTGCACAAATTAACTTAGATCGAGTCACTGTTGTTTGAGCCCAGTGGGCATTTTCGGTCCAAGACTCGAGAAAGACTTGGATATCATTTGGGCCAACGCCTGTGGCCTTTTTTAGGCCATCAAGGGTAGCAAGGTTTGGCAGCACGTGACGTGGCTTTTATCCAGAGGTTTCTGATACCTTGCGGGATTCGGTGTCTACGCGGGATCCTTATCTCCAGTTCGCATGGGACTCTATAGTTCTTGCGAGGATGGGATTGAAATGACTAATAACACCCTCGGGATAAGGTCGCTTAGTGTTTGAGTTCGCTTACTACACGACAAATGAAATGCAGCGAGGCAGGGAACGAAACCTAAGCGAGATAGGTTTGACACGTGTTGCATGGAGCGCACGACTGGCGAGTTAAACGTATCCTTGTGGGATTCTAATTGCAGAGTCCGCATTGGATTGTGAGTGAGTCTCTACGAGTTGCTTACGGATGAGTATATAAAGAAGCTTTACAGCTTGCAGACACACACAATCAATCAATCAACAAATCTCTCTCAAACAGACGTACACAGTCGAAACCTTTCGAGTCTTCTCGAAACCCTAACGTTCTAAGCGCATCCCGCTTTAGATCCCGGAGCCCGTCAGGACTCGTCTCCGATTTCCCAATTGTTGCTCTGCTCGCTCTCACAGTGAGTATCGATCGACAGGTGATTAAGAAGAGTAAGCTCGGAAATATTTCCTCATCAGGTGACACCGGAGCCCTCATTCGCCTGGTCAAGAAGTCAGGACGCGCACCGTTCTCTTTCCTCATCCGTGAGGTGGCACGCCCCGCACACACCATTTTACATTTGTTCCCTCATCACCCCCTCGCTGAGTACGTGGGCCAAAACATTGGCACGCCCAATGGGACAGGGAGTTCACTTTTCTTGCAATCATTGGGAAGTTTGACAACTCCCCCTACCGGAGACCTTCGCTTTCTTGCTTGAAACACAAGGCTCCGCAATACAAGCCCCATAACAGCGCGGCTTGCAGATCTCTCGCTAAAGAAGAGATTCTCAATCGGTTCGGCAACCCCGACCTTACTAAGTCCACAATGGCAAACTCACAACCAATCCCAGAAGCGGGACCTGCTCTGTCCACAGAGGAGGTCCGCAGAATGTTCGAAGAACTGAGGAGCGATTTCAAGAATGAGATCGGCGCGCTCAGAAGAGAGTGCGGCTTGAAGGCTGAAGAAACTCAGCAAATTGTCCAGGACCTCTCTGTGCAGGTCGCTAAGGACAAGGAAATCTGGCTCGCAAACCAGGAAAACCACGCCAAGCTCAGCGAGGAGTTCAACTATGTGGTTGGCACGATCAGGGAGGACAAGGACATAATGACCGGCTCTCTGCAAAGGATCCAGACTGAACTGGATCAGAGCAAGGTGGCCTTTACAAAGGCCCTAGAAGCCCAAACCCATCGTCTGAACGACCATGACACCAAGCTGCAGCAACAGCAGGACGCTTCCTTCTTCGGGAGCAAAAACAGCATGGAAAAGCTCGAAGACTACAAAGAGCGCCATGATACCCTGAGTACAAGGGTCCTGCAGATGGAAGACTGGATTCGGGCCCAAGCGCCGAAGAATCACGCTCTGAACTCCACCAGTTCAAGCGCAGCGGAGGGCTCGAGGTATATCCCGCCAAATGAGCGTCCTAGGGCAAATCCGAGGGTCGGGGCCCAGAAGGCTCCCCAATTCACATTGGGGGCCAGCTCATCAAGGACACCACCCCGTCTACCCTCGCCATGCAGCCCTAGGATCACACTCAAGGGCACCGATGCTCTTGCGCCGCAAGGAATGGGGACACCAGACGACCCGATCGTGGCTTATTCCAGTTCGACTCATAAGAACGTCGGACAGGCCCCTAGTTTCTCCGCATGGCATGGCCATGACCAGGGGGCAGATTCCGCACCAGTAACGGCGGCCGACTGGCGCCAACTCATCTCGAGCATTGTCAAGGAGCACACCGGAAAGGGTGATGCTAGCTTGCACTACCGTGACCCCTATCCAGATAGCGTGGCACAATATCCCTTCCCCCACGGGTTCAAGAACATCGTCTTCACCACATTCTCTGGGGAGACAAGGGAAGACGCAGCAACTCACATGGCCCGTTTCAAGGTCCAATGCGGCCAATACGGGAATGATGATATGCTGAAGCTCAAGCTCTTCGGGACTTCTCTGTCCGGAGCCGCCTTCACCTGGTATTCCAGACTGAAGCCAGGGTCAATTCCAGACTGGCCCACCATGGAACGTCTCTTCCGGGAGACATACGGCACAATTGAGCCCGAAGTCGGCCTCGACTCCCTCACGCAGATGAGCCAGCAGATCATGGAGTCCGGAGTGTCTTTCCTCCAGCGCTTCAAGATCCAGCAGGCCAAATGCGATTACCTGCTGCCTGAGCAGGAAGCCATCAAATTGGCTATCCGGGGTCTGGAGCACCGCCAGCGGCTGAAGCACCATGGAGAGCGTTTCAGCTCCATGGGCGACCTAATCAACATGGTTGGCAGCTACGAGCTCATCCTGAACGAACTGGACGATAAGGCCAACGCTTCCAAAGGAACTTATGTGCCAGGGAAGAACCGGATCGTGGGGGCACTCAGCATGCAAACCCCTGCTCACGATCCCTACTATCAAAGGCCGGAGCCAGCCCATGCAGATCAGGACTTGGACGACATTGGCGCGGTAGAGCTGACCGGCAAGCAAGTGGCTCACAAACTGAAGAACCTGAAGATGACCCGCGAGCCGATCACCATCCAGTCCTTTGCTTGGACCAAACCAGAATACGAGTCGTACACTTACGACGCCAAGAACGCCCATTTGGTCTTCAATGACCTAATCGAGGCGAAGTACGTGCGCCTGGACCACAAAATTCCGCCTAAGGAGGAGCTGAAGGACAAGAAATACTGTGCCTTCCACAACGTGTAC
The DNA here is from genome assembly GCA_034370585.1 of Fragaria x ananassa. Taxonomy (NCBI): domain Eukaryota; kingdom Viridiplantae; phylum Streptophyta; class Magnoliopsida; order Rosales; family Rosaceae; genus Fragaria; species Fragaria x ananassa. The sequence continues at coordinate 1,725,617 of CP139766.1, forward strand.
AATCATGACACCAAAGATTGTGTCAAGCTCCGAGACCAGCTGCAGACTTGGCTAAACTCAGGCGAGCTGAGGATGAAGGCACCGGGTAGCACGGCCTCATTGGTCGATGTAGACCCTTTCCCGCCCGTAGTGGGCATGGTCGAGGTCAACTGGGCTGATCAGGCCCAGGACGACGAGCGACGTCGCGCGCCTAAAAGGGGCCGCGAGGAAGGAGACGATAATACCCGCCAGCCGCGTCGCCAGTACACCTACAATGAAAGTCTGGCACACGAGGTCTTAGAAGATCTCAGAGAGGCTGGACTCGTCACACTCCGCTCCTTGCCATACAGCGAGTATAGGGACGGACGCGTCCATTGCAGTTTCCATGACAGTTGGGGGCACAAGACCTGCGAATGTCGCCAGCTCCGAGACCAGATCCAAGACTGGCTTGACCTTGGATACATCTGCTTCAAGGACGAGGGCGGCTTTACAATCGCAACTGCTGGTTTCGCTTGGCCTCGCGTCGGCCAGCGAATGATCACACTAGACCTGTCACCAAATGCAGGACCATCCGATCCGCCAGGCCGAAACCGCAAACGGCCGGCGAACAACTACATGCTCCCAGATAACCAGACGAGGAGCGCAGTCGACCCAGCTCGACAGTTGGTCGCAAAGCTCGAACCAGACCGCCCCTCCTACAAGGATAAGGGCAAAGCAATCATGAGGGACGATAGACCGTCTCCCGCCAAAGGCTCCCAGCCTACGAGCCCTAGGACTCGCGAAGAGCTGGAGAAAAGGATAGCGCGTCTCGAGACATACGTTGCCGCGCATTGGGCAGCCGCAATACCTCCATCCCCTGCCGCCAGCGAGATGGACATGTCAGAATCCAGCAGTGGAAGTCACAGCAGCGGCGCCCCAAGCCCTCGTGACGGCGTTTTAACCAACCCTTACATTCCCCCGACGTCTAAATCAGCGATCAAGGAAGGGGTCTGGTACACACAGCAAGGGGGCAAGGCGGTGACCATCAGCAAGTCCAAGAAGCGCAAGCTCCAGAAGCGGTACGGCAGCATCCTACGCGCCTTACGGGCTGTTGACGAGGGCGCTATACGCCCCTCGCAGCTCGCACAGACGCCTGAGCGGATGTGGCGGGAAGCAGAAGGTCTGCGCGCAGTCCTTCAAATGCCGCCAGTCGCACCTCCAAGAATCTGCGAGCAGTTCAGTGACGATCCTGCGCCCAAGCCAAATGTTTTCTGCCGACTCACGGTTCCACCAAAGCCGGATTCGCAACCTCCCAGGCGCAGGCAATCACCACCACCTGAACAAAGAAGGGATCCGCAGCCTCCTAGACGCAGGCCATCCCCAGCACCTGAAAGGAGAAGAGACCAGCAGCCTTCCAGACGCAGGCCGTCACCCGTGCCTGACAGGAGGAGGGATCCACAGCCTGCTAGGCCCAATCCATCACCCGTGCCTGACAGGAGACGGGATCCACAGCTTGCTAGGCCCAATCCATCACCGGAGCCTACCAGGAGGAGGGATCAGCAGCCTTCCAGACGTAGGCCGTCACCGGAGCCCGATCAAGGCAAGGCTCCACCTACCGGCCCTAGGCGAAAGTTGTTCATGACTCCGGACTCAGAGTCTAAACGCGAGCCGCCTCAGCCCTCACGACGACAAGAACGTCAAAATCCAGAGGCTGACGCCAGAAGGGAGCCACCATCGCCACAACAGTCTCGGCCACGGCGTACCCCGGAACCCGAGACTAGGATGGTTCCCCGAGTATCTGCCCTGCAGCAGTTAGGAAAAGAAGACAGCGGTAAGGCTCCAGCGGCAGCAGACAGACAGCCAGCTAGGGATCATCAGCCTTCACCCAAGCCAGTATGGCGTCCGCGGCAAACTCAGGCTTCAGAGCCACCAGCAGAGACACCGGCACCCTCCAGTCCTAACCTCGCCGAACAGATGGCCCAACGTTTCCGCGAGAATGAGGAAGCCGACGAGGCACATTCAGAACCTCGGCTCAACCTAGAGGAAGAGCAAGACGAAGAGCAGGCTGAGTCATTCACCTGCAATATGATAGAAGTCTCCGGTTAGGAAGCTGAGGGAGGGTTCAGCCGAGAAGCAGACGCCTTTGCAGTTCTCGAAGGGGAACATGGGATCATTGACACACCTCTGGTCCCAGTCTCCGAACAATTCTCGTTTCAGGTCGGGATGGTGTTCTTCATTTCGGAACGATACGCCCTTCCACCAAACACAACCTGCAGTGCGGCGGACATCACCATCGTCAGCGAGGATGTCAGCATACCCCCGCCATGCAGCAGCGAAATGGGCCCAGTACTGGCCCCAGCCGATGGCACTCCGCAAGAAGAAAGTTCGAGTAGCTTCGCACAAAAGCCAACCATGACCTTTTCTACGCCAACCCTGGACATGGCCACCCACATGCGACCACTGTATATCACGGCAGAGGTCCAAGGGAAACTGATCAACAAGGTCATGATCGACACCGGTGCCGCGGTTAATGTCGTCACAACCCGCACCATGGGGCTCCTCGACATCCCGCGCTCAATGATCCAGACAAGGTCCTTAACGGTGAAAAACTTTACAGGACAGGTGTCCAGGACCCTAGGTTTGTTGTTTCTACGGGTCAAGGTCGGGCCAGCATCCCGGGTCTACACCTTTTTCGTCGCCGAGTGCGTTTCCTCTTACAGCATGATCCTCGGCCGAGACTGGATCCACAGAAGTTTTTGCGTGCCTTCCTCAATGCACCAAGAGCTCATGATCTGGGACACTGACAAACGTGAGGCAGTCATCATCAAGGCCGACCCCCGGCCTTTCTCTATTTCCGCCAACCTCAACGATGCCCGGTATTATAATACGGACTTGGGCCCGTTGGATGTTCAAGGCGTCGACCACAAGGGCCGCCCATACGGAGTAACGGCCTCCAATTTAACGCGATGGGGACTTACCCAGGCGAAGGACGATTTGCAACGTCCTCACACCATCGCGACTCTCACACCCCATTTCGATGGATAGTGCCCTTTCCGAGGAGGCACGCGAGGCTGGCGAATCCTTGTGCGAAAGACTCCTTTCGTACTGGGCAGAACGCGAAGCCTACGACAAGGTCGCGACTATGGAATATGTCGATGAAGTGGTGGATTATTCCGATACCAAGGAAGAAGTTATTCAGTTAGCTCCTGCTGCCTTGGACGACACTCCACCTCAAGTCCGCGACCCCACTTTACAAGTTGATGTAGGGACTGCAGAAAAACCCTTACTTATTTCCATCAGTGCAAAGTTGGCGGAGGAAGAAAAGGAAGCCCTCCTTGACCTATTACGCGAATACAGGGATTGCTTCGCCGACAAGTACGAAGATATGCCAGGCTTGTCCCCAGACTTGGTCTGCCACCGGTTGCCAACCTATCCTGACCGGCGCCCAGTTCGGCAGGACGGCCGCTTCATGCGAACTGAAACCCAGATCGTAGTTAAAGAAGAGATCGAAAGCATGCACCGATCGGGAATCATTCGCGTAGCCAAATATAACGAGTGGTTGTCTAACGTCGTCCCCGTCCGCAAGAAAAATGGCAAGATGCGTGTCTGTGTTGATTACCGAGATCTAAACAACGCAACACCAAAAGACATATACCCCATGCCTGTGGCTGACCTACTGATTGATGCTGCCGCAGGGCACGAGGTGTTATCCTTTATGGACGGCACGGCCGGGTACCATCAGATCCCCGTCGCCGAGGAGGATCGACACAAGACCGCCTTCCGCTGCCCTGGTTTCGCTGGCGCGTTCGAGTATGTTGTCATGCCCTTCGGCCTTAAGAACGCGGGGGCAACGTACCAGCGCGCCATGAATCTCATCTTCCACGACATCTTGGGCAAGTTGATCGAAGTCTACATCGACGATGTGGTAGTCAAAACCAAATCGCGAGCAACCCACGTGGAAGACCTCCGGCAGGTGTTCACACGGATGCGCAGACATAACCTCAAGATGAATCCCGCCAAGTGCGTTTTCTTCGCAGAGGCCGGTGATTTCCTTGGCTTCCTCGTACATCAAAGAGGCATCGAGATCCCAAAGGACAAAGCACAGGCGGTCATCACCGCTTCGCCTCCCACTACCAAGAAGGAGCTACAACAGCTACTAGGGCGAATCAACTTTCTCCGCCGCTTCATATCAAACGCGGCAGGGAAGGTCCAACCCTTTTCCCCTTTACTTAAGCTCCAGGGGGCAACCGAGTTCGTATGGGAACCACAACATCAACAGGCCTTTGATCGAATCAAGGACTACCTTACGAACCCACCTGTCCTAATCCCACCTCGCGACGGCGCCCCGCTCAAACTTTATATCGCCGCCGCCGATCTCTCCATCGGTGGACTCCTGGCCCAGGATGATGAGAACGGGGTAGAACATGCCGTCTATTACCTCAGCAGGGTTTTAACAGACTGTGAGACACGCTACTCGCCCATGGAGAAGTTATGTCTCGCCCTCTACTTTGCAGGATGCAAGCTGCGCCATTACATGCTTGCCTTTACCACGGTCGTCATCGCTCAATCCGACCTGGTCAAATACATGCTTTCTCGCCCTATCCTGCGGGGACGCATCGGCACGTGGATCCTCGCCATGTCTGAATTCTCGTTGCAATATGTTCCGCAAAAGGCAGTAAAAGGACAGGCAATAGCGGATTTTCTTGCCCATCACCCACCATCAGAGCTCACAGCGTTTCACGAGTTGGACTTCGCCACAGTGACACTCGCTCCCTGGACCTTGTACTTTGATGGTTCACGGACTGATACAGCAGCCGGAGCCGGGATAGCCATCGCCAATCCCGCTGGAGATCGTTTCTCCTACTCGTTCCAGCTCGACTTCAAATGCACCAACAACCAGGCCGAGTACGAAGCATTAATCATAGGCTTAGAGATCTTGTTGGACTTAGGAGTCCGCGAGGTCCAGATCTTTGGTGATTCTTTGTTGGTCGTTAACCAGCTTGTGGAAAAGTTCAAATGTTTAAGCTTGTCAATTGAGCCATACCTGCGCAAGGCATTTGAGGTACTGGATCGATTCGACGACGTGTACATCGAACACATACCACGTGAATTTAACTTTGCTGCCAACGAGCTCGCCCAGATAGCGTCTGGCCTCAGCCTGAGAGACGGAGTGCGCGAACGCCTGCTCAAGGTCGAACGCCGCACTCTTCCCTCTTTCATCGCCAGGGGGCAATTTCGGGACGCCATCCCAGAAGTTGCAGCCTTGGACCCCATCGACGAGGATTGGCGGCTACCATTTATCGCCTACCTCCAGAACCCTAACGATGCTGCTCATTCCAGGCAAATCCGTTTCCTCGCCTTAAACTTTGTACTACGCAATGGCGAACTCCGGCGGCGTGGGGAAGACGGCAACGACTTCCGCTGTGTATACGGAAACGAAGCTAAACGTCTCATGCGCGAAGTCCATTGTGGCGTTTGCGGCTCGCACCAGGCCGGGCCCAAAATGCGATGGCTGATCCGCCGCCATGGATACTACTGGCCAACAATGCTGAAAGACTGTATTGCCTTCGCCAGAGGTTGCCAAGACTGCCAAGCTCACGGACCAGTGCAACATATTCCTAACATCCCATTGCAGCCTATCATCAAACCTTGGCCGTGTCGCGGATGGGCAATGGATTTCGTGGGCATCATTCATCCCCATTCCTCTGAGCAGCACAAGTTCATTATCGTTGCCACCGATTTCTTTACCAAATGGGTCGAGGCCGAACCACTCAAAGTCGCCTCTGCTAACTCGGTGCGCAACTTCATTTTCCGCAACATCATCTCACGCTTTGGTATCCCGGAGTGCATCGTTACGGACAGGGGGGCAGCTTTCATGGCCGATTCAGTTGTTACGTACTTACACGATTACGGCATCAAGCTTCTACACTCCACGCCATACTATGCACAGTCCAATGGCCAAGCGGAGGCTAGTAATAAGGTCATCCTTGGCATCCTCCGCAAGATGTTGGAGTTGAACCCTCGCGTTTGGCACCAGGAACTCTACCACACTTTGTGGGCCTACCGCACCTCCAAGCGAGGCCCAACGGATACCACACCGTACGCTCTCATGTACGGTCACGACGCCGTCCTTCCCCTTGAGATCAATATCGCTTCGCTCCGCGTCCAGGAACAGCATCAACTACTTGGCGAGGATTACGTCCAAGCCATGTGGCAGGAGCTTGAAGATTTAGACGAGCATCGTGTCGCCGCTTTCAACAACCTTGTCCTGGAAAAACAGCGCATCGCCCGCTCCTATGATAAAATCACGCGCGGGCAGAGCTATGCTGAGGGCCAGAAGGTGTGGCGAGCAGTCCTCCCGCTTGGGGACAAAACAGATGGTCGGGGCAAGTGGTCCGCTCGCTGGGATGGACCCTTTATTATTCACCGAATACTTCCCAAGGGGGCATACCACTTGCGCGACTTGGACGGTACTATTCATCGCAACCCTATTAATGGCCGCTTCCTCAAGCGCCACATTGCAGGGGTCTGGGAACGCGAGGATCCTACACCTCCACCAGATCCCGCCACCACAGTCAATAGTGCTACGCGCCATCGCGTACTCGCTCCGCCGCCTAACACTAGGGGGCAACTCGGGACAGAAGACTAATAGAATACATTGTAACGTACCAGCCTAAAAAGGCCTGTATTAGATTGGGGCCTATTCCAGAGGCCCTAAAAAGTTCTATTGTTTTCTTTATTCTCTGTAAACGTGCAAAGTCTAAACACAAAGACTAGTACAAGATTGGGGCCTATTTCAGAGGCCTAAAAAATAAATTCATTTATTTTTGCCCTTTTTTGACTTTGTTCAATACATGTTTCGAATTATGGCTTTGCGGCCAAAGCAATTACATTGATCAGAAAAGGTAAATTAGACTATGTTTACATTTCAAAAGAGCATAGATCTACAGATACTGGAGCCTCGTCCCGGCTCGCTTGGCTAAAGAGAAGTCTGCCGCGGCGTCCTTCGCTCAAAGTTGACGAACGCCTCGCAGCTTTAGACCAGCCAAAACCCTGACGCCGGCCTGGACCCAACAGAAAGTGTTGGGAAGCTACAGGTCCAGCGGGTCAGGATCCCTCATGCTACCACCAGTCTTCCGTTTGAAGGGCCGGCAGAGCCAGACGCACTGATAGAACAGCAGACGCAAGGCAGAGGATACCCGACCTTTGGTCAGGCCGAACAAAGGCTTGGCCTGAGAGTAGATTCTCAGAATCACTCTAGGCCTGAGAGTAGATTTTCAGAATCAGCAAAGAAGGGGAATATATGGTTGAGGGCTTTGCTCTAAGCAGGGACAAAAGGATGAACAGAAGGGAATAAGAAATCATGGTGAGGGGGCAGAGACTTCACTGATACTTCACCCCGGCCAAGCGTTTCTTTTTATAGGCGGAAGGGGCGATTGTGCGTTTGACAGTTGTCCCCCATGCAATATTTGCTCCGAGATACGGGCTTTGGAGATAAGGTCAGACGCGTTTTTCAATAATGATTGCCCGCGTTCCGAGCGAGTAGTTACATTGGAAACCGTCGCTGAATCTCGGAAAAGGATTTTTTCCCCGACAGTTATTACAGAACAGTTGGCAAAGAGCGGGAAAATTTCAACTTTGATATTATCATTAAAGTTCGTACATAAGGGGGCAAATACAGTTAAACCTACGCACGCCTACAAACCCTATACAAATCTAAGAGCATGCCTTCTAAGGCTATTTCTTCTTCATAGGCTTGGGCTTGAACTTCTTCAGCAGCGGCCACGGCCGAGTCCAAAGCCTCCTGGGCCTCCTCCGCGGCCTGCAAACGAGCTTCCACTTCCAAGGCGCGGGCCAAGTCTTGGCGAGCCCGAACAAGCTGAGCCTGCAGCTCTGCTATCTGAGCCTCCAAGGCTTCCACTCGCCGAGCATGGCCAACACTTGGATTCTCTGAAGACGCTCCAGGAATGCCAGCTTCACCAAGCTCGGCCAAGAGGTTCGCCATTTGGTTGTCCAAGTTGCGGCGAGCTTGCTCACGGAAGGCCGATTGAGCACCGATATCCAAAACTCGGCGAGCCTGCGACTCGACAGCATCGGCCAACTCCAGCGCTTGGTCCAGAACAGGATTGCCGCCAGCGAGATGTCGATCCAGAGCTTCATGGGCCTCGCAAATACGTCCTACCAAGTCAAAGACGTTCGGGCGAGAGCCGTGATGAAACAACCCATGAAGGAAAGACCGAGCTAGGCGGATGGGTTCTGGATCAGTAGGCGGAGTAGTTCGGGCCCAAAGACGAGCGGCCCGGGTACTGAAGGAAGAAGACTCCTCGCCAGGTTTCCTTGTTGGGACCGGAGTGACTGGTTCAACTTCGGCAGCCGCTTCAATTTCTGGAGAGGGTGGCGGAGTGCCACGAGCTGTCTCTGTCTCCACCAAGGGGGCAGTAGGATCCTTTGTTGAGACCGCCGGAGGCACTTCACCGGTGTGACCCGCACGGCCCAATCGCAGAGGAGGAACCCAAAGTACCAGTTGGAGGCCTTCGGGCGGAGATGCCAAGGGGGCAGTAGGATCAGAGACTTGGTTGGACTGGTCGAGGGCTGCATTTTCAACCAGAGCCAAGGATGGTTCTGGGATTGGACCAGCTTCGCCAGAAGCGGCGGTTGGAGAGGAGGGCTGTATGACTTCCTCGCTAGCCTTGTCGGCCCCCTCGATGACCGTAGTAGTCTCCTCCGCAGCCGCTTCGACAGTCTCTTCAAAGGTCACCTCCTCGCTAGATTCAGCAGATTCTTCGGCAACCGTTTCCGCGCCTGCCACTGCAAATTCCTCAATGACCATCTCTTCGCCGGCTTCGGCAGTTACCTCGAAATCCATCTCCGCGCTTGCCTCAGTAACCCTCTGGAGGGCCAAGTCCACATCGAATGGTTCTGGAGATGGGACTTCCGTTATCTCGGGCGCCTCCTCAACAACAGCGAGGCGAGGTCGAGTGCGGCGAACCTGTCAAAAGCAAAGTTAGTGAGTTGTTGACTGGCTTAGGAAAATTTAATTCAAAATGGTCCGCTTACCGGGTCGCTTACCAAGCCATACTCTCGCTGGTACTGCACATCCTCCAGCAAGTCCTCTTCGTCCTCGATAGGACGCTTCCGCGAGCTCTCGCCGCTCGTTGGCCGAGGAACGACAGGAGCAGTCTCGCTGTCGTGGCCCGCCACAGTCTCCCTTCGGGCAGGTGCCTTTCCTCTGGCAACTTCAGACCTGTCAACGTTTCTCCGGCGGGAGGCAGACTGAGAAGAGAAAAAGAGGATTAGAGAAGAGCATTTTATCAATATGTCAAAAGTTCAAAATTTACACATTTAGTGACATACCGAAGGTGTGGGATCGCGTTCTCGAATGACGATCCCCGTCGGGCGGCGAGCAGTAGGAACTGGCGGAGGCGCGAGCCTAGTTCTTGTCGCAGCCCCTGAACTCCTTTCCGCATGGTCGCGCTGGCCATCGAGGATGGTGCGATCTGATTCGCCCAAAGTGTCGTAAAGGGGACGAAAGATGGCAGCGAAGACAGCGTCGTCTGGGAACTCCCAATGGTTGTCAGATAAGGACCGCCACCAAGCGAGGTAAGCGGGGTCAGTACCCAGCGAAGGCTCGATTTCCAGCAGGTTGGGAGAAAGAGGGTAGAGATTTTGCAGCGGAGTGACCCGGTCAGACTCGCCAATCTTCCTCCACGAGGTGTACTTGTTGACTGAATGGAGAAGCGGGTAAGGAATCCCCTGATGAAAACCAAGTTGCCTTGCGAAGTGATTGGGGGCATACAGCTCGAAGCCTTGCTCATCCTCAGCGAGTTGGAGGTCGCAGCATGAGGTTGCTCTTACGAAGGCAGTCCTCGCGTCGTTGTCAGAGTCTTGGCGGGGGAAGAAACCCGTCGATAGGACCTCAGGGTGGCGCCGGCGAACCATCATATCCATAGTCGGTGGTGGCTCGATGTGGTTGTAAAGGATGGACAGGCTAGCGAAGAAGGACAGAGGGGTCCGATTCGCGTCATTCCTGCACACCGCAAAGCCAAGCAGCCGATCTTCAGGCAGGAATTCCACCGGGGCTCGCCGGAAGAGCGGAAAGTACAGCTGCGTCCACAGGTCCAGGATCCACAGAGGGCCGCCAGAAAGGTGGAAAGGCTTCAGCGACAGCAGATGCAGAGTCCGGTAGAGTGCGCCTAATACAGGTTGCCCTAACCCGACTTCAACCCCATTGTACAGCGCTTCGGCCAACTTGGTCCATCTCCCGGTTGGTTTGTGGGCGCTGCCGCAGAAGACAAACTTGTCAAGCCAGTACTCCAAGAAAGCGATGCCTCCTTCATGCGGCTCCGCGTGGCCCATGTAAAATTTCCTCCATGCCCCGTATGAAATTCTCAGGGCACGGCGAGCTCCCAAATTGCAGGCGTATGTGAACTCGGTCGACGCAAAGTCGCCTGGCACATACGGCTTGGCGTGGATCGGCAGCCCGGTGATGGCGAGGATGTCCAGCAGAGTAATGCCCATCTGCCCGAAAGGGAAGTCGAAGGTGTTGGTGGCGCTGTTCCACAAACAGGCCATGGCAGCGATAGGCGCTCGATCGGTGTGAGAGGGCAGCGAGAAACTCAGGGCAATGGCCTCATGGATGCCGGTGGCTTCCCAGATCGTCTGATCGGTCTGGAGGCGCTCCTCGTACCACGTTCGCTCCTCCGCGGTGGCGCTGGGCCACTCCCCGACCCGGACATTTACATGAGAGCGGGCTTGCCAGGTGGAAAAGTTTCCCGGTTCGCGCCGTTGGGCCAAGATTGGCCGACGCACGGAGGAGTTGTAATGGTTAAGGTCGGCGTCGGACAGGGGCTTTGAAGGAGTCGGGCCAAGCAGAGCCGCCCCTGTGTCAAGGAAATAGATTGGTGTTCCTTGAGGCGGGTTGGTGGCAAAGCGGCGAGCAAGGTTGGTCGACCAAGAGGTCGCCGCCGTAAGGTTCAGGTTCGGGTCATTGGCAAAGGGTTTGGGAGGCATGGTTTCTGGTTAAAGTTTTTGTTTGGTGCTGGAGTTTGTTTGTTTGCAGAAGGCGGAGATTGTTTTGAAAGCGATGGTAAGATGTGGGGACCCGCGTCGAGGTTTATAAAGGAGACGAACCGTAACGTCCCTTTCAATCAATGGTCGCAACGAAAAGACGCAATGACGACCGAAACGTCAGCGCGTTTCAAAATTCGAAAAGCCGTAATGATGAAGGGAAGCGATAGCGCCGAAGCGTCAGCACCTTTTGAAATACGAGTTCCCATAAAAAAGCTTAATTAGGCCTTTTCGCTTATCCGTTGCGAAACGGATTAAGCTCAAGGCCTAGGGGGCAATGTTTGAGCCCAGTGGGCATTTTCGGTCCAAGACTCGAGAAAGACTTGGATATCATTTGGGCCAACGCCTGTGGCCTTTTTTAGGCCATCAAGGGTAGCAAGGTTTGGCAGCACGTGATGTGGCTTTTATCCAGAGGTTTCTGATACCTTGCGGGATTCGGTGTCTACGCGGGATCCTTATCTCCAGTTCGCATGGGACTCTATAGTTCTTGCGAGGATGGGATTGAAATGACTAATAACACCCTCGGGATAAGGTCGCTTAGTGTTTGAGTTCGCTTACTACACGACAAATGAAATGCAGCGAGGCAGGGAACGAAACCTAAGCGAGATAGGTTTGACACGTGTTGCATGGAGCGCACGACTGGCGAGTTAAACGTATCCTTGTGGGATTCTAATTGCAGAGTCCGCATTGGATTGTGAGTGAGTCTCTACGAGTTGCTTACGGATGAGTATATAAAGAAGCTTTACAGCTTGCAGACACACACAATCAATCAATCAACAAATCTCTCTCAAACAGACGTACACAGTCGAAACCTTTCGAGTCTTCTCGAAACCCTAACGTTCTAAGCGCATCCCGCTTTAGATCCCGGAGCCCGTCAGGACTCGTCTCCGATTTCCCAATTGTTGCTCTGCTCGCTCTCACAGTGAGTATCGATCGACAGGTGATTAAGAAGAGTAAGCTCGGAAATATTTCCTCATCAGGTGACACCGGAGCCCTCATTCGCCTGGTCAAGAAGTCAGGACGCGCACCGTTCTCTTTCCTCATCCGTGAGGTGGCACGCCCCGCACACACCATTTTACATTTGTTCCCTCATCACCCCCTCGCTGAGGACGTGGGCCAAAACAACTGTAAAAGCTGCGTGAATATAGAGTTATTTTGTTATATATATGTTTGAAGAATTTCATTGACACATTTTTGTTTGGTGTTGAAATAATGAAGGGATCCTGAAGCCTGTCACCCTGAAATGTGATTCAGTGTACGGTGTGAAACCAGGAGACACCTGTTTTGAAATTGCTGAGGCTTTCAACTTGCCTGCCGAGTTCTTCAATTCTATCAACCCCAATCTCAATTGCAAAACCCTCTTCGTAGGCCAATGGGTTTGTCTTGATGGAGAATTGAGTTTCTAATTAAGCTGCATGCAGCTCATAGTTCTTGATACTCGAATAATTGGAATGCATGAATAAAGAGATGATAAGAGCTAATCAAGTGATGGCAGCACGCCATTTTTCGTTGTAATATAAGTACTTTTCCTATCTTCAACTTGAGTTCCTAATATATACCAAGAAAGATTAACAGTTTTTTCATGCGAAGAAAGGTTAAAGTTTTTCGATACAAAGAAAGGTTAAAGTTGCTACACAACCATCCCACTACAAATCTCACCACAAATTACTGAGACGCATCAGCAAGAAAAAAAAGTGAAATGAGAGTATTTTAGTTATTAAAAACAATGGATAAATTAAAGAAGAAGAAGTAGTTAAGTACTGTGCACTTGCACCGGCCGTGTAGTTAAGAATATTTAAAAATAAATTTAATAAAACAGTTTGTTCACAAAATTTGACATATTGTTACAATGAGTTGGGTTTAATTTCTTTTGATGAGGTGCCTGCGCATGCTGCTCAAGCTCTGCTGGATGATCTAGCTGGTGTTACAAGAGCTAGAAAAACTGGTTTCTGCTCAAACTTATAGTTTAGTTTGTAGTCCTTTTTTTTCTTCTTCTGTTTGGGCCTTTTATTTTATTTTTTTAATCAAGAGAGGTCATCTTTTATTAGCTCAGCAAACAGTACAAAAACGATCCCTCTTAGTGAAAGCGACAAAAAGAACCGTTCCGTAGAAACTACTACAAATCCACCCAAAAAAGAGCAAACTATACTAGCAATCTCCTAGTACACTCACCTTCTTGTATGAAGCCCAAAACAAAGAAATTATAGAGCCCGACTAATAAAATATAAGTCCCAATTAAAGGACCATCGAGTCTCTATTTCCTTTACGATTTCTCTCGCTCAAGGCAAGATAATAAAAGGCCCAATATCTTTTCGCGAAAAAAAATAGGAACTAAAAAAGAAATAAAATTAAAAAAAAAACTATCCAAGCCCAGCTAATGTTGCCCTGATGGAAACCCTACCCGCCATCAACCAGAGTGCAGTGCCACCGACACCCCACCCTGAAACCACCGTTGTCGCCCAACATTATGAGACCCACCATCAACAACCCAACCAAGGAGGTGATGCAGCCCTCCCAGCACTGCGCCATCAACCACAGTGACAACGTGAGGAAGAAGAAAAGAATCTCCTAGTTTCAATTCACCGTCGATCCAAATGCTGGCGTCACCGTCCCACAACACCGTCGCATAAACCCTATCCTGAACCACCACGTAAGGCTCACCCACCACTGCCTCACCCTCAATTCCACTGCCCTTGATAACAATTGGAAGGAAACAACCGTCCTTCCAGCCACCATCAATCTCTTTATCATGACCAGAAACCAACGCCCTTAACTTCGTCTCCTGTTCCACACGAAACCATATCCAGTTCATCAAGCATGTATCGACACCGCCAACAACCTCCCCAACAAAAGCAGCAGGAAAACCGCCGAAACATGTATATAGAGAGGACCATCGAGCATGCCCGCCGTCACTCCCACAGGTTTGATGAGAGAGAGAGAGAGAGAGATCCTTCTCTCAATAGAGGATGCAAAGCCACTGCTAGTCTGACCTAGCAGTCGTCGAGAAACCTCTCGCACGAGAGGATAGATAGAGAGAACATTTTTTTTTTTCTTTTGGTAGCTTTTAGCTATTTTATAGAGCTTGTTTAGCTTGTTTTGATATTTTTGGAGCTCCAACAGACTTTGTTTGGGCTTTTTAAGTCCTTTTTGTAACCAAAAAAAATTTGACATATTTTTACAAGGCATCAAAATTAACAGCTCATGCTTAATTTGAATATTTAAACTATGGATGTAACTCATAGGGTAAAAGACCCAGTTGACAAACACTGAATGAAGCTCATTCGCATAAGTCATGTTCTTAAATAGTTAAATTACATGAGAGCACAAAGAGCTAAGAGTTTTGGACACAAATATGAAGAAGAACCATGCACAAAATATAAACTCAATATCCTTGTGGGATGCCATTTGCTAACCTATATATATACGGCTGTTCTTTCTCATGAGTAGAGAGCAAATGTGATTAACATATACATAAATGTTTGTCTTTGCCTGTTCTAATTGTTTATCTAGTATATATGTTCCGCATTTTCATTGTTGAATCGCATCAAATGAAACAACCGGCCTCTTTGTGTTCAGAACTCAGATAGTAACGCTTTTGTTGGCTTTACTTTGTTACCCTGATTCCACATCGATCTTTGCCATTATATAAATAGGAAGAGGTTCAGTTAGGATGGCAACACTATCAAGATCAAGCTCTCTACCACAGAGGAGGAAGAAGTAAAGATCAGAGAATGGCTAAAGCAAATAGCAATGCATCCATGGTCGTCTTGACAGTTCTGATGCTGTCTTTTCTGCTCTTAGTCTCTTCCGCTGAAAGCCGATTTATTGGTAACTAAATCTTCATGATTTTGTCTATATACCTAGCATAACAAAATAGATCGATGTAATTATTAGCAAGCGGATCTCGAGCTCATTGATGCCCATTTGTTGTAGATTTTGGAGTATCAAATGGTTTTGGTTGGTTTCTTGCTAGTATAATCGATCATTAAAATTTAGACTGATTTGAAAAAAAATGAATGGTTCGGAACTTCGGATTACTGAACTACATGTGAAAACTGGAGACACATGTTTTGAGATTGCTGAGGCTTTCAACTTGCCTACCGAGTTCTTCAATTCCATCAGGCCCAATCTCAATTGTTGTTGGATGTGTTGGAGAGGAATAAATCTCATATCAGAAAATTGATAAATAAAATATATCTTATAAGTGGGTGGATCATACTTAATTGTATCGAGATCTTTTGTGATTAAAACCCAACACCTTAAAGGTGGTTAAGTTGAGACAGTATCGGTACAATATGATTCAAGGGTCACGCTTGTCGTTGTTTAACATGGTATCAGAACGGGTTACCCACGTCCACATATGAATTAATAATCGTTAGAGAACTAATGGCAGTACTCGCAACTCCATAGCCATTTTCCACTGTTATGTATTTGGTATTGGAATATAAAAATTTCAATGTGTTTCTTCAATTTGAGTTCCTGATATTATCAAGAAAGGTTATA
Organism: Fragaria x ananassa; assembly: GCA_034370585.1. Taxonomy (NCBI): domain Eukaryota; kingdom Viridiplantae; phylum Streptophyta; class Magnoliopsida; order Rosales; family Rosaceae; genus Fragaria; species Fragaria x ananassa. The sequence goes on from CP139766.1 coordinate 1,741,145, forward strand.
CTAATTCCTGTATTATGGTGTTGCTTAGAGAAATCGTATAATTTATGTATCACAACACTGATCGTGTACGTATTATCATACTAAAGAGTACGATGGTGTATTATTATTCCTAATTTTAGAGACTGGCCCCTCCGATCCAAAGGAGATCAACCACGTACTGATGACTCTTTTTGAGCATCGAGTCGTCGTCTCATCGACTTTAATTAGAATACACTCTCAAATGGGGTTTCGAGAAAATGGGATTCAAAAGCCCTGTTTAATCTGCTACTTACTTATCGTTCACGCACACAAGTGTGCACAAAGAGCTAAAAAAATTTGACACAAACTAAGATGAACAAGGTAGACGCAAATTTGCTTACCCTATCCGAGTGTTCTTCGAATAAATTAAGCAAATTTGATCCTTCTTATGAAACTAGTGTATAAGTTATGGGATCCATAGTCTGCTCCGCAATTTCATAGTCGAAATTGCTTGAAAGGAAACAACTGGACTCTTTGTCTTTTGCATGCATCTCAGATGGTAACGATTTTCTCATCTTTACCTGTTGGCATGCCGCCACAGTTTTGCCATTATAAATAGGAAGGGGTTCAACTGATCGAAATGGCAATTAACAAAATCAGGATCAAACTTTCAAGTTCAGAGGCGGAAAAGAAAGAGAATGGCTAAAGCTTATAGCAATGCATCAATGGTGATGAACTTGACAGTTCTGATGGTGTCTTTTCTCCTTCTAGTCTCGTTGGCTGAAAGCCAATTTTTCGGTAATCTATATATATATAGAGGACCTCTGTCTATTCATATCTATATGCTTAAGATTTTCTACTAACTTGCTTCTTATGTTTTTGATGTTGAAACAATGAAGGAAAGGGGATCTTAACACCTCCCAGTCCTGTAGCTCCCAGCCCTCCATCCCCTCCCACCTTAGAATGTGATTCAGTTTATGGTGTAAAAAGTGGAGACACATGCTTTCAAGTGGCTCAGACCTTCAACCTCACTACTTCATTATTTGATACACTCAACCCCAATCTCAATTGCACAGCTCTCTTCATAGGTCAATGGCTTTGTCTTGATGGGAAATTAACCTAAGCTACTGTAATTTTTTTTTTTGAGAGTGAAATAATGACAGTACAAAACTACAAATTGGGGAAATTGATCGTTGGTTGAAAAATTAGTCTTTGATTGAATACACACACCGACACAGAGCATATAGTTGGACCCAGAATGGCCCTTTGATTTGCTACTCAAATGTAAAGAATACAAGCCCAAGATCTCCGGTATTGCTACAATAATGCAAGCCCAAATTATGTAACACACGAATTAAATGAACTAAATGTCAGCATGACTAGCATCATATATGCCCTTTTGTTTTCTGCTCGGATAATTTTATGTTGGATTTAATTTTTTTATTTTATTTAGATAGACATTTTAAACATTTCAAAGTTTGATGTTTGTGACACCAAAGATTATAAACATATTTTGTATATAAAGAAGTGATAAAGATGTTCGAGTTTGTTTGATATATATGGCAATCACACAAAAGTCACTTGCATCATGCAAAGTGTGTATGGCAAGACTACTTGCTCGAATAGAACTTTCTGCCCCAAAAAGGACTCAATTGTATGCATCCTCAGCTTTATGAACACAGGGATATGAGGGGGACATGCTCATTGAGCATCCAAAGTTACCAAAAGACTAACAAACTTGAAACAAGGACATAATAAGAATATGATACCCATTACCCCCATCTTCCTTTTGAGGTTGAGAAATGAATTCCACTTATCCAACTCCTATCCAAAAACATATCCAACACGACTCAAAGAGAGAACCAAGAACTTGTAAAGTTCTTCTAGCTATGAATTAAAATCTAGTCATGCGATTCTTCTTTTGCTTCGTACCAAGGCCGTGACCAAATTGACAAAGAACCTCTCTTTTGGTAGCTACAAGGTTTTTTTGTCCCAAGAATTGTGTGGTATCTAATTCTTATGTTACCAACTTGGATTCACCGCCAAGCTTTGTACAATTGCAATACCGAAAGTTGTTAAATCTCATTACGGCATTGGAGAAAAAGAAAAAATGCTACAACTAAAAGCATGTGGTATATATTTTGATGCTTCTCCCACTTGAAAAAAGCTATATGATGATGACTGTTACTGATCTTCATGATCTAATGGTTGTATTTAGCACTTTCTTCATCCATTGCTAGAAAGTCCCTTCTTATTTCTCAGACAAATCATTTGATTAATCCCTTGTGCAGTTGTGCGCCATTATCTATTTGGGTCGGTTGATGTTGTTTTTGATCAATTGTGCCATTGGTTGTTCATAAACTCCCACTTATGTAGCAATCGGTTTAACTAGTGGTACAAATTACATACATTTAGACACATATCATCTTTATTTGGATTATTGTTTTATCACTTAACATTACCTGAATTCTTTCACACCTTTACATATGTCAGTGAAATTTAAACTCATAACTTCTACGGTATCAGTTAGGTTAGCTAACCAATAAGCCACAACTCACTTACGCACTTGACAAATACATGAAAGAATGAACAAGTTATAGATTATGTTGTGTGGTCATTGGTTATAGGTGAACTCTCATCACAAATGTGGTTAACTATACATTACCGGAGAAATGTGGGTCGAAGAGCCAGTTCATCCGATCTAGTGTAAAAAATGACATGTATCCGAAATATTAAATATTGTGAAATTTTAGTTTTTGACATATTCTATTTGAATTATTATTTCAGGTAACGCTATCATTATATTTTGTCTAGCTAATTAAGGTATTTCCGTAATGTTTGTCAAATGAGTCAGCAATCCTACCTTAGGGTGTCAAGCATCACACCATGTGCTATGTTCAATAATGTGCCTTGGCAAATAGACCACCAGAGGCCATGAACATCCAAAGGTCTAAACATTGTTGCTTAAGGTTTATATCCAACTCATGTACACGTTCTTTGAATTTAGACGAAGTGTCTGGACTACTACTATTAGATAAGCAAACCAATGATGTTAGTTATCATCTCACTCAAGAGGGACTAAACACACCCAAATTGAAATATTCCCTTTTAAGCCATTTTAAGCAATCCCATCATTAAATTGAAAGCCACTCATCATGAACTTGCACTAGCTAAGCCGGTGAGACTAATTGAATACCATCATAAAGAAATTGAATTTGAGGGCCATCTTAAAGTTTGGTGTCAAAATTGTCCAAGTAAATAGGAATAGGGCCTCTCATATTGAATTGGATTGGAAATGAGTGCATATATTGGATTGGAAATGAGTGCACTCGTAAGAAGTCAAAACCACAATCCACTTATGGTCCCAACAACCCACATATGATTCAAAATATATGGAAGCCACAGAACACATGTATGTAAATTGAAGCACAGAAACTTATATATATCAACCTTGCCGATCAGAAACAATAGTATTTACTACTACCAAAACTAAACAAGTAAATTGGGGATGCATATTTGCCAATTACACAGTTTTGACAGTTGTTGGCTTGCTCATCTCATAACCATCATTAGGGTAATCTTCATCAGTAACAAATCTCTTCCAGTACCAATGCTGCTTCCACACCCTGCTCATCTCTTCAATGGGGATCCCCTTTGTCTCAGGCAAGAAGAAGAATACGAAAACGGACATAACAAACACGAAGAACGCGAAGAAGAGGAAGAGACCGAATTTCAAGTGGCACAACATTGTCAAGAAGACTTGAGCCACAATGAAAGTGAAGATCATGTTGACTGAAACATTGACACTCTGAGCAGCTGATCTAATTTCCAAGGGGAAAATTTCACTAGGGACTAGCCACCCTAGAGGCCCCCATGACCAAGCAAACCCTGCTACATATGTGCAGATGAAAATCACCACAACAATTGCATACCACTTTGGTAAGTTATCAGCATTTCCATTCAATCCAAATTTTGCACCAATGCAAGCCGCCACAACTATCTGCAAATATAAAAAACAATTAAATCATGAAGAAGAAAAAAAATATGCAAATCGAAAAACAATTGCTTGCTGCTTAAGTACCTGGCATATCAACATTTGAGTTCCACCCTCAAGGAAGAGCTTCCTCCTTCCCCACTTATCAACACCATACATGGAAACACATGTTGCAGCAACATTGACAGTTCCGGTGATCACAGCCGATATGAGAGAAGCATCATTTCCAAAACCAATTGTGTTAAACAAAACAGGAGCATAGAACATGATCACATTGATACCGGTCAGCTGCTGAAAGAACGGAATCAGAATCGCCATGCAGAGTTGAGGCCTGTACTTCCTCTGAAGTAGATTCCTCCATGGATCCTCTATCTTCTTAGACTCATCACTAGCTACAACAAGGTCATTGTACTCCTCGCTGACATCTTCAACACCGCGAATCCTCCGGAGTTGGGCCTTGGCCTTCTCGTTCTGGCCGCGCTCGATCATAGAGTTTGGTGTGTCCGGTAATATTAGGGAGCCAACGGTGATGATAAGGGCTGGGACTATTGCACCACCCAAACTCAAACGCCATCCCCAACCGCCCTTTATCTTTGCAAAGAAGTAGTTCAACAAATTGGCTGCAAGGATACCAATAGTGATTGAAAGCTGGAAACCAATGTTGAGAGCTCCTCTGAACTTTGATGGCGCCATTTCAGACAAGTAGAGTGGCACAGACTGTGAATTCAAACACAAGAAGATCACAAGATTAATTAATTACGTCCCAGAAGATTTACAAATAATAATCTGATAGACGTGAACAAAAAGGTCAGGATCAAAAGGGCCACATGGTTTTGACAAGTTGTCATGCTTTCGTATTTGAGAAATTATTTATCAAAAGGAACATATCAAAGATGGTGACAGCTTTAATTTAAATTCAGTATTTTGGTAGGATTGGTTGCAATTTCATGTTCAACACAGTTGCCATCAAAGTAAACGCAGGCGAAAAGAGGTGCACAGTGAAGTCACAAACAAAGAAAAACCAGCTCATGTTGAAGTTTTGAACTTCCATATTTTTCCACATTCTTATCCCACCACACATCACACCCTAGGCTGAAAACACACAATAAGTGACCATCTTGATACAGAATAAGTGACGACTTTTCCTCATATATTCCCAGTGACAAAATTTAGGTGAGGAGAATAATATACAGAAACAGAAAAAGGAACATTCATTTAAACATGAAATTAATCCCATTTCTGGATGACTGGATCCTTAAAAGGTAATAGTTTTTCGTCATGTTCGATATCAGATCTGAACAAAAAGTTAAACCCAAGCATATAATTCAGGAACAAAAATCATTGAGCTTTGTTTTCTGACAGCACATTCTTGTTTACGGACAAAGATCGATGACCAAATATATACAAAGATCCAAACAATTGTTTTTACCTGATTGGAGAATCCGATACCGAAACCAAGGAATATCCGGCCAAGAATCAACATCCACACAGCTTTGGCAGCAGCATTGATGATGGCGCCGACACAGAAAAGAAGACCTCCGAACAACATGGACCATTTCCGGCCAAACTTCCGAGTGATAGTGGCTGCCACAATCGAGGCCATGAGAGCAGCCAAGTACAACGAAGACGTGAACATGGTCAACGTCTGACTGTCATACTGGCAGTACTGGTTGGTCGACTTGTCCAGCTCTTTCTTGCGGTACACAGAAGGAAAGAACTTCCTCAGGAACGAGTCCATGGACGTTACACCACCTATAACAAATAAAGCAACAAATTCATTTCAGTGTTCCAAGATTTCAGGTTTGTTCAACCAAAACGAGTATATACGTTACTAAATTGTACATGGTCAAGAAAATAGTTACCGGAGATTCCAATGTCGTAGCCGAAGATCAGCCCCCCCATGGCGGCGATGATACATGTTACCAAAACATAACTGGTGAGTTTCCCGGCATACTCCTTGCCGCCCCCGCCAGTCGCTATACCTATGGCAGGCATTGTCGCCTCGCTTCTACGACAAACGAAAACTCAAAGAAAGAACTCGAGCTAGCAGAAGGGTTTGAAACCGAGGACTTTGTTTTGAAAAACTTGAAATTGAACCAGAAGAAAATAGTGAGAGCACAGAAGGCAGACACAGGAGGAAGAAGATACAATGAGGTTTAGGACAAAGGCCAGTAGGTCTGTATATATAGAAAAAAGGAAACTATGGACTGGGAGTTAAATTACAAACAACCCCCTTGAGTTGTCAAAGAAAACAATAACTTAAAATATTAATCATCATTAACTTCATACATACAAGCTATAATTTTCTTAGGATAAGATTGGATATGATTTGTTGGAGTATTCCATAAACAAGTTAGCACAATTACCTCATATGTAAAACCAATTTATGGTCCTACAATTAAACGTTAAAAACTACTTTGGAAAGTGACCAAATAGATAATTAAGATATTTTCCAATGATGCCTGATATATGTTTTTACATTTTTTTTGATTTTCCACAATGAAAACGATTAATCAAGTAAGTAATTTTTTAAATATTCTTTTAAAGATTTGGAACCCAATCAAGCTGGAAATCAAGTAAGTAATAGTCACGCATTCACACTTGAAAATGGATAAAGAGGTTTCACTCAATGAAAAGTTGAATGTCAATGAGGTTGAGTTGTCCAATGTAGGATCACTTTGATTTTGGATAAGTTGTCTATGTTGCCATATTCGAGTACATACCAAACCTGAACCAAGATATTAGACATCGCGGACAATATCGTGTAGATAACAAAAAGTTTTGGATAACATCTGGATGTACACATCATGCTTGGATGGAATTGGATATGGTAAGCAAGAGTTTTGGTACGTCGGCCATGCTAGGCTAAAACTATACCTCCCATTAATCATGGGATTTGTAGAAAATCGGGGAATACGTGACTTGAAAGTGTCAAATTGCCTTTACAATTACACCAAAAGTAGTCGGTCCATGTGAATGTGATGATACTGAAAGATATGTACGAGAAATTAATACAAATCTAGAGTGGTAGCAGAAGTAAATTAGGAGCAATGCCGAGGATATTTGGGGTAAGGTCTCAGATGACGTTAGGTTGGGTTGATGTCATTGGAGCGTTGTTCCTCGTTTCCCGGAAAGTCCCGCTAATAAAATGGGAATTTGATTCCCAGCTGTTTTATTTTTCTCTTTTTATGTAAAAAAACAAAGGAAAAAAGTGTATTCTCTTTTACTTATTCCAATTCCCAGTAATCTTGACTAACTTCTACCTCAATTGCTTCAATCTGAAGGTGATCGATAACATAGAGTAGTTAATTAAAGGTTGTTTTTAAAAAAAAAAAAAAAACTTTTTATTAAATAACTCACACACCCTACATATGTCAATGAGATTTGAACCCATGACGTCAAAGTTGTTAGTTAACCACCTTAACCAACCACGCCACGGCTCACCGACGAAAAGTGAATTTTATGATCATCAGTTAATTAAAGGTTGTTATATTACATATACCGGTTCTTGAGCATTTTTCCCCCTCTGGGTTTTTTACCAGCATAATGTTATGTTTAACTGATTTGCTATTATCTTCGATCGACTGTCAGTTTCACGTACTTTTCAGTAGGATATGTTTGGTCCAAAAATCCCTCAACTCACAGCTAGGGTTTGTTTGGATTCACAGCTAGATAGGGAGTACGTCTGCTTGGCTACAACCAAGTATCCGGCCACTTGCTCCCAATCGCAATCAAGATGTTGCACACCCTTTTACAAGCCTGGACGTCGCTGATTGTCACTAACCAAGCAAAGAATACAGACACAGACTTTAATTTTGGTTTCGAAAATTCCAAGCCGCAAAGAAAACCAAATCAAATGGTTTTAGGGGCTTCAAACAAGGCTGCCTGGCTTGGCTTTGACCATTTGACTCCATGATCGACATGTATGTATCGTTAAGTCAGTCAAGCAACGATTTACAGAATAGAAGTGGGGCGTCTAGTCATGATCGTTCATCGACGACAAAGCCATTAAAAGGCAACTCAACCACCCTTCTGGCTTCTGCGAAGCAAATCTGAATTCATTTCTGATCGATATCAAGCTTTTGGTAGGGTCATACGTGCCCAGAGTTCAACCACACGTGCGATAAGATATACAGAAGAGTTGATTCGTCACATTCACACAGAGTTGCGGATAGACCCGGCCATGCCCCTAGTGGTACCATGCAGTAGTCGTATAGGCGACGACGACGACGACGACGATTAGCTTTATGTTTACCAAAAAGTGGTAGTTTGGCGGAGGAGAGGCTTTTCGTTTTAGGGTTTAAATAGGTTAGTATCAATCATCAGATCATGGTGGACGGGGGGACGAGAGAAGAGACGACTTCATAATAATTGCTCAAAGTTTGCTCAAGGAATGTTACCACGTACTAATGTTAAAGTCATTTGTATTAAAACCTCATACCCGATTTCGGTTAACTAAAGAGGAGGAAGTTTTTGTTCCCACAAAATGTAGCTTGCATAATAATCAAATGAGCTAGCACACCATTGAACCTGCTGGATTTCCTTCATTTTTTCAAACCCACAATTGCGGTTTGGATAAACTTCAAGGGATTTGTATAGTAATAAAGCAAATTAAACAAACACAGGCATAACGCGTTCTCATTTGCATGAATATAGTAGCTAGGTTGAAACCCCCAGTATCCAGAAATCAATGAATTACTGGTCAAATCTCAAATCTCATTTGTATATATATATATATATATATATATATATATATATATATATATCGATTGGTGCAATATTGTCTCCCATATATACTATTATTATTATATGAAACAAGATAATGTAGAGACGTATAACTAGCAATGAAGTCAACACCCAGAAAAATTTAAGATTTAGAAGTCAGCGGACGAACATGATGTTGATCGAGCTAGCTAGCGGACCATCCAGTTCATCTTTTTCTTCGGGTTTTAAAAATAAAATAAAAATAAATAAATAAATAATAATAATAATAATAATAATAATAATAATAATATGTAAAAGTTGCTCAAGGCTAAAACTACGGCGGATGATCATAGAATCCTATAACAGACGAAAGGTTTATTTGATTCTACGACATGATAGATGATGATCGATCTGGGTTTAGCTGTCTGATTCGTGAATCCATTGACCAATATTTGTTTAAAATTTTCAGAGTCAACTAACGAATTTTATAACGGAACTACTGTTGAAAAAAAAACTAATGAATTGAATTTTCTTGATGAAAATACCTATACGGCTATACTATCCGGTATTCATTAGTTTCACAACGGTGTAATTTATATCTAATTCATTTTCCTCAGTAGATATTTAAACACACGTACTGATCATTGGTGACAAATCTGTCAGCTACATTCGTTTAAAAAGAATCGGAAAACAAAAGTAATTTAGCTCTTCGATCGGTATCACAAGGCCAGCATCCCATCATTTTAGGGTATATATCCTTAATTTCCATTGTAGAAATCATATATTGTTTATTATAATATGCATGATTTCTATCGTTAAGCATACTTCATATACATCAAAAGACAAAAGCACGTAACGTCTACACATTTTAATATACGAGAGAGCCGTTTGAGTTCTATATATATATATACGCTCAAACTCGATCGATCTCATTGTATGAACAACCTGATATTATCTAATTAATATGGATGCTACCTAGAATTATATACTCTTTCAACAATAATCGAGTCGTTGACTCATACCTGCGTGTGTAGCCAACAAATATCTAAGTGATCAATGCTAGCTAGAACAACAGCATGGCATGTCTGGAGTAAAAGACAGGTCTGCCATGGATGAAATCTTGAAGTTCTGCACCAAATTAGAAAGCCAACCACCACCAGATAACAAACTTTCGAACCGCTTCAATTGGAGCCAAAGCCAATATGTCATAAACCCCATAATATATATGCTGGATCATAATCTGGACCATATTTCTTTGAAGTTTTTGCAGGTATGTAGGTGTGTATAAATTTTATCAGTCAACTGTTTATACAACAACTCCATACATGATATTAAGTCTCAGAACTCCAGAAGCTGTCGGCTTTTCAACCATCCTTACAGTGCATGAGTAGCAGAACATTTTGTGGCACCCAAAGTGCCCAAGTTGATGATTTAAAATCTTGTTACTAAATTTTCCTGCATCCAAAGCCAACTTGATTAGTTTCTTTCAAACAAGACAAGAATTGAGCTTAGAAAGTTGAAGAATTACTAGCTAGTTGATCATAAGATAATAAAAACCTTTGGATGATAAGATCAAGTTGATCATAAGATAATAGAACCTTTTGATTTTCAAGGAACACTTAATTTGTATCTTTTGACAGTACTAGATGATCTACATTAACCTGGAGTTACATGTGATAATTCTTAGAATAATCCAACCATATTATGATAAAGTACGAACGTACGTAGGAAAAAACACAATGGATAATTGCATGGAGGAATAACAATGTACGTAATATGCCTCAAGTACCAATTCAGACTACTGCTAGTCTTCGCCTCGATCTGTATCCTCTCAAGAGCACCAAAGGGGCTTTGGGGAGAATCATCTTCAGGCTTCTTTCTTTTGTTAGCCATATGTCCAGAAACAGAAAATGGGACATCTTTTTGTGCAATCTCGACCATCTTCTCGTTTTCATAATCAGTTTCTTCTTCGGGTAGTTCAATATCTTCATGATAACCAGCACTGACTTTTATCTCCCCGCCAATGCTTAATCTCTGATCCTTTTGCATCACAGTAGAGTCCGTCTGGCTATAGCTTGCAGACACAGTCCGTTTGATTCGAAGCATATCTCTAAAAGTATCCTCATTTCCGTGTTGCACCTCAAACTCGAGCCATTTGTTCCATAAATCCACATCATAATTCGGATGTGAAAGCTGTGATCCATACATATATACTCTCCGAGCACGATCAATTTCACCCAAGCTCTTGTCAAGCTCGGCATACTTCAAACACATTGTCTTAACATCCTTGTGTGGGAGACCAGATTCTATTGCTTGCACGTATATTTCCCTTGTCTTGGAGACTCCAAATCTCTCAGCTGCGCGGGCGATATATATTTCGTACATGCTCAACTTGTCATGTTCCGGAACAGCCTCAACTGCTGCATGATAAACCTCCATAACCCTCTTAGCTAGACCATAATCCTCCTCCATCTTTGCAAACTGAAGATACAAAGGTTTCTTTGCGTCCGCCGGCGCCGCTTTAATAGCATGCTCGAATAGCTCTCTTGCGCGTTCCATTTGTGTCCTCCCATATCTCTTCACAAACTTTGAAAGATATGTAACCCATATGTCTTTAACATGCGGGTACTTGAACATTTGAGTGCCCTTTTCATACACTTTGAACGCTTCTTCAAAATACTTGTGCTCTTCCAGAAGGGATGCATAGTTGATTATGATTTGTGGTGTGACTATTCTAAGATCCAACATTCTCTCATACACTTCCCGAGTGGATCCTAATGTACCAAAGCTCTCCTCCAAGGCCACATATAAAGTCCACAGTCTCGAGGACTTGTAGAGTTTCATCTGAACTGGTTCATTCCCACCTGCAGCCTTCGCTCTACGTTTCACCTCCGCCGATGGATCTGCTGTAGCCACACTCATTAGTTCTCGGGCTCTTCGAGAATTCTTATTCCTTAGTTCCATCTCTGCCGACTCACACCACACACATGCCAAATCATCGACATCCTTGTAGTTCGCTTGCACTGCTGTCTCGAAAACCACTCTTGCATTTGCAATGTCTCCTTGAGTTTCATACAACTTAGCAAAAGCAACCCACAATGTGTGAGGCTTCCCCACTGCTAGCATTGGCTCAACTGTCTTCAGCGCCTCCACATAAGTAAGTACCTGCTTCGCGGGATTTCCCTCGAAGAGTTTCACTCTCCGATGCCACTGCTCTACATTATGTGGATTCTGTCTCAAAGCAACAGAATTAACCAGCTCAGGTCTTCTATTCATCAAATCCTCCAACTGTGCCAACCTCAAATCAATATCATTATCACTACACAGCCAAAAATCCTTGATCAATGTCTTCTTAAACTCAACCTCAGATAAGTTTACATTGATTAGAACATCTTCATCCTCCTCCTCATCATCATCATCTTAATAGCAATGAAACTCTCCAAAAATTGAGCATACTAATCAAAAACAACACTAAAATCTCACACAGTCACCACACTTTGCATAGCCTCCTCAAACACATCCCTAGCCTTCTCAAACAATCTCCTCTTGATGTAATACTCAGCCAGCGACGTCCACAGCCTCCCCACCTCGTCTTTAACCTTCTTAATCCCACATCTAATGATAGCATCCACATCGAAGCCCAAGACATCTGTAGCGTGCTTAGCAAGCAAATCATAATATTCCAACCACAACGTCTGCTTAGTCTTCCCCTTTAATGAACAAAACTCATCATCATTCAACACCGAGGCGAGCCTCTCCGCCGCCTCTTGCCAAAGACGAGACTCGATCAAGAAATTAATATAGTCTTCCACTTAAGTAGGGTCAAATTGTAAGTACCTCCGGTAAACCCTAAGCGAGGTCTCGATCGGAATACCCTTCTGACGAACGAAAGCAAGGTAGAGCTCCCAAACGCGGTCGTGCTGCTCCAAGGGAAGAACACACAGCGCTCGGTCGAAAGTCCGGCGGGTCTTGGTGATCAATTTCTGCTCCGTCAGGCTCTGCAGGTACATAAGCCAAATCCGCGGCATCTTGTGCATTGTGACTAGGGCTCTTTCGAAAGTGTTGTTTAGGGTTTCGTAATCGGAGTGATTGTTGCGAGCGAGTTCGAGGCGTTCGAGAAGGTAAGGGTGCCAAAGCTTGTAGTTTCCGGAGAGGGCCTTGACGGCGCGCTCGTAGATGATTTGGCGAGTCTTGAACGGCGCGTCGGTTCGGGCAATTAGGTATTGCCACCATAGCTTGAAGCTGTAGGGGTTTCGGAGAACATCTTCTTCGTAGAAAAGGTCGTCTTGTGAGGGATATAGCTCGTGAGAGATGGACATGGCAAGCTAGGTTTGCAGAGATTGTGACCCCAGTATAAAGTATGGGGGTTGTGGAGTCCACCCGAAATTGCTTGAACCTACGCATGATGCGTGCTTATATATGAGAAAACAACCGCTTAGACCGCTGCAGGACTAAAAGAAATTCATATCTAAAATAAGAGTAATTTTAAATACACATCTTTAATCTCTTAATACATACTCGTATTAATTTATGTTTCGCATCAAATATTTTAGGCATTGTTAGTACATAGTACAACATCAGTCGTACTCGTCTAAGAAGACGCGTGCCGCCACATAAAACAGGCTTGGGTCTTGGTTAAGCCCAAGAAGCCCACACTATTCCTTGAGGGTATAATGGTAATACACCCTCTGAGCAAGGGCAAAATGGTATTTTTAGGGTGCATCCACCATACCCCTATAAATACCACTCTCTCCCTCTCATTCTGACGATTTCCATCTTCACTCATATATCACCTGCATCAGCTCACTGACTTAGGCATCGGAGGGTCGAAGGCCGGAGTACCCGGTCTTCCCTCTGACGCATTTCTCTTCTTGATTGACAGGTTATAGGAGGAAGCCCCTGCATCTGGATGATTCTCCCCTCAGAGACCATGCCAGAACAATTGGCGCTAGAAGGAGGGCGTCCTTAAGTGGAGACCCTCACGTCGCTCGCCATGGCCGTGGCCATCATCTGCCCAGAAATCCCGAGGAGAGAGAAAGTAGATCTGACTTTCTCTCTCTCCTTCGCTTGGGCGTGCCGCAGCAAGGTAGCTCACCTTCACAGCCATCAAGCACACAGTCTTCCAATGAATCCAGCATGGCCACCCCAACCTCCGGCCAAGGCCCACGCGCCGGAGAGCAGCGCCCAGAAATTGATCTGGACACCCAGCTTCCCTCAGCCGAAGCGGGAAAGCACTCTTGGTCTCGCGACCCCAATCTCAGCACCCTCCCTCCCGGGACATGCCTTCGCTCTTGGCACCTCTTCCCGGCCAGGGACCTTGGGACAGAGCAGGTAGAAACAATTGCCTTCGCTTTTGGCGCCCACTTGATATCCATTCGCGGACTTCCCAGGTCCCGCCATCCATTCGCGGACTCCTCAGGTCCCACCATCCATTCGCGGACTCCGCAGGTCCCACCATCCCTTCGCGGACTCACATTGTCGCGGACCCCCTAGCGGACTCCGTTGGTCAAGCCAGTCCCCGCGGACTCCGCTGTCCTCGCCAGTCCCCGCGGACTCCGCTGACCTCGCCAGCCCTCGCGGACTCCCCTGGTCTCGCCTCGCCAGCTCCTCGCGGCATTCCTTGATCTCGCCAGAGTTCTTAAACCTCACGTGGGGACATCCCTAGTAGTTCTCCTGGCGGACACCCCCACACAGCTCTCCATCCCGACCTCCCGGGACTCCTCTATCCCGACAGAAGGATGCCAAAAAAAAAAAAAAAACCCTTCCCGACACGGCGTCTGGTCCCGACCCAAGATATAGTCCCGACCAAGGATCCCGTGACAAGAAGCAAGTGGCTCTGCCCAGAGCTCCGGGAGCCTTTCCCACATGGCCCCCCGAGTTCCCGAGGCCCCCTCCCTTGCTTACCATGCTCTCGGAACGTGCCAGCACAAGTGACCCGCTTCACACATCCGCATTCCTCTCTTCCTCCCTCTCGGGACCATCCATTTCTCACCGCGGACACCGCTCGTCACGCCAGACTCCGCGGACTCCTCTTGTCTCGCCATTCCTCGCGGACTCCACTGGTCTTGCCAGAGTCCCCGCGCACCGCGTAGCGGTTCTACACGGCTCCAGATAAGTCTTTCTTCACATTATTCAATTAAGTTGTTATCATACAAATAGCATGACCACATGCATCATAGTATATTCTCATGTACATGCTAAACACATACTTGTAAACCATGTGCAAACCACATACACTTGCTTCACATGATTACAAGCCAAACATTGCTGTACATCTCTCTATCAATCACAAGCTACACACACACCATGTGTAAACAGCCAGCATTCAAACATGCATCCTCTAGCTACACACGCCCTTAGCGCGACCTGTCCCGCCACCCCTTCCCGGCTCGGGACCTCGGGACGAGACATGAAGACCCCTTATTCCTAGCCAACCCGACAGTAAAACTCTTACCCTAGAATTCCTACCAACACCACAAACATGTGAACAATCCCACCACCACATAAAAATCCAAAGACAAAGAACGCCACCAATTCATACCGTGAAACAGTGGATCCGCGTAGTGGCAATGAAGCTGGTTGCAAACAGCCAAGCGCTCGCGCCCACTCGATCGAGGGTGAAGTGGGACGCTCCCCAATCTGAGGTTTGTCAAACCACCGAAACTCTAAAACACAAATTGCAGCTCGCCCAATTTTCAGTTTGCAAAACACGAACTCCCCCCTCCAACTATCCCCAACCCCATACATACATTGACTCGCCAAGGCAACGGCCCGCAACGCTCAATGGCGAGTCTCCCCAATCAAGCGCGGACTGACTCGCCACGCAGCGGCCGCAACGCCACATAGCCACAGTCCCCAACCAAGCGCGGACTGACTGGCCACCTCGCGACAGTCCCCAACCAAGCTCGAACTGACTCGCCACATAGCCACAGTCCCCAACCAAGCGCGGACTGACTGGCCACCTAGCGACAGTCCCCAATCAAGCGCGGACTGACTCACCAAGGCAACGGCCCGCAACGCTCAATGGCGAGTCTCCCCAATCAAGCGCAGACTGACTCGCCACGCAGCGGCCGCAACGCCACATAGCCACAGTCCCCAACCAAGCGCGGACTGACTGGCCACCTCGCGACAGTCCCCAACCAAGCTCGAACTGACTCGCCACATAGCCACAGTCCCCAACCAAGCGCGGACTGACTGGCCACCTAGCGACAGTCCCCAATCAAGCGCGGACTGACTCGCCAAGGCAACGGCCCGCAACGCTCAATGGCGAGTCTCCTCAACCAAGCGCGGACTGACTCGCCACATAGCGCGAACAATTACTCGCCTGGTAGCGGCACGCCACGCCATAAGCCCAAACTGGCTCGCCCGATAGCGGCCCGCCATGCCCTTAGCGCAGTTTATCTCGCTCTTGGCGCGAACGGCCCCGCCCACTAGCGGCCGGCCACACCCTTAGCGCAGTTCATTCCGCTCAATATGAACTCGGTCCTCATTTTGGTGTCTCACCACCACAATCTCTCCCAGCACTGGGGGACTTAGGCAACAGCCTTATACACGCCTCATGACGTGCTCTCGATACACTTTGGCACCACCCGCCTCCCATCGGCATCTTGGCTACGCCCCTAGCGAGCTTTTCGACAGCTCTACACAAGCCCTATCGGCAACATCATTGTGCCCTAGCGGCACCCATCGTCATGCCTCAGCGGCACTCCTCGCCACTCCTCGACTGCACACTTGCCTAGATGGCGAAATGGTGAACTACGTCTGGTTTGATCCCATAAACGGGTACGTAGGCACTCTAGCATTCACCTAGAGGCAACCGCAAAATATGCCACCACAATCTCCCCCTCGAACATATGCTGGAATAGCTCAGCTAACTCGAGCATATAGCTGGTACATATCAAAGGCTACTAAAACGCCAAGGCATACCAACATGCCGGTACCCGTGGCCCTCGCGAGAGGCTCGCCAGCGGTACCTCAACTTCAACCCCCGATCGCCCTGCCATCTCCAAACAATACATGGGAGCAACCACCCGATGTCTCAATCATATATAGCGATACACGGCATACCCCACTCGGAGGGAGCCGGTCCATCCCCTCCCTTGCATGGGGACTTGGGGGACTGGGGACTGGATATGTCGCCACTAGTAAGAGACTCGTACTTCCGATATTGTATCAGATAAAGTCCCCACCCAAGAGAGTCTCTTGACCGCGGATTTGGGGACTTGTTAGTACATAGTACAACATCAGTCGTACTCGTCTAAGAAGACGCGTGCCGCCACATAAAACGGGCTTGGGCCTTGGTTAAGCCCAAGAAGCTCACACTATTCCTTGAGGGCATAATGGTAATACACCCTCTGAGCAAGGGCAAAATGGTATTTTTAGGGTGCATCCACCATACCCCTATAAATACCACTCTCCCCCTCTCATTCTGACGATCTCCATCTTCACTCATATATCACCTGCATCAGCTCACTGACTAAGGCATCAGAGGGTCGAAGGCCGGAGCACCCGGTCTTCCCTCTGACGCCTTTCTCTCTTTGATTGACAGGTTATAAGAGGAAGCCCCTGCATCTGGATGATTCTCCCCTCAGAGACCATGCCAGAACAGGCATGTTTAATGACTAAAACATACATCTATTATTAACAAAGAAAAAGAAATCACAATTAGAAATCTAATCTCCTACCCTAAAACCATCGAAACAACTACTTTTTCCCTAAACTTGATTCTTCTCCACAATTCACAGTTTCATAGGCAAAAAAAAAAAAAAAAACTCTTTTAGAATTCATGACCTGAATTGGCGAATTTCGACAGTTACCAAATAGTCACATGTTCAATTAACATTGGTTCATTTGGGTTCTATCTTTTCTTTTCTTTTTTGAATCAGTTTTAGTTTTGATCTTGCAAACCATTTTGAAGTACTACATGTTCATCTTGACATGCTGTATTGAAAAAAGTAGGTATATATGTTTAATAGCTAGTGACCTAATAATGTACTTTTACTAGATTGTGAATTCCAAAAACTTGAAATGGTTGAATTTTTTTTCAAATTCCAAATGATTGATGTCGAATTGGAGATTTGAAGTTTGTGTAATAATAGCCTTTTGATTATAAATTTGACGATGAAAAAAAAAATTATAGCAGAAAAAAATAAAAAAAATACGTAAAAGAGTTACCAAAATATATAGTAAATTGATAATAATTATACTAAATAACATATTATTTCTTAGTTTTAGATATAAGGGTATTATAGGCAGTTTGAGATGTGTATTAAGTTTAACATAGAAATGAAAAACTAGATGATGGGTGTATTAAGCAATGAGTGTGTATTTAAAATTTCTCCTAAAATAAACTAGAAAACATAAAAGACTTCCAATAAAAAAAACATAAAAGACTAAAAATAAATTACTCTTTTGAGTCCCTAAACGAACTCAGATAACTGAAAAAAACTCATACGTTGAGGAAATTTCAAGTTTAACTCATCTTGTTTTCCGCTTCCGAAAAGGTATAATAGATTAATAGTTAGCGAATTATCACTACCTAACTTCAAATTACAACCGACTCATCTTGTTTTTCGCTTCCGAGAAGGTATAATAGATTAACATGCAGTTAGCAAATTCTCACCACCTAGCTTAAAATTACAATCACATAAAAAACAATTTGCGATAAATGCATTAAATTGCAAATAACTTGTTATTTAGTTTGATTAAGTTTTTGATTCCTAGTTGAGTTATGTTTCTAATCCAAGTTGAATTGTGCTTACTTTCTCAATCTGATTCATTGTGTTGCAATAAATACCTATAACGAAGAACAATACACCCCATAGAATAGATTTTATAACTTTTCCTTTAAACTTTCACAATTACAACCTATACACGAATTACACGTAACAACTAGCCGCTGCCGTAAGTTAGTAATATGGCTGGTCAAGAGGTCTCTGTTGAAGAAGTTGCTGCAACACGAAGAGAGATGCTAAGAGCCCTTAGAGCTGCAGAGAAGCTGTCAAACTCTCCGGATGAAGACTCTGCTTCTGTTGACAATAACAATGTCGATGACAACGACGAAGTTAGTGAAGGAACGAATACGAGTGTGAAGTTCCGAAATTATTTCCCTCGTGATAAGAAGCTTATTAAGGAACAAGAAGGGAAGCTTGAATCTGGTCCAACATCCAAGTTTGATGATCCTGTTGGAGCAGTGGTGCCTTCTCCATTAGAGAAGAAAAAGGACTCGTTCAAGGATCTTGTTCCCAAACCACCACACTTTGAACTTCAAAGGAGTGTGCAGAAGAGGCTGGATAAGCTTGAAAGGCGAACGCTGAAGGCGTTA
This sequence comes from Fragaria x ananassa, assembly GCA_034370585.1. Taxonomy (NCBI): domain Eukaryota; kingdom Viridiplantae; phylum Streptophyta; class Magnoliopsida; order Rosales; family Rosaceae; genus Fragaria; species Fragaria x ananassa. Next base: position 1,760,125 of record CP139766.1, read on the forward strand.
TGTAAAATTATGGAGCAAGAGCAAGAGAATGAAGGTGCATAAATGGTAAGCAAGCTAGATATATTAGAACCCCGGCCGTCTCCTTTGATATATGTAATAGTGAATTTCTTTCTCATAAGTCATAACTCTGTTTCACCACATTCATGTCTTTATACATTGGACTAGCCAATGGAAACAAAGCCTTGTTCATTGGGCCAGGTAACAACCCAAGTTGTCAAGTTCGTATCCAAGGCCAACTTTTTCTTGTTCTTTGTACTTGCGTGAGATTGATGGTAGATTCACCAAAACACAAAGAAGAATTCATATTTGGAGTATAGTTTCCTTGAGGTTTTGTTGACACCCTAAAATCTAATGCGTGCTTTAAGGCCAATTCATACTCGCAAGTCGCAACTATACTTTATGGCTTACATATCACCCCTGAATGAGAAAACAATCAGACAAGGAAAGATTGAAACTTCCATCTCACAATGAATTGTCATCCAAAACGTGACAAACATACGAATTCTTCCGTAGAAACAACCTGACAAGTATCACAAGAAAGTGAATAAACTTTCATGGTCCATCTGTAATTGGACCCTGTCCAGCTCCATATACCCTGCTGTAAAAGCTAATCCTCGTTCAGCATAAGAAGTTAAGAACTGAAACCATCCCCTTCTTTAGTCCACTTCTTTTAGAATCATAATTTTATAGACTTGAAACCCCAAATGCCTGGACGTTTGGGTCATTCAAATAAACATGCAACCAACAATTTTCACCGTTATGCATAATGCTGAAACATGCAACATTGTCTTCTTCTTCAATAGGTAATTGACACAAGAAACAATACCAGATAGGGACAAGCAATTACAGAAGGAAACTTCATCTATCACCATCTTCTTGTCCAGAAAGGTTTTTTTTTGGTCAAGGAAAAAAAAAAAAAAAGGTTGATGATGAAGTAGACCTTGGTTGCCCCTACTCACATGCTCATATGGGTTTTCATGGCTTTCCCATGTGATATCTCCTAAATAACACAGGCAAAATCCTATACATTTGCATATCCCCCATCTGACTTAAATAAATGCACTTGCATTATCTTCAATCATTCATTCCCTGCCAGATTAGTATCTTATATAGAAAACAGTTCAATAGACCTTCTAACTATAGCTACAATCTTCACAAAAAGCTGTCATTGTAAGACAGAATTGTAATAAAAAAAATGGAAGTAGTCAAGTAGATTTTGATTCCAGCTTTGAGATTCACAGACATTGTTAGAACTTGGAAAATCCTTGTGCAGATATACAGTTTCTATAAACAAAAATACAAGCACATTCTTGATGGATTCAAAAATGCCAGATTCCACTTAACATACTTCGAAATCTGTTTGTGGATAACTTCTTGACAACTCTCTTGGCATCAGTAACTTCTGCTTCTGCAAGTTTCTCAATGTTTTTCAAGTACCCAGAATGGGCAATTTTCCTTCTCCCACTGTTGCAACTTGTCAATGACATTAAAATGGAGAACAAGAACTTCTTGTTACCTGCATTTCCTAGCTGGTCTGGGTCAAACCGCTGCAGAAGAAGTCCTATGTTCCGATCATCCTGCACAAAACGTTTTCGATTTTTGGGGTTCAAAACCATGCTGGAGAGCGCCTCAGCCGCCATTTCCCTAACCTCAAATGACTTGGAATCAAGAAACTTAACCAGCTCCGTCATGAAATTTGCATCCCCCATTGCCTTCTTGGCTTCCTCCGATGCTTCACACAGCCTAATCGCCACCTTCAACGCCAATTCCTGACTCGAAACCTCCCCATTTCTTAAAAAATACATAAGCTGATCCACAAACCCATGCTTGATCAACACTCCAACACTACTACCACAACAAAAACACAAATTCTCAATCGCCCTCAACGCAATCTCCCTCACTTTGCAAGAACAATCTGATCTTGGCTCTGAAACACGCAGCAATGCTCGAATCCCTCCCTCCTTAATCACCATACTCCGAACCCCTTCATCCCCAGAAGCTACATTCTGCAGAAACTCAATCGCATTTATCTGCAGCCCTTCCTCTCTAGACCTCACAAGCCCAATAAAAGTCCCTACAGCTCCTTCTTCCACCATGAACCTCTTTATCTCTTCCACCCCAACCAGATTCTTAAGCACCCCACAAGCTGCACTAACCAACCCACCTGAGTTCTCCCCACTCTCACATAACTTAAGCAGAGCTGTGACTCCTCCATGAGCTGAAATAGACCACCCATTGTCTCCATTCTCAGTTAACCTCTGCAAACTTCTCGCTGCTCCTTCTTTCCCAATTTCACTCCCACACTCCAAAACCCTAATCAACGGCGCAATAACTCCGGCGCCGATCAAAACCCCTTTACAGAACCCAAACCCAGAAACCAAACACACAATCTTTGCCGACCCATCTTGAATTTCGACCTCATTCGAATCAAGAAACCCAATTAGCAATCCCACAACCTCACTCTGCTCCACAACCACCTTCACATACTTCTCGTCTTCCTCAATCGAATCGTACAAGCTCTTCAAAGCTTGAAGCTTCATCTCTGCGTCGCCGACCTTCATTCTCGTCGTCAAGTCCCTCACGTAGAACCTCATGTCGTCTCTGCAAGCCCCGTTCCCGGGTTTCGACACCATGATGGCGAAGCGGTGGGCCAGCACGCCGGCGCTGTAGATTTCCAAGAGGCTTCTGGCGTGGAGATCGAGCTTTCCGGCGAGCTTGTCGAGGTCGCTCTGCATCAGAAGCTTGCCGGAGTAGGAAAGATCGACGCAGCGGCGAGCGAGGTCGTGGCACTCGTTGATGGTGTCCATGGTGGGACCCAGAACGCCGGAGAGGACTGGGTTTTCATCTCCGACGGCGGCGAGGCCGGAGTTGAGCTCCTCGAGCTTGGCTGTTATGGTTTTCCATTTTCCGGCGAAGATTTTGATGGAGTAGGTGAGTAAGATAAGCAACGAGATGGACTGAATGGCTTGCCGGAGACTTGATTCTCCGGCGCCGGCGGAGGGTTTGTCGGCGACTTCTTGGCCCTGCTTTTCTTCTTCTTCTTCTTCTTCCCTCATTGTTGGTTTTCTCACTGGTTTTGGAGAGAACCCATTTACCGGCGAGGTGGGTGAGAATATTCCGGCGAATCTGATCGGAATATGGAATCTATAAGTGGACGATCGACTATCTTATCGTGAAGAATAGAGAGAAAAAGGGGGGGACTTCAGCTGCTTCAGTTTTCTGTGTACTTATCTCTCTCGTTTGGCAGCTGATCCATTTGGTATGGATTTTTGTGTGCATTTACGAGACTGACCTTTTCGTGTGGCGTGTAAGTCTGATGGTGATAGATCAGTGGAGAAATAAATGGGGGTGTTTGTGTCATTTCGAGGTGAAGAAAGGGTATCTCCAACTCGAACTGTTGGAATTCGGATCCCCCGTATTCATAGGAAGGGTTAGTTTCAACATCATACGGAAACAAATCATATACGAGTAGGTACGGTGTATTCGTACATGTTATAAATTTCGGTAATACAATAGAGCAAATTAAATTTCATATACAAATACTGAAAACGCCCCTCGTAAGCTGATAAAATTATTTCGGCTTATAACTACGTAGAAGTTCAACATTAGCTGATGATTTGAGCAGCATCATCAGCAACCTGGTGAGATTGTGATTTATTGTATAATGACAATTATTGTCAATATAGATATAGATGTGTTGTTATCATCACACTGTTATATAAGTTGGGGGATTAATATATCTTACTATTGGAGGGTGGGAGCTAGTGTAGCTTAAGCAAGGTCGAAGGTTCGATCCTTGTGTATGCAGCAACAATCTTGGGAGAGCTTCCCCGTCTACGGGCGGTCCTAACGCGGCTCGAATGAGAATTGGGTTTCCGATAAAGGGGTATCATCCCCGAACGCCCAAAACCCTTTTAAAAAAAAAATATATATATATATATATATATCTTACTATTGGAGGTGAAGCTTCAAAGCAATGCTTACATTACGCAAAGGGCTAGTTTACTAGTATTTTAGGTAACTTTAGTGTTTATAGCGGAAGTTGGAACCATCTATTATGCTACATTTTATATACTCATTGTCAATGTCAAGTTGGCTAGGTTCAAACCAAGAAAGAAGAAAACGGTTGGTTAGTTTTCCTCATGTTCTATATTATACTACCTCAACAGTATTAGTTTCATTTGAGCTAATATTTTATTTTCTTTTTTCTTTTTACTATGTTATATATCTTAAAGACTTCCTAAACGTATAATTTAAGACCGCGACGCATGTGAAATGATTCAAGTATACATTACAGCATGGTGCATGTTTAATAAGTTAACACCACAATTTCCATGTTTATTTTGTTGTACCATTTCATAACCGTAATGATATTTGTGCGCACAAGTATAACATTTGCGAAGACTAAAAAAAGGTAAACAATTCATCTTGTGAAAGACCATACTTTTGTCAAAATGAGAAATCACCTGGCTAAATATGCCCATCTATGGATAAAAGGGAAAGTTTGCGTTGATTACACGAGTAAGAGGTTGTTATTTTTCAGAAATTTCTAGCCTTTGGACTTTATAACTTTTCAACTTTTCAACTTTATATGAACCTGTTATGGAGAAACTAGTTAAGTTTAAGCAAACCAAGCATGAGACAAATGATATGAGACCTAGTGATACAATTAAGTGGACTAGTAGTGAGGTTGTTAACGTTAAGGACCACATCTATAGAGGGATGCTATCTGGATTTGGTGAAAGGGAAGAAAAAAAGGTGGCTTTCAATAGGCTTAGCATTCAGATGAAACAATCCCACCCCACCATGTGAAGAGAAGAAGCCCTTTGTTGGGTGCCTTGAGCTAGCACTCTTCTTCTTCTTCTTCTTTTTTTCTCAAAATATGAATTAGCTAGCTTGAAGTGGAGCTAAATCTCTGTTTGGAGTAGAATGGATCATGCAGGTAGAGAAGCTTTAAAAAGCCAAAAGCTCCCTCACCCTTTCACAAGGAAAAAAAAATCAAAAATCAAAAGCAGCTTGAAAGGTAATGTGTATTGACCATGCTTGCATAACAAGATTGAGTTGCAAATGAGAGAGTTATAGAAAGTAACTTTGAAAAGTGACTCGTCACACTTTCATCAACATCTACAAACCGTATTAGCGTTTAGTACATTTTAATTAGATTATCAAATAATAGTTAAGCTTACGATTCGATTACTTCTTTGAAGATAATTTTTTAACATGAATTTTTATTTCTTTAAATATGTATTTTTTAACATGAATTTAATAATCATCGTCTTTGATTGTGTTATCGACATGAATATGAGTTTGCTTTTTCTTGTTGATTCTTGTACTAGAGAGGATTCTCAGCTAGGCGTGCATCAAAACCCTAGAATATGACAAATGGGATGGAATTAAAATAAAGTCAAGATTCATGAAATGAGTGGGTGTCTAATTGTGTTCTAGTGCTGTGTCCTATAACATGACAAAATGGATATCATACTTCTTCAAGTCACGGATTATTGCCCTGTATTTGTTCTTGTTGATCATACATATGTGGGGAAATCGATTCTGAGAATATAAATTCCTTTTGGGTCTCCAAATCTATTGAAACTTTCTGTACTCGATGGATCTCGCAGGCCAATCCCATCAGGGAATGAGCAATAATCAATTGCAGATTTTGTCCCTTAACCATAATTCATTCTCCACATGATCGCAACCCATATCTTACTTAGCATAATTGTTGAATCCATGTCTATAAACTGCAGACTTCAGGGACCCCATAATGTAGTAGCCTGAACATGCACCACTCCCATTCCTTGTATGAAATGAAGCATGAGTAAGCTTTTGCCGTGTTAAGATATCTACACAACTATGAGATACACAGAAGGCTTTGGTGATTGCTTTGGGTAAATTATATGGAATGAACATGGAATCATGACCATTGTGTTGATTTGGTGACTTCAATTCATCCGACATTGCTCCTCCTGCAAAGTAGGGTGGAGCAAGGGAGTAGTGTGAGTGTAAGTAATCCCCCACTCGAATATATATGTGCTTATAGCTAAGTATTGAGTAGCTTCATGCATGTTTCTTTATGCTGGATTGTTATTATTTTTGAAAGAGGTAGCTAGCTTGCATGCGATTAGAGAGAGAAGAAAGCAGTACGTACGAGTTGAAGTGCGGGCTTGTTCATCTCAGTAAACAATTTGCGTACTTACTATTAAGTATTAAGTACACACGTTTGCCTAAGATCCTACTTGGAAGTTTATGATGTTCTGGAGCTGGTGGTTGCTCTTGAAGTGTTAGGTAGAAATCCCTATTCGGGTGCACAAGCTCGAAAGTGATGGTTGGGGACACCTTTGAGTAGGGAAGAAGTGAAATGCAATACAGCTAGCTACAAGCATCCACAGCTTCGACATATATCTTAGCTTCGAAGATAAAAGTACATATATAACAAACAGGGCATGCTGAATCAGATCTACTCCAACGACGGGTGCATAAACATTACCCATAATGAAGATGTGTGTATCTAAGAAAAAGACAAAAGACATTGCTTGATGAAGTTGTATGAATTTGGTGTATGTCAATCTATGATTCCTTAAGGGATTCAAATGTGTTTCACATTCATATTAATTATCTGGAAATCAAAATCGTCTAATCTTTGCTTTAATTTGTGTTCTACGTAAGCTGACCCTAGCTTGCAATCTCAGTTGTAATTAGCTGCATATGGCCATATGGGAAACCCCAAATTCTTGTTTCTGATCTATGAGTATCCTTATTTTCCTGCAGCATACGAAATGGAGATTGATCACCGGTCAATCGAGCACCGGCACAAAGGACATGTTTATGAAATTCATGCATTGGTATAAGGTATACATCAATAGCCAATGATCTTGAGAAATAGCCATGATATATAACAAACATGTAGACTAAAACAAGAGCCATGATATATAAGAAACATGTAGACTAAAAAGTTTCCGTTTACAAGAAAATGATATGTGATGAGATCATGGAAGGGGGACAACATGGCCTAAAACCCGATATGGTTAACCAGCCTAAACAAATAGCATGCAGATTAGAGTGTACATATATTGAGAAAAGTAACGTGAAGCAAACGAGAGGCAAATAACCTGCTGCCTACTCCAACCCGGAGGAGCGCTATGGACAAGACCTCCATTTCTTACACTCAGGTTCTCCACTCTTCAAACCAAGTTACCATGCATATACAAACTTGTGAATAATTTGCATATCAAGTTGTAAGTTGGAAGGTTTTTGGTTTTGGCAATGTAAAACGTTTTTATTTATAGAGGGCCGAATTAAAATCCAAGTTTAGATCGCCTTAATAAAACTTTTATATATTTTGAACACGCATCTCACACGAACACTGTCTCTAAAACTGGCGAATGATAGAATTTGACATGTAACATCATCAGGTTGATTAGTAAACCTATTTATCAGTCTCTTTCGAGAAGTTCGAGAACTTGCAAAGAGTTTCACTACACGTTTGCCTTTGTAATACACATTACAATACATCTACAAGGAAACCATGATCAAGAACATAAAACAAAATTATTACAATATATGACAACTTTTTAGTGAAATGAACCCTAGACTAGAAACCATAATCTTCAAATCTATAAAGAACCATGTCAATGTTACTCAACTGAACCAAAATAACTACTAAGCAGCTAAAGGGGTTCACCCAAAATGTAAACCAAGAACATAAAGTGAAGTAATTGATGGACTTACTCATCAAGAACTAGCACCCTCAACAGCTTTGTAAACCCAGTAGAAACACTAATGCATGAATTGCAGTTACATTTCCAACAAAATTCTAACACAAAATGCCTCTAAATAGACTCTAATACTTGTAATTTGTAAATGTAAAAAGTAATTGAAATTAAGCAGAAAAGATAAATCATGACCTCATGAAATGCTCCTAGAATGACTCCATTTATCCCTTATAGAGAGCTACTGAGCCACATATGACATATTATTTAAATATGGGAATGGAAGAGAGTCACACTGCTCTCGGGTAAGTTTGGATGTTGTCTTGCTTTAAGAAACTTGTTCAGTCTTATCTTTTGGGCCATGCTTTGGGCTTGTTCTCTTATCATGTTTTTTTGCTTAAAAGTAGAAAAATGGATTTTGACATGTTACTGTTTCAAAAATTTATATCTGTTGTGATTGATTTTTTATTTTTTTAGATTCCCTATACATCTGAAATGATTGATCCTTAAGCTAGAAAAATTATCTGGAAATGTTATTTTTGGGACAATCACTCTGTTTTGTACTATTTACTATAGCATATGATGTCATCACGCTTAAAATGATTGTGTTCAAATGACATCTAACACGTTAGATTTCATCGCGTTTGTAACTCATGGCCGATAAGAATCTTAACAATTTACTTTTGTCTAGGTCGGAGGTAACTTGCCAAACCTTTTTACAACAAATAATATAACAATGGCACTTGCCAACCACACAATGACACTTGCTCGTGTCATGCAGTGTTTAGCCATGCTTGCACAAAGATACTGGGTAGCACAGTCAATGTCAAACGACTGATCGGAAGTTTGGCAACGCGTTTACGGTTCAAAGGAGAGTAATCATAAATACAAGAAACAAACAAAAACTTGTAACAAGGCTAGCTCGCAAGAATCGGACAACTTTTGGGGAAATAAATTCTTATTTTCTGATAGGAAGAGAGAGCCGATGAAACCCAATTGCCAATGCTTAGGGTCTATACAAACACTCCATAACTGACTTGAGCGACAGAATTATCTCGATGTGACACATATCAAAAGAAGATAATCGTTTCAATAAATCAAATGAATCAAAGTACTTCCTATAGAAACAACATCAAAGAGAAACTTGGCATCTCCGATAGGACTATAAAGAACGAGTGTGAATAGATTACATCCAGCAAAATTGGGGACCTTGTAATCCCTACGGAATGTTGTTTTATCAAAAACAGTAGATGTCAGACTACTTGATTCCTCATTCTACAGAAACTTGTTTATTGCCAAAACTGTGGTAAATGTGTGAACCGTATAGTCAATATGATGTCTTCCCTCTCAAATCTGACTGGAATCCCTTCCGAAAATGAAACGCCTTGCCCAGTCCGAAATGACCATTCCCCTGTTGCGCCAGCTTACTTGTTTGCTGAAAGGTAAAGAGGAACCAAACAGAAACATCAAGATCATGGACATTCCAACCATGCCTCAAAGAGATCAAACAGGTTAATATATACCTTGCATAAACAGAATACCAAAGCCACTGGGAGCTGTAGCCGATCGACACACCATCACCAGGAAGAACAGGGAGTTGAGCAGCTGTTTGCTCACCTCCCAGAGGAGCAAATTGTCCAAGATGCTTGTACCTTTTCAAGAATAATCAAAGACATTAGCACATTATATCTAGCCTGCACGACTATAATTATTGAAAACAAAACTATCAAGCACAAAATTCTAATCCTGAATGAAGTGTGACTCTAAGTATCAAAGATCCAAGAGTCTTGATACAAAAATGAGAAGCATACTGAACCTACTTCGGTTTCAGACTCTCATCTAATTCCAAACAATGATTGAAGAAAGAGAGAGACACATGCACAGAAGAAACACAGACTGATTTGTACCTGAAGGGACGGAACCGATGGCGACCTTCTCCTCGAAACCTGAGAGGACCTTCTGGATATTTCTCACACTTATCCATGCGGTTGAAACAACTGGCAAGATAGGCACCTTCTTGAGCTGCAACCTGATATTTCATTTAACAAGCAAATAAGATATACATACCTTAGCATGCCTTCAACAGCTAATAACCAAGAATATGTCGATACCTGTGCTGTAGCTGGAAGCATTTTCATCTCGGAATCCACTTTAGATAGAGCTGTTTTGAAATCTTCAATGTCCAGCTCCACCGTGTCGGTTGCACTAGCGCCCTTTGTTTCCTTCAGAAGATCAACAATATTGCGCATGTGCTTGTTCTTCAAATAAAGATCCACTTGAGGATATCTTTCACAAATGTCATTGATGACTTCTTTCCATTCCTGAACTGTAAGTGTTCCTGATTTGTCCTTGTCTGCCTTACTGAATATGGCAGAGATATCTTCCTATAAAGCCAATAGGTATAAGAAACAAGAGCAGAAATTAGTGATAAGTTGAATCAAAGAACATTACAACTTAATTGATAACGGGTAGACTTGATGAGTTGATGGTTATAGGAAAACATGGTTACATAACAGGTTTGTAAAGTTTGGTTACCATAATTCAACATCAAGACAACTGTCTCTGCATTGATTCTGGTTGTGGCTATCCTCAGTATAAAAGTTTCCAGAAATGTTGGTATAAAAGTTTAGATTGATAAGTAACAAGATGAGTTACCTGGACTTTTCGCTGATTGATTGTGGCACAATCACCAAGTGCATAGACTTTGTCGCATCCCTCCACTCGTAACCATTCATCAGTTGCCAGCACACGTCTATTAGCCTGTTCAAGGTTCTTGATTAGTCATTACTATTGTAGAATGGATAGACACAATGCAACAATGAGGAAGGCAACAATGAGATGTCAGAGGTTACCACACCTGACCAATTTGATTCATGAAATCCCTTATGAAAGGGCGCGATCCAATACCAGTTGACCAGAGAGCCATTCCATAGGGCATGGTTTCAATTTTCCCAGTTTTCATTTCTTTGGTAGTGATTTGTTTATCATCTACTTTGGTAACCATTGATCCAGTTTTTACATCAATACCATCTCTGCGAAATTTTTCTTCAGCAAACTCTGTAATTCTTTTATCAAACCTAGAAAATACATGGGAGAACTTCAATGAGTAAGCTTCTCCAGTCAGGAATAAAAAACATAGAAGAAACAACAGTCTGCATAGCAATATCTAAGCCAGATTATATACTTACATACTCAAAATATGATTTCCAGCCTCAAGAAGTGTAATTTTAACTTTGTCTTTGACCCCAGGATATAATTCGCCTAAATCCTCATTCACATAGTCATGAAGTTCTGCAGCAAACTCTACACCAGTTGGGCCACCTCCAACAACGGCAAAATGAAGAATTCTCTCCTTCTCCTCATCAGTGACAGTCGGCAGGCTTGCCTTTTCAAAGCATTCAACAACAGTTTTTCGTATCTTCTGAGCATCTTCTACTTCCTGCAAATAGTAGGTATCTCAAGAAGAGTCAGTAACAAAGATGCATACATTAATTCCCATCAGCTGAGAAACTTCATTTTAGAAGAGATGATTTTACAGTATTGCAATAAATGAATATACAAGGTTGCTGAGGATGTCACCTTCAAGAAATGGCAGTGCTCCATCACACCAGGAGTATTAAAGGTATTAACACTGGCTCCCACAGATATTACAAGGTAGTCATAGTCCACAACAAATTCTTTTTCCCCATCCTCTAGTTTAGATCGGCAGTAGATTTTCTTCCCTTTTGGATCAATCTTGAGACACTCGGCTTCAGTGAATTGAAACCCAATCTTTTTCTGCACAAAAAGAAAGAAAGAAAAAGTTAAGTGAGAAACAAATGAATTCTGAAACCAAATGGCATTGCAACCAGAACAATTACTAGGGATTCTAACCACAGGATATGAACCTAACTTCCAGGTTATCATAACTTCAAAGTTTCACAGTCTAATCAAATTAAATTATTAAAGATTGCTGGCATGTAGTCGACTAGAGACTCCGACAGATTAAGAAGTCGGCAAAAACAAGCGAACAGCAAAAGTATTACCTTTCTAACAATGTTACGAATTGGTTCAATAATGCTCCGAGGCTCCACGGTACCACAGGTAACACTTGGTAGTAAAGGAGTGAATGTAAAGTAATTCCGAGGAGATACAACTTGAACATCATATGAGGAATTTGTCAGACTCCTTAAGAAAGATGTACCAGCCCACCCAGTTCCAAGAACAACCACCTTCTTTCTTTCGGCACCAGGTGCACTACTGATGAGGTCAGAGTCTGAGTTTGCCTGAGCATAAGCCACATAGCCGCCACCACTACAACTCAAAGCAATAAACATAAGCCAAAAGGTAATCATGACATGTAACACGCACATATGTTATGTAAAAATACAATGCGCAAAAGTGAGGGGTTTTTGCTTTGCAGAAACTTCAAAATCGGAGGATGGTGACATGATCGCCATAAAATGGCAGATCGATGCAACTCTATATCTCACATAGTATTTAGTCTACCAAATCCATTACCATACATTTAGAAGAACACAGGTATTAATGTTCCAGAAGCAACTGAGGATGAAATAAAGCCCGGTAGATCTGATCAATTTCCATAAGCTTCCAACAAAATTGGAACAAAAAACAGCACATCTATACAGCAATGAACCTTCTTTGCCAGCACAGAATGATTTAACTTCTTTCCAATTATGTCTTATGCTCACAAAAATTAAAACGTATGCCAAATTTTCTCATATTCATAACTCCAAAAGATCTAACTGATGCGAAAATTTTTTGGAGCAAAGCAGAGAACACAATTTCCATTACCAAAACGCAATCAAAACAGAGCCACACTACATCACACAGTCTATTCCACGCCAGACTCGTAAAATTGCAATGTTAAGACCGTAGTAAGCAACACGTAATCAAAATTTCAAATTCGAGATGCAACTTTCTACAGAGATCTAACCGATTCCAGAAACTTCCAACAAAATGGGAAGAAAAAACAGAGCACATAGTGTTCCGCATGAAAAATAGCAATACAAAACGAATAGTCAAAAATAAAAATAAAACTAAACAAACTCCTCCATATTTTATTGCAATTAACAATGCTACAAGAACTAAAAGAAATCAATAACGACGAAGATGAAAGAGAGAGAGAGAGAGAGAGAGAGAGCAGTACCTGACGGCGACGACGAGCAGAATCTTCGAGAGCCTAGGGTAGGCACGGAAAGGTTTAGAAATCTTCTGGAGGATTCCGAGGTCTTTCATCTCCGGCGGCGTCAGATCTGCACCGTCAAAAATCACCGAGAGCAAAAACGCAGCGGCGGCGAGAGAGCGAAGAGAGAGAGAGAGAGAGAAAAAGAGAGCGGCGGTTATGTAACAACGTAGTGACGCGGTGGAGTTATATATGAGAGAAAGAAAGGAAAGAAAAGGAAATGGGGATCCGAAGAGGTTGGAGGTTAGGCGGAGAGGCATGGTATGTGAAGGTTCCAGCTTTTCTCGCGACTTGGCGCGCAAGAAAAATCCTCGGCACGTGCGAGAGAGAATATTCGGAGCGGTTTCGGACCGAATATGCTGTGATCATGTTATGGTTAACGTTGGGGCGAATTGGTCAAGGAAAGCAAGAGCCACCTGCATAACAGATACAGCACATTCCACATGATTTGGGCCAGAAGAAAAGCATCGATCAGCTGTAGATTGACGATGAAGTCATGCATGAAACAAAGGATGACCTAACTACTACCCAAAATAACGGGACGCTAGCATTTCCTAATTTTCTATACAAAGACTAGCTAGGATCTTCTTCAGGGTTAACACAAACACACTTGATTTGACAAACATTGCTTTTCAGCTTTCCAGACGTCTAACATTGACCTATGATTAGTCTATTACCTAACTATCAAGTATTACCAAGTTTCTTACAAAACAACTATGAGAAAGTTCGTAACCAATAAAGTTTGGTTGCTAAAGTAGAACATAACTCGTAGAACTTATGTTGTCTCTTAGATAAGGAAGCTCACATTTACTAATACACACAATGGACACTGGTGCTCAAACCTTTACATTTGACACACATAGACGTACTCGACGAATCCAAGTGCTAATAATTAAGAATATTGTTAACGAGCTAAAATAATTTTTGACACACACAGACATACTAGACAAAACAGGCCTCGTAGATTTCAGAATTTATGTACTCGTTGTTCAAATTCCAGAAAGTATAGACTTAACCATACATCGGTCATTACAGTCGATTCAAATCGGTACAACTTCAAAGTTTGTTGCTAGTTGGTACGTCGTACTGCTTATTCAAACTGGGCAGGTGAAAAGAAGCTTCACAGCAAGATGTTTGGCCTGCATTCAAGTAAGCTACAACATGGCCCTCGGTCCGTTATATGTCAGCCCATCTCAAAGCCCACTTTGTACTTGGGAAGGAAATGAAAGGTTTACTTCATATTTTAGAGAGCATTTTTACGTATATTCACATACATACATGAATGATCAGGATTAGAGGAGAATTTTCACATATGAGATTTAAGGGGAAGAGAAAAAAGAAATATTGGACTATCTTAGGTTTGACATACAGATATAAGAATAGAGGAGGGAGGTGAAAGATTCTACAGAATTTAGGAACCAGATTACCAGAATCATGCAAGCTAGAAGCATCAGCATCAGAGAGTCCTATAAACAATGGGGGCAGAGCTACGACGGCTCTGTATTTCTATGGCAAACTAATTAAACTAGTTAATTAGCTTTGTGGATCTAACTCTAGCTCTACATTATTGATTATTGCCTTGGCATGTTGTTTAGTCTCTAAGATTCTAAAAGCCAACCATACTCGACAGCACGTCTGTAACACAGCTGATCGAGCTCGAGTACTCCAAATTAGTGCTACGTACTGATGATTGATCGAGAAGTTCTCCTGCCACAACATAATGTTTATCTATTTTGAGCTAAACAAGTATAATGTGAGTGATAATTAGAGAGCACATTACGCGTACGTACGTCGTTGTTGGTGTTCATACAGTGCTGCTGCACATGGATGGGGTCATATATTTCAATAGGTTCGATCGAGCTGGAGCTAATAACACTCACAACTCGATCGAGCTGGCTACATATAAGCTCATTTGCTACTATAAGCTCATTTGCTACTATTAGCATGTTGATGAGAAGATATCGACCTCAACCAGTTGGTACGCGGTCGATGTTTGTACGGTTGCACATATGTATACGTTTGATGGCTATTTCAATTTTCAAATCTGGCTGGCCAATTTCGACGTGTATATAGTATGTATTCAACAGTAAGGAAGAAAAAGAACCATTGTAGTTGATGATCGAGAACCTTGCAATATAGATCGACAAATAGAGCTAACAAATGTCAACATCTAACGCTGTTGTTTCAATTGCGATATTAAGTGTTGTGGGGTTATATTGAATCTGATTTCAAGTGAATGAAACTTGCATGTCAAGAAATATCAATTTTATCTATATAAATACATACCGATTGTATGTTCGAATCGTATAGTGTGAATCTCATTCTCGAAGTATACGCATTTTGCATACATACGCTCACTTCAGCATATTCTTATCAGGATGAGAATGAGTGAAATTAGTTAGTTTATCTGCTGCAAGTTAGTTTTTTTAAAGGCATGACGGAAGACGACATATTTAAACTGTGTATCAAACTTGAAAATATATTTCAATTTTTATAACACTGAATAGGCCCTTTACGAAAATAATAATAATTTAGATTTAATTTTCTAATTTAAAGTAGATGCTGCCTTCTTGCATCTATTCTCCATCTTTTCCAATTTTCCATTTTTCCATTTCATGAGTTTTCTCATCTTTCTTTCTTATCAATTGCTCTTTGAACCAATTGTTACATTTTTCTTTCCAGAATAGCTCCACTTGTCTGTAAACACCCCAAATCAAGTCATTGATCTTATCCTACAATGAAGGTAACGGGGGGCATAGTAGACATTGGAACATGCCTTTGGATTAGAGCTTGATATGTACTTGAATATGGGTTTAATACAACAGTAAACCATTACACAAACATTCAAAATCCCAAAACGCTCTATTCTTCCCCATCTCAAAAGACATAATTAACCTGTAACCAAAAAAAAAAAAAAAGACATAATTAACCAAACCATTAATTAATCCCACATTAGCTGAATCTAACCTCGCCATCCACTTGTCGCCCGCCAAAGTCATTTCTTCTAGTCGGAGATATATCAATCTCTATCAAATTATCTTCCTCGACTTGGAATTGTAAGCCTGACCTCTTGTTGCCATCCAAAGCAATCTCAATCAACCCTTCTCTGTCATCCTCTTCCCACTTGTGGCACATATTCTCCGGCGAGTCCCACGCTCCAGTCACTGAAAAGTCACCGTCCGATGAAGTATCTGAATCCGACTCCGGGTAATATAAAGATAACCAAGATTGCCTTCCAAGACCTAAAACTTCCTGTTCATGTTCTTCACGGTTGTTCTTCTCATTCGGATCCATCTCATCTTCTTCACCTTCATATCCTTCATAGATGACCTCTAATGGCGCTTTCACATTCCACTCAACAAAGTAGTCATCGAAACAGGGGCACTGATCAAAACCCATCTCGCTTTCGTCTGTTTCGAATCGATACGTGACAAAGCTGTGATCTTCTTCCTGTACAACACTTGCAATTTGTTCATGAACGACTTCAAGACTATCACTTGGTTCAACAGAGTCCTCTGTTTCGAGTTCCAAATCAGAAGGCTTTTCCTTTGAGTGCTCGGTTTCCGAAGGCTTTTCCTTTTCTTTGAGACCATCATCTTCTAAACTCTGACGTGCACCGAGTCGAAGAAGAGTGATCAAGATTATTCCGGTTATGATCAGCACAGGCGAGAAAACAATGCTCAAGAAATGGTACGGGAAGTAGAGGAGGATCAGAGCATAGAGAGTAACAATGCTTGAAAACAGAGGACTTGAGGAAATCGAAGCCCAAGAGTGCTTCATTGTTTCAGCGAAAACCAAAACCGAAACAGAATTCAAATCCCAAATGAGACTCGCGGTTTGTTCCATGAAAAGCTAAATCAAATCCCATCCAAATCCAAGCCAGTGGCACTGAGGAAAGCAAAGCTTGGAATGGATGGGATCAAAGAGAAGGATAGAGATGTTTGAGAGGGTTAAGATTCAAGAAGGATTGGGTTGTGGGGTTTTGGAGGGCTTTTTATGCCTTTTGGGGTGCCTATGAACAATGGCTTGGAATATTATTGTTAAGAAGATAAGGGAATGGTGGTGGGTGACATGGTGGTGACTGGTGGTGGTGGTGATCTGTGGTGGGCATTTACCAACGTGACTTTTGCCCCATAAAATCTATAGGAATCAACCTTAAAAGATGCATTCATGAGCCATGAATTTAATCTCTATCACCGCGTCACATTCACCTCATGAATTTAAGCTCAGGAACAGACCACCAAGACCTAAATGCCTTCAGTCATCGGAACTGTCATCCCTCTGGGTTCAATCAAATTTGTCAAAAGGATGGAAAAAGTTATGTATGCCTTAGAAGACATAAACTTCTTGAAAACGATATAAGTTCTTGAAGTGTTTTTTTTTTTTCTTCAACTAAAACAAATGTTGGCGAAGTGAGCTACCACTTTAGCCGGGAGCAATTTAGGTATAGCTCCTCCTCAAGTGATGTTTATCAAATAATTTACCTTCATTTCTGAAAAGAAATGACAAGAAAGTTAGGGATATGCATTTCAATTGGACAATGTTGATCACCAACTTCATATATATCAACCTAGTGTGATGGAATCAATCAGGACAGGAGCATAACACATAGCCTGGACCAAATTAAAGGCATCAAAGTCATATGGGTTAGGCCTTCCACTTTGCTTACCATACATGTGCCAATAGTGCTACTGGTAAAGGTAATGGTGTACCCCAGAAAATGGCTTTCCCATACTGAAAAGCTTGAAGGAAAAAGAGAGCAACTAAAAAGGAAAAATGCAGATTTTTTTTTGTTTTCCATACCTTCCTGGTTTGGCTTGAACTGAAAGGAATAGAAGAACTCTCCCTCTCTCTTTACCTCACCAATCAGTCAATTATCATACTGCTTCTCTGGACTGTGGGTCTACCACCACTACTAAATTGAAGCTTCACTTTCAAGGAAATAATGCAGACTTGTGATTGGATGTGAAAGAGCAACAAATATCAACGAAAGAAGACCTTCTGAGCTTTTATGAATGTATGGGTTAATGCAAAAGAAGAATCAAAAGCTTAGTGAGCGTCCATACATGTGATTAATATTCCCATCTCATTATCAGAATTCATTGATCATATATACCAGTTGTTACCAATTAATGCAAGTTGCTGATATCAGTGAGATGCAAGTGTTGACCAAAAATTATACAGCGCATCCGGCCATCTCACCGTGCATCTCACCGCGTCCGGCCACACCCGGCCATCTCACCGCGCCCGGCCATCTCACCTTTAAATTTCCGGGTACGCTGAATAGGCTCTCAGTGTTGACATGAAAGGTGAAAGCCAAACAACTCAGAGAATTCAGCATCGTTAAAGACTCGAGAGCGACGAGTTACCGGTACATTGCTGGAGTTAGACAGCCTTCAGAGTAGTCCTCGGATGATCACCTAATATGTCACATTGTTACAGAGATTAGATCAGAGCAATTGTGGAAGACACAAAATCACAAACTACATGACATAAGGTCATTGCTTGAGATATCAGATAAGCTCATTGCTTGATATTTTTTGCAACGTCACTTTGATATGATTTCAACGATCCAAAAGGGAAAAGATGAAAAGGAAGAAGAAAATGAAACGACAAAGGAGCTGCTTCTAGAAAAGAAACCATGCTATGAAGGCAAAGTTGATTGGCGTTGTTAGACTGTTAGTTGTGCTATTGTGGCGGACAACGAATCTAACGCAACCAATCCATTGTAAAAACTAAAAAGCCCAAATGGCTGATGAAGAAACTTTAGAAAGGGTATCACATGGTTTTGGGACCCTTCAATTGGAAAACCAAGCATTCATAACATGATTGTGTAGTTTACTGTTAATGATTGAAGAAGAATCATACATCAGAAATCCGAAAATGAACCAAATGCCATCATATACACACAGCCCCAGTTTGATTTAGGTACAAATGGTTCAAGTCCGTCCTTCCTCTATTTATACTATCCTATGAAATTTCCTATTATCCCAGAAGAAAGCAAAGGAGAAAGGAGCATACTGTCTCATTTAGGTGATTTAGCATATCATTTACTCATTTACTATACGCAGCGGCAGTTCATGACATCTGGTATTCTTCTTTCTCCTTTCAAAAGCATGGCTGTCAGTCTACAGAAGTCAGTAGTACCCGGAACCAGGAGGGGCATACCCGTCAGGATAAGGTGTATTCACATGAAAGCTTCCGGATTGAGGTGTAGGAGGCGGAGTTCCATATGGTGAACCTGAATTGGAGCCAAACGACGAATCAGATGATATAAACCAACACAACACAAGCATATGATAAGAAGTTATAACTATGCTACCTCCATATGCAGGTGGGCAAGGACTAGGATGATATGCAGGTGCTCTTGGAGCCTGAGGAACAGCATGACAGGAGTACCCAGCACCACCGTAACATCCAGGGACATTGCCTGTGAATGAAGCCACTGCACCTCCCACTAGAGAGGGTTGAACTACCGAACTAGGATAGTGGTTAGTGGCATTACCATAACCTGCTCCATAACTATTGTTAGGGGACGTACCACTTGTAGGAGTGGCATTATAAGTGCTAGAGTAGCCAGAATAAGCTCCTTGAGGGGTAACTGCCCTAGGTACAGGTGGAGGTTGATTGCCTTGATATGATCCAGCAGTCCCAACTGGCACAGCTCCCTGATGGGTCTGATATGAATTCACCTGAGAATTGTAACAACAGACCCCTCATTAAGCTGATACAGGGAAAAATTACCATATAAAAGAATCTATGGGCAACCACAACTTACTCGGTTGAACATATGAGAGTGATAATAAGGTGGAGGAACGGATGAATAAGAGCTATTCCAATTTCCAGTGTTGACTGCATAAACGTAACAACATGAGTACTATATCACACATAAAGATTTTGAATAAAAAGTTCAAGCTCGATAACTTGTATCCAGAGCAGGATTATATATAGTAACCTGCTGAAACCCCTTGATATTGTGGTGAAGGAGTAGGATATGGCCGCACAGGACTCACCCCATAACTTGGTGAACAAGGATAAGACTGAACTGAATTTCCGCAGGTATATGGCGAAGTATTCGATTTCAAACTAGTTACACGTGCAAGTTCCTGCTTCATCTCATCCAAATGTCTCTGTGATTCTTCTCTGTTCAGTTCTACAAACATAACCTTATTGAAGAGAAGAAGACAAGAATTAGAAATTGGCAATAAAATCCAAACAGCAATATTATCAAGTAGTTGGCGAGTAATTTACCTCATCAAAAAGCTCATCTGAACGAGGCATATCCCTGCTGACAGGTAAAACATAATTCGCTGCCAGAAATATAGAGCAGGTATCAATAAAACCACAGATATATAGCTCATAAGAACACAAATGAGAAAGGAACGACCATTACCCAACATTTCATTCACTGCATCAGCAGGTACCTCCTTTCCCATTTCTCTGAATCTCTTCATCGGACGAGCCTTCACCTCTTCAGGGCTTGGAAACACCACAACAGCAATCTGCAAAAAGGAAAACCAAGCATAGAATAAGTACTGAGACCAAAAGATGAATCCGAGTATAAATACATATAGTATCATGGATGTGTAGCTACCTTCTTGAACAGTTTGAATGGCAAAAGTTTCCGTTTACGAGCACTCTTGTATACATTTGTCTGATCAAGAATGTAATTGCGCGGAGTGGTGGCAGCTCGGGATAAAAGAGTATTAAAAATCTCCGTTGCTCTACTCATCAAACGTTCAAATCTTTCACCATAATTCTGCTTCCGCAATAGCCCTGGCACCTGCACAACATTTCAATCCATGTCAACCTTTCTGTCAATCTACAATAACAACATAATTAAACCGAACAAAATCACATCAAACAATATCACACACCTTCATTTGGTCTAGAATCATATTAGTCCCAAGCAGAACATAACGCTTCTCAGGGTGCTCTTTCACCCATCTCTCTGCCCAAGTAGTTTTCCCCGAGGCAGGTAAACCCACCATCATTATCACTTCACAATCCTCCGGTTCACAAACAGCCGGTCCCATAACCGAATTCCCATCCTCAACAGCACATTCCCAAGCCTTAAACCCCTCTTCGGGTACCAGTCCATCTTCAACACTAAACATCATCTCCACCCCCACATTCTTCAACAAAACATGAGGGAACACCCCACATTCCCCCACATTCCCAATACCCAAACCACCAGCATCAAACCTCGCCGCCGCGCCCAAACTCTTCCCATTCTTCGAAAAACCAATGCTAGCCAACGACTTCTCCTCAAGATCCACAGCACACACAATCACATCCCCAAGCCCAAACCTCTCGCCGTAATCCAAAAACCGACTCGCATTGGAGAACTTCCCAGTCCCACCATAACCAAAGCTCAGCTTTGTCTCCCCAAGCCCTCCCACCACATCACCCCCTCTAGAAATCCCAACCCGGCAGAGATTCCGCTGCTCCGCCGCAGTGTCCTCCATCTCAACAGGTTGATACGACACCACTCTGCATCCGAAGCAGTATTTCCCGCCGGAAATTCCCACATTGGCTCTAGCACCAGACCAGCAGTACGCAAATCCTTGCTCGTAGAGCGACGAGCCTTGAAGCCCATTGCCGTCAATATTGAAATCTTTAACGGAAGAAGAAACATTCAAATCAGAATTAGGGTTAGGGTTTCTTCGCTCTGGAAAATTTATTGGAAAGTGAAACTAGAGAAATTGAAGATACCTAGGTCGCAATCGACGGGATTGAGAAGCACGCGCGGCTTGGGCTCGGGTCTGGGCTTCTTTGAGGAGTCGGGTTCGTCTTCGGCCGGAGCTTGGCGTTTGGTTGATGCCATTGAAATGATGAAGCGCAACACAGAAGAAGAAGCGCGAAAGGGAATGTGTGATGATCCTATTGGGTTTTGACAAGTGGAGGGAATATATTCAGTGGACGCCTGGGCGGTGGAAGACCGACTCAAGATTTGCTACTGGGCTTTATGAACTGGTTTACATATGATGATGGGCTTTGTATTGATTTGTTTTATTATACGGAGCTATTTACCTTTGGGTCTCGTTTGATTCGGGAGAAATAAGCATCGAAAATGAGCAATTTTATAGTGTTTAAGATGCAAAAGAAAATGAAGTGAAAGATATAAAGAGAAAGTAGTTAATTCCAAACATCATAGGAATAATGCACCTTAAAGAATAATGTAGAAAATCAAATAATTTAATAGAAAATGATGTCCTATTACCCCAAACAGTTGTAAAAAACATAAAAAATATATTTTAAAATATTTAAATAATAAGGACATAAGCCCAAACCCAAATCAAATAATTTAATAGAAAATGATATCTCATTACCCCCAAACAGTTGCAAAAAACAGAAAAACTATATTTTAAAATATTTAAATAATAAGGACATAAACCCAAACCCAATAACAAATAGGAACAGAGATGACCTGGATTTCAAGTGGAAAATTACCAAAATGCTAAGTTTTTCAACAAAATTACATGACATGTCACACCCTTCCTTCTATCTTCCTCCCAATATGATTATCTCTCTCTCTCTCTCTGATTCTAAGCTATGGTTTTGATTCGAAAACTCGGAATCAGAATCAATGGCTTGCCTCTTCTCCACTCTTCATCCATATGCCTTCAACGGAGTTGCCGCCAACGACGTGTCAAGACCCGCCCCGAATTTCACCCTGAAACCGGAGGTGAGTCCTGCGGGGACCACCTCCAAGGAAAACTTACCGAAGGACTCGGCAAACCTCCCTTGAAAATGGACAACTCTAACCCGGAAAAATTAATGAACACTTTTAACCAATAATATAGATTCTTCAGCTTAATCCAAATAACCAAATAAAATAATACACATATATTTTTCCGAAAGTATTCAGAGCTACTACAAGAAATACAGCGGAAGCTACTAGAAATCCTAGTGGGTTAAACAGAAGACCTACTGGTGAACAGTAGTGGAGAAATGAGTGACTATGCCTCGTCGCCTCCTTCTAGACCTCACCCGAACTCTGCAGACTGGGCATTTAAAAATGAAGGAAAAGCCCAGGGAAAAATATTTCATCACGTCAGAGTGAGTGGACAAAATAATCTCAACAACAATAATATTTCCCCAAGAAATTTAACAATGCAAACGACTAATTCTGGCTAGTCTCCAAATCATAAACAAAACAGCCTCACAGGCTCAAATTATAAATATATATCAGTATGTATTAACCACTCGTCTGCTCCATGTATGCTATCTATGAATAAGCTTTAAAATAGATAGTCACACCAGGCTAATACGATTGCGTCTAACGCTCACGTCGCCCCATACTGGCATTTTTCCTCAGAATGGGGGATAATGACCGAGTGGGTATAAATACGTGCTTACTCCTTGTACGATTTCTATGAATGAATGTAAAAACATAGAATAATCTCAACAAGTAGAAAATCGTACAAGGCTACTACGCTCTCGTCTAACGCTCACGTCACCCCAACTGGCATTCGTCTTCAGAATAGGGGCTGCCACGTATAGGTAGCTAGCATTCTCTCTCATACATACTATTCTCGGAATTGTGACTCGAGTATAATCGTAGAAATTCTCAATTTTGGGAAAAATATCCAACAAAGGAAATTACTCAACAATAAAACAATTCAAACACATTATATAAAACAAAAGTCCACTCACAACTTAGGCCTAAGCCTGACGTCGGTCGGAGGTCTCCTCTGCTCGAGCCTCCTCGTGTCCTGTTCCAAACATAATTAATTCCTTAAGATAAAACACCGACAAAACATGCATAATTACATATGCTTCGCGCTCAACCAAGCCTAACACTCCAAAATCTTAAATCCACTGCCAACCTCAAAACTCCACAAATTTACCGACATCCTCAAAACCACCTTCCACCAAATAAAATCCAATGGCCGGATTATAAATTAATAATCCGCCAAAAAATACCAACTTCAACAAATCTCAAACCTATCCAAAACTCCTCTAAAAATTCTAAAACTTATTCCATTAAACTCCTCACATTTTTCTCCACCAAAAACATTTTCTCGGCGGCGGCCGGCGACCAACTCCGGCGACCTCTGATGGTCACCAAAATTTGGCAGCATCTTCCTCTCAACCTCCTCTACAACAATCCTAACTACCACAAACTCCAATTCTAAACCTAAGCACATCAATCGAACGCACAAACACAAAAAGCCCTAGAAATTTCAAATTTCGATTTCTCCTTACCTAGCTCAAGACGGAGTGAGCCCTTTGGAGGGATTGAAGCACGGGAGGAGGGCTTCCTTTTGAGCCAAGGCTCGCCGGCTATGGCTGCCGGAGGAAGGAGTTCCGGCGAAATGAAGATTTCGGCAGTCGGGGCTTTCGGGCTTGGCCGCTCCTTCACGGCGGCGTTCCGCGTGCGGGCGCCGGTCCAGGAAGAGAGAGAGAGAGGCGAGGGTCCGAACGGGACCGGTCCGGCGGGCTGGGGCGGCCGGACGGTGGCGAACGGCGGCCGGAAAGAAATCGGGCAGCGGAGGGAGAGTCGGGAGAGGGAGGGAGAGAGAGAGAGAGAGAAGAAAAGAAAAGAAAAACTGGGCTTGGGCCCGATCCGGTCAAAGTCCCCTTTTAAACCCAAAATCCACTAATTCAACACCCCAAAATAATACCCAAATAAAATTACCTTTTACTAGCAAAAATTACTAATTTTACCGTCGTCAAAATTTTCTCCTACGAATAATTCCTTCAAAATATTAGTCCCTCAACACCCTCTGGGGACTAATTAAATTACACACTTAGTGACGAACACGGTAAAAACTCTTATTACCACTATGTTAGTAATTAAGGTAAAAATTAAGATTCGGGGCGTGACATGACGACCACCGCAAATTGGAGCTTTTGCAACTCGTCAACGATGTTGTTGATGCTTCACTGATCTGGTGCGGCGGATCACATTTTCTCGAGAAGATCAACCACTTCAAAGGCCATGAATTTTTTCCCTCAAATGCTTCGAGTTATCCATGCTCGATCGAGCCTTGGGTGACATAGGCGTGCTTGTTGATCTTAGTTACGACGACATTCTAGAGGTTGTGGATGTCGATGATTGCATGGATAGATCTATAGGTGGATGTTCATTTTCAGTTTGGTTTTATAATTGTTGATGGAAATTACAATTGAATTCATTTGGGTGCTATGGTTGTATGGTTATTAATGTGTGGAGGAATGAAGTTATTGCTACTAGAGGGGCTTTGGTAGTGTTAATCCGTTGTTGAAGTAGACTAAGAAAGGTAAGGGGGGAAGTAGATTTGGATCTCAGTCGGTAGTAGCAGCTCTGTGGTTAACAGTAGCAGTACGTTTTAGTAAGGAGTAGCATCGACAATAATAGTAGCAGCTTCTTAATAATCGGTAACAGTAGCAGAGCCTTTCAGTAGACAGTAGCAAAGCCTTTGGGTCAGGAGCAGTAGCAGAGCCTTTCAGTCCGGAGTTAGTCTTCATTGATGTGTGTTGTTGTGTGCTGCTACTGCGTGTTGTTGTGTGCTGTTACTGCGTGCTTTTGTGAGCTGCTACTGCGTGTGTTGTTGTGTGTTGCTACTGCGTGTGTTGTTGTGTGTTGCTACGTACTGTGTGTGCTGTTGTTGTGTTCTACCACTGCATGTTGTTGTTGATGTGTGTTGTTACTGTGTGTGATGTTGATGTGTGCTGCTACTGCGTGTGTTGTTACTGCAAGTTGTTGATTCATGTTACTGCTACTGCGTGTGATGTTGTTGTGTGCTGTCATTACATGTTGTTGATTCATGTTGTTGTTGATATGTGTTGATGTTGTGTATGTTATTGATGTGTGTTGCTACTGCATGTGATGTTGTTGTGTGCTGCTACTATAAGTTGTTGATTCATGTTGTTGTTATTATGTGATGTTACTATCTGCTGTTGAACTTATGTATCAACAACAATAACAGAAAGTATCAGTAGCAGAACTAGAGGATTGTCCAAGCATAATCGTGTTACTACTAGGATGTTAACCCTTTGCTACTACTTGTACTAGAATGTTAACTCATGCTACTACTTCTACTAGAATTAACTGCTACTACACTAAGTTATTGAAAACCTGTTATTGTATTCCATTTACTGGAATGTTAACCCATGCTACTATTTCTACTGGAATTAACTGCTACTATATTAAGTTATTGAAAACCTGTTATTATATTCCATTTACTGGAATGTTAACTCCTACTACTATTTCTACTACTGATGTATTCCATTTACTGAAAAATCTCAAAATGAGAGATTTTTCTCTTCTAGAAACATATTTAATTAGTGTAGGGTTAGTTTGGTAAATTAAACCATGACACATGACATGTAGAGAAAAGATTGTCCTTAATTGTTAAAAACTGTTTTTATTTGTTTAACAACAACACAAGTAGATTTATTTGTATTTCAAATCATTTTAAAGGATATATATGTGATTTGCTAAACATTGATTTAGCTGCTCCATCCCTACAATCTGACAAACATGCCCAAAGTTCAGGCAATACCAACACAAGGAGAGCTTTTTTATTTTTATTTTTGGATCAAATTAGCTTTAAGCCTTTAAATTTAGGGTTTATGATGCAATGTTTTACCTCTATCAGTCTATCTACTTCAAGATCTGAAAAGGGGTTTGATTACAAAATTTAGAAAAATAAACTTGTGAATGCAAAATATAATCGACTGTCGATGTCGGTAATGAAACCATGGACAAAATTTAGTTTCAAGCTACTTGGACCTTGAAACTAATAATTCCAAACCATTAATTCAAGTCTGATTACATTCTGGGATTTCCATATGATATAGCAGATAGCTAGTCATCCAAATTATCTCTACATTTTACAGACCTCGGAAAACAGAGTTGCAGAAAATTAACATAGTACATGACTTGTAACTCTGACAAGTAGCTCCTACCGTCACAAGTTTACAACCACTGGTTTTTCAAACTGCTTAAGACTAGGACTACAATATGCCTAGTAGAAATAACTTCCTAGTTAATCACACCAAAAGACTGGAATGGATCAATGGATCCAGAAGCACAGTGACTGGTGTAGCAAGTGTTGGTTCATAAGCAAAACCATGCAAATCACCATCACCCCCACCACCATATTGAACATAAGGGCATGGTGGAACCCATTGCCACAGTTTGCTTTCCATGTCAAACTGCAAGGCCTTACCGGAACCCAGAATCATGATGATAATGAACTCTCCATGTCCTACACTATGGAACCCGGTTCCGTTTTCGAGTGTTGCAAACTGATCATAAAGCTGCTCTGGCATCCTCTCCATCTCAAACCAACATGTTCCACAAGACTGCAAGCCCCAAATCCTCAAGCTTTTAGGCACTTTGAGCTTATTCCTGTTAACTGCAGCAACCAACAGCAGCTTTCCACTGCTCTCCACCAAGCTTGGAAACCTCAGATACTTTTTCATCGGAGCCTCGATATTCCACCACATGTTGGCGAACAAATCATAGGCCAAGACGCTGAAAGGGCTGTAGCTCATGGAGTATTGTCTCCCATGAAGATGAACCATTCTTCCTGACTCAAAATTACAAAGCCTTGGCAGAGAACCATTGATTTCCCACAGTGAGAAAAGCCAACGACCATCTATGTGGAAGCTTTCGTAGGTCAAGTTCTTCACAGAATAGGGAGAGATCATGTCATCTCCAGCAACAGTGACATCAATTGATGTAGGGGTGACACTTAGGCCTATGGAAGGGCAGAGCCTTGACCTCAGAGTTTGAGGCAATTGGGTCAAAGAACCAACAATTGGGTTGGAGAGAAAGAGACTCTTTAGACCAGCCTCTTCAGAAACCCAACAGATTAAACCACCTGAAGAAGCAGATGGAGAGAAACCAGATGGAACAAGAGGGAAAGAGAGTTTGTACCAAGCAAGCTCATAAGGGTCAAAGAGATACCCTTCACGAATGTTAGTAGTGTTACTACTACTAGTACTAATCCCTCCATTCTTGTAAATGAAGCTGTTCTTGGGGCTCTTTAGCTTGAAGAAGAGGAACCAATGGCGCTTTCGATGAGTGAGCTGGAGGTACAACTCAAGGAAGGGATTGGTGAACAAGAGACCATACCATCTCTTGCAGACGCAGCGGCTTCGAAAGAAGGCAAGAGGCGGAAGAAGGGCGATCACCCGATCGAGAAGCTGGCGCGGGAGTCTACTCCATATTCTAGGGTCCATCCATGGATCAATTGATATGGTGTTGGCTTCCATGACAGTGATATGTGTCTAGAGCTTGGTACGATTAATATGAGTGGAGTTCAAAGCAAAGAAAGAGTGACCTAGTTGTGGAAATGGAGACTAACTTGCATGGCTGCTGATTATCATTGTTAGAGAGTGGAAACTTGGTTTTGGGTGACTGAGAGAGTAAGGTGGGTTGGTAACTTGGTCTGTGTGCTTGTGAACATAAGCATGGAACTTTATAAGTGACAAAAGGCTCAGTTGGGATTCAAGAAGGAAATGTGTCCATATTCCTTGTTGGGGGGAAGGTTGAAGAAGGATAAGTGAATTATGAAGGTAAGGCAAAGTAACTTGAAGGGGTTTTGGTTGGGATGGAACTTGGTAGTGAGGTTGCAAGTATATATAGGACGATTTGGGGTAGTGAACTTGGTCTGGTTCTCTTTGTAAATTAAAATAAATGGGTTTTTTCTTTTGCAAAGACTCAAGTCTCAAGGATGCATCGATCGTGTTGTTTTGTCAAGGCCGAGGTATATAATTACACAAGTGCAACTTTGAGAGAGAGAGAGAGAGAGAGAGAGAGAGAAGAAGGGGCACATGAATTGCCAGCGATCAGAAGTGTATACTTGGTTCAATTACTGATTATTCATTCACAGTTTCACACTGCAGTGCAGGTACGAACTGTTCTATGTGACTGTGAGGGCACCAATAGGACAAGCATGCACCAGATTCGTGAAGAAGTATAATCATACGCAGCAGTAGTAAGCAGAAAAGATGCAAGTTTGGCCTTAATTCTGGCCAAAAGCAGTAGTAATTTGTCTACACAAGCAGAAAGATGGATGTAAGTTTGCTTTTTGTACCCAAATTTACAAAAGCAAACAGGAAGATGTAAATTTGTCTACACAAGTTTACTTACCATTAGTACATGAGGCTACTATGTTTTTTTTTTTTATCAAATATATATTACAACTTCGTGAGTCGAATTTCGTGAGGTTGCTATGTTAGTGTCAACATTTTCATTTTTTATTCGTGTTTTGTTTAGTTTAAAAAACATAAAAAACAAATGATCCATATTTAAAAGAAACGTCTTAACAAATAATGGTGCTACGGGCCTCAAAAGCGCTCCGTCTCTCTCGGAGTTGAGGAATCGCAAACCCTAGGGTTTGGCGGCGAGGCGGCGACATCAATTGACTGTGGGTCCTTCAGGCGGCTTTCGGCAAAGGCGACGACGTCGATTGACTATGGAGTGGAGGTTGTGAAGGTTATTCTCCGGTTAGGGCTGTTTTCGGCGGTGATTTTGAGAGAGCTAATCAAGATCGGGCTAGTGTTTTTGAGAAGGCGGAGGCAGGGCAATTGCCGACAGGTGGCTCTTAACATCGGCATCTATTGCTCGAAGGTGGAGAGGGAAGCGTGAACCAGTTAGAACCCGGCAATTCTGCGAGTTTTCTGGTTTGATCCAGGTTTGTCAGGAGGTGCTCTAGTTTTCTTAGCGGCGGCGTTCCAACAGGTAGTGGCGATTATGGCTTTCATGGCAGAAGAGCCACCGGATTGAAATGGTGGTCGAAGGAGTTCTCAACAAGCTTGTCGTCGGGATCGAACCAGAAGGGAGAGAGGAGGAGTAGGTCAGGTCAGGTACCTGGGCCTCAGTTTGCTGGGCTTCTCTTTGCAGTGTGGTGGGCTGAGCTTTTGGGCCCAACTTTCTGTTTTCTTTTCAATTTGTTGTTGGCTTTAGTCGGGCTTGTTGTAGGCTCTAAACAAGATCCCTGCTAAATTCCAAACGTAATTTATCTCTCTAGTTAAACGATGAAAGGTACACCAATGAGTCTTAGGCCTTTGCTCGTTGAGAGATTGGTTATGTTGGAGGTGAGGTAGGTTATTATGCTTTCTAGTATTTCATGTCCACTTTTTTAGACGTAGCTTTGCGGTTGTATTTTCAATTCATAGTTTGTAGTTTGTATTAAGTACTTTGTTTTGTGTGTGAGTAGTCTTCGAATTACTCAGGCATTGATGGTTTCGCGGTCGTTATAGTCTTTAAGCAAAATGTCTAAACATGATCCTCTAACATGCATGGCTTAATTTTTGGGTTTGAAAAACTTGAGAAAAACTGTAAGATGTCAATAAAAAAAGATGAAGAAAATATCAACCTCCTTTAGTTCTTGTTTTTAGATGTTATTATCTATTTTCTCACTTTTCTTCATTGTTCATGTTGATTCCGACTTTCGAAAATGTAAATACATTGTTCTCATATAGCAAAACCGGAAATTTAAAGAATATCAAATCTATGATGGATATCTCGCAGCCATAGGAACCAATCAATTGTATTTCGTTTGCAATTGAAAATTAAACTCCTCTTTTTCGGTTTTTCCATTATGATATATTTTGGCATCTAAATTATTGTTAACCGGTAATAATTTGTTTCATTATTTTTATTTGACCTAGTGCAACTCATCATGGGAATCCCTTCATGCAAATGCAGGTGGTGTACAGTATCAGTATGACACAAAAAAAACCGATGTGTTTCAGCTGCTCCCAGCTAGAGTACCAGTACTTGTTGGCGTGAGCAACCAAAAGCTTTAGTACGTTTCCGATTCTCGAAGAACCATGATGGCCGGCTCCATCGAAGGTCCTCTCTCTCATATTCAGCCATCGAAGGCCCTCCATCGAAGCTTTTGTTTCTATCAAACTGTTCAGTATTATCAAATGTCTTTGACGTTCGTTCGTGCACCAAAAATAGAAAAAGTTTGGATGCTTAGTTAGAAAATCCCTCAAGAAATTTCTGTTTTTGTTCATGATTCCCTCTGGAATTTGGGAATTAAATTTTCCCTTCAAACAACCCCCTATCATCATTTCTCTTTCTTTCTTGTCAAGGTACAGTGCTAGCTGCTACGTACCTTTTACTTTCCATTGAGCTAGCTAGCTAGTTCATTTGCCTCAGTTTTAGTTCGCTTCTGGCTAGCTAGTTACTTCAAAGACTTAGTTTCTCACCATTTGATTCGGGAGTTTGGCTTGCCCAAAATTTTATTTGAACAGTTCTATTTTACCTTCGGTTTGAGTAGCCACTTCACTCAAATGACATGTATATATACAACAGAAACACTTTCCATAGACACATCTCCGCCATTTCTTTTTGACGAGTTTAACTCCTTCAATTTTTTTTCTCCCTCTCCCTTCTATTAAGGCTGGAAGTTGTTCGTTTGGAAGAAAAAATATTTGCACAGAAGTAATACCAGAACGACTGAACTTAACCTTAATCGATCAAGCATACAAACACAGTGGTGTTCATAATAATCAATCCGACTAGTACAAAAGTAAGACTGAAAGTGAAATTTATATGTTAGCGGAATGAAAGAGAACCTCAGCCTAAACAGTACACCACAAATCATCATGATATGGTGTCTAGCCAGTTTGTTTATCACAGTTTTTCCAAAGTTTGTATGATAGCAAAAGAAACCGAAGTTCCGAGTTTTCCAGTCTCCTCCTCACTTGTGAAAAGCCTTCAGAGGGTCATTAGGGTCAATATCAGCTACAAGCGGGAGATCGACTGGTAAACTTTCTAGACTCAATCCTTCGTCCCTCAGCTTTGCAACCACTTCCTCGAAAACGAATCTGTTTCCCAGAGGAGTAAGGTGCAAACCATCCCTGCATTCCAATCAACAAGAAAAGTCTTATCATATGTTCATATATATGGATTCCAAAGTAATTCACCAGTGCCCACACAATTAACAGAACACAAGATGATCATGATCAAATCAGTTAGTGTTTATTGTAGAGATTTAATCGATAATCAGGCTTGACGATCGAGTACACAAAACATCACTAACATAATTGAGACTTGAGAGAGACCTTAGATGAGCTTTCTGCCAGTCAGAACCTGCTGCATTTTGGTCCAGAGATCTATCACCGGGAGACCACTTTCTCGAGCTACAGCAACACATGCCTCAGCAAAAGCACCAGCAGCTTCATTTGTCCTCTCAGGCTGATTCAATGGATTCTCAATATAGGGAAATCTGTATCCAAAAAAGATATATATTGAAAACCAAATTCTTTAAATTGATGATATCTTTTACATTATGATTTGAAGAATCAAAGAAGAATGAAAATAAATGAACATGTGTGACAATGGAACTAAAAAGTAGATATGCAGTAAATCCATACTGAAGGCGTCCTTCTTCATCAATAGGAGGAGGTGTGATGAGAATAACGCGAGTAGCAGGCCATTGCTTCTGAAAGCCAAGAGAATAGAAAGTTTCAAAATATGTAGATAGCTTGAATATTGGTGATTACAAAGTGCTGACTAAAGAAAATAACTATGATTGTGGATCCATGCAAAGACATGAATACATTTAATACCCAATAATGGTTGCCCTGTTGCACATAGGAACTGCATAGAAGCCAATGCTGATCATACTTCCCCTCCCCCAAAATCAGAAATCAAGAACCCAACCAACAAATGATTTCAGACACATAAAACAAAGATAACCTAAAAGCAAACAAAACCACTCAACCAAATGCTTGGCTTTAGCTAAATGAACAGTGCTTGATCTATGGCTTTTGGTGTTGCTTTCATCCATAGTAATCATCAAAATTTGCAGTTGATATTCCTTAAATATGAAAGTAGTTTAACATGTTGATTAGATTATTTTAAGTAAAACCTAGGTATTTGCTCGAGTTAGGGTTAAGTTTGCATATGAGTATGTACCAGATCGACTTTCATGAATGCTCATTTGGGAACAAAGCTTGTATATGCTTTGCGTATGAAGATGAAGACGACAGATATAGATTTGAGAGAAGAAGGGGAAAAAATAGGGTTAAAAACAATAACATGAAAGTGAAAAAAAGAAAAAGAAAATTGTAACTATGATAAAATAAAAATATAAAATAATCTAAAATCAAGGTTTGATGAAGTGGCTATGCCACATAAGCCGCCACCTAAGGTGGGCTCTAAGGTGGTTATCTAAAAAATGGTTCACCTAGCATTACTCATTGTAAAATAACGTTTGCAAGACGATAGGATCACCTTAAATTTTATTAACAAAGTTGATTGGTTGTAGGAAGCGGCTCAAATTCTCATTAATTAGTTATCAAAATCTTTGATTGTAGATGGTTAGAACATGATTATAAATAATGTACGACATGATATGCTGACACATGTAAATATGTCATATATGTTAACAAAAGAAAATTTGTCATATATATATATATATATTGGAGTAAATCTTCCCTTATAAGAGATGTCATGAGTTCGACTCAAAACATACTCGTTGTAGTATCTGAGTTGTTTAACTGATAAAAAAGATAGTTTATATTAGAGGATGAGCAACTCTTCATCATTTCACTCTACAAATTAAGCACATACCTCTTGTCCATCTTCACCTGGATTGACTCTCATCCCTTGACCCTCAAAGCTCTGACCCTCTTTCTCTATACAAGCTCTCTTTGTTGAATCATCACAGTTGAGGAAGTTGAAGCATCAACCTTGCCACTCCGATCCTTCTCCTCCTGTTTTCTAGTCTTTGGTGCGTAAAGACTTGTTTGATTACTCCGAACACCATGTCTTCTCGGTCTGCATCTGATCAAGTAAGTAAAAGTTGTGATCTTTGATATGAATACCGGGTAGCATAATCGATCAAGCATATTGTGAAGTCCGTAGACTATAAATTGTTGTTTTTCGGGGTGTTTGGGTCTTAAATATTTTTATCAGAATATACAATGAATCTTTTAGCTAGAAAACTTTCTGTATGAATAGGTTTATCCCTTTTTCAGTTGAGAAATTTACCCTTTTTGACATATTTGGTAGTTTGGAAGCGTAATTCTTAATGGCTACAGTATTGTGTGAGAATAGTTTTATAGTGAAAAGTTCATAGATTACCACGGTGTATGCATAATATGGTTGCCTCTTTTACCATGATAAGATGATACTGATCGAAGATGGTTTATGTCATATTCATTATGACTTTTGAGTTGTGAATTTTGAATGAACGTTGTAGAATCCCTATTCTCTAATCGAATGTAGGTTGATTGCCTTGATATGATCTGATGAAATGAATTCCCCTGAGAATTGAAATAACCCACCCCCTCATTATTAATGTTTTGGCCACGATCCTCGGTAAGGAATAAATAGGTAACTAGCTACCAAAGTAAATAGAGAGGGGATGCGAGCATGTCACCTCGTTGACGAGGAAAGAAGATGCGCGAGATTTTGACTTCTTGATCAAACGGAGAGCTTCAGGTGCCACGCGCGGACGAGGAATTATAAGCACTAAGTGATTCGATACTCACGGTGTGTCGCGAGCAGAGCAATAATAGGGATCAGGAGAGAGTCCGACAGGGCTTTGAGCTAAGGAGATGACGCGCTTAGGATTCATTTTCGAGAGGCTCGAAGGGAGATTGTAAAGAGAGAGCTTCAACAGGGAAGCAAAAGCAAAGCTCCAGGGAGCGTCTGGAAGTTCAACTGGGTTGAAGGTTTTGTTGTATTGTTGTTTTAGTTGTGAGAGTTGAGAGTTGTTCTTTTCTGTAAGCCTTCGAGCTTCTTTATATAGTAGCTTGCGTTGCCAGGAGAGATGTAATCAGAATCCAAGTCGGACTCTCAAGCAGAGTACCACAAGGACACTGTTCCGCGCTTCTCAACTGTAGACTCCTATGCAAACTCAAATTAAGAACATTCTTATCCCGCGAGGTGTCACAGTTCTTGTAGAAACCTATCTCGCGTGCTCCTGAAGCTTGTTTCCATCTTGCACGCCCTTGAAGCTCGCAAGACTTAAAAGGTTTTTTCATTAAAAGGGCCACAGGAGTTGGCCCAAAGTATGTCAAAGACTTGTAGGAGTCTTCAACAATAAATGTGGCGTAAATGATCACGTGCATGCAAACTCCGCCTCTTGCTTCTTCGCGAAGTCTCCTACGCGGAGCCATCTTGCCTTGCCTTCATGTACTTCTACACGAAGTCCATCTCGCATGCAACCTTACACTTCGCATGCATATAGACCTCACATGCAAACTGTATCATCTAGCTCGCGTCACATTATAGGCAGCTAAACATTAAACCAAGTCAACCTTCGTCTTCTAGTCTACTATGCGAACTGTAAATCTAACTCGCATGACTTTGTCGGCAGGCCATCACTTGTAAACCCAATTATTTGGGCTCGCTGGTGTGATATGGATCAAGAATTTAATTAATATTCACTTAGACATTTACTGTCCAGTAAAATATTAATTTTGATGTAAACAATTAAACTGATACATTTTTTGTTACCCTCCTCCTGGGAAAAATTACCTAGGTACACCAAATATGAAAGACCATGGGTAACCTCAACGTACTTGGTTGGGCCTATGCGGGCTAGGCGGACATAAGACGCCGCTAGGCGGAATGAGGGTCTGTGGGCCTATACGGGCTGGGGAGTTCACCATTCAAAAAACATAAAAACGACGCCCGACGTCACCCTTTATTCTCTCTGCGACTCTGCGTTTGCTTGAAGTAATGTGATGGACGCAACCAGCACAAACCAACGAGAGCAACAACTTAGAGCTCTCATCTGCGACAACGCCGGAGTACTAGTGTACTACTAATGCTCTCCCTAACTTTTCCGAATTTTCATTCTGTTCCTCATCATTTTCGAATCAGTTACTTCATCAGATTTCAATGTTCAACTATCTGAATCAATCTGTATTCTGGGTTAATTTGCTGAGATGATAACAACTGTTATTAAGAACTTACTAAGTTTGCTCTCAATAAGACCATCTAATTGATCTTGTCCCAATTAAATTTCTTCATACTGTCAGTCTGTCATTAATCATTTTCGAACTTTTGTAACTGAAGCCTATTAGTTAACCAGTTTTCTCTCAATAAGATCTTCTAATTGATCTTACCCAAGTTCATAAGGTCACTGATAAATTCAAGCATTTTGACTTGCTGCAAAAGTATTATGATTTTCCTATTAACACAAATGAATCTAACATAAGCATCAGTAGAATCAAACCCATAGATTCAGCAACCACCCAATACACAGAAAACAGGAGAACAATTGCACAGAAACATAATTAAAACTTTATAAATCAAACTCATAAATTACAGAACCAAGTCTACATCCTTCATATTATTCTCAGTGGGAAGGGCTCAAAGATTGGAGCCCTTAAAAAACCAACTAGTAAAGTATCTCTTCCTTTCTTTCTTTGTTCCCCTGTTTCTAATACATGTACAGAAATAGATACACAGGCAAGTTTTGATCTTCAATGATCGAATTTGAAGAATCTGCTTGGTACCAATTTCTCCATATGTACACACACTACTCAAGCAAGCAAAGCAGGACGTTTCTATATACAAAATCCCTGATTGCTCTCACTCATCATCTTCATCCATGAAAAGCCCTCTTCTTATTCCTTCCTCCAGTGAATCCAATAAGTTAACTGAAATCTCTTCAAGCTTTTTCTGGCTTGGCAGCGCCCTATGCAGCCTCTGCTGCCTCGGAGCATTAGGAGCTTCAATCTCATCCAAATCCTCATTCGACTCCGAGAAATCAATCTTAGTTCGAAAAGCCCGAATCTTTCTAGGTGTGCTATAAGCAAAATGCCACTTTTTCGCTATAATAGTCTGCAACAGCACAAAATCCATATCAAAATCAATCCCAAAATCCACAAACAAAGCAGTTCATAGATACTCACCGCTTCTCTAATCGCCTTAGATACATGGAAAAGCTGTTTAAGATCCTCATGATCAACTCCACACAGAATCTTAATCTACAAAAAACCCAAAAACAGAAACAAAATAAGTACCCCAAAATCACTGAAATCAGATTACAATATATTCAAATCCAAACTCAAAACTTACCAGAATCTCCTGAGGCAAAGCTTCTAGTTTAGACACTTCCTCCTCGAAATCGAAACTGAACTCGAAACACTCGCTCCTCTGCTTCTTCAATGGAGTCTTGGGGCTCCTCAACTCAATACCAATACCCGAATCATCAACTTCAACCCTCTTCCTCCCGAACGCTCGAACAAACCCTTCTCCTACTCCAAACGAAACGCTGCGTTTCAGTGAACTACTCCGGCACTTCTTCCCCAAAGCCATAATAACTCAAACAATCATACCTGACACGATGTATAATCGGACTCAAGATTACGCACTAGATCACGCTTCTGTGTTTGTTTTAGTGTTGTTTGGTGTGAGAATTATAAGACCCAGAAGCACGGGATTGGATTTATATATACGGAGACCGAAAATACAGCGTTTCCTCGAAAACTGTGCACGGTAGAAAGAAAAGGAATAATCTAGACGCGGAAATGCAGCAACCCCGAAATTGTGGGGGAAAAATCTCGGGTCCCCTGTAATTTATCAGCAGTTAAAAAAAAAGGAAAACCAGGAGGGAAAACTAGCCGTTTGAACCCAGCGCACGTGTGGGGCAGGCGGTGACGTGGCTGATATGGTCGGTCTGAGTCGGCTGCGTCGGTCGAGGTGTGGGATGGTGACACGTGGAGGGAAGGAAAAGTGGACGGTGGGGAAGGGGAAGCATTGTTTGACTGAAGATTCTAGATTCTTGTAGCAGCCATCGGGTTGGACTAGACGTCAAAACAGTGGACGTGTTCTAGATTAGGCTCGAAAAGCATGTCTGTTAATTTTTTAAAATATTTCAGGTATTTTTTTTTTACTACTCTCTTTTACTTTTTACCCTTCTCTTTCATACTCTTGGGAAATTATAGATGGGATTTATTTTTGATTTATTATTTCATACCAAAAAAAGAATTGTAACCGGCATAAGCAAGAGTGCCTTCCATTTAGGACACTCATGATTGGGTAATTTGAATCACAAGTTTAAAAAACTAGTGTAATTATCTTTAATATAATTGCATAAACTTAATTTTCTCTTTAAAAACGTGTTTAGAAAGATTTCTTAATGTGTTAGACAAACCCTGCGGGTTAAGCAACAGGTAGTGAGAGACATATGATTCAGGTGTCACATGATCCAACATATGAAGAATATTAACCGAACAAACATATCTTAAATTAGATTTGAAAAATGCTTTGAGCCATCTAAATAAGTACAAATGCACAATGAACTAGACGGCCTTCAGAATAAGTCTCTTGGATTCTAATCTAAAATTTCAATACATGTTTACTCAGTATATATCTACATTATATCAAGTTCATTGAGTATTTGTAAATCTAAAAACAAGATAAGCTAAATTTATATATTTGTATCAATTTCCCTTTACCAAATTGTGAATAGTCTAAAGTATTAAGCGTTGTTGGTGTTTTATTGGCTAGTACAATATTGATATTGATAATTCGTTAACACTGAGTACTAAAAAAAAAACTACTCATCATAACGATTATGCTATCTCTGTATTAGTACACGTCCCTACACTTTTTTTTCAATCGAGCCATTTGTTTCTATAGTTCATTGTCTTTTTCGTAGATTATTCATGGCATTTATTTTGATAATTCATTGTTTTTTTATTATAGATTATTCATTGTTCTCGTTACATCATATTCAAATACTTATATTACAATAACAATAAGTAACTGTGATATTAAATCTACGGAATGAAAAATCCAATACATCAATTTGCTATGCTATAAACAAAACAAAAAAAAAACATAACAAATTATGTTTTCTTTGTACGTTTTATTTCAATTAAGACATTTGTTTCGATAATTCAATT
Source organism: Fragaria x ananassa (assembly GCA_034370585.1). NCBI lineage: Eukaryota > Viridiplantae > Streptophyta > Magnoliopsida > Rosales > Rosaceae > Fragaria > Fragaria x ananassa. The sequence continues at coordinate 1,798,849 of CP139766.1, forward strand.
AAGACATTTGTTTGGATAGTTCATTGTCTTTTCAGTAAAAAGACGCAGCAAAGAAAGCCCCTGAAATTGGTTGGCCCTTACTGATGGAAATACTGTAATAAAGCCCCTGAAATTGGTTGGCCCTTACTGACATCTAAAATAAATAATTTTGATTCAAAATAAAGTTAATTGACTTCAGTCAACAGACAAACAATAAACAATTTCACAGGCACAGTCAGAGATACAATACTCCCCTCAAAATTGAGCTCCAATTTTGGTTACATATCATTATCACATATGGGATGCAAAGCCTGAAGACATTTTCCAACTGAAATAAAGTTCGTATCCAGTTAGTGACTTAGCGTACACCGATGCAAGTGATATGTTTTTGACCAGAAGATGAGATGACTTGTTAGATGGGACACAGTAACTCGGCTAATGGCTACAGAGTCTGGAAACAGTTCTGGCTGTTGTGATTGTCGCCATTAATTTCAACATCGTTCTCCACCATTGAAGCAACAGAGAAACTCCACACGGAAGCACAGTTTTCATGACCTGCATACCAATAAAACTATTTACATGATGCTGAGTGGGAAGAACAAAGTTTGTTAAGACACGCAGACGATTAGAGCCCAAAACTAGAATGCATACAATCTAATTACTATAAAACATAGCAAAAACTATGGATTTTATTAAGTATTACGGTTACAGGAGCTACCACTCAAATGTAATTCATCTATGCCATCATCAGGAGGAAGAAATCTTCGGTGGCCTGAAGAAGATGTAGCCATTGGCAGAAATGGATGAAAAGAGAATCCATTAACAGTATCTGCAGTGTACAGAATATAGGAATGAGTTGGTAATAGAAGAGAATATATATATGCGAGCAGCGCTCTCACAAGTCGCATCTTTATAGGACACAAAATAAATACCCAATGCAGCTTGGAAGCCTGACACCCATTGTCCAGTTTGAAGATCATATATATGAACAAAACCGTCCTGGATCAAAATGCACAGACAAACACACCAGTCAGATAAATAAGGTGTTGAATCGGTTGTGCCATAATATATGCTCAGACAAGTATTTAAAGATAAGATGCTACCTGACCACCCGTACAAAGATAGCGGCCAAGTGGCTCAATATCAAACAGAATCCGCTGGTTGGTATATTCTGCAGACCTATATAACCTATTACATGGTGCAAAAAGATAATGGTGGGTAAAAACATGAGAAAGAAGAAGGGGGAAAAAAAAAATCCTTCAAGGTACATAGCTTTATCAGACAGGATATGAAATAATCAAAAACTAAAATGTTGAAAAATGAATAAGAATCTTACTTGTAGACAACATCAACAGATTTGCGTATATCCCAGCATAGTATATAAGGATCCTTCAAGCAACAATAGGCTAATGTTAATCAACATTGAGAATAGAAGTAAGAACATACATGTTACTACTGCATACTAGAATACTTCAAATAAGTACATGTCATAATATAGTTGTTACATTTTTGGTTTACTACATTTCCAACAGGGCAAATAATTGTAAAAGCCGGCCAAAAGGGAAGAAACAAGTAAATTATTCTACCTTCCGACCTCCAGTATATAAGTAATTTCCATCCTTTGAGAACTGGACCTGAAAGACAACATGTTTCAATTCATCTGCTGAATTTATTATCAAATTCAAACGAATTATAAAGATCCTGACTTACATGTGTAATCCCACCTTCATGTCCATGTAATACATATAAAAGTTCCATGTTGTCTTCTCTATATATTGCAGTAGTCTTGCTGTAAGAGCCTATAGCTAGCAGTCCATTATGGGTTGGAGAAAAAGCCATTGCAGACATTATACCTGTCCAAAATAAAATAAACATGCTGAGGGCTATGCAATTGCAGAACTTCTTCAAGTTTATATTTGAGATATCATTAGATAGCTAAACTAAGAACATGTACCAGTTTGGCCTTCTTTATTTCCTTGAACCGTTGAATACTGGTTGTAATCTCTACCAGGGCGATGTAAATCAAACACCCTGACTAGTTTGTTGTATCCAGCAAAAATTCTAGAAAACAAAACAAGGGTCCTCTGCAGTTAGAATAGAAAAAACCACCAGATATTTGTTTATCAGAGACAATTTTAAGTGTTTAATTCACCAAATTGCTTACAATGAAGCCCTATGCCACATTTTATTCTGTTTCACCTGATAGTTTCTTCCAATTCCCAATATTAAAGTTCAAAAATTGATTCCATGAAAAACTTTCTACTCTCAAACATGATAGGTTATTAGCACATAAGATGAAGCAGAAAACGCGCATTTGTCATATGACATAATCCTGAGAAAGAAGAAGAAATGTTACTTGCTTTGTTCCACCGGGATTAAAGGCAATTGAAAAAGCAGCTGTGATTTCATCCACAGCATCATAAGCACGGTACGTGCAACGTAGCTGCAGTTCTCAGTCAAAAGAGAAACTGTCAAAACAGATATAGGAACACAAAACTAACAAAAACATATTATAGTTCAGGAATATCCGACATCTACTCTCAGAAAAAGTCCTAAAGTCTCCAAATTTCAACAGCGCACCTGACCAGAAGAAGCGTCCCAAAGATGAATTGGATGATCTCGAGCTGTACTTGCAAAAACACAGGTAACTGGGTCTGCAAATGTAAACCAAATTCCAAATCAATCTTTAATTTACAGTATCATAAAGCTGCTGAAATTCACTTAATAATATCAACCACCATAACATTTCAACTTTACATAATGACTGCTCGTAACAGGATAAAATTACGCCCGCTAAAAGAGTTAAACAAGTACCTGAGGCAGACATGTAAGGGTACCAACAGTAGTCATATACCGACTCCCCCTCATTCATAACAAGGCTTGCAGCGTACGAGTCTGCAGCTTAAGAGTAAAATCACAAAGTAAATATATAAAGTCCAAAAAAGACCAAAAGCATCATGCCTCTTAGAAGCAAATCCAAATGTAAATCAAACCTAGCTGGAAAACGAAACTTTTCATCCTCAAGCAACACTAACCAAAAACGGAACCGTGTGGTCACAAACTTACCTTCATCAGCAGGCACATAATAGCCGTTAACGTATTCATTCCCACTTTCCGGTCTGTCAAAATGTACACAAGCTTTTAATTACATTTTAGAGCCATAAATTCAATCAAAAACTTGCATTGTCGTGTTCTAATTTCTACAGATTGAAGTTGTTACAGCACTAAATCAGCCGAAAAACGAAGTAACTTACAATGCGAAAACACGGAGGGTGTTGTCGTCAGAACTGGTGAGGAAGCAAGAACCATCTGGGGACCTAAATTCACAACAACAACAACAAAATTGAAGACAACAAAATTAAAAAGAAAAAGTGAAATTGAAAGAGAGGTTGAGTTGGGAGAGGTAACCATTTGACGGCCTTGAGGAAATTGTTAGGGTTTGAAGGAGTTCTGAACTGGTGGGAGAAGTGGTAGGTTCTCTGGGGAGGAACGTCGAACCGAATCGCCGGCCAAGAGTACTTTTCTTCTTGCTGGATGGGGTTTTCGGTAATTTCGGGGTCTGGTTTGGGCGAATTGTATAAGTGTTGCTGCTCGTCTTCTTCTTCTACCATTGCTGCTCTACTTGGCTAGGAAGCACGGAAGCGCCGAGATGGTCCAAAACTAGGGTCCGCTCTCTGTTGCTTCACTTCACTTCAGTTTGAACCGGGTCGGCAGAAGCCCAGTTAGTCAATCCTTTATTAAAACCAATTAAATTAGTACAGCTAATTAAATCAATTAAACCAACATAACAATTATCCGATTTTCACCGAAACCAGTACAAGTCTCGCTTCACCGTCGAGACCATAATCTTAAAGCTACCTCAAACATAAACTCCATAACCAAAATAGTAACTTTTTTATTACCTCCAAATTAACATGTAACACACAGATCTTCACCAACTCACGACTAAACACCCATATTAGAAAAGATCATTACCTACACAGCTTCAAAACCAGGTATGGATCCCAAGCAGCAACTTCTTCTCGATCTCAATAGCATCCCTGCTTCAGCTCCATGAGTTCCCGAAGCCCATAATTGACGCCTCGCTCCCGAGCTTCTCCAATGTTTCATCTCTTCATCTATCAATATCAATAATCCGATCAATCTTTCATAACAACACCATAACAAATCCAAAACCTCAAATACAGAAACCACCTCACCTTGATTTATCGAAGCTCTAGCTCCACCTCTCAAACATCTGCCGAAACTCGGATTAAAGCCCTAAGGCTCGCCCTGATGTTGTTGCGTCCGAGAGGCGTCTAGGGATTTTTGTCCTTGTTGCGGCTGCGATCTCAAACTCCAAGGATGACAGCAACGTCGAGAAGCAATATAACGATGAGGGGAGAACCCAGAAAAGAAAAAAGGATAAGGGATTGCTCTCTTTTGTCAATGCACCAATTGAAGGTAATTTGCTTGCTAATCCACTGTTAACATTTCAAACTTAGAATAATTTATTAATTTAAATGTCTTTTGATACTACATTAATTCAAATGTTAACTTATTATAATTTAATTAATTAATAATAAGATTAATTATACAACATCAATTTGTTTTGGATGGTAATTGAAGAAAATGAAGAACTAAACTGATGAGGAAGAGATGAGGAGAAGCTAAAATTCTATGAAATTTGGGAGGAAATATCAGCTGCACTTACATAGTAGCAACATTAAATGTTACTGTAGTGACAGTGATAGACGCATAATATGCTATAATTTTAATGTGTTTTCTACCCTATTTGATCATGTTATTTCCTTAATAATACCATTTCTAATATATTTTGTGATTGTAGAGGCAATGAAAGCTTAAATAGAGAAAAGAAGGCTAAATCACGGAAGTAAGAGAAAAATGCAGAAAAAAAGAAAGAAGCCTTTCTTTCCGTGCAAGAAAGGAGATATCACGTCGATCCCTTAGGGATTTTAACGTCAAAAATGAGAAATTGAAGGAAGGAATTCATCATGAGTTGTCATCTAAGATTTGAGGAATTCAATAGTCCAAGAAAAGAAGGAGAAGTAAATTTGGATTCCAAGTCTAAAAAGGAATGAGAAAAGTCAAACATGTGCACCTAGTCCCATATCATTTTGGAAGAGAAGTTTCATCCAGATATTCACTGTATAAACTATAAAGACATTCTTGTGTACTTCTCAAATCATCATTCATTCAGGCAAAAGTCAAGGAAACACATAGCTCTATCGAGCAGTCTCTCCCTCTCATTTTCCGAGTTTCTTCCTCCCTTGCCAAAACTTTGTCGGATGTTCCATAAGAGCAACGACATTAGAGCCTTGAAGCTTTAAAGCCGGAGCACTTTCTAGACGTCTACAAACTTCTTGAAGACCGATAAAAGTGTAACCATACATCTATTTTGTTTTGTTTCCTTTACAATTTTCAGAAACATGCTTTCAGTTTTCAAATATTGGATTTGGATGTTGTTTCGATTGCGATGTTGTTTCGATTGCTATGTTGTTAGTAAATTCAGAATTTTAGTTAAACATGTTGAAGTTTTGTTCATGATATTTTAGCAATCTAATCTTGTCAATTCATATGGTAGAAAGCTTACGTTTTTGTTAGATTACTATGTTAAAATGCATGTTAATTTATACTAAGCTCTAGGTAAGTGTGGATCTCCTTTTGTACATTACCACATTTTTCTTGTTTTTTCTCTAGCGTACACTAGGCACTTCGTCTGGAAAAGGAAATCATCATCCGGTATGTGTAGCTGAATGAGTATCATGTTTTGAGAAAATGGAAGACGCAGTAACTTATACGCCAATCATTGCTGCAGTAACTTCATGTTTATGAAGTGTTCGGTAATTTACAATACAATGAAATGAGTATATGATATATGGGATTGTAATACACACCATTATGTTTCATGAAGTGACTCGAAAAGAGAAAGAATGTTATTGTCCCAATAATGAGTGTACAACGGTTTCAAACTACACTGGCAATTAGCCAATGCAGTAATGTAGAGTTTGGGAATTCCCAGCGGGCATCCTTACGTAGAAATCTTAAGATATGGGTCATCTTTGAATTTTGAGTACATTGGAAGATCAAGAGCTTCCTCTGCAATTTTCCTGTCCTCATGGATCTTTTCGATCAAGCTCTCTAGAGATGGGAAATTGGCCTGTGCAATTTCATACCAAAATATCAAAAAGAAAAACAAAAGATGGAGAAATGGGTAACTTGCTCTAAGACATTGATTAAATTCAAGTGTATTTATACCTCAGGCCGTATGTACCCAACTATGATAAGATGCAACTCCTCCCCATAGAAGTCCTCGTCAAAGTCATGAAGCAGCCATGGCTCCTGCGTTACAATGAGAACTTATAAGCAAGAAGAAAAGTACTTGTAATGGGTGAGTTGTGTGTTTTAAAACACTCACTATAGTCTTTTCAGCGTTGTTGAAATAAGGATTCCAACCAATACTCATGACCATTTTAAAGACACCTCGGTTTGGTAATCCAGCCCAACCAAAATATACCCCCGACGGATGTTCTGAAAGGAGAGTCGAAAATTGCTCGGTGGATAGATTAGCTGGAGAAAAGATGGTAGCACCCGTATCAGGATAAAAAAATTAAACAACATTATCATGCACAAAAAGAGAAAGAAAAATCAAATCATAAGCTACAAAGCAATTATCTAAACTCAAAATGTGGGTGAGCCAACGGACATGAGCATATTCACAGTATAAGCTACATGAAATAAAACGTATATATATTATCATCTCAGACATACAATATCAATTATCAGTGTCATCCCAAGACATGTAGACTTGTTACACCGGTAATGGAGAGTCTAACGGAATAAGCCAACAGCAAAAAGCTTAGTCCCTAACCTGTAGGGATCCCAAGTACTTTTGAACCCCGGCCAAATCCCTTAATGACAGGACCACCAATTTGCCATGGTTCTATTGGTAAAGTGTCGTTTATCCCTGCAACAGCAAATCAATGCTAATGAAAATGGTAAATACAAGTTGCACATGGATAAAGAAAGGAGAAAGATATTGGGGTTTACAATCTTTGAAAGGAGGTAGGCCCCACTTTTCAGGATGCAAATCAAGTAGAGAGTTGATCACCTCATCTGCTGAAGTATAGATATGGGATTGCTTTGGCTGAGAGGGTACAACAACTACCTGCATTCCAGCAGCCTTACCAGCTGTCACACCTGGCCTGAAGAACCCCAATACAGAAATGTAAAGAAAGAAATGCAAAGGAAAGTGACATTAGTTTTTAAATCACACACATCATCAGGAAGAAAATCTAGCATCTACATTGCCAGAAATTAACAACCCAATCTTTTTGTAGCAAAGTACAAATTTGTGGGATTTTACACTGTAAATTTGGAGGCAAATAAAGGTGTAACAAAACAATTTCCTATGCAGATCATTTTGATATTGTATAGCTACAAAGGGAAGAAGCCAAGGTCTATGGATAATCAAAATCTACTTCATAAATTTAGATTTGCTTTTGACAGAAAGAATCAACATCAGATTCATTTTTGTGAGCGACTTGTCAAATAGAATGCATTCATTACATGAAAAATTAACCTTTAGGTGTAAAAATCAATGTCCTGAGACCGGTGAGTAAACATAAGAGGAACAGGGTCAATGATCAGATTACTGGAGTCAAACCCAAGTTGGAACCATATAAAATGACATATTGTACATCTACTTACAAAAACACACACGGAACAATCTTGTTCTAAAACAAATCTATTCTGCAAAAAGCAAAGTAAGCTTACTCACAAAGAATCTTCAATGACAAGGCAGCTGGAAGGTTCAATATTTAATCTTTTAGCAGCTTCAAGGAATCTACATTGGAAAATTGTAAAATCAGAGTTACAGAACATTAATTATTACAAGTTAAAAATGTTAAAGGAAGCCAGAATCAAACTAAATAGTGTTGCATTCTCACATCTCAGGAGATGGCTTCGCTGATGTTACTTCGTCACCTCCAATGATGACTAAGAAGGATTCTTTCCAGCCTACATTTGAATGCATAAGAAGAAAATAAGTAACATTAATATAACATATCGATGCATATCATACTAAACAAGTTTCAATCTAAAGAAAAATAAACAAGATCATATTAGAAGCATACCCTGGTGAAAAGAAATTTTGGTTTCTATGTTTTCTCTTGGAGAGTTTGAAGCCAATGCTATCGGCACTCTATGACCACTCAAATGTTTGATTAGGCGATTGGCACCTGGAAGCGCTTTGATGTTGCACCACCTAGAGCGACAATAGACAAAGGCCATAAGCCATTTAACAGGAAAGTATTGGCTAATTAATGGTGTTTGAAAGTATGTGCATAAGTTAATTACTGATTGGAGAAAATTGGGTTAATCTCTGAGAGTAATTCACTAGATGTGCAAGATAGTCCATAATCCTCCACAACAGCAGTTGCAGCTTCAAGTGGTGTTTTCCCAGCTATCTTTTGAACTTCCCGCCCATCCCATTTCTTTCCATACTTGCCCAAATAAGCTCTTAAAACATCACTTACTATGCCATCTGTGATTAAATTAAGATTGTCAGAGTAAAAATCGCAGGCAACATGTGTGTAACAGTAAAATGGAAATGCTACTTGGGAGCAGAAGCGAACCTGTGTGTAATAGTGTACCATCCAAATCAAGGAGAACACACGACACTAATTTCTTTAGTGGCTCTGCGATGGACATCTTCAAGACCATATACAGATCTCAGAGATTGACTATCCTCTGATCAATGGAACATCTCTGAAGCTGACGCAAATTCAATGATTAAACTATTAATAGTTTATCCAAATCTATAACCAGAATCCAACATTAAGAAACTAACTAGTAACAACAACTCAACATTGCCCTCTCTTACAATGCATAAAAGATATCAAAGCAAGTACTAGTAAAATTCATTTCTGCCATCTTTTGCATAAATAAAGTAATAAAAAGTTATACGGCTAATGTAATACATAACTATTAAGTGCCGAACTCAACACACTTTGTATTTGATCCTCATAACATCAACTGTTAAGAACTATACGAAAAATAGATCCAAAGGCACAGCCAAATCGAGACATGGTTCTATAAGAAACCAAACAAATGCGGTTCTTCAGAGGCTAGTCTTACCAAACCAATGTAGAATTCAACTGTGAAGAAAAAATATGTTTTAACTGCACCAACGTGATAAACTAATTCCATAATAAAAAGAGGAATTTCAGATAGTTTTCATGCCAAAATGCACCAAAATATTCACTTCAAAAAGAAATTTCCACCTAATTTAAAAGCAGCAGGTGCAATTTGTAACAGAAACAACAATTTCCAGCTGAATTATGATCTTGTTACTATTAGAAACTTGAATGCAAAAAATTTCTTACACACAATCAGTGTCCAAAAATGAAATCCCCAGGCAGATAAGCATGAATTCTGGAGCATATGATCTTCAAAGTGATGGAGCGATGTGATTGTGAGCGAATTCATATGAAATCAAATATGCTTAGGTAAACTGAGATGAACGAATTTCACAGGAACCAGTGCGTTGTATGCGTGTGCCATTAACTATTGTTCTTGATGAATCATAACAACACTCACCAACCCATTTACAATAGATACAAAATTAAGGTCAGTGAATACAGTATGCGTTTCTTCACATATGCCCTTTGATAAGTCAGAAATTTAGAATAAAAAACTGCATGCAACATGTTGATCAATTCAATTAGCAACAACCATGATATGTTGATCAAAACGTAATAACTCTGAAGATTGTTTATGTCCAAACAGTAGTAATTTATACATGCATAATCACAAACAATGTAAATAGAACATCTGACAGCTGAAGAATTACAATAGCAAATAAGCATTCAAATGAATGTGCATAAGAACTTCAAAAGTATAGATTTCGCATTACAAAACTACTAAAAGAAAAGGGAAATCTGCAGCATTAAGCAAATTGCAAACCATTGAGCATTGAGCATTCACATTTAAACTTTAGTTACAAAATCCCTCCATTTACCACTGCTTGAAATGCCATCAAACCCTGTGATATATATATATATATATATATATATATATATATATAAAGTAAGCAGAGCCAATTCAAAGCATTTGTTCAATATCAATATCAATATCGAAAATTGATCAGAAACTTAAGAAAAGTAAGCAGAGCTAGATAAATCAAAACCTTTTTGTTGCCGAAACCCGTGGAATGGTACGGCCCTAAACCAATTCCAAGGAAAGCTGAACCAGCAATTCACTCTTTCTTTATCCTCCGATTGCCTCCTACTCTTTCGATCCAAAGTTCTTCAATATATAGAGATAAGAAAATTTCAGATGAATAAGCTTCGGATACGGATTCATGGCACTAAATCGAATAAGAAAATTGGATGGAATTTGAGACTGCTTACCTCAGCTTCAAGTAGTAGAGACGTCTTGTTCCAACTATCCAATAGGATGTTTGTTACACTAGAAACGAATTGGATTGGGATTGAGAGACTGTCCTTTACGGAAGAAAAGAAAACGAACGTGACATTGACATGACGGGCGACTTTATCACATGAAACTGAAAAACAAATATGCAACAAAAATGGTTTTCGTGACTTTTGGTCAAATGCAACCAATATTCCAGTTGGCGTACGTTACCAACTTCCTCGTTCCCATCCAAAAACCCGGTCCAATTCTCTTTTATAACCAAAAACCAACCCGCTTTTTCTTCTTCCTCACCAAAAGTTCATTCGTCGTCACCGACTCGTCACCTCCGATATGGACCGGCCCGACTCCTCTCGGCCCGTCCTATCGGACCGTGTCCTCATAAACGGCGTCGTCACGCCGCTCAAGTTCTTCGCCGACGGCGTGCTCCGGTGGACGGAGCGGGGCCAGCGGACCTTGATCGTCGAGAAGGAGGTCCTCGGCGTCAAAGTGGAGGGTCCGAAGATCAGAATCGGAGCTCTGGTCCACGCCGGAGCTGGAATCTGCTGCGTCGCGAGCGGAGGAGGAGGAGCTTTAGTCAGGCGGGACTTGGTGTTCGAGCCTCTCTCCGAGGACTCGCGGAAGCTCTGGTGCCAGAAGCTTCTGGAATTCCTCGATTCGCTTGGTAAATGTCGAGCTGTTCTTGCTCTAGTCTCACTAGCTCACATCTAAATGTCGATCATGTTTGAATTTTTTTGTTTTTAATTCATGATTCCAACTTTTGGCGATTTTTGGAAATGAACAGGAAGGCCGAGGAGGCTGTTAGTTTTTGTGAATCCATTCGGAGGGAGCAAAGCTGCTTCGAAGATATTCGCCGATGAAGTGAAGCCGCTTTTTGATGGTGCTGGTGTTCAGCTTACACTGCATGGTGAGGAGTCTTGGCTTGGAATCAATGTGAATTTAGTAGATATTATATGTTGTTGAGCTTTTGATTTTTTCGGATAGTTGTTGATGATACTGAAAAGTTTGTCTGTGTGTCGGATTTTTCAGAAACTCAGTATCAACTGCATGCCAAGGAAGTTGTGAAAACTCTGGATCTTTCGAAGTATGATGGCATTGTTTGCGTTAGTGGGGATGGAATCTTGGTTGAGGTTGGTTTTCATTGTTTAGTAGTGATTTGTCGAGAGCTGGAATGATCATAAAGTCTGATATAGTGATATATCATTAATAACATTCATATAACGTGTGTGTAGATTAATTTGTTTTGAAGATACTTGTTCATATATTAAGCTTATCATTTTCTTCTTACAAACATTACACATTTTAGTAGGTAGTAAATGGACTCCTTGAGAGAGAAGATTGGGACACTGCAATTAAGATGCCTCTTGGAGTAGTTCCTGCAGGTTTTACACTCTTGATCTCTCAATTTTATGCTTCGTTAGTACTTTTGTTTGATACATTTGGAACCTTTAAAGTTCTGGAGTGTGAGGGTGAAACAGTGAACTAGGAGCTTTTGTGCATCGAAGCAAACAAAGTCACTAGTTGCCAGTCAGTATTTGGATAATTGATGTTTCCGCGTTTAGGTACTGGGAATGGAATGGTGAAATCTCTTCTAGATTCTGTTGGTGAACCTTGTAAAGTGACGAATGCTGTTCTCGCCATTATTAGAGGTTGCTTATGCTATATATCAGTATATTTATTCTTCTCTCCCTCCTTCTCATTTTGTTAATTGAATTTCGTCATGTTAAATTTACTGACAGGACATAAGCGATCATTGGATGTATCTACCATATGGCAGGGGAAGACAAAATTTTTTAGCGTGTTGATGCTTGCATGGGGTATGTCAAAAGTTTCACCACAGGATAGTGGATTTAACACTTCAATAGTGTATAAAATGCTTTATCTTGGAACTGCAATAGTAACAAGTAGTGATTTTATTTCCTCTCAGGCTTAGTAGCAGATGTTGACATTGAGTCTGAAAAGTATAGGTGGATGGGAAGTGCTCGTTTAGATATCTATGTAAGTTGAAACATCTCATTTCCATGCCTTGCTCACTCTCTTATTTGTGTGTTTGTGTATCTCTTGCAAGTTGCTTAAAACTGGTCCACATGTTGGGATGGTAGTGAATGGCCAGACATTAATAGTTTAATACCAATTGTTTTCTTATTTTAGGCCATTCAACGAATTGTGCATTTGAGGCAATATAACGGATCTATTTCTTTTGTGCCTGCGCCTGGCTTCGAAGGTTTTGGGGAGCCTACTAGTTACAAGGACGGTGGTGAATCGACAAACACTGATCCAAGTCAAGAGAAGCCTGTTAAGGCACTTGGCTATGAGGGTCCTGATATTAGCTTGGAGAACATGAACTGGAGAACAATTAAAGGACCGTTTGTTTCAGTGTGGCTTCACAATGTACCTTGGGGAGGTGAAGAAACAAAGGCAGCTCCTGATGCCGAGGTTGGACTGTGAAATTGCATAACATCTGCTTCAGATATATTTCTGTTCTACAGTCGGGGCATGATTATATGAAATTTCAATACTTTAGAACTTAATAGTGTGAAAAGAATAATGTATTTGTGCTCTTTGTGTGCAGTTCTCAGATGGCTATCTAGACGTTATAATTATGAAGGCTTGTCCGAAGTTATCCTTGCTCTCGCTAATGACAGGGTTGAGCAGTGGGACTCATGTCAAGTCACCATATGTGTTGTACTTCAAGGTGAGCAAGATCAAACTATTGAATGATATAGCTGCATCCAAGTCAAGAAGCTTTACTGCTCCAATACCAAAAGTCACAAAGATCTTCTGTTTAATTTTTTGTCTTTATTGTGCAAATATACAACAGGTGAAAGCATTTGTTTTGGAGCCTGGTGCTCGTGCTGAGGATCCAACGAAGGAAGGGATAGTAGACTCGGATGGTGAGGTACTCGCTAGAGGCAAAGGAGCATACAAATGTCAGCAGAAGACACTAATGTCGTACAATAAACTTCAAATAACTGTGGATCAAGGTTTGGCCACTCTGTTTTCCCCAGAACAGAATATACACTTTTCATGATTTGATGTTTGGTGATTGGGACATACCGCACATGATATACTATGATAGTCATATTTGTACAATCGGCTCGAGTGTATAGCCTCAACAACAAAATAGCCAAGGGATCAAGTTATAAATAGTGAGGCGTTCCCTGGTAAATTGCTTGCTGAAAAAGTAGTGTGCAGCTCATGTTTCAAGATCTAGCTTTGATTTTTCAGTTTTGGTTTGAGATAGACTTGTAGTACACCTCTCCAGTTTAATGGCAATGCTGTACATGTATTCATGCTCATCTCGGTGGAGAAACAACCGAGTAACACCACAAAGCCACACTATATGGACTAATATATTCACTGATCCCAGTTCCAAATTCCAATAGATATCAGACTCACAGTGAGTCACTCACTTGTATATGTATAATGGATCCTATACACAGCATAGATACTTAAGCTTTTCCTCACCGAAGTACCTAGTTCATAGCTTGTATGGTGATACAATGCATGGAACCTATTAGTTTAAAGAATGGCACCTCTGATTGGAATTTTCACCTTAACCCAAACCAAATGGGGTTGTTTGGGATGAGTCGCACATAGTGGCGTGCCAGTATAAATAGAAGGCAACGTTCTCAACCTAGTTGGCTCCCTCTCGACCTACACTCCTGTTCTCGCCTCTGTTGTTTTTTTTCTCTCATTTCTCCTTTTTAGCGAACTATGGATGTTTTGTTCAAGCAGCCTTCATACACCAAACTTGTTTCCGGAATGGGAGGAATAGGAAAGAAGCCAGAACAAGGGCATAGCAGGTAGTTTTGAATTTTTTGTTGATTAAATTCCTGTTTTCACAGATGAGTACGTGTGATGCTATATTGTTGTAAGTTTGTAACCTGTATCTTTGTTATTATGCCAACTAGAAGATGGCAGAGAAAGAATCCTTTACAGAAAGCATAAATACTTTAGCTTTTGCTCACCAAAGTACGTACTAGCTAGTTCAGAGCTTATATGACGATAATGCATGCATATATGATCATATGGAGTTTAAAAAATGACACCCTTAATTGGAATTTTTACCTTAACAAATGGGAATTCATCTCTTTTAGGGTTGAGAAATCTTGCTAAGCACTATCAAAGAACATTGATGAAGAAAGTACTTGTGTGTGTGAATTATTGCATATCTGCAAGTTCACATGCAAAGCCTGTGTGGAATATAAAGCCACACACTGAATTTCATCTGCCTCCTTCATCTCTTTGAATACAAAGAAGGCCCATGCAGTCAAAACTTGAAGCATTTCAGAGATTCTGACATGGAAGGGCAACATTTTAAAACCCAGTAGTTGTTGGCGCTTGGTAGAAGTACGTAGATGCATTCAAATAAAAAGAGGGGGTCCTTCTGCATTCATCTGTCAAGCACGTTTTATAGTATTGAATGGCATATGATTAGTCGGCGCCCTAGACCATTAGATTGCTCATATCTTTAACCAAAACTCTGTACTGTTTAGGATTTAATCGGCAACGGATTAGCTCCAAGCTACCTGCTATGCAAGCACCTGTTGCATCTGCTTCCACTTACAAGATCATGATCTCTGTTCTACATACTGATGCTTCTCGCATGGATAATCCAATTATCCAATCGTAAACACATGTTTACTGACCCAAATCCGTACGATCCATAAGATCAATTACGTACTGTATAAATATATATCGATCTTTATACTATATACGTACATCGATCAGAACATATCTCTCTCTCTCTCTCTATATATATATATATATATATATATATATAATCTACACCACCCTGATGGTTATGATCAGACTCGATCAGCTGGCTAGCTTCAACCCCGGCCTCTATGCAGGGACCAGTTTTCCTACAGGATCAAATAGCAGCTAAGGATCGATCGACACGTTGAAAGAGAAAGACAGGTCTTTTTCTGCTCCTCTTCTTTCTAACGCACATAGAAACCACAATACATAATTACATACACAAGTACATGCACTACACAAAGGTCTCTACGCTTTAATCTTCCAGTCTTCCACCATAGGTCCTCGCATCTTTGAAGTTTTGGTTTCTTTAATCTATTTGTTCCCAGATACTGTCTGTTGGGACCGGGCTGGGGTGGTGGTTGATCAGTAACAAGCTAAGTAAAATGCAGCAGTATCTTCCTGCTGCCTCACGAGGCTTTTGTTTTTTTCAGACACATCGATCATAACTCATGGATGATACTCGATGATGATGGCTGGAGTGAATATATTAAAGGCCATAGCTAGCTGCAAGAAGCAAAGCGTGATGTAGAGAGTCTGAGTTGTTGAATATGCTGTCCTGTAGCCTGCAGGAAGAAGACAAGAAGTGGCCCTTTTTCTTTCATCAATAGTTGGTGGTATTTCTGTTTAAGGTGCCAATAATAATAATAGATGCGATACAGTGGGAAACTCTCTGTCTTTAGACGGCAGAGATTTTCTACGGCATGGAACCGTGCTACGTGTCCCCAATAGCAATGCTTTTAGGGTTACTGAAATTTCTCATCACAAAGTAATGTTCCATTTATTTTGTTCCGACGAGTAAATGAAAATTATAAAGAAAAGCCTCTAAAACATATCTTACACTAAGAGAGTCGAAATGAAAAGCCTAAAGAGTAACCGTTGGAAGAGAGTCTAGGCGTCTAGCCAATATCCCGTGTCCATAGAATGACTAAGAGACGTTAAAGCATCTGTCACAAAATTAGTCCCTCTTTAAAATGAGAGAATTCAATATGATGGAACTGGACAGCCAATATCCTGATATTATGAACTAAAGTTCAGAAAATTCTACAATGTGTTAATGCATGTCATGCATCAACTCTGTCATAAAATTGTAATAAGAGTCCTCTTGTTAGACATCAAAGCTGTAACATGAGTCCTTAAAGTTGTAAAAAAAACTTAATTACAAAATTAGTCATCATGTATCGTTAAAGTGGTAAATGTGTGTTTAAAATGATAATTGAGTCCTCAAAGTAATAAAAGAAAAGTTTATGCAACTTTGAGGATCAGACTTGATTACCACTTTAAGGACACATTAAGACTAATGTTATAGCTAAAATTTTATAACTTTAATGACTCATATTACAACTTTGAGGACTAATATTACTACTTTTAGGATATGACTCATGTTACCACTTTATGACAAAGTTGATGCATTAACACACTCTAGCCTTACCTCTAAAGTTCAAAGTAATGTTCCATGACGTTTGTGCAGTATAATTATTTAAAAGAATACCCCCTTGATCAAATTATTTATTATGTATATTCTCTTAAAAGAAATTGTTATGTGTATATCAGGGTAAAACATCTAGTTTAAGGGTGAAATCTCAACGGTTTTAAACTATGTATTCCTAAAGTTTGAATATCAATGAAATCTCATTGGATAGTTTAGGCTGATACAATATTATTTTGAAATATATATAAGGGTTTAAACAATGTCGGTATAAGTTACGAATTTAAGTCTAACAGTAAATAATTATCAGTTGTAGTTGACCCAAATAAAATCAAAATCATAATGTAGTAGGAAAAGCAATGAGTACTATCAGAAGGCTAGGTTTACATATATATATATATATATATATATATATATATATATATATATATATAGATTTCTAAAACGTACATTATAGAGATTTCTACAATGGATACTATATAGAAAATATGTGATAGATTTTGGTTTCATTGCTAAACCTTTAACATATATGTTCAAGAATGATCATGAGTGATATGATCCACATTGAGTATCTATATTACTAGCTAATGAAGTCCTTCTATTCTATGAAATACTAAGTTATCGATCTACCAAAAAATCATATGAACAAATGAAGAAACATATGCATAATATATTGACAAGAATAGCTTAAAAAGAAACCCCATGTCGTCTTCATATGAAGCCCTTTTAGTGGATTCCAACTCCTCTTCCAACCATATGGAACCTGATACAAATTTGTATCTATGGAACCCCCTATGTCGCTGGTGTCTCATCACCACCTAATTAACCATATGAAATGAATCCATTAAACTACTAGTTTTAAGATTCCATTAATCATTTAATGTGGGCTATCCCGAATCTTAGTGCCCAATGATTTAGGTCTATAATCCTCCTTCCAAAAGCAATCACCCAATATCTTAAGCTATCTAGCTCCTTGGTCTATATTTGTTTATATAGATACCAATTCATTATTTTGGGATGGACCAATTTATCCAGAAACAAGTTAAGGAAAACTTGGTTATAAATAGCATAAGCTCTTTATTTGCTTTAGCTGTGTAAAGTAATGTTCATGTTCATGATAACTGGCACCTACGAAAGGAAGCAAATAACATGCACGAATGGGGCTTAGCTAAGAAGCCGTATCACCAGCTGCATATATAGTTCACGTTCCTTGTATCTCTTCTTTTCCATCCTTCAATTATTGGTAACCTGATCACTGTGCTTATGTGCCCAGAAAAGCCTTTCTCCAGTGATATATATAGAGATGAACTGTTTACCTGATATGTCATTTCATATGCATGAATCCTCCATTATATATGTATGTGTGTGTCTGCTGTACTCAATTATCCAACCTACAATTACATATAAAGCACAACAACATGCAAGAGTTTAATTAAATTGCCTCTAAAACAGATCGAAGCAAGAAATTTGCACGAATGAAGAGAATATATATAGGATCATGAAGAAATTAAAGAATCCATAACTCCGTCAAGAATGCTGAATGAGACTGGAGGTCCGATCATTCATCCCATGCACCCAAGAACAGATTGGATATGTACTCTTCTAGTGAATTATTCGTTGGGAAAATTTTAAGAACAGTACATGACAAACGGTCCACTCTCAATTTTGGTGTTTCAAGTTTCAAAATAATCAAAATATATGATACATGACGTTTAAAAGCCGACACACTTTTAGCACATGCCGTCAATAACACCGTTAATTCTATGTAATTTCTCATTTTTCAAATGGTGGTTTCGAGTTTTCTTCATTCTCTCTTTCTTTATATATTATGTTTTCTTTTTCTTTTTTTCTATTTATATACTTTTTTAATCTTATAAACTCATGTCAGACCATATATTCTCAAATACTGATGTTTTCCCCTTACCTGGTTTCTTTTCTTACTATTATTTGTATTTATAAGTTATTATGGGTTTGGTTTTAATGAAAGACTCTTATTCATTAAAAAAAATTAAAAAAACACTTTGCTACTCGTCTCAATTCAAGTAAAACTAGGACATAGCTTTCTCGCTCTAAGTTTCCTTAATCAATACCCAACGATATATATTCAAACCCCTTCTTCTGTAACTTACCAAATCAAATCATCTTCCAACTTCCTCCTACTGTCCTACCTCGATTACTATTTTTATGTATGATGGGTTTGACCGGAAACGAAAAAGAGAGACAACAATACTTTTTCTTTTCTTATTTCCCTCTCCTTATTAATTATTCATTTTAATAAGTAATTACTGCTAAATTAAGGAGTGACAAATTTGCCCCTCAAAGTTTAACGGAAAACACGTTAGATAATGAAGAATGTAACAATATGTACATATTTTCGGTTGAGATTACAAGTTCATGTACCGTTATAATTGTTTTGAAACTTGAAACACCAAAATTAAAAGTTGATCATTTGTCATGTACTATTCTTAAAATTTTCTCTTATTCTTCATGTTCATCTTAATATATATGACATTAATACAAGATCTACTAAATACTTTTAGCTGATAAGGCCCCACGAGGTTTTACCTCATTCTAGCTAGTATGCCGCTTTGGTCTTGGCATGATATGGTTCGAAGAAAAGCTATATATAGTGACTAGTAGTGAGCTCAAATCCTAAAGATAGCTTGTGTTGTCATTTTAAGTAAACCTTCCATGTATACTTACATCTAGTGACTAGCTTTTTTCAGTTTAAATACAGTGATTAAGTACTGTAGTTACATGTCTTTCATCACAATTAGAAAAACTGCATGCATGGATGGCAATGCAAGACCAACCAATGCATACATGGTTCGAGTAAACAAATAGCTAACTAGCAAGAAAATGGGATATTCCGAGAGAGAGAGAGAGAGAGAGAATTTCATTTATATACAAGAATTTCCCAAATTAATTAATTAGGGGTTCAGTAGTTCAATAATGGATAATTTAATTACTTAACAAGAAGATCGCGATCAAGTGTACATAAACTTTAAGCCAGCGACTCTGTGACTAACTTTTTAGGCTTCCATTCTTTGTGACTGCAGCGTCAATCTTTTCCACTTCACTAGAAGTTGCAAAAAGTCTCTGACCTGTGAAAAAATAAGACAGAATTATACACATAAACCATGTTAATTAAATTCAAAAACAAATTAAATTCAAAAACAAGCGTGCAATTGTTCCAAGTTGGGATCAAAAATAGTATTCTTATATATGCACGTACGTACCTCTGCTGGTTCTTGCAAGGAATAGGAAGCTTTTGTTTCTTTTGGAACTTTAGAAACAAGAATTCCAATTCCTTGTCCTTGTCCTTGTCCTTGTCCTCTATCACGTAAAACCTGCAGGAATATATAGTTTATACGTACGTGTGAAATTATGTTCAGATTACATAACTTGTTGAATATATATATAACATCTGAAAGGCATTTGATCAATCTGATCATACCTTGAAAGCATCCTCATCTGTTCTATCATCTCCAATATAGACCGGTAATACTTCACTTGAGTTATTGGCGTATCCTAAAGAAACAATATATAGTTCAACATTAATCCTAATTAGATATTAGGACAAATACACATTATGCTATATAAGAAGGAGAAATCGACGTATGAATATGATCGATTCAAACATGCAAGGGTAATTTAGAAGCTGAAAAATCGACTACTCAAGACTCACCTAATGACTTTAGCAAGAATTCAAGTGCTTTGCCCTTGTCCCATTTGATATCTGGCTTGATCTCTAAGACCTGTTCAGACCAAC
This sequence comes from Fragaria x ananassa, assembly GCA_034370585.1. Taxonomy (NCBI): domain Eukaryota; kingdom Viridiplantae; phylum Streptophyta; class Magnoliopsida; order Rosales; family Rosaceae; genus Fragaria; species Fragaria x ananassa. Next base: position 1,819,224 of record CP139766.1, read on the forward strand.
AAACACAATTAGGCAGAAGCTATACATACAAGAAAATTAATTTTGTGTCCATTTAAAATTCAATTAAGAATTAATTACATCTTTATCTAGATAATTTACTTAATTACCTTTCTCCCTTGAGTCAACTTCAGCTTTGGATACTCATCGAGCACTAAGCTTACTTGTTTTGCCAGAGCATCCCAACTCTGGTAATCAACACAATTACAAAAGAAAAATCAAATCGTAAACAGGTCCGGACCTGAGGTGAGGCCCAAGAGGCGGCCGTCTCAAGCCTTAAATTATTGGGGGCACCAAAAAAGTAAGCAGGTCCGGACCTGAGGTGAGACCCAAGAGGCGGCCGTCTCAAGCCTTAAATTATTGGGGGCACCAAAAAAAAAATTATTCTCGTTCTCGACTTCTGACTTTCATCTACTCCATGCACCGTTAAAAATCAAATTTGGGGAACCTCGGCCAGCCTGCAGCCTTCAATTCTTCATCGATCAACTTAACAGTCGAAGTAATATGCCTTGGAACTCTAAAGATTTGGTTTCTCAAAGCGATTTGCTCTAGAATTTATCTCTAGATTCGTTGAATAGCTTATTTAATGATTTCAATCTCTCTGTCCCTCTCAATCTAGTTCTCTAGACGCCAATCGATCTCCAACTCTCCAAGGTATGTCATATATATGCCTTCTCATAATTTGATGAAGTTTGTAGTTTGTTGTGATTGCATATTTGTCTTACAGTACTCAATAAAACTAGAGAGATTATTGATCAATCAGATATTCAGATTATATGCATCTTGTATTCTTGTATTTGCTTATTGCTTTTCTGCAATGAATGACGAATCCATCGATCATAGCTTCTTCTTTTTTTTCTTTTTTTCTTTTTTCTTTCTTTATAGTCTTATAGATTCTTTTTACAAAACAAAAGTTGTGGTTTTCTATGCTCCAGATTGTATGATTTTTTTATCCAATATCCTCCTTTATTGTTTCTTCAAGGGATCAAAGTGTTGGGTTTTGGTATTTTTATGATAAGTTACTGTGGTGACCAAAGATGGCACTGATGTCACAAACTCACAATGCAGGTTTGTTCCTTTAAAGTTTTTACTACAGTGACCAAAGAGGCATCACTCTTATAACTCGCCTCAGGTCTTGAAATCTCAGGTCCGGACTGATCGTAAATGATTGAATCCTCCACAAAATTATATGATCACTAAAACACACCCAAAAAAAGAGAGGAAATAATAGAAGATATAAAAGTGGGAACTGATGTATACCTTCTCCTCAACACAACGGAAGTGTACGGATAAACAGAACTTATTATTTTCCACCTTATCTCCTGAGATGGATTTGGTTTTCTTCACTAGTATTTTGCATACCTGCAAGGAATTATACAAATTAAATTACTCCTTCAAACAGTTTCTCTTTTATCATTATCTCTTCTATATATGCTTGTTCTTTAAAAGGATATGATTGAACAAACCTCATCAATCATGGGTACAAAGGCACTGGCTGGTTGGTACAGAACTGCTTGATTAATAGCCTGATGGAGTAATTCAACAATGAATAAAAGTTGCTTGAAATCATTCTAAATTACACCAAAAGAGCAAGAATATATGAACAACTTTATATTACGTTGGGTCACTAGAGGCTAGAGCCACTCACATTCTTGTACTTGTTTCTCTTGGATGGTCCTTTAATGTCCATCCCATGGCTTCCTGCATAGTAAAGCTCTGCTAGTTTGACAAAGCTATAAACCTGCAAAGAAAAACAAATAAATTACAAAACTTTCATGGCTATGGTGAAACAGCATACTTAGTAATATTTCCATTCATAGAAAAATAGAAAGCAAAATTGTACCTTGTGTCGACTCCGCCCACTAACTATGGCCGTAGGAAAATATTTAGCAACTGCTCTCACAGCTTCTCTCATCTGAACCAAAATATATGGCCAAAGCAATTCAGAAGCTAAAGACAAAGAGACTAATAATGATGAAGTGTTACACATGTAATATAGCTAGGATCAAACTAATACAAGCAAGAATTCAATAATAAACCTCATTGGACATGAAGGCTTTGTCAGGGTCTTCAACAATTGGAGAAAGGGTTCCATCGTAGTCAAGAAACATCACGATCTGCTTCCCCTTTGAAGCATTTGTGATCTCCTCAAACATGTTTATAGCTGATGGGTGACTAAGCTGTTCACAAAAGCATTTCATCAACTCATATAGAACAACAGGAACAAATAAAATTTAGAACGGGCTAGAGAGATGATACAGACTAGGCCAATGCTTACGTTCCAAGAGTTTTGTTCATCCCCAGTTTGAGAAAGAGTGGAGGGGGAAGTAATGGTGGATCTAACACGCGGCGGAGAAGAAGCTCTCATTGAGTCTACCCAAGCATTTACTCGGGCAGCTCCACCACCAACTTCTGCAGTAGTCTTAACCTTCAAGAGCTTAGTAGTACTCCTGGGAATGGTGAAATTACACCCTCCAACTCCTCCTGATTCAGTCATGGAACTCGCCCCCGATGAAGAGAACATAGACCGGTCGTTCTTCGAATTCATGGCAGCAACAGCCATAGCCACGCCTTTGATATCAAAAACAAGCACAAAGCAAAATAAGCAAAACCTCAAAGTGTTCATCTTCAAAGAAAGAGAGAAAGACTGTAGGACTGGAAAGGGAAACAGATCGAGGAAAACAGAGACAAAGGCAATGTGGGTTTTGAAACAGAGTAAGGGGGGGGGGGTATTAATAGCAAAAGAACCTGGGAAAAAGGTCGGAAAATCTCACACACGCGCGCCACTATCAACTCGGCACGAGTCAAACTCAAACTCAACTCAGACAAGTCTGTGAGGGAAGAAGAGGCTTAATTAGCTTGTGTCAATTCATAACTGCGATTCAGAGGGGCACTCATTAGCCAACGAAAATATCAATATTCACTTTTCAGCCAAATTATGAATAATAGAAAAAACCGTTCAAGGCAATTCAGAAGCTAAAGACAAACACCCAATAATAACCGTACTTTCGAACGCAAAATTATTAAATGCACCCACGTACGACACGTCGTGATCTCCCTTGGTCAAAATTCATTACGTTTGTTTTATTTCTTAACGTTTCTCTTTATATAAAATAATTTCAATTTTTATAGAAATTTTAAAATGATGAGAATTATAATTTCATTAATTAAGAATTCAGTTGTTTGAATTTCATGACGTAGAGTTTTAAAATGATAAAAATTTGTATTTAATTAGACTAAAATCAGTCAAGAGAATTGACAAACGACACTTATTTTGTGAGGAATTCAAGTCGGCAATTCAAACTTCTAAATTTCACGATTATTTTCTTGTCAAAATTAATAATTTCACAAGATAAGAATCCAAACGGGAGAAACAATCTTAAGAAATTGGGAATTCCCTATTTTTTATTAAATTACAGGGAATTCACCCACATCCAAACACACTGTAAATTTAATTTTTTAATGTATAACTTACCTAACCATAGAACTTGCCTAACCAGACCTGGTCGCTGCTTCTTTCAACTGTGATTTTACACTAGTTGCTTTAGTACTCGTCTGATATTTCATGTGACTGCCGACTCCTACCACGTACTCATCTCGCTGCTACTACACTCTTGTTCTAATACTACACTCGCTTCACTGTTACGTACTACTTGCCCAGACCTGCTATTGCCTATTGCATTTGCACTCGTTCAATCCTCTAACTGGCTACTTCATTAGCTACTTTTTATCAAAAGTTGCTACTGTCGAACGAGACTCAAATCTATTTGTCTCTCTTTACCAAATATTCATCAGCAACAGTTCTAATGAATATGTGGTAAATTATCTTCATTAGAAACAATCACGAGTCACGGTCCTCCATTCTACAATTCCTATCAATTCTAAAAAAAGACACTATATGAAATTAAAATGTTCGTAGTAAACGAACAACCCACCAAAAGTACTTACCATCAGTTTTGTAGGGTTAGAACAGGCTCACAAACTTTTCACCAAGTCCAATCCTAGCTAATTAAGTTTATTTCCTAGCTAAGTAACTTTTTTTGGGTGAAAATGAGATTAACAATTAATTCCACAAGGTATCAATTTCCGAACACACATCGAACAACTAGAGGGTTACCATTGTAAGTTACTATATATAAACACACACACTAGGGCTGGCATGGTACGGTTACCAACTTTTTTTTGCCATTACCAATTACCAACCAACTATAATCGGTAATCAAAATTCTATTACCATTACCAACCACCAAAGTCGGTATACCGACATGTTGGTACGGTACGGTACATGTTGGTACGGTACGGTTGAGCCTTTACCAACATTAATTTGGGCCAGTTTTTTTTCATGAAAAATAAGACCTGGCCCAAATCTTTTAGGGTTTTCCTGATATGAAATAATAAAAAAAATTATAAAACCAACTTAACAAGGTTCATACAAGTAAATCATACAACCACAAAGTCACAAACACAATTCAAAACTTCAAATTGTTCAATAACACATTAACAAATCACAAACATAGTTGAGAACAAGCTGCTGGACGCCTAGACTGCTGCAAGGCTGCAGTGTTGCTAGTCTGCCTAGTCATCCAAGTATCCAACCATCCCTTGTAGTTCTTGAGTTCTTCTGCCATTAACAAACAAGAAAACACAAAAATGAGAGAAAGGTATAGTATGCAGATTGCAGCAAGCCAGCAAGCCAGCAACCTATGCAGCAAGCCAGCAACCTATTACTAAACTACTAATAGGCTTTCTTTTTAATCTCCTTCAACATCAATCTGTTTGAAAATTAACCTAGCAAGCTAGCTCAACTATTTGCAACACGTACAAAAGCTAGACATTTATTCAGTTCCATAAATAACTGAAAAACAACCATATGAAAAATGGATCACAAACCTCAATTGACTGCTACACACTGTTTTGCCCAGAACTTCCAGTAAGCTCTATTGGGGTTGGTGCATCGAACACTTGACCATCATTGAAACCACTTTCTGCAAACCAAATTCACATAGTTATAAAAAAAATTAATAATAATAAGGTATGATATTTCATATCAATTCACAATGTAAAAAGACTAGTTACCTCTCTCAAGTTCCTCCAACTCATAGTAAAACTTTAGGTCTTCTTCAGTAGGATCCTTGTATAGGTTTGGTGGATCAGCCCTTAGCCAATCACTAGTGCACACAAGGGCCTCCACCATTCTCGGTGTCAATGATGCTCTAAAAGGATCAACAACTCTATCACCTAAACTAAATGCATTTTCAGATGCCACTGTTGAGCAAGGAATAGCAAATATATCCTTGGCCAGCTTTGATAGCACTGGATAGGTTGCCTCATTGCCTTTCCACCACTTGGCAATTTCAAAACCCTTGGATAGAAGGTTGACAATTTCAAAACCCTATGTTTCCAAATCGCATTCCCTAGTCCCTACAATAATTGAGTCAATAAAACGGCATTCATACATTTACAAACCAATCAGAGTATCAGACCAACACACACTAACACACCAACACACCATCAATTTCCATCAATTATTCAAACAACAAATGGCAATTTCCAGCAATTTACAGTATACTACCTTCTTCCTCTCTGCCTCTGTCTTGAAATCGGCCTTCAAATCCTCAACAATGCTCAGTCGCAGTGCAGTAAGAGGCAGAGTTATCGAGCTCAAAAACCTAGAAATGCAGAAAGAGGGAGAGTTATCTAAGAGAGAATCGAATCAAAGCTCAAATCAAAGTTCAAATCAAAGTTCAATTACCTGTGAGAGAGAAGTCGAGAGAGGTCGAGCTTGTCTGAGGTCAGCGACAAGCTTGTCTGAGAGAGATCGAAGAGAATCGAGAGAATCGAGAGAGATTGAGAGACCAGAGAGGCAGCGACTGAGAGCGGTCGAGCTCGAGAGGAAGCGACGGAGACAGCTGAGAGTGGTCGAGCTCGAGAGGAAGCGACGGAGATCGAGAGAATCGAGAGAGATCGAGAGACCAGAGAGGCAGCGACTGAGAGCGGTCGAGCTCGAGAGGAAGCGAATGAGAGAGGAAGCGACGGAGACGGCTGAGACGGCTTGAGAGGAAGCGAGAGTGAGACTTGAGAGGGCTGAGAGACAGAGAGGTGAAGCTGCGAATGAGGTATGAGGAAATGAGGAATAGGTTTAGGAGGTTAGGGTTAGGAATTGACGGCTAAGATTACAGGATCTCCATTCAACGGCTAGGATTAATACAATTTAATATAAATAAAAATTAACAGTCGGTACGGTAATTACCGTGGTAATGAAAATCTATTACCACTACCAACCACCAAGTCTATAGTTGGTACGGTAACCAACCGCAAAAGTCGGTAACCGACTATGTTGGTTACCAATTTAATTGGTTCGGTTGGTTTTGCGGTAATCGTGGTAAATTCCCATACCATGCCAGCCCTAACACACACACACGAGAAAAGCAGTGCAGAAATGGGGTCCTTTTTAAACCCTCAGGACCTCAATAATTCATACAAAGGATCCAAGTCATATGCTGGGGTAGCTATATATATCATGGTAAGTAACCATCATGAACATGAGCAGTTTATATATATATATATATATATATATATATATATATATATATATATATATACTCATGGGGTAGCTATATATACTATGGTAAGTAATCGTCATGTAAGTAATATATATTCGTTTCTCAATAATTCAGACATATGTGATGGGTCAAATTTCCCTCCTTATTTGGAGGAGGATGTCATGTAGTTCACTACATGTGAAAAACCTTTTGGTGAAACCTCAAGACCCATTCAATTAACCAAGAGGCAAGATGCTAGATGAATAACAAAGTTGGTAGTGTGTATATGTTGAAATGCAAGAGAGAGCCTATATGTATAGGCTTGTGGGTGGCTGAAATGTTTGACAAAAGAATGGAGATGTATTGATGGTGCACACCAACATTGAAGCTTGAATCAAGGAAGAAGTTTGAATTCTCTTCCTTGTGCATGGACGTGAAGGATTTGCATGGGAAATGCATGAAGAAGGTTGCTAGAGGAAAAATATGTTGCACGCTCTACAAGACTTATGGGAAGATTTGCAAGAGTGAGCTAAATGCAGTCGAGGAATCCTCTCCAAGTTTGTGGCATAGACGTCTTGGCCACATGAGTGAGAAAAGACTACAGATGTTGGCGAAGAAGTCGCTAATTCCTGTTACCAAAGGTAACTCACTAGACTCTTGCGATTATTGTTTATTTGGTAAGCATAAGAAAATCAGTTTTTCGAAGTCTTTCACGAGGAAAAAAAATATTCTAGATCTTGTACATTCAGATGTATGTGGTCCGATGGAAGTTGAATCATTGAGTATGCATAAGTATTTTGTTACTTATATCGATGATGCTTCACGAAAAGTTTGGGTTTATTTGTTGAAATCCAAAGACCAGGTGTTCCAGACATTTACAATTTTCCACAGCATGGTGGAAAGGGAGACTGGAAGAAAATTGAAATGCCTTCGCAGTGACAATGGCGGAGAGTACACATCGCATGAATTCAGAGATTATTGTGCGAAGTATGGCATCAGACATGAGAAGACGGTTCCTAGTACACCCCAACATAATGGCGTAGCAGAGCAGATGAACCGTACCATTATGGAAAAAGTCAGATGCATGTTGAAGATGGCCAAATTGTCAAAAGAATTTTGGGGAGAAGCTGTAAAGACTGCGTGTTACCTCATCAACAGAGCACCGTGTGTACCTTTGGAATTTGAGACTCCAAATGGAGTTTGGACCGGTAAAGATGCATCATACTCGCATCTGAGAGTATTTGGATGTAAAGCATTCGCACATGTATCCAAGGAGCAAAGATCAAAGCTAGATGACAAGGCGTTGCCATGCATATTTGTTGGCTATGGCGATGAAGAGTTTGGCTACCGGTTGTGGGATCCAAAGACGAAGAAATTCATAAGAAGCAGAGATGTGGTCTTTCATGAAAACCAATCAATTGCAGATTTCGATAAAGAGGTACTACCGAGAAATGCAGCAACTGACAGCCGCATTTATGATTCACTGTTGCAGCAAGAATATAATGTTGAGCTACAAGGTGATAGAGTTGAAGGTGTACCAGACATGGTTGATGTTGAAGCCGAAGATGAGGGGGAGCTTGATCAGGGGGAGCAGCCTGTGAATAATCAAGCAGCAGTTCGCAGAAGCACCAGGAGGCTGATTCAATCCACCAAGTATCCATCATCACAATATATTTTGGTGACTAACGATGGAGATGATCCTTATGCAAATTACATCCTTTTGACTAGTGACGGAGAGCCTGAAAGTTATGAGGAAGCAAAGATTCATCAAGACCACGACAAATGGAGGCTAGCCATGAAGTCTGAGATGGAATCTTTACTAAAGAACGGCACCTACGAGTTGGTGAAGCTTCCTAAAGGCCGGAAAACACTCAAGAACAAGTGGGTGTTTAAGCTGAAGCGAGATGAGAATGAGAAGCTGACGAAGTACAAGGCTCGTTTAGTGGTCAAAGGATTCAGCCAGAAAGAAGGAATTGATTTTGATGAGATTTTCTCACCTGTTGTCAAAATGACTTCAATTAGAGTCATTTTGGGCATGGCTGCGAGCATGGATCTTGAGGTGGAGCAAATGGATGTGAAGACTGCATTTCTTCACGGTGATTTAGAAGAAGAAATATACATGGAGCAACCAGAAGGCTTTGAAGTCAACGGAAAGGAGCATATGGTTTGCAAGTTGAAGAAAAGCTTGTACCGATTGAAGCAAGCACCAAGACAATGGTACAAGAAGTTTGACTCCTTCATGGGGAGTCATGGGTACAAGAAATCGTCAGTTGATCCGTGTGTGTATATTCAACAATCCGCTTGAGGTAATTTTATCATCTTACTACTCTATGTAGATGATATGTTGATTGTCAGCATAGATACTGCTATGATTCAGCAGTTAAAAACAAATTTATCAGAGTCCTTTGATATGAAGGATTTGGGACCAGCTAAGCGGATTTTGGGCATGAAGATTACCCATGATCGAGGGAATAAGAAATTATGGGTATCACAAGAAAAGTACATCGAGAAGGTACTGGAGAGGTTCCACATGGAGAAAGCAAAAACAGTTGCTACTCCACTTGCCAGTCACATGAAGCTCAGCTCAAAGCAGAGTCCTACAAGTCAGAAGGAGGAGGAAGAAATGGCAATAGTGCCATATGCCTCAGCAGTAGGGAGCTTCATGTACGTGATGGTTTGTACCAGACCAGACATAACACATGCAGTTGGTGTCGTTAGCAGATTCTTATCTAATCCAGGCAAGGAGCACTGGAATGCTGTTAAGTGGATTATGAAATACTTGCGGGGAACTTCAAAGATGAGTCTATGCTTTGGAAGTGGCAAGTCTGAACTGGTTGGCTTCACAGATGCAGATATGGCCGGGGATATTGACACGAGAAAGTCCACATCAGGGTACCTAATTACATTTTCAGGGGGAGCTGTCTCGTGGCAATCAAAGCTACAAAAATGTGTTGCTTTATCAACAACAGAAGTAGAGTATATTGCAGCTACGGAAGCGTGCAAAGATATTTTGTGGTTGAAGAGATTCCTACTGGAATTAGGTCATGCACAACAAGAGTTTGTTCTGCATTGTGACAATCAAAGCGCAATTCACTTGAGCAAGAATTTAAGTTTTCACTCGAGGTCGAAACACATTGATGTGAGGTATCATTGGATACGTGATGTGTTAGAAGCTAAGGAGATATTGCTAAAGAAGATTCATACAGATAAGAACAGTTCAGATATGATGACGAAGTCTCTACCGAAAGAGAAGTTCGAGTTTTGCAGAAATGCGTCAGGGATGATGCACCCCTCCAATTAAGTCGGGAGGGGAAGATTGATGGGTCAAATTTCCCTCCTTATTTGGAGGAGGATGTCATGTAGTTCACTACATGTGAAAAACCTTTTGGTGAAGCCTCAAGACCCATTCAATTAACCAAGAGGCAAGATGCTAGATGAATAACAAAGTTGGTGGTGTGTATATGTTGAAATGCAAGAGAGAGCCTATATGTATAGGCTTATGGGTGGCTGAAATGTTTGACAAAAGAATGAAGATGCATTGATGGTGCACACAAACATTGAAGCTTGAATCAAGGAAGAAGTTTGAATTCTCTTCCCTTGTGCATGGACGTGAAGGATTTGCATGGGAAATGCATGAAGAAGTTTGCCTATATAAAGGCATGAGCAATGAGGCAATAGAAGGACCGGTGAGTTTACCTTGTGCTATACAAGAGTGTGAGATAGAGAGAAAACTCCAAGTTGAGAGTTTGTGTGTGTAACAAAACAAAGTGTGTGTGAGAGTGTATCCCTTCAAGAGTTAGTCTTGAAGTAGTGTTTCTCTCCGTGTAACCTTTATTCGTATAGTGGAGGTTCTTTGTTGTTGTTGCCCCGTGGACGTAGGCACTTTGCCGAACCACGTTAATTCCCGGTGTTCTTTATCATTTTATTTCCGCTACATTTTACATTTGTGGTTGTTAGTTTCTTATTCTATTCTACAATTTATTCTTCCGCGTAACCCAACAATATGTATATATCATGGTAAGTAACCATCAACGAACTGCCTCATCATGACGATTACTTACATGACGATTACTTACCATAGTATATATAGCTACCCCAGCATATGTCTTGGGATCCTTTGTATGAATTATTGAGGGCCTGAGGGTTTAAAAAGGACCCCATTTCTGCACTGCTTTGTTCGATCGCTCAACCCCCCAATGGGAGCATTACAAAGAACCTGCGTACGGACATCCAACTTTCTGCACTGCTTTGCTCAAGCTCAATGGGAGCATGACAACGAAGCTATTATCCAACACGTCCCCTACTAATAGGTCTCATGCTTGCTCGATCTCTGCATATATTGACTGTTCAGGTACTTCTGTTGGGTGAATGCGATCGGCTCTTTAGGTAGTACTCTAGAACAGAGAAGCTTTTACAGTATGTATATACCATGGTAAGTAACCATCAACGAACTGCCTCATCATGACGATTACTTACATGACGATTACTTACCATAGTATATATAGCTACCCCAGCATATGTCTTGGGATCCTTTGTATGAATTATTGAGGGCCTGAGGGTTTAAAAAGGACCCCATTTCTGCACTGCTTTGCTCGATCGCTCAACCCCCCAATGGGAGCATTACAAAGAACCTGCGTACGGACATCCAACTTTCTGCACTGCTTTGCTCAAGCTCAATGGGAGCATGACAACGAAGCTATTATCCAACACGTCCCCTACTAATAGGTCTCATGCTTGCTCGATCTCTGCATATATTGACTGTTCAGGTACTTCTGTTGGGTGAATGCGATCGGCTCTTTAGGTAGTGCTCTAGAACAGAGAAGCTTTTACAGTATGTATATACCATGGTAAGTAACCATCAACGAACTGCCTCATCATGACGATTACTTACCATAGTATATATAGCTACCCCAGCATATGTCTTGGGATCCTTTGTATGAATTATTGAGGGCCTGAGGGTTTAAAAAGGACCCCATTTCTGCACTGCTTTGCTCGATCGCTCAACCCCCCAATGGGAGCATTACAAAGAACCTGCGTACGGACATCCAACTTTCTGCACTGCTTTGCTCAAGCTCAATGGGAGCATGACAACGAAGCTATTATCCAACACGTCCCCTACTAATAGGTCTCATGCTTGCTCGATCTCTGCATATATTGACTGTTCAGGTACTTCTGTTGGGTGAATGCGATCGGCTCTTTAGGTAGTGCTCTAGAACAGAGAAGCTTTTACAGTCTTGCATGTCTTGAACTTTTGGTCAAAATTTGCATCGGTAGAAGGACCAAGTAAATTAGACCATAGTTAGCTAGCTAGCTAGTGTGTGATGTTTTGCGTATTTGCATGCGTTCTTCTGATAAGAAATTGAGAGGTCCCGTCCCAGAAGAACTGAGGCTCGATTATTGATTTCCATAGCTTCTCATATATACTGTGGGAGCTGCTTGTTCGATCAAGCCATGGAAAATCGAATATCTGTAGCACAGATTTGTCCACCGTGGACGGCCCTGATTCGATCATCTGGTCCCTCCCTCAAATCCAAGCGTAAGACATACATGCATGTATGATGTATGTCCCAAATCTTTAAGTTGTATTTGGACTCCCCATTGTAGGACTAGTGCCCCGTAGCAGGGGCTGGGGACAAAGTGTACGTAGTTCCTTGTTTGAGGGCGGTGGTTGAGAGCAATATGTTTGAGATATTTTTTGCGGAATCTAGCTAAATAATTCATACATCTTCTTCTCTCATGAGTCATGATCCCTCTTTGTGGTTCTTTTTTCTTTCGGTTTAAGGGACTTGTCTTAATACGTAAAGGGTGAGAGTCTTTTGCTATTTTGCTCAAAAATGGTTAGGTCCTTCACAATTAAGTTGCATAAAGCCAGAACTTACAGTACTCCAAGCTGTAAAAGCATCAAGATTTAGTTGATGAGGAATAAAAGTAGTTATATATACAACCTAAGTAATAAAATCCATACTCGATCCCGATCGAGTTATTCAATGATGAAGGGCATGCATTAGTTTCTCAGCAGGGTTCGTCTGTCTGCCTTTATTAACCCAGCCATCGCACGTGCGAGACTTCACCCTCTGTTTTGGCCCACGTCCTCAGCGAGGGGTGATGAGGGAACAAATGTAAAAACGGTGTGTGCGGGGCGTGCCACCTCACGGATGAGGAACGAGAACGGTGCGCGTCCTGACTTCTTGACCAGGCGAATGAGGGCTCCGGTGTCACCTGATGAGGAAATATTTCCGAGCTTACTCTTCTGAATCACCTGTCGATCGATACTCACTGTGAGAGCGAGCAGAGCAACAATTGGGAAATCGGAGACGGGTCCTGACGGGCTCCGGGATCTAAAGCGGGATGCGCTTAGAACGTTAGGGTTTCGAGAAGACTCGAAGGTTTCGACTGTGTACGTCTGTTTGAGAGAGATTTGTTGATTGATTGATTGTGTGTCTTCTGTAAGTTGTAAAACTCCTTTATATATTCATCCGTAAGCAACTCGTAGAGACTCACTCACAATCCAATGCGGACTCTGCAATTAGAATCCCACAAGGATACGTTTAAACTCGCCAGTCGTACGCTCCATGCAACACGTGTCAAACCTATCTTGCTTAGGTTTCGTTCCCTGCCTCGCTGCATTTCATCTGTCGTGTAGTAAGCGAACTCAAACACTAAGCGACCTTATCCTGAGGGCGTTATTAGTCATTTCCAACCCATCCTCGCAAGAACTATAGAGTCCCTATGCGAACTGGAGATAAGGATCCCGCGTAGACACCGAATCTTGCAAGGTATCAGAATCCTCTGGATAAAAGCCACGTCACGTGCTGCCAAACCCCGCTACCCTTTATGGCCTAAAAAAGGCCACAGGCGTTGGCCCAAATGATATCCAAGTCTTTCTCGAGTCTTGGACCGAAAATGCCCACTGGGCTCAAACATTGCCCCCTAGGCCTTGAGCTTAATCTGTTTCGCAACGGATAAGCGAAAAGGCCTAATTAAGCTTTTTTATGGGAACTCGTACTTCAAAAGGTGCTGACGCTTCGGCGCTATCGCTTCCCTTCATCATTACGGCTTTTCGAATTTTGAAACGCGCTGACGTTTCGGTCGTCATTGCGTCTTTTCGTTGCGACCATTGATTGAAAGGGACGTTACGGTTCGTCTCCTTTATAAACCTCGACGCGGGTCCCCACATCTTACCATCGCTTTCAAAACAATCTCCGCCTTCTGCAAACAGCCAAACTCCAGCACCAGACAGACTTTAACCGGAAACAATGCCTCCAAAACCTTTTGCCAATGATCCGAACCTGAACCTTACGGCGGCGACCTCTTGGTCGACCAGCCTTGCTCGCCGCTTCGCCACCAACCCGCCTCAAGGAACACCAATCTATTTCCTTGACACAGGGGCGGCTCTGCTTGGCCCGACTCCTTCAAAGCCCCTGTCCGACGCCGACCTTAATCATTACAACTCCTCCGTGCGTCGGCCAATCCTGGCCCAACGGCGCGAACCGGGAAACTTTTCCACCTGGCAAGCCCGCTCTCATGTAAATGTCCGGGTCGGGGAGTGGCCCAGCGCCACCGCGGAGGAGCGAACGTGGTACGAGGAGCGCCTCCAGACCGATCAGACGATCTGGGAGGCCACCGGCATCCATGAGGCCATTGCCTTGAGTTTCTCGCTGCCCTCTCACACCGATCGAGCGCCTATCGCTGCCATGGCCTGTTTGTGGAACAGCGCCACCAACACCTTTGACTTCCCTTTCGGGCAGATGGGCATTACTCTGCTGGACATCCTCGCCATCACCGGGCTGCCGATCCACGCCAAGCCGTATGTGCCAGGCGACTTTGCGTCGACCGAGTTCACATACGCCTGCAATTTGGGAGCTCGCCGTGCCCTGAGAATTTCATACGGGGCATGGAGGAAATTTTACATGGGCCACGCGGAGCCGCATGAAGGAGGCATCGCTTTCTTGGAGTACTGGCTTGACAAGTTTGTCTTCTGCGGCAGCGCTCACAAACCAACCGGGAGATGGACCAAGTTGGCCGAAGCGCTGTACAATGGGGTCGAAGTCGGGTTAGGGCAACCTGTATTAGGCGCACTCTACCGGACTCTGCATCTGCTGTCGCTGAAGCCTTTCCACCTTTCTGGCGGCCCTCTGTGGATCCTGGACCTGTGGACGCAGCTGTACTTTCCGCTCTTCCGGCGAGCCCCGGTGGAATTCCTGCCTGAAGATCGGCTGCTTGGTTTTGCGGTGTGCAGGAATGACGCGAATCGGACCCCTCTGTCCTTCTTCGCTAGCCTGTCCATCCTTTACAACCACATCGAGCCACCACCGACTATGGATATGATGGTTCGCCGGCGCCACCCTGAGGTCCTATCGACGGGTTTCTTCCCCCGCCAAGAGTCTGACAACGATGCGAGGACTGCCTTCGTAAGAGTAACCTCATGCTGCGACCTCCAGCTCGCCGAGGATGAGCAAGGCTTCGAGCTGTATGCCCCCAACCACTTCGCAAGGCAACTTGGTTTTCATCAAGGGATTCCTTACCCGCTTCTCCACTCAGTCAACAAGTACACCTCGTGGAGGAAGATTGGCGAGTCTGATCGGGTCACCCCGCTGCAAAATCTCTACCCTCTTTCTCCCAACCTGCTGGAGATCGAGCCTTCGCTGGGTACTGACCCCGCTTACCTCGCTTGGTGGCGGTCCTTATCTGACAACCATTGGGAGTTCCCAGACGACGCTGTCTTCGCTGCCATCTTTCGTCCCCTTCACGACACTTTGGACGAATCAGATCGCACCATCCTCAATGGCCAGCGCGACCATGCGGAAAGGAGTTCAGGGGCTGCGACAAGAACTAGGCTTGCGCCTCCGCCAGTTCCTACTGCTCGCCGCCCGACGGGGATCGTCATTCGAGAACGCGATCCCACACCTTCGGTATGTCACTAAATGTGTAAATTTTGAACTTCTTTTGACATATTGATAAAATGCTCTTCTCTAATCCTCTTTTTCTCTTCTCAGTCTGCCTCCCGCCGGAGAAACGTTGACAGGTCCGAAGTTGCCAGTGGAAAGGCACCTGTTCGAAGGGAGACTGTGGCGGGCCACGACAGCGAGACTGCTCCTGTCGTTCCTCGGCCAACGAGCGGCGAGAGCTCGCGGAAGCGTCCTATCGAGGACGAAGAGGACTTGCTGGAGGATGTGCAGTACCAGCGAGAGTATGGCTTGGTAAGCGACCCGGTAAGCGGACCACTTTGAATTAAACTTTCCTAAGCCAGTCAACAAACTCGCTAACTTTGCTTTTGACAGGTTCGCCGCACTCGACCTCGCCTCGCTGTTGTTGAGGAGGCGCCCGAGATAACGGAAGTCCCATCTCCAGAACCATTCGGCGTGGACTTGGCCCTCCAGAGGGTTACTGAGGCAAGCGCGGAGATGGATTTCGAGGTAACTGCCGAAGCCGGCGAAGAGATGGTCATTGAGGAATTTGCAGTGGCAGGCGCGGAAACGGTTGCCGAAGAGTCTGCTGAATCTAGCGAGGAGGTGACCCTTGAAGAGACTGTCGAAGCGGCTGCGGAGGAGACTACTACGGTCATCGAGGGGGCCGACAAGGCTAGCGAGGAAGTCATACAGCCCTCCTCTCCAACCGCCGCTTCTGGCGAAGCTGGTCCAATCCCAGAACCATCCTTGGCTCTGGTTGAAAATGCAGCCCTCGACCAATCCAACCAAGTCTCTGATCCTACTGCCCCCTTGGCGACTCCGCCCGAAGGCCTCCAACTGATACTTTGGGCTCCTCCTCTGCGATTGGGCCGCGCGGGTCATACCGGTGAAGTGCCTCCGGTGGTCCCAACAAAGGATCCTACTGCCCCCTTGGTGGAGACAGAGACAGCTCATGGCACTCCGCCACCCTCTCCAGAAATTGAAGCGGCTGCCGAAGTTGAACCAGTCACTCCGGTCCCAACAAGGAAACCTGGCGAGGAGTCTTCTTCCTTCAGTACCCGGGCCGCTCGTCTTTGGGCCCGAACTACTCCGCCTACTGATCCAGAACCCATCCGCCTAGCTCGGTCTTTCCTTCATGGGTTGTTTCATCACGGCTCTCGCCCGAACGTCTTTGACTTGGTAGGACGTATTCGCGAGGCCCATGAAGCTCTGGATCGACATCTCGCTGGCGGCAATCCTGTTCTGGACCAAGCGCTGGAGTTGGCCGATGCTGTCGAGTCGCAGGCTCGCCGAGTTTTGGATATCGGTGCTCAATCGGCCTTCCGTGAACAAGCTCGCCGCAACTTGGACAACCAGATGGCGAACCTCTTGGCCGAGCTTGGTGAAGCTGGCATTCCTGGAGCGTCTTCAGAGAATCCAAGTGCTGGCCATGCTCGGCGAGTGGAAGCCTTGGAGGCTCAGATAGCAGAGCTGCAGGCTCAGCTTGTTCGGGCTCGCCAAGACTTGGCCCGCGCCTTGGAAGTGGAAGCTCGTTTGCAGGCCGCGGAGGAGGCCCAGGAGGCTTTGGACTCGGCCGTGGCCGCTGCTGAAGAAGTTCAAGCCCAAGCCTATGAAGAAGAAATAGCCTTAGAAGGCATGCTCTTAGATTTGTATAGGGTTTGTAGGCGTGCGTAGGTTTAACTGTATTTGCCCCCTTATGTACGAACTTTAATGATAATATCAAAGTTGAAATTTTCCCGCTCTTTGCCAACTGTTCTGTAATAACTGTCGGGGAAAAAATCCTTTTCCGAGATTCAGCGACGGTTTCCAATGTAACTACTCGCTCGGAACGCGGGCAATCATTATTGAAAAACGCGTCTGACCTTATCTCCAAAGCCCGTATCTCGGAGCAAATATTGCATGGGGGACAACTGTCAAACGCACAATCGCCCCTTCCGCCTATAAAAAGAAACGTTTGGCCGGGGTGAAGTATCAGTGAAGTCTTCTGCCCCCTCACCATGATTTCTTATTCCCTTCTGTTCATCCTTCTGTCCCTGCTTAGAGCAAAGCCCTCAACCATATATTCCCCTTCTTTGCTGATTCTGAAAATCTACTCTCAGGCCTAGAGTGATTCTGAGAATCTACTCTCAGGCCAAGCCTTTGTTCGGCCTGACCAAAGGTCGGGTACCCTCTGCCTTGCGCCTGCTGTTCTATCAGTGCGTCTGGCTCTGCCGGCCCTTCAAACGGAAGACTGGTGGTAGCATGAGGGATCCTGACCCGCTGGACCTGTAGCTTCCCAACACTTTCTGTTGGGTCCAGGCCGGCGTCAGGGTTTTGGCTGGTCTAAAGCTGCGAGGCGTTCGTCAACTTTGAGCGAAGGACGCCGCGGCAGACTTCTCTTTAGCCAAGCGAGCCGGGACGAGGCTCCAGTATCTGTAGATCTATGCTTTTTTGAAATGTAAACATAGTCTAATTTACCTTTTCTGATCAATGTAATTGCTTTGGCCGCAAAGCCATAATTCGAAACATGTATTGAACAAAGTCAAAAAGGGCAAAAATAAATGAATTTATTTTTTAGGCCTCTGGAATAGGCCCCAATCTTGTACTAGTCTTTGTGTTTAGACTTTGCACGTTTACAGAGAATAAAGAAAACAATAGAACTTTTTAGGGCCTTTGGAATAGGCCCCAATCTAATACAGGCCTTTTTAGGCTTGGTACGTTACAATGTATTCTATACGTTTTCTGTCCCGAGTTGCCCCCTAGTGTTAGGCGGCGGAGCGAGTACGCGATGGCGCGTAGCACTATTGACTGTGGTGGCGGGATCTGGTGGAGGTGTAGGATCCTCGCGTTCCCAGACCCCCGCAATGTGGCGCTTGAGGAAGCGGCCATTAATAGGGTTGCGATGAATAGTACCGTCCAAGTCGCGCAAGTGGTATGCCCCCTTGGGAAGTATTCGGTGAATAATAAAGGGTCCATCCCAGCGAGCGGACCACTTGCCCCGACCATCTGTTTTGTCCCCAAGCGGGAGGACTGCTCGCCACACCTTCTGGCCTTCAGCATAGCTCTTCCCGCGCGTGATTTTATCATAGGAGCGGGCGATGCGCTGTTTTTCCAGGACAAGGTTGTTGAAGGCGGCGACACGATGCTCGTCTAAATCTTCAAGCTCCTGCCACATGGCTTGGACGTAATCCTCGCCAAGTAGTTGATGCTGTTCCTGGACGCGGAGCGAAGCGATATTGATCTCAAGGAGAAGGACGGCGTCGTGACCGTACATGAGAGCGTACGGTGTGGTATCCGTTGGGCCTCGCTTGGAGGTGCGGTAGGCCCACAAAGTGTGGTAGAGTTCCTGGTGCCAGACGCGAGGGTTCAACTCCAACATCTTGCGGAGGATGCCAAGGATGACCTTATTACTAGCCTCCGCTTGGCCATTGGACTGTGCATAGTATGGCGTGGAGTGTAGAAGCTTGATGCCGTAATCGTTTAAGTACGTAACAACGGAATCGGCCATGAAAGCTGCCCCCCTGTCCGTAACGATGCACTCCGGGATACCAAAGCGTGAGATGATGTTTCGGAAAATGAAGTTGCGCACCGAGTTAGCAGAGGCGACTTTGAGTGGTTCGGCCTCGACCCATTTGGTAAAGAAATCGGTGGCAACGATAATGAACTTGTGCTGCTCAGAGGAATGGGGATGAATGATGCCCACGAAATCCATTGCCCATCCGCGACACGGCCAAGGTTTGATGATAGGCTGCAATGGGATGTTAGGAATATGTTGCACTGGTCCGTGAGCTTGGCAGTCTTGGCAACCTCTGGCGAAGGCAATACAGTCTTTCAGCATTGTTGGCCAGTAGTATCCATGGCGGCGGATCAGCCATCGCATTTTGGGCCCGGCCTGGTGCGAGCCGCAAACGCCACAATGGACTTCGCGCATGAGACGTTTAGCTTCGTTTCCGTATACACAGCGGAAGTCGTTGCCGTCTTCCCCACGCCGCCGGAGTTCGCCATTGCGTAGTACAAAGTTTAAGGCGAGGAAACGGATTTGCCTGGAATGAGCAGCATCGTTGGGGTTCTGGAGGTAGGCGATGAATGGTAGCCGCCAATCCTCGTCGATGGGGTCCAAGGCTGCAACTTCTGGGATGGCGTCCCGAAATTGCCCCCTGGCGATGAAAGAGGGAAGAGTGCGGCGTTCGACCTTGAGCAGGCGTTCGCGTACTCCGTCTCTCAGGCTGAGGCCAGACGCTATCTGGGCGAGCTCGTTGGCAGCGAAGTTAAATTCACGTGGTATGTGTTCGATGTACACGTCGTCGAATCGATCCAGTACCTCGAATGCCTTGCGCAGGTATGGCTCAATTGACAAGCTTAAACATTTGAACTTTTCCACAAGCTGATTAACGACCAACAAAGAATCACCAAAGATTTGGACCTCGCGGACTCCTAAATCCAACAAGATCTCTAAGCCGATGATTAATGCTTCGTACTCGGCCTGGTTGTTGGTGCATTTGAAGTCGAGCTGGAACGAATAGGAGAAACGATCTCCAGCGGGATTGGCGATGGCTATCCCGGCTCCGGCTGCTGTATCAGTCCGTGAACCATCAAAGTACAAGGTCCAGGGAGCGAGTGTTACTGTGGCGAAGTCCAACTCGCGAAACGCTGTGAGCTCTGATGGTGGGTGATGGGCAAGAAAATCCGCTATTGCCTGTCCTTTTACTGCCTTTTGCGGAACATATTGCAATGAGAATTCGGACATGGCGAGGATCCACTTGCCGATGCGTCCCCGCAGGATAGGGCGAGAAAGCATGTATTTGACCAGGTCGGATTGAGCGATGACGACCGTGGTAAAGGCAAGCATGTAATGGCGCAGCTTGCATCCTGCAAAGTAGAGGGCGAGACATAACTTCTCCATGGGCGAATAGCGTGTCTCACAGTCTGTTAAAACTCTGCTGAGGTAATAGACGGCATGTTCTACCCCGTTTTCATCATCCTGGGCCAGGAGTCCACCGATGGATAGATCGGCGGCGGCGATATAAAGTTTGAGCGGGGCGCCGTCGCGAGGCGGGATTAGGACAGGTGGGTTCGTGAGGTAGTCCTTGATTCGATCGAAGGCCTGTTGATGTTGCGGTTCCCACACGAACTCGGTTGCCCCCTGGAGCTTAAGTAGAGGGGAAAAGGGTTGGACCTTCCCTGCCGCGTTTGATATGAATCGGCGGAGAAAGTTAATTCGCCCTAGTAGCTGTTGGAGCTCCTTCTTGGTAGTGGGGGGAGATGCGGTGATTACCGCTCGTGCCTTATCCTTTGGGATTTCGATGCCCCTTTGATGCACAAGAAAACCAAGGAAATCACCGGCCTCTGCGAAGAAAACGCACTTGGCGGGGTTCATCTTGAGGTTATGTTTGCGCATCCGTGTGAACACCTGCCGGAGGTCTTCCACGTGGGTTGCTCGCGATTTGGTTTTGACTACCACATCGTCGATGTAGACTTCAATCAACTTGCCCAAGATGTCGTGGAAGATGAGATTCATGGCGCGCTGGTACGTTGCCCCCGCGTTCTTAAGGCCGAAGGGCATGACAACATACTCGAACGCGCCAGCGAAACCAGGGCAACGGAAGGCGGTTTTGTGTCGATCCTCCTCGGCGACGGGGATCTGGTGGTACCCGGCCGTGCCGTCCATAAAGGATAACACCTCGTGCCCTGCGGCGGCATCAATAAGTAGGTCAGCCACAGGCATGGGGTATATGTCCTTTGGTGTTGCGTTGTTTAGATCTCGGTAATCAACACAGACACGCATCTTGCCATTTTTCTTGCGGACGGGGACGACGTTAGACAACCACTCGTTATATTTGGCTACGCGAATGATTCCCGATCGGTGCATGCTTTCGATTTCTTCTTTAACCACGATCTGGGTTTCAGTTCGCATGAAACGACCGTCCTGCCGGACTGGACGCCGGTCGGGATAGGTTGGTAGCCGGTGGCAGACCAAATCTGGGGACAAGCCTGGCATATCTTCGTACTTGTCGGCGAAGCAATCCTTGTATTCGCGTAATAGGTCAAGAAGGGCTTTCTTTTCTTCCTCCGCCAACTTTGCACTGATGGAAATAAGTAAGGGCTTTTCTGCAGTCCCTACATCAACTTGTAAAGTGGGGTCGCGGACTTGAGGTGGAGTGTCGTCCAAGGCAGCAGGAGCCAACTGAATAACTTCTTCCTTGGTATCGGAATAATCCACCACTTCATCGACATATTCCATAGTCGCGACCTTATCGTAGGCTTCGCGTTCTGCCCAGTACGAAAGGAGTCTTTCGCACAAGGACTCGCCAGCCTCGCGTGCCTCCTCGGAAAGGGCACTATCCATCGAAATGGGGTGTGAGAGTCGCGATGGTGTGAGGACGTTGCAGATCGTCCTTCGCCTGGGTAAGTCCCCATCGCGTTAGATTGGAGGCCGTTACTCCGTATGGGCGGCCCTTGTGATCGACGCCTTGAACATCCAACGGGCCCAAGTCTGTATTATAGTATCGGGCATCGTTGAGGTTGGCGGAAATGGAGAAAGGCCGCGGGTCGGCCTTGATGATGACTGACTCGCGTTTCTCGGTGTCCCAGATCATGAGTTCTTGGTGCATGGAGGAAGGCACGCAAAAACTTCTGTGGATCCAGTCACGGCCGAGGATCATGCTGTAAGAGGAAACGCACTCGGCAACGAAAAAGGTATAAACCCGCGATGCGGGCCCGACCTTGACCCGTAGGAACAGCAAACCTAGGGTTCTGGACACCTGTCCCGTAAAGTTTTTCACCGTTAAGGACGTTGTCTGGATCATTGAGCGCGGGATGTCGAGGAGCCCCATGGTGCGGGTTGTGACGACATTAACTGCGGCACCGGTGTCGATCATGACCTTGTTGATCAGTTTCCCTTGGACCTCTGCTGTGATATACAGTGGTCGCATGTGGGTGGCCATGTCCAGGGTTGGCGTAGAAAAGGTCATGGTTGGCCTTGGTGCGAAGCTACTCGAACTTTCCTCTTGCGGAGTGCCATCGGCTGGGGCCAGGACTGGGCCCATTTCGCTGCTGCATGGCGGGGGTATGCTGTCATCCTCGCTGACGATGGTGATGTCCGCCGCACTGCAGGTTGTGTTTGGTGGAAGGGCGTATCGTTCCGAAATGAAGAACACCATCCCGACCTGAAACGAGAATTGTTCGGAGACTGGGACCAGAGGTGTGTCAATGATCCCATGTTCCCCTTCGAGAACTGCAAAGGCGTCTGCTTCTCGGCTGAACCTTTCCTCAGCTTCCCAACCAGAGATCTCTATCATATTGCAGGTGAATGACTCAGCCTGCTCTTCGTCTTGCTCTTCCTCTAGGTTGAGCCGAGGTTCTGAATGTGCCTCGTCGGCTTCCTCATTCTCGCGGAAACGTTGGGCCATTTGCTCGGCGAGGTTAGGACTGGAGGGTGCCGGTGTCTCTGCTGGTGGCTCTGAAGCCTGAGTTTGCCGCGGACGCCATACTGGCTTGGGTGAAGGCTGAGGATCCCTGGCTGGCTGCCTGTCTGCTGCCGCAGGAGCCTTACCGTTGTCTTCTTTCCCTAACTGCTGCAGGGCAGATACTCGGGGAACCATCCTAGTCTCGGGTTCCGGGGTACGCCGTGGCCGAGGCTGTTGTGGCGATGGTGGCTCCCTTCTGGCGTCAGCCTCTGGATTTTGACGGTCTTGTCGTCGTGAGGGCTGAGGCGGCTCACGTTTAGACTCTGAGTCCGGAGTCATGAACAACTTTCGCCTAGGGCCGGTAGGTGGAGCCTTGCCTTGATCGGGTTCCGGTGACGGCCTACGTCTGGAACTAGCAGGCTGCTGATCCCTCCTCCTGGTAGGTTCCGGTGATGGATTGGGCCTAGCAGGCTGTGGATCCCGTCTCCTGTCAGGTACGGGTGACGGCCTGCGTCTGGGAGGTTGCTGGTCCCTCCTCCTTTCAGGTATTGGGGATGGCCTGCGTCTAGGAGGCTGCGGATCCCTTCTTTGTTCATGTGGCGGTGATTGCCTACGCCTGGGAGGGTGCGAATCCGACTTTGGTGGAACCGTGAGTCGGCAGAAAACATTTGGCTTGGGCGCAGGATCGTCACTGAACTGCTCGCAGATCCTTGGAGGTGCGACTGGCGGCATTTGAAGGACTGCGCGCAGACCTTCTGCTTCCCGCCACATCCGCTCAGGCGTCTGTGCGAGCTGCGAGGGGCGTATAGCGCCCTCGTCGACAGCCCGTAAGGCGCGTAGGATGCTGCCGTACCGCTTCTGGAGCTTGCGCTTCTTGGACTTGCTGATGGTCACCGCTTTGCCCCCTTGCTGCGTGTACCAGACCCCTTCCTTGATCGCTGATTTAGACGTCGGGGGAATGTAAGGGTTGGTTAAGACGCCGTCACGAGGGCTTGGGGCGCCGCTGCTGTGACTTCCACTGCTGGATTCTGACATGTCCATCTCGCTGGCGGCAGGGGATGGAGGTATTGCGGCTGCCCAATGTGCGGCAACGTATGTCTCGAGACGCGCTATCCTTTTCTCCAGCTTTTCGCGAGTCCTGGGGCTCGTAGGCTGGGAGCCTTTGGCGGGAGACGGTCTATCGTCCCTCATGATTGCTTTGCCCTTATCCTTGTAGGAGGGGCGATCTGGTTCGAGTCTGGCGACCAACTGTCGAGCTGGGTCGTTTGTGCTCCTCGTCTGGTTATCCGGGAGCATGTAGTTGTTCGCCGGCCGTTTGCGGTTTCGGCCTGGCGGATCGGATGGTTCTGCATTTGGTGACAGGTCTAGTGTGATCATTCGCTGGCCGACGCGAGGCCAAGCGAAACCAGCAGTTGCGATTGTAAAGCCGCCTTCGTCCTTGAAGCAGATGTATCCAAGGTCAAGCCAGTCTTGGATCTGGTCTCGGAGCTGGTGACATTCGCAGGTCCTGTGCCCCCAACTGTCATGGAAACTGCAATGGACGCGTCCGTCCCTATACTCGCTGTATGGCAAGGAGCGGAGTGTGACGAGTCCAGCCTCTCTGAGATCTTCTAAGACCTCGTGTGCCAGACTTTCATTGTAGGTGTACTGGCGGCGCGGCTGGCGGGTATTATCGTCTCCTTCCTCGCGGCCCCTTTTAGGCGCGCGACGTCGCTCGTCGTCCTGGGCCTGATCAGCCCAGTTGACCTCGACCATGCCCACTACGGGCGGGAAAGGGTCTACATCGACCAAAGAGGCCGTGCTACCCGGTGCCTTCATCCTCAGCTCGCCTGAGTTTAACCAAGTCTGCAGCTGGTCTCGGAGCTTGACACAATCTTTGGTGTCATGATTGTACATGTTGTGGAAGGCACAGTATTTCTTGTCCTTCAGCTCTTCCTTGGGCGGAATTTTGTGGTCCAAGCGCACGTACTTCGCCTCGATTAGGTCATTGAAGACCAAATGGGCGTTCTTGGCGTCGTAAGTGTACGACTCATATTCTGGTTTGGTCCAAGCAAAGGACTGGATGGTGATCGGCTCGCGGGTCATCTTCAGGTTCTTCAGTTTGTGAGCCACTTGCTTGCCGGTCAGCTCTACCGCGCCAATGTCGTCCAAGTCCTAATCTGCATGGGCTGGCTCCGGCCTTTGATAGTAGGGATCGTGAGCAGGGGTTTGCATGCTGAGTGCCCCCACGATCCGGTTCTTCCCTGGCACATAGGTTCCCTTGGAAGCGTTGGCCTTATCGTCCAGCTCGTTCAGGATGAGCTCATAGCTGCCAACCTTGTTGATTAGGTCGCCCATGGAGCTGAAACGCTCTCCATGGTGCTTCAGCCGCTGGCGGTGCTCCAGACCCCGGATAGCCAATTTGATGGCTTCCTGCTCAGGCAGCAGGTAATCGCATTTGGCCTGCTGGATCTTGAAGCGCTGGAGGAAAGACACTCCGGACTCCATGATCTGCTGGCTCATTTGCGTGAGGGAGTCGAGGCCGACTTCGGGCTCAATTGTGCCTTATGTCTCCCGGAAGAGACGTTCCATGGTGGGCCAGTCTGGAATTGACCCCGGCTTCAGTCTGGAATACCAGGTGAAAGCGGCTCCGGACAGAGAAGTCCCGAAGAGCTTGAGCTTCAGCATATCATCATTCCCGTATTGGCCGCATTGGACCTTGAAACGGGCCATGTGAGTTGCTGCGTCTTCCCTTGTCTCCCCAGAAAATGTGGTGAAGACGATGTTCTTGAACCCGTGGGGGAAGGGATACTGTGCCACGCTATCTGGATAGGGGTCACGGTAGTGCAAGCTAGCATCACCCTTTCCGGTGTGCTCCTTGACAATGCTTGAGATGAGTTGGCGCCAGTCGGCCGCCGTTACTGGTGCAGAATCTGCCCCCTGGTCATGGCCATGCCATGCGGAGAAACTAGGGGCCTGTCCGACGTTTTTATGAGTCGAACTGGAATAAGCCATGATCGGGTCGTCTGGTGTCCCCATTCCTTGCGGCGCAAGAGCATCGGTGCCCTTGAGTGTGATCCTAGGGCTGCATGGCGAGGGTAGACGGGGTGGTGTCCTTGATGAGCTGGCCCCCATTGTGAATTGGGGAGCCTTTTGGCCCCCGACCCTCGGATTTGCCCTAGGACGCTCATTTGGCGGGATATACCTCGAGCCCTCCGCTGCGCTTGAACTGGTGGAGTTCAGAGCGTGATTCTTCGGCGCTTGGGCCCGAATCCAGTCTTCCATCTGCAGGACCCTTGTACTCAGGGTATCATGGCGCTCTTTGTAGTCTTCGAGCTTTTCCATGCTGTTTTTGCTCCCGAAGAAGGAAGCGTCCTGCTGTTGCTGCAGCTTGGTGTCATGGTCGTTCAGACGATGGGTTTGGGCTTCTAGGGCCTTTGTATAGGCCACCTTGCTCTGATCCAGCTCAGTCTGGATCCTTTGCAGAGAGCCGGCCATTATGTCCTTGTCCTCCCTGATCGTGCCAACCACATAGTTAAACTCCTCGCTGAGCTTGGCGTGGTTTTCCTGGTTTGCGAGCCAGATCTCCTTGTCCTTAGCGACCTGCGCAGAGAGGTCCTGGACAACTTGCTGAGTTTCTTCAGCCTTTAAGCCGCACTCTCTCCTGAGCGCGCCGATCTCATTCTTGAAATCACTCCTTAGTTCTTCGAACATTCTGCGGACCTCCTCTGTAGACAGAGTAGGTCCCGCTTCTGGGATTGGTTGCGAGTTTGCCATTGTGGACTTAGCGAGGTCGGGGTTGCCGAACCGATTGAGAATCTCTTCTTTAGCGAGAGATCTGCAAGCCGCGCTGTTATGGGGCTTGTATTGTGGAGCCTTATGTTTCAAACAAGAAAGCGAAGGTCTCCGGTATGGGGAGTCGTCGAACTTCCCAATGATTGCTGGAAAAATAAACTCCCTGTCCCACTGGGCGTGCCAATGTTTTGGCCCACGTCCTCAGCGAGGGGTGATGAGGGAACAAATGTAAAAACGGTGTGTGCGGGGCGTGCCACCTCACGGATGAGGAACGAGAACGGTGCGCGTCCTGACTTCTTGACCAGGCGAATGAGGGCTCCGGTGTCACCTGATGAGGAAATATTTCCGAGCTTACTCTTCTGAATCACCTGTCGATCGATACTCACTGTGAGAGCGAGCAGAGCAACAATTGGGAAATCGGAGACGGGTCCTGACGGGCTCCGGGATCTAAAGCGGGATGCGCTTAGAACGTTAGGGTTTCGAGAAGACTCGAAGGTTTCGACTGTGTACGTCTGTTTGAGAGAGATTTGTTGATTGATTGATTGTGTGTCTTCTGTAAGTTGTAAAACTCCTTTATATATTCATCCGTAAGCAACTCGTAGAGACTCACTCACAATCCAATGCGGACTCTGCAATTAGAATCCCACAAGGATACGTTTAAACTCGCCAGTCATACGCTCCATGCAACACGTGTCAAACCTATCTTGCTTAGGTTTCGTTCCCTGCCTCGCTGCATTTCATCTGTCGTGTAGTAAGCGAACTCAAACACTAAGCGACTTTATCCTGAGGGCGTTATTAGTCATTTCCAACCCATCCTCGCAAGAACTATAGAGTCCCTATGCGAACTGGAGATAAGGATCCCGCGTAGACACCGAATCTCGCAAGGTATCAGAATCCTCTGGATAAAAGCCACGTCACGTGCTGCCAAACCCCGCTACCCTTTATGGCCTAAAAAAGGCCACAGGCGTTGGCCCAAATGATATCCAAGTCTTTCTCGAGTCTTGGACCGAAAATGCCCACTGGGCTCAAACACCCTCCATCCCTCCGGCCAGCCAACAACTCCGTCCCTCCGTCGTGGGTTCTGCAACGTACGAAGAAGGGGGACCATCCCTGCGCTTTTACGAGAGAAGACGACTGTCTCCATTTACTGTCTGCATCCAAAGTACAAGACAGACTTCCCTAAATGGAAAGGCGACGTGTAGGCTCGTCGTTAATTTGGTGGAGGAGGAGACTATGGACCATCCCCGATCACTCGCATCAAATTAAAACGACACCCTTTTGGGTCATGAAGCTCATTTTTCTGCCTGTAATTTTGGATGTGATCATAATCTTGGTAGTTCATCGATGCTGTGAGGATTTAGTGGGTCATCAAAGGATTTGGATTTGGATTTGGGATTCAATTTCAATTCTTTAAGATCGAGTCTTGAAAGAGACATCGCATGGATTCTAGATGCATTTGCTAATAGAAACCACTCTATGTGAGGGATGCAATTCAAAGTTTGAAACCAAAACAGTGTGGAATATTGTTATAATTATTCAAGCCATCACACAATATATGATCCAGAAACATCATATTAAACCCTCGATCTGTCTGAGTCACACCTCACCATTTCTTCCCATCGATCAGTCCTAGCTACATAACAAGTATATATTATATATAGACCCAGAAAATTATATCATCTTGGACCAGTCCAGCTCTATAACCAGAGATCAGAGCTAGCTTTGGCTTTGGTGCTACAATTAATGCGCCAAAACTAAGCTTGTTTCGGCACCTTCCCGGGCTCAGAAGACTTCTCTCAATGCCTGCATGTTACTATTCTGTCAATCCCTTCACAACTCGACACGTTTCTCTCTTGTTCCAATGTTGTCGTAAAAGGAAGCCTGGCCTTTGCCTTCACCGTTTTGCCATCTCCAAAATTTTTCTCTCTCAGCGCTTCTTCATATATACTACCTCTTCCTAAATCTCTCTCTCCCTCATACGAAACCCAACGGACCGGAGATGCTAATGGTCTCAGATCACCGGAGCACAACCAAAATCAGTTATAGACGCAAAGGAAGATCAAGGAAGTCAGCTAATCCTAAAAGGCATCTCCCCCAAACCCAACTTGTCCAAAATGTCAATGCTGTTATTCCGGATTATCAACAGCCCCAGTTTCAGTACTTCCAAAACCCTGAAACCAAAATCAGTTATAGACGCAAAGGAAGATCAAGGAAGTCAGCTAAACCTAAAAGGCATCTTCCCCAACCTCAACCCCAAACCCAACTTGTCCAAAATGCCAGTGCTGTTATTCCGGATTATCAACAGCGCCAGTTTCAGTACTTCCAAAACCCTGACTCCCGCCCCGACCCGCTTTTCAGTACTCGGGTACTCTACGGTTGGCCTATCAACCATGGAGCCATGAGTGGTGTGGTCGGCTTTGACACCGTTCATGGGAATGGTGGTAAAGTTGGGTTTGGTTATGGGTACAACGGTGTCGTTGGGGATGGAGGAGCTCAGAATCGTGGGGCTGGTGTGTATCACGAGATCTCGAACGACCGTGGTTTCAGTGGTAGTTTTGTTGGTGAGGTAATTAATTTGTTACATCTTGATTTGTATTGTAAATAAAGTATCTACTTATCTTGTTGTTAACTTGTTATGTTTTGAGGAATTTGAGATGGGATTTGATTGTTGTTTTTGGGGTTTGTAGAGTGTGGAGGTTAGGCCAGTTCCTGATCATAACAACAACAGCAACTCTTCTTCAGTAGTCTCATCAGGAGGTACATTTCCCATGGAGCATGAATTAGTGGCTTTATCGACTAATTCTTCTTCAGTTGGTAGATCATCAGAAGCATCTGATCAACATCTTGGTGCTCCTCCTGCTTGTATTGAGGGGGCTGACATGATGATGATGAGCAGTGGCTATATTAGTCCTGTTGATTTATCACTCAAATTGTCTCGATCTCTATATCTTGAGGCAAAAAAATCTGGTGTCTAATTTTGTTAATGCATATGGAAAAAACCCCAGATGCAATATCAGCTAGATTTTCTTTTTCCTTTGTTTCTTAATTAGAACTAGAATTTATGGCATTGTAGCTATATATGAACTAGCTGTTTGATTGTTGTTGTTGAGTGCTAGACTGCTAGCTATAGTTCTGTGTTTTTGGGATGAAGTAGCCGGAACTAAAGGGTAGCAAGAACCGTGTTTAAAGAAAATGAGATGCGATTTGTTTTTAGAGTTGGTTTGTTTCTTTTTATGCACTGAAACACAAAGAGGCATGCATCTCTATTTTCTGTTTATGTATGGGAGTCAAGCAAAACCCTCTACTAATTTTTGAACAAAGTGATCGATGAGCAATGAACATCAGCTAACAATAATAGTCTTCTTCAGTGCTTCTTTTTTATTCTTTAAAAGCCCAAATAAACTTTTTTCATCAAAGTAGTAGTGGTACTTGTTTGTATAGCTTCCACTTCTGATGAGTACACATACCAGGCACGTATACCAGTACAAGTATGAAGATTACTGAACTACTGATACTGGAATTCAATATATCTATGTATCTCTAATTCTCTATTTAGCTAGCTAGCAATTCATATTATTATGTAGGAAGCAACTGTCTGCAGACAAGTACTCTGTATCCAAAGTAGAGGCTGTAATATAATTACAATGTGGCAGATGATCATGGAAGCTTTTTCTAGCTCTATGTTAATTGGTTGCTCTCCTGCAGAGGCATAATGATCAACATATACTAATACACTCTGGCTACATTCTACATTCATGTATGTCCAGCTTTTCCTTTTTGCTTCCTCATTTCTTGCTTTGGCATTTTGGGTTATTTTTGTTAGTCTATAATGACAACGACCTAACTCAAATTTTATGGTATTGCATTGTAATTTTCATCTATAAACTTTGGTGGTAATGAAATGAACACTTGCATGTCAGTTATATATATCGATGCATATGGATCGATCGGAAAACCAGCAAGGCAGCAAGCTAGGTGTGCTGGGCTTGGTAATAACTATTAAGTATCACAAAACCGATTCGCATGCATGTTTTCTTATCCAGAAGTCCAGAACTAATCTACTTGCATGTATATTGAATCAAATGTTAGACGATTTTGTGTACTATTAATTTTTGAATGCGGGACTTTCGATTATATATGTAGATGTTCAAACCAAAACCACTTCATAACCAACATACAAAGTTCATGGTCGCACACCGAATTAGCATAAACTCTAGATGACGATTGAGTTGATGACATAGAAAGAGAGTCGATCGGGAAACTCTAAGTGGATGGAGTCGAGGCCATGGGAAGTCAAACAGAACACAAAAGGTTGGAAATTTTTTGATGTATTGAACAAACCCCAAGTAGGGTATATATACAAGCACAATTCTAACCCTAGAAGGAAACTAATTACACCGAAAGATTTACATAATCGTAGTTGATTACAGAATATAAATCTTCCCAATATACTAGGATTGGAACTCACGTTAACACTCCTCCTCAAGTTGGCGCATACAAATCTTGCATGTCCAACTTGTCAAGTGAGTCACTGAACGCCCTAGACGACACAACTTTGGTAGGGATGTCAGCTAGCTGCTCCTCCGAACGAACAAATGGGAACGAGATTATGCGAGCATCTAGCTTTTCCTTGATGAAGTGCCTTTCAATCTCTATATGCTTTGTTCGATCATGCTGAACAAGATTATGTGCAATTTCAACCGCAGCAGTATTGTCACAGTGAAGAGGCATTGACCATTCCTGCTTGAAACCCAAACTCTTTAATAAACTTCTCAACCATAACAACTCACAGACTCCTTGAGCCATATCTCTGTACTCAGCTTCTGCACTAGAACGGGTCACCACATTCTGTTTCTTTCTTCTCCAAGTGACTAAGTTTCCATCAACAAACGTAAAATAGCCAGAAGTCTAACGCCTGTCAGTGATGTTCCCTGCCCAGTCTACATCAGTGTAACCACTAGTCCTTAAATGTCCAGGCTTACGAAACACCAGGCCTTTTCCAGGAGAAGACTTTAAGTATCTCAAGATTCTCATCACAGCATTCATGTGATCTTCACTAGGATTATGCATATACTGACTCACCACACTAATCGCATAAACAAGATCAGGTCTAGTATGCGACAAGTAAATTAATCTTCCAACTAACCTTTGATATCGAGATTTGTCAGTCGGAACTTGATCAGGATACTCTGCAATCTGATTGTTTTGTTCTATCGGTGTATCAACTGATGTACAATCAAGCATACCAGTCTCTACTAGCAAATCCATAAAATATTTTCTTTGACTCAGCATGATACAGTCTTTGTTCCTGGCACCTCAATTCCTAAGAAATACTTTAAATTCCCAAGGTCCTTCATCTCGAATTCAGAAGACAACTGATTTCTAATTTCACCAATGTCATCACATGTCACTACCATGTCATCTACATAAATGATCAAGGCAATAAGCTTACCCAATCTTCTTCATGAAAGACGTGAACCTTCCAAACCAAGCTCTTGGAGATTACTTCAATCCGTACAGAGACTTTTTCAATCTGCACACCACCTTCTCGCCCGTAGAAGTATTATATCATGGAGGAAGATCCATGTAAATTTCTTCATTCAAATCTCCGTGAAGAAATGCATTCTTCACATCAAGCTGTTGTAGGGGCCAATCCAGAATAGCTGCCAAAGACATGAGGACTCGAATGGTATTAATCTTTGCCACAGGTGTAAACGTCTTATCATAATCCACCCTATATTTTTGAGTGTATCCTTTTGCAACCAACGTTGCCTTATATCTGTCAACTAAGTCATCTACATTATGCTTCACAGTATAAACTCATCTACAACCAACGGTCTTTTTTCCAAGTAGTAATGACACCAAATCCCAAATACCATTCTTCTTAAGAGCATCAATCTCAACCTCCATTGCTTTGGCCCACTTCTCCTCCTTGATTGCATCATGCACTTTACTAGGAAGAGACACAACAGATAATTAATTCACAAAGGCTACATAAAATTTAGACAATCTATGAGTTGACACGTAATTGACTATAAGATACTACTTGGCTTTAGCTGACAAGAGAGGCTCATATTTTTTAGGAGGTTGACCACGGGTTGACCTAGCAGGCAAGACTCTACTAGATTCAGGGACATTGGAGGATGACAAAGGAATAAAACTACATACCTCAGGTGTCAACAACTGGCGGCTAATTACTATTCAATTCTCCTCCTTTCGACGTGTCAGACAGTTGTTTGTCATGTCAAACACTTTCAGAACAGGAAACAGACGCCTCAACTTGGGCAGGTTCAACAGATTAAACCACTTTTTGAGGTTCTAGAGTATTATCTCTCAGATTCTGGATCTGGTCGGTGACATGCCGAAGATCCTTTTCAGTGGGGTTACTATCAACAATTACACAATCTTCTAGTTCTTCAAATTGATCTTCATAAAAAACATGCTTCTCCTCCTCACTCAGTATCACATAGGAGAAAAATAGCACAGGTCTTCACTAAATGTGACATCTATGGTGACATAGAATCGTTGAGACGGAGGATGGTAGCACTTATATCCTTTCTGATGGGATCCGTATCCAACAAACACACACTTAAGGAAACGAGCCTCCAACTTAGATCTCTGATTTTTGTAAAGATGAACATAGACCACACAACCAAAGACACGAGCAGGAAGTTTGTTGAGAGATAAAATAGTAACATGTTCAGACAATATGCCAAGACCCATCCCGAATTTCACCCTGAAACCCGATGTAAGTCCTGCGGGGACCACCTCCAAAGAAAACTTACCGAAGGACTCGGCAAACCTCCCTTGAAAATGGACAACCCTAACCCGGAAAAATTAAAGAACACTCTCTTAACCAAAATATAAATCTTCAACGTAATCCAAATAACCGAATAAAATAATACACAGTTATTTTTCTGAAAGTGTTCAGAGCTACTACAGGAAAAACAACGGAAGCGGCTAAAAATCTTAGTGGGTTAAACAGACAACCTACTGGCGAACAGTAGTGGAAAGATGAGTGACTATGCCTCGTCGCCTCCTTCTAGACCCCACTCGAACTCTGCAGACTGGACAATTAAAAACGAAGGAAAAGCCTAGGGGAAAATATTTAATTACGTCAGGGTGAGTGGATAAAATAATCTCGACAAGCAATAAATATTTCCCCAAGAAAATTATCAAGGAAAATGACTAGTTCCGGCTAGTCTCCAAATCTTAAACAAATACGGTCTCTCAGGCTCAAATTATATATATATATATATATATATATATATATATATATATATATATATCAGTATGTATTAACACTCGTCTACTCCATGTATGCTATCTATGAATAAGCTTTAAAGTAGATAGTCATACCAGGCTACTACGCTCGCGTCTAACGCGCACGTCACCTCATAATGACATTTTTCCTCAGCATGGGGCAAAAGACCGAGTGGGTATATATATACGTGCTTACTCCTTGTACGAATTCTATGAATGAATGTAAAAACATAGAATAAACTTAAAAAGTAGAAAGTCGTACAGGGCTACGACGCTTGCGTCTAACGCTCACGTCACCCCATAATGACATTTTACCTCATTATGGGGAAAAATCACGTATAGCTAGCTAGCGTTCACTCATATACATATTATTCTCAAAAACGTCGATAAATGAGTATAAACACCGAAATTCTCAATTCCGGTTAAAATTCCAACACCGAAATTCTCAATTCCGGTTAAAATTCCAACAAAGGAAATTATTCAACAATAAAGCAAGTCAAGCACATTATTTAAAATAAAGGTTCACTCACAACTTAGGCCTAAGTCTGATGTCGGTCGGAGGTCTCCTCTGCTCGAGCCTCCTCGCGTCCTGTTCCAAGACAAAAATAATTCCTTAAATGAAATACCAACGTTTAAAGAAAATAGACATAATTAACTATGAGCTTCTAGCGCTCAACCATGCCTATCGTCCTAAATCTTAACTTCACTGTCAACCACAATTCTCCATAAATACCGACATCCTCAAAAATCACCTTTGACCGTCCTAATCATAAAATAATCCAATGACCGGATTTTAACTTGTTAATCCGCCAAAAATACCAAACTTAACAAATTCCAAAACCTAACCAAAACTCCTCCAAAAATTCTAAAACTCATTCCAAAATTCAACACCCCAAAATAATACCCCAATAAAAAATTAATTTTTACTAGCTAAAATTTATCATTTTTACCGTCGTCAAATCTTTCTCCTACGAATAATTCTTTCGAAAATATTAGTCCCTCAACACACCTCTAGGGACCTTAGAACTAAAACTCAACGACGAGGACGGTAAAATTCTTATTAACTCCATGCTAGTAAACAAGGTAAAAATTTAAGATTCGGAGCGTGACACAATACCTCAAAGGGAACCCGATTCTGAAGAGCTGCAGATGGTAGATGGTTGATAAGGTGAGAGGCATACAACACAACTTCACCCCATAGATATTTGGGTAGATTGACACTGAGTAAGAGAACTCTTCCAATATCCAAGAGGTGTCGATTTTTCCTCTCAGATACCCCATTTTGTTCTGGTGTATGAGGATAAGTAGTCTGATGAACAATTTCATGTTGCTGAAAATAGTCTCGGAAAGAGTGGTTAACAAACTCTCCTCCATTGTCAAATCAAAATATTTTCACATAAGCATCATACTGAGTTCGGATAAGACTATGAAAAGCAGTGAAAGTCGAAAACACAACATCCCTCTTTTTCAATAACACAACCTAAGTTAATATTGTAAAGTCATCAATAAACAAAACAAATTACTTTATTCCTGTCAATGTCAAATTCTTTGAAGGCCTCCATACATCAGAATGAATCAACTCGAATGGTGCAGAACTAGAAGAAAAACTAGGAGAATAATTGGACTGATGACTCTTAACAAAAACACAAGTTTCACAATGGAGACTTGACTCTTTTATTCCAAAAAACAAAGATGACATCGACTTCTTCATGATTCCAAAAGATGGATGACCCATTCGGCGATGGGATGTCCTTCACTTGCTCTATCAAATTTCTTTTACTCGATCAGAACTCAATGCTAGGGCAACGATTGGTGACGGTGCTCTTGCTTCCCCGTTGTACATGCAATCCAAGTGAAACAGTCTCCCTCGTAGATCCCCCTTGCCTATTATCACCTGAGATGACAGGTCTCGGAAGATAACATACATAGGAAAAAGATTACAGAACATTTGTTTTGTGAAATCAATTCAGAAACAGACAATAAATGATGTGATAGAGCAATGACATAAAGGACTTTGTTTAACACAATTGTTGGAGTAACTTGAATTGACCATATACCTAGGACCGGGAAGGACACCTCATTTGCAGTAGACACTTCAAGTATGGGAGATGGGGACAGACTCGAAAAAAAGGACTTATTAATATGTCATATGATCAGATGCACCAGAATCAATTATCTATATATCACTACCAGTAAAGTCAAAAATTTTGAATGCAATACCAATTTTACCTCTTTTCTCCTAAGAACACATACTTGTGGTGAGGTTTTGTCCTCTTACTCCATAGAAATCAGGTTCACGAGAAACTTCAGGTTGATCACCAAAGATTGCAAGATCCATTGCAAAGAGGATTTGATGACAGATGAACTTAACAAGTATGACAGAATTCAACGTAATCGAAAGTTTCATTCGACACGTCGAACAAATCAATTTGGGACAAGTTTAGAACAAATTTGCAACGGAAAACAACAGGGTCAAATTACCAAGATTGCCAGGATCGACTTAGGCTAATTGCCAAGTCAAACAGAATACAAAATGTTGAGAATTTTCTGATGTATTGAACAAACCCTGAGTTGGGTATATATACAAGCACAGTTCTAACCTTAAAAGGAAACTAATTACACCAAAAGATTTACATAATCCTAGTTGATTACAGAATATACATATTTCTAATATACTAAGATTGAGACTCACGTTAACATGAGAAAGAAATCAAACTCTAAGTGGACGGAGGATGGAGTTATCACTTACAATCGGTACAAATAGTGGATGAGATTCCAACTAAGCTAGAGATTAGTCAAAAACAAATCGTGCGTGCCCTAGGAAATTAAACAAGGTGCGCTAGCGATCGAGCATCATATATATATATATATATATATATGTGAATGCATGCATATTCGATCCTCTTGTCCATGCATGATTTGCCGAGTCTTGCTATATTCTAAAGTAGAATATGATACATCCTAGACCATTATATTGTACTACGTTTAACTGACTCAGCCTAGCTATCCTCTTCGATTTCTTCTGGCCTGTCTTAATCTTAGTCTCCTCCTCCCACAAACTACAAAGTAACGCAGCTATATACGTCCTAGTTGAAACAAGCCCATTATGCCTTTTTGATTATAACAATCGTGTATGTTTGATGGATTGGGAAACCACCTAGGCAAAAACTAGCAGAACAAAACGATATGGACAACACCAAGAGAAGTTCCACGAGTGCATCGAAAGTCAATTACGAAATGACAGAGTTAGAACAATGTCTGCTCTTAGTATGTGTTTCTGCATGTCTGAAAATAACTATCATGCATGATGCATGTAAGCTAGAGCCACTGGCGGATAAAAAACTTACTTCATATCTGAAAAAAAATATATATATATATATATATATATATATATATACACACACCTTTATCTAGTACATCTAATATAAATTGAATCTGATGTTGAATGATAGAACTTAATTGTTATATTCATCTCTAATCAGTGATATAAATGACATGCAAGCTTTAGTAGTTTGGGTTTTAGTTGTGTTTCTATATCTACGGTTTATCAGAGGTTAAAATTTGATATGGGGATATGAAAGTTCAATAAGGTTAAAGAATATTTGGATCTTTGTGAACTACGACATCTTAGGCATGTTACTATTAATCAAGTTAATGTCTTTTTGGCTAGACATTAACGACTCTTGAATCTCAATTCTCAAATTCACAAACATCGTCTACATGCACGTTTCCCCACCTCTCCAGCCTTGATTGTTAATTCGCTACTCTCAAATTCTCATCACTGCACAATTTTAGTCGTTTTAGCAGGCTACTCGACCGTCTCAATCGGCGACTTACTTGACCTCGATTGTCTCGTTTGCAACCCTCAAATTAACAAACATTTCTCTCATTGTCGAGATGAGTTGAATATATATATTTTTTGTTACAATTAGCTCAGATAACAATTTCATATTCGTTTAATTCATTCAATTCTTGCCACGTACATGTGCCAAAATTCCGATTCTTTCACATGATGCTAAACAAATGATTAATACTTTTTCCCGAAATAATTTTGATTCCGTTATATGTGTAATAAATTCAAACCCTCCGTAATCATTCCATTCGATCCCAAGTAAGCATAAAAAACAGAATTTTGAATACACATAAAACAAACTTTAACATGACAATTTATTCATCTTATATCATAAGTGGATTATCCAAAGCTCGTTGGTACAATGGTCCAAATATACGTATATGAGAGAAGGTACATGTGGCTGTCCGTCAGTGTTCAATTATCACTAGAAATGTCAAAAGAGCGGCCTGGCTTTTGATCCTAGGAAAGGAACAACAAGGAAAACAAACAACATATTTTCAAAAAAAAAAAAAAAAAAGGAAAACAAACAACATTGTTAGATGTGGCCGAGACTATTCTGCTTTAGTATAATGGTCAAATTAAACTACAGTATTAGACACATAAATATCCCAATCGAGATCATGCTCGTGTCACTACTTCATTGTCCTTAGCTCGTTACATTAGTCTCTCTTGCATGCATACTGCTCCAGACGAGCATTCTAATTAGTATGAGATTAGTCTCATCGAAAAAAATTAGTATCAGATTAGTCAGGTAATTTGTTTTATTTTCTTTCGCAAAACACGTGGTGTATCTAACCAATTACAATAATATGGTACTGTTAATTATATATTACCCGGCTAATTAATCCTTCCCCACGGCGCAGCCATAGCCGGACTACTTGATTTAATTAACGAAACCATGATTAAAATTTGTATTAACAAAGCGATTCCCATCCTATAGTTTAGGTTAGTTTACTTATTTTGAGCTTCGGACTTTAATTTTACTAGCTATTGTAATCAATCATTTTGCATATAATATTGTAGGAGCTCTTATATGTGCTCAACACGCAGCACCATCATTTTCATACGAAAGTTTACTTTAGGGTTTTAATTTTTGCAATGAATTATTATTTACGTCTATAATCTTGCAGCTAGGAGCTCGTCTATGTGCTCAACTTTCTGCGTCTCCATTTTTATACGATAAATTTTTTTTTTAGACGGGTAATAAGAGTAACTTATTTTTCTTTTATGAATGAGTAATAAGAATGACTTGTTGGTGCAATATTTTTTGTAAAAACGAAAAAAAAAGAAAAGAAAATGGCAATCAAGTTTTACCCACCTAACTTAGTACCAAAACAAGTTAAGTTAGTAAATGCGCAAACATTACATGAATTAATGTCTTATCTTTGGATCCATTGAAGTGCAAACGCGGAAAGAAAAGTAGGCGTTACGTGATTGCATGCTTCATTTTTTTTCCACCACTTCTCCCACTCGCACAACTACACGACCTCCCCAACTCGCTCCCTCTGCCCTTAACGGTCCACCCCAAGTCCAACCACCACCCCCAATTTACCAAAACACTCCTCACCCATGCGGAGTTTGGAGGAATTTTCGTTTTATTTTTCACGACAACTATAAGGTGTGTCGAGCATTGTTGTCTAACATTGTAAATGTTAGTTATCTTATCGTATTTTTAAGGTAATTCTTTTATTCTCTAAAGAGAGAAAAAAAAAAATTTCAGACATGACATCATTCTAGCTTGAAGTAGCACCGATAGTCAGCATGTTCAACTAGCTTTTATGGTACTAATCCAGAAGTCATTCCCATTCTCCTCTAAATGTTTGTTTACTAGCACTATGGAAGAATCAATCTTGTGCGAGTCCCACGATAAAATCTGGAATTATTCCTCCATTTTCATTCCTTAAAAAGGAGTTGATATTGATTCTTATTCATGGGTGAATCAAATTTTTTTCAAAAACTAACCTCGTAATTTTGTGAAAACTCTAAACTACCAAATACAAAACTCTATGACATTTCTACATACAAGAAGGGTTTTTTGTAATCAACTTCATTTATATTATGATACCTTATTTCTCATTTCTCAAACAAGTAAACATGTAATGAAAATGACACTCCTTATTTATCTGATTCCTTCTCTCCCTCATTCCATATCTCCCCGATTCCTTCCCAATCTCATTCAAGTTTAGTAAACGCCTCCTTATAGGTTCGTGCGTGTGTGAAATTGCTAGTTTAATTTTGTTACGATATCCTAAAGGACATCATTCTAAACAGTAAATGTGTAACTAACTCGCTAATATAACCGCTGCTGAATTTAAATAAAAAAAAAGATACCACAAAGGCACAAAGGAAGGACAACGACATCAGATATTGGAAAAATAGAAGAAAAAACGACGACGAATTTCTCTCTCTATTTCTATCACTCAAACTAACAAAAAGAATGAAGAAATGCGCTTCTCTCTCTAAAACCTCTCATCGCTCTCTTTTTCTCGCTCTATATGATTACGTACAGATCAGGCTTCGATTCCTACACAGAGCTCCAGCTTCAGCTTCTCTCTCTCAGAAGCTCAATTTCTAGGGTTCGAGCAAAGCGAGGCTCGCACTTCGATGTCGTCGTCGGCTGCGTCTTCTTCTTCTTCCTCCAAGTGCTGCTACAATTCCGAGTGCGGCGAATTGAAGCCGGAGCACCCGAAGGAGGCCTGGCGCTTCCGCACCGGTGACTGCGCCGAGCTCTGCGACCGATGCGCGTAAGCCTAAAACAGTGTTCTTTCTTTGATGTTTCCGTTTTTGCTCTTTTGCTTTCGAAAATGGTTCAGTGACGTCGTTTTGGTTTGCTTCGATTGTGCGGCGTCGTTTTGACTGTGTTAGGGTTTTAGGGAGAGAGAATTTGCTAAATTTGGCGCACTTGTTCCGAGAGTTTTTATTTTTTTGGTGGGTAGTTTGGGGGAATTGGTTTGTTCGTTGTGTTCTTCGTTTGAATTAGGCGCTGGAATTTTATTTGGCTCAAGTTTTTGTTTAGTGTGTGGTTTAAGAAACTGCTAAACTTAGTTTAGGGAGCTCCGTTTAACTGGCCTCATAAGTAATTTCATTTTCGAAAACACTTTCGACTAAGTTCTTTTGCTGATATAGAATTTTGTTTTGGAAAACACTTGCCAATGAATTGCAAATATAACAGAAATTCAGAGTTTGCAATTTCTTTTATTATTAATCTATTTTGAATCGGTGTGCAAATAGGCCTACTTATTTTGTTTAAATTAATCAAAGACAGAATTAAAATCACAATTAGACAGGTCCTTGTAAGAGCTAAGTTCCCAACATGTATTGTTAATATATTATGTCCCTTGGTCCCGCCTAATATGATAATTTATTTATGTTCATGTATTGGAAATATGTCTTTGCATGGTGGTGTATGCACATATGTGATACATATATAAGGAAGGTTTGGAGTTTTTGATTTTTTGTTAAAGCGATTTTCCTTCGTTTTTAGTCAGATGGAAGTGGATAATTTGAATATGTATTCATGATTTCTGTACTGTGGTAGCCATTTTGTTGAAGAAATTCCCTCTGCCTATACTATAAAACTAATGACACTGATATATTTTGTTTTCCTTTGTGATTCAACTATTCAAGTGTCATTTACGAAGAAGGAAAATTCTGTGAGACTTTCCATGTGAAAGCTTCTGGGTGGAGGTGTTGTGAGTCGTGTGGAAAGGTGAGGGCCATTCTTTTATGAATAATGTGGTACTAAAATGATCGACTCTGTAGATTTTACTTTGAATGTTGTTTTGATTAGTCTTACTTTGCAGCGCGTTCATTGTGGATGTATCGTTTCAGCTCAAGCCTTTACCTTGTTGGATCCTGGAGGAATTGAGTGTGTAACATGTGCAAGGAAACATATTTTTCTGGTATGAATGTTTGAAAAAAGTTTTCTTGTATGAATGTTTACCATCATTCTCTTCAATTGTCAATGTATGAATATACATACAATTTCTCTTTTGTTACTTCAGACATCGAATCCAGCATGGGCACCAACTTTGTTATTTCATTCACCGTTTCCTGAAAGACCGAAGGACATGTCTGGAAAAAATTGGACTCAGTTGGCTGGATCTGGTCCTGTACCATGGAGGCAGGCACCTAGTTTATTCAATACTTCAATTTCTTCACCTGATTTGCATACGAGGGTGCCATATGGTATTGACGGTTCAATGGGAATCAATAAACTCAATGCCGGTGAAAGAATTTCAGTCCATCCCTTGGAAAAGAAGAAAGCTGAGGACTTTTCTGAAAGGCTAATGAAAGTGAATCTTGCAATTGGCACACCAGTTACTTTTGAAAATGGAAATTCAGGTAGTGCTTCCGTTACGTTATCTTCCATAGTCTGAAAATACAGACATGTTTACTTGGGATGTTTATTTCTTCTTTGAGCTATGGTTTGATGGCTGATTGTTGTGAATATTTATGTTGTAGGAAATAAGCACATGGAGCAAAGTAGGTCATGTTTAAATGTATCTCAACAGCCTATCTCTTTGAAGGAGGAACAATCTACCCCACAGTTTGTCCTGTCTGTCCCTTATGTATCAGCAAGTGATACGAATGGTCAAAAAAATGGTCAAGTGGTGGTTACAGGAACCAATTTGCAGCCTGCCCTTCCTATGGCAAATCAATTTCATGGTATTCGTGGTGCTTTATACAATGGAGTTGAATTGTCTGGTGATACTCAGATCCACTATGCAAAGTCTGGTCTAGATGCGCGAGGAAGACTTTCCCGGTACTGGCCTAGGTTTACTGATAAAGAGCTACAGCAAATTTCTGGAGAGTATCCTTTGATTCGTTATCTTGTTTCTTGTTTCTTTATTTTTCTTTTCTTTTCTATGTACATATACTGTGTTGTATATGCTTTACCAATTATAGCTGTTGTGATGTATGTAGTATAAATTATGATTTTGTATATCCTTGACCATTTTAAGTTCAAATTCTGTCATTACT
The DNA here is from genome assembly GCA_034370585.1 of Fragaria x ananassa. NCBI lineage: Eukaryota > Viridiplantae > Streptophyta > Magnoliopsida > Rosales > Rosaceae > Fragaria > Fragaria x ananassa. The sequence continues at coordinate 1,861,930 of CP139766.1, forward strand.
CCACTATTTGAGAAAATGTTGAGTGCAAGTGATGCTGGGAAGATTGGACGTCTGGTATTGCCGAAAAAGTGTGCAGAGGTGGGTCCTTAATCTCTTGGATATGGCATTTACTTTCAGATGATAGTAGAAAGATTTGCATGAGATATTAAGTATCAGACATTTTAATTTGGTGGAAAAGATATAACTTTCTATGATTCTTTATATCAAAGATATTAATTTTCTGCCGCTATGAGACAGGCCTACTTCCCACCGATTTCTCACCCTGAAGGGTTACCACTTACAGTCCACGATTCACTAGGCAAGGGATGGGTATTTCAGTTTCGCTTCTGGCCCAACAATAATAGCAGAATGTATGTTTTGGAGGGGGTTACTCCTTGCATGCAATCCATGCAATTGCAAGCAGGCGACATAGGTAATGGTTTGATATCACTGAAGAAGTTTTATTCGAGTGTATTGTGTATTTGCTTAAGGAGTTCTAATCCAGGACTCTGCCAGCACTTGGTGAAAGAGTCCTAGTTGACTTGGTTGTGTGTCTTTCATTTTATGGATTTTCTCGCACTGCATTATTTGGCTCAATATGATTGATCTCTTGGTAGTGTATTGCCTGGAACCTGTTGTGAATGTCGTGTGTATACACACTACTTGTTGTCCTGTTAATTTACCATAACTCATCTAATTAGTTACTTTGTTCCTTCACTTTGATACTGAATAATTAATCTGTTTCGACAGTGACATTCAGTCGATTAGAGCCCGGAGGGAAATTGGTTATGGGGTGCAGAAAGGCTCTAACTGCCCCATCTGATCAGGTTTGGCCTAGAACATCATCCTGATCCTTGTGACTGTTTTTATGTTTTGAAATAGATGGGTTTTCTTTATTTATTTTTTATGTTTTTAAATAGATGGTTTAAGTGGCATGTTTCTTGGATATTTTTGGCCGAACATCAGATAAACATTATTCATGCTCTTTAATTGAGTTGGATGATTTCGGTAATCCCATATATATCTTGGACTCTGCAATTGGAGTTATTAGTAATCTTTTGTTGCATGTGTTTTGTAAATTTATGTAGATATATTGTTTTTTTTTCCCTACTGCTTATACTGTCTTTGATTTTACATTGTGTTTGCACTTGACAGGAAAATGATACAAACAAGATGGGGAATGGAGCTTCTGCCAATGCAGATGTTGGTATAACAGATACCAAACCTGGTGAAGTTTTTTCAAATGTATGTTGTATTATAAAAGATTCAGACGTCGTATTAAAAACAGTTAAGAATCACTTAGCTTTTCATCAATGAACCAGGCTGAATTGGCAGTTCGTAGTACAGTTGCCAAAGGTGATAAGTCAGGTTACGTATCAAAAGATGTAGTGGGAGCTAAATCTCTGACCTCTCGGACAAGGAAAAACAGCATCTTGAGTTCTAAGAGTAAGCGCCTGAGAATTGAAAAGGAAGACCTGATAGAGCTGAAGATAACATGGGAAGAAGCTCAAGGACTGCTTCGCCCTCCTCCTAAACATGTTCCTACTGTTGTCGTGATTGAAGGTTTTGAGTTTGAGGAATATGAGGTACATATGAAAGTATTACTCCTGTTTTTTCTTGAAGGATTACATTGCCATGTGTTGTTCATAGTATTTCTCACTCAAATTTTCTTGTTACCCTGGCAAGAAAGACATACATTGTTATTGCTGTATTCCATTTCTGTAATTTTGTTTCTTCTTTCCTCTTTATTACGATATATCGATATAGATGATGTCGGATGAGGATTACCAAAACTTAGGTATACTACTTTAATCTGACTTCCAAAACTTAAAAAAAAGAAAGAAAAAAAATACTAATGAATCATGGCGAGCTTCTTTTACTAATTGAATACCCAAGTTGATTGTGACAATAATTTATGATAAAAGCGTCTTCATGATTTTCTTCTCTCTCTCTCTCTCTCTCTCTGATCTGGATGCAATAATCAATTTCTTGGTTTGGGTCTTTACTAAACAATTTCAATTTGTAAAATTCTCATCAGTTTTTACCTGAACAATTCTCGTCACTAAAGGAACGACACAGTGGGGGTTTATCTCACCCATGGTTTAACTGTTTCAAACCTCAAAACCCATTTCACACACCCTTCAATAAGAGATGGAAATCCTTCTTTGCTTTTAGTGATTTTAAACATCATGATGTTCTATTTAGGATCAGTAGGACTCCTATTGTTTGTATTCTGACATTGTGAGTTCATCTTACAGGATGGTCCAATTCTTGGGAAGCCGAAACTTTTCACTATGGGAAGTAAAGGGTGAGTCACTGCCCACCAATATCCGTCCTAGAGCTCCACATTAGTTTTCTTTGGTATTTATGAATGCTTTACTTTAATGTGTATTCGTCACAAAATTTGTTCATATCCCTGTGGACTTAATTGATGATGTTGTGGGGAAGATACGTTGTTCGTATAGTGGTGCCTAAATGCTGCTGCTAGGTGAAATACTTTAATTATTGACATTCTTCTCTGAATATTTTAAAGAACTAATAAGCAGTAATAGTTGTAAGCTTGTAGCTCTATATTTTATATTTCTTTGTCTTGCATTTTCTGTTCTAGGTAAGCAAAATCCATTATTTTCCTTTTTGTTTGTCTTCTTTTTATAATATACCAAGGGAAAACAGTTAAACATAGTTGATTTGTTGATGTTCCCTCCTTCCCTGAACTTCTAGTCTCCACATAGGCATGATGGAGTTAAACTGAAATATGCTTTGCTTTTCCATTTGTCAGTATTAGCTTTTCTGTCTCCTTATATGCTAGCGATTTCTAAGACTTCGTTTCTTTTGCACCAGTGAGAAGATTCAATGGGCACAATGTGAAGTCTGTTGCAAGTGGCGCAAATTGCCTGTTAATGCTCTTCTTCCCTCAAAGTGGACTTGCTCGGATAATTCATGGGACCCTGATAGGTAAGACAGCCTAAGGCTTTTGAGTTCTCATGGATACTGATGCCTGAACCTAATCTCCCCACAATTTACTCTAGGAAAAGACTCAAAAGGAGTTAATTTGGTTGTTAACTTTTAGGTCCAGCATCTGGGTGTTATTAATGTGTTGCAAAATGGTATCAGGTCATTGTGTTCAGCAGCTCAAGAGTTGACAATAGAAGAGCTTGAAGATCTGCTTCCCCGTAACACAGGTTTGAATTGATTGAAACAATTATTCTAATTAAACTCACCTTTTATCAGAGAATCAGATATCATAATTCTGTCATCTTCTCTTCTGTCTGGCTGACTATATATTGTGCATTTTTGTTCTTTTTTTTTTTTTCCTTTTCTTGCAAGTTACGAACTTTTCATTAAAGGTGATAGTTGTGTATCATTTCAATTGATCAAATTTATAATTATTATTTTTTCATTAAACAGTTGCTCCTAAGAACGTGAAGGCTGCTAAACATGACCCAGATAGCATCGAAGCTTTGGAGGGGCTTGATACACTTGCAGACCTTGCTATCTTAGGGGAGGGTGAGTCACTCCCATCATCAGCTCAGGCCACAACAAAGCATCCCCGACATAGGCCCGGATGCTCATGCATTGTCTGCATCCAGCCCCCCAGTGGGAAGGGTCCTAAACATAAGCAAACATGCATCTGCAATGTGTGCTCAACAGTAAAGCGCCGCTTCCGCACGCTAATGATGCGGCGTGAGAAAAATAAGTCGGAGAAAGAAGCAGAAACCACACGAAAAAAGCAGCAGCAACAGCAATTTCAAGACGATGACACCCTCTTAAGTGGTAACACAGGAAGTAGCAGTCCGAACAACCGAGTGGAGGTCCTCAACCTTTCTGATGATGACTTCAACAGGACGAAATCTCCAACTCCTCCTTATAAAGGCCAAATTGACCTGAATATCCAGCCAGAGCGGGAGGAAGATCTATCACCTGGCTCAGATTCTGGTGGTATGATAAAGTTGCTCCAAGATGCGACAGAGAGGTATCTCAGGCAGCAGAGGCAGAGTTTATCAATCTCTGTTGGCGGTGAAAGATCATTGGGCAACAAGTCACAGCTAGCTGGAATTGAAGCAGGGGGAGAACCAGTCGGCAACATTGCAATTCTTGGGAATAACAATCATGATGGTGGCAATGATCATCCTGCAACTTTATCCATCAAAGCATCAGCATCCATGACAGCGATGTGATAATATCGATGGAGTCCATTGTGTAATGATACGTCGATAATCAATTGTTTGTTGGTTTTGAACCGGTTATAGTTTCTTTTGTACATTCATCAACGACACGGTGTCTCAGGTTGTACATAAAGAAGAGAAGTAGGAAGAGGGCAACTAGTCTGAGAGACTATAGCTGGGGATATGTTGTTATATAAGCGGAAATATATAGGGAAATGATGACTGCAAATGATTTGGGTGGAGGTTGAAGCAGTGTAGTTTCTTTTCTGGACGCTCACCCTACTGTCTAGTACGGTGGCACTGAGGATGCAACTTGTATCAATTGCATTCACCCATTGTGTATTTTACATTTTTGGCATGCAGGAATTTGGCAATTATCGATTAATTGATCATTATATTGTTCATTTCATTCTTTCTGTGTTGACATCTTAGAAATGACAAATCCGGGCCATCTCTCTAACTCTTAACAATTGTCTCCATGTCTCCAACCAATTAATGAAGGCCCAAAGCTTCAAAGTATTGCAAGTAGAGTATATTTTTACAGCTTTTCATTTCTATCTTACTGATTATTATTCTGCACATCAACCAAGGATGAAATTTTGAAAGTTCTACATGTTCTTTTAGAATCCTCCAATACCTTAATGAAATCATCCAAACTTGTTGCAAATTTTATTACAGAATGTGTACGGTGAACTACAACAAAAAAACATCAAATTTCTAGCAACCGAAAGTCTTTAAATTAGTATATCACACAGACATAGAAATGAGTTTGGTATGAAACTATAGTCACGGACGTACAATGAGAAGGAATTGAACATGGTTCGCTTGGATATCATAACTCGTTAATGCAAGTTAATTATATTTAGGCGAGAATAGTCAGCAAGAAATGAACCCAAAAAAAACAAAAAATCTTCACCAGCAACTATGGTTAGGCTCTGCGATTGGGAGGAGAGAAATGTACGACCAAGTCAACCAAGCTATCTTGAAGAAAATAGAAAACACCATGACACTTGTGAACCCCTCACAAATTTCACACCAATCTTTAGACGGCCTAGCTTGTAGGTTAATTTGGCTGGCTCTGATATCAAATTAATCCAAAGCCTCAAAAAAGAGAGCGACTGCTCACCAAAAATAAGGAAACTTCGCTTTGCGTCCATTTTGTTGGTGTCAGTTTCTGCTTTTGTGCTCCTTTGTGCTTCCTCCTCATTCATGCAGAGCAGCAGCAGAGGAGGAATATGCAGAAACCCCAATCCCATTTCATCACCTTCGACAGTACTACTACGTAAACACATATTCTATTTGATTGGCTTGTGCATTACATGATCTCAATCTTCTTTGTACAGCACTGAGTTTCCATTTCACGTAGATATATAAACGACCAGATCAAGGATCATATATAAAATCCAGTCAAGATGAACGACTTGTTTTCGAGCTCGTTCAAGAAGTACACCGACCTGAAACAGCAGGCCTACATGGACGACATGGAGTCCGGGAAGGAGAATATTAATCTTGACAAGTTTTTCCAAGACGTAGAGAATGTCAAGGATGATATGAAACAGGTGGAGAAGCTCTACAAGCAGCTGCAGGATGCCAATGAAGAGTGCAAGATTGTCCACAATGCCAAAACCATGAAGGAGCTCCGGACCAGAATGGACTTGGATGTTGAGCAAGTCCTCAAGAAGGTCAAGATCATTAAGGGGAAGCTGGAAGGTCTGGAACGCTCGAATGCAGCTCATCGAAACAACCCTGGTTGTGGACCTGGTTCTTCAGCTGATCGAACGAGGACCTCAGTTGTTAGTGGCTTGGGGAAGAAGCTTAAGGACATGATGGATGACTTTTCAGGGTTGAGAGGAAGAATGACAGCTGAGTATAAGGAGACTGTGGAGCGTAGGTACTTCACTATAACAGGGGAGAAAGCAAGCGAAGAGACTATTGAGAATTTGATATCAAGTGGAGAAAGTGAGAATTTCATGCAGAAGGCTATTCAGGAACAGGGGAGAGGTCAGATTATGGATACAATTTCCGAAATTCAAGAAAGACATGATGCTGTGAAGGAGATTGAGAAGAACTTGATGGAGCTGCATCAGATATTTTTGGACATGGCTGCACTAGTGGAAGCACAAGGGCATCAGTTGAATGATATTGAGAGCCATGTTATGCATGCTAGTTCCTTTGTCAGACGCGGCACAGATCAGCTTCAAGAGGCTAAGGAGCAGCAGAAGAAATCGAGGAAGTGGACGTGCATCGCTATACTTCTCGGAATTATTCTTCTGATTGTCATCCTGATTCCAGTCTTGCTGCAAGTTTTCCCACATCTAATGTAGGAATTGTTATACTTCTTGAAATAGTTCTTGTGATTATTCTCATCCTAATACCAATCTTAATGCATGTTTTCTCACATCTGATGCAGGACTAAAAACCAGCAGAGTTAGATCTTCAGAAAAGTTTTGTTGGTGCTGTTTCAACGTCTCACCTGATCCAACTTGTGACCCAAAGCAAAGTTCATTTGGACAGACCTTCGATGGGTTCATTTCAAATTGGCGCATTCTGCAAGGTGTTGAAACTCAGTTTCGTTCACATTTGGGTGAATCTCTGGAGAGGACCTAACTAAACAGAAGCTTACAATGACAGTCTTATCAGTCTTATGCAAGAGATACCAGGAAATGGAAATCATTTGTACTAGCAGATCTGCTCACATTTAATGAATGAAATTGCATTTTAAAATTCGAACTGCTTTTCCTAACCCCTTACCATGATTCCCATCTGATTTTGATGAATATATTCATAATTGCACTATTAGAATCAAAATTTTCAATAGCACTAACGAAAACACAAGTAATAAAGCCACAATCAGTGCACCTATCCTAGATTCTTATCAGTAGTTTAACAGAAAAGGCCAAGGTTGGTGCACCTAACCAAAACCAAATTTGCAGAAGCCTGTGGAAGTTATGGCATTAGTGAATATAGTACTTGAATCATTCATTCATCAATTAGGTTAGTTATCAAGTGCCCTGTAATGGAGCATCCTCATTCATTTAAATCAAACATTACAAATCTAGAAACCAATTATAACTCTTTTAAGTACTTCTAGCATATAGTTTGATTGCACAAAATACTAATATTTAGTTCAGAATTGCAGTCATATGCATAATATGGCTGCAGAAAATTAGGTGCCCTTTAAAATTAGGTTCTAACAAGTAGTTGTATCCACACAAAACACTATATATCGAGTCGACCACAAAGAAACACCACACCCAAATATTGACAAACTACCCATCACCAATCAATTACCAGCATTGGGTAAAGCTGCCATGAATGAGTTATAGGATGACTCAAGATCAAAGTGAAGCTGCCTGGCCTGTTGCTCTGTCAACTCATCTGCTGCACCCATCTTTGACAGCCTTGCAATCCATTCCTTCAATTTCACCTTCCCCAAGAAGTCTGGTGGCAGAAAGGTCAATTTATTGAGAGATGTTGCGAGGTCCGAGAGCAGGGGGTGCACCTGATCAACTGCAATCATATTCAACTTCAATGAGTCCATTGCCGTAATGAAATTCTGTGTGCACTCTGCCACAGCAGCAGCTGAGGAAGTCATGGAAGAAGCTGCAGCAGCTCTGTGCTCCACTGTGGCAGGAACTCCCGAGGTCACAAGGCGGTTTATAGCTGCCGGGCAGTCCATCTTATATGTATCGGCAAAGCGCTCGATGCTTGGGATGGTGTCTTTAAGAGTGGAAGACAAAGTCTTAAAATGGGCAATGAGTTTTTGGCATTCAGTCTCATACACCGATGAAGTGATCACATCGCGAATGTATGCCCTTTCAAGCTTCTCAGTGGCCTTTATAATGGCGTATAACTCGGAGAAATTCTCATACATTTCTCTTTCACGCTTGTCATTCCATAGCTTGACCTCCATTTTTCTAATGTAATATACTGAGTTTTTCAAATAGAGAACAAGAGCTCTTAAGTATGCGTGTGTATGTCGTGGACTGGAGAAGAGGACGGGACACGCGCAAAAGGGGAAAGAACTTTATTCACTGAAGAACAAATCACACACAGAGCAAACAAAGGAAAACATAAGACTTTATCACTCACTCAACAACAGAAATACAAAGGAACATCCAGGCTTCCTAGCATGGATAAGGAGAAAATGATTTACTTCATCTAACTAAAAGCAAAAAGTTCATAACACTTCTGCAAAGTATAGTGTTATACAAGAACCAATCACAAAAACCCGTAAATTCCAGTTCCATTGCTAGTTATAGCCTATGAAACTCACAATCAAGTCAGTGTATCACAACATTTTCACTTAGATGAGCTCATAACAAACCAAACCAACATCTCGACTTTGCAAGTAAGTAGCATATCAGGAATAACAGAGCTAGAAAAAACCATACTACTAACCCCAAATCCTGAAGAGATATTAACAGAAACAACTACCATTCTACCTAAATACTTCATCCTCAGCATCACAAAGATACAAACAATGCCTTGAAAACTCCACCATGCTCGGTAAAATTGCATACTAAAGGTGCTGTATTTGTTAATTAGAAATCTAATAGAGAGCTGAAATGACATGAAAAATCTAACAAGTCTAAATCAAGAAATACAAACCCATCAAAATCAATCAAAACCAGAATGAAACAAGTTTTACCCTTTTAACTATAACATAGAAGCCATGGCCCCCATCACGAGTTCACGACTTTGGAAGCCATGGCCGGTCATCTCAAGCCGCCATGGCCGCCGAGACCCAACCCTAGAATCCGAAATCAAAAACAACAACACCCTAAATCAGAACCAATCCCCCAAACGCAAAGCAGATTCTTGGTGGGTTTTAGAGATATTACCTGATTATGCTTCTGGGTTTCTGGAGCTGAGGAGAAAGATTGGAGCTTTATTTTATTTTTATTTTTGGGGAAATTGAAACTTATTGAGGGTTGGTTGGTTTCTCGAAGATGATGAAAACTTGCAGGAGAAAAGAGAGAGAGATGGATTTGGGTTGCGTGTGTGTGAGCGCGTATGATACTATTGTTTCTTGTTACTCTGCTTACGGCATCTACGTGTGTGTGCAGCACTCGGAAAAGTTACGCTCTTTCCAACACCGCGTCCTCGCACGTTTTGTATTCGGATCCCGGCCAGAATTGTAGTTGGGATCTGAATATTTAACCGCGAGTTCCTAATGTGATCGAAATCGCGTAAAGCAGATGGTATGTCCGACTAATTTTTATAAGTTATTTTCGGTATGAGATTAAATATCCGATAGTATTTTGTGATGAATAAAATTGTGTTACAGCGACGAAGTGCTTTTCCATACACACCTCAACTTAAGTGTTGCTATTAAATGAAAGATCATTTGTACTAGCAGATCTGCTCCCGTTAAATGAAATTCTTGATATTTCTCTAAAAAAAAATAAGTGTTGCACCGTTATCATATATGTGAGCTTTTTTTTTGTTAAAATGATGACGTGACATATATTTGAAACTGAATAAAAGAGAGAGAAGAAGAAGAAGATAATTGGATCATGAGCGAACATAGATTTGACAACGAATTTGGGACGGGACTCGCCCGTGCCAAGGAGAAGAAGAGAAACAATGTTAGGACGAGAATACCTCTCAAAGTTTAACGAATGTTAGTTGAGTTAACGGACAAATAAGTTTTGGATACTTATGTTGGGTCGGTCGTTGGTGACCTAATGACGGGGCGAGCCCAAACATATTTTATTCTGGGCCTAACAAGCAATCATTACATCCAAAATAGTTTTGGGCTTGAGGCCCAAAAAATACCGGATTAGATCTTGGTCTATCGTCCTTCTCCTTCAAATTTTTAACAGAGCTGACACTTAGGGATCTCTATCCCCCAATTTCAATTCCGGGAGAGGTATAGGGTTTTGAAACACCCCGCAAAATCTCCCATGGCGATCTCTCAGGAGCTCTACCCCTCCCAAGACGACCTCCTCTACGAAGAAGAGCTTCTCCGAAACCCTTACAGCCTCAAGCTATGGTGGCGCTACCTAATCGCCCGATCCGACGCGCCGTTCAAGAAGCGCCGCACCATCTACGAGCGCGCCGTCAAGTCCCTCCCCGGAAGCTACAAGCTTTGGCACGCCTACCTCCGCGAGCGCCTCGAGCTCGTCCGGAGCTTCCCGATCAACCACTCCGAGTACGAAACCCTAAACAACACCTTCGAAAGGGCCCTGGTCACAATGCACAAGATGCCGCGGATTTGGATTCTGTATCTCCAGAGCCTGACGGAGCAGAGATTGGTCACCAGGACTCGCCGGAGCTTCGACAGGGCGCTGTGTGCTCTGCCGGTGCAGCAGCATGACCGGATTTGGGAGCTCTATTTGGTTTTCGTGAGCCAGAAGGGGATGCCGATCCAGACCTCGCTTCGGGTCTACCGGAGGTACTTGCTTTACGACCCGACTCATGTTGAGGATTTCATTGCGTTTTTGATTGACTCTGAGCTGTGGCAAGAGGCGGCGGAGCGGCTGGCCTCGGTGCTCAATGATGATCAGTTTAGGTCGATTAAGGGGAAGACGAAGCATAGGCTGTGGTTGGAGTTGTGTGATTTGCTTACTAAGAATGCCACGGCGGTTTCGGGGCTGAATGTGGATGCTATCATTAGAGGTGGGATTAAGAAGTTTACGGATGAGGTGGGGAGGCTGTGGACGTCTCTGGCGGATTATTATATTAAGAGGAGTTTGTTTGAGAAGGCTAGGGATGTGTTTGAGGAGGGTATGCAGACTGTGGTGACTGTTAGGGATTTTAGTGTGATTTTCGATGCGTATGCGCAGTTTGAGGAGAGTATGCTTGCGATTAAGATGGAGACGTTGGGGAGTGATGAGGAGGAGGAGGAAGAGGAGGAGAAAGGAGAGAATGGGAGGATGGAAGATGATGGAAGTGAAGAGGAGGAGGAAGATGTTCGGACCAATGTGGAGTTGTCCGTGGCTGAGCTTGAGAAGAAGATACTCCACGGGTTTTGGCTACATGATGAGAATGATGTCGATTTGAGGTTGGCGCGATTGGACCATCTTATGGATAGAAGACCTGAACTGGCTAATAGTGTGCTTTTGAGACAGAATCCGCATAATGTAGAGCAGTGGCATCGGAGAGTGAAGCTCTTTGAGGGAAATCCCACGAAGCAGATACTTACATATACCCAGGCTGTGAAGACTGTGGATCCAATGCAAGCAGTGGGGAAGCCTCATACGTTGTGGGTTGCTTTTGCTAAGCTGTATGAAACACATGGTGATCTGGCAAATGCAAGAGTCATTTTTGATAAGGCTGTCCAGGTGAACTACAAGACAGTGGACAATCTGGCTAGTCTGTGGTGTGAGTGGGCAGAAATGGAATTGCGGCATAAGAATTTTAAACGGGCCCTGGAACTGATGAGTAGAGCTACAGCAGAGCCATCTGTTGAGGTCAAACGAAGAGGTAATGCTCATTCTCTAATGGTTTTGGTAATCTTGTCTGTATTTATGATTGGTTTGCCTGTACATAAATCTGTCACAAAACTCCATTCAGAATAAGAATGATAGAGTGGTTTCATGCAGTACTTTTCTGTTTATTGGAAATTTAAACATGAACGCACTTATAGTATCTATTTTCCTTCATGCTTTGGCGCTAAATTATGATCATCTTTGTTCCCGTAGATTTGATTGGTCATTTCTCTGCTCTCTATTAATGAACCCAAATAATACTTGAGATATGAAATCTGCTCAACTTCTGAGTGCCTTTTTAATTCTAATGCTGTTGCAAATTTTTCTTTATTGAGAAACAAATATTGTTTTTTCCTTCAATCCGACTTTGAACCCTTTCTGAGTCTGATATTGTTATGTTCTATATTTCCATCCATATTCTATTTTTCTACGGCAGCTCTTTTTCCTGTTACTCTGGCATGGTTGTGTTTGGAAAAGCCTCTGTTAGTTTATCCAACTATTTAAAAGAAAAGGAAAAAAAAAGTTGCATGGCTAGTTGTGAGGCATTTCTGGACTCAAACTAATCTTTTGAACCTTTGGTTTATGTTCTTGCAGTTGCTGCTGATGGGAATCAACCAGTTCAGATGAGGCTCCATAAATCGTTGAGGCTTTGGACCTTTTATGTGGACTTGGAGGAGAGCTTAGGCACACTAGAGTCTACACGGGCAGTGTATGAAAGGATATTGGATTTGAGAATAGCCACCCCTCAAATTATAATCAACTATGCATTGCTTCTCGAAGTATGGCATTTCTCCTATTGCTATTTTCGTGAAATTTCTGCATCTAACAATCCTAACTATGAAAAGTTGACTGCTGCAGGAACATAAATACTTTGAAGATGCATTCAAAGTTTATGAAAAAGGTACTCAAATATTCAAGTACCCGCATGTCAAAGACATATGGATTACATATCTATCCAAATTTGTAAAAAGATATGGGAAGAATAAGCTGGAACGTGCGAGACTGCTCTTTGAGGATGCTGTTAAAGCGGTATGAAACTTGCATTGCCTTTGGTGATCCTGTGTCTGGAAGTTATTTACTTTTCATTTACATGGTATCAGCATGTTAGTGCTGGTTTTTATCTTTTCATTATTTTGGTGCAATCACAGTAGGAGTTGCACATTTCTGTTGTCATGAGATGGAATACCTTAGATATTACAGGCCAGGCTGATTTTGACCTTTTGGGGACATTTCCATGCATTCAACTGTGAGAAGTGGAAGGGTTGTGTAGGTTTTAGGTTAAAAACTTGCAACTATGAACATGATATTTAAACTTGAGCACAGCTGGAACATGGATAAAGACATTGATATAGAACTGCTTGCTGATAAGTGTGAAGAGCGGCTTGCTAGGGATTTAAGTTTTCTTAAGAATAAAGATTTACTCATCTTAGCATAGCATATAAGGAGTTAGTTCCTAGTTCTGGTATGAATAGGTCTATTTGATGCCTTATATTGTAATTTTCATTCAAATCATCAATCATCAAGAAAAATCCAACCCACTTCAGTCCAAATAGTAACCTTCCTTGCTGTTCCTAAAATAATTTAAATTTCACTACAACTGGAAAAAGATAAAATCACAATCACTTGAGTCAATATGGTAACCTCTAGTGTACTAGATCTGATTATTTGCTGTTTCTTGAGTTTTCCTTGTCTAAATTTGTGTGAAATTAGTTTTTGACATCAAGCTCAATGGTGCTGGAATGTTGCTTTCTTATGTTCTCATACTGACCTTGATTTGTTCTTTCAGGCCCCTGCTGATGCGAAGAAACCTTTGTATCTTCAATTCGCAAAGCTGGAGGAGGATTATGGTTTAGCAAAGCGGGCAATGAAGGTTTATGATGAAGCAACTAAGGCTGTTCCAAACAATGAAAAGTTGAGCATGTATGAAATATATATAGCCCGTGCAGCTGAGATTTTTGGGATCCCCAAAACAAGGGAGATATATGAGCAAGCAATAGAATCTGGTCTCCCCGACAAAGATGTGAAGACAATGTGCTTAAAGTATGCTGAGCTTGAGAAGAGCTTGGGCGAAATTGATCGTGCTCGGGGAGTTTATATATTTGCATCACAGTTTTCAGATCCCCGATCAGATGCAGATTTCTGGAACAAATGGCACGAGTTTGAGGTCCAACACGGGAATGAAGATACATTTAGAGAAATGCTTAGAATCAAACGAAGTGTTTCTGCAAGCTATAGCCAGGTAAGTTCATCAAATCATAATTTTATCTGTATTACTTTTAAATACCCACAAGCTAGGTAGGCAGTATACAGGTTCATTTATGTAATTGCTCATTGCTCATTTCCACTTGTTTTTTGGTTGTTCTTGCAGACACACTTTATTCTACCCGAGTATGCGATGCAAAAGGATCAGAGGTTGAGCATTGATGAGGCAAAAGACAAATTGAAACAGGCTGGAGTCCCGGAAGATGAAATGGCTGCTCTTGAGAGGCAGTTGGCTCCTGTGATCCGTGATACACCCTCTAAAGACAGCAACAGAAAAGTGGGCTTTGTGAGTGCTGGAGTAGAATCACAGACTGATGGAGGGATAAAAGTTGCTGCAAATCACGAAGACATTGAACTACCAGAAGAAAGTGATTCTGAAGATGAGGCGAATGTTGAAATTGCACAAAAGGAGGTCCCAGCTGCTGTTTTCGGAGATTTGGCTAACAAGAGAAAGGATATTGAAGATGATGAGGGCGGAGGTAAGGACGGTGAAAGCCGCCTTGGTGCTCTTGAGAGAATAAAGAGGCTAAAGAAAGTATGATTAATGAAGGTTTTGATGCATTACATATCGAGCCCATTTTGTATTCAGATTTCTTTTTGGCCCCATTATTGTAACCTGTACCTGTATATTTGAAGCAAATAGCGCTCTTAGTTTTCAGTACACTACATGTAACTGAGTCGGACCGTGGAAGAAACATGTGATTTCTGGTTTATGTGTCATTTTGGAAGAGGTTTAACAAGAATTACATATAACAAGAACTACGTTGCTGACTGATTCTACTTCTGCTTTCTTTGTTTGGAAAGCATTTTCGGATGCCGTCTTATTGCTCAAATGTTTTCCATGTCTGCTAAACAAAAGTGAAAAGTTACAGACAGGCTCGTGAAAGCAATGTTTTTGCAGTATCTAAATCTCCATATATATCCTATATATTATGATCTAAGTAACCAGCAGCCCAATCTATCTGTTTGATTTTGTAAAATACCACGAACTTGGGTAGAAGAGCACTGCTATTTCTCACGTATATAACGTTAGCCTTTGCATTGACACTTGAATTAAACCGACTTAGTGCATCATGTTCTTTCTCAGAGCTAGTCAAGTCAATCCTCCCTGGAACCACTTTGCACAGTATTACAGCCTTCCTAACCCTAACATCCCCAATGTACTCTAGTGCCATACTACTCGTTGTAGTACAAATCCCTCTCTTCTCATCTCTCAGAACCGAACACAGACCACATTCATCGGAATCGCATAGCCGCAGGGTATGACTCGAGCCTATCGAGCCAACTGAGCACGACACGGGTGCGCCATAGAACCTCCAAACTACATCAAGGTCGGCCAAGCTACATGGCCCTGCTTGGCTATATTCTTGTGCCTGCACCTGTTCTTCAAACCGAGAAACCTTTTCCGGTGTATTCCTAACCTTCAGGACCCTTTCAATTTGCTGCCCTTTTCCGAACAAAGGCTCTATTATTGTGTTCATAATTTGTACATGCTCTTCGCCAAGTTCACTGAGTTGTACTCTCCCTCTATTATTATGCAAGTTCTGATTGATTTGAAGGTTAGGCGCCCTTGAATTAGTTCTTGGTTTGCTACGAGGTATAGAGTAATCCGCAATACAACTTCCAATAAACAACGGTGCCATCCGGATCAAGGATCCCAGAGAAGAAAACTAAATTATAATCGGCAGTCTTTATATTCTGAATTCCTGATCATGCGTTATATAGAGAAAAACTATCGATGTAGAACCAAATTCCTAAGAGAAAATTACATAATAGCATATGACCAAATTTATAAACACAAAAAATCTATTTTGAATAATATTTAGACAAATTAAGACATAAGTTTG
Source organism: Fragaria x ananassa (assembly GCA_034370585.1). Lineage (NCBI taxonomy): Eukaryota > Viridiplantae > Streptophyta > Magnoliopsida > Rosales > Rosaceae > Fragaria > Fragaria x ananassa. Next base: position 1,877,620 of record CP139766.1, read on the forward strand.
AGGCCCAATATCAATAATACCAAGCCTGATACGATTTTTCATAGTTAATGACCAAAATACCATATTTTTCAATAAAATTACGAAAATTGCCATGAAACTATTACGCATATTCTTCCATCTCTCTCTCTCTCTCTCTCTCTCTCTCTCTCTCTCTCTCTCTCTCTCTCTCTCTCTCTCTCTCTCTCTCTCTCTCTCTCTCCACAACTCTTATCCTCGAAGCATGAACAAGACGCCAACAACGCTTGGAAGCCGAAGCTCTAGACACCGATGATGCTTGGACGCCAACGACTCGATTTGAACGCTCGATCTGGACGCCGACGACGATGGACGCTGAAGACGCTGAACACCGAGGACGCCTGGATGCCGACGGCTGGGAGATCTCGTCGACGACGGTTGTGTACAATTCAGTAGGCAAAAGCAGAAGGTTAGTGCTCAACTTCTTCGAGTTGTCGTCGCTAGAGATCTCGATCTCACTAGGGAGGACTTGGAGGTCGACGGTGAGGGAGACAAAGTCGCCGACACCGTCGACGGCTCATCCAAGGAAGGCAAAACCTGGGCCGCCACGGTGGCCTTGATGGAGGTGAAGCGGGGTTCAGGCTCAGCGTTGAGGATGGTGGTTCGAAGGGGAGGGAGAGGTTTGCATCGGAAGGGGTTCTAGTCATGCTGCTACTGCTTCATTTCTTTTCCAATTCAATTTCGAATTGATTCCCTAGGTGGACTCAACGGTGAGGGAGGTGAGGAGGAAGGTGAGTCGATTCTTGTTCACACAATTTCAATTCGATTGTCGCTGATTTTAGATCAAATGTGGCAATTTAAAATCCTAAGTGTGGACGAGTATGAGTCATGCTACTGCACATTCGGTAGTAGCAATAGCTATTCAGTGGTTAGTAGCAGAAGGTCTCCAATCATGATAGTAGCAGAAGGTTTTCCAATCGCGACATAGTAGCTTTGTTTGTTTGGTTCCGGAGAATTGCTAGAAAAATTACAATAGCCACTGACAGTAGCATTTTTCTATTGGCAGTAGCACATACATTTCTTCTGGGCACGCAGTAGCACGTACATTTCTTCTGGGAAGGGCAGTAGCACGTACATTTCTTCTCGGCATGGCAGTAGCATGTACATTTCTTCTCGGCAATAACAGTAGAATATGTAGTGAAGGGTGTTTTGGTAAATTACAAAGACAGATGACATGTGTACATTAATTTGTCCTGATTTGTTAATTTGTGTCCTTAATTGTGTAAAATAATTTGTAAAGGATGTATTTGTAAACTGAAATTTGGTCAATAATTTTAGAGTAATTTACTAAATTCCTAATGACTAGCAGGGAACTCGAACTGTCGAAAAATATTGGATACACAAATAAGGACATGACTTTATTTAGTTATCACACTCCTATTATACCATGGTTATCAAAATCCTACTCACCTAAGGAGAAACCTAAGGAGAAACTTGAAGATCTTATTTAGTTACCGCTTCTTTACTTGCTCCCTAGTGATTTCAACAGAAAACTTCGATGTGATTCTGTGAAGGTAACAGAAGAATATACAACAAAAGACTTGTACAAATATCATTTGAGCTTTTGTTCTTAATGTAAGGCAGTAATTAAATAAAAATTCTTGCTGTACATTACAGACTAGCTACGTACAGACTGACATGTATTTTCTTTTCTTTGACTCAAGAACCAATCCAAAAATTTTAACTAGCTAGCTAGCTCTAATTTTGTATCTTCAACCTAAGCCCTAACCTTTTTTTTTGTCTTTCCTGTAACAAACTTAAAATTCAATGAAAGTGAAAAATCACTACCTGTGCCTAAATTGGAAAAATTAACATTGGTGCATATATATAGACCCACCAGGGAGGAACTTGTCTAATCGCTTCCACGGTTGATCATCTCCATGAACTTATTCAACGACTCCTGTCTCTGCAACCTCATGTCTTCATTGAACTTGTGTATAAACGCCTCCACTCGGCGGTTCAACTCGTCCTGACTCAGCGACGGCTCTTTCCTCAGCTTAATCGCCGCCGGCGACCACGAACTCACAGCTGCCATGGTCATCACCTTCTGCTGGTTTGTCAAGTCCTTGAACGTCTTTGACTTGTGCACTGCCTCTGACGTCTCCTCATCCACCTCAACGCCACCGTTGACTCCTCCTCCACGGCCGTGATGATCCCACGTGTCACTCTTCTTGATGTGCCGGCTCAGCGGTATCGAACGGCCCTCCGTTATCGTCTTCCACGTATTCTCCAGTGTGTCGTGCCGTTTTGGCGCCTTGGACACTCGTAACGGCCTCCCACCTGAAAAAAAAGTAAATATTTCCCGGTTAGCTCACTAAGAAAACGACGGCTTTGTCCCTACCATGCAGCATCTTTTTGCTTTTCGTCTGAGGATAATTAAGTCATTTACAAATCACAACACTGAAGTGGACTCTATAGTCTATACGCCATGTTTGAATACTAGTTTGTTCTTACCTCAAACGTGTTTCTTTATACAAATGAGGTCGCGCGTTGTAAGTTGTAACGGAAAAGAGAGATGAAAATCCTAAAGACTTTACCTGACCTAGTGACTGGTCGGTACTTCTTCAATTATAAATTCGGAATCATGAAAATGAAGGTGAAGTTTGTCCAAAATATGTACCTTCAGGGGTGGATCTAGCCGGTTTCCGGTGACTGAATCTTGTAGAGAGTAGAGGCTTCTCCGCCGGCAGAACAATATCATCAAATTTCGTAACATTCTTAGGGGTCATCCACTTGGCTCCCGAGACCTCGATCTCATCCTCAGGATCATGATCAACCTCAGCCACAGGCCCTGCAGAGTCGTTGTTGAATAGTACCATAGATGTCACCTCCTTAACCACAGCCTCCTCTTTGTGATCGTACACAACCCGTGGCGCGGCCACATCCTGTTCTCTGTGCTCGTACACCACCGGTGGCACCACGTCCTCTTGTATATGCTTGTACACCACCGCTGGCTCCACTTCATCTTCTCTGTGGTGGTATACAACCGGCGGTGGAGTTGATTCAGACTCTGACGAAGGAAGCTTTGCCTGAGGCTGGTCGTGGTGGAACATTGAGGAGGCGGCGATGGTGATGATGATGGCGTTGATGATGACGTAGAGATACGGCGGCCTGAGCAAGAACTTGCATGAGGTCCAGATCAGAGGAAGGTTTGAGACGGCAAACTCAAACACCAAAGGAACGTAGAGCTTCATGGCCAAAGCCAAAGCCACAACGCCGGTCGAAATTAACAGAAACTTCAACGAAACCAACCACGCCATTTTCGATTGTAGTTTCAGGTTCTAGTTTGAAGATTGAGATTAGAGTTGTGTGTGATTTTGAAGTGGGAGTTGGGGAAGAGCTAGCTAGGTAAGTGTGGTATGGATTTTACAGATGGAAAAGGCACCGGGATATATATATATATATATAGAAGAGGGAGAACAAGTACGCGTTTTGAGAGGGGATGTGGGCCGTGGGATTTATGTGACGACGAATGAACGGAGGTGTTTTAGGGAGTGTGAACCGTTGGCAAGAGGGGCCTAGTTGTTTAAGGACGAATATCCTCGGATTGGCCCACGTATCAAATTTGAGAATGATTATTTCGAAGAAAGAGTAATTATTCTTTGTACCCGGAACACCACGTGGCACTGCTAGGTGTTGTACCCGACCAATCATATAACTCAGATTCATGTGGGGACCAGCACGAGGTGGAAAAAAAAAAGTAATTAAATACACCAATCAGAAATAAGAACAAAACACGTGGACCAATGAGATTAAAGGGGAACATAAAACAGGTGGTGTTCCGGGTACAAATAATAATTTCCCTCGAAGAAAAAATGGAAATAAAAGGACGATTCAGCGTGGAGCCGGAGGCTCCTTCATATCGAAGACTCTTTTGTGAAATTTGGCAAGTGATGATTAAAAGGTAAGGCAGATGTACCAGTTGCGATCGAGAATACTCCACATCCCAGTTGCGGAAATTTTTGAGGGCAAATCGAAACTCTACATGCACGCGATTATATTTTTTTTCCTCTTTTTTTTTTTTTTTTGAATTAGGTGTGTATACGTAACAATAACGAATTAACATGCATACATTTGCATAACAATTGTTACATTTTAGCCTGTAATATCCATCAATTAATCAATGGCACATTCCATGATTAATTAGTATATATAAAAGTAATAAAACCAGACAAGGTCAATTCATAGTTAGTCTTGTGGGGATTCAAAGAAGACGAGAAAGAGGACTGGCTGTAGGTGACAGAGAAAAGGTCTAATATCCAAACTGGAAAGCATTCGAGTATCTGAAAGAAAAACGAAGGTTGATATAGACGAGCTGCCTCAGCTTCCACCACCAGCGGCGGTGGCCTACCACGTGTTCATGCGCCAGGCAAACGCACCTGATCTAGCCGACCACGGAACCATCGTTTTGGTTCCACCGGAGGACTTACTCCGCCATATATTTCTTATTATTTACACAGAAAAGCTTGCTTCCTTTTACTCTTTCTGAGAATTTGAGATGGTTAAGATTTAAAACACCTGACAGAGACAGAGCTAGCTGCGTGTATCTGTCACTGGAAGAACAGCACGATAATGCAAGATTCTCTATCTTTTTTATTTCTTGGTGGTTAAGTCAGCTTAGAAAAATATACATCGACTTCAAAATTAACAATCTTAGTTTTGATACCCTAATTAAGTGCTCATGTTAGTCATCGATCCACTGATGAGATCATTCCATTACAGATGGAGTAGCTCTAAATTAAATTCAGCAACAGATTGTGTACGTTAAAGACGAGTATTCATTTCCTTCTGACATAAGACAAAAATAACTTATGTAGCTAGGTAGAATTATGTTAAGGAGAAGCGGGTTCTTTGATATAAGGAGAATAACCACAGTTAATCTTTGAGGTGCGGCCCTCTCCTTAATTTTACCTTATGAGATTATTTTGGACGCCCACTCCCCTCCATTTAGGGGAGAGGGCCATGAGGAAAAATTAAAGAGAGGGCCATGAGGAGATGATCCGGATCCGATTTTTATACGTGTGCGCTCGATGGTGTTATTTATGGGGATTTTAGTAAGTCAATTAGATAACTTAATATGAATGGCTCATTTGTTTTCCTTTCGTTCTCTTTGTTGTTTTTGTCTCGGATGCTTTCTAGCTTGTTCCCATTTTTAATATATTACAAATATGAATATGCAGTCTACATTTACCATCAAGATTTTTGAGAACACACATGATCAATTTTAGGCTTAAGCGATAACTATCGATATCGATCCAAATTAATATATATGTATTACGCAAGGTCATTTCGGAGTGTGATATGATCAGCAGCTAGCTAGCTATATATCGCCATTGTGGACCAATTCAAATTTAAGTTGCTCTTATAATTGGAAAAAGACTGCACTTAATGGACTGTAGCTTAACAACCCTAAGCGCGCTATTCTTCTTTCAATTGTTTTTGTCAAGAATGATCCAGACATATGCAGTGTCTGAGTGTCGGTCTCTTAAACAGAATGAAATACTTGGTCAGGGACGGAAATAGTACACTGGTCTATGGGTTGTACATTTTTTTTCTCCTTTTTCAAATAACATAGATTATATTATATGAGTTAAGCACCATTAATTCATGTAAAAAGTAATTAAAAGAAGTCAAAACCTATTATGTTACTAAATAAGGATTGTAACAGACCCAAGTCTTATTCTACGCGTCACCATCAATTTTTTTATTTATTTAAAAAGATCTATTGGTTCATATTAAGTCCAAGTCTCCAACGTACTTCTTCTTTGAGATAGTTTTTCTCTCAATTTTATTCGATTTTCTAAGTATGCTATATATTGGTATTTTGTTCTCTAGCTTATTACATCGAATTTCAAAATTTTAATTCTAAGCTCTTTCTTAGTTCTTACTAAGTCTGAATTTGGGGATGTGAATCTGATAATTTTATGAATTATCCTTGTCTATTAATATCACTTCTACCCTTCTAGATTGATTTTCTTAATATCAAAGACTAAGAAGCGAAAAATATTTTCTTAATGTTAGATACTCGATACAAGCATTATTAATTTATTTATTTTCGTACATTTTAAAAATTTTATCAAAGAAAGTTTAGCCTTAGTTATTTTGAAATCCTGGCTCCGTCCCTGTAAAGAGTACTCCATTGCAATATGATCAAGCAGTACTGAAAATCTGACATAGTGATCGACTAATTAAGGTCGTAATGCTTATATAGGTGGAAGTCGATGCAAATATAGGAGCACACTTCACCCTAAAAAACGAACTGCCTCAAAACAAAAAAAGGATACCAGTGGCATTCCCATTATTCGTACAAAATATGGTACCTGTATACCTTCGTAATTTCATAAATTCGTAATAGTAGCCTCGTCGTTCGAATTAGGGTCAGAAACAACCATTAATTAGAAATTTAGATAATCTATATCTATATATATATATAACTTCTGGTCGTCTAATTGATCGATATAACAAGAGAATATTAATTATGTCGACTAAAACTTACAAACCTCACCCTATTCCATCTATAATTTAGTTAGTTCGAAAACAAGAATTAACTAGTGGATTGCAGCACATACTGCTGTAACGTACGTAAACTGATCAACGAAACATTGCTTTCGATCGACTCTCGCTGTAGAAGGATCAAGATCGACCTACATCCATGGTCGGCCAAATCGAAGAGAACAAAGTGCTCAGGCTTTCATGAGCACCAAATACTTGACTAATAATTAGTCAAATAACTACTGGCATGGAATCGAAGGTGCTCATTACACAGTAAATAAAATTGAGTATGCCGTAGCCAGCTAGCAAATTAAGCCAACACTAATTACCTCTCTCCTTGATAAAACTAAGATTGATTATTACTGTAGACTGTCTATAGTGTACGTGCAGATCGAGCTGCATAAATTAATACGAGTTAATTTATAGGACTGTTGAATAATTCATATTCTCAATTGAAACCTAAGCGAAGAATTGTGTATACAATTTCAAAACTACCCACATCAAATAAAAACATTCAGGGCATGTTTACTAACCTGGAATGGAATTAAAAGTGGCGGAATTGATTCCGGGATGGGTGAATTCCGGTGTTTACTAACCTGTCAAGGTATTGGAATGGGTGTGGGTCCCACTTGCTTATCAGGAATCAATTCCTTATAGACCCCCTAATCTGATACCCATCTCCCCCCTTGGGTATCAGAATCAAGCTTATGGAATCAACTTTTGCTTCCAAAAATATCCTCTCATAATTATAATATTTCTAAAATACCCAACCCTAGATATATATATATGGAAGAGAAGACGACAAAATGAGAAAACAACAACGACAAAATAGAAGAGCAGACGGCGCACTTCAAGGTCAGTTTCTCTCTTCCATGGTGATTGATAAGCTTATTTTTTTTTGTTTCTCGTCTCCTCTTTGTTTCGTTAGGTTCTATTTCATTCTCAAGTGTTCATATCTGTGCTGCAATGTTAATTTCTCCTCTCTGTTCGTAATATGTTTTTCGTTATATGGTTTATGAATTCTTGTTCACGATGATTCTTCTGTGAGTAGCATATTTCAGTGAAATCATAATAGGAGACGATGTCATTAGCTCCACCTTATTTATCTTGGTTCTAGCTAGTATATCATATTTACCTCCATAACTAGCCATCTTTATAATGTCTGATTAAAAGATGAAGCTCTCCTTATTTATCCTGTGTACTTGAGCAACATTTCTCCCCAGGACCTACTGGGCATGTGAGTTTTGAACCTGTGAATTGTAGTTTTTTTTTTCCTTGTGGCTTCTGTATCGGAAGCTAATAACGTGCTTGTTTGAATATATTTGGTGCTCACCTATGATCAATATTTTAGATGTGTTCTCATAATACACATATACACAATGATATTCTTAATGTAGATAAATGGCTCGTCTAAGTTTGTCTACAAAGAGGAAACTAGTTGTCACTATAAATGCATTGCTTGGCTACCTTCGAATACTATTTGCTGTATGTGTTAGGAACAAATGCTGGAAATGCTGAAGATGATGAAGAAGAAGTAGATCGTGCACTAGGAACAAATGCTGGAAATGCTGAAGATGATGAAGAAGAAGTTAGAGAAGAGGATGCAAGTATAAATCAAGCTGGTGTACGAGTTGATGATTTTTTCGAGCAAATGGAGGATATGACAATTGATGGTGGATCTCAATATGTGGGATCAGAATATGAAGGACTTGATGAAGTGGAAAATGAATATGTGCCTTTTACACAACCAAGTCCTCCCCAACCACCAAATACCAACCAACGTGCTAAACAACCGAGGTCTGCCCAAAATGTTGCAAATGTTCCAAATAAAACCCGTCGAAAGGCAAGAGCTTTAAATGATATGGCAAACAAGTTTGGAGTCATCGCTGAAGCCATTTCTGGAATGGCTCCAAAGTTTGAAGGCTTGATTAACGTTCTCTCAACAGAAAAGGATCTTACTGATATGCAAGGGAAACTTTGTGGTGAGCTTCGGAAGATGGAATTCCTAACTCCAGTGCAGGTATTTCACATTACTAACAAACTATCTAAAGAGCATGACTGGTTGAGGGTCTTTTTTACCATGACTGATGAAGAAAAGAGAGACTACATAATCACTTTTTTGCAATGTGGCATAGAGTGAATGGAGGCTTAGACTGAGTCTGTCATTTGAGCAATCTTCCCTTTGTTGCTGCTTTGTTTTGAAGATAATAACTTCTTGAGACCTTTCAATTTATGTTATGTTAAAAAGTATGGTATTATGGTTATTGTTTGCTGAATTGGTACTATGGCTATATTTTGAGTTATTTGGAATATTATGGAACTTTGTTATTGTTATATTATGCTGAATGATGTTGGTGCATCAGCTTCCGGTGTTTTGCTTTTTTTTTTTTTTTTCCGGTGGTTACTAATGAATGATATCACAACCTGGTGATTGATGAAGTAGATTGTTAGTTGGTTCAGGTGATTAGTTATGTAAAACTTTGAACACATGCACTTGAAAAGAAGAATAATAAAATTGCAAACATCTAGCTTCTTTTCTTGTAGGGGTATTTTAGTAATCAAACTAGTTTTAATTCCGATTCCATATGGTAAGTAAACAACATCAATCGTAATTTAATTTCATTCTTGTTTTAATTCCTGATGGTAAGTAAACAGTAGAATGGAATGAAATATTCCGATACCGATTCTAGTTGATACCGATTCTTGTTGATACCAATTCATGATAAGTTCCATTCCAAATTAGTAAACGTGCCCTCAATTTATAAATTAAGTCGGAGAACGAACATAGTTAAATAGGTGGCAAAAATATATGAGGGCATGTATGCACAAGATGTGTGATTACGATTCACGGCACACGATTAGGGTTTTGGCCGTATAAACACTTAAACAGTGACCTCTAACGACCATTCCACGTACTGTTGAAGGTGATCGATCTTGGAGTTCTGGTATATAGAAAAGAATGGGATGCTGGGTAGCTCCCATATTGGATGACATATAAATTAAGCTGGTATAGCTGTCGTTTACTGTTGGAAGAGATAGGGTTCATATGCATGCATGGTTAGGCTAGCTGCTGCTAGAGCCAACCGACCATATCCAGGAACCAAATGGACATTCAAAAAGAAATTATGTAATTTAATGGAATCTGGATATGTGACTTGATATAGATAATTAGATATATATAGATTCATACATGGGACTAACGTCTGGCTAGTCGCATACACAAACGGCAATTTCTAGTTCGTGAAGCTAGAGTAATCGAAGTATTAAACATATATATATGGCAGTTGGATAGATATATATAGCTTTTAAAACAAGGTAGCTAGCAAAACACACATTCTCACGGATTTCAATGAGTGTGAAATTGGTATTTCCCACACAGATTTTAGTGTGGAAAAATCATTAATTACTCACCGCACACTCACAAATTGCACAACCATGCTTCCCGGAGGGGTTAATGCTCATTACACGGTTTAAAAATTATGTGTCAATTGTTAACGTGGGTCTCATCAATTTTCTATAAACGTAATTGATTTATAAAATTAACGGTCAATCAGTGTAAATAACTTTCTATTCACACAGTTTTATGTGTATAAAATTAACATATGACTCACTCTTTACCGTGTGAAAGAGTGTTTGTATTAAAAAGAAAAATTATTTTTCATCTAGATGCCTTGGCCTAGTATGCCATCATACTACTTGTATGCTATCTCATGGATCTCATACATCCATACACCATCATCTTCTAGTTAGTGTAGTATACATCATATACCATGCATGGTTGGTCTTTGGATCTCATGTGGTTCAAGCAAGATCTTCTACTGCTACAAATGAAAACAAACAGCTTTACTAAGCACAATCTTAAATGAATTTTTCACAAATATTTAGATGAATTTTTGATTCAAACAGAAAGATAAGAGAGAGGGTGCGGGTTTGAATCAAGAAAAGAGGCATGAGTTTAATTATTAGGGTTAGTGTGGATGTATCTCACACGAATAAAAATGTCGCTCACATTTTACACGGATGTCAGTAACAAAAGTTTGTTGATACGAAAGTCTGCGTCTAATTTTTTTTGATACAAATATCCGTGTCAATATTTCACACCATTGAGATTGTAATTCACATTTTACACGGATATCTGTGACCAACTGTATTAGTTACAGAAGACCGTAAAATATGGTTCGTATAAATGATAAAATTAATTATTTTTAATTATACTTATATTTTACTCCTACATATATATGTGTCCATTATAATACATACAAATATCCGTGTATAAAGTTAATATCATGTTTCCTATTCACACGGTTTTCTGTGTCAATTAGTATTTCACACAGATATTTGTTGCTGTTATCATTGTATAAAATAGTGTAAGCCCAGAAAAATCTTTTTCACACAGTTTTCAGTATAACTAAGCATTTCTCACAAATTTTTGTGAGAATTAAGTAGATGTGAGAAAAGAATCCGTGTGAGATGTTAGCTAGCATTTGCATATATATAGAGAATGAAAAGTTATCTAAATTAAGTTTAGAGGATCTCTAAATCCATAGAGAATCAGACAGAAGATAGAGATGAGAATTAAAAGTAATTTAGTTTCAGGTGAACTAGTTAGTTTTAGCTTCTGCCGGTCAGTTTGTGTGTCTAGATAAACCAGGATTTGTATCACAACCTGCAAGATCAAGAAAACAACAGCCTCAGACCAAAAAAAACAGACATATACACAGAATACGGTACGAAAATTCATCAGTATTTTACATATGAACCTTACCTAAAGAATGAACTGATACGAACTAATATATGATCGTACGTAATTGTTTAAAAATGTCTAGAAAAGGTAAAATGTTAACCTTAAACTAGCTACTTACATCAGTTACATATATTTTATGTTGCCAATGCAAGTATTGTTGGGTATGGAGGTCGAAGCCCTTGGTGCTTATCTTGTTTCACTACATCCTAAGATCGAGTAAGTTATACACCACTTTTGCTCTTATAAATATACAAGGCTCGGCCAAAAAGAAAAGTATGCAAAATACATGACAACCGAAAGATGTTAAAAACCTCACTCAACGTGTACAACCCTGTATAAATTTTACATCAACAACATCTCATCCTTTTCTCTTGGTTATAACTAAACCTCATCCAACTCCCAACTGTAAACATAGATAATGGATAAGGAATGGACCAGAAGTTAGGAAATATTAAATCAGATACCTTGACTTGTTTTCCACTCCTTATCTGGAAAAAGTGCATTGCATGGGTCACAAAAAAAATCAATTGCAAATAATAAAATGAAAGTAAGATAACACGTACATACATATATAAAAGCCATTGATAAAGATGGTTTCGACTGCTTAGTTTCTAAGCTACGTACTGCACTTTCCTGGAAAAAAGGCCACAGCCTCCCACTATCAGAATTGTCAATAGCTATTCTTGTTAAGCAAACAACAAAGTCCCATTCATTTTGATTACCAAACTGGTGGAAAAGCTGGTTTTAATTTGGAGGATAATATTACCATTTGTTGCTAAAAGAGTGCAAATTTTTCTACCCCAAACCGATCTTGGGCGGTGGTCAGATAGAAAAGTCCCACAAATAAGACCATGCTGGGATTGGTACTATGATACTGGACAACGGTTTCTGGGACATTTTTCTAAATCAAAGTCGTTACAGCAGTTAAGCACCGTCCTAATCTTTGGTGTCTGCCATTTGTACATGAATCTTCAAAGCTGCTTATTATATCCTAATGGGTATTCAAACCCAAATTTGAGCTAGGGTCTGGAATAAGTGCAGCTGACGATGTCCAAGTTAACACAGTGAGTGAGGTTAATGATGTTCATCGTAAGTATATCGCTGATCGAACCATACTAAGTTCTTGTTGTTAGTGTTTACCATGTCATGTCAAATTCAATTTCATGTCAATCAATCATTGATTCAAGCTAATTAACATTAATTTATATTGGATTAATCGCCCTCCTTCGTCTCTTGTTTTTGTTCTCTCTGGCGATGGATTGCCATGTCCTCCGCCTTCTGGCTCGGATTGTGGGTGCCCATAACTCTGTCGAGGTTTTGATTGCTTTAATTTTCATTGGTGTCTCCATCTCTTGGAGATTTTTTTTTTCTTAACTGGGTACACAACTAAAATATTACAACTTAATTTTCGTGAGTCGAAGTTATAACCTCTCACTTATTAAGAAGATATTATACTGCTAAACCAAATGAGTTTTGTTTCTTTGTTCCTTTTGCTGTAGATGTTTTTTTTTTTTTTCCACCTTGTTTTTTCTCCCTTTCAACTTGTTCTGGGTTGACGAAGTGTGTTGTTCTGGGTTGACAAAGGATTCTGGTGATCACCCTTTTCAGTAGAGGATTAAAAAAAAAAGTACTTGAAAGTGCGTGATCAAACTATATACGGAACTGTAAATGATGGAATTTTAGTTTAAACGTAAACACATCCACAACCTACTTGCTGGGATTAAGGAGATGCTATATAAGTGAGAGCTTACAAAAATCTAAATTCTAAATACCAATTTCAAAGACTAAATGTTAGTCAATACGTCTGTTGCTACACTTAGATGTGTCCCCCTTCATTGGAACTGTGCACAGGGTTGCACAGAGTTTGAGAATATAAGTGCTTAGTAATGAAGGCTCGACATTAGTGTGCCTAAACTCAATGCGATTGTCTGCATTTTGTAGACCTTGTAACTTAGGCAAAATGCAAGTTCTCCTCATGGCTTCATCAGTGGTCAGAAATGTCAAATGTGTTTGCGATCCGATCCTCTGCATATAGTGATGGAGCGGTTGGTCAATCCTGGTATATATATATAATGACTAGTTATATAATGACTAGTAAATAAAACCTGTCTAATAGTGTTTTAGATACCATCCGTGCATTATTGTTAAGATTTCTTGATGAACAATATTTAATCCTCATCTCACGCCTCCCATACCACCATCTTTCCTAAATCTATTGCCGATTCCCTCGCCTTTCCTTATTTTTCCACACACATCCATCTTCCCCAAATCCACCATCAACATCATGGCCTCCATGTCTGCAAAATCCACCACTCACCTCCAATTCTACCGCCACCTCCTATTCCGCCACCTGCACAAAATTCACCATCAACCCCAACATCTACCATTCTTTTTTAATTCCACCAGCATATCATGGCCTTCCCCTTGCCAAAGCCCACCACGGACACCTCTGCATGCCCACAACCAAATAAAAAATGAAAAATAAAAAAGTAACAAAATTTTCAAGGACACAAACGTCTTTTTGATCAGAATAATTGAACATTTGTAAATAAATTTACATTAAGAGGTAACACAGTTTTTTGGTCAGTATAATGATAGTCGTAAATAAATTTCATTAAAGGACAAAAACGACCATTCACCAACCGGGCAAAACACAATTCCCCAGAACTTGGGGAAAAAACACAATTCAGCAAAGATATAAACAGTGTTTTTCTCCTTATTGTTTTATTTTATATAATGTCTCATCTGCTTTGCTATTCTAACACCCCTATCTTCTTGGTTAGCCTATTAGACGCAAGTAATACAAACTCATTTGTGCTTCAATTGCTTGCAGGGGTCAGGAGACTTGTGATTGTGGAGGCTGGAAGCAAGCGTGTAGAGGGCATCATTTCATTGAGTGATGTGTTCAAGTTCTTACTAGGTTTAGCTTAAATCGGCTTTGGGGCGGTGGATTCTGAGGCCAATCTTTGTTCCTTTTGGACACTTTGTATGCCATACACATGCTGATGAACGGGTTCCTATAATCACTCAAAGTAATAGGCCTCATGTTTCTGAGCCCCGCTTTAGGATATATAGGAATTTCAAGGAGAAAAAAGGGAAAAGAATCTGTGAACTATGAGATTCAATTTTTCTCCTTTCATTGGTTTAAACCTATTAGTTTGTTCTTCTAAAAAAAAAACCTATTATTTTGTTGGCTTGAGTTTGTTGTATTATCGTTTGTTCTAGTATATGTCTTTTCTATTTGCTTAAAACTGCATATGCTAAAAAGAAACATTCATATGATCATAGATATATAGCTAGACGCTTTCTAATTTCATGGCTCAACCAATAATATAATATAGATGCTTTCTTTCATGAACCCTTGCAATATAAGCTTTCCAATAGTTGGCTCATATCAAAGTAGAAACTCATGCATGATCTCTGTTTTAGTAGTCAAATTACTTCATCCCCAAATCGAAAGCATACACAGGGTTGAATTATTTGGTACTTGTCTTGCGCACCCTTCAAAATAAAGAAAATGTAGCAGTAGTAGAAACCATCCATTTGCTGTTCAACTTTGATCAACAAATGCAAGTATAACGCTCATCTTATTGTAACCCTATCAATGTAAATGTAAAGTCACATGAATATATTAATAAAACTTACAGAGTACGTTGGAGCACAATGACATTAAGTAGCTCTAACTAGTCAGAATCATCATAGGGAGAGACTTGTTGTAATGCCGTAGAACCTGTGCACGACACAGCCGAGTTTAACTTTCCTACCTCCTAGATCACTTAACTGGTGAACCAAAACTATTTCTATAACACGAGCACCGTCATAAGAATAGTAAAAAAAAAAAAAAAACACAAAGCGATTGGGCAATTCCACATTTTTGTTGAGCGACGTTGTTGCAAGGCTAGGTGTGTCAATAAAATAAAAATAAGGGGACGGGCGGTGAGCTCCCAGAGTGTGGCAGACCCTTTTCTTTTTGGATTGAGGATGAAACTTGCTCCTTGTACCGTCTGCTTTCGAGAAGCTAATATTGATTTTATTATTATTATTTTTAAAAAGACTAGGTGTGACATGTGATACATGAGAATATAACTTGTAGTAGTACAACGTGAGGTTCAGGTACTCTATAATATCAAAAATATAGATTATGATATATTCATTACCACCAAGCTCATCCATCCTCATATATGCACCACTAAGAGGGTCCAATCTCAATAGTTGCAGAGACAATAGCGATAGTTGTAGATGTTGAACAGAAAATAAGATAAAACATATAGCACAGAACAACAGAGGGTCCAAACTCGATATCATCGATCAGACTTGTTTTTTAAGAATCACTTAAACAAATAGCTCACTCTCTTTTCCTCAAAGAAAAAAAAATCAGCTCACTCTAGCTCTAAACCACACTATATATTACCCCCCCCCCCCCCCCCCCACTGTTAACCACCGTCCCCATACTCTCTCACCTTCTTGTTTCTCTCTCTGGCTAGTGGCTATCAGTCTTGTTCCTCTCTTCAATCTACGTGTCTCCATTTCAGACCTACATTCACACAAAGATCAACCTCTCAGGCTTTGGAGCATTATACATTATTCTCACATATGGATGAGAAATGGAAGCTACCAATTGCGAAGAAGGAAAGCAGTTCTTATTCCAAGTTCGCCTTCACCTGCAGAAGCTCTTCCACCGGAAGCACTTTCTCCAATTCTCCAGTACTTCTGTCAAGAAGCTCTCCTCCTCTTCCACGGAGCTTCTCGCAAAAGAGCTCTTCCATAAGCCGAAAGTGCAGCAGCCTCGCCAAGGAACACAAGACCAGATTTTACATCATGAGGAGATGTGTGGCTATGCTTGTTTGTTGGCACAAGCATGGAAGTGATTCATGAAAAACAAAACGAAAAAACCTTGATTTTAAGTCATTTCCTTCATCTATATCTATTGTGTGTGTCTTGAAGAGGGAAAGATTCCATTGTAATCACTTTCATTAGCTGATTTTGCTTTTTTTTCAGCAACGTACTCTCAGTATTCATATCGATCCCCACTCTTTCGATTTTCTAATCCGTTCTTTTCTGGTTTCTTTGATGTTTAACAACAAATCAGCTTGTATTACTTGCTCATTTCATTTAAAAGAAACAATGCATTAAAGCATTATACAAAATACTTTCATATGCATCATGCAATTGGATAATGTCGACGAGTGAAATCTTCCCATAAATCAGGCATACGATACCAAAAGAATGACCACTCACTTTCATTTCCCATGAGAAGGAAACAAATCTTTCTCCACGCATCAGGCCTAGGTTGAAAGGGCTCCAAGCAATACCCCAAAGTATCCATCCAGTAATAATAAGCAATACCCCGTTCGCTGAGACCTAATCTAGTCTAGGGTTTCAGAGTCGTGTCATTTTCTTCTGCATGCATGACATTTCACCGAGCTGCTTCCTAGGCCGGTTTGGGTTCAGAGTCGGCCAAATTAAAACTAACCAGGTCCACAAGTAGATACTGATTTCCATACTTTTACCACAAATCCTAATAGGAATTGCGTACAGGCTTTGTGCAGAAGACCTGGGGCATCCATTTTGATCTCTTCTGATCTATAGCCTTCAACCCAAATTTGAGATAGGGTCTGGAATAAGTGCAGCTGACGATGTGCAGGTCAACATAGTGAGTGAGGTTAATTGATGATGTTCGATCATGGTAAGTGAGCCTAACGATATCTATCTCCAGGCAGAATCTTACGATACAAAAATATTTGATAAAAAATGGTGTTGACAAGTTGGTGTTAATCCTTATAAACAACCCGGAAGGGATAGCTATGAGGCCAAAGGCAAGGGCAATCTTCTCGCTGTAGTACCAACTTTCTGATACTTTCTCTTCTTCTAAAATCAAATAGAGAATAATTGGTGTCCGGAACGTAGCCAGCTTCCTCCATTTTCCTCCTTAAATAGATCAGCATTGCCTGAATCTCATACGACATTTCATAGGAGGTGTCTTTTGCTCGGAAGCCTGCACCCTTATTTATGCCAATATATATCCTTCATCTCCTTTCTCACAAGAGTGGCTTCTTCACATCTGCCGATAGCTGCAAGCAAATTTGAAGCACCACATAATGCTCTGCCACTGGTAACTGGTTCAACACCATATACCATGTTTTTATTGAATCAAATATCCCCAACGACTCAGTTGGGAGAAGGTTTGCCTAGAGGTTTCGTGTTTTTGCTTTTCGTTTGTTACTTTCCAGTTGTCGGGAAAAAAAAAAACGTTTTCGGCCATGTCCTTATTTCATGTTTTGAAGCCAGGTCCATTGTCCATACGTCAAGTACACACCAAAAATCATGTTCTACCAATTGTGAGATTGTGAAACAGAAATATTCAATAACAAATAGTTTCATGTATTGATGTTCCACCATGTAATTGCAACCATGACACAGCCAAGGTGCCAAACCATGTCAAAGCCCGTATTTCTAAACATTTCCCTATACCATAACCACACACCATTACTTTTATTGAGATAGGCCTGCTGATACGATTGAAGTCACAATCTTAATGAATAAAGATTAAGAAATGAAACCATGAATAAGGAATCAACTATAAAATGCTCCCAGGTTTGGTTCATTTCACCGGCAATCGATTAACTTGTCATCGTTTAGTAAACAATCCTTGAGTTAAGGATGAAAAATCAAAGTCCCTTCCTGAAGGAGTTGGAGTGACAGAAGGTTTCCGTGGTGCTGTAGAAACTCCGCTTGCGCCAATGCTTCTGACACCATTGATTGGAGATACTGGCCTCATCGTATAAATGCTGCAACAGAAATGATGACAACATATTCAAATGATTGATATCTTTGTTTTTTTTTCTTTCCATGCAAGATCTTATATATTGATCAACTCGGTCTTATGAAAAGATAGACACTTCTTTCAAACACGCACACCAGCTACTTTTACTAATGTGTACCTTGACGGCGAGTAAGAAATTGGACGTGCGTGATAGCCATTCCCAATCTGGCACAAGAAAACAACACAAGAGATAAGATATCAAACAGAAAACACTAGTCGTAAGCAAGTTCTTTCATGAGTACCACCTGACTATGATATTGTATATTAGGAGGCGTCATGTTGCCAGGAACTTGTTGGCCAATGCTTTGCCCGTTATGTGTGAGCAAGTGAATAGCTTGGGAGGCAGGTTGTAAACTTGGAAAGGCATGGGATCCGCTAGAATTTGCTGCAGTAGCCATTACTAATGACTGTTGTTGGGAGAGCATTGCTTGTTGTTGTTGTTGATGCATTGAGAACGGAGAAACCATGCTTGACTGCACAAAAATCCATTATTAAATTGGTTAGAGGACGTGGACTATGCTAATGTTGTATATATAACTCATCATAATCTGCAGCCTGACCAAAAAAGGAAACCAAATTTGCAGCCTATACCTTCTCAAATAAGTTTATGATGTCAGTCTTGACATCAGTCTGAGGTTTCACTGAAACGGTTTGAGTGACTGATGGTGAATCTATAAACAAATCCTCAATACCATATTTAGATTGCACCTTGCTTTCAGATGGTTCTGGTGCATTGTTTTTCTCTTCTGCCAATTTAGATTCAGTAGCTGCAGATTAAGGAGGTTCAAGGTCAATTTCACGAGCCAAGTTAATAAGTAACTACTGATCCGAAGATTTTTCTCTTGGGAAGGCAAAATCAATTAATAAAGCAACAGTTGCTTGAATGATAAAGTAACATACGATGGATACTAGCCAATGTAATGTTATTGGCGGATGCCATGAAATCACTTCCTCTTGAGTCCTCCATGGAGAGCATATTGAACAAATCAGTAGCATAATCCACTTTAACTTGTGTGGGAATTGGAGCAGCAACGGCTCCCTGACTTGCCGGTTCAGCTTTTGGAGCTACTGGTTCTGATTTCTTGAGTAGTTCTTGTGGTTCTTGATTTGCTTCTTGTGATTTCTTCTCAATATTTTTCTGTTTCAAATCATCATTAACCTGCCCATCAAGACATGAATCAAGACATACTAAAACAAGAAGCCCTCTGAATTATCAGTTCTGAGACATGGGAAAATGAACAATAAGATATACCTGCTGAGGTGTGCTGTTTATTCTACCAGGTGGATGAGCACCTTTCTGCTCATAAGAACGTTCAATATCTTTAACATCACCATGCTTACTTCTAATTTCAGGCCTCGCTCCATCAAAAGAAGTATTCAGCTTAGTCACCTTGGGAGGTGATTTTAGTTCGCCATCCCTGGGAACCCACTTTTTCAATTCATACCTAATGGATAACATGAGCACCCAAACACCTAAGCCCAGAATATGAACCATAATGAATAACTAGTGTAACATGACACAAAATACCAATACTGTGAACCAAAAGCCAATGAAGTCATACTTTGCACGGATGAAATTCTCAATTCCAAATCTGTCATAATTAGGAGGCAACTCTGCTTCCCAGTAATTGTTTGATTTCTCATTTCCCATGGCTAGCAGCAACAAGAAACCAAAACAACTCTTCAGTAAATTCATAACAACTTTAAACTCAACTTCCATCAGACTGAAAAGAAGACCATGGAATAACATTCATACTTACATTGGATAAATGCAATCTGCTCAGGGAGCCATGTATCCAAAGTGGCAGATCTCACCTGCATCACGATCAAAATCTTAACACTTATACTATGTATATACTATATACTATAAATCACAGCTAGAGAAAAATCTCATGGAAGTAATATGGATATTCAAAGAAGTTCAATATATATATGATAAACGTATGCCACCTTTGATATGTGTACCCCAAGACTTCTATGGGCCCCGGAACACTGCATGCATATAAAAATCCCGAGATTGATGCTAGCCCATCGTGGAGCTCTGTACAGAAAATGCACCATTACAAATCAACCAGACATATGAGATGCACGACAATATAATCCACCACTGAATAAGCCCTAAAACCGAATTTTTTTACATTACTCTGTCTCTTCCCCTAAAATCATTGCTGTTCAAATTCTTATGTTTGCTCTCAATCAGAAATATTAGTCAATTACTATGTCGATCAATCTACTATACATACATGGCTTTGCAGTCTGCACATTCTTTGTTCTCTGGTAGTTTAAGAAGACCTTCCAATATCTACATCCAAGGAAACAAATACAAGTATACCATACATTAGGTTCAAAAGTAGAATAGCCAATCTACAAGGGGAAGAAGAATGATGAGTATAACCCCAAATTCCACAAGCAAACCCAACCTAGTCCATAGACCACTTGCTTAGTTTAATTGAAACAATGACTAAAAATGCTTATGAGTGATTGAGTTCAGACTATTCAAAAGAGAGAGAGAGAGAGAGAGAGATGAATCATTTAACATAATAGACAGCTATAGTTTGTGTGCTAGTTCAGAATTAGTTTTGTTATAAGTATCTTCTCAATAATTGACAACTCATTGTGGACCTTGACAAACCAAGGCTTGCACCATTAAAATCAGTTTTGTTCACAAAATATAACACCTTGTACCTACTTTTATTATATATTATTTCTCGAATCATTTCATTTCAATGACATAACTGAATGCAGCACAAGATGAACAATATTAGGTAGTGCAGATAACCAATTCTGTTTATGTCAATAATGTCAACCAACAATTCTACTGATCTTCTGAGAAGCCAGTCGACGCGTTAACTAAAACTACAGAATTATAATTCCCCATTCTAAACGTCAGACCAATAAGCAAACAACCCATGATATCTAGTTGAAGACCCAATTAGCATCTTTCAATGAAAAACCCAGTTGAGCTCAGCCAAAACATCAAAGCAATACAAACATTAAAGCAGGGTTCAGAATTACAAGAACAATGAACCAAACCGAAAAAAGAATGTTAAAAACACCAAAGAGAGTGCCTAAGCCAAACTCGGCAAACTGGAACACCATAATTGACATATGCTAGAGTTTGAAGCCAATCCCATAATCCCAAAACAGTTATCTATCATGCTAAGCTTCAAAAGGGAACAAAACAAAACCCAGATGGGTGTGAAACAAAGCTCAAACTTTTGCAACTCCTAATACAAACTCTTATGCAAAACATGAGATTACACGATGAAAGTGAAAGAAAAGAGAGAGAGAAAAGAATAGACCTTTATGTGCTTGGCATTAAGCTCTTTAGAAACGTTAGCCTTTTGGTTCATGTTTGCTGCGGACAATCCAAAGCTTTCCAAACAGGTGTTTGTGTTTCTCACAGAAAAAGGTTGCGTCTTTCTTTCTTTCTTGGTTTTGTGATTCTGAAAAAAATGAGGAGTGGGGGAATCTTTACTTTCTTTGGTTGGCTGTGTTATTTGGACTTAGGAAGAGGAGGGTGGCATCTCCAATAAACACACGCGTCAAATTTCAACTCTTTCTTGATCGGGATTTTGGCTTCTTTTTTCTTCTTCTTCTGGCGCGTCACGCGTGTGAACGGCCGTTGTGACGGCGCCGTCCGTCCTCTGTTTTGGTGTTACTGTTTGGCCCAAGCAGAGCAGATGGAGTTGGTCCTTAGGTCCTAGTGTCCTAAACCCCCAAAAACCACACATTTTGTTCATAGTTGTTCTCTATGTAAATTACACACCTTTGGAAATACACAATCTTTCCAAAATTGAGTCAGTTGTGCTCCATAATTCATCAATCAGAATCAGAATGTTTGCCTGATTAGTAGCATTCCGTATTACTTTTTTACCTTACATTTTGATGTAGTTTTTATATCTCATGGTTGTATAATCTCTCTTTATGCGCTTCTTCCAAGCAAACGGCTTGTAGTAACATTGTCGATCACGGAGTATTAATCTATAGTTGAAAAGGCAAAAATTATACACGGATTCTAGTCCGAAAGTCTCTTGATCGTTAGTTAGAAATTACTTTATGAGCTTAGGAAAAAATTAAAAAATGATTCGATTTAATTGTCTTTAAATCTGAATCGGTAAGAACATAATTAAAGTTGTGACGAGTGATATGATGAATTCGAGACGTTTTGAAATTTAAGAGAAAGTTTGAACTCGGTTTTATTCACTGACTGGTTATCTCCATTGCAGCCATATGTGTAGACTATAGAAAAACCATGCACAAGTCACATACATCAAATCATAAATAAGCAAACTTTCTTGTTGCAGATTTCAGAAGTTTTTAATTAGTAATGCAAATGCAAGGTCTAACTTTCGATAGATATGCTAGTTAACCTCACCACTTCTTCTTACCCGCACTTTCACCCTGGGGCCTGCAAAGAAGCAAAAACCTGAGTTAAGGACACCGAATTCACATCAACATAAGAAGAAGGTCATCGATCATCTATTTGCATATAAACCTCAGAACCTCAAAACTAAAATACCAATGACAGAAAATTTGCTACTTAGGAATTTGATTAGCTGGTGTAAATTTAAAATATAAAGCTAGGCCCTTCAACGAACCCCCTTTTCATATATACATCATGCCTATACTGTATGTAGCAACAATAAGCACAATATAATAGCACAATTGCAATAGTGAAAGAGAAATACAATGTAGAATTGTAGATTCAAGTGAAGATGCCAAATGCAAAATAAGACCTGGAGGCAAATGCCCTTGCTGCCTCGTGTGTAATCTTAATCTAGCTAGTTATCTGACCAAAAATAATAAAAACTCTAGCTAGTGATATCCTGAGATGGAGCTTCACAATTTATTAGGAACAATTTTGCTGCACAAACTCATATTACGCAACGTACTAAACTTGAGAATGCATTGAAACCAGAAGCTACAGATTACTCTAATTTGGGTTTCATACTTGAAATAGTGAAAGAGATTATGAGAGGACATGATAATTACATGATCAGCTATGCTCCTAGAGATGCTAATATATATGGTAGCACATAGAATAGCTAGTAATTTTGTGTGTGTTAGTGATAGCCAAAGACGGTTTGTAATTTATAAGGGATGTCATTCCAAAGGAGTGTACTCGGGAAGCTTATTTTTCGAAAACAAGGTAAATTATAGTATCAAAATAACAAAAAAGAATATAGCACAAAGCCATTTGAAGGTCCACAAGATATCTCAAACTATGATTGAATGGAATGATTTGATCAATGAATATATATAACTATTTGTCCTACTCTGATTTGGAATCGATTCACAATAGATTATACTTACCCAATGGTGACATGCTTGATGACTGCAGAAACACAACTGCAAATTAACCAAAAACCACAAAATCAAAGAATCAGAACGACTCATCTATAACAAAAAAAAAATGTGATGATAAATGAAATTGCGAGAACATTGAAAGATTATAACATCATAGATTTATAGCAAATCAGCGATCAATTGATGAAGAAAAATTCTTACTCAAGTAGGTCACGCTGAAGCGAGAGCTTCTCTTTTCTATAAGCCCTTTCGTCCAGACGCTTAGCAGAGAGATGATAGAACAGAAACCCAGCCGACCCAACTGCCATTACAGCTGCAGTGATGGGCACAATCGATTTGTAGGAGGCATCATCATCACCCATGTTTTCTACTACAAGACTGAGGTTTAGGGCTGGCTATGATTTTTGAATTTTTTGGATTTTGGGGCTATATATATATATATATATATATATATATATATATAGGAATCTACCCAAGATAGCTTTTCCTCATCACCAAGTTTTATGGTTTTGGTAAGAATATAGTTTTCTGTACGATCGAGTATGGTGACATATACTTGGTGGTAAGAAATTTGAAAACACTATATACTTGAGGGTTTAATCTTACAAAATGTTGCCATTGATGATCGCCGGACTCTATCTTTTAGACTGCAGAAGATTATGACAAATCAGCCATGGCTGCAGATGCATCTCTCATCAGCAGTCTACAAAGGTATCGCAAGTGACTCAAACCCTATACAAAATGCAGGTTTTCATCATTTGGTCCTAGTACGTGATTTGTTGAACGAAATGCTTTCCACTATTATGGAAAATTGCAGGAAGGAAGAAAGGAATACATAAATGTGGATCGACCGTTTCGAAGTTCCAGTCTCAGACCTAGGGCCTTAATATCATTTCAGAGGTTAAGGAAGATATATATCATTCGTTCTTCTTGTTTACTCTCATCTTTGTTTCGACGTCTCCACTGTAAGGTGCAACATGATATGCATATTGCTGAAGAACAGAGAAGACAACCATCTCAAGACATATCAAAACATTCTGAATAGCTTCGTTAATATGCTCCACATCCAACCAGAAATGATGAGATTGAATGATGCCGATAGCAGCTAATATCTTAAGGACCACTCCCTGCAAATTGTTAAACGAAAGTATCATTCGATAATAAGTCAACACTCCGTAGGAGACAACTAGTTTTAAAAGAATCTCTAGGCAGTGTTGCACTTCGAACTAGCTCATTAAGTAACACTCAGCAGTATAAGAACCAATGAATGGTGTTCACTAGACCCAGACAATTAAGTCAATATTCACTCTCTAAAGAATCAGTAAAAACTAAATGGTCTTTAAATTTCCATGCTCAACATGGAATTGCTACCCCAAGTCTAGAATCAGATAATGTCAAACAAAATTAAATTGCAATTCTGCCAAATCAAGAGCAAAGCTCAAAACAAGTTAAACAAGCTTCAACTCCAAAAGACTAAACCAACCACTCAAGTCAATACATAGGGGATTCACATCAACGTATTAGGTGTCTATATAGAATTATCTTATACTAGAACCTTGTCTGCAAGCATATAAATCAGAAAAAAGCTGAAGAGATTGATAGACTGTACCTGCCAAAAGCAGAAGAAGACGATTCCCTTGATGCACATGAACTTTGCAAGGGGTTTATGAGGTTCTAGGTCCTTTGCAAACACATGGTAAAACACAACCAGAGAGTATAATGCCAATGAAACAGAAACATTAAGTATGATAGTGAAGGTCCAGCTCAACCAACTGGGATAAAGTCCAAGTACTTGTAGTGTTATCATCAAAACAGAAAAAACTGGGCGGATGACAACAAATTGCCAAGTCCAATATTTGAGTAGCTTCAGGGTTTGGTGGTTTAGCCGAACTGTGTGAGGCTGCAGTTTGTTAAGCCACAATTATCATTCATTATAAATAGACTAATGCATGATATGGCTTTAACTACAAAGAGAAGATTTTATATTATAGAGTTAGTGTATGTTATGAGGAGCCTGGACCGACATGTTCAATGTATTGCCTTAGCAAAAGAGTTCACCAATCAACATAAGATCTGAATCTTTACTTTATAAAAATAAGCCATAGCCGACATGACAATATGTCATATGCATACAAACTCATAGAAACTATGAAACCAAAAGAGCATGAGCTATGAACATACCTGAAAAAGAGTCATTGGAAAAGAGTGGTGGATTTCTCTTCCTTTGATTTCATCTGGCACAATACCTCTGCTTATAGATATGTTCAGGTAACTATACATTAGAGCCAAGAACTTAGCAATCACCTGTAAGTAGGATCATGAAAAATAAGTTACTCTGACAACTTGACAAGCCATAAGAGAACAAGGACTAAAGTCATAGTTAAGTTGGAACCACTAACCAGAGCCTCGTAACACTCCTTAATAGAGTCTAACAGCATGAAAAATGCTTTGCTTCCTTGAATATCCAATAAACCCACAAATGAGTCAATTGCATATAGTGGAGCCATAAGAATGATAATTATTATAGCTTTCTGTTCCTTTGGGTTCTTCCAGTAAAAGAGATGCTGTGACAACAACTGGACTGTGAAATGCATTGTGAGCATCACGCAACCAGCTGATCCTAGCAGGGTCAACTGCCCGCGATCCATTGTACTAAAATCCATTTTTCAGCTGCTAATAGAAGCTGAGGTTGGTATCTGCCAAGATAATGGTAAGTGAGCTTCAGATTCTACAGGCTAACTTCATTTCTGGAAGGTTCTAATTAAACAGTCACGGGTAGCATCTACCGGATCAAAAAGACAGTTGCAATCTTCATACATTGTCCAGTGAGTTACACTTCTTCATATTAGCTTTCAATTGTTCTGGTTCTTAGATTTCCAATTCAACTTGCCAAAAACTGAGCCTAACAACAGATTAGTATACCCCATTAACCTTGTTAAATCTCTTAGTTACTCCTAAGTTCTCACCCTGCAATTGGTGTTCCCCAATGCACCAATAAAATGAGATATAAAGATTGAAACTTTCTCATAACTACACATACCCTTTTCCTAACTTTCCAATTTCATGAAAGAAGGCATGTTAAAAACCAGTTCTTGCACACACAAATGAAGATTGTTACCTCAAATTTACCCAAAAAATCACACTCAAGAAACCAACATTTTTTAAACCATAAAACCCAAACTGATCCAAAGGAGCAATGAGCATACATGAACTACAGCATACACAAAAATCATAGAGTTCCATATAAAGTATTGAAGAGCTTTAAAGGGTCGATTGCAATTTATACGAACAGAGGAAGAAACGAGTTGGGAACGCAGAAGATACTCACCGAGTCGTTGTAAACGAGTGAATGAGTCGGAGCTTACCAACCCACTTCTGGGTTTTGAGCAACACTCTGAGCCTTCACAATCTCAATTCAATTTGGCATCGAATTACTATGCGACAGTTGCTTGCTGCCATTGACTGGGTTTGTATTTGTATTCGTGTACGTATTTGCACAAACCTTGTTATACAATTTTTATTTTTTTGGTCGAAAACCTTGTTATACATGATTGTATGGTATACGTGATCGTACAATACACACACATATGTATTTCTTTTTGAAGGGAATAGTGTAATGCCTAGTAATTACTTATTAGAGTAATGAAAATTAACTTTCCACAGTAAATTTATGGACGCCTTCATGATGTAGGATTTTGGCTCTCCATGATTGAGCAATTGAAATGATCATTTTTGAAGTGTGACATTGAGTTAACTCTTATGAGTAGTAACGTTACGGATATATGAATATAATCATTTTTAAATGAATATGTTTGATTTACATTTAACTTATAATAGAGTATTAGTGTTAATACCGTTTCTAATAATTTTAAGCTTATGCTTCATGAATTTTGAGAAAATTATAATGCAATACATACAAACCAATTTGGGAGCAAAGACTAGTTCAACCAGGATATAAAGCTCTTTAAGAGTGTAGTGTGTCTGCATTATGAGTACAACAATTACAAGACTTTGAAAACAGTAGTCATGGCTGCTACGGCTGTGCTCTATTTTCATGTAGGGTGCTGCTAAATGTAACTAACAAATTGCTATGTAAATCCGGCAAACATTTTACACCCAGCAAAATAACGTAATTTCTAACTATACCCAACAACTTTTCTGATAATACTCTTTAAAATAAACCCATCAAATTATCTATTGAGACATGAGTGCTGCCTTTGAAGCATTAGATTTGTGGATCATCAGATTTGTGGATCATCAGATTTGAAGGGTTTCAACAAGGTTGAAGTTTGTATTTGTGTTTGATTGATTGATTGTTTGTGTGTCTGTGAGAGAGGGTGCGAGCTCCCTTATATAGTGGAGTAATCCTTGTTGCGAAAGACAATCAGAATCTCAAATGGACTCTGCAACGTGAAGCATGCGGACACTGTTCATCCCATGCAGACCAGTCCTTGCGTGACACGTTTCCATTTAGCACAATTCGCATAAGATAAGGTCTTACACTCCCACGTGAAGTGGAGCACAAAACAATCCTTATCCCGTGAGGCAACGAAGTCCATGTAAAATACTAACTCGCGTGGACCGCGGACCATTGCACCTCGCGGGCTATTGCAGCTCGCGGGCCAAAAGAAGGTTTTTAAAATTGATAAGGGCCACAGGGATTGGCCAAAAACATGTCGAAGACTGTAACAAGTCCACAACGATTACAAGTGTTCGCGCGGACTCCACGTATGCTTTCTCTCGCGAGCTAGTTCGCCAACGCCTAGATGCAGTCCACCTCGCCTTCTCTAAAGTCAAATTCCATGCACAGCATTCCGCGCGAAGCTCGCGAGATGGATCCTCACTCCGCGCGAAATCGAGAAGTCATTTCGCGCGCGAGCTCTATTTTGTTCGGAAGTGCGCGAGCTCAGCTATTGTCCGAAAAGGCGCGAGATCCTTTATTGTCCGAAAGGGCGCGAGATCCTTTAGTCCGCGCGGAGTTATTCCGCGCGCGGACTTTGTGAATCACCTCGCATGGTCTCGTTGGCGGGCCGATATTTGTGAACTTAAAAGGAAACTTGGGCTCGCCGACTGATATAGACCAAGAATGTAATTAATATTTGCATAGACAATTACTGTCCAGTCAAATATTAATTTAGGCATAAACAATAGGTACATTAGAAACGTAAGTAGTAGAGAGTAAAATGTTCTCTCAATTTGAATGAGAAATGATATAATAATATACTTAAAAAGAAGAAAATTAATCAAAGAACAAGAACGTGTACCTTACGATTAGACATTTTTCGACTATATAGAGAGACATCAAATGTTAGCTTAGGAATGAAAAGTATCATCCTATTACAAATGACATACTTATGTATATATATACACACACACACTCAAGTTAGTAATAACAAGGTAAGAAATTAAAGAATGTAATTGATTATGACAAAGTTAAATCAAACTAAATTTTAGCTAGTATTTGAGTTTCAAATTGATGCTAAAATTGAGAAATATACCAAATTTAGCTTTCTACTGTCTGAATGACAAATTAGAGAAACCGAAAAATGAAGAAAACTTTTAATTATAGACATTTGCTCTATATAGTATGTTTGCTTATGTAGAGTGAGTGTAAAATAAAAATAAAAAATGTATGAGTTTATCTTAAAAAGGTCTAATATTTTAAGTTTTTATCTAATTTCCTTAATTATACGAAGGATATGTATGCATCAAATTATTATCTACTTATATATTCGATCAACTCCCTTAATGAAATGATCAAAATTATTTCTCGTTTAATTTGTAATGACTGTGGGATGGTACACACACTAATACTACTGGACTGCTGGCGTTAGAGAGGTTGATGAAGAGGACAAGAGTCACAAGTGCGAATATTAAGTGACTGGACAGATTGCCATCAAGCTCCAGTACACAAGAAAAAGCAAATATATGAAGGGTACAGAACTGTGATTCTTTCCAAATTCCATGCCCCCCAGAAAAATAACTCACATATCTTTGTGCGTCTCTCTTTAGCTCTCTCCATCCATCACACACATTACACACTACCCATTAGGTAAAGCTTTGCTTCTTCACGTACACGTCCCAGCTCTCTCTCTTTCTGCTTTCACACATGCATATTCTCGCATATTCAATATTCACATGATGATATTAACCCAACTGCAACCAACCATTGAACTCAGATCAAGTTAATACTACTAGTTTGCTTGTTCTTGTTTACAAAAAAAACAAGAGCTGAAACAGGCTTTGGGCCTTTGGCAGACTCAACAATTTGAGATAACCGAATGAACCCCACTACTACTACCACTATCATCACTAACTTAGGATTTCCCTGTGTATAGCATGAAACTCGTGTGCCTTAACCCGGGAGAGAGAGCCTTTGCAGATATATACAACCTAACTCTCTCTTGTCTTGGTCAATATTATTATTGCTGCTACCAAAACCTAGGAATGTTAAAAATTGTCTAAAAAGCTATGTTGCACAGACACGGCGACACAATACAGCGTGACACGCTAACACGGCAAAACTCAAAAACTAAATATCCGACACGGTCTGGACAAGGCAAATAAAATTATATATTTATTATTTTTAATAAATAAAAATATATTAAAATATAAAATAAGTTCATTACATTACCAAAATAATGTTCTAAATTCAATTCATTACACAATCATAAGAAATAACATTAAAGAGAGTCAAATGTAAATGATAGAAGTGCATAATTAACAATATTAGAAGTAGCAGACCTCTAACTTAAAACATAACATTAAAAAAATCAAATTTGCAGTAGGTTACTGATAAAACTGGACAGTAGCTTGTTTTCAAAAGTGAACAGTAACTTTATTTAGGTTTTGTTTTCTTTTTTTTCAATTAAAAAAATTGATAAATGATGATGTGGTGTGTCAGGGATGATGTGATGTGTCAGGGATGATGTGGTGTGTCGGTCAATGTGTCCAAAACGTGTCAGAAAAGTCAACATTTTTCGACATGCCACGTGGCGTATCGGATACGTATTTTGCCGTGTCGGAGTGTCCGTGCAACATAGATAAAAAGAGATCCAGAGATAACCCTATATACATTTTTCTTAAGACAAACTACCAGTGCGCGCTACTCGTTCTTCTGCTCCTGCTTGTGCTCTTTCTTCTTCCTCGTCCCCTACTCCCCTTCTATCTCAGAGTTTGCTTCTCTAGGTTTTTCTCCTCCTCCTCCTCCGGTACTACTCTACTTACTACTACATAATATACTCTAGCTTGCTCATAAGCTTTGGCAAACGCGAGGTTGATATATAAACTAAATAGCTATCTAGCTACTGATCAGATACATATAGCAGGAATTAGTCCGATCGATCATGTCTAGCGGAAGGTCATCAAGCCAGTCATCGGGAAGTCCATCAATCAGAGATGACCAGATCATCGAGCTCGTCTCTAAGTTGCGCCAGCTGGTTCCTGAGACTCGCGACAGGCGCTCCGATCAGGTACGTAAGCATCGGTCTTCCTCTGTGATTTTGTTAACTAACTCAGGCCGGCCGACCGGAAGAAGATAGAAAATGGTCGGGAAAGACAGATAGAAGGGTGGTTTAGAAAGATTGTTTATACGTCAAAAGCCAGATGTTGCTGTTGTAGCTAGCTAGTTAATGGGAATGAGATCTAACTGTCGAATGTCGACTGTACTTGGTTGTGCAGGTATCAGCTTCCAAGGTCCTACAAGAGACCTGCAGCTACATCAGAAACTTACAGAGAGAGGTTGAAGACTTGAGCGAGAGACTGTCCCAACTGCTCGCTACAATTGATGCTGATAGCGCTGAGGCCGCCATTTTTAGGAGCTTGATTATGCAGTAGACGTACTCTGTAACTCTATAAATATCGTTATGTTAGTTAATTTATAAGTATATATATAGTTGCACTACATCTTTATTTCTTTCTAGGTTTTGATCACCATGATCATCAAGCAAACGGTTAATTAAGTACTGGTACTACGTACTCATGTACGTAAGTACCCCATCTTAGACAAAGAGCTCATGTAATGGATCAAGTTTGTTTGATTAATAAAAAGGACTTGCACTAGCTAGCAAATCCTAGCTATTATACAGGGAAAACCCTAATGTTTCATGACACCTCTCCCTAGCTATCTCTCACACACTGTTTCTCTTTAACAATTATTCTGTCAATATTTGATAAAAAAAAAAACAAAAAAACAAACAAACTCTCCCTAGTATCATGCAACATACTCGAGACAGTAAAGTCGAACAAGTTTCATCAAAGTGCTATAACATTCAACAATCAATGTCTTCACGGGCCGGGTAAATACAAATTTACAATTCATTGAAAGAGAATCAATCTTTCTCATGATAGAGCATGCGTACTCAACTGTCAACTGTATGTGAAGTAAGAAACTAAGAACTATTAACAATTACCAGGTAGTTCAGACTTCAAGAGGCTAAGTTTCTGTATGTACCATTTACTCATATATAGCCAGTACTCGCATCAGTCCCATGTATATTAAGCAATAGCTTAAGAGTTATATAGTCGATAGTTGATACAAGACGATAATTAACTCAACATCTAATATATATGAACTGTGTCAATATGCGAGAAAATTAAGAGCATCTCCAATGAAGATGTTATTTTGTGTGTCAAATTCAAATTTAACTAATAAGGTGGTAAATGTCATTTTTAATAGAAATTAGCTTCAATGAATGTGTTTAAATTAAATAATATTTTGTATATTTTACAACCATTAAAAAAGGTTTTCTCTCTTTCTTTATCTTTTGATGCAGTGCTGCACAACCCACCATTTCTATCTCTCTTCATCATGAATGTCTTCCTCCTTATTTCTCCCCCTGATGCTTCAAACCTTTAATTCCAGATTCACTAAACTCTTCAGATAATCAAATCATCATAACTGTTATTCACACACCCAATTAGAATCAAATTCTACCAAAATCTTACAGTATTTCTACCCAAATCCTATAGAGATTATACCCATCCAAGCAAAGCGCATATGAGTCTTGAATAACAGAGATCCATAAATATCAGATGCATACGAGTTCGTCTGCAATTCAAAAGATGGGTTTTAGATGAGCCACATTCTCTCTCCATCTTCTCCAACTCTCTTTTTTCTCTTCTATATATCTTTGACTTTTTGCAATTGGAATAATTTATGTTCCAAAGGTATGAGTTTATTTGCAGCAATTGATGGATGAGACATGCATGAGGTTATGGAGATCATTCGATCTCTCAATGTTGCTGAGATGCATATCATATAATGAAAGAGAAAGAAATTTGTAAGGAAGAAGAGAGAGAGAGAGAAAGAAAAAGATAATTTCAATTGACACTGTCAAACTTGACAGCTTCATTAAGAACTATCAACCACGTGTCATCCACCTGGATTTGACATTTGGGTTGGAGAGAATAACAGGAATCTTTTTGTTACCGTTGCATCTCCATCGATGGAGATGCTCTAAGAAAGTTATTATGCAATGAGACAATTTGTATTAAGATGTGAGTTTGAGACTATGCAAATCTCATTAGTGTTTTTTTAGCATAAGAGCATCTGTTATAATGCTTGTGTCAATTTCAAATTTGAAGGCTGATGTGGCTCATGTCAATTTTGATAAAGACTCACTCCAACAAAGATGTTAAATGTATATATTATTTTATTAATTTTTAAAATATTTTATATCAAACTGATCACTACTCTTCTACTCTTCCAGTAGAAAAGAAGAAGAAACCCTTTGTGTGGGAGAAGAGAGAGAGAGAGAGGAAAGGCAAACAATGATAAAGAAAGAAAGACCCTTCGATTTGAAGGTGTCAAATTTGACAGAAGAATTTGAGAAATGTCATCCACGTGGATTTGACCATTGGGTTGGAGACCTTGTCAGCTATCATTTCTTGCTGTTGCATTGTCCATCTGTCAAAAGACATCTCCACCGGAGATGCTCTTAGCAAGTTCATGTCGAACAGGAAGTTCGGTGCATAACTGCATAGGTGCTCTCCATTACTGTATGTTGATATAAGCATTTAATTTTGACCAAAATTACAATAGAATAGGTTTTGGCCCAACTCACAGGCCTCCATCTTGCTCAGATTAACAGGTCAAACATTTGAAAGAGCATGGCAACAAAACTGATAAACATGCAGGTACCATTCTTTAACTCCTAGCACATTGTGCATTTTCAATACAAGCAGACACAACCCCAATACACAGAGGCAGAGCCCGAAATCATAATCGAGGGAGGTCAATATAAAAAGGTTAAAAAATTAAGATAAACTTAATGGTTAAATTTACTATCATAGAAAAATGTCTTAAGCTAAATTATATATTAATTGACTCGTCCCTTCTGCATATCGCCAAAGTCATTTTCAAGAATTTTAGAGAACTACTGCTTCGGTATTAGAGTTGAGTTATAATAAAGGTACGGATGTACTAGCTTTAAAAGTACCTTTTGTTTTGAAAAACTCATGAATTGTCAATTGTTTACTCATATTGACGGATGTAAGAACAAACAAGAGAGAAAGAGAGAGAGAGCCGAACTGTTTTTTTTAATACAAATACGCTGCCATGAGTTTGGTCTTTATAGAGTGATCTATTTAAATTAATTTGTAGGGTAAATGCATAATAGTACTAGGAATATGACCAAATTAACTATTTTCTTTAAGAACACTTTTTTATATCCTTTTCTATATAGTTAACAAGCAAAAGCTCGAGCAGCTAAATTTTAGGACGGGGTGCCAATACTTACGGTTTAACTAAAATTTGGTTATATTGAGCCAAATTATGAATGATTAAAACATATTTGAAATTTGGTGGTCCTTGAATGCCTTCGCCTATGCCAGTACAACTTACGATGTGTAGTTCGATTCTGTATAGAATTGCATCAATGTTAGTCTCTTTTCACACTATGGGCTTTGTAATTTACCCGAGATCTCATGTTTGGTCTAATTAATATTTTTGGACATTTATACGATCACACCATATATTGTTTTCAATTTACGTAAATTATCTATTTCGAATCCAATGGTTAGCTATAATTGGATTGAAATCCATGTCGCAGTTCGAAAAGTTGTGTACGTAAACTGTGAAGACCATTACACATCATTCTTACCCATCCCGTCTATCTCATTCAACAAAGTGCCCCATCTTCCTCTATGTCTACTAAAGAGAGGTAATGTGACTAGAGGAACAGATCAGTTTTGAATTTGAATTCACACTTCAACTAATTTTGGGTCCGCAATGTATGAATGGGACTAGAAGGTAGGAGACGACATAAAGATTACCATCCCCAATGACTTAGAACATGAAGTTCAGTTTCAACTATGAATTGGTATAGGGCATGGACTAGCTAGAAGCATGCCTTTCATCTTTTTTTTTTTATTCCCTTTTGTAGCTTGGGTCTTTGAGTCATGATTTTTTTATCTCTCTTATTTGTACTGCCTTTGTCTTTTATAAAAGTAAAAACAAGAGAACCATGGTCTTTTGAGTTGTGAGTTTTCGGAATTTCAAAAGAAGTGTTTGAGTCAATTTTTAAGATTTAACCAAAAGTTCAAGTGTTCAATTTAAGGTTCTAAAGTCATAGAACACATCGACACGAGTTCGGGGAATATTTTTCGGACTCTCGGATTAATTTCTACAAGTTTTGGAAGTTTGGAAAGAAAACCTTTTTCTTTTTTTTTGAAATTTTGATAATACTTTTGATCTGGGCCGTTGGATTTAACTTCGGATGATCTGGGCCGCTGGTTTCCATTTTAACAAGGAGGCGCGGTTAGACCTCAATATTTTCACCTGTAATTCTATCCCAAAAATATTAAGAAAAGCACCATAACCAATTTCTGCTGGAATTCACTAACCCACCACCAGAAATCCTATAAACTCAGAAACTATTTAAGTCTTATGAATCTTTGATGTGATGCAGAGACTCTATTTGGACCTCCTAAACAAGCTATCATAATCATGATGGCGTGTATTAGAAAGGATTCCCAGAACCCATCAGAAGGAAAATCACACTCTACACGCCACCGCCACTCTTCACCTCCGCCACCACCACGGTAGTGTACTCCTCTTTCCCCATTGGACGCTTACTAACCTCACCCACACAACATTCACCCAATCGGTTATCGACACGTTGCATAGTGGACGTTAGGAATGGGTCTGAAATTGTACCAGTTTTACAGACCTCTCGTACCACAGTGGTCTCATATGTGCAAATGTGCAATGGTTTAGCCCTTTTGTCTTACACTTGCTACACCTCCATGTGGCTCTATTTATACAGACATATAGTGCTGGTTCCATCTCACTTGGCCACTCCTGCATATCGCCACCTCTTATATTTTTGGAGTCACTTTTGCCTCAGAGCTTAAACCACCAACAACAAACCCAAGAAATTTTTGAAATGGCTCAAGTGAGTGAAATGGAACATGTGGAGCAAGCTGTGAGGTCTAGGTTCAAGAGTGCATGGGTGATTTGCGAAAGCAAATCGGGGAATAAAGAGATTTACAAAGCTGCTGCCACAGAATTAGGCAAAGAGCTGGTACTTAATTTTCTGTCAAAGCTTGTGTGTGTGTGTTATTTTTTTAAATGTTTATGTAGTGTTTGTGGTGTTGTGTTTGAGAGCTTTGAGGTGTTTGAAGGTTTCAAGGGGGGTGGACATTGTCCATGATGGAGGTGAAAGCACAGTACTGATGGATTGTGTTGTAAAGGCTGTGCAAGATGGTGGAGGCAACGTTCGTGAGTAAGAAATCAACAAGTTTTTCACTTTTCATGGGTTTCTTTCACTCTATGTTTTGTGACTCAGTTTCCATTTTTGAGTAAATTTCTTGTTGCTGTTCAATATTCTGACTTTTCGGGTTTTTGGCGCACATTTCAGTAGGATCATCCCCAGGCGTGTTTTGGGTGCAGAGGTAAATCCCTTGTATCATTTGGGTTTTCTTCCTCTTGTATCATTTGGGTTTGTTCCTCTTCCTAAATTTGTTTCAAAGTTGGTTCCTTTTTTGCAATTTTCTCACAAAATGATTGCATGTGATATATATGTGGCTGTTCATCAGGGCGAGTTTGTAACCTACATGCACCAAAGGAAGGCAGAAATGGCCCGCGATGCTGATTGTTTTATAGCGTTGCCAGGTACCATCTCTTTTCCATTAGAAAACTAAGAAATAGTGTGTCCCTTTGTATCTGGTTTATTTGGTCTGTAAATTATTCAAATGGGTTTTAATCTCTTGCTTTGGTTTTTCAGGAGGGTATAGAACCCTGGAAGAGTTGCTGGAAGCGGTTTCTTGGTCCCAACTTGGGATCCATGACAAACCTGTAAGAGAGCATATTATGATACTGAAAAACCCACCAAGTGATTACTGATATATATATATATCAGTTTCATCAAAATCTTTTCCTTGAAGGTTCTAACTTCTAAAATTTTTGCAGGTGGGTTTACTCAACGTCAATGGCTACTACAATTTCTTTCTTTCTTTCATTGACAATTCCGTGGATGAAAGCTTTATCAAGCCTTCCCATAGCCACATCATAGTCTGGGCTACCAATGCCAAGGAGCTCCTTGATAAACTTGAGGTGTGTGATTGATTATATATGCCGACTTTCGTTTTCATTAAACACTATTTCTGTCCTATGATGAGAGAAAGAATCCTGACCCAACTACCATCTTTTTCTATGATGTTTTCCTTCTGTCTTTGTTTGGTTGGTTGTGAGCGAATGACGACACTGCTTTTGTTTTGTTTTGTTTCGGGTTAGGACTATGTGCCAGTGCCTGATAGACCCCTGAACAGAGAAAGTTGGGAGGTTTAGCAACAAGAACCGCAGGAGATACAACATGTGGGGTTCAATGTTGCTCCTGCTTGTAAAAGGAGAAGAGGAGGAGGAGGAGGAGGAGGAGGGGATAAGGGATGAAATGAAATTGTGGATAAAATGTATTTTGGGTCTCTTTTGCTTTTGGTCATTGTAGTAGACTTCTATATGCAAAGATATTATATCCAAGGAACAATTGCAAGAAGCAAGATCCAAAAAATGCAGCAGCTTTATTCTCACTACTTCATTGCTCTTGGCATGCATGGCATCACCTTGAGGCTTGAGTGAGATGAGGTCCCCTGGTATGGACCCCTTTTTTTTCCTAAACCCTTGTTCTTTTGTGCTGTTTTATTGGCTGTGTTATGATGATGAAAATGATACAGCTCATCTATGCATGAGTGCGGCTCTTTTATGCTTTGTTTTCACTTCTGAAAATGATACATTTGCAAAAGTTAGCTCCTGCTTTTTATGTCGGTAATAGAAGTAGGTAACATTATGTTCATAGAATAAAAATTAAAGCTGGTATCATATGAAACTGGTGAAAACATGCCACAAAAGAATGTGATCAGAATCACAGCACCAAAGGATATGATTTTAATTGTTATATATATCAAATCATTAATTCTAATTTTCTAATGTAATTAAATCAATCTACAACTTAGTCGGTTATAACTCGAGACATGCATGAATGATTTAGGAGATTGCCAAAGTATAACAAGAGAAACAGTGAAATAAAGCTCTTGGTTTCGAAGAGAATCAATTTGTAACTTGTTATGAAGTTGAGAATTACAGAAAACCAGCTAAGAGTATCATACCCTGTCATCTGCAACTCCTGAGTCACTCTTACACATCTAATCTCAATGCCAATTTCACTCGCTTGGTCATGACTCACGAATTTTTGAGAACAGTGGTAGCCGCCCTAATGATAAATTGATAATAGACAACTTCTCATTATTGTAGATCTTGTGTTTAGAGAAACACAAAGATACAGTGTTCCTTTCATTCACCTCAATGAACGCTTTGTGGAATATGAACGAGCTAGACATCTAGAGGCTGATGAGGCGAGTCAATTATCTCTGTCAAAGCTCCAGGACAGCATCCCAAAGTGTTGAGGACATTGGAAGCCTCAAAACCATAAGAGAACTTAAACTTTGGATTAAGATTTACCAGCGGTAACTTTTTCGGCAGGAAGATCATTATCTCCCTTATCTATAACACTATCTGGAACAAAACATCTCAACTATAGCTGGCAGCCCTTCTCTTGCATTTGAAAGAAAGATGTACATGGAGAATCTCTGTTGATGATCTGGACCTCGTTTGTAGGGAAGCTTCAAGACTTCGAAGCTTTCAAAGACACTTATATACTGTTTCGACCACATTGTCATGAAGGGTTACATAACTGATGAGCTCCCATTGCGAAGGTGAAATACTTCTCTAGTTTTCAATGCATCAAACTCCACCTCCCATGTTCCTTTGAAGTGCTGGGCGTTCGCAAGAACTAGCCTAGTCATGCACGTTTCAATTCTTTGATTATAAGAAAGATGTTAGGTTAGCCCAATAACCCCAATTTATGAACGAAAGTTCTTATATGCACGAAGATGTGAGTGAACCGGATATTAATATCTAATCTCAGTCATTCATTTAATCTGACCTTGTACATAGCTCTAACACCCATACTAACACAGGGTGGAAACAAAAAAAAATTGGGGAAAGGAACTGATGAAGTAGAAGAATTAGGTTTATTTGGGTATAGCCGTTGTCGAGACATTAGAGAAGCGAAGCTGAATGGTGGCGTGGCGGCATGGGTTGAATGGATTTCATTAAGCAATTCTGGGTTTTCTGGGCTTGAATATCATCTTGTTCTTGTTCTATAATTTATTTATTTTAATTTTATTTTGAATAAATAATTTAGTTTTTCTTTAATTGATTAAGTTTCATGTTTTCTTGAGACAATTCTTAAATAATATATTTCTTTTACTGTAATTATTAACATATTGCGTAGTTAACTCAACCTTTTTTTTTCCTTTAGAACCTATTATACTTTATTAATTAAAGGTATTTTAATTTATAAAGTAAGTACGTAGTCGGCCACGTAGATTGAGACTTAACTTAAATTAAAGAGATTAAATATTTGTATACGTACATGTTACTCCATAATGCTTACATCCAACTATTACATTAATTAGCAACCTCATCACATTATTATTATTATTTTTTAATGAGAAATAAATCCCTAGCTAGTTACTCATCATTTCGACATTTCAAGGTCAAACTAACAGCTAACTAACTTTCGTTTATATCTCACTGCTCACAATTTTAAACTCCAAATCAAAAAACCAATGTTGTGACCACGCTCCAGTTGTGTGGCAATATGCAAATTTTCACTAATATCTTCTCTAAATTAATTGCGTAACAACGTATAAATTATATATCAGTAACAATACATATAATTCATCCACGTGTGTAAATAAATATACGAGTAACAATGTATATATACTATACTCTAGTGGACATAGTACCAAGATTGTAAGGAGGACGACACCAGCTAAAAAATTTACGATATGCATATAATATCTCATTCATATCCAATGGTCGGTGTAGTTATTCTTTCTTTCTCGATCACGTTGATTTGAAATTTATACATTACACCGCTAAATAAATTAGTTGGTGTAAGAGCATATGAATTTTGTATTATTTGAGGAATGAAAAACAAAAAGACATGGACTTGACCCTATCTATATATTTCTTCTTATGTGCACAATGTGAAAAATCGGGCTTGCATGCGTTGAATTCAACCTCAATCAAGTGGTCGGATCCTAACTTTCCTATTTACTAAATGCCTATTGAGTTAGCTTGAGTTAGAGAATGGAAACATATATGGCTGGAGGTGGACTTGACTCTTGTTCTACATTATCTTTGTTATT
Source organism: Fragaria x ananassa (assembly GCA_034370585.1). NCBI lineage: Eukaryota > Viridiplantae > Streptophyta > Magnoliopsida > Rosales > Rosaceae > Fragaria > Fragaria x ananassa. The sequence goes on from CP139766.1 coordinate 1,917,717, forward strand.
CTCATTTTGTTCTTTGGCGATTACATGTGGCTTGGAGCAACTGCTTGCACCATATCTCACAGATGGATTTTTGGTCCTCTCATATTTTCAGATAAGGTAATCAAGTGGCAGATGCACTTGCTAATATTGGTTTTTCATTGACTGACATGTCATGGTGGGATGATCCTCCTCCCATCGTTGATCATTGTCAGCGAGATGCACCTAGTCTCCCAAATTTTTGTATTTGTTAAGCAACCTGGTCTGTTTATGATGTCTTTGGCATATGTACGTGTTCATTTAAGGAAAATTTTAAGAACAATACATGACAAATGGTTCATTCTTAATTTTAGTATTTTAAGTTTCAAAACAATCACAACGGTACATGAACTTGTAATCTCAACCGAAAATGTGTACATACCGTTACATTTTCAGTTATCTAATGTGTTTTCCGTTAAATTTTGAGGGATAAATCCATCACCCATTAATTTAGCAGTAATAAATTATTAAAATTAATAATTAAATTAATAATTAATAAGGAGAGTGAAATAAAAAAGGAAAAAGTATTGTTGTCTCTCTTTTTCATCCTCGTTCAAACCCAGCATACACAGAAATGATGATCGAGCTGGAACTATAGGAGGAAGTTGAAAGATGATTTGATTTGGTAAGTTATGGAAGAAAGGGTTTGAATATATATCGGTGGGTATTGAGTAAGGAAACTTAGAGCTAGAAAACTATGTCCTAATTTTATTTGGATTGGGACGAGCAGCAAAGTCTTTTTTTTTTGTTTTGGTGAATATGAGTCTTTCATTAAAACCAAACCCAGTAACTTACAAACACAACGAATAGTAAGCAAAGAAACCAGGTAAGAGGAAAACATCAAAGTCTTTGAGAATATATAGTATGAGTTTACAAGATTAAAAAAGTATATAAATAGAAAAAAAGAAAAAGAAAACATAATATAAAGAAAGAGATAATGGAGAAAACCAAAAACCACCTTTTGAAAAATGAGAAATTACATAAAGTTAACAATGTTATATATTGACGTCATATGCTAAAAGTGTGCCGACTTTTAAACGTTATGTATTATTTTGATTGTTTTGAAACTTGATACAAAAAAATTTAAAGTTGACCGTTTATCATGTATTGTTGTTAAATTTTTCTCGTTCATTTATGTTATAATGTGAGGTCTTGTACCTCTATATAGTTGTACTTTATTTTCTTTTCTCAATAAATTGGGATCGGAGAGTTCTCTCATCTCCAATCCCTGTTCTAGCACACACAAAAAAACATGTTACTCTAAATTGACATTAAAAAATATAAATACATATAATTCATAAGTTTTATATAAACACTAGAAATCCATTCGTATAAATATATATGTTGTACAATTTCCTTTATGCGTTGTTATACTTGTTGGTCGCAAGTGACCTAGTCTTCCAACTCAAAATAATTAATTTGATATTACATCATGTATTTACCTTATAGTGTACGTCGTAAAAAGAAACTTAAATCGATAAATTGTCTAGACATTAGTCAAACCGGTCAACCTTATATATGATTATATTACCTTATAATACTCATTTTATTTATATTTTTTCTGTTGAAGATAATATTTGCATCATATTTACCTGTATTGAAGACGATCGTACAATTTGATATAAATACAAATTGGAGAAAATATTGGTCACTCCATCAACTTTCATGCACTCGACAGTTTACTCCATTAACTTTCAATTTCAATCGATCATTTCTCGAACTATCTAATGTCACACAATTAGGTCCATCCGTTAAGTCGCTGTCCAAATCAGTGGTTAAGTTGCTAACTGGACATATTTTTCAACGCCAACTCAACTAGATGAATGGAGAAATTCCATTTAACACCCCCATCTCCTCCGTTTTCACTCAATCTCTCTCTCTCTCTCTCTCTCTCTCTCTCTCTCTCAGCCTAACCAGCCATGGCTACCCATTTTTCTCTCTGTGTTGTTTCTCTCTGTGAAAACTGAAAACCAAACCCGCAAAAATTTTCATCTCTCAAATCCCTAACCAGAAAACCAACAATGGAAACTGCTCTAGCCCCGACCACCGCTCCGACTACTTCTCTAGCCCCAACCACCGCTCAGAGTCCGAGCCACCACACCACCCGACCCGAGCCCGTCGTCGTCAGACTCGCCTCATTTGCCTTCTTGATATGCCTTTCCAGACCCCTCTCGATTTCGAAGACCGCTGCGTACTTGGCTACGATGACGTCAGCGGCGACGAGGAGGAAGACGACGGGTACAATCTGGATGATGAGCTGGTGTCGTGGTCGATGAGAGACAAGTTTGGGAGGGAGAGGATGAGGAAATTTGGGAAGAGGACATTTGCAAAGATGCAGAACTCGAAGAGGTCGCCCTACTTGGTTGTCAGGCCCGGCTAAGGAGGAGGCGGCGTCTGGCGAGGAAGAGGAGGGTGATGAGAGAAACAGCGGAGAGAGAAAAGTGGGAAGCCATGGCTGGCTAGGCAGAGAGAGAGAGAGAGGGTGTTAAATGGAATTTCTCCTTTCATCCAGCTGAGTAGCCATTGAAAAATATGTTCAGTCAACAACTTAATCATTGATTTGGACGACAACTTAACGGATGGACCTAATTGTGTAACATTGGATAGTTTGAGGAGTGATCGATTGAAATTAAAGGTTAATGGAGTAAACTGTCGAGTGCATAAAAGTTAATGGAGTGACCAATATTTTCTCCATACAAATTTTATCGTTATCAGTATTTAGCAAAAGTTCAAATTTTACTAAACCCATAAAGAACACTTACAAGTATTTATGTTCTAGTAATGGAGTGACCAATATTTTCTCCATACAAATTTTATCGTTATCAGTATTTAGCAAAAGTTCAAATTTTACTAAACCCATAAAGAACACTTACAAGTATTTATGTTCTAGTAAGTTGAGATTATTTCATCACACGAGGAATGGAAGAAAAATACAAGATTGAATATTAATGATTAGAAAACCATTTTTATTTTCTATTCTATAGAAGACAAAAGTTACAAATGTAACTTTTGGCCACGATCCTCAGTGTGCGGAGCCGAGGTAAATAGCGATCCAAAGAGGATGAAGTTGCGGGCGTGCCACCTCGCGGACGAGGAAGGTGTTGAAGGAGTGCTTGCTTGACTTCTTGAATCAGGCGGGGTAGGTTCCAGATGCCACATAGCGGACGGGGAATTTACGACACAAGCGGTCGATACTCACAGCGGGGTGAGCAGAGCAACAATAGGGATACTTCCGAGGAAACGGGGGCGAGTTCCGGAGAGCTCTGAAGAATTCTAGGCGGCAAGGCGCTTAGAATCAAGGCTTCGAAGAGGCTTCGAAGGGGGATCGGCTTCTGGGAGTGCTTGGAGGTTTCGACGGGATCGAAGGGTTTCAACGAGGTTGAAGGTTGTTTTTGAGTGAGTTGTTTGATTGATTGATTGTGTGATTGTGTAGAGTTGTTGCTTCAGTAGGGAAGCGGCAATGAAGCTCCTGGGAGCGTAGGTGATTCGTCTGGGTCGAGGGTTTCAACTTGGTTGAAGAGTTTTGTATTGTATTTGAGTAATTGTGTAGAGAGAGAGCCCTGTAAGCCGTGGAGCTTCTTTATATAGTGGGAGAAAGAGAGTTCGTCGCAAAAGAGATAGGAGAGATGTGTTAGATTGCAACGTGAAGCACAATAGAATGTTCATCCCATGCAGACCAATCTGCATGTGACACATGTCCAGTTCGCATAGCTTATTTAGAATAGGACACTGCTTCTGGCGCGCCTCTTAACTGTAGAGTCCCATGCAGACTGAAATTAGGAACAGTCTTATCCCGCAGGGTGCTACAGTCCATGTAGAATACTAACTTGTGCGGACCGCGGACTATTGCACCTCGCGGGCTATAGCAGCTCGAGGGCCAAAAGAAGGTTTTTAAATTGATAAGGGTCACAGGGATTGGCCCAAAGCATGTCAAAGACTGTAAAAAGTCAGAAACGGTTAAAGGCAGTTGCGCGTGTCTACCTCGCGAAGTCCATCACGTGGACTCGCGAAGCAGTTCACCAGCTCGTCTAGACATATTTCGCCTCGCCTACGCCAAAGTCATCCCACGCGGACTGTATGAAGCACGCGAGATCCCTGCTCCACGCGAAATCATTTCGCGTGCGAGCTCTGTTTTTGTCTTGTAGCGCGCGAGATCCTTTAGTCCGCGCGGAGCCATTCCGCGAACATTCCTTGTAATTCAACTCGCTCGGTCTTGCTGGCGGGCCATTATTTGTAAACTTTAAAGGAACTTGGGCTCGCCGGCTGCTATAGACCAAGAATTTAATTAACATTTACATAGACAGTTATTGTCTTATAAAAATGTTAATTTAGACGCAAACAACAAAAAGAAAAGTATTATTAAAAATGGAGCAATACGTGGCTCCTTAACTACCAATCAATGAAGTCCTTGTCCAGATGTTGCATCAACATTATTCATGTCTCCTAGTATCTCATTCTTCCCTACCATCCGAAATCGAACAAACCCAGATTAGGCAACACACAATCAGTCAGAGACGGCGATGCTCTCCCTCTCAACTGCTCGTGGTAATTTTGGCGTTTACTGTACTTCCTTTTTTTGGTGAACTAACGATGGTTTTAGATCCGTCAAAACACATGATTTTTACATCTTTGGTTCAATGCACCATGGTGCACTGAATTCGTTCCGATTTATTAAACTCTACCTTACCTAAACTTGTAGGTACGTAAGTGCATCAAGAAGATATATAATTCAAGAACAATTGCAAACAGGACGTGGAACTCCATGAGTTTATGTCTTGTATATTCTATGATTAAGAATCACTAGCTTTCAACCAAAAACTCGTATTCCGTGACAAAATGATTGAAAGAAAGAAAAAATGTTAATATATTAAAAAAATTAAACAAAGATTGTTAATCTGAATCAACTCTAGTATCCACAAATTGAAGAGAAAACAATGCACACATGTAGAACCAAAACAGAATGATAGAGATTTGATTACCAAATTGATGCTGCAGACTGTAATTGGATGGTAGAAGAAACTCAAGAAAGTGAAGAATTTTTGAACTATGGGCCTACAAAGAAAAATAGTGAAATTACAAAAGAGTGATACCCGTACTGTAAAAACATGGCGACAAAACTATAGAGCTAAACTGTTTCCTTCTTAAAAATCTTCACCCATCACCCCTTTACATAACTTTGCTCTTACCTTTGTTGTTTTTCTTAAACGCAGTTGCATGAGCTTCCGTCCAAAACTAGCTTTGTAAAACTCGTCTGGATAAACATGCAGGTACCATTCTTTAACTCCTAGTACATTGTGCATTTTCAATACAAGCAAACAAAACCCACCAGAGCTTTCGATGTGTAGTTTGTCTCTGTATAATAATCGCATCAATGTTCTGGGTTTTGTGGATTTGCTCAAAGTGAATAATGGGTAGCAATATTTGGGTGGCATTCCTTCTGTTTTTTATCGTAATAGCTTTTGAGGGTTATTTCATTGAAACAGTGAATTCTGCCACTGTGACATATGACCATAGAGCACTGGTTATTGATGGGAAGCGGCGGGTTTTGCAGTCGGGTTCTATCCATTATCCTAGAAGCACTCCTGAGGTGAATTCTGAATCCTGAAATCTGTATCAAAGGATTGTGATTTGTTTAGTTTGAGAAACTTCGAAATGCTATTGGACGAGATCAATCGTAATGGTAATGTGTGATTGTGCTTGTATTGGGGGCACAAATGTACAATGCAGGTGTGGCCGGAGATTATTAATAAGGCCAAGGAAGGAGGACTTGATGTGATAGAGACTTATGTTTTCTGGAACTATCATGAGCCTGTAAAAGGCCAGGTATACAAAACTTTAGTATTTCATGTACATTCATTTTTGTTGGTAGCTTACAAAGTTAGAAACTTCAGAGCCTGATATCAAAGTTAGAAACTTTCATATCAATTTGGATGACTGGATGATTTATTTTGGTTTTGTAGTACTACTTTGAAGGCAGGTTTGATTTGGTGAGATTTGTGAAGACAGTGCAAGAAGCTGGCCTTCTAGTTCATTTGAGGATTGGCCCTTATGCTTGTGCTGAATGGAACTATGGGTTTGTTTCTATTTCATGTTCTTTCTATGATGTATTGCAATGGCTTCAGTTTCATATTTTTCTATATCCAGCCGTGTTGTGAAATTCTACTGATTTTTTTAAGTATCATTGTCTTATGGCAGGGGATTTCCTATTTGGTTACACTTTATTCCCGGAATTCAGTTCCGTACAACAAATGCTCCTTTTAAGGTTGGTACATGTATTCTTGTCAGTGGAAATAGTTTCTCACTACACATGCACAAGTTTTAAGTGGTTTATATTGATGCCTTGTGAATTAGTGCAGAATGAAATGAAGCATTTTCTTGCAAAAATTGTTGAAATGATGAAGGAGGAGGATCTGTTTGCTACACAAGGTGGACCAATCATTCTTGCTCAGGTGCTTTTTCTTTCATAGGTTGGCTACATGTTCCAGAAATGACATATCGTGCTTTGAACTTTAAGAGTCTTACATACTCATTTTTTATATATTGTATAACAGGTTGAAAATGAATATGGAAATGTTGAATGGTCATATGGAGTTGGTGGAGAACTATATGTCCAATGGGCTGCAGAAACTGCTGTTAGTCTTAATACAAGTGTACCTTGGGTGATGTGTGCGCAAGATGATGCACCTGATCCAATCGTGAGTGTTATACTAAATTTTCCATGAACTTCCTAGGAGATTAATTTGGTTATAAACAGATGAACTTTAACTACCAATTTGTCCTCTCTAAACTACTATTTTCTTCCCTGGTTTCTGTATTAAGGTTTCATTATTTTCATAAATGACATGCAGATAAACACATGCAATGGATTTTATTGCGATAGGTTTACACCGAATTCTCCATCCAAACCAAAGATGTGGACAGAGAATTACAGTGGATGGTAACGATCTATCTGATTTTCTGTGTGTAGCTATAAAGCATTATATAGATAGGAACAAAACCAGCTTTTAGTTCATTTTAGAAAAACACAATACTAAAGATTATCTCTAACTTGTAGGTTCCTTGGATTCGGCAATCCAATTCCTTATCGACCTGTTGAGGATCTTGCTTTCGCTGTTGCGCGGTTTTTTGAAACAGGTGGTACATTTCAAAACTATTATATGGTAAGCTATGCAAGATTCTGTTTCTGTAATCCAGTTTGATTGGTAGACAGACTAGCATGATCATCATCATATGATTTCTCGTATTTCCTTTCAGTATTTTGGTGGGACCAACTTTGGAAGAACAGCTGGAGGCCCTTTGGTTGCAACAAGCTATGATTATGATGCTCCTATAGATGAATATGGTAAACTATCCAGCTCTTGGTTAGAAAATGCTAGTCCTTTTGTTAATAGGAATTGCATTCCATCTTCTTATGCAGGTTTTCTTAGACAGCCAAAATGGGGTCATCTTCGTGATCTGCACAAGTCAATAAAGCACTGTGAAGAGTATCTGATCAGCTCTGATCCGACTCAACTGCAACTTGGAGTAAATTTAGAGGTGGCGAACATATTTTCATTAAGACTCTGCCATAATCTATCTGGTCTTTGAATGCAGTGTCTTTATAGTTCAGTTTTAACCATTCTTTTCCTTTGATCTTGCTTCTTACTCCATTTTAACTTATGTTTTCTTTTGGTGTCAGGCACATATCTATTATAAACATTCCAATGAATGTGCAGCCTTTCTTGCCAATTATGGAAGTAGCTCAGATGCAAATGTCACATTCAAGGGACATGTTTATTTCCTTCCAGCTTGGTCTGTGAGCATCCTTCCAGATTGTAAGAATGTCATATTCAACACTGCCAAGGTACCTCCTATATTCCTACTGCAATGCAGTATTTCATCTGACGTGTTCAATATATACATATATATGATCAACTGAAGAGAGACGGTGCATTATGTTCATCATAATTGAGGGTCTCATTAACAATTACACATCTTTATTGGCCATCTTTATGAAACTTTTTCTCACAACGATGGTCATCCTTGAAGGTTGTCTCACAAAGAACTGCTGGAGATCCTATTTTTGCCAGCACAACACTGGAACTATCTTCATGGGGATGGTACAAAGAAACAGTTGGTAGTTGGAGTAACGGTTCGTTTAGTAGCCCAGGCTTACTGGAGCAGATTAGTACCACAAAAGATACTAGTGATTTCTTATGGTACTCAATAAGGTAAATGTTACTGAACAAATCTCCAGCATACTTTTGCAGTTTTGCTTTAGTTGTTTGTAGTTTGGACTAATATGATGATGTGCTTCACCGTACTTGCAGTATTAACATTGGACCTGATCAAGGGACAGAACTTTTTTTAAATATTGAGAGCCTGGGACACGCTGCTCTAATTTTTGTAAACAAAAAGCCTATAGGTAGGCACTCTTGCCATCAAATTGTAGTGGAGTAAAAGACTTGCCACCATTACTTTAGTCCTTATGTAGATAGAATTTTCAAATAGCATACTGTTCCTTTTTTGCTTCTTTGTATCATTAAGAATCTTTATCATGTTACAGGATTTGGATATGGCAACCATGAAGATGCTAGCTTCATCCTTAATGAGCTGGTTGCTCTGAACCCTGGAAACAATACCATTGATATGTTGAGCATGATGATTGGTGTACAGGTACATACTACTATTTGATGTTAACATTCATGGACTACCTTCTTCTTTAACATACACATCGCTGATACAGCATTGAGAAAATTCTTTATTAGGTTTGCTAATTATGTGTGTAATTGTACAGAACTATGGACCGTGGTTCGATATTGCAGGAGCAGGAATTTTCTTTGTTGCTATTGGCGACTTAGACACTGGAAAAGTTGATCTTTCTGGTGAAGAATGGACCTACCAGGTTAAACTCTGACAGCTTCTAGATGAGAACTATTGAGTTTCAAAATCCTTCCCTTCTTCCTCCAACAGCTTTTCGATTTATGCTACAAGTACGGTATCACATTATATACTTGATATTTCCTGATTTTCAGGTAGGACTTGAAGGGGAATACCTTGGATTGGCTAACATAAGTCTTGCAAATAGTTCACTGTGGACTACAGGAGCAAATCCACCAGTTAGTCAAACTTTGATATGGTACAAGGTAAACAATTGACATGCTTGGTTGGATGTTCTTTTCACTTGCTTGGGTTGATGACTATCTTCTTCCTGATTCTCAGGTTTCATTCCTTGCTCCTGAAGGAAAGGGTCCCTTGGCATTAGATCTTGCTAGCATGGGAAAGGGGCAGGCCTGGGTTAATGGGCAGGGCATAGGGAGATATTGGTCCACCTATCTCTCACCCTCTACTGGTTGCAACAGTAGTAGTGGTTGCGACTACAGGGGAGCCTATGATGCAAATAAATGTCTAAAGAACTGCGGACAACCAGCTCAAACTTTGTAAGATTGGATATATGCTTTGCTTCTTTCAGTCATTTCTATAATCATGGATTTTAGCTAATGAGAATGAGCATATTATGATGTTTAGGTACCATATTCCTCGTACTTGGGTACATGATGGAGAGAATCTTCTAGTTCTCCATGAAGAGCTTGGGGGTGACCCTTCAAAGATTTCTGTGAGGACACGAACTGGCCAGGAGATATGTGCATACGTATCAGACACTGATCCTCCGCCTGCCAATTCTTGGAAACCAAACTCTGAATTCATCTCTCAAAAGCCTGAAGTTCAACTGACATGTGACCAAGGTTGGCACATTACTTCAGTCATCTTTGCTAGCTATGGAACTCCTATAGGAAGCTGTGGTGGTGTCACCTTCACTGTGGGAACCTGCCATTCCGATGTCTTAACAATAATTGAGCAGGTGAGAGGAACCTTTGCTTATTCCTATTGTAACGTGAAATCTGTGCATTTTTTATCAGGAGTTGTAGAAAGCTTGAATAAGCATGCTTAGAACTTTATTTCTTTATAAACTTGCAGGCTTGCCTTGGCGAAGAAGAATGTTCAATTACCATCTCTACAGAAACCTTGGGTGATCCTTGTCCTGGTGTGTTAAAGAGTTTAGCTGTTCAAGCTCTATGCAGCAATTGAGTTATCATCTCTTTACACCAAAGTCAGTGAAAAGGATCCTTCCTAGGGGCAATGGTATATTGGTGTTTCAAATCTGATACTGATTTCCCTTATGAGCTGTTTACCTGATTTGATACTGATAAGTCCCTCACGAATTTTGTTTGGCACCTTATTCGTGAGCTGCAATAATGTAATTGACATTGTTCTTGTACTAAAGCAAGTGAGTGCATCATGAATGAATTCAATTAAACTCCATATTTTCGGTGCATCAGTCACATCTTTACTTTGGTAATCATCACCAGTTACTGAGATGAATAAATTTTACACGAATCCATGGGAGAGCTGAAGAGCTAAACTACAACCAAATGAGAGACTAATCGCAGAATAGAAGAGCAAAGTGGTAACATGGTTTCGCAATGTATGCACTATATATGCACATGAACCTTTTATTCATGAGGTCTAAGCATGAAGTCCACTTGAACACAACCCAACAATCATGTCTTCATGGAAAAAGTAGTATCTTTCCAATATGTTGGCTACTATCCAATAGCCGGTGAGCCTCTGCAGCTTCAGTCAATGGGAAATGCTTGTAGATCACAGGTTTCACCTTGCCAGCCACAATTGCAGGCCACACATTTTTCTCCACCTCCCTAATAATTACTGCTTTGTTTTCTGGACTTCTTACTCGCAAACCAGCCGCTGCATACACAACAACAATACAATAGAGATGAACAAAATGCAGCAACTTTTTGCAAAGAGGGGTGGAAGCATAACTAAATTAGCAAGATATACTATCATAGTTAAGCTGTCAAGGTTTGGCAGCACTAACTACCTTGGATGGTAAGGCGTTTTGACAACACCACACGAAGATCTAATTCTGTGACAGAGCCACTCATTGTGCCAATGAGGAAAAGTCTCCCATCAAAATTTAAGCTGTCAAGGTTTCGTTGAAAGTAGGATTGCCCAAGGCTGTCCAAGATGACATCAACACCTGCCAATGGACATATTACAGAACATATTTCATAACAACAGCAACTGAGAAGAACTCATAAAGGCATAGTAATCGTTCTTGACTAATACTAATGGGGTGTTAGTAAATAGAACAAACCTTTGCCGCCAGTTTCTTCCTTAACTCGTGCAACAAAATCCTCGGTCTTGTAATTGATGCATACATCAGCACCAAGATCCTTACAAGCTGCTAACTTTTCCTCACTACCTGATGATCCAATATCAATATATGTAAATACATGAAATCTAGTTTTGTGCCATATGTGAAATAGTATGACACACCTGCTGTGACAAACACCCTAGCTCCCCAGTATTTAGCCATCTGAATCGCAAATGTACCAATTCCGCTGGAGCCCCCATGAATCTAAAATCCGAAAGTGTGAAGGATACACAAAGCTATGCCTCAGAGACAGAGAATAAGCAACCACATATGCTTGCAACTCAAAGAACAGCATTTCCAAACTCCAATGTGACAATTATATACCACATTATAGTAAGTAATTTACCAATAATATTTCACCGGAAGATACCCGGCTAACCATAAAAATAGTGGACCAGACCGTCCACGCAACCTCAGGAAAGCTTGCAGCATCCTTCAAAGAAATACCAGGTGGAACTGGAAGAACCTGTCCTGCCGGAACAGCCACCTTCTTGGCATACCCTCCTCCACTAAGTAAAGCACACACCTGCATAATCCCAAAAAGATCAAATCTCATTTCCCTGATTGAACGTAACAAGGGATCCTATTATATTGTTATAACAATCTATGAAACTTGGATTGTAACTCATTACCTAGACCCTAGTTTTTTCTCTAATTACAAGGACAATGAAGCAAACTCCAAATCTGATGATAACAAAATCCAAAACCAAAACCATGGTCAATGGTTTCAGCTCATCATGTAGTTAACTTAATTAAGCTACTCAATAGTACAAACTACGTTTGCAAAATTGCAACTACAGTTACCTGATCGCCGACTTTCCATCGTGACACGTGTCCTCCGACGGCCTCGATGGTTCCAGAGCATTCGAGACCAGGGTATGGACTAGCACCTTGAGGTGGTGCAAACACTCCTTGCCTCTGAAACGAGTCGAGTTTGTTCAGCGCCGCCGCCTCGACTTTGATGAGAACCTCGTCGTCTTTGAGTTCTGGCTCTTCTACTTCTTGTACTTGGAGGACCTCCGGTCCACCTAGGACTGTTATCACCACGGCCTTCATTGACTTTCCGGTTCAACTGTGTGTCTGTGTTTGTGTTCTTTCCGGCGGGCTTTGTAGTGAAAGCAAACGACGTGTCGTGTGGAATGATAGATCATGATTGAACGAATCTTCTGAGATCATGAGTGTTCCATTATTAAGATCTCATTTCGGATTTTTCTACTTCTTTTTAGACCCTCGTTTTTCTTGTCGAGAAAGTGCTATTGCTAATTACAATTTCAGATCTCTAACAGTTCAACATGTCAACCTCTGATCTAGTAGTCTTTGGTGGGTGTGTTCAAGATTTTGTTCGTTTAGAACCTCCAAAAAGAGTGCATCGAGAAATCCACAAGTTGATCGATGGAAGTTCAAGGATGAATTTCACTAGTGCCATTATCAAACTACAGTACTGTACAACAGTAAGTTGCAAACTTACCTTGGCCAGGAAAGATAGAGAGAATTTTCGTGTTCTTGTGGTGCAATATACTGCGGTGTTTCACATTTGCGAAATGATGATCACACTGATATCATCCCCTATCAATAGACATTTTGTTTGGCGTTTTACTGGCGAAGAAATAAGCAACATTAATCCAACAGAAGGCAAGGACACAAGTACAATCATCATAAACATACAGTCATATAACTGAGATTACATAAGCATAGTCTATCATACAGTATCGTTATTTACTGAGATGAAACAGTTTCACAAGTAATCCAGGGAGAGCATGAAGCACGAGATCACAAACTGTATGACAGACTAAGCTTTGTGTATCAGAAAATACAAGTACAACTATCATAAACATAGCAAATACAGTCCTATTAACCTTTGCTTTATTCCTAGAACATAGAACCTAGGTGCACGAGGCACAAAGAGGGAAACATGTATCTTAAATTGATCAACAAGGAACATGTATATATAATCAGTTAATCACATAATAACGGTCAATTACGTTACACTATGGAAACCCCTAAACCCAAAAAGAGAAAACCAGCACTTCCGTCCTTGTCTTTAATAATGAAGCACATAATTATCTCGAGGGGACATGGCTGCACTTGGTATACCACTTCCTGCTTATTCTCTACGAGAGCGTCAGTCAGAAAGAACTAATTCTTAATCTCAACTGATCAATATATCCAAGAATGTGGAAGAAAATCAACATCACGTTTCACATGACAAGTATTCACATTGAAGAACAATGACCTACAAAGTGGACAAGTGAAGTGATTTCCCTCCATCCACTTTTCTATGCAATCCATATGGAAAACATGCCCACACTTAGACAATTGGCTCACCGCATCTTTATCCTCAAACTCCACCAAGCAGACTGAGCAGGTTTCGGCCTCGTGTCCACTCCTTTTGGTACTACAATGACCCTGCAAGTCCTGGAATCTAGCCACAGGAAGACTCAGCTGGTCTAGATTGCAGGAAGGATGATCCTGTGGCTTGAACATATCAGCTGTGAGAAAAAGAACTTCACTAATTATTCCGGCTAGATCTTCTTTGAACTGCATGAATGGGATCCAAAAGCAGGTGAAGAAGAAAATTATGGGCGCCATAGTCGAACCCCACTGAGAAACCGTTAGACATATCATTTTGGCTGATCGATGATCAAGAAATTCTTAATCTAATTCCTCTCAAACCCCTTTGCTTTTTCACTCCAGAAGTCTCAAAACTGTGTTTGATTGTGCGAGTACTAACAAGGCTAATGACACCCTTTATATAGCAACTAGTATTTAACCAGTCGACTTTCACAAAACTACACCACAGATGACGAGCTAGCCTCTCTCGACCGTAGTGCGTGTACTTTTATCCCTTCATATGTTCATAACGTCCTCTCTAACTACTAAATTCTATTCACCAATGATGGTTCTAATATATTCTTTTAAAAAAAAGTGATGGTAATATATGTAATATCTTCAAAGTTCAAATTCTATTCACTAATGAAGTAATTATGGTTCAAATATATGCAGTATATCATGTTAATCATACCATTCAAATCGTGTATTCGTGTAACCAATAATGTGGCGTAATTTTCATTTCACGTATACAATGTATAAAGTTATATATATTGATAATCAGTCTGTTTTGCTGTGAATATAGTTCCGGATTTTCATACCGACTATCTTGTTGTAAAGCTCACGGCCAGAGAAGGAGCCAAGAATCAACCATTTTTATGCAACAATTTGAGTTTTAAGTTTAAGTTTAAGTTTTTTTTGGACCAAGCAGTTTAATAAGTTTAAGTTGAGGATGGTGTAGGAAGTTTAAGTTGAGAAGAAACGATAGAAGTACATGGTGACATAGTAAATGTTCGCTTTACGTGGCCAACACTACAAAACACTATCAATGGTGTTGAAGCAGCCACATGTTAAGTAATTCTATTTCCCATTTCCAATCCTTCTTCCCCAATTTGGTTCTATTCTCTTGTTACTCAAGTAGATTCCTCATTTTCTCTATAAAATTGTCGGAAGCAGACTACTATTATTGATTGTCACCTCTAAGCTTGCATAGGGTTGCCGGCCACCATTCCATCATCTTCACCGATAATACCAAACCCCACATGGCCACATACATCAACACTAGCTTTTGATCCCGCGCTTTGATACGATGAGAACCTCGTCGTCTGTGAGTTATGGCTCCTCTACTTTGTTCTTGGAGGACCTCCGGTCCACCTTGGACTGTTATCACTACGGCCTTAATTGACTTTCAGATTCAACTGTGTGTCTGAGTTTGTGTTCTTTCCGGCAGGCTTTGTAGTGAAAGCAAACGACGTGTCTTTGGTGGGTGTGTTCAAGATTTTGTTCGTTTAGAACCTAGGATGAATTTAACTAGTGGCATTGTCAAACTATAGTACCGTACAACAGTAACTCGCAATCTTGCCTTGGCCAGGAAAGATTAAGAGAAATTTTGTGATCTTGTGATGCATTGTACCACGGTGTTTCAGATTTGTGAAATGATAATCACACTGACATTATCCCTATCATAGACATTCTGTTTGCCGTTTTAACGGTGGAGAAATAAGTAACATTAATCCAACAGAAGGCAAGAACACAAATGTTTAGTATTAGTATACAGTATCGTTATTTACTGATATGAAGCAGTAGGGAGAGCATGAAGCACGAGACTACAAATTGTATGTTTGTGTGAAGAAAATTAGAGTACAGCATAAACATAGCAAACAGAGTCATATTAACCTTTGCTTTATTCCCATAACATGGAACTTGGGTCCATGAGGTCTGAAGCATCATGGGAAGAGTAGTATCTTTCCAATATGCTGGCTAGTTTCCAATAGTTGGTGAGCCTCTGCGGCTTTAGATAATGGGAAACGCTTGTAGACAACAGTTTTCACCTTGCCAGCCACAATTGCAGGCCACACATTCTCCTCCACCTCTCTAACAATTACCGCTTTGTTTTCTGGACTTCTGTACCGTAAACCAGCCGCTGCATGCCCAACAACAATATTTTAGAGATATCTAAACAAAGTGCAGCAGCTCTTTGCAAACAACAAGGGTTATCACAAAGGTGTCAATACTGAATTCAAGATTTGATTACTGTTATGGAAGCAGATATGCAAGATGACATGTGATACTGAAATGTACTGACATAACACTAACAAGGAACAAAGGAACCGATGTTGAAGGAAACGATGTTGGAGGAAACACATTGTGCTTACTAAGAAACATCAACTCCATAAAAGGTCACAATACAAGGGATAAGAGAACTTCTGGAAATGCTTGATATTAATAGCCACAAGGATACGTAAAATCACAAAGCATTCTCAAACATGGATATCCACATAGTATTTTTCTCTCAAATTCAGATTTCATGATAAAGTATACATAGATACTGTGTCATCTGTCAATGGGAAATGAGAAAACCAATATCTGAGGCAAAAAGGCTGAAGTACTAAAATCTTGTACCTTGGATGGTGAGGCGCTTTGAAAGCACCACACGAAGATCTAGCTCTGTGACAGAGCCACTCAAGGTCCCAATAACAAAAAGCCTCCCATCAAAAGCTAAGCTGTCGAGGTTACGTTTAAAATAGGCTTGCCCAATGCTGTCCAAGATGACATCTACACCTGCCAATGAGCATATACCAATACGTTTATCATACACAACAGTAACAGAAAGAACACAGAAGGGTATAGTTCTCTTCTCTCGAGTGATATTAATCAGGTGTTCATAAATAGAACAAACCTTTGCCACTGGTCTCTTCCTTCACACGTGCAACAAAATCCTCTGTCTTGTAATTGATACCTACATCAGCCCCAAGCTCCTTACAAGCCGCTAGCTTCTCCTCACTACCTGATGATCCAAGATCACTATCCTTCAATACATGAAAACCGATTCCGCACCACATGAGACCAAGTATAGCTTACCTGCAGTGACAAATACCCTCACTCCCCGGTATTTAGCAATCTGAATTGCAAACGTGCCGATTCCACTCGAGCCCCCATGAACCTGAAAGTTCACCTCAGTTATTGCAACGAAGCTAAAGCGATTCACTCGTTCAGAACTTTGTTTATGACTTTATGCTAATATAAGCATTTGCAATGTAACACTAACACACCATATTACAAAAAGCAAGTTAGTTAATTACCAAGAGTGTTTCGCCGGAAGATAGCCGGCTCATCATAAAGATAGTAGACCAAACTGTGCACGCCACCTCCGGAAAGCTGGCAGCATCTTTCAAAGAAATACCAGGCGGAACAGGAAGAACCTGCCCCGCCAGAACAGCCACCTTCTCGGCATACCCTCCTCCGCTAAGTAAAGCACACACCTGCATAATCCGAAACCTTTATAATCACATTTCTCAATTTCATGCAAACCAAACACACAGAAATTACCTGATCCCTCAATCAAAAAAAAAAAAAAAAAATTACCTGATCCCCAACTTTCCAGCGTGACACGTGTCCTCCAACGGCCTCGATGGTTCCAGAACATTCGAGGCCGAGGTACTGACTGGACCCCGGAGGAGGCGGGTAAACTCCCTTCCTCTGGAAAGTGTCGGCTCGGTTGAGGGCGGTGGCCTCCACTTTGATGAGGACCTCGTCGGATTTGATTTGTGGGTCTTCTACTTCTTGTACTTGGAGGACCTCCGGTCCGCCGGGGGCTGTTACCACTACCGCCTTCATTGATTTTCAGCTTCCACTGTGTATGACTAGCTAATCTGTTTTAGGGATATACATCATTCGGGGCAGTGATAAAACGACGTGTCGTCGTGGAAGTAGGTTACTATTTTCTTTCCAACATTTACCAATTACCATAGTTGTTTCATCCCTTTCCAACGAAAGCTTTGGTGATTTTGACACTGAAACTATGCGACCAATGAATGACGTCTCATCATTCCGGACTATTAGCGACATTTGATACACCGAACTCATCAAAGTAGTTTCAAATTAACTTGAGCACGTCATGATGATACGTCGAATTAGTATAAGTATAGCTACATCGCATGTCAATACAGCTATTTTAAAGTTCGTTAATCGTGAAGTCAGTAAAGTCTATAGAATCAGTCTTTCAAACACTATAATGAGGTCATCAACATTATTACATTATTCGTTTTATTAAGTTTTACAACATTGTCGGTGAGTCGTGACTTGTTAATTAGCTAGTCTAACTAACATTGTGAGAGTCACAGTTTGAAATATCACTGATATTTGTGAAAGTCGGATGGACTGAATTTTAATTTAAAAACAATGAATCAGGTCAAAAACAAATGAAAATAACTTAGGTCGAAAATTTGAGGATTATAGTGAAATTTCCGTTGAAAAGACGACGTCTGTCGAAGGACACATTCTCGTCTTCTTCGTCTTCTTCGTCTTCAAACGGGTAGTAACGACATGTCGTGTCTGTATCAAATAGAACTGGATTTTGCTTTTCTCTTCTGTAAACTTTCTTGAAAATAAAAAGTATAAAAAAAGAAGGAAGCAGAAGACTTTGATTCAATCCAAACCCGAAAAGCTACCATATTTATAGACATATGGGTTTGTTTGGGGTGTGGTGGACTGGAAGTGTGGTAGGGTTTTTTGTGTTGGTGCCAGGAATTCTGGGTTGGGGCAAAGAAGGCCACTATGCAGTTTGCAAGATAGCAGAGGTCAGTGAGTTTATACACAACTAAAGAACTCATCTTTATTTATCTTTTTATGTTTTAAATACTGGGTGTTCTTGGTTTTATATGATACTGCTTTGAAAATGTATGAGTACAATGATGTGATCTTGCTTTAGTATTTGTAAACAATATAGCTACAAGATGGATTGCCCAGTAAAATTTGATGTGGGTAACTGGAAATAGTGGATAATAGGATGGGTTTTATAATTGGGCAGTAGAAATTACAATACCATAAAGTTGGAGCAAAATGTGTTTGAAAGGTTGTGTGGATGAAGTAAAGGAAGGAATGGAGGTTTTAAAGACATGTTTTTGCCTATATTGTTACTGTAAAGATGGCGATGAGGTGGTTTTGGAATCTTCAATGGTGTTGGAGTTCTGATGTGAAACATTTGTTTTCTCCAGGGATTTCTTAGAGAAGATGCTTTAGCTGCTGTGAAAGAATTACTACCAGAATCTGCTGGAGGTGATCTTGCTGCAGTTTGCTCCTGGCCTGATGAGATTCGCTTTCACTATCGGTGGAGTAGTGCTTTGCACTATGTTGACACACCGGATTTTCTGTGTAACTACAATGACAGCAGTAAGTAGCTGGTTTCCAATGGTTCAGTGATGATATTTTTGATGTATCGAGTGTTACATTTTCTGAATGTTTCTCTAGTTTGATGACTGAGAATCTCAATTGTGGTAATATGCATATGTTATTAGTTCAGTAACTTGTGCCTCCCAGTTGGATTTGGTACTTATGTTAATCCCACTGTCTACTCTGCTGAGGTTCTTGCTCTTACTTTGATTGATGTTGATATAATAGGAGACTGCCATGACTCTGCTGGACATAAAGGTAGATGTGTAACTGCAGCAATTAACAACTATACGATGCAGCTTTTGACTTATCAGGATTCCATCTCAAAATCAAAATGTAAGCACCCGTATTTGTTGTATTCAACACCTCCCAACTGTGAAATATTAATTCCTGGATATCAAAATCCTTCATCTTTTTGTTTTTTGTGACAGACAACTTAACAGAGGCACTTCTTTTCTTGTCTCATTTTATTGGGGATATCCATCAGGTCTGTTCTTCATACTTGTTCTTTCAAACTTTAAAGCCTTATAAGAGAAACAGATCATGCAATGAGTCAATTACATACTATCTTTTTGTTTAGAAGTTTTTAAAGTTTGGCATATTTAAGATGAGACAAAGGGATTCTCATTTTTCCTGAATGTCATGTTTGGTGTGACAGCCCCTACATGTTGGTTTCACTGGAGACCAAGGGGGGAACACAATAATAGTCCGTTGGTATCACAGGAAGACAAATCTTCACCATGTAAGCCATACTTTCCTTACTTACCAGCATAGTGGTGCAACTGCAAATTCAAAAATACATATATATGATTAGCCCACATCATGGACTATTTCCCCTATACTTCCACTTAGTTTACTGGTCTTTCTTTCTGCTTTTATTTTCAATAAGAATGATTGTGCGAAGCAGTGACCAGATATTATAGGCTCGTTTTAAGTTTTATTTGTGTAATTTAAAAGCAGAATAAGTTATGTTCTCTAAAAGAATGTTTTGTTTCAGGTGTGGGATAATATGATCATTGAATCTGCTGTAAAGACAATCTACGGGAAAGATCTTGAACTCATGATAGAGACCATTCAGAGGAATATTACGGTGCGAAGTTCATCTCTTATTTTTATTTAGTTTCTTTTTTGTTGTTTATTGAGCTTTTGATCTTACAAGAGGTTAATTTACCTATGCAGCAATGTGACACTTACATTTCTTTCTGTTAACTATCCATAGGATGCTTGGTTCAGTGATATGTCATCATGGCAGTTTTGTGCAAATAATTGGAGTACTGTATGTCCAAATGAGTATGTACATCTTCCTTTTAGTTCATTGATTGCTTGGTACCTGTTTGTGTGTAACATGATGCTTTGATATACTTCTTCTGCTAGTAACATGAAGTGCTTGATATGCTTTATACTGTATACGTAATATGCAATACTTGGTCTTTCAACTTTCCAAGTTTTAGTTCACGGATACGGGTGTATATGGCATTGTATGTTTTACTTGATTTTAATCTCCTGAGAACCAAGTTGATAGTTCGAAGCTGTTGAAAGTTGTGATGATCCTGGAGGATTCATATAGATTCTAGCAATTGATTGGTCCTGAAATCATGCATTTTTGATTTTTCAATTTGGCGCCAATCATTTGAATGTCTTATCATGGCCGAAGAGTTAAGACTAATGTGGCTCTTATACATCAATGCATTCTGTTAGTTACATTTTGTATCTTGTAGAAAAGAAATTAACATGTTAAATCTAGTATAGAAATGGGGCATGTCTAGATATGATTTCATGTGCTGTTGGTCTTGCAGGTATGCTTCTGAAAGCATTCGTTTGGCATGCAAATTTGCTTACAGGAATGCCACTCCCGGAAGCACTCTGAATGGTATTTTCCTTTTTCTTGTTTCTTCTTTCTGAACAAATTGTAAACTAATTTGATATTGAACCCTAACTCAATAATCATGTGGAAAAAGAATAAGTTTCTCAATAATTTTGAACTCTAACTCAATAATCTATTGGTTTTCTGCAGTTGTCTTTTGTATCAGTGACAAACTAACACTGCATATTCTAGACATATTTACATGATCATATCACATGGACATGCAGCATTTTCTTTTGATGCTCTGCATATTGAGTTTTTATTTCTAATCATGTGATTTATTTTCAGATGATTACTTCGTTTCTCGGCTGCCTATAGTGGAGAAGCGGCTAGCCCAAAGTGGGGTCCGCTTGGCTGCTACCCTCAATCATATTTTCTCTGAACCAAAAATTGCTGGAGCATGAAGATACAGAATGGGTAGGGCATTTATTGCGTACAAGTGATAAGGAGCTAATGAGCTATTAAGCTCCTCATTGTTCAAGTCCTCTGCTTAATGTATTGATGTATTCCTCACATGTTGGTAAAATAGTGGTTATATCAAACTTGTAGTAATTGACAACCTTTGGTGGCCTGTAAATTTACGTAACTAAGTCCTGCCAAAGGCCTATGTATATGTAGTGTCCGCATATTGGACAAACATAACATTTGGTCAATAAATCAGAGAAATTTCTCTTCAAATGGATGTGCCAGTTATTTTCTTGGGTTTGTTTTGTTTCTCGCTTTTGTTAGCATTTTGAAAAGGGTTTTCAAAAATATCATGGAGTGTTACTTCCTGAAGTAAGTGTACTGAAAGAGAGTTTTGATGTATCATATATTCAATTTGAGTTTGTCTGTGTGGAACTTATTTGGAACTTGTTGAAAACTGTCACACGTACAACCCTCACTATAATTTATCAAGAATGGTGTTATATTCTTTTTCCTGGGAGAATTATTGAATTGTTATTACTGCTCTTACCAATTATGTAAGCTACAAATCAATTAAAGCTTGAATTGTTATTCATGGGCAACATTCCTAAAAGTTGAAAGTTAAAACTTCAAAACCTATCTTGCTGTCCCAGGCAACACTTCACACAAACATGATATCACTGGGATTCTGCTTTTGTTTGCAATCAGTCAAAGCACTATGACACTACATATGTTGTTCTTTCCACGTCAAATTTGGGTTATAGCAGATCTCCCTTTTAGGGGACATGTACATAGATCATGTATCTATATATAGGAGGAAGAAATCATGTAACGAAGGGGGTTCTTATTTGTACAAAATGCTACTTTGAACTTGGAACGAGCATGAAGAAATCCAATTCTGCAGTAAGCATGGGAGAAGAATATGTACGGTTTCTCAATAATGTTGAACTCTGGCTAGCTTGCTTCTCTACCGGTTTTCTGTGGTTGGCTTTTGCATCAGTGACAACCTAATATTGCATATTTTGGAAATATTAAATGATCACATCACATGTACATGCAGCATTTTCTTTTGATATGATGCTCTTTAATTAGATTCTAATATAACAGAGTTTTTGCTTCTAGTCATATGATTTGTTCTCGCAAATGGCTGCATATCGTGAAGAAGCGGCTAGCAGCTCAAAGCGGGTCGATCCGCTTGGCTGCTACCCTCAATCGTATGTTCTCTTCTGAAGCAAAAATTGTTGAAGGATGAAGATACAGAAAGGATAGAGATGATGATGCATCTTCAGAAGCACTTATAAGCTATTGAAGCTCCTTAATGTTCGAGTCATCTGCTTAATGTACTGATGTATTCCTCATATGTTGGTGATGCTCCCATTATGCCAGAATATACCCCATAAACCCACCTTGCTTGTGTTAAAGGTCAACTTTTGGGGTACACTTAAAGTAGTGGTTATATCAAACTTGTACTCATTGACAACCTTCGGTGACTTGTAATTTTACGTAAGTCCTGCCAAAGGCCTATAAATAATCTGTATAGTGTGTCATCGATCATAACATTTGGCCATTTAAGCAGGGAAGTTTCTATTCTGATGGATACTTACAGAGGCTTTGGCAGATTTGCGAACCATTTTCTTGAGTTTGTTTTGTTGTTCGTTTTTGTCTGCATTTTAGTTCCCAGAGCTCAGGGATGGAGCAAAGAGGGTCACATCATGACTTGCCGGATTGCACAGGTAATGTCAATTCCGTTCTTCTCACAATTTGGTCTTTTTCTGTTTGGCACATTGGCACCATGAACCCAGAACTTGATGCAATGAACTTTGCAATAGTCTAACCACACTAAAAACTTCCTATAAGAAATTCTATGTCGAATGCCCCATATAGCATCATGATCATATTGCTCAACGTACCCAAAGTGACACTAACGTACTTGTGAGTTTTGGTTGGAGCTAATTATGGATGAACCGCAACTGCAGGCACTTCTAGAGCCTGAAGCTGCAGAAGCTGTTGAAAATTTACTACCTCATGATGTCAATGGCGATTTGTCAGCTCTGTGTGTGTGGCCTGACCAGATCAGGCACTGGTACAGATACCAGTGGACTAGCCCTCTTCACTTCATTGACACACCTGATAATGCTTGCAACTTTGAGTACTCAAGTAAGCCTAATTAGACTGCATATAATCGAGAATTATCGGAGATTAAGTTAATGCAGTAATTAATTTCATTTGGGATATGCATTGACAGGAGATTGCCATGATCAACATGGCTCCAAGGACATGTGTGTTGCTGGTGCAGTCCAGAATTTCACATCTCAGCTTTTGCACTACACAGAAGGAACATCTGACCGTCGATGTACGGAAGCTAAAAAACAAAATTAATTGCACTTCTATATTGATGATATCAATTGCTTGAAGTTTTGTCAATGGCTAGCTTTCTTGTATTGTACTACAACATCACTCAACATGGTCTCTTTGTCATTGACTTTTTGTTTGCAGATAATATGACTGAGGCCTTGCTATTCTTGTCACACTTTATGGGTGACCTCCATCAGGTATGCACACACACATACATGAATCTGTAGCTGTTTGGAGAACAATGGAGGATTTCATTAACTGGAGGTTGTTATGTTCATGATGATGATCTTCTTGTTTTTCGCAGCCTATGCATGTCGGATTCACGACTGATGAAGGAGGAAACACAATAGACTTGCGTTGGTACAGGCACAAATCCAATCTCCACCATGTAAGGAGGCACTTATTCTCCCAGCTTGTAAGATAAACAATCAAATAGTACTTGATCATTAGCTGTTAATAATAAGAATTCAAATTGTGCATGCAGGTATGGGATCGAGAGATTATACTGCAAGCTCTGCATGATTATTATGACAAGGACATGGAACTCCTCCTTCAAGACATACAGGGAAACATCACAGATGTAAGCTAGTGCCAGATGATAACAATATATAGTTATCAATTAACTACTAGCTAGTTTAACAAATTGTGCTAATTTTTAAGAGAAGCATTAGTTATAACATTGCTGATTTCTTCCTGAACAGGGGGTCTGGTCTGATGATGTTACATCATGGGGACATTGTGATGAAATCAGTTCATGTATAAACAAGTAAGCGCTCTCTGTATTTCCAATCATTCCAGATTTTTGTGATCACTCACAATGTTGTATCTGCATTTTTATCTGATCGTTGGTTAATTAATATCACCAATATTTACATGTATTAATGCTATTACAAACCTTGTTAATGCATGTCAATGTAGGTATGCTACAGAAAGTATAAACATAGCTTGCAAATGGGGTTACAAGGGCGTTGAGTCCGGTGATACTCTAACAGGTATACTTACGCACGCAAACACAACTGTATATACACACATGATTTCTAATTTTGACCCAATTCCTTGGTAAAATTGCATAGTTTGCTTGAATGAGAACTTATGGTTTTGTTGTGATGGTGTCATTTTCTGTAGAGGATTACTTCCTGCCCCGGCTACCTATTGTGGAGAAGAGGATTGCCCAAGGTGGAGTCCGGTTGGCTGCTATCCTCAATCATGCCTTCTCCTCTAAATCTCAAGCACAACCTGCTGATCATCACAAAAACAAAAGAGCATCACATTCACCTACTTAGAACTACAAATTAAAGGTCTACAAGTAGAAAAGGAGCTGCTGATCAAACTAGTTCCATAGTTCAACCATGAAGATAGGAGGGAATATATATAGCTAGCTAGAGATTGTTCATAGCTGGTTGAAGATACGTAGCTTGTAGTTCTTAATTTCTAATTCCTTCCTAATAACTGTTACTTTTCCTCGATCTTGTCTAAAATTACAATTGTAATTGTATTACATTGTAGAGAATTTCATCATGTCATTCCCATATGTATTGCTACATCAAATTATTACATAGTAATGCATATGGGATTATTAGATAATTAGATTTTGGATGTTAAATTTAGATATCATTTTCACAATCTTTAATCTCAAAAATTCAATTAAAACACGTTATATCCTTCTTACGATTGATTGTTGTAAGAAAAAGCTTATATCGTATGAGTTGGTGAATATTCGTGTTGTGTAGTCTTCAAATACTGTGTTCGTCACTAACAAGTTGCCTGATCCTTAAAAAGGAATACTTATCTTGCCGATCAAACAAACATTGCAGAAGCAAAAGCATGTTTGAGTTTCTAAAACGTAATTTGACAAGCAAAACAAACTCAATGTAGCTGATGAAGTCATTTGGATGTGACACAAAAGACCTGGATCAGACACCTAGGCCCATCTCTAAATTTTCTGACCAAACTCGGTCCAAAACTCATTCAGATCCCAAAATACGAAATAATTGAACCCTTGATCATAAATGCGAATGAAATGAAAATGGAATGTAAGTACAGCCGCCTACTAAATATTTGGCAAATCTTCACTCTTTGTCTCATTCACCATTGACTAGGGTATTAGGAGGGTTTTAGGGGAGAACTTCAGGGTTTAAGGGAGCCAAACAGGTCTTACACACATACAGGTGGAGCCTGCAGCTAATTCAATAACCTGTTTTACTGATTCAACCACACAAAAACGACACTGCAATTGCCAAGCCTGCTCAGTGTTCTCTTTTCAAACAACTCTCTGATATACCAAAATGCCAGCCAAGGCATATGCTTGATGTTTCAACTTCCTTCCCACACAAACAGAACCAACACACACCCTTTGTAATTTTCTCTTCCAGTTTTTTTTTTTTTTTATCATCACCAACTTTTTTTGACCACTAAATCAAAAAGCACTTCTCAAATCTCAACAAACCAACTTTCTTGCTCCCCAAGTCGGCTCCTTTCCACTCCCCACTCTCACCATTTTTGCAATTTTCAATTTTTTTTTTACAAACACCAAGTCTTCAGCGATCTGTTGGCATTTCACATTTGGATTAAAGAAAGCTACACTCCCATAATCTTGGAGATCACGCAGCTCTGTGTAAACCAAAACCCCAGTAAATCTTCTTAAACCCTTCAGTTTCATAATGATAAATTTTTTATTCATAAAGATCACATTTTTATTGGTGTTCTATGTTCATGTTCCATTGTTTTTCAATGGTTTTGTATTCCTCAATTTGTATGCATTTTCTGCTTCTTTTTATTGGGTGTGTATAAGATCTGGGTTTTTTTCTACCGCAGATTGGTCTTTGATCTTGAAAGTTATTTTCTTGTTCTGCGTTTACCAATTTCTGCCTTTCATGTTGATTTTTCATATAAATCAGAGAGCTTCCTGTTTAGATATCTTGGTTGTTGCCATTTAATTGAGCCTAGCTTTATACATTAGAGTCTTCATGATTGTGATGGCTGAGATTCTAAATTGACATAATAATCACTGTAGTAGAAAGAATGATGAGTTGGGTTTTTCGATTATTATGTGCTTTTGGCAATGTAGAAGTAAAAAGATACTGTCATTGTTAGCTTTTTATTAACTGCTAAATTTACAAGAGCTTTCTCTTTGTTTCTGCCATCAACTGATGACCAAAGCTATGTTGGTTTTTGTTTTCTTGTCAATTAGTCTTGGAAGCAAACGTTGTCCGACATTATGAACTTGCTTTGTTTAGAATGGAGTAGATCTTAATTTGTCCTGCCTAGTGTCATAACCTCTCCACATATTTTGGAGTGGTACATACAGCTACCTATAAATATGTGTGCCATCAAATGTTAACTTCTGTATATACCTGTTTACTATTCTCATTGCTCACTTCTTTGTCTACTGTTCAATTCCACAGGTTGAGCAACCAAGAATTTGATTCCGTTTAGAGAGTTCAGAGAGTACATATTAGTCTTGATTGAGGGACTGATACTCTCACAATGGCATTTGAAAGGATTGCTAGGACTGCTAGGAGCAGCTGCAGAAGGTCTGGAGGTGCCTATGGTGGTCACAGAAGTGAGAAGGATATGTTCTCTGAGGGAGCATCCACACGCAAATTGTGTTCCTTACCTTCGCTTGAGAACGATGCCAGAAACAGAAATTTCGCATACCTTTCCAGCATTCCAAAGGTGAATCACAGTAGCTATTGGAGCAGGGGACTAAGGACAACCCCAAGTTATAAATATCCTTCTGCCGAAAGGATTGTTGAGGAGTCTGATTCAGAGTGTAATGATCCCAAGTATCCAGGACTAGAGGCAACTAAGCCAGGTGAAAAGCCAAAAGTATATAATGGTTAGTGCTGATTTATAGTTTGATTAATCTTAACTTACATTATCTATATCGTAAAGGGACCAAAGAAAAAAAAAAGAAGGAAATCTTTGCGTACTTGCGCTTTCGCCGGCGCCGCATGCATGCGCACGTAGCTTTAAACGGATAAGCTAACGGTTTCAGCGTATAAAATACATGAACTTTATATAGGTCCCGTATAAAGTGTAGTATCGTAACCATGCGTCTTTCATTAAGAAATATATCGTGGTGGTTTGTCTTTTCTTGATGTTGATTTTAATATATTTTATCGTTGTCTTTTTCTTTTAACTAAATTAACTCTCTTCGCATTTCTCAAATATGATCCCTACTTTTTCAAGCGTCACATCACCACACACAACCATACAGACATATATACGTGTATGTATTCCTATTAGCACGATCCGTATAATAGATCATGTTGCCCTATGAAAAACACAACACACACTCAGCCATCATAAGACCGATCGAGAATCAAATTTAGAAATTTTTTTTTGGTCGTTGAATCAAATTTAGAATAGGACAAGTAAAATACCCGATTATAATTTAAATAAGGATTTTACTTAATCATCAGAAAACATTTCTTATAACTTTTTTTAGACCTTATTTATTCTTATTTTGGTTTTTTTATTTTCTTTATTTATCTTCTCTTGGAGGAGGCGTTTCTTAAGGGGGTTGGCTTTCCCACAAAGGGATAGAGTTGTTTTGGCGAGCTAAGTCATATAGCTAAGATCCAAAACTCACGATTGAGATGAGAGAATCTCATTTGGTAGTTTGCAAATAAGTTGGTCCACACCAGAGCAAAATCTCATGAAGAGAAAAAATGTGATGGCCTTGCAAAACCGTTGCCTTTTGCTTTGATGGAGTCGGTCACCGGAAGTCCAGAATCTCCTCTCTCTCTCTCTGACTTAACGTGTTCCATGTAGCTGGGATATATAATACGTTGGATTTCAGCTGGGGTTTAGTTAAAACAGCTGGGATACTTATCATCCAAATTCCAAAACAAAGAATGTAATGCATCATACTAAAAGTAGCGATGCATAATACATGTAATCGATCATAATGTACGTAGTTAGTCTGTGAACACACCGATCTCTCCTCACTCTTAAGTTCTAAATTCTGATACAAAAGATAGACTTGTACATGCATTATCATATCATGCCAGTACAATGGTAATCATTTTTCCAGTACTAGCGAGCTGATCCCAAGTCTGTTGTTAATCGAAAGTCTCCTAATTGATATGAGTATTATTGTGAAGTACGTTGATAAGTTTCTTTACACCCACACTTCAAACACTAGGCTTAGATCGATGAGCTGTATCTTTCATCTTTTTCCTAAGATAAGATAAGAAACAAAGATGAGTCCCGATTTCAAAAATGTGAAATTGATTTTTTCAGATTGCAACATCAACCCACTCAAGGATTGTAGTTCTTCTCATTGTATCGACATAGATGATCGGGATCTAGTTAAATTTTCTTCCACAATAATCAATATTTTTGACTTCTATAGAATCTGGGTGGGTTCAAATAGCTAGCAACAAGACCAATATTCAGGTAGGAGCTCAAGCCTAGAGCCCAACTCTTGTTGGGCCTTCAATATGTTCATTTGCTTTGTTTTTGTGGCTGGTAAGTCAGAATACTAGAAGTAGTCGAAGAGCAACAAACTGTTCCCGAAAATGTTTCAAATTAAGTGAAATTCCTCCAAAAGGCTTAACGTGTTCCATGTAAAGTTGAATTTTGTTCCATACAAAATGTTTCAATAGTTCTTTCGATATAGAAGTATTGGAGGTATGGCTATGCTCATGTAAGTATGGTTGTATCCTAATGATACATAGGTGTTGTGGTCTCCCGGACCAGAGGATGCATGCGTGTTGTGGTCTCCTTCCAGATTTACATTTACTCTTTATATGTTACTTGTATTTAAGAGTTGTTGTACTACTAATCTAGTTAAAGTTGATTTTAGAGATGTGAGACATATGTAAGTGTGTGACAACTCCTTTATGGGTTGTATGGTGTTGATGGTCTCTTCTTTTGCAACAGCATGGTGGCTGCTGATGGTCTCCTAAAACAGCATGGTGATTTCGGTCTTAATGTCACATTTGTGTTGCCTTGCTCCTTTAGTGTTAGTCTTGTGTGTGTAAGAGAAGTATGAGTAATGAAATATGTTTCTCACTCAACCTCTTCTATGTATAGTTTAGGTTTGTAACCTTATTCCTTACCAAGAAGAAATATCAAAAAAGCTTTCGCAACTTTGTGTATGGTTTTTCCACAAGAAGAGCTGGCTGATAAGCTAGGGTTAGGGTCCAAATTCTATGTGGTTGGTTTCTCCATGGGTGGTTAGACTGTTTGGGGTTGCCTCAAGTACATCCCTGGAAGGCTAGCCGGAGCGGCGCTATTAGCGCCGGTTGTTAATTACTGGTGGAAAGGGTTCCCTGCAAAGCTATGTAATCATGCATACCACTACCAACAGTTTCAGCGTGACCAATGGGCACTTCATGTTTCACACTACGCCCCTTGGCTTACTTCGTTTTGGAATACTCATAAATGGTTTCCTGCTTCAAGTGTTCTAGCTCGCAGCCTAGATGTGCTTTCTCCACAGGACAAGAGGAAATCCTCTTAAACTCTTAAAGCCTCATCCCAAAAAGAGCAAGGAGAGGCTGAGTCGGTTCACCGTGACTTGAAGGTTGGATTTGGGACGTGGGAGTTTAGTCCTCTGGATATGGTAAACCTTTTTCCGAACAATGAAGCTTCTGTTAACATGTGGCATGGAGATGAAGATCTGATGGTACCTGTTACTCTGCAACGGTACATTGCGCAACAACTTCCATGGATTCACTACCATGAGATACAAGGTGCTGGACACTTCTTTCCACAAGCTCGTGATGTTGGAAATGATAGATCTCACTTTGAAAAAGTGATTAAAACTCAACACCTTAAAGATGGTTAAGTTAGGACAGTATCGACACAAAGATGATTCACGAGTCACGTTTGTCGTTGTTTGACCCGGTCTCTCTTCAGTTGCATGGCCTTGTTTGGTTCTTTTGGGGGTCATGGCCTTTGAATTTCTGAGTCCATGACTCGTAAACAGTAGTCCAGCAGAAGCACAGTATCAACTTCATATGTAGTCTTTGATATAAAAGTAATGTTTGAAGTCAACCCAAACTAATAATATGAAGATCGATGCACTGGGTTTTTGTATGGCTGCTTGATCCTATCCAATCTGTTTGATCATCAAGAGATGTGCTCCATCCGGGACCCAAGTCCTTCCACTCAATTGTGCACCGTACCAGCTTCTTAAAATAGTAGAATCACTTACGAATCACACTCACTTGAGCACCAGTTTCCAAAAGTAGTAGAATAACTTACGGATTACACTTCCTAATCAAGATAGAAATCCACAAGATCGTCGTTCATGAAGGTCATGATTAGGAGGATGATGGATGAATACACTTGCCCACCCAAAACAGACTGAAGGGTGATCGATCGAGTGAGGATAACATCTTCTATCAACCTGATTACCTGAAGATGGACTCATAAGCCACTTGCCCAACAATCTCATGCCAATTTGAGAATCCCTCAGGTAGTGCCAAAACTTGCATACGCCTTGATGAGTTCATAATGACCTCGAACACTATTCTTTGATCAAAAAACTGAGTTTAACTATTGATCTAGTAGCTAGTATTCTCTTCACATATATCAGAGCGATTCTAATACCAAAAATTCTATCTAATCCAACCGTGAGTTTTCTTAAAAAATAGTGTATCGGATCGGATCCACCAACCGCCTAAAGACAAAGAATTACATCGGAATTTGGTCATAAATAAAAAGAATTAAACACAAAATTCAGTATTTGCAACACAAAAATATTCACGATAAGGAAGAAAAAAAAAAGTAGCTTACATTAATACCAAAGATTTCCCTTGTTTGCTTCAACTTGTTCTTGGCTTAATTTTTCCAAGAACAGGCCAAAACAAATGACATAAAAAGAAAGCGTGAGTTCCAATTATGATGTCAAAACTTTCTCTTGCATACGTTTTTCCTTTCCTTTTATAAGAGCACCCCACAGATCACAAATCACAAATCACAAATCCCACAAATCAAACACAAACACATCTAACTCAGATTACTTTTCTCTTCTCATAGATGATATGCCTTTACATTGTTCTAGTACTATGGCTATAAAAGCCTCTCACAATCTAGGACTTGTGAAATGGAATAACAAGCACAAGTTCATAACCAACCACGTAGGGACAGTTAGCTTCTACAAAACCCACCACCACAAAATCTCAAAACCAATTGGCTGCTTATCCAAACTCACCCAAACCCAGTCCTTCACAGTAATGGAGGACCCAAAAAGGTCGAGTCTTTCATCCCTACAACCTACCCATGATTTGGAAATTGCAGTCAGAGCTGTGCAAATGGCTTGTTCTCTCTGCCAGAAAGTTCAGGACAGTTTGGTTTCCAAGTCCGGCGCTGTGGTCCAATCCAAAGATGACAACTCTCCAGTCACTGTTGCAGGTTTGTTTCTTCAATTTTACATTCTTCTGTGAATTGTGTTGTTTTGAGCTGGGTTTTTCTGTGATCATGATTATGTAGATGTTTGCCTTTCTGGGTTTTTGAAATTGTTCTTCAATAATATGATTAATATTGGCATGTGATGTATTGCTTTGAATTTAATTTTACTTTACTTGAAGGTTGTTTAAGCATTAATGGTTGAAAATTGAAATAAAAATATGATCTTGGGCATCTGTTTGGTGGTTTCCTAGTGGCAACTTTAGTATATGGGAATAAATTAAATCCAAGCTAGTCCTTGTCTCCTGGAGCATCTAGATGCCTGCTTTCTTAAGCATTGATTTTAATCTTCTGTTTTATAATGTATGAATGTTGGACCGACACAAAGGAAATTCATATTGGATCAAAGTTCATTGAATGATTTGAATCTCATTTTACTTTGAAGAATTTACTAGAAGGCACTATTTGGATTTTGGACAGCGCATATAGGCAACTTCTACCTTCAAAAGCAATCTTGCTGCTGTCCTTAAGATGAAATAGATGCATGAACTTAATTTTTCTGTCAATTTGTATCTTGGTGTAAGTCGGTGATTGTCTCTAACTTATACATAGCATCTCCCTTTATCATGTTATGGAACTTGGCTATTTGTTCAGAACCTCATATATTGTTGTCTTGGACTTAATGATTACTGTTTGGCTGCTCAATGTAGATTCCTGATGAGGAAAATTATCCCAGTTTGTCTTTTAAATTTAGCATCTTTGAAAATTTAAACAAAATTCAGCCTCCAGAAACTGTACTAACTTCTCGTAATCCTCTTAGGAAGTCGCTGCTGGTTCATGGTTTTCAACATCTCTAAAGAAAATAGTTTACAATAAAGTATTTCACTTTATGCTGGAGTTCTAAATCAGAAATACTAAAACCTGTGGTTAGTGTGTAACCAAATGATTACATTATAGAGATTAGTGCTTCATGGTTATCATTTTGTTGGTTGTTGCCTTATGTAGTAACATTCACCCGTATTCAATGTTCTATTTTAAGAGAAATCTCTCTTGATTTTTATACTTAATTTTTAGTTAAAGTGGAGGTTATAGGCATTATGTTGTGTCTTATTCTCTTGAATCTTGATCATAATATGCTAACAGATTGGAGTGTCCAAGCAACTGTGAGCTGGATACTGTCAGAGTCTTTTGGAAGTAGCAATGTATCCATTGTAGCTGAAGAAGACATTCAAAACCTGTCCAAGGCTAAGGCAGCTGGAATGTTGGAAGCAGTAGTAAAAACTGTAAATGATTGTCTAGCTGAAGCTCCTCGTTTTGGACTTCAAGGTCCCAAAAAGACCCTTGGGACTACAGAGGTTCTTGAAGCCATCAGTCGGTGTAACTCAATGGGAGGCCCTACTGGGCGATTTTGGGCTCTTGATCCTGTTGATGGAACATTGGGATTTGTACGAGGGGATCAATATGCTATTGCTCTGGCTCTAATAGAGGATGGAGAAGTTGTGCTTGGAGTTCTTGGATGCCCTAATTACCCAATGCGAAGAGAATGGCTAAACTATCATCACAGGTATCATAGAATTATATCCAAATTGACCCCACGAACATCAGAATCATGGGACAAAGGCTGTGTGTTATACGCTAGAAGAGGTAGCGGTGAAGCTTGGATGCAACCACTGCTCCATGTAAATAAGAAGTTTCTGTGGCCAAACTCTGCAAAACTGGTCCAAGTATCCTCTATCGATAATCCATCATTGGCAACCTTTTGTGAACCGGTTGAGAAGGCAAATTCAAGTCATTCCTTCACAGCAGGACTAGCTCACAGCGTTGGACTTAGGTACATAAGTTCTGATTTCAGTTCTCTTTGCCATATGTGCACAAAATTTGTCATGAATTTGAAGGCACACTCACATGAACTATATTGATATGTACTCATTGTCAAACAATAGTTACAGGCAGTATGCGCATTGTGATTCATAACCATTAAAACAGTTTGTTAAGTTGAGTCTTTTAACATGATTGCAGATGAAATTATGTTATGATAAAATGCACCAGTCCTTGGACTAATAGTTTTTGTCATGACTGCAGGAAGCAACCATTACGAGTCTACAGCATGGTAAAATATGCAGCTATAGCTCGTGGGGATGCGGAGATTTTTATGAAGTTTGCAAAGGCGGGTTACAAAGAGAAGATATGGGATCATGCAGCCGGCGTTGTCATCATACAAGAGGCTGGGGGTGTGGTTTCAGATGCCGGGGGGCGTCCACTGGACTTTTCAAAAGGTATATACTTGGAAGGTCTTGATCGAGGTGTGATTGCTAGTGCCGGAGCAGACCTACATGACAAGATCATCAGGGCTGTTGATGCTAGCTGGGACTCCTCTAGTCTATAGCACCTGCTACTCAACAATTGCACATAACTCCTTTCATGTATATTAGATTATTAGTGGTTTCATTTTGGTTTATAATATCACTTAAACATCACTTCCCTTCAAAACTAATTGGTACTTGGTGTCCGGAGTCAATTAACTGAACTTTTAGGAGAGAAAATCATGCAACTGCACCTGAAAGCGGAAGTTCTTAGGAACCCTAAATTTATGATCTTGAACCAAAAAAAAAAATTAATAATCTAGTCCAAATTCCAAACAAACGACATTGATAAACTGAAGGAGAAATGCAAGCAAATTTTTCTACTGATATATTCCATTTTCACTCTTCACATCCATGTTATGTAAATCAGGATTAAAATTATACCCCTAGTAAACAACTCAGCAGTAAACAGTTCACTCAGATTTGTGACAAGGAGAATGCTTTTCCACTCTGCATCTCAGCAAAGAACTTATTGAGGTCATACATGTTCTTAACTGACACGAAATTTTTGACTTTGAGAGCTTCTATTGATTAAGAAAGGACTGCTAACTTTCAAAGCTACAAAGCTACCTATATGAAACACTTCCAGAGCAGCTCCATGTCCAAATCGATATTTAATACCAGATGGATTTAAGCAAAGTAGTTGTGAGGAATGCTGATCAGTTAATAGACATACCTGTATGTATTGTATGGACTCAAATGTCAACTAAGATAAGTAAACTGGTCGGCCCTAGAGTTTAATGGCTCTCACTGCTGCTCAGCTCCTTCTTTTAACAACTTGATCAACCAGCTACATTCAAGAACTCAAGATCCAGGATACTCATCAACAGATCTTTTTTCAAACAATCTTGTCGAATCTAACGATGAAAAACAATCTATACTTCACAAAAATGAGAGAACTTGGATCTATACATTCGCTTTAGCCGGTTCGTATAGCGTTGCTGTGCAGTATTGCTTGTTTATAAACTACTAGCTAGAACCATAAGCACAATATGATCCTATGAGCATGTTGCTTTTCTGGAATTAGTTACTGCATCAATTTGTGATGAGCAACAAAAGGAAGAGTTTAACAAAGTTGTTTCACTTGCTTAAATATCTTGGAACTCTCCTATAGGCATATATGCCTCGCTACGAGGAGAATAAGTGGGATTCAACTTTAATGGGGCAGGGATGGGTCCAAATAATAGTGCCATTGGACCATATTCACATTGATAAAGATTAAAGAAGCAACTCATCAATGGAAGTTGAAAAGTTGATAGGTCTGCACGACTGCACTAGGAGTTTGGCAAAACGCAAAACTTAAGTGCTAATTACTGACGTGCTTTGATCGAGTAATAATCTAATATACAACACTAGTTATGTTATCTTGACATATATGTTTGAATCATCTTCGGATCATCTGACTGTATGGTATTAGATATTTGTTTAGAAGAGATAGCGAGTTTGCATTCTCCAGTCATGAAACTACATATGATGCTCTCTAACGAAGTGAACATGAGAAGGTTGCATGTGAAAAAGAGTGTTACCTAGCTATCTACTAACGCATAATGTTCTAAAAAAAACGCTGCCCATGGCCGTCTAGGCGCTTGGCGTCAGCTCACCGTTCTAATTTCCTACTAGTCGTTCAACCTGGACACCATCGTGAAAAATGGCCGCCTAGGTGGTGCAACTGGGCGACCTGATTAGTCTTTTTTTTTAAAAAAAAAAATCAAAACACATCAAAGCCTACCTGAACTCAAAACGCAAAGATGACCTCGACAATAATCTTCTAAACGCAGAAAGACCTACGGAGGATGTCGTAAAAATCTAATTTGTTTATTTCAAATTGTTTTTTAATTTCTAAAAACATAGTAGTTGACCATTTTATTTATTTTTGAAGTATATTTGCTATTTTGGAACATTATAATGCATTCTATAAATTTATTTTTATATTTTATTTACTATTAAAAAATAAAAAATATAAAAAATACAAAACCGCCCAGACATCTGATTAATCCTCTGGGTGCTAGACACCAGCTGTCCGCCCGACTAGAGTTTTTTTGAACATTGCTCAGCCACAACTTAAAATTGTAGGTTGCGATCCACAGGGGTTTGAATATGTTGTCTTAACAGTCGTCCTAGCTAGTGCTTTTAGCTTTGCCATATGGGACTTGCATGCGTAGACTATATATGCGCTTGAAGTTGTATATATCCAACCCTACAACTATGATAGAAACTGAAAACGATGCTAGCAAAGCTGACCTATTAGGTCGACCATCTCAAAGATCAGGGGAACCAAAGCTCAACTCACACATGGTGAACCACTAAGAGCACTGACCAACTTCTCTACAAATGCAGATGTACGTGTACCTGCCTGAATGTGGTCATGACTTTAAGTTTCACCGTCGTCTTTAAATGAGTGTGCAGATTGGATGATGGCCTCATTTATTTCATGTCTAAAAACTAGCTTAACTTGATATTTCTATGATTCTTGTAACAGCTAATTCTAACTCAACTATGCTTAGCAATCCTAAAAAAATTGATATTTTATGTTCGAGGATACAAACCTTTAAGAACTCATCGCGTCTTAGAAGATCTGAATAAAAAGTTGGAGACTGACTATTTATGTTATTTTCTTATGGTTTTTTATTTTGGTTTTGTACAAGAAAGTGTATACCCTAACATAGGACTGAGTTCCAAACTCTTTTCAAAAAAGAAAAAGAAAAAAAAAAGAGCTGGGGAACACGAGAAAAGAGTCAAAAGAGTGAAACAAGATCAAAGACTAAAAATTTGGAATGCTGAAGTCTCTTAGCTTCCTTAAAACAGCTTAGAAATCATAATATAAGAAACTTATTGGGATGGATGGATATAGATCATAGATGACACAATCTAATTGCATCTTTGTCGCTATACTGCATGAAAATGAAACTAATCTAAAATCAAAGTCGGTCTACATTGGTGTATATCCCATTATATTGTGTGTAAAAAGTTGTGGGTTCCATTCAAATGGTGCATATCACTAAAAAGAGTTACCAAACTTATAATGTGTCAAACTTTGATGAAGAGAGTAAAAATATTTAAGAGGATACTAATTGCATCCAACCTACTCACCCTCTGCAACTGTCTTCCAACACATCCTCCTCCTCCATTAATATCCTTTTCCATCCCACTAACATATATCCACTTCAAACTTTTGTGTATCTCTATCTCTATATATACCCGCTTCTCACAAACACTACCTTTCTCTTCTATCTCATTACACTCCCACAAACCAAACATGATCCCAACTACAAGTCTTCTCTTGCTTACTTTGATCCTCACTGCTTCACTTGGTGGCTTCTCAGCTCGACCCGACTCCACCGGAGCCTTCTCAGCTGAGCTCAAGCACTCGAGCAACAAGAACAAAGGTGGTGCTGGTGGTGGAAACAATGGTGGATACAATGGAGGTGGCAACAATGGTGGCATGGGAGGGTTCTTTGGGCCCGGGTTTGACATACCCGGGTTTGGAAAGGGCTTTGGAGGTGGGTACGGCGGCGGGTACGGTGGTCCGAGCGGAGGATCCTCCAAAGGTGGTATAGTGAGGACTACTCAGGTGTGCAAAGAAAAGGGTCCTTGCTTCAACAAGAAACTGACATGTCCTGCTAAGTGCTTCACCTCCTACAGCCACTCGGGGAAGGGCTACGGCGGCGGTGGCGGAGGCGGTGGTTGCACCATCGACTGCAAGAAGTGTACTGCTTACTGTTAGAGGAATATAGGCTGGTCTGTCGTTTGGTGCCAGCTGGTAGTATATAGAATCCACGAGTTTGTAATAGTTCCTTTGAGACTATTCTATGTTCTTACCGAGTCACTTCCTCTCTAATCTATTTAGTTAAAATAAACAATTACTTGGGTAATGGAGTGGCTTTAGGGTTTGGCTGGGTGTGTTATGGTTGTGTCGAGAACCCATATCTATTGATGTGTGCTTTACTTCATTTGAGGCAAGTCTTCTATAGTTGGGCAAATGTCATACCAAGCTGCTAATTTGGCCCTTCTCATCCAAATTGTTGTGTCGTAAATCGAGGAAAGCAATTTCGTATACAGAAGCGCTGCATTTTGGTGAAAGTTGCATCGTATCAAACTAATATGATGCTATAATCTCCGCTGGAAATATTGGGTTTGAAAGCTTTGGAACACACTGGCGAGACAGATCAATTGGATGAACATTAAAGTTACAGCTCTCAGAATTACTCGACTCTGTAATTCCAAAACATTACACTAGAAATGAATTAAACTCTATTACAGAATTCTTAGAAACAGCAAAGTCCAGAAAACGTGTTTCTAACAAGCCCGGAATTCAAGTTTCAAAAGCACTGATATACTAACAGAGGTAGTTCAATCACTTGTGAAAAAGGGGGTACAAATCAAAAAATAAAAGCTCGGGTAAAACATCTGTATCCGCAAATCCTGTAGCTAAGGGCATATACAACCTAGATCAATACAGAGTCACCATCTTTTCATCTGATTACATGTTTCTTTGCCTTTATATTGCTGCCCTCACAACACGTCTTGCTCCCTCCTGCCTCATTTCAGCAGCTTTACCACTTCCCCGGAAGTACATGTATACTTGCTGCACATGTAAAGAGAAAAAGGGGTGTCAAAAAAGAAACCAGGAACCTCTGCAGCAACAGAACACAAGATATTGCATGTCCTTTTGTCAAAGGAGAGAACAAAGACCTGAATAACCCAGATGCTAAGCACTGATTCAAGACAAAACATGCCGAATCCAATGAAGTAGAAGATCTGTACAAAGAGTAAAACAGTATCAGCTATCAGTTTGTAGTACTATAACATGAATATCAAAGTACAAAATGATATGCTTATAAGTTTTGTACATGACCGTCGTCATAGGTTAAGAATTCTATAATGCCACATATCCCTTAAAAGAAAAAGCAGTTACGGGTACATGGACAGCCATATAATAAGTGAAATTCTATGTCTTACCCCAACCAAAGCATGATTGCTCAGAACATCAATTGCAGCCAGAATACCACTGTTCCAAAAGCACACAACAGGTTGTCATAAGTAGAGGATAAGAAAATAAAAGGTTTCAAACCATCATGTTTAAGGGAATTCCCAAGTTTAGTTTCTTAGAAGCATCCGCTATACAACATTATCTTATGCAATTTTAACTGCGTATATAACTAGTAACTAACATATGGCGACCTGTATTGTAGCATGTCTGAGATAACAGACCTGTGCAATTCAGTAAAACTAAATAAAGAATTCTTGGGACATACGTGAGAGATTTTCCTTTGAAGATTATAGGGGGAGCAACCGCAGCAAAGATGCAGAAGCCAATGTGAAACTGTACAGAAAAGAAAAATATAAGTGATGTGGGGTATACTAAAATTCCAGGTTTAAATTGCAAACCTACTATAATAACAAATCTGAGATAGAGTTACCAGATAGAACATGAAAAACCATCCGTACTTCAAAGCACTCTCAGACCTGCAATAAGATTAAGTGAATGCCAATCAATAGTGCAGTTAACAATATATTCAACAGTTAATGCATTATTCCACTTGCTTTCAGAAATTACATCTGCATTAACATAAATTTTCAAGGGATAAAGTATTCTACAATGTACAAATTACTGTTTGAAACATGCAGCCAGTGGAACATATTGATTTCTCATAACTAACAGAATTTAGTAGTCTTTCAGGGAATTTCTTTGAGGTTTATTTACAGGGGAAATACTGGAGCTTCGCAGTTAAAGCCAATCTATATCAACAACCAAATTTACCACTAAGAGGATGTAATACCTGAACACACGGTAAAGAGGACGGTACCACAGCACATAAGATCCAGGTGCCCCAGCAATGAAATATATAACCGCAAGGAACCATATTTTCACCCCTATACCAAAGAGAGAATAATCAATTTCACCATACTCCAGCATATGCAGGAGAGACACAAGGTATAGCTTCATACACACCTTCACCCTTGATCCAGGCAGTGGTCACGGCTATGATATTCCAGAATAGGCAAGCAATAATTCCTGCATAACATACCATTCATCATTAAATGTCGACAGTCT
This sequence comes from Fragaria x ananassa, assembly GCA_034370585.1. NCBI lineage: Eukaryota > Viridiplantae > Streptophyta > Magnoliopsida > Rosales > Rosaceae > Fragaria > Fragaria x ananassa. The sequence continues at coordinate 1,958,069 of CP139766.1, forward strand.
TCAGTATCTAGTCAAAAGTTATGGTATTTCGGGCAGAGGGCTGGAAAGTGACTACATAAACCAATTTAAACAGTCTATCTGACAACCTAATCAATATACAGAAGCCAAAGTGATGCTAGGATCTAACGGTAATCGAATAACATGAACTTTTATGCATCAGTATCTTATTTGACCATTATTAGCTCAAGTTCATCAAAGTTGAGGCCTCAACACCATGTTACTAGGCCAAACACCATGTACATCTCAATTCTTTTTCTTAATTGCATGCAATCAGAATTCTGACATATGTTATCAAACGATGTCTAAATTAAGCAACAGTTTAAGCAACAGTTGACATACCTAACCATGTTATAAATGCGACATACTGCACCCTTTGTAAATGAATTGGGATTTCATTTGCAATATCGTGATGGATGAGTGGAAAGAATGGCGGCCAATTTTTTTCCTCGAGAACAATTCCAGCTGAAAAAGAAAAGGTAGCATAGCAAGAACGTAGGTGATTAACTATTAGAGGACATCTTTAGAGAAGGTTTTGCAGACATTCTTGCAAAAGGAGTTACATTAAAATAAAGGCAATGAATTATACCACGTGCTGCAGCATCTTCTTTCCGTTTTACAACCTACATCAAGCACCAAAAAAAAGGAGGTTGAATTTGTATTGCATGGACGATGTAGAATCATGATAGGAAATTAGAAATACTTCAATCTCTTGATTAAAGGAAGAAAAATAATATGACCAGGACAACAAACTTCAGTGCTACACAGCTGAGTAATAAACATGCAAACAGAGTTTAGAATCCTTTCAAGTCATACCTCTTCACGCTTTCTTAGTTCAGCTTCTTTAGCTTGGAGTTCCCTCTCCCTCTTTTTCAAATCCTAAATCAAATAATAATCACTAAAATTAGAACAACACTATGCCAAATACAAGTAGTCTGATTAACAACCTTACTATTCAAACTCACCCCACTTCCATCAATGGGTATATCGACAGTTTCACCAATACCATAATTGAAACCAGCACGCTCTGGAGGCAGAGGTGACAGTCTGGAGTTCTTGGCAGGAGCAACGCTTCCATGATTCTGGCAACAGAAATGCATCAGAGCTCAAACAGGAGAAATTAAAACATGCACAATTTCTACGTTTTTCGACATACAAAGCAACCGTCGGTGTTTTCCATGCCTGATAAGTTTACAGTCCACGCAGCGACTTTACAAAAGATATTTAACAATCATAGGCAACCAAGTAAGAAGCACAAAGCTTGAATAACGCGAATCTATCTAGCCATTTTTGAATATTTGTGTTCATTTCTAAGGCAACCTAAAGCGATCAACGCTTCAATTCATCAACAACCACACAAAAATCAGTTTCTACAATCAACTCTAACGAAGTCTTGACTGATTATTCACACATATAGATTCAGATCATCAATTTCTATACTGTAACAACTACTCAGACTTCAAATCCATGAACGATTCTACTGATTCAAACTAAACACGATTCACTTCAATTTCACTGAAAATCACAAAACCGAAAGAAACGCAGATCTTAAGATCTATCAAACCGCAGCCAAATCACACATCCTAGCTAGAAATCGCAAGTCAACCTACCTTCAAATCCAAATCTGACTAGATTCAAACAACCAAATCCCGCATCCAAATTCAAGAGAGAATCGAAAGAAGAGACACTCACCGAGAACGGATTGACTTCCTCTTCTTCAGCGAAGGGGTTACTATCGAATCGACCAGCCATGGATGAGCCTCCTCAGTGCTTCCGAGAGAGATGAGGGAAAACTTGGAGGAGAAGAAAATGGAATTGAATATAGAGACAAAGAGAATTTGAGGGCACAAGAAGCTTAGACTGAGGATTAGAATTAGAATTGTAGAGAGAGAAAGAGACGGTTCTCTAGAGAGAGAAAACGGAGGACTCTTTTGTCACCTTCTTGACAGCCAAGCGGCGAAGGCGGCTTTTCATTTTGATTTTCACATTCTTCAGGGGCATTATTGAAAATTCAGGGTTTTTTTTTTTTTTTTTCTAAAGTAATGCATTAGGTTGGTCAGTTGATACATGATGCTTTATATTGTTGCATATGTGTCGGCGGAATCAGATTTTGAAAAATAAAGTGTCGGCGGAATTTCTGAAACCTTTTTTTTTTTTTTTTTTAAAGGGTTTTTGGGCGTTCGGGGATGATACCCCTTAACGGAAACCCAATTCCCATTCGAGCCGGGTTAGGACCGCCCGTAGACGGGGAAGCTCTCCCAAGATTGTTGCTGCATACACAAGGATCGAACCTTCGACCTTGCTTAAGCCACACTAGCTCCCACCCACTAGTGCAAACAAGCATCCCACCCACTAGTGAGCGAAAATCGTAACCTTCGACCTTGCGGAATTTCTGAAACCTGAGACGGAGTAAGAGAAAGTAGAACCACCTCGACGGATGGGGCTTAGCGGTTGAGCCTTTTAATCTCCAACAGAAGGAAGGTTCGTACGGCAATGGAAAATTCACTTTTTCTCATTGGGCCAATGTAAAGTCGGCCCAGTTTTTATAAAGCCCAATCCACATTGTACAGTACTGGCACTTTTTTTACACACCCGCCAATTCCATTTGGTCTTTGTAAGCATTGGTAGGTTGATAGAACGATGTGCAGTACGTAGAGCAAGAACTGGAACCCTTTGTATACAAGTAAAGAAGAGCAAAAAGGGAACAAACTGAAGGTTTAAAAATGAATAGATTATTGAGTTCGATGAACACTACACGTACTAAACTACTGAGTATAGAAAACTATGTATCAGAAGGTGCACTAAGATTCTTCTCTGAAGTTTAAAAGAGCTTCAATGGTTGCTGCGTAACCGCTGTTTCTTTCTCCGTCTTTGGTCGCTTTTGAATGGATCAATCCACTTCGTGTCCTCTTCTACAGCACGATTCCACCGTTCTTTGAACACTGTAAACTCCCGCGTCGATTGCCTCCGAATCTGACCAAGTCCATGTAAATTGTAAGAACCAAAAGTTCCATCTAGCTTTCCGGGATTGTTTACCACAAGAGGTCCTAAAATATCTTAAAACATATTCAATAGAGCCTCACCTCGGTTCTTCCATCATGATTTGAAACAGTACGTTTCTGAATATTAATAAAAGAACAAAAATTAATAGGTTGATAAGCTAGCAGTTATAGAGCCTCAGATGAAAAAAGAGTATTATCTATTGCTTGTGGTAAAGTGTACCTTTCTAGAATTCGAAACCTGCAAATGGGGAGAGAAAGCAGAAATGTTAGTGGTTTAAGAACAAGGATTAATGTGCAGGACAAAATGCAAATGAGGAAAGAGGCAAGGAGCCCTAACCTTTCTTTCCTGAGAGTCACCCCCTCCCAAACTTTGTATACCCTTATGAAAAATAAATTCAGTATCAACAACTCCCACATTCTTTGTACGGTCCCCCTGTAAAAGGCCATAGTTTATTTATGACATCTGCTAAATGCTCAATATTCCATCAGCCAGAAAGGATAATAATCTAAGCAATTTTGGGCAGTACAAAGCCTCAGAGCGAAAATTGTTGTAAAAAGATAACTACGAAAGTAGATATTACCTGCGCACAATACCCAAGCTTCATGTCCAGACCCCATCCATGTACGAGATCATTCTGACCAACAACAAAGCAGCTCCATGAGAGTTTAATAAAGACATTTCCAAAGTGAAATTTGATGTGTGCTCAAGTTTAATAAAAAAGATAGTACTCCAGACAATACAATCAAGAGTTGAAAATCAATACAGTTGGGATACAGGTGTAGTTTGATGTAAGTAGTTGAAAATTATACAGGTATATGATTTTCTTCATCATATGTTAAAATATTAGTTGAGCCCATTACCTGTATAAGATGCCAAGTGCAATCCCAGGCAGATCTTGAAAAAACCGGAGCCATACCTTCAACATACCTGCATATTGTAAAGTTAAAAGACTACGAGAGCTGACAATATGTTCTATAGTTTTGACACGATACTTAAGACCACTGTATCCTGAAAACTGTAGCTCTATGTATAGAACTATTAAGAAGCAAATTTATATATCAGCTCAGCTCTGCAAAATGACAATGGATCACCCCTAGACAGTATGAACTTTTAAAATGATAGTAATACTATCAAGAAGGTTAGCAATGGCAACTCACCCAGTGCATGGTGGTCCTTGACTTTCCTCAGTACACTTCACACTGCCCCTGCTATCATAAATTCTTCTGCACACAATAATAATGTTTTATAAGTATAACAATTATTCAGAAAGATGAACAAAAAAAGTTTCAGAAACCACGCTATTTACCTGTGGAACTTCTTTTTTTTAGCACGAACTGTAATTCTATGATGTATCTCAGTTGAATTTGGATGCAAAGCTGGCTGAGATATCTCCAGTCCTGCTCCTCTCACAATTTCAAGGTACCTGAGAAACAGCATCCAATTTGAACTGACAGGTCTTCAAAGAGTATACAATCTTAATAATAACTAGAAAACAATTTCATATGCTGCCCCTATCAGATCGAGTACAAGTATTTTGACAAAATTAACTCCCTTTTCAGTTTTCACTTATAGTCCACCCTAACAAAGATGTTTAAGAACAAGCAAGTGTGATGATGGGGTCAAAATTGAATTCAATTTCCCCCATACCATGTATTCTTAATTCTAATCTTAGTATTTCAATTTTTCAGTCATCGAGCTCATTGATATTTCTTTGGATATTCCATCATGTATTCAAATGATTCTCTAAAACAACCTCTTGTAATTAAGTGTAAATAACACCAGAAGAGTACCTTGCTGGGTTGAAATTCTCAACCCCCAAATCTTCATCCCAGAGGAATATGTAATCATATATGGACACAACATCTGGATGTAGAAATCGTTTTGCAAACCACCTACAAACACCCAACAACAAGAGAAATAAGAAAACCTAAGAACAGCAAAAGTAGGACCTGCTCTTTCATAACGTCAACCGTAAGAGGAGACAAATTGCATCAACTTTAGATACATTGGCCACATTTCAGGAACGTAGTTCATAGTTGAGATATTTGGATAGCTGCTAAGTTTTGGATAAAACTCACATATATATACATATATAAAATAAAAAGAATAGTTGCTCAATGCCAGAGAATTGCACAGAATGATGAATGCAACTGCTAACATACCACTTTGTTTGGTTGCGGGCAACTATGTGTATGGCCTCATCACTCCACTCAAGATCCCACCATCCTTTAACATCCCCATCATAATGGAAAAGTATAATTGTAAAGTTTTCTGGAAGAAACTGAAATTGATAAAATTAGGTCAAGCATGTGAGTTGACAACATTTAGAACATTATGTAGAAAAATCTATTACCTTTTGTACAATTTCATCAACATTATCTTTTTGCTTAATACCAACTGGCATAGCCAGCAAGTTGCGATTGCTATAATCAACCTGAATCAAAATAACCATCCCAATCAGACAAGTGTCATCATCAGCACAACAATAACAATGAAGGAACTTCTGTTTATCCAACCAGTCTAGCAATCATCATTAGGTGTTTGACAGAGTAAGTAGACATGCAAGAGAAACATGAAAACAAGAGATTCAGAGTATTACCTTTAACTTTGAACTAGTCAGCCACAAAGGCCTCAGCTCTAAATCCGACCTAGCTTGTACTATGCCACGAGGCAAACCGCCCAACCCTCTGGAACTCAAAATTTCCTGAAAGTAACCATCAGAAGCACCTCAGAATGATATTTAAGGAAAGAAACATAGATCCACATCGTATCATCTCATGAATGCAAGAATTGTAATTAGTATTGTTCTGCTGTGATTTGATTAGTCACTTTAAGGTGTTACAAAACACAGAAGAACCAAGCGAGGAAAAATCATTTGCAGCAAGCATAAAAGGATCTTAGCATTTACCTGGTTAAAGAGATGCATTTTTTCTTCAATCTGATTGTTGGAGGAAAACAAAATGTAATCAGTAGAGTGACCACTATGACATGGAAAACATTACTTTAAACAATTAACATAAAGGCCAAGTTCAGAAAATAGATGGATTAGTCTACCTCTGTCTCCTTATAAGCCTGATATTGATAATTGGTGGTTCTGTACACAATGAACAACATTACTGTACACACGACTCCCATAAACGAGACCTGCTTCATCTTTAATCCTCCGTTTTTTCCCTGCATCAGCAACATCTATTATACTCCGTGACACCGACTTCTGGGAAAACTCAAACTCAATGCTTTTAGAAATATAAATGAAGAGATTGCGGATCATACCCCATCAGAGAAGTTATTCTTCTTCTTGAACACCCATATCCATGAGTAAGACGACGACTTCATAGACATCAAGCCTTCTAATTTTTCTTCATAACAAGCTGCAAATCAGTCACATCAAACCAACAAAAACATCAGTCGTAATTCCAACCAACTGCTACCAACAAATATCAGCTCCACAATTATAACAAAACAACCCTGTTCCTAAACACAGGAGATTGCAGAACCGACCAAACTTCACTGAACCCAAAAAAAAAAAAAAAAACTTAACAGGTCCTGAAAGACTACATATGTAATACATATTCAAAGAGATTGCAGGAAAACCGAACTTTGAAATAAAATCTATCAGTTACAAAATTCATACAAACCAGCAAAACAGGTAAGTTTCTAAATTTGAACTCCCCAATCATGTAAAAATCTCAGCAACTAATGGATCCCATTAGATATTAATAACCCAAAACCCCAAACAAACCCAGCTAAACAATCCAATCAATTTCCACATTCCACAGTCCCCATTGAACAATCATGCAGCTTGTTTGAATTAAACAATAAACAAGAAGGGAAAAAAAACTTACTTGAAAAATAAAAAAGCAGCAATAAAATGTTACTGTTCTCTTCTTTAGAGCGGAGGAGAATAATCAGCCGGAAAACTAAGGGAAGATCGAATCACCAAAACAAGGCCGGAAATTCGAACAAGACAGTGAGCTCTCTCTCTCTCTCTCAGACGAGAGACGCGAAAGCAATGCCCGTAAGATTCGGGCAAAATCAGCAGAATCAGATTGGATTAAGGAGTAATTATTCTCTGTACCCGGAACACCACGTGGCACTGTCAGGTGTTGTACCCGGCCAATCATATAACTCAGATTTATGTGGGGACCAGCACGGGGTGAAAAAAAAGGAAAAGTAATTAAATACACCAGCCAATCAGAAATAAAAATAAAACACGTGAACCAATAAAATTAAAGGGGAACATAAAACATGTGGTGTTCCGGGTACAAATAATAATTTCCCTGGATTAAGAGAGAGAGAAAGAATGAGTGTATAGGAGGAGAGAGTCGAAAGGGCGAGTCCGGCGGGGTCGCCGGGTTTTCAGGGAAGCTGAGAGAGGGTATTGGGCTGGTGAGGTGTTTGATGGGCTTCCCGCCGACGACGAGTGTCGCTCACTGCATCAGACACAAAGCTAACCGAAGCCTTCGTGTCTTGTCCATTGTGTTATGTATATTTATATACAAAATCACACTGCTCTTGTCGTCGTTTTGGAATTTTATAGAGGAAATCCAAGACCAGACGGAGCCGTTTGGTTTGGTGCGGGGTTCTTCTGTTTTTGGAAATATTATTAAATTCCGAGTTGTGGACTTGTGGGGTGTTTTATTAACTATTCGCACCGTCACGTGTCATGTCTGATTTACTAATTAGATAACGAAAAGAAATCGATAATGATAATAAAGATGATTTGATATTGAAGGGTTTTCTATAAACAGAAATTGTGATTAATGAATAACGAGTCACACAATCATGTCACTTAAATTTTATTCGTCAGCTCTAAACGATTAAAAAATTTGATATGAGAGAAAGTTACCTTCGGATGTGAAATTATCTTGAGTGTGAAGTTTCTAAAAGGAAATCGTGAATGAAAAAATCTTGAGTGTGGAGTTGGTGACACTAAATAATTACAGGGATTATAATTAGGTACAATAAAAATTTAAAGTCAATCTGAATTTGATTGGTGCATTTGTTATTTTCCTATTTTTTGAAACTGGTTCAACATAAGCAAACTGATGGCAACCTGTTCGGTCAATGTCGCCGTCTGTTTTACTCCAAAGTCCAAAACCCATCTTGGAACTTACCGGGTCGGGTGGGCCTTCTATCTATCTCTCTCTCTCTCTCTCCCCCCCCCCCCCCCCCTCTCTCTTAATATCCAATCTTTGTTACTAAATTAAAACTTCAATGTTAATTACGTTTGGATTTTTTACTACTTAAGGAGATTTCACATATATTTCCTCTAAAGACGTTAACAACGGCTTCCTCTCCTTTTGATTCTTTTCCTATTTTGGGTTTCAAATGTAATGTAATTTAAACTACTCTAATGGGTTTGTTACGGTTAACACCATAGCATTGATGATTTATTGCGGTAACTCATGAATGTAATCAGATCATGATCCCCAAATTTAATTAGATATGATAGGATTAGGATAAACTGATTAACTGACTTCGACAATGTGTAATGTCTCATTACTTAAAAATTGAAGAAGACATTTGAGTCATATGGGAGTCGGTACTTTGTACGTCAAGGCCTCGAGTGGGTTTAGAAACCTTAAAACAGAAATGGAGAGGGGGTTGATATCTCATCAAAATCGATCAATGTTGCAAAATATAAGAGGTTTAAACAAAAGATTAAAAGTCATGACTTCAAGATGAACGTATTGGAAGAAGACGTTATCATCCAATAACACATTTCGTATTTGATAAACAAATATTGAAGATGCACGATCTATAATATATAGCTACTCCCCATAATATGATCCTAATCAACCTAAAATTAAGTAAGAGATAGACCTATTACTTAAAGAAAATCCTTTCCTTTTTCCTTTGGCTCAAGTTAGGTGCTCAAAAGGCAATACGTGTTGCTAGGTGAATGGCCCTAGTTGGTAAAAAGTTGGGGAGCTAGTTTTTGTCACGAATCATTTTTGTAAATTCACATGCATGATGGATTTGATTTATATAGTTGTTGATTTTGTGTGGTTTAGCTTTGTAATTATTGGTCTCTATGCCGAGATGGTTAAGGGGTTGTTGGGGAGGTTGAAGTGGTTTGATTTCTTAGTCAAACATTACCCATTCCACGTATTCCGCGTTTTCCTTTCTCCATCGGTAAAATCCTTTCTCCATCGGGAAAAAAGGAAAACCCTTTACCTATCATAGTGACACAGTCGATGAAAGGAGGCTATAGAGCGTGGTCTAAAACTTGGTTCATGACAAGCATTGATGAAACAAAATTGAAGAGATTAAATCATTGATGGATCGATCCGATCAGAGTAGTTGTAGCGCTCACTTTCTTAAAACATGTGTGGTGCATGACAAGGATAAGTGAAACTAAAATCGAAGAGATCAAACCATTGATGGATGGATCTAAACATAATAGTCGGTGAAGATGAGAAAATTCAATCGAAAAGTGGTATAAAATTGAAAATCCGCACCAAAACTATTTGTGCGGACGTCCGCAGCTGATAAAAATCCTATATATATATATATGGTAATCTTTTTGTAGCAACGGACTATTTCCCTTATAAGTGGATAGTAAAGATGAATCAAACTGGATGACTGATCACTGACTTTTGCGCATTGATTATAACAATAAACATTATAGTCATATTGATTGTTGTCTTCTTCTGATTCATTTGAGGTTCCAGTTCCATTACCTAAACTGATAAACTCAAAACTTAACGCAATTGAAGTAACATTTTGATTATCATTTGCACCTCTAGTCCTCCCAGGGGCGGAGCTAAGTTAGGACCAAAGGGTGCCATGTCACCCTTGACTCTTTGGTTGATAAGTGATTACTAACTAGGAAACTATTTATTTAAGAAAAATTTATAGTTGATTATGCTTGATGCCACCCCCCCCCCCCCCCCCCCCCAAAACAAATATGGAAACTACTCATGCAAGAAATAGAAATGGGAAGTGGCAAACTTTGCACTCAATTCTTGGCTTCTTACTTTCTTAAATGAATAAAATACATTAATTAATTTCAATCTATAATCTATTTCCAATTTCATAACTAAAAAAAACTAAACTTCAAGTTGTAAAAATTTAATATTTATCTATTCAAAAAACGAAAGTTTAATATATTTGTGTATCAGTTTGTGCAAATAAAATGCAATGACATAGATCGATAAAAAATAAAATGCAAGAACAATTTGGCCCGAAAAATTAAAAGACCAATAAAGCTTCATTTTGGTACATGATTCAATTTAATTACTCAATCTTTCTTTTAAATAAATGTAACAACCAAGTAATGTGATGCATACCATGACCGATCACTATCAATAAAGAAAAAACTTTCTAAATCACTACCTATTTAAAATAGTAAACTACATATTAGTCACTGACCAAATTTCAGTTTACAAATACATCATTTACATATTATCTTATACATTTAAAGACAAAAATTAACAAATTAGGACAAACTAATGTCCACATGTTATATGTCATTACATATTTTACCAAACTACCATTCACTACATATTCTAATGCTACTATGGACGTGCTACTGCCGTGTCGATGAAAGACGTGTTATTGTCGTGTTGACATGAGACGTGCTACTGTCATGTCGACCGAATACGTATTACTGTCGTGTTGACGAGAGACGTGTTATTGTCGTGTCGACATGAGACATGTTATTGTCGTGTCGCCATGAGACATGTTACTGTCGTGTCGATTGGAGACATATTACTGTCGTGTCGACCGCAGACGTGCTACTGCCGTGTTGACGAGAGACGTGCTACTGCCGTGTTGACAAGAGATGTGTTAATGTTGTGTCGACCGGAGACGTGCTATTTCCATGTAGGAAGGTGCTACTGCCGTGTCGACGAGAGACGTGCTACTACCGTGTCGACGAGAGACGTGCTACTGTCGTGTCGACATGAGACGTGCTACTGCCGTGTCGACCGAGACGTGCTACTGCTGTGTCAACCAGAGAGGTGCAACTGCCGTGTCGACCGGAGACGTGCTACTGCCGTGTCGACCGGAGATGTGCTACTGCAGTGTAGGAAGGTGCTACTACAATGTCGACGAGTGACGTGTTATTGTCGTGTCGACGAGAGACGTGCTACTACCGTGTAGGAAGGTGCTACTGCCGTGTCGACCGGAGACATGCTACTGTCGTGTCGATGAGAGACATGTTATTGCCGTGTCAACGAGAGACGTGCTACTACTGTGTAGGAAGATGCTACTGTCGTGTCGACCGGAGACGTGCTACTGTCGTCTCCGGTCGACGAGAGACGTGTTACTGTCATGTCGACCGGAGACGTGCTACTGTCGTGTAGAAATGTGCTATTGTCGTGTAGGAAGGTGCTACTGCCGTGTCGTCGAGAGACGTGCTACTGCTGGGTCGACTGGAGACATGATACTGCCGTGTCGATCAGAGACGTGCTACTGCCGTGTAGGAAGGTACTACTACCGTGTCGACGAGAGACGTGTTACTGTTGTGTAGGAAGGTGTTACTGCTGTGTAGGAAGGTGATACTGCCGTGTCGACGAGAGATGTGCTACTGTCATGTCGACGAGAGACGTGTTACTGCCGTGTCATTTTGCGTAAATTTATTTGAAAATGGGTATTTTAGTCATTTTGCCTATGAAAGTCTAGATGAGATCTAGTACCATTAGTTTGAGCATGGGCTTATGTCCTAATTTGTACATAAAATATTAAAAGTGGGGTTTTTGTGTTTTTAAATTTGGTCATGTGTTATTATGTAATTTTCTCTATTTAAAATAAAGGATAATTTATAGGAAAAATAAGAGCAAGCGAGTAATCTTAATGTACATTGACAATTGTGCTTAATAAAATATATCGGTAAGAATTAGTTCGATTTTCATTTAACTATATATTAGCTGGCCCCCTTAAAAAAAATCATGGCTCCGCCTCTGCTCCTCCCAACATGGTATCCTCTTGTGCTCCATATCTAGTACTTCTAAAGTCATGATCATGATCTTGAGAGGCATGATTGTAATTTTTTTCATATGAAACTTTGCTCAATTCTCCCATTGTAAAAGATTGTCCATATTCATTAAGATATACTTGAGGGAATTACTCATCCCTCGAATATTTGTTAGAATGTGATTTTTCTTTATGTGAATTTTTTTTACAGATATTTCTTTAATATATCGAAGATAGATCATAAATATCCTAAATATCGAAGATATTTCCTATATATCGGAGATATTTGACAGTATCAGAGATATGGTGGAAGATAAGATATTTATCCTTCTAGATATATCGGTCATTCAAAAAAAAAAGATATCTAGGGATATATCGGATATATCGCAGAGATTTTAATCCTTTGTCGTAGCTCACGTCCTTATAACCTATGAGATCCGAAAATAATTGAAGAATTTTACCAACTTCTTATAAAAATGATGGTCGACTATGAACTGCCCCTAAAATTATTTTGCTACATTTCTATAAATCGATATTTTGCTCTGCTTAAACTTACATACAAGATACAACTGATAGCCTCGTCCTTTGAAGCAAAAGTACGTCCCGCCTTGACTTGTATGTTTCATGCACGTTCCTGTTGTTATGTTCCATACTTCCATGTCCATCCTCGTGTATAGAAGATGATATTGCTAGCTACACCATTTGATACGCAAGCCATTGATTTACAATGGCAACGATACAAGACCAACAAAAAAGGCATGTTGTTGAGCTAGTCTATCTGACTAACAAAAAGGCACTCTGGACTGTGACATTCAATCCAGAAGAGATTGCTAACTACAGATGAAACAAAATTTTGATTTTTCTTGACTGCTTTTGTGCATTTTACAGTGTAATCCTTCTAATGTTTGGACCAGAAATGTTATGTACAAAGATCCCTATACACCCAATTTAAAGCTACATACATGACTACATCTACTTTGTGCGACCTCTTTTCCTTCCCTTCACAGGAACTACATTTTGTTGACCAACAGGTTTACGTCCCACTTTTCTTGGGTGACCAGAGGTCCTTTTTGTCACAGCAAAGGATTCGACTGATGGAGAGGAATCTGCATTAGCATTACCGGCTTTCTTACTTTTGTTTGAAGTCCTAGCAGGAGTCTTTCCGGCATTGGTAGCTTTTCTCGACAGCTTTCGGTTACCAGGGCGAGAGCCTCTAGGTTTAGCTGGAGGATTACAGACTAGTGTATTGGAAGAGAGGTTTACAGAAGCAGCCTTCTTGCTGCTAGAATCCTTGAGATGCTGCCGCAATGTTTTGGTGGTGAGGTCTCTGAGTAGCAAAGCAGATTTGTATTCGCGTGTACTCTTGGAGTAAAACACTATGGCATTGTTGGCGAGCAGCAACAGATCTCGAAACAGTTCCTTAACTGACATGACATAGTTGCTTGCAATTCGTGATCCTATTGTGTCAAAATCCATGTGCCTATGGATCATTCTCTTATACCTTCTTCTCTTCTGTATTGAACATAGAAGATAACTGTAAACTACTATAGTTGTAAAGATTATTTTCTAGTTCAAAAACGTCAAATACTATCCATACCTGGCTATCAAGTCGATGACGAAAGACAGAAGCACTTTTATGTTCCAAAATTTTATTGAAAACGTCCAACAAATTGTTAGTTTCATCTTTGATCAAACCTCTATTCCAATCACCTGCACCAGAAGATCCCAGATCCTCACGAGACTCACTAGTCGAATGTTCTATGCACCGCAAGGCAGTTAAAGCATCAGCTGGATCCAAAAATCCACTTTCCCCAACACTCACTTCCTTCACATCCCTGGTACAATCCTTCCTCTTCCTCTTGCCCCTTCTCTTTCTTAGAGTCCCTCCAAGGCCACCATAGAAAGCCCCTATTGAAATTTTCTCGCGCATGGATGGTTGCGAAACTTCTCGTTTAGTGTCTGCGTCTTCAGCTGACGCTGTCGCTGCTATGTGGCATTCCGGGGAGCAGCTTGTCAAGGCTACATATGTGAAACTGCCGGCGGACGGCTCATCCTTATGAATCTCTTTAGCAGAAGGGTAACGTCCCTCTGATTTTTGAGAAGGAATAGGTGATTCTGTTTGGCCAGAGCCATTGTTCATGCAACCACCTACTCTTTTATCAGCTTTGAGAGACTCAAGCTTTGATTCCAATGACCTGTAACAGCCACATTGAGTAAATATCAACACAAACACAGAGGCAGAGGCTTTAGGACACCTAACACTGCAAGTTCACAACACTGCCCAGAGACACGTGGACCAAATTTTCTACTCAAGGTCTTGAATGACATGCATTTTAGATCAAAGTTCCATTTATCTATAAAGTGTCATCTTCTTCTAATTTCAAATAATAACATGCTCAACCTAGCTGATATTCCAATTCTTCTAAATACCAATTGGGAAGAAGGCTTGCTTTTCCTGACCACTTTGCAAACATAAGCATCCTGAAAAGACAAGGAAGTGACTCACCCTATCGAGTTCTCAGATTGTTTTAGAGCTTGCCTCAACTCTTCCATTCGTTTCTTTCGTAGCTCCTCAAACCAAGCCCTGCAGAGAAAAACACAAGATATGTAAGATGAGCATGCATGCAACCAACTCAGAGAACTAAAAGGTTTAAACATATCACAGTATCAAAATTATCCAGAAATTTGAAGGATAAATGAGTAAGCTATGAGTGAGAAACATAAACTCATAAGAAATAGCAGGTCAGCTTACTTGCATCCAGAGTAACGCTTCCGCAAGTCCTCATATTTGGCTTTACAAACCTAAATGCCAAACACAAGTTATTGGTTTGAATTAGCACCACAATACTAAAACCAAGAAACCAGCTCCATATACGAAGAGCCTAGCTTAACCTAAACAAGCAGCACTTGAAAGTTGAGAGTAACTTTACTTACAAGTCACATTTTCACTAGCCAACTACAAACATTTCCTTGTAACTTTTTACCCAAACTATTTATGGACTGACCCAACAAAAGAAACCACAAACCACAAAATTCAGAAGCTCCTCAACATGAGGTAAAACCTAGTGGTAAAATATTTTCCCACCTTTCAATTTCCCAGAATGAACAAAAATTTACATAAACCAAAGCAACAATTGAATATCATAAAATTAAAATTATTTATAAAAAAAATAAAAAATAAAAATAAAAAAGACCTCGGGTGTAAATGCGTACGGACAAACGGTTCGGGCTCGGAGCTCCGCGGAGACCAGGGTCCAATCTCGGGTCCCGTATCGGGTTACGGCCCCAGCCAATAGAAGCTCAAGCCATGTGCCCCACCTGCTCTCTCCTATAGCCTCCGCCACCATCTTCGCCCTCCACGTGTACGGCTCCGATGCATCACACCACGGTTCCCTATTCTCGACCCCCGGCTCACGTTAGCCTCCGCCGCCGTGTCAACCGCGGTGCTTGAAATAAAATGGAAGAACGAGACGAAATTTGACCAAATCTTCGTTTTGGGTGTTTGAGAAAGCGGTTTTGGGTGTTTGAGAAAGGTGGTTTTGGGATGATCAAGGTGGTACTGACGGTGGTTTTTTTTTGGGTTGTTTGTTTGTTGTTTATGGGAAGCTCAAATATAGAATGCGTGAGACAAGGTGTTGACGGATTCTAGTGTTCTAATAAGGTTGACGAGAATAAACGTTAACCAGGTTGAAATGAAAATGACAGAGGGAGAGAGGGATTTATATACGAAGCCAACATGTGGGTTACGTTGGGTTTGTGATCTTTCTAATAATAATAGAGGGTTCTCTGCGTCTCATTCGTATACAAACAAGAAACATATGCGACATTCATGATTCGGAGACATGAAAATAATTTATTTATCTTTTCGACATGAAGAGAAAGAGAAACTTCTTTTCAACCACCCGACCCTTATTTTCCATAAGAGTGTGTAATGTGCTTTGTCTACGTCTATGTTTCTGCGTCGTTGTCATCGATCTTTTGCATTCTTGCTTACAAGTGTATGTGAAGGCATATGCAACTCCAACTAACTAGAAAAGATCACTATTCAAGTAGCGTTCATGTTTAACCATTAATCTTATATGGAGACCTACACCAATTCACTCCAAAATGTTTTGTGTTAATGCAAGTTCTGGCAAATCTCATAATTAAGGACCAAAAACATCACTATTCGTTTCACAAAAGAAACAAAAAAAGGAAAAAGAGAAAGGTAAACTAATAACATGTTAATTGGAGAACCAAATTAGATGAGGAGTACAAGGAAACAAAATTTCCCATTAGAATTGGAGCAGTAAAGATAGGAGGTAAACCAAGTATATATGATTTTTGCAAACCAATTTGTAACTGAATCTAGAAGGGTCTCCTTCATATTTAACCGTAAATCAACAATTAAACTTTCACATCCAACCGGCTCACCAAATTTGGTTCAGTCAGACACAGACCTCACTACGTAACTCAAAGCACATAATGAAACCAAATAGTCATGAATCATTAGTATACCAGGAGGCAGCAGCCTTCCAGTATCCAATTTTATTTGGAAATTTTATCTGGTAATTTATTTGGTAATGTGTTGTGACTTGTGAGGTTTCGGCCTGTAATTCATTCCAATCTAAAGGATCGTACTGTGTGTGCTCCTGTAAGTCATGTGTCTATGTTTATGTATATGTGTGTGTGTATATATATATATCATTGAAGGATCTACATTGCAATGTACATACATATATATGAATTTGATACACGGTAATGAAGATACAAACAGCAACCTCCCGCATCAGACCATCAAAATCAGGAAAGTCTAGGCATGGCTGAAGGCAAATGTTGCAGGGATTGCTTCTCCTGTCTTGGAAGCGCCTCAGGGAAGACTGTCCTCACAAAATTCTTGGGCTCTAGTATACCGATATTTAAGTAAAGCCAAAGATGACTCTAGGAAGGGATGATTACTTATGTCTTCACGCTCCTCAGGCAAGACTGATTTTGCTTAGTCAGCCTCACAAAATTCCTGAGCTCCACTCTACCATGATTAAGTGACACCGAAGATGACTAGAGGTAGAGACCATCGAGACAAAATTGTGATAGGAAATGTAACTTGGCATGAATGTGTGCATGCAATCCTGTACGTTATACCAGCGAAGCCTTTTGTACTTCTGACAGACAGTATCAGTTACCACTCTTGAAGAATTAGATTTAATTCTCTAGCACATCTTGCCAGCACACCCCCTTTCCTACAAACAAAAACAACATGATAGACTTTCTGAGCGTGGATATTTTCAACTACTAGATAAGAGATCATGTCCAAATGACAGACATAATTATGCAAAGATGACCCGATATCTTGAATGAATGAATGTACCATCTAATTGAAAAGGAATAACATCAAAGATTTCCATAAGGTCATTCCACCTCCAAAACTTGTGAGCGCACAGAATAAGATCAAAATATCAGAATTTTAATGGGAAATGTTACTGCATATCATTCATTCATCAGAGAAAGGGGTATCGTTTGGTCACTTTAGAAATGCATGATTTCAATAGACAAAAGGGCCATTCAACTCCAAAATGGGTCGTGGAGAATTGTGTTTGGAACTTAGTTCTGCTGAATAAATTCTTGTTTGCTTGCCATTATACTCATATGGGCTCATTAGTCATGCGTGATAATCCATTCACATGGACATCCTTACGGCAGGTGGATTGAGGACATCGTTAGAAGAGGCTGTGGAGCAATTTTGGTACTGCATATTTTAACAAATTTACCACTTGCACTCCATTTTTGAAAGAGTTACATGAAGAGTGCAAGTTGAAAAGACAAAATCACTCACAAAATTGTATAGAACTCTACAATCATATAATTGGAATTAGGATCTAACCTTACAAAGACTGGGAGAATTTTCTGAATCTTTTGCAGGTATATAGAGCATTGGTTGCAGCACTCCAGCCTGTACTCAAATTACATAGAATCACAACTTTTTCTACGATGAAACATTATTTAACGAGTTACAAGGAGTATGGTAATACCTTTGCTCTGCCTGCAGATTGACTCCGACCGCTGGAAGTGCTGAAATGGTAGATCGTATCACTGGACCAAAGACTGCTACAAGCTTCAACAACATCTCCAATGACACATTTGCATGCCTGTACATTTGCAGAATTATAAATTTATGTCAGAAACACAATCCACAACCAAAAATACTATCATTGGAATTTGACATGGACCTTTTATCATGAAGACCAAATCAACATGCATATGATTCGATTCAAGTATTAAACTGCATGACCGTCATTGGTCAGGAAGATTTCACAATGGTATTCATAATATATCATCAAGAACAAATTCTTCCAAGAAATAGTACAGAAGACTAAAACTCATAGAAGCCTCATGTTAATATCAGTTTCCTTCAAAGGTAGTCATCTCCCTATAATCATATCATCTGAATGTTAGGAAGCTATAATCTGAATCCCATATTAAAATGGAACCATCCTTAATTATTGGAAACAGGTAGAAGAGTAATTTTGTTCCTCTGTCAGTGCTCACTATTTACCATAGATAGTACTCATAGTAGCCACGTGTCAGAATTTTACAATTTCCCTCAAAAATAGTTACCTCTCAATTTTGCTATCAAGCAAGCCCAGAAGCACAGGCAGCAAACACGAAAAGAGATCTAATGTCAGAATATCCAGTTTATCCAGGAGAACACTAATCACATCCGCTTGTACCTGCACCATGATCACATCATTATTAGAAAACCAATATGCAGACAAAACACCAGACCTTAAAACCAGTGGAATCAGTACACGTAACACACAAAATTATCCAGTAAATACCCACCGCATGATCTGGAAGCTTTCTGATAGCAGTGATAGCACCCTTAATATCATTCCGTTCCCAAAAATGCCTCACCACCTGCAGTTTGCACAATGGGGGCAGCGTCAGAGAAATATTCAAGTAATTTAAATATGAATCATCCCAGCAGAGATAATTATCATATACTATGACATTGCACCTATACTTTATTCAAGCGTAAAATCGTCATAGTTAATGAAGCAATTCACATGCCATCAATGGCGGGCATTAGTATAGAATACTAGATTGGAGCGAATCTGAAAACAATATTCAGGCTTCCAACACTTTACAAGGTTATGTGGTGAAGTTTTCATTATTAGGTGCAATCACAACAGAAACTTTATTTCAGAAAAGTTTAGCAACAGATTGTGTCATTAGTCATGAATGAC
The DNA here is from genome assembly GCA_034370585.1 of Fragaria x ananassa. Taxonomy (NCBI): domain Eukaryota; kingdom Viridiplantae; phylum Streptophyta; class Magnoliopsida; order Rosales; family Rosaceae; genus Fragaria; species Fragaria x ananassa. Next base: position 1,977,214 of record CP139766.1, read on the forward strand.
ACCGAAAATGCACCCCAAAAAATAAATAAATATATATATATATATATATACCTGCAGTTTTGTCAGGCGGGATCGAAGGCTACTTAAGAATGCATCGTGAGTTTGCATCAGATCTTCAGTAGGATCATTGTTTGCAGATGACATGTGCCTCCCAGAAATTTGAGGTTCCTCTTCTCGCTAACCAAACAAGAAATATAGATCATGTTCCAGACTGATACAACAACGATATGCATGTGACAATTAAATATCAAGGTTCTTAGTCTTCTGCATTTCACTCTAGGTCTAAGCTGGTATAGTATATTCAATACCATATGTGATAGTACGTAATATACAGACTTCAATATGTTTTGAAAAGATAAAGTAAACAAACTTCATCAATTCATGATCTTATAAGTGTTTGTTTCCAGCCTGAAGCTTGAATTGTAGTGATTCTTCTATACTAATTGGAAGCTAAAAACTTCAAATGTTCTTGATGCCACAACCGTGGGAAAATGAAGTTTAGAAAAGCAATGTTTGTGGATAGAAGATACCTGCACGGTGAATGTTTTCTCCATTTCATGTGTCATGGGACTACATATGCTAGTTGCTTGATCTTCAGGGATCGCAGGACTAGATATGCTACTTGCTTGATCTTCAGGTATCACAGGACCAATTATGCCAGTTGCTTGATCGTCATTGCTACTAAATCTCTCTCTCCTTTCAAATCTCTCAACCAGGGTGCGAGTCCTTCCTGGTACAACGGCAACTGCCAAAAGTTGAATCATCAGAAATCACCTTGCATACAGACCACCACTATGTTATATAGAACCAGAAATAAGGAAAGCATTAACAAACCTCCATTGACAACTTTAACAGGGCTCAATTCCTTGCTGTTACTGAGGGGTCCATTTTCTGAAACATTAACAAAATAAGTCACTACTCACAATAGAACTGCTAAAAACTAAAGAATAAAGAAAGAAATAAAAAAAATATTTAAAAATAAAAGAAAGAAATAATAATATGCTAACTGGACTTTACTGAAAGGACCATAAGTCCATAACTTACTAGTTTCCTGATCAGAGGGCCTCTTGAGTGATAATACTACTTCAAATTTCTCTTCTACACTCTTGATTACAGAATGCTTTTCCTCTCTATCACTATCTTCTGCATTAGTTTTGATCTGAGAACAGAGACCCACTGCACCATCCAATTTACTCGTCATGCTGCTGAATGTTCCGGATTCAACAGCGAACGGTAGTTTCTCCATGTCAACTTTGCTATCTGATGGGCTTCGCACATGAGCTGGTCTGAGCAACATACCACGCCTAGTTTTTGAAAATGCAACAGATTCTCTTCCAGTGTTAGCCAAGTCTTTTGCATTGGGACTGCTTCGAGGTACAATGCTAGGCACAGCCAAGGATTTATTGACCGTCTTTTCATTAGACTTTGGGAGTGACCCCGCTGCAGGAATCTGCTTCTTAGCACCGGTTTCCTTTAATTCCAATGGGGGTAAAACTTTCGAAGAATTAATTCTCTGTGTGGTAACTGGCATTCCACCTGCAGCTTCACAGAGAATACAAAACAACAAATCAGAGAAGCAATAAAAAAAATGAAGTAAAAAGAATAAAAATATCAAAGGCTAAACTCCTCCATTAATGCCACATTTCATTATCATGGCAACATGAAAAAACTGTAAATAACTTCAGTTTTGTACACATCTACGAGAACTTACAACATGTCTTCTCGAACAAAACAAAGATGGAAGAAAAAAATGGAGTAAATACAAGGCAGCAACCAAAGTCAATTATATGGACAGTATGTATCACAGGCTCAAGGAAAAACTAATGCCAAAAATATCGATGGAAGCACCAAATTGGAATAAAACCAATAAAATAAAAAAGGTAACTGGGAACGATATAAACTTACAATCAACATATATGTTCTTTATTTCCTTTGAGTCATAATCAGGAGACATAGAGCGCAACCCCGGACCCCTTATACCAGTCTCTACATTCTCCATGATTCCGTGCAACTTTACATGAGATTTCACATCGAAACAGTCATTTTGCTCAGGTGTTGAAACAGCTCCATATGGCTTAATAAGCTGCCACAGAAAGAGATAACAAAAGGATCAATAACTCTCAGTCAATGGTATCAGGGATAATATCGTCTAAACTTGTGAAGAGGTGCAAAAGAAGTAACACAATGTTTAAGGTAAGGTGAATACCGAAACCTCAGCAACCCAGACTCCAATAGAATTTCGATAGTACGAGCATCCCAGTAGCTTCCCGTCATGAATGCATAGGTCAGCAAGTCTTGACCATCCCATTTCAACAGAATCATGAGATATTACAGGCTCCCAGGAATAAACCTGCAAACAGGGATCTTAAGTTTGACTGCTAACTCAATATAATCCCCTTGAGTACTAAGACAAACAAATGAAAACCTTCAATCTGTCGTCCAATCCAGAAAATATTGTCCTCCCATCAGGGTGGAAAGCAATTGAGCGTACTCCTGTAGGCTGGAAACAAGAAAAAAAGTTCCTTCAAACTAACTAGATGAAAGTCACATTTTACAAGAATAACATAACTACAGATATATAAGATGCTCTATCAATCTCAGAGAGAGAGAGAGAGCGAAGAGAAAACAAAACAGTAAGATAGTAAATATATTCAATAATTAACATAAATTACCTCTGGCCTGGTAGATCCAATCAATTCAAAAGTTTCCAAATCCCAGAATTTCACAGTTCTGTCAGCTGAACCTGGAACATGATATGTACATTCAAGCAATTTACCGGTTACTAAACTAGAAAGTATTAAGGGAGCTACATTAATTGCTTAGTTGAAGCCAAATCACTAATAACTAATAAGGCTACGCTTGCATAACTTATCAAAAGAAATCAGTGACCTTTTCTTTTGTATCTTTCCCTTTTTGTGTGAACAGTAGTCATACCACCAAAATATTGCAATATTTTCGGCATATCTCACATCTCTCTCTCCCCCTTCCCCCACCAAAAAATAAAAAGAAAAGATAAAATAAAATAACAAGCAAGACAAAACAAATTTCATATGGAAGTGTAAGAGTATGAAAGGCTATTATGAATTCCCAGGAAAATGCTACCCAATATATCTCTGACAATTTCTCAACTCACATGCAGAGCCAACTTTATATCAATGACACTGTTACTTAACTTAAGCCTGATATACACAGAGTAGAGTCACTCACCTGTGGCCAAGAGAAACTCAAGGGGATGAAAATCTATAGACCGAATATGTCCTTCATGGAATTTAAAATCATGCAAGAGCTTCCCAGCAGTTAAATCCCACACCTACGTGACATTGACAGGAAAATATAATTATGGTCATTGAAAAAAATCACTGAAAGCCACTGAATGATAGTACCAGGAAAGTATAATGGTAAGGAAGTTACCTTTACAACATTATCAAACCCACCAGAGACAACCCATCGACCATCGGGAGTGAACTTAATAGTACTAATGCCTTGAGTATGACCTTTGTATGTGTGGATGCATCCCTTCTTTCTAATGTCCCAGATCTTTAGATTAGTGTCCATGGAACCAGAAGCAAAGAACTCACCAAATGGATGAAATTCAACAGCAGAACAGCTGGATCTGTGTCCAGTAAGTGTGCGAACCACTACGCTTCAAAAACAATAATAAACACATCAGAAGTTAACTAAAGGAATTATGTTTACTGCCTTGTTTTATCAACATAAGCCATGTTACTAGTCTGTAGACATCGATCAACAGAGATAAAGACTTGAACCTAAGAAATGTACTAGACATCTATCGTACTAAGTGTATAAAGTGTCGTGATCAGCTAAAAATATATAAGATCTCTGGATTAGGTCTGGGAAATGATAGATGCATCATTCCTTTGCTAGAAGATGTAACTTTCTAAAACGGACAGTCATGTTTGAGCAGAATAGTAAATAAATCAAACAGCCAACTTACTCTTCGTTTCCTCCAGATCCCATATTTTTGTTGCGCCAGTAGAAGCTCCAGCAAGCACCAAAACTTCTGCCGAATTAAAAGCTACAGATTCAACTGGACTTGTATGACCAGTAAGACTCTGCCGAAAATGAAAACATTCATGTGGTCAGTATTTGACTCTTAGATTACAGCTCAGCTCAGCAGAAGAATAGACCCTAGGCGGGTTTCCCATGACCAAAACCAGTACGAAGAGAATTTTCAAAAATGGTTTCGATGCAGTTAATGAAAGGGGTACTTTTTTTATTTTAAACCTGTACTTATGGCACACAAAGACAAAGAGTTGTAGGATTTTCAATAAATAAATAACCACATACCAGGCCAGCCTCGATTACAGTTTATACACTGGCGTCTATTAGTACTTCACATCAGGGAAGAACTCTAACAACATTATAGATATTAGTTTCAGAACTAACCATTCTATTAACATGCAATGTATCTCAAATTTTCAAAATGACAACTCCACTCAACACCTCAACTACAAACTCCCATAAGTAGATAGCTATTACAAATTCTCCCACAGGAAATTGCTTCAATTAGAGAAATACCATTAGCGTGGTAGGTTTGCCAATTGTCCATAGATTGACTTTGTGATCATCACCGCCGGTGACATAAAGTCTGCACGCCTTCTTCCCAATACTTAGACAGTTAATATTGTCAGAATGCGCCACAAACTCCTCTATATTCCATTAAGTCAAGAAAACACCCTTCGGAGAAGAATCACATAATCACACAATCCAAAACAAAAAAATTACCAAATATATATGTTCATATGCTTCACCTCACCACTTATATCCATTAAAATCCAAAATCTAGCCAAACTAAATTAAATTCCTAAAAGAATATTTACAACCAAAACTAACTAAGAGAGCCACAGCCACATTGCACCAGAACTAGAATCTCGATTTTTCTTCTAAATTATTTTCCTACATTTTCACACTAACCAAATTCTCCAACTTCAAACCAATAAAAACCTCACTAAAAGCTCTAAAAAAATCCAAGACGAGCTTAGCCACTACAAAACCCTAACGATTCGAAGAACTAGATCGACATTTCCATAAAAAATAAAAAAAAACGAGCTCAATTCCAATTCGAGTTCAAGCATTTCATCAAAAAATTTCAACACAAAAACGAAAACAAAGGATACGCAGCTTGTACGCGCGCTTCGCCATTACGGAGCTGAATCCGGAGCCGGAACGACGCCGGAGCAAGAATCAGAGGCCGGAGACGGAGAAATTCGCCGGAAAGCTGAAGAAGATGAAGTGCTTTTGAGCTGAAGAAGGTTTTAGTGGAAGGAAATCCAACAGAGAAGGATTGGAATCCGATTCGGAATTGGAGAAACTTATACTGACGAGAAATAGAAAATCAGATTCAAACAGTGAGAGAGAGAGAGAGAGAGCTGCTTTGCTTCTTTTTTTTCTGAGAATCTCAGAAGACGATGACTGTCAGAAATAATAAGCCCAGTTCTCTTCTTCATCTCTCCATTTGACGAAATGCCCCTTGTTTTTTTTACCGTTGGGAAGGGGTACATATTACGTAAAAGACAGTTTTTGTTTTATTTTTTTTCATTTTTTAATTATGTTTTTTTAATCATGACAAAACTGGTGAGTCATTTCGATTACGTTAATCAGGTAGTATCATATACACGTATATTTTGAATTCAGACAAAATTTTGTGAAAGTAACTCAGCAAAGTGATACTAATACACTGTCACAACTCATAAAAACGAGAGTTCTCAAACCTGCTCGTCACAAAAACTTGTGAGAATCGTGACTCCAAATGTTAAATATCAAAGTTGCAGTTGAGGATGGCGTTTATCTTACCACACCAAGTGGTTGAATCCGTCTGGTTTTAGTGGTTGAATTTCAAGATTTTGTTATTGTATTTTTTTGGTTTTGTTTTATTTTATTTTATTATCACTATGTGGATTTGGAATAAAAGAATAAAATAGTGATTAGGGTAAAATATTGGGGGATTTGGTGGGTTTTTTTGTTGGATTTGGAAAATGACTTTTGTCCAGTTATTTTATTTTTATTTAAGCTTTGATTAATTAAACTGTCAAATACAAAGAAGACAGGAGAATAAGAGATTTAGGAGATTTTCCTAATTGACAACTAGATAGATTCCTTAAAATACAGTTTCTAACCTTCTTGGATGGCTATTGTATTGATAAAGACATGTTACTAAACAATTATTCATTGGCTTGACAAAAAATAAAACAATAATTTCCTTGTGAGGAATATTTGTTGGGTAAACTGTTACATGTCCATAACTGTCTATGACCATTTCTCAAACATTTAAAAAAATGTAACAAATGATGACAATGGCACACTGTGATGTGCATATCACACCAGGGAAATAGTTAGAATGTTAGATGAAAGATGATGATGTTGGCATGCACCAATTTCAAACTCTAACGAAGCTAGCAAACATTACATGTGATCATCATAGTTTGCTTTTTAAGATAGAAATGGTTTTGCTCTCACTCATTCTCTAGCTATCAACCACCTCGGATTAGACCATCATGAGATCTTAACCATGGATTTAACGTGATTCTGAAGGAATCAGACCAGTAATCCAATAATGGCCAACAAATTACGAACCCAATTCCCAGCACTGCTGTTGCAGAAGGCGTATATTTATTGCTTTGCATATATGCTTTGATCAAAGGGAAACACTGAAAGGGACACAGGCTACTTCAATCAAGTTGAGCAATGTAAAGCCTCGGCTACAAAGCACACACTTGGCTACAATTTCTGAAGGTTCGCAACTTTGCATGCCATTGCCATCAGTTATTCTGTGGTTAAGGTTCAAAGAGTGAACTGAAAGCTCGGTCTTCTGCAACATTCCAAGAAATATGATAGATCAGTACAAATTTTGGTTTGAATCTTGATAACTTCTCATGTCGCAAACTCTCCTTCCGTCAACTTAGTTTTCATCCAAACATTTTAGATAAGTAGAGATGAGTTAGTAGGGTAGACGTGTCACATGTCACGATCTCTCGGCGCTAAATACTTTTCGTGCAAAAATTAACTTAGGTTATAAAAGGAGGGTGAAAGTGGAAAGAGTGAAAGGGTGATTTTGTTCTTGGAATCCATTTTTCAGTTCACATAGACAATACATAAATTCTGTCATTCTGATAGGAGTGCTTCAACGTGTGAAGCATGCAGCATTGAGTACCCATTGGACCGGTTAGAGTCACCCGACATACCAAACTAGCTATCATGCATGGCACCCATCTTTGCCTATTTGCCTATTTGCCATTAATAAAGGAATTTCGGACTTTGTGTCTCTCACTTTGCTCCTATTTAGAACTATAAACTGCCACAAATGGCCACCACCACTATCAGTTAAAGCCAGCAGACCACTAGCAACCACGCAAAGCTCTAACCGAGGATAAAGACCACATCCACATGCTCACAGCATTGTCCAACCTTTGATTTAAGCTCCACACAATGTAGAAAGATAAGAATACCTAATATCGATGCCATAAAAGAACATGGCAAATGATTTAACTACCTGAATAAGTATTACTAGCAGAACACAGATGATGTAAATTGGACACAGAACTACGGTTCTTCTATACATCAAATTAGATTGATCACTCGATATTGACACAAAACAATGCGAAGCTGCTATATCATCTCCCCAGTGATATGAGAAAGGAGTTGTGTTTGAAGTTCGCTTCACCAGAAAATACACCGGCTTGCAACTTCTGCAGGCTCAACACCTGCGTTAATAATGTTGGTTTCTGAGATTGCTTCCTCGTTTCTGAGATTGCTGGAGAGCGGAGGCGTTGACTAACTAATTTGCAAGAGTTCTTGGACGATTTCAGATATAGGTGGTCGGAATTCTGGCTCTCGCTGCAAGAAGATTAGATTAGAAGGTGAGTTGTTGCTTTGCTAAGCACTCCATTATAATGTAGACAGAACTTGTTCACAGTTATATTTTAATGGGAGAGTTTTCCAAAACTGAAATTCCTGAAGCATCATCTAACCAAAACTTGCACAAATGGTTTGTGAGGTAATGCAGAAACTTACATGTATGCAAGAGGAAATAATATCTGCCAACCGTGACAAAGACTTCATTGCATACGCTCCATTTAGAAAGGGATCAACCATCCTTGACAATGCATCGATATCATGAAGCTTGGGAACTGCCCACCTGACCAAATATTGCTCACCACGAGGCCGTGACCTAGGAAATTAGAACAAGCACATAATCTTAGACAAAGCCAACGATGTTCAGAACAACACCGTATGGATGGTTCATTTGGGTTAACAATATTAAACAGCGAAATGTAAGAAGCACATGACCATATGATATTCTTAACGCTATTGCTAACCTGTCATAGGCTTTGCGTCCTGTAAGGAGCTCTAACATTACAACTCCAAAGCTATAGACATCACTTTGGCGTGTATAACACCCCGATTCAAATTCTGGGGCTGAAGAACCATAGGCAGTGAGAAGGTGTCCAGCCAACTGAGAGTCAAAAGCACAATAGCAGCTACATGTTATATGAAAGCATAGCATTAATCAACTCTGTAGCTTGAGTTGCATACACGAGTCAATTACTGATACTAACAAGTATTGTCTCAGTATTAAATCTAAACATTATGAGACTTACAGAGGGAGATGTTATTAAAGGAGCCAAACCACAGTCTGAGACATGAACTTCAAGTTTTTCATCAAGAAGAAGATTGGCAGACTTGAAATTGTGGTGCACCATTGGTGGTTGACAATCCTCATGCAAGTACCTTAACCACCAGTGCAAGCAAGTGAGAATCTGGCAATTAAGATTGCTATACAACCAATAAATGAATTCCATCGAAGGAGGTGAGTCATTGATCAACTTACTCAAGAGCTCTTGCTGCTCCAAGTGCCACACGGATGCGCACACACCATGAGAGTTTCTTATGAGTTTCATCATCAGTATGCAGTGCATCATGGAGAGTCCCATTTCTGCAATACTTATACACAAGTAGCCGTTGCTCATGCTCCGCACAGTAACCCACTAGTTCCACAATATTAGCATGTCTAATTTCAGAGATATTAGATACTAGTTCAAGAAATTCCTTATCACTCTGCTGCCTGCAAGTTTCACTGTCCAGTTTCTTGACTGCCAAAAGCTGAGAAGAAAACCAAGGAAGAGTAGATGTCAGCATTGTCAGGGCATGGACATACAAAATGAGGAAGCTATAAAAGGATGCATGAAACGAGCATCATCACTACAACTGCCGAGAGAACCCCTTAATTATCTACAGTACTATGTAACAAATCTATGCCAAAAACAATAAATAAAGGTCCAAGGCAGTAAGCAAACAAGCTATATGATCAAAGGTGCAGATACCTTAACTAAGTGCAATACCGAAAAAGGAATCATACCTTTTGATCAGGAAGATTTGCCCTATAAACACTGCCAAGCATGCCTGCTCCAACAAAATAATCTTCTGAAAAGCTATTGGTATACTGCTGAAGTGATGCGATAGTAAATACTTTTACAGAGCTAGGGTCTGGACTCTTCAGCCTGCTTGTAGTAGCAGGACCAAAAGGATTTACAGGATCCTTTCTGCCGAGGAAAAATGGGGGAGGTGGTGGCGGCAAAACTACTTCATCAGTGTCTGTCATGTCAATTTCAGGATCCTTCCTCTGCATTGAACTTTCAGTACTTCTCACATCAGTCTTTTTCTCTCTTTGTGGTTTTGCCATCATACCCATTCTGATGCTCTCCGCTCCATATCCATCCAGTGGTTTCAAAATGGCCTCTTTTGGAACTGTTAAAAAAGTTCAAAAAAGGTACACTGCAATTAATTGCAAGCAAAACAGGGGAATTATGATGTTTGAGTAAGACGGATGGCAAGAATGTTACCTTTCTCCATTTGAAGACCTTCCTCAAGTGAAGATTGACTGTATTTAGTATTCTCTGTAGGAAGCTTATATACACTAATGTCATTCCTCTTTGCTCTGTTGTTGTCACTCCTTAATTTGAAACATCTCACTAGTCCACACAAAATCACTAACAGAACTAATGAAACCCCTCCAATTACAATCCAAGTGAGCGGCTTAGTTATCAAGGATTTTCCAGTTTTATGAGAAACAAATATTGGTAGTGAAGAGGGCCCATTAGCAGGATTCTCTCCAGAAGTGGGTGCACTAGCTATCAATGAAGTTACTGGTGCTGGTGCAGGAGGTGATGGAAGAATAGTTGTGTTGAAAGGATTTCCCTCTTTTCTGAACAAAAAGTGTCACATACGATAAAGAGGTTTAGACCAGACCACATAAGTAAAGAACATTGCCACAAAAGATGAAGAAAGACCAAGCAACATGGCACTATGTGGTTAATTAAATAAAAAAGAACCTTTATATGTTGGTTACTACTTGATGCTTCATTTCCGTGATTTTCATTTTATTATATGTAAAAGATTTTCATAGGTTGTTGACAATATATGATGACACAGCACAGATTTAATCAGAAGAAGGAAAGGTTGAGAGGCAGATAACTATTTTAGTGTCACTAATTCACACTGTTTGCATAATTCAGTTTAAAAGTATTTCAACCTTGTATTAACTCAAACATGAATATATCTGCATGTATATATACACATTATTTCAAAAAAAAAAAAAAAAAAAAAAAGAGTAGCAACAAGAAAAGTGTACTTCACCTGAAGTCTGGAATAGTCAGCAACTTTGCAGGTATTGGCCCAGAGAACAAATTATTTTCAATATTCCTGTATATGAAATAAGAATTGTGAGTTTAGTATCAACTTCTGAATTAGAATGGAATGCTCCTAAGCTAAATGCAAAGAACGACCAACACACATAAGGAATTCATGTAATAAAGGATTTAAGAACGTACAGATCCTGTAGTGGAAGATCCTGTAAAACATCAAGGGTTCCGGCTAGGCGGTTGTTCTGCAGATACCTGCAATACAAATAAATACAAATAGTTAGACAAATCATGGATGGACAGTTAAAAGATAATGAGAAATGTTGTGGAGACAGTAAATGTTTTTCTCATTATTAGACCCAAAAAACTTGAGATTTTCTAGGTGACGAGCACCAATGTATGTCAAGATGAGATAACTTACAATGTGGTAAGAGATGACAAATTCCTCAATGACGGACCTAGTTGACCAGTTAAATTATTACTGGACAGATCCCTGCACCGTTATATATTCATCATGAGTTCATGACCCATTCCAATAATTGAAAGACAAAGGGGAAGCTAACTGAACCAATGAAAACTCATACAATCTCGTCAAACTACTAAGCAGTTGAAAGACATCTGGTATATCTCCACTGATATGGTTATTATCTAACGACCTGAGGAAAACAACAGAGAAATTGAGTCACAATTACAATGCACAAATAAAACAATGCCGATACAATATAACAGCCAGACACCAAAGTAATAAAACTTACAGTTCCATCAACTGAGACAATGTTGCCAAACCACCTGGGATGCTTCCAGTTAACTGATTGTTTGATAGAGAACTAAGGCAGGGGAAGCAAAACAAGAAATGTATCAAGGAAATTTGCACAAGAGGACATACTGAAGGATTAACTACAGAAGCAAAAGTGATTGGGAAGAGAACATACACGTTTCTGACAGTCAGAGGCAAAAGTGTTGGGATATTCCCTCCAATATGATTGTTACTCAGATCTCTGATACATAAAGCAGAATAACACTCCCATAAGATTCATCACAGATGTATGCACAATTTAACTAGGTGAATGCAACTAAGCAAGCAGGAATTACAGCCCGAACAAAATGAGGCTTCCAAACATAAAGCCTAATATATTATGATAGGGCCGATACATAGTCCAGTGAAAAAGGTAACCGTAGGCTACATATGATAACTACAAGCAGAAGAGCTATACTTCAATAGAAAATGAGACTCACATTTCTATTATTGACCCGAAGGTTTGCAAGCTATCACCCAATTGTCCTCCCAAGTTGGCACTACTAAGCTTTCTGTTAATCAAGATTGATAATTCAGAGAACTAAGAGTATAAGATCAATTATTTTAGGCTATCTTGGAAGATGAAATCGACTTACAGTGCTGTTACATTCGTGAAGACACAACTAACACCTTGCCAGTTCTCACCACATGGATCTCCTCCAACTAGAAGCCACCCTTGAAGAGGTGGGTAGCCTAGATTAACAAACAAGCTATTCATTGCAGCAACTGAAAGCCAAACACAAAAAGTAACAGTTAATAATAGCATATAAGCTATTCCATGCCTCAACTGAAATTTCATAATATGGGCTCAGAAAATATATCATAGTCTTAAAAAGCCTCAAACTTTAAGAACCAGAAACAGTAAAGCACCACATTATGAGGAGATGGGCATAACAGAGTACTAGTAAAGCAATTTTGCTTCTAATTTACTCCAATATCTCCCAGGAACCAAAGCAGAGCACCATTAAAGCACACAAGAAAAACTCAGAGAACATGAATGTTGCATTTACCGTCTATTGGGTCAGTCAATGCAACAACAGTAGATGATTCCATGCTCTGAATCAGCACCAACACAAAGAAGACCTGAATGCACCTCCTAAACCCCATTGTTACTCTGCTTCACGAACCCAACTTTTTATTTTCCCAGAAAAACCCTTGAAAGCAAAACCTCAAAAGCACCCAAATTTCCACACCAACCCAAAAAGTTCAGAGCTCAAAAGAAGCTTCAAGGTGAGAGGAGAATTGGGTTTGAGCCAGAGTTGAAATTCTGGGACTGAACTGGGGAGAAAAATCAAATCTTTAATTGGCGGTTTTGGGGGGTTTTGACAGAGAAAGAAAGTGAAGTAGCTGGTGACGAAGAAACTTGGACTCAAAACGAGAAAAGCTAGTGAGTGCTGGTCCTGCTGTCTCTGTTTATGTCTGTATCTTTTCGAAAGCGAAGGGATGCGTTTTCTCAAGTGTATATTCAAAATTACGAAGGACCAAAACCGAACAAAAAAATAGTGTATGTGTTCGTTGGCTAGGTTTTGTCTCTTGGCCTTCCTAGTCGAATTCGTAGAGTTTGCAATTGTGAGACAAGGGTACGAATCCATTTGGTCAACTTCAATTTAATACCTCAGTCTTCCTAATGGCAATAAGAGCTAGACTGTGGAAGAGTGTAGGGGAAAAATATTAATCAGTTGGCTAAAAGTGAAGTAAAACGAGAACGGGTCAAATTTAGACAGAAAAAAATAAAAATAAGAAAGCGGCGAATAATAAAAAAGAATCATCTAAAGATCGGTAATTCTCGTGTTAAGAGGTTGCTAGCTGCTAGAATATTCAAAAAGATGTTATTTTGGACTTTCCGGGTTGCTCGTGTGAAATCTGATTTTCAGAAACAAATATAATTTGGAGTAACTTTTGGTCAGAACATTTGTTTGAGACGCATGATATATTTCCAGGATAAGAACGACGAGATCTACAAGACTCACTTTAGTGAGCCCTGTCAGATTTAGGTCAAAAGATATCGTTTTATATATATGATTCAGCATTTAGTATTATTTTCGGCTTTAAGTTTATTTTGGATTTTGTTTTCATTTAACCTATGGGCTTTTAGGCTTGGTTGTTAGTTGCCCTAGGGTTTAGTTTCTCTTATATAAGGACCCTTAATCGGTTGTAGTCGTAAGCTTTTGATTAATAAAAAAACCTTTGAGTTTATCTCATTTCTCTGGTGGATTCCAAAAACTTCTCGTGGATTCGAGAAAACCAGACTTGTGGATTTAAGTCGTCGTTGGTGGATTCCAAAGTTTATATTTCCTCTGTATCAATATTGATGTTATACATCAATGTCGTCCATGTCAATCACATGACAAGTAACATCATGTGATACATCGTCATAATCCGGCGATGTGAATACCCATCGTTCCATACTAGCTTCATTCTTCTTCTTATTCACCATTTCCTTGCTTTTATTTTTTTTTCTGTCTAAATTTGGCCCGTTTTCCTTCTACATCAAAAAGACATCCTAGTCTATTAGGCCAAACCCATATTTTAGTGTTTTGTGCTATGAATTTCAAGTTCATATTATTAGCTAAACGTTTGAGTGGATTATATAATATAAACGGGCAATGCCCTAACATAGGCTATGAGTAAGGTCGCGCAAAGAAGGCTCGAGGGGGCTTGTTAAGGAAGGCGGCAGGAGGCCATAAGCAGTGGCTCGACGGCGAATCAAGCGAAACGGATCCGAGGACTTTTGAGAGCACTAGTTAGTCACATACCTTTGCTTATAGTAGTTTAGTTCATAAATCATAATGAAAGTCATCGAAGAATCTTTATCCGCAGCAATCATGCTGCAGATATACATACAATGGGGTCGATCATCTTCAAAGTATATATATCAGCAAAGACAGAATTGTTGCACAGTTAAACCCTTTATCCCCTCTATTGATCATAATGCTTTAGCTAGCTTGTTAAAGTGATGATCAGTTTAGCCTACTAATATCACGCAACATTAACAAATTTGTTCTTTTTGAATAGCTGGTAGCTTTATCAATGAATCAAGTTACCGATATGATCATTGTTACTTACGGGCCAGCTTTGTTCTAGTTCTTCTACATATCTTCTTCCCCATCATCATGAAAGCAACCAAGTGATCGAACAACATTACAAGTTTATAACCACGTTCTATCTTTTTCTCTTTTCTGTGACCCAAACTCAACCCGACTTGACTACCCGAGGCATCAATCAGCCCAGATACAATTCCCAGCAACATTGTAGCCTCAAGTTGAAGGTTGTATGTGTATATATGATACGCAAGTTTGATACATACAAATCATATAATAAACAACGTACGTAGTTGGTGGATGGAGAATTTGATCGATGATCCAAACTCACAGGCAATCGATTATTTTGCTCATTACTTCACGGATCATATGATTCATATGAAAGGAATCAGATACCGAAGATCGAGTAGCTTGTTCATTTGCTGTCAGTATTGATATAGATTCACATGACTTCAACTGGTCCATGATTTCTTTTGTTCTTTCTCTTGGTTGACTTCTGGTTCATTTCATGCTTAAGGTTTTAGCTAGGATGGTAAATTTTGGAGCAAGTATTACCCATCCTGGCCATCCACATCAAGCCAGGTATCCACCATATATTACCTTACTCGAACTCATTTTTCATCACCAACTTCTGATCGTCTGGTATAGTAAGTAATTAAGCGTTGCCAAAGTTGATGATCTTTCTCAGTGAACTTTTGAATCTTATTTCCCCAATCTGCCTTTACATTCCACTTCTAGCTTTCTTAAAGTTGAAATTTCAATTCCCTCACCTGCACGTTTGTCAAATATAGACGTGTCTGTTCAATCTTTCTTCAATACATGTCTGATTTCAATGCCATAAACTAGCAATGCCCCATCCTATACGGTTCACTCATAATGAAGATTGGACTACTTCATTGTCATGTACTCATGTATTCCAAAGCATTTGAACAAAAATGACAATGTGTACGTACCAACTCATTTAAGGAAAAATATAAAGTTTAACAACACTATATTTGATCCATGAAACCGATCAAACACATAATTTAATGTACAATTCATGATAATGTAGAAATTTGCTGCGTTTTGAAGGTAAAGTTTTTGATGTTTTAGATGCCCAACGTCATCTTCTAGGTTTTTTCAAGGAATCGGTTAGACAATTTTTTCATACCTACAAAAATTATACAATTGTTTATGTTTACTCTATGCTTGGTATCTCACAATTATCGGTCAGTGCTCCTAGTTTCATTCATCAGTATGGGCAATGACATGAAGCTACTGACTGATGTTTTTTTTATGGTCCACATTGCCCCTGATGTTTTTCTTTGTCTTACATTTATATTTTTTTATTAAAATAAGGGGCTGATTATCCTCTTAAATAAAAATAAATAAAAAATAAAAAAATTGAACTCCGTTCATGTTATTAAAACAAACACTTTTTAATTACGCTCATTTCTTAAGTAAAGACTTGGCTATTACCGGATCACTATAAAATAAAGACAATCTCCTCTATGGACTACATAATCCCATGCCTCCGATTGTCGATGCCCCCAATCATCTCGGCGTCTATCTTGGGATCACTTGTCTAGCTATCTCCTTTGTCCTGGATAGAGACCGCAAAATGCCATCACCAAGCATGTCGTTGTGTTTGATATCTTGTTCATCACGGACTAAATATTGAGAAGAATAATGTTCGTCACTATAAGTTTACCACTACACAAGTCAAAGAGTTACGATCACAAACAGAGCCATGTTCGTATAGATTATGATTCTCATTTTCTGGGTCCCCTTTGAATCTTCAAAGCAGAACCAAACACAGGACCAGTGCCTAGCTGCATGCCGACCTACTAGCTTGTTCTTCCTTCAAAGTTCAAATAATCAAAGTCTTGATTGAATCCAATGGCTGAGGGGAAGGTGTGGCCCTTGCGTACAGTCCCATGCTTCTATATGTCCTAATGTTCTGTTCTGAGGGGATTAGCAACAAGCAGTAGCTCTAGCTCTTCTGCAATTCTTTGAAACAAATTGCCATGAAATCAATGAATGATTGCATCGCCGCTAGCTTATCTCAATAATGACATCTTCCACAGAGAAAATGACGTGAACAGATCACGAGATTAAGTACCAATCAAGACCAATAATATAGGCCAACCTCAGTGGCTCAAACAATAGTAAACTAGATTAAAGTTAAAGTTTAGCTGCCCTCTGATTCTAATGGTTTTCTATTGGGATCAAATAACTTCTATTGACTGAGCAATTTTTTGGATATTTATTTTGATTTGGAAAAAAAAATTATAAAAAAATATACGGTTACAGTTTAAGTTAGTATTAGATTTGTATTTTCGGTTAAATTTTGATATATGAGAGAAGAAGAGAAGAGAAACAATAAAAACCTCGTATCAGTCGTATAAAGTTAACAAATTACCTCAAACTTAAATCAATAATTCAATTTGATTGAAGTCAGTGGAACCCAAGCATCACTATGTAGTAACATCATTAACATGATGTTGAACAAGACACAACTTTAACATAGAAGTCACACTTCAGAGTTATGAGTAGAGTAAGAAGCAAATGAAAAAAAAATTGTAACCGAGATAAGCTTGTTATCGTTGATTGTAACAAGATCGTATTTTTCAATATGTCATGACTTTTTGGTAACGCAGGTTTCGAGTTCAATATGTCATGGTAAATAATATATGAACATTTTGTGTCAACACAAACTTCATAATCATAGTTCTAAGAAAAATGTATTTTTAACTTTAAAGTATCATTTTGATAGCGAAACTGAAAAGATAATCAAAGTGAAAAAAAAAATACAAAAATCATTATACTTTAGGAAAATGGTAGGCATAAACAGAGAGATTACCCTTGATTAACCATCTAGTTAAACTAAATAAGCTTGGTTTAATTAGATTTCCCTCACCTTTCTGTCCAACCTCCTCATCATATAATGCATGTATTAACTATAGCAGCAAGCAAATGTGTAATGCAAACAGTTAAAGCTTAAAAAGGACCTTCTCCAACGTCCTGCAAATTCAATAAATACAAATCCATTGACCCCCCAAAACCTCGATCCACAACCTTTCCACCCTCACATACACTTCACTACTTCCCCTCTACCTCACACCCCACAATGCCTTTTCCCATTTGATCCATAATCCTTCTTCTTCTTATTCTTCCTCAGCTCTCACTCACTTATCTTCCATCTGCATTTCTCATTTGACCCTCAATGGGTTGCTGTCTCAGCTCCACCGACAAGCCTCCAGCTCCCACTCACCACCCACATTTCCAAAGATCCGACGACAGCAGAGCTCCCCCGCCGCTGGACGAAGAAACCGTCGTCAAGGAAGTGCTCTCCGAGACGCCGACGCCTAAGCCGAAGCTACAAGAGCCGGTCTGTCAAGATCAGAAGACAATAACCCAATCGCCGCAAGTTGAAGTAAAACTGGATCTTGAAGAAGAAGAAAAAGAGAAGAGGGTGTTCGTCCAAGAAGAACGTGAGGAGAAGAAGTGGGAGAAGAGAGTAGAGATCTCGGAGGACGCGTCGGAGATTTGCAGCCTCCAGAGCGACAGCGTCTCCGCCACGACGGCGACCAGAGACGAAGACGACGAGGTTCAGCAGAGAGTAGTCAACAGAGTGTCGCCGAGGAAATTACAGAAGAGCCCCCGGGACGGGTCCGGGCCGGGTCGGGTGGTGGGTAAGTCGCCGACGCGGAGGACGGACTCGTCGCCGGGTCGGAGGTATAATGGAGCCGGGTCAGCGAGGTCGGCTCAACCGGGTCAGCAGCCAGTGGGTGGCAGGCGGGTCGGGTTGAGGGCCGAGCCCAACCGGCGCGACCCGGGTGAGAGTTCGAGTCGGAGGTCCAGGTCGCCTGCGACGAGGGTTACGGATAACGGCGGAGTTAATAGAGCTAATGTGGGTCGGAGTCCGTCTGCTAATAGAAGGTATCCGGGTTGGGCTCCAGTTGAGAGTTCGAATAGTTCGACCCGGAGAATAGCCGAGGAGCCCAAACCGGAGGAGGGGAAATGGGCCGCGAATGAGTCACTTGATAACCCGCTTGTTTCTTTGGAATGCTTCATTTTCTTATGAAAACGGGTCCTGACCCGAATTGTTGAATCCGAACGTCCATTGTTTTGGCCTAGTGAGAAGCTAGAGGTTTTAGTCTTGGGTTCAACTTAGTTGATGTAAACAAGTGTGAAGTGTCAGAGATCAATATAGGTAAATGTAGTAGTTCATGTCTGATATTTTCTTCCATTGCAAGTTTAAGTTTCTTGTACTAGTTGTGTAAAGATCACACCTTTGCAGTAATGATTGATTTACAAGCTACTGTATAATTTTACTATTGTTTTGTTTCTTCTTGTACTAGTTTTTATTTATTTTTGTTACAAAAAATGGTAGTACCACTCGTTCCGAGCAATTTGTAGATATGATCTTTCCTCAAGGGATACTTTTCACAAGTCGGGTTCGAACCAAAGACCTTCTAGATACCAGGAGAATTTTTGTCCGTCCCACTTGCAGTCTACCATGCTTCCATTAAATCAACTTCATTGAGTTGTACTAGTTTGTAATCACTAGATCAACCTCATTGGGTTGTACTAGTTTGTAATCACTAGTTCTCTTTTTTAGTGATTTAAGATTTTCTCGATCAAATTATCAGTTTTTGTAAAGATTTTCGAAGGATGTATCCCGCCAATATATTAGTGAACAGAAGGGTTTAACTTAGAGAAAGGGGTTAAAGGGGTTTCTATAACTTCGAGGAGGCATTGAACTGTGCAGTTCAACTTTAGCTTTTTGCTTGCCCTATATGAACTCTGCACCCAATAAACCAGACAATGCATGAAAATCTGCAACTCTTTCTAATACTTTGGGGGAACATTTCTTTGGCAACAAAGAGTGATATGCATAAAGAGTGATATGTGTGGATCTCATGGGTCCAATCCCTAGTTAAAGAAACTTAATCTGGTCATTTGACTAAATAGTATCAAACCCTCGATCAATCCTCATTTGCTTCGATTCTTGTTTGGTTAATCACACCCTCAATTCTTATTTTGCTTCAATATTCTTGGACTACAGTTGTAACCGCTGAAGTGTTTGGACTTTGGACAATTTGTTAATTAAGAAACTTTGAGGTCGGTCCAAGACTCCTAATTATTATTATTTTGGTTACATTGTTGGTTGTTCTTTTTCTGTACAAAGCAAAATAGGCTATGTCACTTCTTTTGGACTCATATCTTGCGGTCTTTTTCCCACAAAGATAGACTTGAGAATCCAATCATATGCGTGTAATCTTGGATAGTCAGAGGAGGAAATCCTCAAGTTTTAAACTTGAAAGTCTGGAGCACAACGTGCAGTTGCAGTTTTGGAATTGATGGGTGGAGCATCTCAGTTTCTGCCTCGATCAACTACTTTGGATTTGGAAACGAGCTTCCGGATCATTCTATTACGAACTTCATTAAGCTTTTTGATTAGATAATTTCATACGCCTTACCTAGGTTGATGATAACAGAGGCCATCTGATAGGAATGAAAGAAGACCGAAGAGAAACAACTTGAGGAGAAGATGAAATGAGCTAGGGGAGGCTGAGGTTTAAAGCTTATGTGCAGAGATGTGGGGGGTGGTGGGATTTTACAAGCAAAAAGATCTCAAGCTGTGTCTCTAACAGTAAAGAGAGAAAGAGAATCGAATCCAGTCAAGGTTAGTATGATCGAGTAGAAAAAATGGTACCTAGCTTTTACAAGATCTATGAAATTGATATTTGGAATCCATTGATCAGGATTAGTCAGAGATTTTCGACTTGCATCACAAATAGAAGATAATTCGGTACATAGACAAGTTTACTTCGATTTCTAACCCAATCAAATAATCAATACCTTCATTTGAAGATGAGGACTTGTCCATTTCATACTTTTATGTACAATAAATGAAGAGAAAACACGAAACTTGGTCAAAGGGTTAGTGTACTCTACTATTTTATTTTAGAGAAAAGTTCACCATCAGTCCCTCAACTCTTGTGGCAAGGCCAACGTGATGCCCAACTTATAAAACCTACCAACGTGATGCCTGCACTTTACTTTTCATATCACCGTGAGGCCTAAGGCCATTTTCCGTCACGGCTCCGTGAGTTTGGTCACGTGCTGCGCACGTGACCACACCAAAAAAGGGCATAAAAGACATTTTAGCTTATGGGAACCAGAATCGAGTAAAAACCCGATCGCCATTCCAAAATCGCCATTCCCACACTTTTTTTTGACAAAGATTCGATTCGAACGAGGGAGAATCATTGATTCACACGAGATCAGATTCTTTATTGAGTCAGTCCCTTTCTAGTCATGGAGGCTAGAAAGATGTTTGGGATTTTCAGAGAATCTGGACCACCTGAAGTAAAGGGTAAGTTCTAAAATCTCGTATTCTATTCTTCTGGCTTTGATCTTTGTCTCGTCTTCATCTTGTCTTCAGCTGATGTTGAATATTGCTGACTAAACTAGGGTTTAACGATTTGGGTTTCAAACTTGATTTTGGGGGTTTGGGGTTTTTGGGGGTTTGGGGTTTAATAACAATGGATAAGAAGAGAATCGATTTGTGTTTTCTATGGTTTTCTAATGGCTTTGTTCTTGGACTGTTGTTGAAGATTGTTGGTTTCATGTCTAGGGTTTAATAAACAATGGATCTGAAGATGATCGATTTGTGTGTTCTGGGTTTTTAATGATTTTGTTCTTAGACTAATGTAGAAGATTGTTGATTCTATATTGGTTTCGAATCTAGGGTTTAATAAACAATGGATTTGAAGATGATCGATTTGTGTGTTCTGGGTTTTTAATGATTTGTACTCTCTAATACTTGGCTTTGTTTCAATTTCAACTTCAGAACATCTGTTTACAATGGAGATTTTCCATGGAGGTTATTTCGACAAGCAATTGGATGGGACGAAGAAGTACAAGATTCCCAGGTTTAACAAGACATGAGGAAAGATTTATTTGGATGGTTTGGATCCGGAAAAGATATCATGGGTAGAGATGAACAACATTGCATATGAGTTAGGGTACAGGGAGTTGCCAATCTCATACCACTTCAAAGTTCCAGGATCTCTTGCTAATGTAGGCTGGATTGAGATTAAAAGTGATGGTGATGCTATAGAGATGGTGAAAATGATACCCCTTAAGAAGAAGCAGATTAGTGTATACATCACAGGTGGAGGGAGAAGGAAGTATGCTGAAGCTCTTGCTGATTTTCAGAAGGATGTAGCTCCAGATTTTGAGAATCCTTTGAACAAGGTAAGTGCATTAGAGAAGCAGAGAGCTTATTTTGAAGCAAATCTGTTTGCATCACAGTTATATAGTGGTGTGGAGGGAATGGGAGCAAGATTTGAAAATGCTGATGAAATGGAGGGAAGGAGAGCAAGATTTGAAAATGCTGATGTGATTGATGCTGTGCCACTTAATTGTGTGATTGGAGTCATTGACATTGATGATGATGATGTGGAAATTGCAGGACCTAATGAGGGTGTACCAAGCCAAGGTACCTTTGCAGGTTTGGATGATATTGTGACTGACTTGGATATAGGTGGAAAAAGAAAACAAAGTGGAGAACATAATGGTACAGAAGCTAAGAAGAAAGGAAAAAGGGTTAAGCATTCTGCCAAAAGAACAAGAGCTCCTGGTTATAAAGACCAGTTGTCTAGGGAACTTGAAGAAATTAGACAAAAAGAGATAGAAGCTGCTGAAAAGAAAGAGAGAGAAGAGTTAGAGAGGTTACAGAGAGAAGAGGCTGCCATAAGGGAAAGCCAAGCTTCAGGTGGACTGAATTTTGAAGAAGCAGAGATAAGGGAAAGAGAAGAAGCTGAGCAGGCAGCTAGAGAAGAGGCAGAGAAGAGAGAAGCAGATGCTGCTGAAAAGAGAGCAGCAGAGGCGTTCAAAATGAGGCAAGAGCTGGCTGATGAGTTGGAAGCAAGATTGAAGGAAAAAAAGAAGGGGAAGGGGGTTGCTGGAGGGAGTAAAGCAAAGAAGAGTGGGAGGAAGCCTAAGGATCCGAGGTACAACACCAGAAATAAAGGAAAAAAGAGATTTGAAGCTGTACAAAATGAGGGTGATGATACAGATTCATCTGATGGTTCTGAATTCTATGTAGATTCAGACTATGATTTAGAGCATGATGAGGTTGATGATGTTGAATTTCAAGAAAATGTTGAAGAGCCAAGCCATGTACCAGAATATGAAGAAATGGGATATGATGGTTATTGTTCAGATGAGCATGTTGAATCGGATGGGCTGGAGAGTTTACATGGTAGTGAAACTGAAGAGGATGAAGATGGGAACCCTATAAAAAAGGAAACTTTGATGTTTGGTGGAAGGAAAGTAATCCCTTGGATCAGATCTGTGGATATAGTCAATCCCCAATTCAGGTTATGTCTTGCATTCCCTAATGTTGAGCAATGTAAAGAAGCCTTGAGGGAGTATGCCATTAGAAATCAGGTTGGTTTATGGTTTGAGAGGAACAGTCCAAAAAAGGTAGAAGTGAAGTGCCAGTGGGGATGCCGTTTTAGAGTGTATGCAAGTAGGGTGCAAGGATGGGGTGACACATTGCTTGTGAAGACTTTGAACAACAATCACACATGTTCTCCAGTGGAAACAAGTCATTTTTTGACTTACAGAAGAATAGCTGCAGAGATCAAGGATACATTGCTGGCTGATGAAGACTGGTCTCGAAAGGGGATACACAATCACATTAACACAAAATACAATTTAGATGTGGGTGTGCAGACCATCACAAGAGCCAAGAGGTTGGCAAGAAGGATGAATGAAGGCCATTATGTTGACCAGTACAACAAGCTTGCTGCATATAGGAAGGAGCTATTGAGAAGCAACCCTGGATCAACAATTGAGATAAAGACACGGATGGATGGACCAGTAAGAAGGTTTCACAGGATGTACATCTGTTTCAAAGCATGCAAAGATGGCTGGATGGCTGGTTGTAGGCCTCTTATATGCTTGGATGGCTGCCACATTAAAGGGCAGCATCCTGGGCAGCATCCTGGGCAGCTTTTAACTGCAGTTGGAATAGATGCAAATAATGGGATGTATCCAATTGCATATGCTGTTGTTGAAATAGAGTCCGAAGAAACTTGGCAATGGGTTCTTGAGTATTTGAAGGAGGATCTAAGAATGGAGAACAGCAGTAGCTTATATGTATTTATGTCAGACAAGCAGAAAGGATTGGAGAATGTAATCAAAGGTTTGTTCAAGTCTATCCCATTCTGTCTTTTTTTTCTCAAAATTAAATTTTCGACTGTATGACTAACTTTTGTCCTTGGAATTACAGCGTTGTTTCCAAATGCTAAACATAGACATTGTGTGAGACACTTGTACAATAACTTCAAGTACAAGAATCCAGGAGAGGGGTTGAAGCAATTGATGTGGAAGGCGGCCAGAAGCAGTACCAAACCTTGGTACAACAAGCATATGGAGGATTTGAGGGTGCTCAAGCAAGATGCTTTTACCTGGTTTGAAAAGAGGCCTCCAATACATTGGAGTAGGGCATTCTTTGAAGATAACTCCAAGTGTGATATTCTCTTGAACAATTTCAGTGAGTCTTTCAACTCAGCTATCTTACCTGCTAGGGATAAGCCCATTCTCACCATGCTAGAGAAGATTAGGATGGAGATGATGGTTAGGAATTCTAATAGAAGGGTTGCATGTGAGAAGTGGAAGGATTTGGTTGGTCCAAGGATAAAGAAGATTTTAGATAAGACTGGACAGAGAGCATCACTCTACAGAGCTCATAGGGGCAATGAGTTTGTCTTTCAAGTGACTAGAAGTGGTGAAAATGGCAGCAAGCATGCAGTTGATTTAGGTCTTCACACATGTACTTGCAGAAGGTGGCAGCTTAGTGGTATTCCTTGTGTGCATGCCATTTGTGCAATCAGATTCAAAAAACAAGATGCTTGCTTGTATTGTGATGATTATCTCATGCCTAGCAGCTATATGCAGACCTACACTCCTACCATATTCCCTATTGCAGGAGAGGATGACTGGGAAGAAGTTGATTATCCAATTGCTCCTCCTCCATATAAAAATCAGATCGGGAGGCCAAAGTTGAAGAGGAATAAGGAAGCAGGGGAAAAGAACAAGACCACAGCACCTCCAGCTCCTATTGAGGGAAAATTGGGTAGAAAAGGGATCAAAATAACTTGCAAAATTTGTGGTCAGCT
The DNA here is from genome assembly GCA_034370585.1 of Fragaria x ananassa. Classification (NCBI taxonomy): domain Eukaryota; kingdom Viridiplantae; phylum Streptophyta; class Magnoliopsida; order Rosales; family Rosaceae; genus Fragaria; species Fragaria x ananassa. The sequence continues at coordinate 2,001,890 of CP139766.1, forward strand.
TGGACACAACAAACTGGGATGTCCAATTACAAAGGCTAAAAAAGCTGCTGCAACAGTAAGTCTTTATTACAAAATGAGAATCAATTCTTATTCAATTCACCAATATTTGCCTTTCAATTTAACTGAATTGTCTCTTTTTTTTATCTTTTTTTTTTATCAAATAGGGTGGATCAAAGTCATCAAACACTACGAAAAGAGTCCGAAATCAGGTTTTCTTGGAGATCACTTAGCTTCTTCATCAATTGAAAATGTTATTTTGTTGAAGATGTGAATGTTGTGTTGATAATGTTGTTGTGTTGAAGATGTGACTGTTGTGTTGATAATGTTGTTGTGTTGAAATGTCTATTTCTTTTGATTTCATAGGTGAGAAGAGCCCCAGCCCCACGTAATGTTGCATCCAATGTCAAGGACCAAATCATACGGTCTAGGAAGGGATGGTTGAAACGAAAGGCTGCTGAGGCTTCTACTTCAAATGCTGGTGCATCCACTTCAGCACAAGCTCAGGGGCCTCTTACTCAAACCAGCCAAAATCCAGCAGCAAGGGGTGCTAGCAAAAATTGAAAAGTTCCAGCATCATAGCCTCTTTCTCATGCTGATCCTTATTTGCTGGTTTTAAAAGATTCTGCATTTTGCTGTATATTTAGGGTGTTGGCCTGTCGAATAGTTGTTGTATTGTTGTAATTTTGTTATGTTGGACAAGTTGAATTTGTTGAACTCATGTTTGTGGATGACTGGGTGTTATCTATGTTGGAATTGTGGCATGTCTGCCTTTTTGGAAATGTACAAGAGAATATTTTGATGTTGCATTTCATTTCATTGTTCAAGATAATGAGAGATTCAGATTGCCCAGTAGGAAGGAAAAGAAAGGAAAATTAGGTACACAATGAAAATTGGCGGGAAAAAAATGCAACAGTAGAGTTTTTGAACTCGTCATAGGGTTATTTCTGTAAAATGCCCTTTTTTGGTGTGGTCACGTGCTGCACGTGCGCAGCACGTGACCAAACTCACGGAGCCGTGACGGAAAATGGCCTTAGGCCTCACGGTGATATGAAAAGTAAAGTGCAGGCATCACGTTGGTAGGTTTTATAAGTTGGGCATCACGTTGGCCTTGCCACAAGAGTTGAGGGACTGATGGTGAACTTTTCTCTTTATTTGATGAGAAATTGAACTAATCGTCAAAATGGTTCGATAAAACGAAAGTTTAGCTCTGTTATCACACAATGTTTTTCCGATCTCTTGATTTCCAAAACTTTTAATGTCTGTAAGTTGAAAATTGAAATTTTTATTTTTAAAAAGGGTTAGCGTTTTAGCACATCCATTTTGGGGACTGCAAGAAAATCAAAATGGATTCTCTTTTGTTGTTGGAAAACTACTCGAGTCGGCTAGTCCCGTGACTCCCGTCCCGGGAAGCTAAGAACCGCCATAGCCGTGAATCCTCTTGAAAGACAGCAGGAATGGATAGGTATGTAAAAACCGGAATACACCAGCTGAAAGAGAGACATTCATGCTCTCTTGATCAGATAGACAAGCTCAACAACGTATCTTTTTGTCAGTCTTGTATATTTGCCATCGTAAATGAATGCAATTCCATTTCAAACCAGTACCAATTTCATCTTTTTGAAGCTCTTCTTCCTAGTTTGTTGTGTGTAATGGCTGACATTCAATATTAGACCACTTTCTTGATTTGTATTCAACTATTCATCTACTTTTTGTGATGGCTACTAAAATTGAGTAAGATTGATCTTTGAGTGTTCTCAAGATGCAACTAGACTTGCTAATTTTTTTTTTAGAAGAACTAGACTTGTTCATTGTTTCAGGTTCTATATATTATTTCTGGGTTCTTACATTCCTACTTTAATTTGATCCCATTACCTGTGCTTTCTGTATCAACAGTTAGATCTCAAACTTCATCTGTATTTCTGTATTCACTTGTTCATGTAGAGTGGTTATATATACATAAAAAGAACCCTAGTCTTTCACCAATAGACTAGTTTCTTGTCTTGATTGCAGTTTTCGGTTTATTGCAGATCCCTGGCTGGTTTAATGTGATGGTTTAGGATGACTGCTTCTTTTAAGACCTCGTGTCTATATACATGTGGGTTGTGATCTTTTGCCTACTTCTAACTGTGGTAAGGGCGTAACTCGTAAGGCAACTCCAAGTGTGTTATAAGGCTCAAAACAGTCACTATAGTATTTTGCACGTCTAACCAATACTCCATTAGTCTTGTACACTTGTATGGAGGCTAACGCCACTTATTCACCGGAAAATGTTTCTGGTGAATGCAAGTCCTCGCAAGTCTCTTTTCTAGACGAGGAGGTTGTGATAATGTTCCAGTTTTAGTTGTTCGGTTTATAGCTGTTGAGTTTGAAGTTGTTCTGATGCAGTTGCTTATCAATATGTTGTCTTTTTGATCAAATAAATAATACTGAAGAACTATGAGGCTATGACAGCCAAAGACTCGGATCAAACAGATTAACAGCAATTTAATTTTTTCCAGAGAAACTAAAGTCAGGACTGTGATGATATAGTTGATCTATTTACATCCATAAAGAGAACACAGCATACGCTAAATAGATAACATCTAAAATCTATCGTCTCTTCTAAATTCTAATACTGATTAGTCAATACCTTTCATAACACTACTGTTTATACAGACACTTGCCGATGGACAACATAATCCATCTCCAAGGTTAATTCATATTCTATAAACCTGCTACTCATGGCAAGGAGCCAAGGATAATGGATCTTAAGCAATAAAGTTGCATTCTTGGGTTTCTGATACTAGATAATAGATGAATTACATGTACAGAAGCCAATTCCCCTAGTGGCCTAGTACCACATAAATGACATATACACAGAAACAAGAGCTCGTGCCTTCAAAAATTGGGCAATTGAAGTTGGTGCAGAACCAGAAATGCGGTTGCATGACTTGCCTCTGCTGCTTCAATTCATGATGGTGAATTACATTAGGTATGGAAAAGGCAGATATTTCTTGTTTTAGTACATGTACTATCAACCTGAGCTTTGGTTCGAGTTGGCAGTGGGACTAGGCAATGACATGTGTTGATGTGGAGGCCAAAACATGCGTTCGGGAGGGCAGGGCACCGGCACTGGGTGTGCAATGTAGGATGGAATATCATCTCCAGGCATTAAAACAGAAACTCCACTTGCATACACAGACATCTGCATATCATGATGGCAATCAGAAACTTTAAAACTAAAAAAGTGTCAACATAGAAATCAGGAAAGATAATTACACAGACACTGCAGTCTTTGGATTGGAAGACTCATTTTACAACCCAAATCCAAACTAAAGGAAATTTGCATATTGAAATGCCTGGTTAAGCCTTTTCAAGCACAGCTAATTAGATACTACAGGTATGTCTTATTTTACCCATGCCACTAGTCCACTACTGAACATCTGAACTAGAAGAGAATCCATACATAATAGATATTGCATTGCATTGCTACTGTAAGACCTGTGATGTAGGTGAATGGTACTAAAACTCCTTGTTTTGGTAACTTAAAAGCCAGTGATAGTCATGATCCATCAAAAAATAAATAGGATTATTATCAGACAATTGGTTCAAACAACAGCAGTGATACTTTTGCGCTGCTCATGCTGTTCTGGTTTGCTACCATTAACTTTGTGCACATGTTATCAATATCCAGATCAATACTAGAATGATATGGATAACCAGGTAGTGCATATTTCTCTGGCAACAAATGAAGTATACAGATAAAAAAATATCAGAAAGTACCAAAAACAATAAAGAACACATTTAAACACCATTTCTGAAACCTAATCACATGACTCTGTTTGTTGATGCACTACATCTACTATTATTTTTCCAATCTATTAGATAAGGTAGCATTGTCATCCTAAGTTCCCAACAACTACCATAGGCATTTGACTTTTTTTTTAGAACAGTGTTCCTGCATTATACACTGGTTGAGAGAAGATAATAGTTTAATAAGGATTTAGATTTGAGCCTGTTTCATTTCTACAATACTGTCAGGGTTTATAGTTTCTGGTGTAATAGTTACTATGTCAGTCTTAAAGACACTTTCAGTATGATGATCTCAACTCTCAAAAACATATAAAGAGATCCTCATTGGCTTTAAATATCAATCAAAAAGTTTAGGAAACCACATTAATTTTTAGGCCATGCCCAGTTGCTCATGAAAGTGGCAACAGCATGCCTTGTATATTTGTCACTTTGAAACAAAGATCTCAAAAACATACAATTGCAGAACACAAACCCCTTTATCCATTTAGTTTCTTTGATTAGTGAAGCTAGTTTGATGCACGATTAAAGCTTTACATAGATATATAACAAGAGAATAAGCTAAAACTTGCCCAGAAAGAAATGTTTGACCACCTGTCTATAACAAAGGGCTCAAGCTATGCTTATCATGAAAAAAATTTGTATTGATGAACCTGATAAACAGTGGTGGGACTCTAAACACAGAAAGTAAAGTCCCAAGTCCCTTGTTTGGCACAAAGTAACTACCACTCCACATACAAATAGTTGGATTGGGCCCTTAACCACAGACCAGTGCCTTAATTACAAGAAAGCATAGTTCTTGACGAGACTTCGACATATCACAGAAAACAAGGGGGGGGGGGGGGGGGGGGGGGGGGGGGAAACAAATCAAATCAACTAAAAATAAACAGTGCAATGCACCCAGATTTGTGATTTGATCACACAGGCAGACAAATCAGAAAAACAACTCATGGGTGAAAAGTGAAAGTGGAAAGTGGAAATTGTAATTTAACAAAGGGTAATAAGAGGAAGAAGATCATGATAGTTTGGGATGACTTGATTAACCCAGTGTTCATACTGGAAGGAGCAAACCATTAAACTGAGAAAAACATGGAAAATGAAGTTTGTTGGACAAGGGCATGAAGTTCCAAAGCAAAACCAAAATGGGGTGCAAGAGACCTAAACGCCCTAAAACTTATAAGCTCATCACTGACCATGCAGATTAACTAGAAAAACTGAAAGAAATAACCAACATAACCATCAAAACTGTCAATAGCAGAAAAGGAAGACAAAAACTTTACTAAACCCAGAACCATTGAGATCAGAAACAAAACCCAGAACCTTGAGAATGTGGTTGGCTTACTTCGGGTGATGGGTAACCAAGTTTTCCGTTAAACTCCAACTGGGACTCAAGATCTCCATTTATCCGGCGGCCGGACGGCGAGAATTCCGACGATGAGGGTCTGAGGAATCTCTCAAAGATGGCCATGACTATGAACATGGAGATGAGCACGGCAGTGGCTACAAAACCAAACGACAACGCATTGGCTGAAGAATTAAAGGGACTCATATTCTCATCTCTCTGCTGCTGCATGTTATTTAGTGGAGCTCCAATTGGAGGCCACTGAAAGCTGTGTTCTTGCACAGCCATCTTCAACTCCCTCACTAAAACTTGGCTCAGAGTTCACACCATTTCCATGGAAACTGAGAGAAACAGAGAGAGATGGGTTGTGTACAGTAGTAGTAAAGTGAACAACTTTACACCATTACCAAAGAACAGAGCTTGTTGGGGTACTTAAACTAGTGACAAAGAGAGAAGGGCATGTGAAAAAGCTAAAGAATTTGGATAGCTGAGGGACACGAATATATATACCTGATAATATTAAGTGACATTAAAATCATTAAGCTTAGGAAAATGGTAGTCAAATGGCGCCACTGAATATGACTTTTCAGCTTCTCTCTAAGAATGGGATAAATAGCTAGGCCTTTTCTCCCTTTTTCCTCTGCCTGCTAGTTTTGGAGGTTCCCACATGTTTTCAGACAAGCAAATCCTGTTTTACCAAAAAGTTTGAGGTTGGTATTACTGCACAAGATTATATGGCTTTGTTTTATTTACTTTCTGATTTGTACCATGGTTTTGAGTGTGTTACATATCAGCTTCAGTAGCTTTTCAAATTTTACTGTTAAACCAAAAAGTTTTGAGGTGAGTTTTTTACTATTGCAGTGGACCTTTCCACAAACACTTTGGTGTGCATTATACAGAGGATTAAATATGGATTGCTTTGCCTAGAGCCCTTGATGTTATTCATGCTCAATTATCTTCTGAGTTTGTTTTTTTCATCTTTCAATTCGGGCTGTCAAAACCAACTTTATCTAAGGTTCAATATCACAATCATGACTTGAAATTATCACCTTTTGTTTCTATCTTGCAGGCTTAAAGCTCAAAAAATTGGAGGACATACAACATGCAATAGACAAATCTGTGTTCCTAGCCACAAGCTTGCAAAAGACTACAGACCCAAGGAATATCTTTTCCAGTTTTTATCTTCTTCCTATTTTTCCCAAGACTAAATAAACACCCATCAAATAATTGTATCAAGAACAAGAAAGACACTTATCAATGATCTGGGCCATGCCAGCTCCAAAACATTTTCTCTTTTGTTTTGTTCTTGGCAAGAATGACACAATGAACCTTTGAATCAAGGCACATATATGTGTTATGATCAAAGTCTCAAAGGGGCATTTGGGTGAAACTAGTAGAGCTCAAAGAAAGGGTGTGTGGCAAAAGCGGCGTAGTCCAAAATGCTAGTTGCAGATTATAAGGCTACAGATGATTCCATGGGAACTACGTGCAGAGTGAGAGATCAAAGTGGTACCATCTATTTGCTCTCTTTGCTTTCGCTCTCATCGAAAAAAGATGGCAACATGGACATGGGAGGTACCCTACAAAACTTAAGCAATCCTACAAACTTAAGCAACTCATGTTCATAATTAAGTCTCTCTTCAGTGTTGTGTTGTGGCCTGCGCATCATTAGGCAATAGCAGCTTCACCGTCAAACAATGTTTGCGGTTGATATAAATCAAAACAGCAATGTACTGGTGGTAGCAATGTACTGTTGGTAGGTAAGCGTGTTCACTCTTGGAGATTACGACGTGTGTCTATTGTTCATTTCACGTTTTACTCTTAGAGAAAATATAACACAAAAATCTTAGAGCGATAGTCTTGTTCACCTAAACAGTTTTATACCGTGAGATACGTATTGAACAAATGTAAAAGTTATTTTGTTTAAAAAAAAAAACAAACAACAACAACAACCGTACAATAGTACGTGTGAACAAAGGGATTAGCTTAACAGCCAACGAGGTTTGGCTCAGTTAACAAGGGCGGGTTTGTGGTGGAAACCGCATTCAAATTCGATCCCCTCTACCAAGAGGCCTCGTTGGTTCGCGATATGTAAATTCTCATGTGAAAATTCATACATGGAGGCTGATGTGACAGGTACGTGTCCACTGTTAGTCTTTCAGAATTGATGTTCTAAGTTTGCCCTGTGGTATACCGTAACTAAGCTCTCACGGTCAACTTTTCGTAACAAAAAAAGAAAAAGAAAAAAGGGGGGTTATCTTAGCAGCTTGATTGATACTTAAAACTGTGAGGAGGGCCTCCTTCAAGAGTGACCTTAAACCCCTTCATTAAACTCTTTCACATGCCCTTTGTCGGGTAATGTCTCCCCCAAAGCCCTTTCCAAAACCCCATGGCCCGCACGTACTTTTTCGCCACGTGTCTCACAAACCCATCATTCCCCTACTGCCACGTGGAAAATAGGAAATAAATAAAAAACGAAAAGTTTAAATTAGTTAAGTCTCTTCCCCATGACAAGACCGACATATCAGCTTCGTTTGTCGGGTTTTGCAGGTCCTAACGAACATGTGGAACATTGCTTTACTCGTGATTGTCCCCCTTCTCAACGGCTCTGATTCCCTCGCTGAGATTCCCAATCGGAGATGATAAAAGCCAAGGAATACCAAGGTGATCACGCTCGGATTTGATCAAACAACACCATTGAGAACGTATCACATGAATCGAAGTAACATTTCGTATACAGTTTCAACCGCGTAGAGTGTTAGAGTAGCATATTTAACGCCTCGATGACAAATGAGACAGTATTTGAAATTCGTTAACGACTTGCGAAGACATTCAAGACGAAACGTGTGTCGACATTCATCTAGCATATATGGCGCACATGTCTTTTGCCTTGTACTTCTTCGAGCAAATAACAAACCCACGCATGTGTTATCGGTATTTGAAAGTGACGCAGCCTTGGGGCCTTTTGTCTCACGTTCGCATGTAGTTGTTGTTCCCCAAGTAATAGCGTAGAGCTTGTTATCTTTGCCCGATAGCGTGGACAAAATCGGCTGATGAAGATGTGCAACCAAACTACTAACCGGGCATAGAGAATGCAATGTAACATATACACAATACAAGTACTTAGCAGTCGTGGGCATGTCTGATGAACTCAACAACTTGTCGATACCCATGATTTTTACTGAAAGGTAGCAGTGTATGATGGTAAATAATAAAAATGTGCTATGCAATAAGAGATCTATTCCTGCACCCTACATAATACTCAAAAAGAGCCAGATGCCCGTAGACTTTGAGATTAACAAATACACTATGCTGAAGAGCCTGAAAATCCATGATAGCTCGTGCAAAATCTCAGCTTAGATTTCTACGGTTCAATTGTATACTATATATAATGAACCGAGCAAGGAGCATACTCCTAGTAGGAATAGGTAAACTTGCTAGTTACAGGTGTGTGGTCGCACGCGTGTACGTGAATTACACGTGCGACAGCGTGTCCAAAGTGAGGGGCCCACATGGGTCAGAGGGGTCGGGTCAGAGGTTCAGGCCGGGTCAGGGTGGTTTGGGGACCACCGCGTGCGGTGGAGGGTGTGGCTCGTGCGACGGTTCACGTGAATGATGAGTCTTTCTTTCGCTTTCATCATCGACCTCTTTCTCTTCTTTTGAGGGGTCACAAAAGCCTGGGGGCACCCTTGACTACTTGAAAGCTTTGGAATTTAGGGTATATATGGAGGCATGCGAAGAAGAGGTTGGCTCTATTTCTTTTCAGAGGCCTCTAAGGTTTGGGGGTCTCCTTACTTTGTAGGGCATAATGTGTTCGGTGGTTACTGGGTCAGTCATGTCTCACTAAATGGGCTTTGTCATGGCAACTATGACCCAATTAGGTTCAGGTTGCAAACATCATGATCAGATCTCATTGCACAAGGGTGTGGGATATATGGGTCCTAAGGACCTAAGCGATCACCGATCCATTTCTAGATAAGGAGACATATATAACATGTAAGGCTAATGATTTTAGGGTTTACTTGAAAGTGATCAAACAATGTAATAATGATTTAGAGTCAGTAATATCTTTCTAACAATGCTCTAATGTCTCATAGCCCAATATATGCATGAGTTCCGATTTCCGAAAAAGAAGTAATACCCCCTAATAGCCCAAAAGGTCATAGGTTTGTTCATCATTTGTCCCAAGCACATCATAGACACAAAGAAGAACATATCAAAGTTGTTGATTTTCTTATAGAAAACTCTAGTGTGCATCAACCTTTTGAATATTTTAGACCGTTATATATATTGTAAAACAAACCTATAAAAGTATGTAATTAACTACTTATATTTTCTAATAACGGTTCTTTTTAAAAAAAAATTTTTTTTATTATAAACTCACGCATTCTACATACGTCGGTGATGTTTGAATCCATGACCTCAACATTGTTGGTTAGCTTACCTAACCAACCAAGCCACAACTCACCGACAAAATTACTCATTAGCATATGTATTTGCTTTTTCCAAAATTATAAGTTACATATATATATATATATACATGAATAATAGAATTTAAAAAATGAGAAATTTAGGAAAATGACCTTTTTCTTCCGACATAAAATTGATTGTTAGCCTTCTTTTTAATTTCTTTTGCAATTTAACTCTTTTACGGCGTGAAAAGACATGACTAACCAAAATAAAATGTATTTAGATCGGTCTGAAGAAAAATATGTTTTCTGCTATGCATTTAATCGCACCTGAAGAAAAATGGATTTCTCGTATACTTTCCATGGGTTTCGATGAATATTATTAACTGATGAGCACGATGAGAGGAAAACGTTAATATGGAGGAGAAGAAGCATGAATCTGCAGGAGGGTGAATGTGAGCTTGCAAATTTATTTGTGTTTCTTTGTAAACTATGAGAACTGGGGACGGTCCATGCATGATGCATTTTGGACTCATTGCCTCTAACATATGGATCGCACATCTATTCCTTTTATTTGATTGATTGATCGATCGATCGATCATATGTATGGAGAATATAATCAATATATACCCTGGCTGATTGGTTATTCTATGGCTAATGTTCTTGAACTAGCAATAATGTTTACATCTCTTGTCCCACATATTATCAATGATGTAAAATATGTATTGCACGTTAAATAAAAGAGAAATTAATATAATCTATTAACTTTATTGTATCATACTTAATATATAATCTATTAACTTTATTGTTTTAATATTTTAATAAATAGACATACTCAAATTTCTTACAATACCCTCATTTAAAATATATAACTTCTTCACTAGATATACAACTTATTCACTAAATACACATATTTTCTAGATCTGTTACTCAATTTGCTAAAATAATTCATATTAGTGGAATCTCTTGCGTCATGAGGGCACCGATTTCATTGAGTTAGATCAATGACAAGCAAACTAGAAGAGTATATATATTATTATATATAACACCATCCCAAGTTCTAGTTTGGTGTTCAAACATAAATGCTTTTGAACGACTTAGCATATGTGAACAGTAAAATCTAATTTTTAAACTTCAATTTGTATTATCCAATCAAACAACAAACCCTAAAATCTAAATTTTGTAGTAGAACAATTTTAATCAAAGATAGAGAAATCATACCTCGCTTAGGGGTTGAGAAATACCACTGGAATCCATTACGTTGTCTTTAGTTTTTGCTTAAAACTATGGTTGTCGCTAGCTATTTCTGATTAGAGTTTGGTATCTTCACATACGTTGTTCTCATAGAAGAGAATAATAGTCTTAAACGGGATAAAAAAAATTCAACTATGTTTCTTTATTTTTGATATAAATGTCTCTTTTGGTAATTTTATGTATCTACAAAGTCTTATCTGTATAAAAAGTGATGTGTATCTAACATTTAGGGATGTGTTAATAAAATAAAAAAAAGTGAGAAAAAAGTAAAACTTTGTGTTTGGGTTATCATGACTTTACACTCTAAAAATGTTAGATTTCATAAAAATTAATAAATGGTTAATTGTCAATATTCATGCTTCAAAATATCTGCAGGGTAATGTTTTTCTATTTTCTAAATTTCTCTTTAAAATGATCCTTATTGAAAGAAGACCAAGATAAGAGGAAGACGAGGCCGGTTCGATACATGTGATTTCATTTTGTTCCGGAATCAATTTCGGTTTGTTGCTAAGAATATTAAGGTGAATGAGGAGAAGACGTGAGGAATGAGAGAGAGGATAAAAAGATTCAAAGATAGTTTATATATGTTGGAGCTCTGGAGTTTGATTAACAACCACCAGTCTAAATATTTCATTGATAAACTCAGGTCAGAATGACATCAAAGCACCATTACATTAGACAATTAGCTCACTTATTTAAATGAGGTTAACATAGGATTAAACTATATACAAAATAAGATACCAAAGAAACATAAAAACTGGAGCCAAGACGCTCAATTGCGGTACTCCAAGCCTCATGAATCTATCTAGTTGTAGCTAGCTTGCTCAGTCTGCCAAGCTATCCAAACATGCGACTTAAGCCACAATCAGTTTGAAATCAGGCCTAATAACCCAATTCCAAATCTGATTGTTGATGGGCTTGAGGCCAGACCCAGACCCAAACACCCGAGTCCATTCCCAAACCCTAGCAGATTTGCATCGTCACTTGCCGACAATCTCCGATCGCACTAATGGCAACCAAGATGGCTTCGTCACCGGCATCCTTGCCCCTGCCGACATCATCATCAGATCTTCTAGTTAAAGAAGCGTAGCTCTCTTAAATTCAAGTTCAAACTCAGTCTCACTAATCAGAGTTCAAACCCAGAACCAAATTGGGAGATTTCGATCCTTGCTCGCAGTCATGTCCGACGGCTGCCAAATCTCTTCCGTCGGTATAGTGATCACCGACGTTAGCAGGTAACCCTCCACCTCACATCCATGCTCGGTGGCATTTCGTCATCCACCTCTATGGTTGTTTGATCACAAAAGGTTAATAAAGTTTGCCTCCACAAGAGGGCTTGATGCCGAGAAGGAACGTCTTAGAGTCGGCATCAAGCGTTGTTGAAGACCCAGGCCAAGGCGGCGAGGGTTTATGAAGGATCGGGTGCGGCGGCTTGGTACATGCGTCGAGCGCTGTGATTGAGAAACCAAGCCATGACGGCTAGGTTTTGACTCTCATAGGGTTTTTTTATTTTATTTTATGTATTGGTGAGATCAAGTTTGGTACTATATGAATAGGATTTAATCGATCACACCAACATATATATATACAGGGCCCTTCTAATGAGGGATCCCTATTTTAAGCTATTTATAGGGATATGACATTACACCAACTTCCCGATTATAATTTTACATCTCCACCGTTCATATCTTAGGTCTATATGAGTAGATCACCTCTACAAAATTTCATATGATTTGGTGATCGTTAAGGCTTTCAAAAGTTCAATTTAGTTTTAATGACCTTCAACAGTTTTAGTTTGACATAAGCTGGACCGTTCAAGATCATTTTCTTTAACTATTCAGTTGCCTATTTTGATACTGAAGAATGCAATGTCAACGTGCTTGGCATGTCTGTCACATCCCAGGACCCATTCCGCCGTAACACGATATTGTCCGTTTTGGGCCCACCGGCTCTCACGGTTTTGTTTCCGGCAACTCAGGAGCAGCTTCCCAGTAGGTCACCCATCCTGAGATTGCTGTAGCATCAACATGCTTAACCTCGGAGTACCCATCCCCTCCGAAGCCGCTGAGCCACCAAAAAGCCTCGCGTTAGATTGGAGGTGGGCATGTACATATACAACACATAACCCCTCTCCGTTGGCCGATGTGGGATATTACAATCCACCCCCCTTGGGAGTCCGACGCCCTCGTCGGCACACTCGCGCCACACGGCAAAGTGGCTCTGATACCATTTGTCACATCCCAGGACCCATTCCGCCGTAACACGATATTGTCCGTTTTGGGCCCACCGGCCCTCACGGTTTTGTTTCCGGCAACTCAGGAGCAGCTTCCCAGTAGGTCACCCATCTTGGGATTGCTCTAGCATCAACATGCTTAACCTCGGAGTACCCATCCCCTCCGAAGCCGCTGAGCCACCAAAAGGCCTCGCGTTAGATTGGAGGTGGGCATGTACATATACAGCACATAACCCCTCTCCGTTGGCCGATGTGGGATATTACAATGTCGGCTTATGATCTCCGTTTCAAGGGGAGGGTATGCCGGCGGCACGGCTTGGTCACGGTGGCAGCGGCGGAGATGAGGAGAAGGTGGCTACTTTGGTCTCCTTCTTGGCTCCTCTAGGGTTTGGGCCTGGGTTGGATCAGGTAGGGTTTCTCTCTGTTGGGCGTGGGATTCTGAGGTTGGCTACGGGCTTTGTTCGACTAAAGCGTTTGCAGTGGAGATGGCTAGGGAGGTAGCAGAAGGGGTGAGTTACACTTCTGCTAGAGTACCTGCTTGATTTTGATCGAGAGATCAACATGAAGATAACAATTTTGATGTTACAGTTTATTACGCTTCAGAGTTTTTAATCTTCTTGTTTTTGGTTTTATCTTCGTAGAAGGTGAATATACTTGGAGTGAGTGTTTTTATATGTTTGTGTAAGGAGCGTACTAGGATAGTTGTTCTGCATAATGACTTTTTCTGACGGCCATCTGGGCATGTAATTATTGTACTGTTCACTGAGCTTCATTAATGGATGACCTCTTTAAAAATATATATATATATATATATATATATATATATATATATATATATATATATATATAACATGAAATTTTTCATTATGGTGGAAGGTTGTGGTTGTATGTCTCTGAGTTTTTCCAACATCCAAGTTACAAGATTGCTTGGTCACAAAAAACATGGAGAACATATATATATATGAACTGAAAGATCACTTTCTTAGAAGTTTAATAACATCCCAATCCTCAATGTACAAGAACAACAATGTCATCTGCTTATAAGCAAGCTACATAAGTAACGGCAAAATACTGTGATATCATCTATGGAAACGTAAACAATTAGAGAAGCAATGTCCATGGTTTTTCAGATGCTGCTATATATAATTTTAGTTAGTCCGATCTAGATGTTTCATCTTCAAATTCATCTCCACGGGTAATGGTTGTTGATAAACTAAATAAGAACCCCCACAGTGCCAACAAAGATCCCAAACTGAAACTTATATAACCTTGGACCACTTTTCATTCCCCTCATCCTTTTGCCCAAAGCAAAATCCTTTTTGGCAATGTCATTGGTTTGTCTCCGAGTGTTGAGCATAACAAACACATTGGTCCATTTCACGCTTAGCTCTATCTCTCCCTTTCAATCTTAGCTCTATCTCCCAATTTGAAGCAAACCATATATTGGTTCGTTTCAGGCCTCAATTTGCTCTAATGGAGAACATCCAAGAACAACATGAACAAGAGGGGGCAATGAAACCTTCAAGATTCAAGCGTATCTGTGTTTTTTGTGGTAGCAGTGGTGGAAAAAACCCAAGTTATCAGCTTGCTGCTGTTGAACTTGGAAATGAACTGGTACTACTCTTACTCTCACTTCGTCTCACTCTTCATATGTAAGAGCATGTCCACCCATAGAGAAAAATTCAACCCAGGTTGAATGCCACATAGGCAAAGTAACCCAGCTCAAAAAATTTTGCTTCCACCCATAAAATGAGATCACTCATTTTCTAGCCCAGGTTACTTGGGTGGGGAGAAAACTAACCCAGTGAGAGGAGAAGAGTGACCCAGGCGAGTTGCAGCCACCTCAGCCCAGGCCCAAGATCGTGGCTTGCGTCAGCAAAGAGACAGCCCCCGACCCACGCGCCTGGAAGCTGTCTGAAGCACACGGACGAATGGAAACCACCGATGGAAGCGCGTGCGATGACGACCCGTGGGCGCGACAGAGAGCCGGGGACCACGCCACGCGTCGCACACTGGAGGCAGTCTGGAAAGGTTTCAAACGCAACGGTCCACAGATCTTGACCGTTGGTTTGGGAGTTTTGGCAGATCTGACGGTCCATAGTTGATGACCGTTGCAACTGAAATTTTTTTGAAACAAAATTCGACTGTTTGGAATTTTTTGGGAACAAAAAATTAACCCTTTCAACGGGTAAGAAAAAAAAAGGCAAAAAATATTATATTTTTTTGTATAATCCCCTATAAATACCCATCAAAATTTTACACATTCCACACCAATTTCTCTCACACATCAAAATTTCCTAGTTTTCAAATTCCATAAATTTCATCTTCTAGGTTTTTCCTTTGTTTCAACCATGGCCGGAGTTAACACAACTTTGCCGAGATGGAGTCCGGAGGAAGACCTCCAATTGTGCAAGTCGTGGAGGTTTATTAGCCAAGATTCGAGAAAGGGTAAAGATCAAAAGAAAGCCGAGCTATGGGATAATGTCCGCAAACACTACTTCGAAAATTTACCGGATGCTACCGATCGAAGTGCATTTGCATTTATAGGGAGGTGGAGAATTTTGAAACCCGAATTGTTTCAATGGCATTGTGCATTACGACAAGCTAAGAATTGGGTAAAGAGTGGTACAAGTCCACTTGATGAGGTATGAATAATTAGTTACTAATTTCGTGTTCACATAATTATTATGATATTTTGATAAGTTAGTTACTATTTCATGTATCCCACTAATTATAGTTTTTAAATTTGTAGTATAAGAAAGCACAATTAATTATTATGATATTTTGATAAATTAGTTACTATTTCATTAATCCAATTAATTGTAGTTTTTAAATTTGTAGTATAAGAAAGCACAAGAAATTTGGAAACAAGGGATGTCCAAAGGGAAATCAATCAAAAACCAAAAGGATTTCTCAAGTTTTGCTTGCTATGAAGTTGTTCAAGGTTTTCAAGCATTTCACGACATTCCATCTCCGACTGAGATGAGTGCGGCAACATCAATGGGAGGCAATGAAGGGATGTCTACGCAACCAAGTTGTGATGAATCTCCTATCAACTTAGAAAAAGATGTTGATGAAGTTGCTCCCGGCCGGAATGTGCGACCTATAGGAAGAAAGGCTGCAAAGGAAGCACACCGAAAAGGGAAGGCGACCAAAGAAGAATCACCTGTTGCAACTGCTGTCGTGACGCTTGCAAACAGCCAAGCATCAATCTTGTCAGCAAGGGAAAAACGAGATGAAGCATACGCAAGGCAATTGCAGGACCAACAACAACGAGAATATATGCGGCTCCAAATGGATATGCGGAATGAGCAATTCAAAATCCAAGAGAGGGAAGAGCGTATCATGGAGATGAATCCAAGCACTATGTCGCCAGGGCCTAGGAAAGATTATTGGCTAGCAAAACAAAAGGCGATAGCGGAGACACAAGCAAATTTGTCGGGGTCTTTCCTCGGAGGATATCCCCAACCATCTTTCCCCGGAGGATATCCCCAAACACATTTCCCTGGTGGATATCCCCAAACACCCTATCCTGGTGGATGTTACCAACCACCTTTTCCCGGTTACTATTATCCCCAACCACCTTCCACCGATGAATCTACAAACCCCATCAATCACAATGATCCTTCAAACACCGATTTCTTTTGTAATGAGAATAATAATCCTGATAATTAGATAGTTATTAGGAAATTTCAAATTATTGTAATTTTTTTTTCTAGACTTGCCTGTCAATTAAATGTCATGGAATAAAAAAATTAGGAGTAAATGCTTGTGACACCCTGTAGTTTATACCTAAAATCAGTTTTGTCCCTCACTTTTTTTTTTAAACTGGTATACCCCTATACTTTGAATTCTCGACTGATTTGCCCTTGTCGTCAATTGACCGTTAAAGAAGACTGTTAAGTTGCTGAGATGACCGGTCTTGCGATTCCAACTCAGCTAGAAACCTGCAACATCGACATAATATGTCCAATATACCCCTGACTATAGTGAGCTGCAGCCGGGTGAGTCGAGGTGGCGGCAGAGAGGGGAGGAGCAAGGGAGGGAGGAGAAGGAGGAGGATTTTCTCGGGTCAGCCAAAAAATAAGGTCAACCCCTCCCACACACAAGACCCCCCAACAGACTCCACTGCTCCCCATTACTCTCCATCAAACCCTCCCACCACAACCACCACCATCACCACCGCCATGCTTCCTCTTCCTCCTCCTTAATAATGCCTCCCGCCGCTTCCCCATCCCCTTCCCCTGCACCCTCCCCCACCCCAACATTCTCCACCACCCCAACTCGCCTCCATGCATCCTCCTCATCTCCACCCTCTAAGCTCCCCATCGACTTCTCCCCTCCCCTCATCGCCATGGTCGTTGTCGTCGCCACCGCTTTCTTAATCGTCACCTACTCCCGCCTCCTCTCCCGCCACGTCATCCCCCCTCTCATCCGATTCTCCCGCCACTGGCGCCGCCGTCACCGCCGCTCCTACCTCCCCTCCTCCATCGGCGACCTCGACTCCCCGCCCTACGACTCCTCCTCCTTCGACGCCTTCCACGTCTTCTCCCCCTACGGCCTCGACGAGTCGGTCATCAAGACCATCCCGCTCTCCCTCTACACCGCCAAAACCGGCCTCCGGAGCAAAGACTGCGCCGTCTGCTTGATCGAGTTCGAAAACGACGAGTACGTCCGGACTCTTCCGGTTTGTTCGCACGCTTTTCACGTCGACTGCATCGACATGTGGCTCAGGTTCCACGCCAACTGAGATGAAGATGGAGCTAGTGAGCTGCATCCAAAAAATAAGGTCGCCATGGTGTTTCTTTTTTGAGATGAAGATGGACAGAACAAGGAAGAGGATGAGGAGGCCTAACTCAGCTACCATGGCTACCACCTAGCTTGTGATGATCCCGTGATTTTTTGAAGGAGAAGGCGTCGAGGTGGTGGAGAGGGAGGGAGAGGGAAGATGGGTCGGAGTCGGGTTCAGATGTTTCTGAAAAGGATTCGGGTTGGGAGAGAGAGGGGGTGGAGGGGAGGGGGGAGAGGAGGAGGGTGTGGTGGTCAAGGGCGGCAGAGGAGAGGGAGAGGAGGAGAGTGAAAAAGTTGATGATTCAAAATGGGTTTGGAATTGCTCTGTGGGTAAAATTGTCATCTCAATACCTTGGTCTCATACATGTGTCAACATGTTAGCCACGTCAGCTACATAACGGGTTCACTTGACGACAAGGGCAAATCAGTCGAGAATTTAAAATATAGGGGTATACCAGTTTTAAAAAAAAAGTTAGGGACAAAACTGATTTTAGGTGTAAACTACAGGGTGTCACAAGTATTTACTCCAAAAAATTAATTTCATTAAGTCATATTGTTTAATTACTATTTATTTACAACTAAAATCATTATTCGCACTTAAAAAGGTTTTTTAAAATTCAATAAACAGTCACTGCCACGTGGCAGCAATCTCACATTTCAGACGGGTGGAAACTGCTGCCCAGTCACAGTAACCCAGAGTGACCTAGGTCACTTAAGTGACTCAGGTCACTGTGTTCATTCTAACCCAACGGGTGAACTTGCTCTAAAGATTCCATCTTTGTTTGCAAAGCTTACATCTATATTTCCAAAGCTTCCATCTTTACCTCCCCTCTTCATTTTCAATGAAACCCAACATGTGAAAATCAAAATTTATGTGTCATTCATGAAGTTTGTTAGGTTTACTTTCTAGCTAGGATTCACTTATCCAGTTACACCCAAAAGCATTTTTCACTTGTAACCCCAAAAAGACAGCATCTTTCAGAGTTATTGTTGGTATGAAAGCTCACTAGTTCAATGGATAGTGTTCTTTGATTGCGTAAATGTTGGGTTTTTATATGTAATTGTATGCAATGTATGCACGTCACGTACCTAATGTAAAAGAGGTTTTACAGGTTCAGAGAAACATTGACTTGGTTTATGGAGGAGGGAGTATAGGTTTAATGGGGCTGGTCTCACAAACTGTATCTGATGGTGGTCGCCAAGTGTTGGGGTAACTCATACACTTTCTATTGCTCTCTTTTAAGGTCTAATCATCAGCAAGATTTTTTTATTAATCTCTTTTTGTTTCACTATTCAGAGTAATTCCCAAAACTCTTAGAGAGGTACTTGAAATATCTTTTTTTTTTTGTTACGGTTACTAATTACTGATAAACTCCTAGTTCCTCAAACTCATATAGTTCATTGTGTAATGTAATCTTAGATCACCGGAAGGTCTGTGGGAGAAGCAAGAGTTGTATCTGGTATGCACGAGCGCAAAGCGGAAATGGCTCGCGAAGCTGATGCCTTTGTTGCCTTGCCAGGTACCCAACTTCCCCTACTATGAGGCTATGAGTAACAAGCACCTTATTCATCAAAAAGTAGCTATGTCGAAACCAGCACTTTCCAGTTAAGCTAATTCCCATCTTGTGTATGTTCCGTATTGTTTAACTGCAGGTGGCTATGGTACCTAGCTTAGAAGAATTCTTGGAAGTGATCAGTTGGGCTCAGTTGGGAATTCATCAGAAACCAGTAAGTTACAGTCTTTAGTTACAGACAGGAAATAATTTAACTTTGTGCTTGATATTATTACCACTAATAATTGGGGGTAACACAAAATTAAATTTTCTGCTGCAGGTGGGGTTGTTAAATGTTGATGGGTATTACAGTTCACTTCTGACCTTCATAGACAATGCTGTAGCTGAAGGTTTTGTTTCCCCTGCAGCTAGGCACATTATTGTGTCTGCCCCAACTGCGCAGGAAGTAATGCGCAAACTAGAGGTACACGATATCCCCCTCTTTACATCAAGTAATGATGATCTATGATATCTTAGCCGTCGATTAATCAATGATGGTTTTGAACAGGAATATGCTCCTCAGCATTCTGGGTGAGTTGGGAGGATGAGCAGCAACCGGAATAAACTGCAAAGTCAGACACTGCTCGTTGACCTTGTAGATCAGTGGTGAAGCATTCAGTTGTTTTAATTTAGAGTAAATGACCATTTACTACTAATTTAACTTTTTTTTAACCCATTCCAATGAAAAACTTTATTCATTGCCCATTTCAATTAATCATACCAAAATTACTTCTTTAACCCTAACCTAACTATCTCACACCTCTCCCTCCACCTCTCATTCACTCACGATATGCTCTCTCTCTCTCTCTCTCTCTCTCTCTCTCTCTCTCTCTCTCATCCATCGCCGGCGACCTCATTTCGCCTCCAAAAACTCCGACGACCTCGTCCTCGCCTCCGCCTACTACCCCGGCCTCCTCATATGTATCAAAACGGTTCGTTAAGCCGTTTTGATTTTCCTTTTTTTTTTTCCGGCGGGAGGGCTTGACTGCTCGTCGAGGCTTTGTTACAGAACCGCCGGCGTCCGTCGCATCAAAACGGCAGCGTTTCGGTTCCAGATCTCACATTCCGGTGAGTCTCTGCATCTGATTTTCGGCTTTTTCTTAGCTCCAGCAATGTTCGATTTCTCGTCTTCATTTGATTCCTTCGTGTTTATGATCTTCGTTTTCGTCTCGTAGTTTTGGATCGGATCGAATGCGGTGTAGGTTTCAGTGGTTTAGAGATTTGGGGATCGGAGAAGCATGTATTACTGGAAACAGTTACAGTTTGAGTTAATCGATAGTTTAATGCTTTTACTGAGTGATTAGTATGGAGTTTTGTATTAAAAAGATGTTAGATTTTACTAGAATGATTGAAATTTTGAGATTGATTTTTCATTGTTTCATTGTGAATTATGGCATTAGAGCTACTGTTTTGCAAGTTTACTACCCCCAGTAAAAGTTTACTAGGGGTAGTAATCTTCATTTTTTCGCATCTAAGTTGATTTTTCTCCTTTTCAATGTGAATTATGGCATTAAAGCTATTGTTTTGCAAGTTTACTACCCCCAGTAAAAGTTTACTAGGGGTAGTAATCTTCATTTTTTCGCATCTAAGTTGATTTTTCTCCTTTTCATTGTGAATTATGGCATTAGAGCTACTGTTTTGCAAGTTTACTACCCCCAGTAAAAGTTTACTAGGGGTAGTAATCTTCATTTTTTCGCATCTAAGTTGATTTTTCTCCTTTTCATTGTGAATTATGGCATTAGAGCTGCTGTTTTGCAAGTTTACTACCCCCAGTAAAAGTTTACTAGGGGTAGTAATCTTCATTTTTTCGCATCTAAGTTGATTTTTCTCCTTTTCAGTGTGAATTATGGCATTGAAGCTGCTGTTTTGCAAGTTTACTACCCCCAGTAAAAGTTTACTAGGGGTAGTAATCTTCATTTTTTCGCATCTAAGTTGATTTTTCTCCTTTTCATTGTGAATTATGGCATTAGAGCTACTGTTTTGCAAGTTTACTACCCCCAATAAAAGTTTACTAGGGGTAGTAATCTTCATTTTTTCGCATCTAAGTTGATTTTTCTCCTTTTCATTGTGAATTATGGCATTAGAGCTACTGTTTTGCAAGTTTACTACCCCCAATAAAAGTTTACTAGGGGTAGTAATCTTCATTTTTTCGCATCTAAGTTGATTTTTCTCCTTTTCAATGTGAATTATGGCATTGGAGCTACTGTTTTGCAAGTTTACTACCCCCAGTAAAAGTTTACTAGGGGTAGTAATCTTCATTTTTTCGCATCTAAGTTGATTTTTCTCATTTTCATTGTGAATTATGGCATTAGAGCTACTGTTTTGCAAGTTTACTACCCCCAATAAAAGTTTACTAGGGGTAGTAATCTTCATTTTTTCGCATCTAAGTTGATTTTTCTCCTTTTCAATGTGAATTATGACATTGGAGCTACTGTTTTGCAAGTTTACTACCCCCAGTAAAAGTTTACTAGGGGTAGTAATCTTCATTTTTTCGCATCTAAGTTGATTTTTCTCATTTTCATTGTGAATTATGGCATTAGAGCTACTGTTTTGCAAGTTTACTACCCCCAGTAAAAGTTTACTAGGGGTAGTAATCTTCATTTTTTCGCATCTAAGTTGATTTTTCTCCTTTTCAATGTGAATTATGGCATTGGAGCTACTGTTTTGCAAGTTTACTACCCCCAATAAAAGTTTACTAGGGGTAGTAATCTTCATTTTTTCGCATCTAAGTTGATTTTTCTCCTTTTCAATGTGAATTATGGCATTGGAGCTACTGTTTTGCAAGTTTACTACCCCCAGTAAAAGTTTACTAGGGGTAGTAATCTTCATTTTTTTGCTGGTATGCTTCCGGCAAGATCCGGTGGGTTCCGGTGACATTTTTTTTCAAAAAAATCCAATGAGACTCCGGCATCTCCGGCGATTTTCCGATCACCATCAATTTTCCGGCGACCGGTGACCGGAATCCGGCGGCCAGTGTCCGGTGACCGGAATCCGGCAACCGGTGTTCGGCGACCGAAATCCGGTGACCGGCGCCGGTGTGCTTCCGGGAAAGTCTTCCCTTCTTCTTTTTCATTTTTTCTCTTTAAATAAAGGTTAAGGGTAAAAAAGTCTTTTAAAATATCATTTTATTATATTTTAATAAAGATTTGTGTATTTGGGCTTAAAATAAGTACCTTGTATTCAAATGGACTAAGAAAAAAGATTATCATTGAAATGGGGTTTGACTTTTTCTATTTTGTGCATTAGGGCTTTTTCCCTTTAATTTACTTGTGAATCATGCTTCATTTGAATTTCCTTTTTATTAATTTCCCCCTTTTGTCTAGTTAGTCAATTTAGAATCTGACCTGGATTACTATGGCAGTGATATCATTTTTACTAGTTTATCTTGTGTTGGTGATTTATCATCTTGTATATTTTATCAAAACGTACTTAATTATGTTCCATATTAGTTTCTTCAACAAATTGTTGGGCTGTTGAGTTGTTTGCACAACATGTAGACTGATATTGATGGACTAGATTCTGAGATTCTAAGTACACAAACAAGAAAAACAAGGTTGTGAATTTTGAAATTTCTACCAAGTATTTACAGAAGGGGCTGCTAAATAGTTAACAAACATCCTAACGAGCAATAAAAGATTGATAGAGACCATTTTGCAAACTTTGCATTATGTCTATGAGAACCATCTATCCTTACAAGATGGCTAGTGACGACTTCTATAAGTTGAACATGGTGACACCATATTATTCAAACACGATAAAACTTTGTACGAAATGGTGCTATTTCATTTGATCCAACACTTTAGAGGGATTAGGACTTTGGAGACTTGGAGTGGAAGGTTGGTTGGAATGGTGACTAGTAATGTTGATCATTAACGTATACAAAAGGACATGTGTACGTCCTGGACCGTACAACTTAGAAGAGACTGCCATTGGAGTTGGCAATGTGCAAAAGGAATGACAGAGTGAGGTGGCCCCCTGGTTTTGAGGTTGAAGACGATGAAGATGATAGAGAGAAGAGAACAGGTCGTGGGTTCGAGCCAACGAGGGAATCATATTTTGATTGAGACCTGGGGATCCATAAGGCTTCCTTACTTTGTGTGGTTATGTCTTGAACAACCCAGCTGTCATGTGACTCTTCCTCATTTGCGATCCCAGCTTTCGTGTTTTGTTTCGGTTCGATACAAGTTTTCGTTTTGTCCAGTTTTGATCCGGTATCAAATTTTGGTTTGTTGGTAAGAAGGAATCCTCCTAGCTAGGTGAATGAGGACAGAAGATGTGAGGAATGAGAAGGAGAAAGTAGAGGAGGAATTCAAAGATCGTATGATGGTTTTTGTTCTTTTGGATCAATTATCAATGGCATCTTCCAATTTTGACACAGGGGTTATAGATTTGATGCTTATTGATTGGCATCTGTATGAGAAACTGAGAACTCATAATTAAGAGTCTCCCTACACGATTCCTTTATTAATTTTCAATTTCAAAGTGATCTTCAGAATTTCTATATTTTCTACATTTGGAAGAAAAAGAAAAAGAAAAAGAAGAAGAAGAAGCTGTTCTCAATATCTCACCGTCCCATGATCGCCATGCATTCATGCAAATAAAACTGATGCTTTGTCAAGAAGCTCAGCATGCATGGTTGAATTGTTTGGAAATTATATATAAGTATATAACTCGTATATAGATAGATCTATATATATGTTGATGATAGTATGATACGTACATTGTCTAAGCTTAGGTCTATGTTGATGATACATAGTATGATGAACATCACTTTAAGCATTGTGATTTAGACATTTTTGCTAAGAGGTACTCATGTCAGGTAGTGTGAGACTGTAAGGTCTTGTCTGGTTCGTGGAAAGAAAAGTAGTTCATTCCACAATCCCATGGGAAGGGAAAGAGAACGAGAATGAAATTTTTTAAGAACTTTCCATTCCGATGTTTGGTAACACAAGAAAAGTCATCGAGAAAGTTGTTAATTTATATAATAAAATATTGTGTTGTGAGTAATAAATGCTGAGAAAGAATGAAAGAAAGTGATTTTTTTGGATTTTAGAAGGAACCACTTCCGCTCGTATAATTCCTTCACTTAGGAAAGTGGTTCCTTTCTTTTTGCTTTCCCAGACGCAGGAAAGTAAGCATTTTCCTTTCCTTATGTTTAGTTTCTACGAAACAAACAAGACCTAAGGTTAGGTATCCGTCGTGAATTGGAAATCGAATCTTGTCTGAGTACCGGTACAATTTGATTACCTCGGAAAAATTGGCTAGCTAAGTTATTTGCTGACAGATTCTTCTTCATCATGATTTACCTTGAAAAGATTGCATTTCAACCTCAAACAGATCCTTCTTCATCTCGAGGGATTCTTCTCTCTCTCGATGAGATATTGAGATTGTATGTGATTATTTCACAGCTGTTTCTACTGCCTTGAGAGAAGTTTTACTGTTTTAGGATGATTTACCGTCATGTCATTGTGGGAAACTCAGAATCTTCAATAGAGAAAGAAGACAAATCAACTTGTG
Organism: Fragaria x ananassa; assembly: GCA_034370585.1. Taxonomy (NCBI): domain Eukaryota; kingdom Viridiplantae; phylum Streptophyta; class Magnoliopsida; order Rosales; family Rosaceae; genus Fragaria; species Fragaria x ananassa. Next base: position 2,026,778 of record CP139766.1, read on the forward strand.
CAAAAACAACAAAGAGCAAGAAGAGTGTGAAGTTGTACAAAAGTTGAGGTTTTCCAGGACCAGCTAGGTTGAGTGACTTTTGACTAGTGAAAGAAAGTTGTTTGAATATCCATGGAAAATGATTCAAGGAGACTGGAAGTTCTTGGACAAAGGAAAGCCTTTGACCGGAAAAGAGGATGTAGAGATGATTGTTATACAAGCCATCCCCAATTTTGTGAAGATTCTGGGTGAGGCAAATTCGAATTTACTGATGCAAGAAGATATTAGTGTTAAGACTCAATTATAGTTACTACAGAGTAAAAAAAATTTAAGCTGGAACAATGAGACTGACCTAACTAAACTGAGCATAGCTGAACTGGGGTTGAAACTCATTTAGGGTGATTTGTTAAGTCTATTAGTTAGTACTGCTATGCTAACTTTAACAATTCTGCTCTACTCTATAGGGTTGCTCAAAGGTATTATTGTCTCCTTTGATCTAAGCTAAGCGCATGGGGTTACAAATATCTTTCACTAAAAGTTTGCAAATCCACATGAGAGATATTACAATATGCACAATTCTGGAATCTTACATCTTTATTCACTCCCTCACCAAGTCAACACAGAATCAGCTCTAAGATATGGGGCCTGGTTTTACTTACCAAGAAAGGAAATTTCCCAGTTTCATATGTAAAAGTGCAGAATACTATATCCAGTTTATGTTTCTGGGATCTTATATCTTTATCTTCTTTTCATGATCATGCGTATTAGAGATTGTAAAAAGTAAAATTTCACATGTGGGTGAAACAAGCTAGCAGCAACCAAGGCATGTGAGCACTGAAGCCTAGACCTAATCAGCTACCCTTTGAAATTAATAGTGCAGATTGCAGAAACAACTTCCATGAGGTTGCAACCTCTTAACCAGTAGAGAGTAATTAACCTTATGTACAGAATATTCCACAACTGTAAAGCATGCATATTTTCTCAGTAGCACCCAGTCTCATATCATCATGAAAGGTATGTGACATATACATATACATGTTGGATGGGACAGAAATATACAAGGGCCAATACTGCCAAGGAATCAAGGACATGTAGCACATGAACAAGCATCATAACATCAAGAAAATAAGAAAGCAAAGACACTTCAGAAGCCTGAAGCAACCAAATGAGTACATGAAGAACTCATGAGTTCATGTACACTTCATGTAGTACATGATGTGATGCAACCAAATGAGTGTTCATCCTGGGATTTCACATTACTCTGAAGCCTCATATCCACTTACACTTGAGCCAAGTTTGAATATGAAAGATGCAAACTTGAATCAACACAAATATTCATTCTCTTGAGGTCCACCCCCAACTCATCAGCTAGGACCATTGATTTAAGTATGAATCAAATTCAACAGAGAAGCTAGTTAAATTAACCAAAAAAAGAGAGGACCCAAATTGAAAGAAAAAAAAATGAAAAAGCCAGGTGTCAATACTCATACATCAAAAAACTAGGAAAGCAAAGATTCAGACACAGAAAGAAAGCTATTGAGCAGTAGACTGCCAAGGCCAAAGACAAGGCTTGCTGTGTAGGGTAGAATGACAGGTCATCTGTAATTGGGGACCTAGCTAGAGGTGGTGGTTGCATAACAGTGAATAGTCACTGCAGCACAGACTAGAAATTAAGGCCAGTAGGTTTTACTGTGAAGAGAGACACAATGGAATTGAATAAGCATATGAGAAAAAAGCAAAATGGCTTTGAAGATGAAGACAAATTAAAAGAGAATTGGGAAAGAACCTCCCACATTGCCTCCATTAGAGACAAACCGGTTCAGAAGGAAAAAGAAAACCCTTGATTTTGACATATCAATGAACACCTCTATTGCCCATATTTCCTCTTTGGAAACATGCATTCGTTCTTATGGTTTCACATATGAACCTAAGGTACTATTTGTGAGTTGTGACACCCACACTACTATCTCAACCCAGAATTTGAATTCTACAGCTATGGTAAAGATATCCAAAAACCAGAAAACCTTGGCAAGCAAGATTAGAACTTTAAACCATAGCATAGCCTTGGTACACATTTTTGTCCCTTGATTATTAGAGTTGTCTACCATTGGAACACATTAGAGTTGTCTGCCCTTGAGTAAATTATGGTTTACCATTCTGTGTAAATCCAGAGTTTGAGTTTTACCATGATGGTTTAGTTACGGATAAGTCAGGATGAACAAACTAGATAAGAACTTTTAACCCTCTATCGTATTGATTAGTGATTAGTAGAAATACTGATTTGGTTTCAACTGTTGTAACAGACTAACACCAAACAGTAAAAAATTGAGTCTTGGTTAACAAGAAAGTAGAGTCCCTAAAACCCTAAACCGCTCTCTAATTGCAGAGGCAATAGCGTTTAGGAAACAGTAACTGTTGAGATTTGAAATAGCCAAAAGCAAAAGACCAAAGGAAATAGTACACACAAGCTACAACCACATTCTGATAGTGAAACGACCTTAGTTGGCTCACTGCCCACTGTCCTCAGTCTGTTCTGTATCTGCTCTCTCTCTCTCTCTCTCTCTCTCTCTCTTGAATTTGAGCATCCCAACGTGATTTTCCAAGGAAATAAAAAGGTGGCTGGCTATATGTTACACAATACACACTGTTGGATTGCAGCCTAACCATTTCTCGGAAAGGTTCTTGCTTTCTTTTCATAGCTTTCAATTCCAATAACCCATTTTCAAGCAGAGTCTAAGGTTACACTATTCCAAGTCCGTGAAGCTCTGCTTTCAGTCTCACAAACCCATCGTCAGTATCTGCTTATAAATAGAGAGGAAAACAGAGCCCTTAACCATTAGCCACTAGCCAACTTTGTTTTTGGGTTTTGGTGTATGAGAGCATTTTGAGGTTTATGAACATGGGTTTTATGGGAAGCTTGAGTTGGGTGAATGCCATTGGGAGGAAGAAGTGTAGGAGTTTGTTCTGCAGGATGAGAGCTGCATTGAAGAAGGCTATCAAGAATTCTAAGAAGCAGTGGAAGTTCAGCTTCCAGTATGATCCTTCAAGCTATGCTCTGAATTTTGATGATGGGCGTTGGAAATATGAGGAGGGAGGAGCTTATGCTTTGAGATGTCCTTCAAAGCTTCAAGAGGATTCAGATATCAACAACACTCTCTGGGTCTGTGTCTTTTGGCCAAGTCTGAGTGATGTAGACAAGAGGGAATTAGGTTTGCTTTTTCTGCTTGTGACTGAGAGTTTTGGTTACTGTGAAAAGAGATGAATGCTTGAGATTTTAGAAGTACGGATTATGATTTCACTTCATGGCTTTCAAAGTTCTTCCTTTTTTCTTACTAGTTTGTATAAATTGTCAGCCTTTAGTCTTTACAAATTGTCTGGTTCCTGTTCAGTAAGATTATGTGATTTCAATTTTCCATAACTGCAGACCAATTCATGAATGTTATAAACCTGGATATAACTTGCAAATACTTCTCAAAAACTTGGCAGGACCACAACTAGTTTTATGCAAAATCACAATTCAATGGCTTTGATAGTAACAACTAACAACAATGGAGTGGGTTTCGGTATACTGAAACTTAAAATGTATTATTATGCCACAATCTCAAACAATATGAGTAAAGAAATGTTATAGACAATCATTTGTACAAAGCTAACTGGGAATGAAGATCTGAACGAGGCAACATTCAACAGGAATGCAGAGTCATTTGGCAATAATACATGCATCATTAATCATTCCATGAAAGCCTATCTGGAAACCTACAACCTCCACAAAAGGAGGACCTGGAACATTAGGCACTAGGGTCTTCTAGCTTGGCAGTAGATAGATCATTTATCCGAGGATAGTGAGCTTTCTCATCGAGCTGGTTCTGGGCCCATACGAGCATCTTCAACAAGCTTGGAAGCTTTGGGTCTGCAACACAACAGATGATACAAAATTATCAACCTCTTTCAAGAACAAAGGATAAGCACCAACTAGATAAAATGGGTTATGGAAATCTCCAAATTGATATCTCCTCTTGAAGACATCCATTAACCATCACCCAATTTACCGCTATCATTCAATATCCCGGCCGATGTGTTTTTTGTGTGTGTGTGTGTGTTCTCTATGTTGTTTTGCTTTGTTCTGCTAGCCTAGTTTGGTTGTCTCCAGTGCTTGTCTTTTCTATTTAGTGTTGCTTTTTATGTTTTTCTTTGCCCGTTTGTGGCTTAATGAATTTCATATGATCTAAAAATAAATAAAAAATTGTGCAGTTCACCAGTTATTCAAAACACCTTGAGCAAGACCCTAGTACAACTAAAACTCCACTACACATTTTCTTGTGGGATTTACCAGCTAAACCCTATTTATTCTAATAACCAACCTTATGTCCTAATGACACAACTCTTTAAGATAAATAATGCTAATATTAATACACAATAACAAGGCGGGTATCGAGTCTAGCCATCTTTCCACCCACCATGATTCGAAATATATTTCCTGATCGACTTGACAATACAGACTTTACCATGCCAAAACTAGGGTAAATATAACTTGGGAAACATGCTAACCTTTTTCATGACTCTGGCTGGTGAGGATGGCAGCATTCACTTCACTAGCTGTCTTTAGGCGCTGTGATATGTCCAGAAGCTCTCCAACAGGACATTTGGAGATATCTTCAAAAGCTAGAAGTGCAACAGTCCTCTCCAACTCCTCTAAAAAGCTTTGCTGCATATAATGATGACATTAATAAACTGAGTTGCTTGGTACAACCTAACGAATTAATAAACATTCAACTGTACATCACGCTACAAAGTTACAAGGAGCAACAATTACACACATTATAGTCAACCAAAACAAAGATACAATAGCTGAATCTTACATTTTCTTCCCCTCTTGGTGCTAGCTCTTCCTGAGCAAACTCAAGAGCCTCTTCTACCTTTCCATTCCTAATTAGTTCTATCAACCTTTGCTGTTGGAGATGGAAACATAATTGGGGATTTGTGTCCAGAATCTGCAGACAGAATTTTCACAGATCATCAAATAAGTTGAAATAGGCGAAGCTAGAATTTCTTATAAATACGCTAAATCAAAATTATTAAAAGGCAAAACTATATGTGAAGATCTCAGGACAAACACTTTCTTTATCGAAGCAATGATGGACAGATTGACAATTAACACTGCAACAGAATCAAACTACTATAGAAAATTCATGTCTATTCTTGATATCTAAGAGTTGGTCCTAAATGATCAAGTTCCAAGGCACACACAGCAAATTCTGTCAAGAAATACCACAGTGATGAGTGCTATGGTTACCCACAATATTGCTAAAATGTAGTCCGGTAGATTTCTATCTATAGCATTCTGAATAAAACCAAACACTACTGCTAAACTTGGGAGAAGGAGTGAATTCTTTCAGCCATGGTTTTGACATAGCACCCTGCCTTTCTCTTTGTTTAGTTTATTTCTTTTCAAAGATCGGTTGGCCTAACTGACGAGAACAAGATGAACTCTGTTACTCTAAAGTCTAAATCAAAACACATGCACTTAATGTCTCTCTGGTGCTCAGTCCCAGAAAGGAAAAGGTGCAGAATCACAGAAACATAACCACAAGAAACCTAATAATGTCATGGTTGCAAGTATGAAGTAACATGCTATCACCTGTAATTCTCATAATGTCAGGTGAACTCATATCCGGAACATGCCAAGCAACCATGTAACAGATAAAGACCAAATTCAAATTTGCAAATTCAAGGATACAAGGTTGGTTACTTGGTTTGCATAACAACCTAATGGATCACTGTTTGATATTGTTCCTGCCTCAATTCAAAGCAACTTCATAAGAGGTTGTTAAAGTTCATCTCAAATTTGTACATATCCACGACTGAGGATTATTTGCATCGAAACTGACAAGTTGACAAAATGAGAATAACAGAGACAGCATTGAATCATAACTATATGCTACCATCAAAGGCTCAATAAAAAAGGGAATCTTACCTCCGGGTTTAAGTCGTTCATTTTATCGATTGCATCCTCCACATTCCCACATTGTACTGCCTTCTTGACCGCCATCCGTTCCGTGATTGTTGCAAGATCAATATCTGCTAAACACTCATAAGGACAAACACATACCACAACACCAACAAGCACATCAAAGCCACAAACACAATTCAAATCGAACCAACTACACAAACAACACCACATCAATCACTAAACAAAAAAGGATACGTTCAGTTCCAGACTCCTTTCGGAACTTCTCCGCCGCATCCACATAGCCCTCAGTCACAAAAAAATTCATCACCAACTTATTCATGTCCTCTTTCTTGATTTTCACATCATTAAGCTTCTTCTCCCACTCCTCCCTAGTTATCAATTTCTTCGATCCAGACTATATCCACCAAAAATATCACAAACAAAATCTCATTGCCTTAATCGAAACCGAAACTGATCAAATAAACTAAAACGAGTTCAAATAGGATCGAAAAATCGAGTATCAGAGTCTGGAAATTTCACCATTGCTGCTTTTAGTTGTGCTTCGATTTCTTCGAGCTGTCGAATTGCCTGATCAATCGTATCCGATAGGTGAAATGACATCAGTGCTCCGCCGCGAGGCTCATTCTCCTGTAAATTTCACACGGTATGATTCAAATTACTGAGAATCCGAAACTTTCGAAACCCTAGCTCTGTGAAATCGCGAAGGGAATGTTGTATATGAGAGCGGAGGTGAAAACGACGACGTAATAGTGGGAGGGGAGAGGTAGGTACCTTCGGAGCGGTGAGTTTTGGGGGCCGAGAGCTCTCCGATGAGTGTGAGAGTGAGTAGTTGGGATTCCGGCGATGGTTTTGTTTCTGGGTTTTTGTTTTGGTTTGTTTTCGGGTTGGACTTGGATTTTGGGTCCTGATCTCAATTCGGGGCGGATATATGTGGGCCTCGTTTTTATATTATTTGGGTTTGTGAGTCCATGAAACTATGAATTTACTAGGTGTGCATAAACATGGAATTAAGTATGGAAATTCTTGTATGCACAATGTGTATTTACACGACACAATGTTAACGGTTCATAATTCATATGTTTGACCACCATGTTTACATATTATTTCTTTTAATTCTGACAATCCATATATGTATGTGAAGATACACATCGTGTACTGAATATGCTCTCGTATTAAGTATTAACAAAACAATTATTCTCCTAGATATTCAGGGCGAATAATGTCAAAATGAGGCACAATAATAATAAGAGAGCAGGTGCGAAGTTCCGAAGGATGTTGCAGCCTGAATCCGAATCGGGTCAGCATATCACAAAACTAGGGGATGATGAGGATGTTCATGCGTATTTGATTTTCATGGTGGTCAATATAGTGGTTTTATTGATTTGTAGATCATGAAAGAATATAACAAGAGTGAGTCTCGAACCAACCTCTTTACTTTTAAAGTTTACGATCAGGTAGTTAAAATACGTAATTTGAAGGCCAATCACAGTTATGGATACTAGTGCAATTCTATAGAAAGAGCCTCCTAATGAGTTTAGGAAAAGAAGTTTGAAACAAACGGAGGTTACCACAGAAAGATCGGATATGGAAGTAGCCGAAAAAGCCAAACTTTGGCAGAGGTCACCCGTCCTTATTTGGGCCTGCCACATCATTACAACAAGAAAAAAGGTCGGTATAGTTGGCGCCAAAAGCGAAAGAGCGGGTAAATTGTAACACCTGCCTCTTAGTTGTTGTCAGTTGGAAATTTCTCAACATGTTTAGTCTCACACTCTTGCTTTGAATTGCTAGGAAGCTCAGTTTGATGTTAACTTGTCAACAAAGCGTGTTATGTGTTCCTATCTCTATTATGACCAAAAGCCTATGGTCATTATTTTCTTAATCTAGAATGCACTAATCATAAAAGAACCACAAAATAAATATAAACTTTACATCTTGGATGTGTATACCTGAGGGAAATGAAGACACTATTCTTGTTTTTTTTCCCCAACATATATCTATCACATTATGAGCTATTTGCACTCGCATTCTTAAGGTTTAGAAGCGCCTTGTAAAATTAAATTCTTATATATTGATTTCGTTATATAGTAATGACAATAATAATAGAGAAATACGTGCTACAAACCTACGAGAGAACTTACAATGTCTGATTGTGTCATACTAAATGAGTTATATTTCCGAAACGCCATTCACATCATATCAAAACAAAGAGAAAATGAATAAGTCATCATTTTAGTTAAGTTATTTTCCATAAGACAATATGACGCCATAATTTATTTTTCTTTGTAACGGACTATGGTCAGACATTGAAAACATTTTTTTTTAATTATAAAGAAAGATATCTCTATTAGGAGGTGTACAACAACCATTGTCAGAAATTCAATTTCGATAATGTTTTTGGTCGTAATTTGTAAAGATTTTCATAGATAACTCTCTTTTGCTATATAATCTCAGAAAAAGAAAAACATCTTTGTTAGGAGGTGTACAACAACAAGACAAGCATGACTAATGCCAAACATTCAATTTCGATAGTGTCGTTGGTTGGTCGTAACCCGTAAATATTTTTCTATATAATTCTTTTTTATTATATAATCCAGAAAAAAAAAAAAAAAAAAAAAAAGCGTAACGGACGAGCCATATAACAGCAGCAGCTTAGCTAGTCCTAAACCCAAATCAGTCAATATGTCATCCTAGTGGGAAACGGAAAAGCGTGAGATCCTATATAATTAAATAAATAAATAAATAAAAATAAAAAACCGACTTAACCCAAAAGAACCCGCCAACCAACTGCGAACGAGCCTCTCTACATTCCTTAACCTACGCACCCCACTCCCCCTTCCCCAAACCCCAACCCACCCTTAACCTGCGCACCGCCCCAAACCCCAAAAAGAAAAGAAAAAGAGTCTCCCCGATAAAAAAGACAAAGTCGCATCCAGAAGTTTCTCAGAAAAACGATCCCCAATTTCAACTCAAATTCGCTCCCAAATTGATAATGCGATTTCAATCGCAGCGATCTGAGTCGCGGTTGCTGAATTCCTCGGGGTTTGATCGGAGTAGTGCTTTACGACACAGCTGCGGCGGAGGCGGAGAACAAGAGGCTTAGGGTTAGGGTTTTGAGTTTTGGGAGGTATGTTGACGGCGGAGGATGGTTCTAATTGGAGCGACGCACCGGGCGCCGCTGGTGAATTTACCGGCGATGATTTCGACGGCGAGGACATGTGCATGGATCTCGATTCGTTAAATCGTATTCTCGATGAAGAACCTCTGGTAATTTTTACTGAGCTGAAAAATGTGGAATTCTTGGGTTAGGGGTTTTTGAATTTCGTCGCGGCATGAAGTTTTGGGGTTTGAGGATTTGTGAGCTTGTGGTAGTTGAAGGACTTGGTTTCGGCTAGGTTTTCGATTTTGTAGGGTTGATTTTCGAGTAGGAAAGGGGATTTAAGTAGTGAGTTGCATGATACTGATTCAGTGAATTGAGATTGGATTTCGCTATAGATGAACGTGTACATTCCTTTCTTGTTTCTATTTATTGTTACTTGCTGTTTTTGAGACTCTTGTAAAGCTCTTTGTTAGTTTTGTTAAGAATTTTGCAAAACTCGGTGCACAATTTAGATAAAATTACTAGCGAATTTGATTGTTTTGTGGATTATGGCTAGGGCTTCTTTCGTTTTGTTTTTGCTGAACTTGTGAGTGCCAACTGCAGAGTTGTCCGGAGGATTCATTACTGGGAACCGGATTGCAAGGTGAAGTACTTTCAGGTGCTGGTTACCGTGAGGATATGCAGCTACAAAGTGGTATGTAACTCAGCTTTGTGATGAAAATTTAAGTGGATTCCTTCATTCTTCCAGCTGTGACATGCATTTTTAGGCTTTGCTTTGTTGTAGGTTTTTGTTGTTTGTTGCTATGGATAAGGAATATAGATTACAAAGTTGTACATTTGACAACTTTTGATTGTTTGATTAATTAGGATCACAAGTTTTAGAAGCAGAACCATCAGCTGATATAGTGGGGCCTGGATCATGGCATCCTCCATACAGCTCTGAAGCTTCGGATTCTGGGGAAGGGGGTCCGGGCGGTTCGTTTGATTCTGCTGGGAATCCTGCAATTGTCTTTGACTACAATGATAGCATACCAGCAGCACACACTGGCTCTCCTGGTCCATGGCATCCTTTGTATATCTCAGAAGCATCAGATTCTGTGGCAGGGGGTCCAGGGGGTTCTTTTGAATCTGGAGGGAACCCTGCTATGGATTTTGACAGAGAACCACCAGCACAGACCGGCTCTCCTGGGAATATGTACCCTGCAGGTCTTCAAGACTGGATTTCGTTGGTTCCATGCACAGAGACTGACTTCACTGAGAAGGTTGGCGTTTCACAGCCCACTTGTAGCACCACTTCTAGTTTTGAAGAAGTACACCATGCTCTAAACCGAGGAGATCTCAATATCCTGAAGGGGAAAGCAGATCTGGCAGGGAAAGTTGATTCTGAAAGTATGTCTATGCAATGGACCTTTTTGCTATGTGTTTAAAGTTTTTCACCATGTTATTGCATCTATTTAGTTTAGTTTTTGAAACTTGAGGTGGAAGCACTAATTTATGTCTTTGGTGAATGCAGATTCTTCACAAAGCATTGGCATTGATAACACGGACATGAGTTCCAGACCTTATGGTGCTTTCGGGGAAAACACCACAGAATCCTTGGGACCATCGGAAAATAATTCTTGTACATCTATGGAAGTGCCCGTTCTAGAAGTTGATATATGTTCACCACATGTTACTTCTACTGAGTCCACTCTCTGTCAAGATTCTGATCTTTTCAGTGACCACTATACAGCTACAGATGGTATGAGCTTCGACAATACATATTTGGCAGAGTCCTCAGTCCAGCATAGTCCTTATAGCTTCTATACATTTTATCCAAGTAACAAAGAAATGATGACTAATGTGAAGGATGAATCAGTGGAGTTTCAAACTGATAGTTCATGCTCAAGCAGTAAGATGAATTTAAATTGTCAGGAGGGAATAATTGGTACATATAGCTTTGATTCACCAATGATTGATGCCTCAGATATGAAGGACTGGAATTTTGATTATGGAAGTCTTAATTGTATTTCGGCAGTTAGTGGGAAATCTTCTTTGGATACTGACTCTTGTCCTGTTGATAACAAGGCATCAGTCAAGCCTTTGGGTTTTACTAAGACTTACATGTCAAGCGAACAGGAATTCCATGGAGTGAAGGATGAAAATATTAATGAGTTGGGTGCTCCTAGTACCGATATGTTTCATTCTTTTTCATTCATGGATGACAGTAGAATATCGTCTTACAATGTTGATGGTAGTTATTTTGATAAGGAACCAAAGCTCTCAGGTTATGATGTACCTACTCAGCCATTTGGAAAATTAGGGAGCGCTGAGGAAGACATGATTGTTGACACTAAGAGAACTTTTTTTTCCGAGGGTATTATATCTCATATTGGTGGTGGATCTGGGAATCTAAATGGTTTGGAATATCAGTTTCCAGCTGTTCAGCCATTCTCTTCAAACAAGGATCAGGGTTACAATATGGACAGACTTGAAGCTGTACGCTCTCTGCCTGTAACCATGGGTTTTCCTCCTTCAAAAGTCAGCCCTGAGTCTATTCATAGTAACTCCTCTGAAAAATCCCCTGCAGAAGAGGACTATGATGTATGCATTATTGAAGATATCAGTGATCCTGCACCCACGCATCGCCTTCCAGTGGTTAGCAATACTCGTTACCCTGCGCCCTTGAATCGCCCTCTAGCAGTTGGAAGCAACATTGTCAGTTCACAACAATCTAGTGATTATGACACCGGGGTAGGAGGAATGCGATTCAGGACAAGGGATGAGCAATTGATCTTGAGAGTAGCATTGCAGGTTTGCCTTCTCTCTCCTGGATAGTGTTGATCAATGAATGACAGCACAGATTCTTTATCAAATGTTTGATTTGCTAAAATGCTGTTTTTGTTGGCCCCTTGCTTTCCCAAGGATATAATAAAAAAGAAATTCATGCCCGAGCTCCTTGTCAAGCTCCCAACTGTGTGGTAACTGGCTCTTTTTGTCTTGCATTAAAGTAACAAATATTTGTAGATCTTGGGCTAACTCCATCAATATGCTACCTTCTTCCTTATGATCAGTGGGCGGATCCTTTAATGCGCCCCCCCCCCCCCCCCCCCCTCGTGATTTCAAAATTTTCTCCCTAACCATGTTATATTTGTGTATTTATTAGTATTAAGTTCATGAACTTTGTATATATTGACCCCTCCTCTATATTATTATCGTTATAGTTTTGCATTCCTACTTTGAAGTTATAATCTTTACATTTTATTTAGCAAAGGGCATTTGGTGGGTTTTTCAAAATTTGAAGCAATATTTTCTTTTATTTATTTATTTTTTTGGGAAAGCTGCTGACACTTGACATGTGAAAAGCCTCAACCAAATTTGTGATGCATTGCAGGACCTTTCACAGCCCAAGTCAGAATCCCTTCCACCAGATGGAGTTTTAACAGTACCTCTCTTACGACATCAGGTTTTCAATTCTACCTTTTCTTCTTGTCTTAACTGCAATACGAATTAGTTTATGGGATTTGTGGTTGTGATGCAGGGAGAAGCAAGAGATAGTGTGATAGTGAATAGGGTGGGCTGGAGAGTGTTGAGAGATTATAGAAAACAGAAGGATTTTAGGAGAAACAGGAGTTTCTTAGCTGAAGAAGGGAGAAATAGAATAAGGGAGGTTAGGGGAGAGGATACAAGGCCAAGCCTTCAATAAGATATACTCTTAATTCATTCCAATCTGCCTTCGGATTACATTAGAAAGCCATATTTATAGGCTTCAAATAAAACCCTTTAAGACTCCTAGAATACCATAAGACTAATATAACTGATTAATAATAAGACTCTTAAATATTTAAGACTTAAATAGACATAAAGACACACTCAAGACTCTTTAAAACACTAGACTCATAATTATTCTTTTCATAACTGAAAATAAACCTGTCAATACCCTTAAACTACCAAGTAGACTTTCCTTTGGACCAAAAAGGGTTGGGCTTAGTCTTTGGCTTCCAAAGAGGATATTTCTGTTCCAGCCAGCTTATGGATGCTCCATTAGGTTGGTAGTGGTAAAAGTCTAGGTTATAATAATCAACTGAAGTAAATGTTTATGCTTAAAGTAGTTATTTCCATGAGGTAATGGGGTCGGTTGTTCTGTTTTATTTCAATGTATGGGCAAAAATATTTGCTTCCAGTTGAATAGTTCACCCTCCCTCCCACACCATTAAGGAGACCTGGTGTCCACTTTGTTGTGTCTTTACCATCCCCCAGAGATAGTATTATCTGTAACTCTGGCTTTCCACCTCCTTATTGTTCTGATCACCTGCTTTCTCTCTGTTCTTATGCTTGAGCAGAGTTCATCTAAGCATTAAGTCATTTCCTGTACAGAGAATTGCATTGTCATGGATGGTTCAGAAGGAGACAGCTAGCTTGCATTGTTCTGGAGGAATTCTGGCAGATGATCAGGTCTATATCATCCTTCAGGAATTAGCCAACATCAGTTATCTGTCAAAGACTTGTGCCTGATATCCAATTTTCATTTTGCAGGGATTGGGAAAAACGATATCGACAATTGCACTCATACTTAAGGAAAGGCCTCCTGCTTCTGGAGCCTGTCAAGATGAAAAAATGTGCAAGCTGGAAACTCTGGATTTGGACATGGATGATGATGATGTGCTTCCTGAGGTTAGCAGAAGGAAGCAAGACACTGATGCTCATTCAAGTGTTTCAAATGAGTCTTCCGAAACGAGCATGAAATCCTTGACACAAACAAAGGGAAGGCTAGCTTGTGGAACACTCGTTGTGTGCCCCACAAGTGTCTTGCGGCAATGGGCAGAGGAGTTGCGTAATAAGGTAACAGAAAAAGGTAAACTCTCAGTGTTAGTCTACCATGGAGGCAATCGAACGAGGGATCCGGGTGAGCTAGCTAAGTATGATGTTGTCCTGACAACATATTCAATTGTCAGCATGGAGGTCCCAAAGCAGCCTCTTGCTGATGGAGAAGATGAGGAGAAAGGAAAGCGAGAGGACTATGATTTTCCACATATGGGGTTTTCATCTAAAAAAAGGAAATATCCTAATAAATGCTCAAAGGGTAAGAAGAGATTGGAGACTGCAGCGCTTGAGTCTCTTGCTCGTCCTCTTGCTAAGGTTGGATGGTTTAGGGTTGTATTGGATGAAGCCCAGAGTATCAAGAATCACAGAACTCAAGTAGCTAGGGCCTGTTGGGGGCTTCGAGCGAAACGTAGGTGGTGCTTATCGGGGACACCTATCCAGAATGCGATTGATGATCTTTATAGCTACTTCAGATTTCTGAGATATGACCCGTATGCAGTCTACAAGACGTTCTGCACGACAATAAAATTTCCAATCAGCAAGAACCCAACAAAAGGGTACAAAAAGCTACAAGCTGTTCTGAAGACAATTATGTTACGCCGCACAAAAGGTGAGACCATATAGCAGATCTTTGCTCATGGATGGTTGTATATTCCATTGAATAATAGATCTTTTAGGGTCATACTAATAAGTTTCTTGTTAATTGGATATTCGGATACGTTTTCACAGTTATGGCCATCTAACGGTAATCATTTCCTGCAGGCACACTTCTTGATGGAGAACCTATAATTAGTTTACCATCAAAATTCATAGAATTGAAAAGGGTGGAATTCTCAGTTGAAGAACGAGATTTTTACTCCAGGCTAGAGTGTGATTCACGTGCTCAATTTGAAGTATGTTTTTCTTTAAATTCTAGGTCGGAGTTTGATATTTCATATGGTTTCTTTCTGAAAGGAAATTGGTGATTTTATATGGAATCTGTGTTTATATACCTTTTGGTTCTTCTCTCACATAAGTATGCTCGTCATGTCAGGAATATGCAGCTGCTGGAACTGTGAAACAAAATTATGTTAATATTTTGTTGATGCTGTTGCGACTTCGACAAGCTTGTGATCACCCTCTTCTTGTCAGACGTTATGAATCACAGTCTTTGTGGAAATCTTCTATTGAGAAGGCGCAGAAGCTTCCTCATGACAAACAAGTATCCCTTCTGAAGTGTTTGGAAGCTTCATTGGCAATTTGCGGCATCTGTAATGTAAGTTTTCATGTTTTTCCCATATTGTTATATGTGGACTGCTGAAATGTGAGGACGTCATTATGGCTTAGTATCCATATATTTACATATTCTGGGGGCTTTACCCTTGCGTATATATCTCTCTTCTTAATGTTTACAGTACTGCTAAGACGTATAAGGAGTTAAAATCCATTGTTCTTTTTCTTTTAGTGGAAACATCGTGGTACTGCTTATTGGGATGAAATTGTGTTATTTTCAAAGACTTCTAATTTTTAATGATATATGAATTCCGGAAGTCCCAAGTTGTTTAAGAGTAGAGAAGTTGATACAATCTACTGTAGATGTATAAGGAGTTGAGAATCTATGTGGGGGTTATTGAACCCTGTTAAGCACGGTGGTATGGCTTAAATGCCAAAATTGCTGATGTGGAGTATGGTGTGCTTTCTGTAGCTTCTGAGGGCATGATGCTTTATGGTTGATGAATTGCGTTAAGTCATAATAATTTACATGTCCTTTACCATTTAGTAGATAGACTCATAAGTTCTTACCACTTAGCATCCAAGAAATAGACTCATGTTCGTACCATGTGTGTTATTATCTAACCATCAGAAGCATGGTATGCTGTGCTAATGGAATTTGGTTTTAATTAAGTACAGCATTTATTATATGTTGCCTAGTGGATGTAATTATAATGAAGAACACTCTGTTGCATTTGTACTGAACTTCCCATGTGCTTTAGCTTTTCTGTTTTGACACTCCTGTTTACTTTCTCTTAGGATGCGCCAGAAGATGCTGTTGTTTCTGAATGTGGTCATGTCTTCTGTAGCCAATGCATTGGTGACTATCTCACAGGTGATGAGAACCAGTGCCCCCACACAAGTTGCAAAGTTCGACTGAATGTGTCTTCAGTGTTTTCAAAATCCACGTTAACCAGTTCGCTTTCTGACCAACCTAGTCAAGGGGGCATGGATTCTGAAGTTTTTGATGCTGTAGAGTCTTTCTATGAAGATAGCTCGTACAATTCATCCAAGATTAAGGCCGCGCTTGAGGTTCTCTGCTCGATGTGTAAACCAAAGATTTGCACTACAGAAAATAGTTGCTTACTGGAAAGCTGTGATAAAAATGCCAGCTGCTCTACAACTTCTGATATTGATGGGGCTGAGTCAATTGAGGACGGTTCTGATGGACAGAACCTGGATGTGGACAGAAGTCCTAAGAAAATTGAGAAGGCAGTTCAAGAGAAAGCAATAGTCTTTTCACAGTGGACCAGGATGCTGGATTTGCTTGAAGCATCTCTTAAAACTTCTGGCCTCGAGTACAGAAGACTTGATGGAACAATGTCGGTTGTTGCCAGAGATAAAGCTGTAAAGGATTTTAACTCTCTTCCAGAGGTTTGTGGATATTATAGAATGTGTTCATATATTTCCAGATTCTACATTAGGAATTGATCAATTTGTTTTCCGTTATGGTTCAGAATTATTAACCTGTTTCATGTAGGTGTCAGTTATGATCATGTCTTTGAAAGCCGCCAGTCTTGGTCTGAACATGGTTGCAGCCTGTCATGTACTTCTTTTGGACCTGTGGTGGAATCCTACGACAGAAGATCAAGCAATTGATAGAGCACATCGTATTGGGCAGACTCGTCCTGTTACAGTTTTCCGGTTGACTGTGAAAAATACAGTCGAAGATCGTATTTTAGCTCTTCAGGTACTGTCGCATTATTTTCACTTTTTCTATTCTGTTGTAGATTAAAGACTTTTACTTACTACTGTTATGATTTAGATTAGAAAGAGTTGCACACCATGGTTGTCTGGAGAAATTGATTGTATATATAACTGAAGTTTTTGGTTTGTTCTGGCAGCAAAAAAAGAGAGAGATGGTTGCATCTGCTTTTGGAGAGGATGAAAATGGTGGTCGTCAGACTCGCTTAACAGTTGATGATCTCAAGTACCTGTTTATGAAGTGACTTGATAGGTTTGATAGGTTGAACAGATTTGTTCTGCTAACAAAAGGCATTGTCTATAGGTTTGTTTTCGGCTTTGGCCGCATCAGAATTGATACTTGGAGGGTTATCTGACAATAGATGTAGAAAAGGGATAGCATGGGGGCTCGTATCAGCTAGATGTCAGTAGTCCATAGAATCTCACATGATCAAGGTTTTTACTTACCATTTTTTTTTCCGCCTTCATAGTTTCTCTATTCTTTCCCTGTGTTGGTTGTTCTCCATCATAGTGTATAGGTTTGTAGATTTAGTCTAAAGCAATCAAAGATATGAAAGTTCAAAGAGTCTTGTTTTCGTTTCCATTTGTAAAATCATATACAGCATTTCCCCTGGTTCTTTTCTCATTACTGTAAATTTGCTAAACTGTTCAGCAATGTGGCTTCATGTTCACCATGATATAGCAGCATTGTTCGATAACATTTTGGAATGGAAGTGTTGGTGTTACTTGGTATACAAGTTTGGTGATTTGGGAGCTGTACTACATTTGACAATCTTACCAATTTCTTGAATCATAAGCAAGCAAAGAACAAATACATTATCTTGAATCAATTTCTTGCTGTGCATCTCTGGTTCAACCATGCCAGAATGTCGCCGCGGACGATTTCGACGTTCTGATCAGTCTCCCCGAACAGCAAGGAATGCATCATCCCATCGTAAATCTTGATAGTCTTGTCTTCACTCTTTGCTTCTTCATACAAAGCTCTACTCACATTGGGATCCGTCACCACGTCGGCGCTGCCGTGGAGCACAATAAACGGCAGCCTCACATCCCCCAGTCTCTGGCTGACATAGTCCGTCACTCTCAGTAGCTCCAGGACTGTACCCAATCTAGGCCTCCCTCTATACCTGGAAGGGTTCATGTCCGCAATTACCTTTTTCTCCTCGACCTTGACCGATTTAACCATCAGGTCCCCGGTGGGCACAATCGCCAAAGTCGGCAGGAACTTGGCGACGAACGTCAGGATCTGAGGGATCGGCCACTTCGGCTTGACGTCGTCGGAGATTTTACACATCGGCGCCACCAGAACCGCGCCGTCGAAGGCTTCCGGATCCGCGAAGTGGATCAGAAGACAGATCGCGCCGCCCATGGACTCGCCGTAGAGAAAAGACGGTAGGGTTTCGAAACCGGGGCTCCGCTTGACGAAGCTGAAGAAGAAGCGGCAGTCGGCAACGACGAGATCGACGTTAGGGACGAAGGCGCGGAGGCCTTGGGAGCCGCCGTGGGACTCGAGGTCGAGAGCGAAGCAGGCGAAGCCGTGACGGGCGAGGAAGACGGCGGTGGCCTGAAAGGTCCAGCTGATGTCGTTGCCGTAGCCGTGGACCATGAAGATGAGGCCACGTGGAGGAGAGAGAAGAGGGAGCCATTGGCGTGTGAAGAGCTTCAGGCCTCTGGGGGAGGTGAAGAAGGCTTTGGAAGATTTGATCCCCTGTGAAGTGTAGTAGTCTTGCTCCGGTGTTGTGCCCCAGTAGTGAGGCCAGGGCTGCCTCCTCCTCCTCTCGTCCTCCATTTTTTTTGCTTCTCTGCTTTTTCGTGTGCGGCTTAATTAAACGACTCGGATTTTTTAACCATGTTCGTGACTCGTTCGACTCAGTCTATTAATTATTATATATATATATATATATATAAATTCTGAAATATATAGTTTATTGAATTTACATATAAATAATACATCTATTATCTTCATTTAGATCCAAAATGAGAATCTAGGTGGTTGAAAAGACGCACCCAGAACCATAAAAATACATCGAAGATAAATCAATTTTTTTTATAGATATTTCTTTAATATATCGTAAACATCAAATATATTGCATGTAATATTTATATGTAAATTCAATAAATTATATATTTCAGAATTTTTTTTCCTAAAATACCGATATTTTTTCACAAATATCCCCGATGTATCCTTAACATATCCGATATCTTTTTTTTCTTCAAGATACCGATAGATACAATACCGATATTTTAATTTTTGGTAGAGACAGTGTGTTGTCAAGTTTCTCTCTTTCTATAGAAAAGATACGAGTTTTATGGCTTTAGCAATGTTGGGTGGATGGAGCTATTGCGGCTTTAACTTGATGAGAAGACTAATGTAGGGATGGGGTTGTATACTTGTATAGGTCGCCGGCGCGCTTTCGCCGCACGGCTAGAGAGATAGTGGAGCTGGAAATGTATGTATCAAGTGGTTCAGACTGCACTATGCTGCTGCTTTTAGTGTTTATGTTGTTAACTTTTATTTTGTTTGATCATCAAATGTCATGTTTCTTAGTAGTGAGAATCCTAAAAGCTCTCTTTATTGTGTTTTCTAGGTCTTTTGAATTCCATGATTACTTGATTAGGATGGCGAAATGGTGTGGGTAGGAGTTTGGTTTCAGATGAGGATGCTAGTCAAGTTTTTCCTTAGCACTCAGCAGCATTGGAATGGAGAACTACTAGTTTCTAAACTACATTATCTTGATTATTTGGTTGGTACAAGCTTTTTTTTTAATCACATCCTCCCTCTAGCAATATGAGTTAAGAGCAAAAGTTAGAATGAACTCCTAAAGGGTTGCTGGAGTGGACTCTTGATTACAGAAACAAACAGAGAACTATTGGAGTTGATTTGGAACAAGGAAGTGGGAAGAGGAAAGGAAAAAAAAAGAGAGAGAAAGCGCACTGTTGGAAAAACAGGAGTCTTATTGGAGGAAATCTGATAGTGGATACCAAGGAAACAAGCGAAAATTATTCAAAGGGGAAAAAGGGCTCATTTAGAAGAAACATGAAGATGAAAGCACTTTTACAGTGTGGTCATTCTCCACTGTGTCTGGATTATCCAACTAGTTCGAGTAATGATGCCCAATATTAGGCAGGTCATTAGGGTTATCCAGTTCTTCTTTCAAACTTGGCCTAAGAGCCTCAAAAGTGTCATATATAGTTAATATTATCAAAAGCTGCTATCAAGTAGACCTTTGATTTAGAAACAAGAAAGGTTCACTAATAGGAGCAGGTCAAATCTGGTGTGTTCCCTTACTATCTGCAAAATATCATCTTTCATGAATCACTCGTGAAACGTACTGTTATGATTTTAGAGTTCACAGGTCATGTGTGGGGGCACGTGATCATATTAGGGTCCTATATGTACCTCATTTGAAGCTTTTGCTCGTTATTGAAGAATATTAAAGTTTATTTTCTTAATTTATTTTTAAGCTGTAGTTTTCATTTTCTTCTCTTTAATGGCTTCCTATGGATTTGATCTCGGGAATCCTAACAAAAACATATTTGAAGTACCAAACATACTCTATGCAATTAGCTAGACAAAAGTAAAACCGAATGCACAATTTTTATCTTAAACATGTACATGTTTATTTCATTAATAACTAATGTTTCAGGGAATCGATGTGCGCCATGAGAATCACCAAGTACACGGGGAACTCCTCAAGTAGAAGATCATCACGTTGATGATAACTCACCGACCAACCAACAATAAAAGGTGATGAAAGAGCTTATTCATTTTTATTAGTTTAATTTCATAGACACAAGTACATAATGTAGGCAAAATTTATGTACTATTAGAACTCAAAATCTAGTCAGTGCAGAACTTTACACACAATATTTCCAAAATATTAATGTGCGCCCCTTTGTGCTTCATAGTGCTATGATATATCACCACTAGAAAGAAGAATAGTAAGTGTCCTAATTGTCTTTTTCTAAGGTGAACTGAAAAATGAAACCAATATTAAAGTTTAGATAATGGCTTATGCATGATTTTGTTTTTTGTTTTTGCTGGTTCAACTTCAACCATATGTCTACTTTTTCGTTAAGATGTACCCTTTTGGGCAAAATCTAGATATTATAGATCCAAATCCACCCTAAAACATTGTTAAATGGCTTCTGGAAGAGCAATGACATGAATAATCCTCTTATAATGAATCAATGGTCCCTGGTAAGTCTATGGGTCAAAAAGACTCCAAACAATTTTATTTTGCCCATTCTCCCTCCAACCAATACGATTTCTTCTGCATATTCAACGTTGCTAGCATACGAGTCAAAACGATTTTAATCACTTGATATTTGTTTTTGAATCATCTCATGCTCTTTTTGCTTGAGCAAGAAAACTTTGTGCATTTATAATGCTGGGTTCTTAAAACCAATAAGCTTCTACAATGCCTACACTCTACAGATCTGTATAGTATTATCCTTGGAAAGCTTGCATTGTCCTAGCCATAAGAGGTGGAAAGAAGTTCTAGTCACCCTTTAATTTGCACTACATAGCTACTAGTCTATCATCAGTTCAAAACTGTACTAGGAAACTAACCAATTAAGTTCAACTGAATCTATATGGATTTAGAAGCCTAATGTTTGGATTGCATACACATGCAAACCTATCCTCTCTTTGTCACTTGGGTTTTAGTGGTGAAATTAGACACCACCTTTCTTAATTTTTAGAGTTGATGTCGAATATGTAGCTATTATATATGGACAGTGCATCTAATCTGAAGTCTGATCAAGTCTCTGATCTTTATCAATTGTCTCCTAACAGAGTTACAAGACATGAGAAGCTCGAGACTTCCAGGACTCTAGGTGGAAAAGGCCACACGAAATATGAGTAACTTATGCAAACTTCTCCTTCACTGTGCATATTAGTTGCAGAACTGTATTTAAGCAGTGGTTGCACATTATGATCCACATTACATATACAGTTTATGTGCAGTCACACACTCACTTATGATTTGAATGGTTATGAGGTAAATCCTAACTAACGAGCATATTAAAGACTAGTTTGCACTCTCTTTGCACTTCCCTTTCTCTGCATTGACTAAAATCTTAGTGGAAATGTAACACACAAAAAGATGATGAGATTCTCAAGAGCATGCATGTTACCTTTTTCTGTTAATTTATACAACACCACCAATTTGGAATATATACCAATGTCTTCTCCACTTTCTGATATATTAAAAATTGACTAGCAAGAACATTGTCTCTCTTATATGCACCCAGAGATTGCCCACGAGCTCTGTTCTCGACATGTATCACTTTCTTTTCAGTCATGATATTGTCCTTTGGTTGTTATTAGACTCTGTAATAGTAGCTTCAACATCAAAATGACGTATCTTAGTTAAGGATACTAATTTTATGAGGTTCTTGTAATTACTAATTAGTTACTTTATAAATATTTTCATGTATTGAACATGTATATGCATTGAATCTAGTACTTAAAGTCTTAAACCAATGCAGAAAGTTTTCATCTAAAACAAATGCATGCTCTGGTATTCTTATATGTGTTGAATGTAGTACTTAAAACTGATGCAAAATTCAGAGTTTTCTTCTACTGTAGAAAAAAAAAATGCTAAATTTGTCTTGCTCTGCCAGTTGATGTGATTAATCTTCATGTTTGTGTCAAAATCCAGTTTTGACCACAGTTTATTCTTGTTACAGTACAATTAGTCCTAGAATTAGGAGAAGTTTTTTCATTTATAGAACAGCAACATGTAGTACCAGTTGACAGATTTCCAGAGAAGTGACTTAGAGATGTAAGAAGAGGATATTACAGGTAAGAGAGGATAATTGGATGAAGATGAAATTATGATGATGAAAAGATAGATTTGATTGACAATAAAAATAGAGAGAGATTAAGATTCAATGATAACTTTGAGAGAACTAAGATAATTCTAGAACCCTATAAAGTAGTGAAAAACACATAATAAAGATGCCTCAGGAAATACCGAAATGGAAACCCTAAACCCTACATATAACCCTAATCTTAATAAACTTTAAAAGCATCAGAGTAACCGGATCAATCTGCATCATGATAATGTTTCTTAGGATAAGAAATATGATTGCAATTTACTTTAGATAGGTATTAGTATTAATTACTGTTGGACTACAAACCCAGATCACGATAATTATCTACCACACCATGATACTATCTGTATCCCCTTAATATCTTTTCATTTACTTCTAATAGATTCAGTAATTAACAGAATGTTGTGAAGGATATATGTTATCATTTAGACTCTTTTAACAGTTTTTCTAGGACTGGCTCTGCAGATTGCAGAGATAATAGACACTAGGCTTCTTGATTTATATACAGATATCAACTTATAAAGAGACCTAGTATATATACAGATACTGATTCTGTATATGTAATATACAGATATATCATCACCAACCCAATAAAAAGTATATAATGGAGGTACCACTCATCAGCTTTGCTCATCCATTGAACAGTCTAGAATGAAGCTGGGCTGCCTAAACCACCCACGTCAGATGCCAATGCCATATGAATATTGTCAACCTGATTAAAAATTCCATTGCCACAAAGGACATTCTTTCATGTCTACTTTTTGAATTCTGTATCATCATCGTAGTGTAATATAGTAATGCACTATCAAAACAATGAAAAATACAGTGGTTCCCATTCCTCCCCAATGATTATAAATACACATGAGAATTTGCTTATGTTTTATCAGGTTTCTGTGTTTTGTGGGAGCGTTTCTAATTAAACTAGCTAGTGAGGTTTATATTAGTTCAGCATGAATTTTGTAGTAGTAAAAGTGACGGCGATCTTCCTAATTTTTTCTCTTACTGTGGTCGAGCCTCAGCTTGTAGATGCTAGAAAGAAGCGGCCTTTGATCAACCCATTGGCAAGTCAGGATCTTGTTACTAACTTGCCTGGCCAGCCTGCTGTAGACTTCCAGCACTACGCTGGCTATGTCAATGTGAATGAAACAAATGGCAGGGCTCTCTTTTACTGGTTCTATGAGGCTGCTACTAACCCAGATCTAAAACCTCTGGTTTTGTGGCTTAATGGAGGTGAGCTGACTGATATATATATATATATATATATATATATATATATATATATATATATATGGCCCTTCCAACGAGGGATCTCTTTTTTGTTTATTTCTAGGAATAAGGTATTTGACAAACTTCTGGATCACAAAATATATATATATATATAACCCTTTAATGATGGTTGTTGATCTAGACCTCACTTGGGATGCATGTGTACCCAAACCAGTAGTTCAATTCTTTTTGCTTTTCAGCATCAGGTTGCATACTTGCATTCATCTTTGTAGCCATCCATGTTCCATTATGCTATCTCCATATTTTGACCAAATCTGAGCCAAAAATCTATATAGCAATTCATAATCATATATGTGTGGAAGAGAAAGCCAGCATATATATATAGGTTCCTTGATATCTTCATGTTGCCTTATCTTTAGACAGTCCGTCACCCAACATCAAACATGTTAATCACTGCCAATAAACAATTGTAAAGCTCGATGTGACTATATTGTAGTAATCCTAATACTTGGTTTTTAGTGGAGATCAGTTTTTCTATTTCTTTTCCTACTCATTCACAGTGTTCAATAATTTATATACTATTAATCCATCAGGTCAGGCACTTTTTTTCCCACTTCATGTTATATGCTGAGGTGACAAGATGCTATATGTTTCAGGTCCTGGGTGCTCTTCTGTGGGATATGGAGCAACCCAAGAGATTGGTCCATTCATAGTGGGCACTGATGGCCATGGACTTAGATTTAACAACTACTCATGGAATCAAGGTATGGCATATGAGCTATGGGGTGCTGCTTCACACTTTACGATCAAATCAGTTATATTACAAACATGCTTTTCTCTATACTTGAACATCTCATTTTCTTCTGTATCATATGGTAATATGGTACTCCATTTTTGTACCACAAAGTTGTAGTAATATGTTAAAGTTGATGCCTATGATGAAGCAGAGGCCAACATGCTGTTCTTGGAATCTCCAGTTGGGGTTGGCTTTTCATACTCCAATACAACAACTGATTATGATAATCTCGGGGATGCTTTTACAGGCAAGCTACTTAAAGACTTCTGCTGATTGCTACAAAATTTCTCTAACAGATCTGCTATCTTTAAAATTAAAACTAGTACTACTGGATTTATCCATTTTTTTTCACACATATGACGAGGCCTAATTAAGATATTATCAAGATTTTTATGATGTTCTAGTATAATTTCTTATTTACCCTATTACTTGGGATACTTAATTCAGCAAATGATGCATATGCTTTTCTGCACAAGTGGTTTCTCAAGTTCCCATCATACAGAACAAGAACCTTCTATATTGCAGGGGAGAGTTATGCAGGTAAATAAGTCATCCACAATCCCTCTAACCCTCACCTATTAACCATGTGCTGCAATCAAAATTGTTACTGTACTCAGATTTTCCACATCTTAACTTGTTAACAGGAAAATATGTTCCGGAGCTGGCCGAGCTCATCAATGACAAGAATACAGATCCTTCCCAGCATATTGATCTCAAAGGAATCCTGGTATGAACCTTTGGAAAACAATTACAGTTGTTTTTCAGCTTGGTGTGTATTGTATTGATTATTGAAGTGTTTTCTTGTATATGATGTACAGCTGGGTAATCCTGAAACATCAGATGCTGAGGATTGGAGAGGTCTGGTAGATTATGCTTGGAGTCATGCAGTGGTATCGGACGAAACTCATAAAATTATACGTGAAAACTGTGACTTTGACGGTGATACTTGGAGTAATAAAAACTGTAGTCAAGCTGTGGATGAAGTACTAAAACAATACAAGGAGATAGACATTTACAGCCTTTACACCTCAGTCTGCATAGGTGATACAGCAAATTTAGATGATGCTTCGATGCAAATCATGATGATGAAGAAAACATCGACAATGGTTAGTGAAGATTTCAACTGATACTCACTTTTGAGCAACTAATGTTTTAGGCACACTTCAATTAAAATTAGCAAGACTTCAATGTCTTTTTTCTTTTGTCAGATGCCAAGGATTATGGGTGGATATGATCCATGTCTGGATGATTATTCAAAAAAATTCTATAACAGAGCAGATGTGCAAAAGGCCCTCCATGTTAGTAATGGTCTCCAACTCAAGAACTGGAGCATCTGCAGGTATTTAATCTGATCTCCCTCAGCCTATCTTGGACATAGCTATCAACAATAATTCATTTGACCAGATTTGCCAAGATTGCTAGTCATATATCGCACTTAACAAGTGCCAATTATGCTAATAAAAATCTGTTTACCTAATTGTATTGCAGTGTCAAAATATTTAACAACTGGACCGATTCAAAGCCATCTATACTTCCTATATACAAGAAACTCATTGCAGCAGGAATGAGAATATGGGTGTACAGGTACATTCAAACTTATTGATACATATATCATATATGTTCAGTGCCTTGTTTATCTGATTATGGTTTTGTTTTTATGGATGAGATTAGTGGAGACACAGATGGAAGAGTTCCTGTGTTGTCCACAAGATATAGCTTAGGTGCTCTAGGACTGCCTATTACAAAAGCATGGACGCCTTGGTACCACCAGAAGCAGGTAACGAGTTTTACCTAGCCTCAACTATGACTACTTACAAGTTCCATCAGTTCTCCCAAAATCTAAGTAATCTTAATTTGTTTTATAAATATGGTACTTAGGTGAGTGGATGGTTTCAAGAATATAAGGGGCTTACATTCGCAACATTTAGAGGAGCTGGGCATGCGGTTCCTTGCTTCAAACCAAGCAACTCACTGGCTTTATTCACCTCTTTTCTTCTTGGGGAATCTTTGCCTTCCACGCGATGATCAAGTGATCGTCACAGTGCTGATAACTGGTAATGGAGATCATCTCATATCCAACTATTATACAAGGCAAACCAAGTAGAAGGCCATAGCCAAATAGAAATTGCAGAACCCTTCTAATCTCTCTATAAAATAAGGTCCTTATTGGCAAGAAAATCGAGGGTTACTGAATAGGCAATGTATTGTTGGTTATATAAAATCTAAATGAACTTTCATATATAATATATTTGAGTAGGAAAAAGTTGCTCAGTTTTTTGTTTTTTAAAAAAAAAAAAAAACAGACAAACAAACAAATGCATGCTATATGTTGGAGTGTGTTGGACTCCTTCAATCGTTCAATATATGTCTATAGTTTACCTTTTACTGGATCGTTTACTTCAATTTGTTGTCCTTGTTGCAGGCTGACCATTAGTCAAAGATTTCAGTTTGATTACAGTCAATGAAATTAAAAGCTTGTGTTAATTTCTTTTATTAGGTAACCAAACAAATAAATCCAGTCAAGTAATGAAAATCTCATTAAATTCAATATCACTCAATATCATCATATATAACCTTAATTTGATGTATGGGATTAAAGTCATTAAACCATCGATCGAGGCCTGGAAACACTCCCTGCTTACTTTTACCTTCTTCTTAATCACTTGTTTAATCCTTGTTGCTTAGCTTTGGTGCACCTTACAAGAATATAATCATGATCTTATTATTAAGTACGACGTTCCCCCACTCTAATCCAACTTTTCTCTACTTTCATAATAGAAAAAGAAGGGATATATAGAAAGAAATATAAAGGAGTTCGCTATATATAGCTAAAGAAACCCAGTCGGAGAATTGTTTTCCCTTGAAACCAAACAAAACCAACCAAAGCAAAGCTCGATCGAGACTGTAAAAAACAAGAGTTGGATAAAAGTGCAAGTGAAAGCAAGCCTATGTGCATGCATTGGTGTTAAATCTGCTTGCAAAGAGAGAATCTGATGCTTAATCACTTAATTAGGATCACTTTTTTTTTCATGTTGAAAAGTGAACTAGCAGTCAACCCAGTTGATGTCAGATAATCTCGAACTACTTGAACTGATAGCTCAATAACGTACCTGTTAAGATTCACTATCATATACATACTATAAACTATGAGTCTAAGCTAAGATCCTGTCAAAATTTTGAGCTAGGGTTAATGATTCTGGGGAAGATGTGTTGACCAGGGGCGAGGATACCCAGTGGATCATAACAAGTCTTCCGCTCGACAATTCTGCTCCAGCGATTCCCGAAATGGCGTTTCCATTCCTCCTGCAATTCATATTGAGGCAGGTACAATTTAAAGTCGTAATCTTTCTTCAAACAGTACCGCACAATCTCCTGATTTTGAGCAACCAGGCTTTCACAGGACGGGCCTTTTGGGAATGCCGGAGTGAACCGCAGCAGCGACACCGTGTAAAAAAATTCACTTTTTGGTAACGCCACAGACGTACGAGCATCCCACCTAGCAAAATACAAAAAGAAGTCGTTCAATGAAGTGAATACATACACTGCATGATTACCAAAAAGAAGAAGAGAGAGGACTTACTTGTTACGAAGAAGAGGGTAAACGAGCATTGGGCCACCAATGCCGTCTTTGAGGATCTCTTTTGAACACCACACGATCAAAGTCGGCGATGTTCGACTTCGACACAAAAATGTTCAACCACGGGTGTGGAGAATCCCAAATGCCGATGGCCCTGCCGACCTCCTCTTCCTTCTTCACACGCAGTATAAACTCCTCGTATCCCAGGTCGACTTGGAACCTCAATCCCTCCACGAATCCTAAGCCTCGCAGCCGCCTATCCACGCCCTAAACAAAGAAACAATAAAATAGCATCAAACAGATGAGGGCACTTCCGTCATTCCAGACCTACAAGGGACATGGCATTCAGAGAAAATGATGGCCTTTTTGGCCATTTGAGGGATTTAGGGGACCAGCAAAATCTAAAATCACTGTTCGGACCCCTCCCTAAAACCAGGAGCAGCTTACACGTGTTCGTGTGTAAGTGAACTCAGACAACCAGTTCAAATAAATTCTCAGCCGTGGGTCCTCACTTAGCTAGCAACCACCGAGGTCAGAACTCAGTTGCAGAGGCCCTGACGCAAACTATAGCCGGAAAAACAAAAGCTACAGGCCGACGACAGAGAATGTAGAGGTTTAGAGATGATACTATAATCACTGGTGTAGGAGACACATGAAATGATGAGAATGCTGGGGATTTGGAACTTACCATATCAACATCTGAGACGGAGTCACTGCTCCGGTAGTGATGAGCGAGCTCGAGAAAGTAAAGTACGGATCCGGCTTCCTTTGGAAGTCGGGTCCGGTCGAATACTTGGTCTCGTCTCAGAGGAACCGAGGGCAGCCCGTCCGGGTTGTCGTTGTTCGGCAACGCAAACCCTTCTATGTAATCGAACGTGTCGTCGTCACGGCGACGAGTGACAAGCGACTCGGCATCGCGGGTGAAGGCGTCGAACTCGGTGTACACCAGCCTTATCCGCCTCACCTAATTATCACCATTAAAAACCAAAACAGCGATTACGTTGATGCTCATGCATGCAGCTCTAGTTTTTTTTTTTTTGATTGAATGCATGCAGCTCTAGTTGATTAATCGGATAATTTGGAAATTAAGGTAAAATAGTAATACCAACCATGCCTGGGGCTGGCTGGAGCAAGATTCTAGCTCGGGTGATGACGCCAAACTGGCCCAGCCCGCCGAGAACGGAAAAGAAGAGCTCCGAGTTTTGCGTTTCCGAGCAAATGCAAATCTCGCCCTTCCCCGTAACTACCTCCAACTCCGTGACATTGGAGATCTGTGGGCCGTACCGAAAGGACTGCCCGCTGACGCCGGCGTTAGATAAAGTGCCGCCCACGGTTAGGTTGAGGTAGTCCGTCCACGACCTCGGCGCCATCCCGCACTCCCGAACGCACCGTTTCAGAACGTCTTCCCATAATGCCCCTCCGGACACGTCAACGTAGCCGGAGTTATGGCTCGTCCTCACCACCCGGAAATGGCCCTTCATGTTCGGCATGTCCAGGACCAGGCCTCCATCCGCCATGGTCTGGCCGTTGATCGAGTGGCCGTTCCCGCGCGCCGCCACCGTCAGGTTCAGCTTCGCCGCCAGTCTCACCACGATCGCCACGTCATCTCGCCGGCGAGCCGGACCAAGGCGAGAGGAGCGACGGAGTTCATTCCGCCGAAATCTTTGGAGGCTTTGGCGGCGGCGTCTCCGCAGTGGATGAAAGACTTGAAGGTAGATCTCATCTTTGCCGCAGAAGAACAAGATTGGGTTTTGCGGTTGAATATTAGATTCTCTCTCTGTCTCTAAAGCAAGAAGCTGTTAGTATGCTCTCTCTCTATTTCTGTCTCTAAAAAAACTTGAAGTTTTAGAACTGGGATGGTTAGGTCTGGAGCTGGTGTAGGTTTAAATAGAAGCTGAGTTAGGGTTTTTATTTAATAAATTATAATATTTGAAGTCATCCTACCTTCAATATCTACTGTTGACGTAGGGATTCTATCGTCATCCTACCTTTAACTTTATGCACAGTATTTTCATTATATTGGTGTGCACTTTTTCTGCTCCTTAGAAAGAACAATTATATTTTCCCTTTAGGATTTCTTCTGCATAAGCAATTTATGAGGATTATATAATATCCTTGCTAGCATACACACTCTACAGATCTGTATAGTAATATCCTTGGGAAGTTTGCATTATTGTCCTAGCCATTGAAGATGTGGAGGAAAGAAGTCCTAGTCACCCTGTAGTTTGCATTACATAGTTACTAGTGTCCATCATAACTGTATCAAGGAAACTAACCAGGTAAGTTGAACTGAATCTAGCTATGTGGATTTAGGAGCCTAATGTTTGAATTGCATACACATGTGGACACTAGTACGTACTTCTGATATAAGTGTTTCTAATCCAACTTATCATCTTTATGTCTTGTAGTTGTGAGAGTTGGTGATGATCGATATGGGTGGAGGCAATCCTGGCCTGTTGTATCTACTAGTACCAATGAAAGTTTCAGTTTCTGCAGACTAGTCTCTCGATCCAGTACGTACTGTCGTCCCTGATCTTGATGGTTCATCGATCGATCAACCAATTTTTTTACTTCTATCAGAGCGAGGCTTGTTTGCTTTGCTCGACAAATCAAGTGATCGACAAATGCTTAACATCAATTGGCACTGATTAATTTGGAAGAAGCGTTTGAATTGATCTATCACGTCAGCAAGGACAGAGGTTGGCATGGAGTGACTACTGGAGAAGAGCATGCGCGCAGATAGCTAGCTAGAGAGGGCTAGCTGCAGTTGCTTTTCTGCTCAAATTAAGGAGGTTATTCACTCGACAATCGAGTTACTGTTAAGAATCTGAGAGCTAGAGAGATTATTATTTTACATATTTGCATAGTTAACTAGATTTCAAATCTCCGTTTGACGTCCAACCTGTCATGGTTTGTAATTCATGCCATGAATCTCCAATAGCCAGATTTCATGTTACTAGTGAATCTGCTCAAAGTTTTACCGAGCATCTTACAAAATAAAAATAAAAATAAAAAATATATATATGACATGGTACCGTACCGGTGTTGATGACGAGTTTGTGCATATTCGATCTGCTTGAGAAGTTTCAATTATTCGTGCATAAAAGTCTCTTTAATTTGTCTTTAAGAGATTAACAATCCTTTTATTTTCTTTCACAAAAACACAAGGCTGGATCTATCGTCTCACACCAGTACTCATAGCAGCAAACAGAACTTGATTCTATACGTACTGTTTGCCTTTTCGTTTGTTATTTACTCTATGATTTGCTGGGAAAGTTAACAAAGCTTGTTGATTTGAAACTCCAAAAAGAAACCAATCAAAACCAAAATATATAGGTAATTAAGATGTCTTTAAAGCGCGTTTGTTATTTACGCTAAAGTAAATTGTTCTATTTGTATTTGATAACCTCAAAAATTAAATTATTTTGTTAAAGTAAATGTAAAAAATGATATATTTATTGAAATGACAAAAATGCCCTCAAAATTTAACGGTGTTAGTGGTCAGGGTATTAAAATGCTAACGGAATGAAACTTCGGGTATGAAAATAAAAGTTTTTGATAGTTAGATATGAAAATGAAAATAACATTATAGTTCATGCGGTATTTTGCAATTAATCCAAACTCAAAAGAAAGCTCAAAACTTTTGGTGGATTGGATATGAATTCACGTTCATGTTCGGGTCAAGGGCTGCAGGCAAAGTATGCAACTTTTATCAGATATTTTTTTCTTGAGCATATAATTGAAGCAAACTTGTCTAACTACTAGAGGCCATGTGTCTAGCTAGCAAGTACTGGACAATGGGGTGATGAGTGTGCTTCTGATTATGCAGTGCAACCAGGTAAGTTTTCATGCAGAGCATCATGGCAGCTGCAAAGTTCTGATGCCATTTACCCAAAATTTCAGATTCCATTTCAGACAGTGGGATTTAACTTGTAGAATATGTGAAAATTATATGTATAGGTTAATACGAAATGTAGATTATAAATAGGGACAGATTGAAGCTCTACGAACAACTGCTATAAATCGGTCTCAAATCTATGAGTAACAAGATATACATGGGGATCGGATTTATAACAAATTATAAGAGTCATGGCGCAGCGTTGGGAAATGAGACGTAATAGAGGGTAAAACTGTTAAGTGGTGACAGATCAGTCCAACCATATATATTTTGGATAAAAAAAACATCTTCTGCAGTCAAAAAAATATAACGCATGAGAGAGGGTTCAGAAATTTTTGCATTTGTTCTTTAGTTATGCTTGTACTATATCTCACATCTTGCAATTCAAGTCGTGCTGCTGGCATTTGCTGCACAAAATGAAATATTGGAAAAACATCGATGGTTTATCTCTTTCTTAGGAGCACTAAGATAATTCTAGTACCCTAGGTAATAAAGTAGTAAAATACACACAATAAAGATACCTCAGGAAATGCCGAAATAAAAATCATAGACCCTACATATAACCCGAATCTTAATAATCCTTAAAAGCATAAGAGTAACCGGATCAATCTGCATCATGATATTGTTTCTTAGGAGAAGAAATATGATTGCAGTTTACTGTATATAATGGAGGTACGTACCACTCATCAGCTTTGCTCATCCATTGAAAAGCCTAGAACCCATGTCAGATGTCAATGCCATATGAATAATGTTTAAGAAGTAGTGTTTCTTCTCGTCATTTTACAGTTTGTCCATCAATCACAAGAAGGTAATGTGATAGTAGTTCTATGTGAAGTAAAATTAAATAGGGTTGATAATGTATCCCAACAAGACAGTGCATGTGGAATCCCAACAATATTCAAAACAAGGTGGAAGGCAAAGCTAGCCCAGAATGAAGGAACTAAAAAAGTGCATTAGTACAATAAAAAAGTTTTTTTTAAAAAAAAAGCAAGATATATATATTTAGGTGTTGTCGGATCACTAGAGGCACTTGAGTTTTTGTGTTGTCCACATAATATAGCTTAGGTGTTCTGGAATTGCCTATTACAGAAACATGGATACCTTTGGCCGGTATCACCAAAAGCGAGTGACGAGATTTAGCTGAGCTCAACTATGAAAGTCACATAAATCAAGGGTTAATGAATATGCAACGGCACCGTTTGCTTATATAATGTCTAAATTTTTTTTTTTTTTTGAGGAAATGTCTAAATGAATATTGATAATATATTTGACTAGGAATAAGTTGCAATATGCAGGCTATTCGGTTATTCTAGCTACCTTCAATATCGTATTGCCCTATTGTCCGACAAGTCAAATCGACGAATGTTGTTGACCAAAAAAAAAATCGACGAATAAAAAAATAAAAAGCGTAAGTGGAGCTGGAGCGGGTGCCTAGTGCCTGGCGGTGTACTTGGCATTTAGTGGGGATTGATGGCAATACAGGCTGCAGTCTTTGGGTGCAATGTGGGTTGTGATGGTGGTGGAGGTGGCGAGTATGGCGGGGATGTTCTAACATTTGAGTTTACTGTACGTAGTTGTGAGATTTTTGTTGATGATCGATATGGGTGGAGGCATTAATCCTGGCCTGTTGTATCTAGTACTACTACCAATTAAAGTTTTCAGCTCTGCTGATTACGATATATAACTCCGGAGTACTAGTCTCCAGTACTGTCCCTCTTGATGGTTCATCAATCAACCATGCAATTTTTTACATTTATCAGAGCGAGGCTTGTTTGCTTTGCTTGATAAGTCAAGTGATGGTCGACAAATGCTTAACCTCAATTGGAACTCATTAATTTGGAAGAAGCGTTTGAATTGATCTATCACGTCAGGAAGGACAAAGGATGGAGGGACTACTGGAAAAGGGCATGCAGCTAGCTAGCTAGAGGTGCAACTCGACTTGAGGGCTAGCTGCAGTTGCTTTTCTGCTCAAATTAAGGAGGTTTTTCAATCAAGCACTCAACGGTCGATTTACTGCATTTAGTGGTGGTGGTGGTGGTGGAGCAGCTTTAATTTATCTCAATGCCATAGGTGGAGGTGATGGTGCTGCATTTAGCTATATTAGTATTGGTTGTCATAACTTAATTTAGCGGTGTTAGACTGTTAGCTTTAATTTATCCCAATGCCATAACTTATCATCGATGTTAATAATCCATAGAATCTCACATGATCCAGGTTTTTTCTTACCAATTTTTTTTCCCACCTGTATAGTTTCTCTATTCTTTCCCTGTATTGGTTGTCCTCCATCATATTGTATAGGTTGTAGAGTTAGCCTAAATCAATCAAAGATATGAAAGTTCAAAGAGTCTTGTTTTCATTTCCAATTGTAAATCATAGACGGTATTTCCCCTGGTTCTTTTCTCGTTACTGTAAATTTGCTGAGACTACTGTTCAGCAATGTGGTTTCATGTTCATCATGACATAGTTCGATATCAGTTCAGATAATAGGAACCCTATATTGTTTGGAATGGAAGTGTTGGTGTTACTTGGTATACAAGTATATATGGTGATTTGGGTCCCCGAACAGCAAGGAATGCATTATCCCGTCGTAAATCTTGATCGTCTTGCCTTCACTCTTTGCTTCTTCATGCAAAGCTCTACTCACATTGGGATCGATCAGTCACCACGTCGGCGCTGCCATGGAGCACAATAATCGGCAGGCGCACATCGCACAGTCACGTTGCAATACCCCCAATCAAAAAAGAATACCTCCCAGCCCAAACCAGACCCGCACCAACACTGATGAGTATGTAAAAAAATAAGGGGATAACCTACAAAGACTACTGATCGGATATTTTTCATAATACTATTATATCAAGAATACTTCCATACTCGATAAGTATTTAGACTTGGCAAACACAAACTGAAGATATACTGTATATATATTCTTGAGGGGCGGATCGGTGACATACAAGATTATAATCAAAATTATAACTAAAATATCAACCGTTAGTTGTTATAACCAAAATTATAACTAAAATATCAACCATTAGATCTAATAACAACTAACGGTTGAGATTAGTCATAAAAACTAAAAACAATTTATGTTCTTTTCTTTTTCTTTAAATCAATTAATGAAATCTATCTATTAAAAACATAATGAAAATTGATGAACCTACTCTTATTTTGGAATACAATTAACATGAAGGTAATGGTTTCCATTTGATTTGAAACTCATTTACTAGAAAAGTATTATCATCATCTACCTCTTTTTCTTCAAAGAAAAAAAAATTATGCAGATGATGTCTACAATAACACGTTGGAAAACTTATGATCAGATTATATATGGAAGTACTCAGATCATCTTGTGCTACCAACAACCATAAGCTTTTAATAAAAAAAAGAAACAAAAACAACAAGCTGAAATAAGAATGTCTATGAGACTTAATTTGTTTTCTTTCCTCTCTAGTAAATGAGTTTCAACAAGAAACGAATTATTTCCTCTTAATTAAATTCCAAATGGAGAATTGTAATCATGAATTTTTATTTAGATAGATTTCATAAATTGAATTAAAGAAAAAGACAAGAAAAGAAAAAAATTTAGTTTTATGACTAATATAAACAGTTAGTTTTTATTAGATCTAATGAATGATATTCTAATTATAATTTTAATTATAATCTTGTATGTCATAGATCCGCCCCGTATTCGGGGTTGATAGACCACTTGAATTTGACACTAAAAAATTACAACATATGGTAAAGGTGGAAGAGCCTATGACATTGTTAATGTTTCCTCATAAATGTATATATTGTGCATGCGCTAGCTAGGCTTTGTAAAAATTAAAGACTAAAAGTTTCAGCACCCCACTTCACCATTGGTTTCCATGTTTGCGATAAGGATGCTAGGAATTTTCACAATTAATCTTGCCAAAACCAGAATTGTAATGAGAAGAGAATCATCACAAACAAAATGTAAAGTCATGAAGGAAGAGGAAAACACATTTAAAAAAAAAATGTAAGAGGTATGTAGGAATGAATCAAAGCCAAAGTCGATCATATATGTGTGCGTGTAACTAACCACCGTTTTATCTTCATATATGTGAGGTAAATTCAACGTATTTAACAAAGATTTTCCTATATTTTGTGCTTCAATTTTCATATCCACTCATGTTTCTTGACTATTTACTATTTAGTTTATTTTTGGTTTACATGCATTTTGATATAGGCTGACCATTAGTCAAAGATTTCAGTTTGATTACAGTCAATGAAATTAAAAGCTTAATTGTGTTAATTTCCTTAATTAGGTAAGTGCATAAATATAACCAAAAAAATAAATCCAGTCGAGTAAGGAATGATAATCTCATTAAATTCACACAATTTTCGTTCATGAACGAGTCATGTATATTCCTAAATATCTGGCCAGTCAGAACAAATATATGAGTATAAATACCGTGTTATGAGATTTTAGCATTCCATTGTATGTTTCCAAAGTTCCAATATTACGAGTATCATGGAGTTTGTAGTAAGAATGATTGGAAATTCTTCAATGCACCATGGTGGAAGTGAATCAGTAATTAAAATGAAATCTCAGCCGTTCATTTCATCAGCCCACTACACGGCACTAACTTCAATATTAACGTTGTTAACAATTGGAACCATGGTTAATGTTAAGAACTGAAACCAAAGTAAATATTCGATCGAGGAAGCGTTCAGACTAGCTCAATCTCATGATTCTCATAAGATGGAAAAGTGAAAAAAGGGTGTGACTTTTTTGGAAGAGGAGGAGAATTTCGAGCTCGTATTAAATCACTTGTGTCCTATGCTCGTCAAGATGACGTCGCTTTTGTCCGATTAGATTATTCGACGAGATGGAATCGCCGATCCAATATATTTGCAGAGCTCGGCGATGATGGAGATGAGCCTTGGTTGCCATGGTTCGATCTGAATCTAGTGGTGGACTGGTGGGTTTAGAGAAGAAATGGAAGCGCGGTTTGTGAGACCCAGGAGAACTAGTTTCATGGTTGATAGTGAAGATTCAATCATCAAAGTGGAAACTGGTAACGGGTACAAAAATGTGAAGAAGAAAATTGAAAAAGGCCGTATTGCTTTCTCAAAACCGATTCATGTGAAATTTGAAATGGGCATAGTTGATTATTGATGACAGTGGAACAGATGTGAGTGATTCTGGTATTGCTGGAAGCATATATGCTTTCTTGTTTTGCATTAAGGGGTTATTTGAGAAGGTGGAACAACGTAAAACAGCCATGAGCATATAGATATGAAAGTTTATGGTTGTGGACTTGTGGACTTGTGGTTTTGGTCCGGTGGAGAGCAATAATGTCGAAGAGGAAGAAGAAAGTAACAGATCTGGATTTCTAGATAATTAACCATGGTTCTCTAACTCTGTTAACGCACGTGACTCGGTTCAAGTGCACCAAGGTGCACTGAATCCGCTCCGAAGAATGATAGCCTTGTTCTTCATTCTGGCTACTGTTGTGGAGCCTCTGCCCGTTTTGGGTTCTAGGCGGACATTGCAAAAGTACTCATCATTGGAGACTGGGATTGGCACTAGTAGTGATGAGGATCTTGTTACCAACTTGTCTGGCCAGCCTGCCGTAGACTTCAAGCACTATGCCGGATATGTCACCGTGAACGAAACGAATGGACGGGCTCTCTTTTACTGGTTCTTTGAGGCTGCTACTACTCCAGATCAAAAACCTCTTGTTTTGTGGCTTAATGGAGGTGAGCTATACTCATGTCCGATGCAAATATAATCACATAGAATAGCAATTTAGAATTTGGGGATTTTGTTGAAGTTAATGCTTTCCTTAGTCAACATATTAGGAAGCAGCATGAAATACTTAACTACAGGGAAGCTGAAGTCCTTACTGCAGTGACTCACTGCGGTGAGATATTTTTTCCCACTTGCTTTATTGTTTCTCCTTCACTTAATCTAGATATTTTGTTGTATGTAAAGTATAATTATAATCTAATTAATTAGGTGTTTCTAAGATATTTTGTAGGTTACTTTACACTCTATATAAGGGTTAAGCTGTTGTGTAATCTCTAAGAATTCTAGAAGTAAGAATAGAAGCTGCAAAATTTTGCTTCAAAGTTCAACTGAGTTTTCTTCTGCCTCATTTGCTACAGTAAATTGATCTTGTTCATATTTTGTTCAAAATACAAAGTAAAGTCTCAAATTCTAACAAATTTTGGGGTTATAATTTATGTAGGTGGTTTGGGCACTGCTTTATACTATTCTGTGTTCAACTGAGGTGACAAGATTTTTATTCATGCAGGTCCTGGGTGCTCTTCTGTGGGATGTGGATCAACCCAAGAGATTGGTCCTTTTTTATTGGACATTGATAGCCAAAGGGTTCATATTTAATAACTACTCATGGAATAAAGGTATGCCATATATATACTCCTATGAGGTACTATATATACTTCACATAAACATAGTTCGAAACAAATATGTTCAGCATGCATACTAAGCAAATCTGCTTTGCTAGCTAGCTTTAAACTTGAGCTGCACATATGAATATGAATCCTTTGGAAGTAATATTTGATGTCTCTGATCGATGATGCAGAGGCAAACGTGCTATTCGTGGAATATCCCGTCGGGGTTGGCTTTTCATACACCAATACAACTTCTGATTTTCATAATCTTGGAGATAACTTCACAGGCAAGTCACTTAAAGAAGTACTACTGCTGTAATTTATTACTTATTTTGACACATTACTTCAATACAATTTGAATTGTATATCAGAACTTATCTATTTGTTTCTAATTCGAACAGCGCAAGATTCATACACTTTCTTGCATAAGTAGTTTCTCAAGTTCCCATCATTCAGAAATCGGACCTTGTACATTGCAGGCGAGAGTTATGCAGGTAAACTAGTCGATCATCTGCAATGATAGTCCTCATCTATTACCTTATATTTTCTAAAACTGAATTCGTCTGTGAAATCCAGAATCCTTCATGTCTTCATTTGTCAACAGGAAAATATATTCCGGAACTAGCGGAGGTCAACTTTGATAGGAACTCAGATCCGTCTCTGCATATTGATCTCAAGGGTATCCTGTTATGTATGTATATATATGGTGACACAATTAAGTTTTATATTGTCTAAATATATATTATTCCTCATATCACATATCCATTTATGGAATAATCAAATTTTTTTATATGTTATCTGCTGGCAGATGGGTAATCCTGAAACATATGATGCTGAGGATTGGAGAGGTCTGGTGGATTATGCTTGGAGTCATGCTGTGGTTTCAGACGAAACTCACAAATTAATAAATGATAACTGTGATTTCCACAGTAATGATACTTGGAGTAACAAAAATTGTACACAAGGTGTGGATGAAGTATTTAAACAGTACAAGGAGATAGACTTGTACAGCCTTTACACCCCGACCTGCACTACAAATGATACAGCAAGTTCATATACAGCTGTTTCGAAAATGCAACTCGTGACGATGAAGCGTACTTCTACAATGGTGAGTACAGATCGAGTATTCAAGAAGATTCAAAACTATTAAACTTTAGAATATAGTCCACAAACGCTAATTTAGGTCCTTATTAACTCTTTTCCTTTAATCAGATTCCAAGGATCATGGGAGGCTATGATCCATGTCTTGATGGCTATTCGAAAAAGTTCTTCAACAGAGCACATGTGCAAAAAGCCCTCCATATCAGTGATGGTCTCCAGCTCAAGAACTGGAGCATCTGCAAGTAATTTGCCAATGCTATCGCCCTCGGCCTATATTGGACACAAATTATAGTTGCTTATTTGATCAAGCTAAGCTTGCAAACAGTACTGATAAGAACATTTTCTTCATCTACCTTGTTTGCAGTGATCAAATATTTTCCAATTGGTCAGATTCACGACCATCTCTTCTTCCCACATACAAGAAACTCATCGCAGCAGGACTAAGAATATGGGTGTACAGGTACATTTCTGTTCATATAGATGTATATGATACGACGAATTGATGCAAAAAATTACCCTATCCAATTATAGTTTTGTTGTATGTATGGATCAGTGGAGACACGGATGGAAGAGTACCTGTGTTGTCCACAAGATATAGCTTAAGTGCTCTAGGCCTGCCTATTACAAAGACATGGAGACCTTGGTACCATCAGAAGCAGGTATTAGTAATTAACAGTGAAAACTATAATCAATTAGCTCGATCTAACCAGTAATTACACTACGATTAGTGTATCTGATAATCTTTATGTTATATATGGTCAGGTGAGTGGTTGGTATCAAGAGTATGAGGGGCTTACATATGCAAAATTTAGAGGAGCTGGGCATGATGTTCCCTCCTTCAAACCAGCAGAGTCATTGGTTCTATTCACATCTTTTCTCCTTGGAGAATCTCCGCCATCGACTCGATAATTAAGTCGTGAACGCAGCTTTAGCTAGCTAGGAGTTCATTTAGGAGATCAGTCATCCCATGTTTTAATAAAACTTATGGCTCTAGAATATGTTGATGCTCTATCTTAATCTTAGTATACAAGCTTGCTGGGCTCGCAATATGATTATGTATGTAGAAAACCAAAGCCAAATCGAGAGAGAAAGTACATCTAAAGTTACAGAAGAAAATAAAATTAATTACATCTTATTATAGTGATCTAGTCATACTATCATACATATCATCGTTTGTAATCTACATGTATTTCATTGCTGCATTTTATAGCGTGTGATTTTCTTCGAAACCAACCAATAATTTAGGTTCCGATGTTTTTGTTTATGAGAAGAGATCAGAAGAGCGAATTTCATTGGTTGTCATTTTTCATGTCTTCAGAGATTGTACCTAGAAAGTACGGGAAACAAAACAAACATGTTTGGCTGTTAATTTTGATTGAGAGAGATGATGATTCAAAACACGATATACACTTAAACCGACATGAATAGACGGTTAGATTGTATATATCATATTATTTAATTATTTAAATAAAAGTTAACTATAAATATCATTGGTTGATTACGAATTTTTGATTAATTTCGGCGGAGTTGCGAAGCTAACTGTTCATGTATGACTAAATGACTAAAACATGATATTCGTATGTGATATTATTTAAGTCGTAATAATATAGTTTAAATGTTAATCTAGTACGTACGTATATGGTATATTAAGGTGAATAGGGCAGGGACACGCTTCGATTCCCACCAACCAAAAGAACGCGACAATTAGGTGAGGTAGTGTGTGATGAGCCAATGCCAGTTCGATACATATACACAGAGAGCCAGCAGATTAGATTAGAGATCGATACACACTACTATATATAATCATACTGCTGAACTTGCTTAAATCCCAAATCTGGATCATCATCTTCTATTTCAACTGCGCATGCTGAAAGAGATATGGAATAATCCCACGTCATTTTTGTTGAAAATTTTGTCTTGCCTCTCCCCCATCATACTCTCCCATTTCATCTTGCTTGTCTCTATTTCATTCATATAATTTTCTTCCTAAAAAACATTATACGATACTATAGCAAGTAGAACTTAATTAGAATTAACCACCTGTCAATAATTAATTAATTAGTGCTACTGAATTTAGTTCGTCGTATAAATGGCCCCCGTTTCAATGCTGTATTTGATTCTTGAGTCAACTTATGTTTATCACCATTTTAATATACATCTAATGATGGTAATGAATCTAATTGGTGGTAGCTAGCTATAAAAGATAATTACCCAAAAAAATAACTGGGTGACCAGCTATGGTCATTTATGGGTGTCAACAATAATTATAAAAAAACATGTCAAATACTCATAGCTCTCATGTTATGTCCTTAAATTACAACCAAATCTTTCAAAATGGACACGTGTCTATGTTCATTAGTTGTGGTCACCTTAAGATGACAAGGGTTTATCACCGAAATCGAGTTCATTACTCATTTCATCAATAAAACTAATGGCTTAAAATAGAGGAGGAGCATACAAGAATCGACCAAGTATAAGAAGCTTGATTATGTCATATATGCCTAACTCTATATATATGTCATATATATTAACGTGATGATTCGATTTTTAATTTATTTACTAATACAGATATACATATATAACATCACCCTGCCAGAAAAATGTTATCACCTTATATGGGTTTTATCATTATTCAGAAACATCTCATGTGGCTTGATATTTATGGAATAATGGTGATGGCTGTAAGTTTGTTACAGAGTAAGATTACAATGACAAATGAACAAGCTATCTCCATATATAACAATCTCCATCTTAATCAAAATGAAAACAGTTTCAGACATGCCAAAACATGGCTAGGGTTTATCTGAATTTCATTTTCGGGTAATTCAATAGGGTTTTTATGAACCGTCATTACGCTATCTCAATATCTACATATGAATTGTAATACCAACAAGTAAAATGAAAGC
The DNA here is from genome assembly GCA_034370585.1 of Fragaria x ananassa. Taxonomy (NCBI): domain Eukaryota; kingdom Viridiplantae; phylum Streptophyta; class Magnoliopsida; order Rosales; family Rosaceae; genus Fragaria; species Fragaria x ananassa. The sequence goes on from CP139766.1 coordinate 2,069,307, forward strand.
AAGTAATGAACTAAACAATAAAACAAAGATTAGAAGTCTCTGAATTAGAAAAAAAATATGAAAAATATATGAGAGTGAAATATACCTCATGACCCGTATCTTCTTTGTGCTATAGTTACACTCCAATGAGATTATATCTACTATTCTAGATGATATCATCAATAGAATCTGTGTTTCTGAATAAGTCTTATGAGTTCCAATTCATACTGGGAAGATGAAATTGTGGGCGCAAAACCCCATCCCCAAGCGAACCAAGAAGCGAGTTATGGTGAAACGCCACGTTTTGATTGAGCATAGAAACAAAGGAGGCGTTGCTTTCATCAACCCCACCTCCGCTGCCACCACCGCCGTTGAGATCAGTATGAAACCTCTTGCTCGACGATGAATTATTAGTCCCCATCGATGATGATCCCCCCGCTTCGTTCCAAAACGGCGACGGAAGCTGACGTTTCGAGTTGTTGTTCACGGGCATTACTACGACGTCGCTTTTGGAGCTCGACATGAACTGATGGGAGAGGTGGGAATGACCACTATTTTGCACGCCTTCACTCGATAATATCCCGTCGAAGAAATTGTCCTCGTCGTCGTTTTCCAGCAACGACGTGTAGTTGGTGGCGGCCTTCTGCGGCGACGGCTTTGTCATTGACTGGACGAAAATACCCTTCATGGAGTTGGTAGTAGAGTCCTCCTCCTTGTGAAGATGATGATCACACTCCATCATAGGCCTCTGCGCGTTGTTCTTCTTGTAAATCCGGCACAAAACCCAGTCATCCAGCTATACCACACGAAACAAACAAGCAACAACAAAACACGGCTGAGGCTTCGATACCATTATGATTTTGTATTCACAAACATATATATTCGAGACTGAATCAAACACAAGAAACATATGTTGTGTACCCTTAAGGAGGCTTTTTTGTTGGTCGGATCAGGAGGCTTGAGGGCGGCGCTGGAATTGTCGTCGTTGATGAGGCGATACTCGTGCATAATCCAATTGGTTTTGATTCCTTTCGGTGGTTTCCCGCCGTAGAAAACCAGAGCTTTCTTGACGCCGACCTTTTGGCTACCGTTCGAGGTCAGAATCGGCTTGTCAGTTCCGGTGGCCTTCCAATACCCTGAGGTTGCCGCTCTGTTCGGCCTAGCTCCGTTGGGGTACTTCCGGTCTCTGGGACTGAAAAAATACCACTCCTGCTCCCCAAACGTCGCCTTACCTAAATTTTTGCATTAAAAACCAAATTAACGAAATCACTGATTGAGGATATATTATTGTGTAATGAACATAATCAGATTCATGGATTGAGAAATTTGATACTCGGTAGCTCCCATGGATCGAACTTGTATAAGTCGATCTCGGCGATGATGGTAACGGGAAGCGGAACGGAAGCGGCCTTCTTTTTGAGATAGTGGACGACCAACTCCTCGTCGGTCGGGTGGAACCGGAAGCCGGGAGGGAGCTGAGGGTGGCCGGAGCCAGAGGACGAGTCTGTGCTCTCCATGGAAGAATTTGAAGGGGAATTTGGTGACGGAGGAATTGGGGAGAGGAGGAGGAGGGGGTTTAGGAGAAGTGGTGAGGCTGAAGAGAGTGGTGGCGGTTAGGTGGCGAATATAAAGGACCAAGCGGCGCCGTTAAGAGGGCGACACGTGGAGAGATGATGCAATGGTTAGGCGACACGTGTGGGTGGGGACCACACGGTGGTGAGACGGTGGTATGGGGAAAATGAGAAACGGGACGGGGGCGGATTTTGGGGGTCGGGGGTTTGGAACCGCCTGTACGCTTTTTCATGTCATGCTTTTGTTATGGGAATAGCCTCAACAAAAAGCCTAAACAACACCGGTACCTTCCTCCAAACAACAGATTTTGGGAGGGATTGGGAGAGAGATTGAGAGAGGGAGAAGGTTTTCTTCACCGCAAGTGTGGCATTGTGTACTAGATCGTCCAAATACACGAATGTGTGGATTCATCAAGTATACATCAGTAATTTTATTGTTGTGTTTCATTTCTCTTACAAAGTTTTGAGTGTCGGTGGTGATTCCTAACCATTATAATTTTGTGTCGATTGATTTTATGTACCAATGAAATAACTCTTAAATTTTTGAGATTAAGGTAACGTACATTGAGACATTTAGAATGGATTGAGTTCCGTAGCTTAGAGGCGAGCGAGGTTGATTGTCCTGAATTTGTTTAAGCTATTAGGAGATTCATGTACATTTTCTAAACCTCGACTTACATGAAGGCGTTATTATCAAACATACAAAGTCAAGCATTAATCTTCCTTTTTGTGCCATTAGTGAGATTGTTAGTTCTTGTTGTTAGTACTTGGTACTACCCGAACAACTCACATGCAGTGTGTTAATTATATATGTGATTCTTTAGTGCTCAAATCTACTCTACATTAGTCAAAGTTAAACTAACCAACAATAATCATATTACTTCGAAAAAACCAACAATAATCATATAGTTGAATTCGTACACCTATTAGAACGAAAATTCTTCTACGCACCAAGGTGCAAGTGAACCGAACGATTAATATGCAATATTGTAGTCTGGTCATCCACGTCGTATTATCATATTTATATTCTAATACCGTTAACAAAATTGAAACCCAAAAAAATTGTCCTAAATGTTTCCAACACAGGAGGTGAGGACCTGAAGTCGAATAAAAAATACTCTTATTATGGACATTTAATTTGATCAGATTAAAAATGAATATGAATATGATCGGATCAAAAAATTGTCCTAAATGTTTCCAACACAGGAGGTGAGGATCTGAAGTCGAATAAGAGGTACTCTTATTATGGACGCTTAATTTGATTGGATCAAAAATGAATATGAAAGGAAGAAATTTAGAGTCTCTAGTCTTCATTAATTAGATCTTCGCATACGGCGATTTGAGGACTTGTATATTAATGGTGCAAGTGCACTTGTTGGTGCGTAGAATCTGCTTTTCAAATCCATGAAAAGGAAAAAGAAATGACTTCATATTATCTTCAAATTAATAGATGTAATAAGAGGGTGATCGAATTATGCAATAACATTGGACCAATGTTGATCAAATTCATCTAACCATATGAAATAAACAACTTTTAGGGTTTTCCATGTGTAAGGTGGTTAAGTGTTATTTTCTATAGGTAATTAAAGTATCGTACGCAATTATCTATTAGCCAATTTGGGGATATTTGCCCCACAATTAGTATCGATTAGCACATGGGGGCCGGACGATTACTCCATGCGTCAAGTACCCTAACTATACAAAGGTCGACTTTGACTCGTTAGGAAACATCACCGTTGCTTATAGAAGATATTCATGAAACATCACCATCCGAAAATGGCGAAAAAGCTGTCGGGGAGGAATCGATCGCAGCGGTTCAGTGTTTCGGGCATAACCATCCTTTCGATTTTGTACTCTGCAACACCATGGCCAACACCAACTGATCTAAAACTCGGACGTTTGAAAAATTCACATCAACATATACTGAAATTCGTGTTATCAACTAAATGATACAGTCGAAGGGCAATTATCCTTAAAAGGAGTTACCGATCTATAGTTAGTAGGAGGTAAGCAGACCGACTCGAAAATTAATCAACCAATGTCATTTGAAGCGGTTTAAGGTGTATTTGGAAACCACCATGTTCTGTGGCTAGCTCATGTACATGTCGAAAGTATTATACATAATCCAAAATTAAACCCATGATGTTTCTGTTTCTGTTTCACATTAGCCATGTGATGTGGCATAGTTGGATCTCTATATATGTGGGCAATTTTGCGTCACTGTTTCATGTTTGTTAGGCGCACCAAACATATCGATCATCAGGATCGATCACGATTATATATATCGAAAGCTCCAAGATAAGCGCCAATTACATGGTTGATGCATGAGCATCTTGATAGTTGTTTTTGTCTAGGGCGCATGACCTAATTGATAGAATTAGGTTTATTTACCCTAGATTTGGACACTACTTACGTTACATTTTTCACACCCTAAAATTCGACCCAGCCAGCTAAAAACTACAACCACAAATTATTTACATGTTGAATAAAGTTTAAATCCGAATCGGACTGTCCCCTCTCTCAAAATTTTATATAATGACAGCTAATATCTCGCAAAGTATTCGGTGCATCGCATTACATTTCATTTCATATTTATCTCTTTTCTTTAATTCATGTATGAACACATATAGAGGGACAGCTGCCATTTTCATTCATCTCTTTATAAATCAGTGTGTGTGGTTTAGAAACTGCGACCGATCTTGTTCTTGATGCAACAAAATTGTGTAAACATGCGACATGAAGATAGTCGATATATCGATCTATAAATGTGGCTTCAAGTCCCTACGAAGTGCGACATGTTATGAATCAAAACTTTGCTTAGTGGGCTTTTTCACATGGAGGGCCTTGTGCCGAATTCTGTCCATTCCTTTGGGGGCCAATTTTGAGAAGTTGACACCACATGCTTCCCCAATTTTATAAAATGAAACTCAAGGGAAGCTTTCAAGCTCAACTTTTATTTATTTCATTATTTGATTGGTAAGACTATAACTGACCCATTAAAGTTGTTCAAGAAATTTGAAAATTGCATTCATTCAGATTCAGAAAAGATGAGAATTGTGCATTGAAAACCAAAATAAGAGCAAAATGGAACCATAATTATTCTCGATCCCTATTTGGCTTGTATGGGTTAATTAACACACAAATTAGAGATCCTATATATATATATATATATATATATATATATATATATATATAGGGTGCAGTTTACCAAATGAAACTCTTTGCATGTATAGCGTGCATAGAGTACTCTCCGCAACCATTCGTATATTAAATCAAAGTCCTTAATACATACATCAAGTGAAATCGATAAAAATCGAATGTATTTAGTACACGTCGTGTATCTATACATATTATATAAGTGGCTAAAACTAGATGACGCTAATACATTTGTATGTATAGTGATCCCTATAAATGGTTATGATCGAATGACTGAAATGACACCGTGTACTTACAATATCGTGTATCAAAAATCTAAAAATATTGTAGGTTGTTAATTTTTGCAATATTCCTCTCTTTTCCATTTCTTAAACTGCCTCCGTATTCACAGTCATTCACATGTTAAAGTTGAACACTCGTTCTATTTTTATACCGATTACTAAACAACTTTAAAATATAAGCAATCCTCACTTATTGCATGTGTTATATGTGTAGAACTCGACCTCTAGCTAATCAGGGGCGGAGCCATAGCTGTAAGTCTGGGGGGTCCAAGTTATAAAATACAAAAAAAGATATATAAAATTTTAAATTATCTGTCAAAATAATGTGTTAATTAAAATTGAACTTACTGTTTTTGTTGATGTATAGTTTCATTTATGTATATTTAAATGATTATATATTGAAAGTTTACATGCATGTAAAATGATTAGTTAATAACGTACTAATTGATTATGGTGATGGATATGGCAAGATGCAATAAGGAATGAGATTATACAGTTCAAAATATCAAACTAGTCATTATTCCGTGACATATTATTACATAAAAAGAAAACCAGATCATTACAATTATATATAATCTTAACCATTTAGTCCTAACAATTGTGGTATAATTGATCATCTTCAAAAGGTTTGGGGGTGTCTTGGTGTAGCTCCGTCAATGTAGCTCTAATTAAGTGATATTACAAATTATTTGTCGGACGACAAAGTGATGTATACATTGTTGAGAACTTTCTTCTTTTGGTTCGATGGTGACTGGTGACTTCATCGAGAGTTGATCAAATTAAGAGCACGAATTTTTCAGTTTCGTAGTGAAGTCAATTCAAGGTCAAATTTCCCAGTTCCTAAGACAAATTAATTAAGCTAACGAATTTGATGTTAATCAATTAATATATATTATTAGTTCTTCCGGATATTCTATATTAATATGCTACTATTAGAGCATCTCTAACAGCTTATTCATTTTCTTGATTTTATCAATTTTGGGGAATATTAAATTGTTTTGTGGTCCAATAGTTTCCCTATCTCATTCTCCAAAATGGGGATGGAGAAGAAAAAGATGCACTCCTTCCCCAAATTTGCAGCAAAACCTTCTTTCCTCAAAATTAAATTCTTCACATGTTTCAACGAGAAATTTACATAAATAAAATATTTTATTGTTATAATAAAAAAAAATTTGTTATAACTAATAATGATGTAACATATTTTATTGTTATAATAAATGCCGGAATCTCCAAAATAGAGAAGTTGTTAGAGTTGAAGCATAATTTTTTTAGATATTTTGACTTTTAATTTCCCATTTTAAAAAAAAATTCTATGATCTTTTCCAGGCGTATCTTAGATTTGAATTTACATTTCAAATATATATACTTCTCTAGTTCTCTCAACTTTTCAATTTGGACAAATTAATTAATAATGTTATTGTACCAGAATATTGGTTCGCTAGCTTGGTAGTTGCTAAAGCAATAAATCATGCATAACCAACTATGATTTTGCTTTCATATATATATATATATATATATATATATGGTGGTTTCTTGCCTTCTCCTGAGGATTTTCACACTATTGATTGAGCACGTACTATATATCGACGATGCAGCTAGCTAGTATTTGTTGATCGATGAATATATGATGTACATATATAGCTAGCTTATGAACACAGAATAATGACTTTACAAAAACAAATGGATGTTCTTGTTCTAGGAAAATACATAACTGCATCCGACAATTTTCATGTTAACGTGTGTGTCTATATAAAAATTGTTCGATTAAATATTAGAGATGCCGGGGTACCAAAACCCCAAATAAGTCATGAAAACATCAATTGGTTGTTACTTGATTTTTTATTTTAATAATTGGTTGTTACTTGTAGAATGTGTTATTTTCTACTGAAAATTTAGTATGTATATGAAACATGAACAATTTAAATTTGTGCTAATATGCGCATTTTGATGTAATCCATTTTAACTACACAATGTGACTGATTAGATGGACATGCCATATGTATACCTTATTTGCATACTATTACAACTATATACACCAATTAGAGAGGAAAATGAAAATGCAAAAGATATATCGATCATATGGATTTTGACAATATATATACTTTGAAACCATTAACTTAATTGTATGCATGTCTCCAATAGAATTTCTTATTACAATACATCTTTGATCACAATATGTGAAAGAAGAAAGAATTTTACAATTTATTTGATCAGGAACCCTAAAAGATCTACCAGATATATCATACTGATATCCGCATCTACATTATCATATCAACACTTGTTAGAAGACATTCTTTCCTTTTCTTCTATACAAAAAAAATCAATTGAATAATTAAAACTGATGAACAAACTAAGGGGCATCTGTATTTTATAATTAGTGAGGGAATGTGTTTGTGTCAACATATTTGCATGACTACTGCCACTTCTCTTGTAGATATGCTTGTTCTCCTTCTAGCTCCAGCAAGTTCTGCATCACTGCATCCGAAGCCTCTCTTAGAAACTCCGACCAATCACTGCAAATCAAAATCTAAATATTAGATTTCTCTATTTGATGTATATATGTTGAAACTTGGAATCGAACAAATTAAGTAGCTTTTGTGAATATATGCATACGCTTTAGAGGAGTCGAAGGTGAGTCCAACTGTGTATTTGGCTTCTTCAAGGGCCCAACTAAACCTCTCAATCTCGTACTGAGGGCAAACTCCATTGTCCTTAACCCTAAGCTGAGACGGCTTCACGTTGCAGAAAACCGGTATAACCCTCTTTTTGGATTCCATTAGAAGAGCGAGTTCGTGGAGGCAGAAGTAAGACTCGCAGTACTGCGGTGAAAACACTGCGATCCCAAGCTTGCATTTCCGAATTGCAGCATCGATCTTGTCAAACAACCTGTCCCCGGGTTTCATGTTCTTGCTGTCCAAAAAAGGACGCAGGTTGAGCCTGCTAGACAGGTGGTAGTTCAGCAGCCCCGCCACGGTTCTTTTCGTGTCGCTCCCGCGGTGGTTTATGAACACGTCGCAGGGTGGGCCGGGCGGGGGAGGCGGCGCCACCGAAGAGAGGGCCGGTACCATTTGGACGTTGCTCATGCGGTTGTGGCGGAGTATCTGACGAACCAAAGCTGGTGATGAACGCTGCATGGCTTTTTGAACAAGCTAAAGAGGAAAACTATTATGTGTAGCACTTTCTCTACGTCTAAAAGAATTGTTCTGATTGTCTTTGTAATTCTAATACAATTTTTTGTTTGTAAATTATGGACCGACAAATGGGTAATATATATATCGCTACGGGGAAGTAGGATGGATGGGTTTGCTGACTCTTGAATTCAGAGTTTGGAATTGGAGAAAATACCTGGTAGATTATTTGCAAAGACACAGAAAGTGGCCGTGAAATTCTTGACTATCTAGGCTTCATGGAACTGTTTGAACTTTGAACCTTCAAGCACGTATTTCTTAAAATACGTGCAAAAACAAAATTTTGCTTTTACTTGGTCACTAGCTCGATCGACGATTTTCTTCATTTTCATAGTTACGGTTTCAAAACATTTTTTTTTTAACGATGATATACGGTTTGAAAATATTGCAATATGTGAAATTAACCACGTAGGTTTAAAGAAAATGAACATATGCAAAACTATACTGATACTGAAACGAGTATAGTAATGCATGCATGAAGTTAGTCTACGATTAATAAGATTAATATAACCAAAATACATGTATCTATATTCGGATATATTCGGATATATATATTCCTTGAAAAAACTTGCAGAATTGGGTTACCTAGCCAACACTTGACTGAGATTGCAGTGCTTTGCAGCCTCCAAGTTTTTTTTCGCTCTTGAGCAGTTGCGCATAAGACCATAAGTCATGACTCACTTGGTTCGTAATCACAATTTACTAAGATTACTAGTTTTGTATATTATGCATTTTATGTTGGTCTAACAATTAATAATTAGCACATTTTATGGTGGCCGGTATCATGAAACTATGACCTCTGTTAATTAACAGACAACAACTCACATCATTTTGGACTCCAAAGGCAACAAATTGTACAAGTGGGAGATAAAGAATGATACATGTTCGGATCAGCTAGGGGGACATGAGATAAAGAATGATACATGTTCGGATCAGCCAAGGGGACATGAAGCCAAAACTCCTTAGAACAAATAACAAAAGCAAAATACAACCAAAACATGGTGAAACAAATATAACCAAAACCGATTGCATCAAAGATTAAAACGCAAAAACGGGAGTCTGATTAGGGGTAGGATAAGGATCTCGTGAATCTTTTTTTGTCTTTAATTTTTAGTTTTGAGACATTAGAAGAGATTTAAGAAAATTCTCATCTTCTAGAGTTGCTTCACCCTCATCAAACCATGAACACAAAAGACTTATTTCAGCTTGATCATATGTACGACGAGCAAGAGGCTCCTCATTTTCCTAACAAAACTTAGTTTGACGAGCACTAGATTCTACCAAGGCGAAATCCAAATAGCTAGGTTTCGGTTGTGGAAGATCAATAAGCTAGCTTCAGTGGAGTACTAGTATGATTATCTTTGTTTTGTAATGCGTCTATAGCTGTCTTTGTTACTGCGAAAGATGCTCAACTAATTTGATATGTAACAAATAACTAATGCAATTTTTCCAATGAGAGAGTCTTGTTAGTGTGAGTATCTGCAGATGGATCAAAACGTGCCCTTTGACTCAGTTTGTATGTAATTTTGAAGTGTCAACCTTCAATTTGAGTAGGCAAGAGGGACCCGGCCTTTTGGTTTTAAATCCGGGCGCAGTCTTTCTGTTGGACGACATAAATCTTCTGAGGAATTAGGAATATATACTTTTCCTTCCTTTGTAGCTCGTCTTCGATCAAAGCACGAAAATTATATACGACTTAAATCTGTACAAGAACCCTAATGTGAAAATCTAACTTACACCGTAATTGCAGAGAAAATTCAGTTGTAAAATACTGTGTACATTAGATTAAGCACGAAGGAGTTTGTTTTTCATTTCTAATTTAGAAGAGAATTAGATTAAGTCGATGAAGCTCCCACTGGAATGTTAATGGAAAATGGAACGACAGTTTTTGTTGTATACCTAGAAATTTACCAAGATTTTCGGATGATCGACACTGCAATGAATATATTTTTTTATTTCTTTTACAGATCGAAGTTAGTGAAATAATGAGGTCACTATTGTTAGCTAGTTCTGAAATAATCAACATCTTCGAGTGATCTGTAAAATCTCAGTCAATTATTGAAGGGGACTTCCATAGTTCCATACATGCTTACCGGAATCCTTGCATGTGTCATTTGACGTGACTTGAATTTAGCCGTTTCAAGAACCTTCATTTGGAGCTTAAGCTAGAGACTCTAACTTTGATATTGCAGCACTAGTTTAGCAATTAATTCTTCTCATGGTTTTTTCCTAATGTGCTTCATTTTCTAAATATTTGGCTTGGATGCTCCCCTTAATTTCTTAAACTTTCATGATGATGACCCTTACTTACATTACGTTGATTAGCTCTCTTGATCGACTATCAGGTTAGTCATGAAGTTCTTGATTGGTTTTGAGTTTTGACAATGGTGACAAGCGAAAAAATGACGGAAAATGGTTACAAACTTAAGAATGAAGAGGCTTAAGATGAAGTGAGTGATCAACTCGAATTGAAGTTATGAACACATGGTTCGGCTGGAGAATGAAATTGCCTCTCAATTTCAATAGAAGAGTTTGACAGAAAGTGTGATTTGGAATCGAATAAAAAAAAAATGACACTTCTTCATGTTTCGAATCCTGCTGCTTCTTTGCTTGCTTTTCTTGATTAAGGGGTTTGGGAACTGGTCAAAGTTGTAGGAGAGGCTAGGAGCTAATTGACTGACTGGATATAGAAGTATTGGTTAGACGGGAATTTCAATCTACTACTGATTCCGGCCGGATCATATTCTTGGAGCCCGACTTCTTCAAACGTCATGTCCGTACAAGTCAAATTATTCGGAATACTCAGGCAGTCAGCCTAGGTCGGAATGCACTGGGGAGAATAGAAGTGTCCATTTCAAGCGACTAAGCCTAACTTGAATCCTTGAATTGTATTTCTGTTCAGTTCTTCTTCGTCTTCATTCAAACCCCAAGATTTTATTAATCATTTCCACTAAACTTCCCTACTGGTATCTAAATCTGATTCTGAAATGGGGTTATTTCCTGCCGTACAAGTACTTTTTAGAGGAATTTTCATATACACCTAATTTTAAAGAGTAATTTTAAATAAAACCTACATAATATTTCTTTCTGATACACATCTAAAATGTATCAATTATGATACATATTATGTCATATTTTTTCTAAATTTTACACAATTGCCACCATTCAACTATAACATATAAACATAATAAATTAGCTTAATTGATGTTGTCTTAAATAGCTTAATTATGAGTTTTTCTTCTAACACTAACATTTTTCAATCAATTTGCAAGAAGCATGCAGTTTTCTTTATTTTTATGAAAAAATATAGGTGAAATAAATACATTCTATGATCTATACATCAGACAAAATATAATATAAATAAGATATCTGATTATTAAAGTAAAATGAAGAAATTTTATAGTGTTACCGTAAGCTCTAAACCCTAAACCCTAAACCCTATACCTTAACCCTATACCCTAAACCCAATTTTGAGTTTCTTTTTTTTAGGTATATTATCATATCATGTCCTACTTAATAGTACATTAGAAATGTAAATGTTCTCTCAATTAAGATGAGAAATGATATAATAATATACCTAAAAAGAAGAAAATTAATCAAAGAACAAGAACGTGTACCTTACAATTAGACATTTTTCGACTATGTAGAAAGACACCAAATGTGAGTTTAAGAATGAAAAAAATCATTCTATTACAAATGACATACTTCTATATATAACATATATATATATATACACACACACACACTTAAGTCAGTAACAACAAGGTAAGAAATTAAAGAATGTAATTGATTATGATAAAGCTAAATCCAGCTAAATTTTAGCTCAGCATTTGAGTTTCAAATTGATGTTAAAATTGAGAAAGATACCAAATTTAGCTTTATATCGCCTGAAGGGCAAATCAGAGAAACTAAAAAATGAAGAAAACTATTAATTATAGACATATGCTCTATATAGTACGTTTGCTTATATGGAGTGGGTGTAAAATGAAAGAAAAATATGTATGAGTTTATCTTAAAAGAGATCTAGTATTTTAGGTTTTTATCTAATTTTTACTCCATAGAAATAGTTCCAAAGAGTTCGAAGAACACGTACAGTTTGGTCGTCTTGCTCCTGTGAAGCCTGAGTTTATTAGGGTCAACTGGCCGGTCAAGCGCTAATATCGCCTAGTTCTATTGTTCTAACTAAAATCCAACATATATTCACATGCAAATTTGCAATGCCTCATGTGCTCTATTAGAAACTATTTCATACGGCAAACTGGCTTTTGCCTGCAAACTTTTCCCAGTTCTGGAAGAAAAGAATCCGTCAAAGCTTTCAGGCTTCGTTAATTCCATGATCAATGGTACTTTAGTTAACTGGTTCTGGGAAAATGCTTTGCAACGGGTTAGAACTTAGAATCAAGAGTTAGTTCTGTAAGTACGTAATGTATGTATCTCGATTGAAGTTGCTAGCTTGCTTCTGTCTGATCAAAAGGCACACTCAACAAGATATATAATTAAACCTCACTAGCTTTTACAAGGAAATTGGAGTGACTAGAGACCTAGAGTCATAATAATGTGACTGAAAATGATAATGCATGATCCCATTTAGAAGTGCCACTTTGTTATCTCATGATTTTCCTCTCTTAATCTGTAATTGGAAGACTCACGTACGTATATTAAACGGAAATTCGAGGGGTTTAAGGTTTAGATTAATCATGTTCATGTTTATTCCTCAGAACTCCATGTTTAGAGTAGATGGTCTGTGTATGTATCTGGTTATTGCTCGCTACTTGCGATAGAATACGGGATGCACTTTTCACTTAGCTAACAAATTAAGGTGAGCCTTTCTACCTATCAATCTACATGATATCACATGTATAAACCTTCTTATCTGTGACTCAAGACTAGGACTACACTTTTGTATCAATTCTATTCCAAATGGATCTTTTTGTTATGATCCCCAAGAATCCAACATTACAGCAGAACTTATATATATGGTAAAAAGAAAAAGGCGTGAATGTAGATAAAAAAACACATCCCGGATACACTTTGCGGCCACGCGGTCTTCATAATAGAAGAGACATTTGCGATAAGCCTGTGCTTGTTTGGAGAGATCGCCATAAATGAATAAAGTGTGTTGCGCGCTCGCGGTACATGAAATATTCAGCTAGGGCTGCTCCTGTATTTCTTTGAGTGGAAAGGTTAGTATTACGTACCCCCTTATATCCAGTGTATACAGAGATGTTTCTGGACGTTTTCGCGATCGATGTGTTTCCAGCCATGTCCAGTGCGTTTTCGGAACCATTTTATCAACTTGCAAGACACTGTGTGCGCCTTGATATGGCCAACAACTTCCGGGGATGGCCGGAGAATGCCGGAAATGGTCAAAGACATATCCGTAAATAAATCGGAAATGCGAGGGCAAAAATGACTTCATGTCTGTTTCAACTTCTTTTTTTCTTCTTTGAGGAAAGATCAGTATTACCCCTTGTATCTTGTGTATTTATAAAAGCGTTTCAGGACGTTTCTGACACGTTTCTGGCCTACTACGACGCGTTTATGGCGTTTCCGAGACCACTTTCTTAACCTTCAAGGCACACTCCTTGATATGGTCGAAAACCGCCGGAGAAAGCCGTAAACGGTTGAAGACATATCTGTAAATAAACATGAAACGTGGGGGCATCTGTTTAAGCTTTCTTTTATTTTTCTTTTTTGAGGTTAAAAGTCAGTATTACTCCATTGTATTTAGTGTATTTACAGTGGCGTTTTCAGTACGTTTTCGACCCTCTTCAATACGTTTCCGGCATTTCTGAGACCATTTTATTGACCTACAAGACACCTTGTACGGCTTGATATGGCTGGAAATAGTCGGAGATGACCGTAGAATGCCTCAAACATATTCGTAAATAAACATGAAACGTGGGGAAAAATGATTTTCCGGCTGTTTCAGTTTTCTTTTATTTTTTGTCTTTGTGACGAAAGATCAATATTGCCTTTTTGTATACGGTATATTTACAAAAGCGTTTCAGGACATTTCCGGTTCATGTCCGGCACATTTTCAGCACGTCTCTAACCTTCTCCGATGTGTTTCCGGCGTTTCCAGGATCAGTTTATCAATCTACATGACACCGTGTACGTCTTGATACGCTTGGAAATGGTCGGAGATGGCGGGAGGATGTCGGAAACTGCCGAAAGCTTATTCGTAGATAAACTGAAAACGTGGGGACAAAATGACTTTACAAAATAAAAACTGGAGAACTGGGGTCTCTGGTAAAATGAGTATAATCGCGCCGCCTTTGTGAGGATTAGCATGTGCAAAGCTCGATCATTTCCAGCTGTGTGTGTTTAGCTCTCTCTGTTTGTCTCTTCCTTTTTTTTTCAATTTTTTTTTCAACTGTGGAAATGTGACATCCCACGTTCCCCAACATGACATACTCTTCTTACTTTACTCCATCACTCACACTTTGACATTATGCCATTCTAGCTTCACCTTACTCTCTTCTCTCTCTTCCACTCTCTGCTTTGATCCATGGCTCAACTCGATCATGCCTCGTTTCAACTCACTCCAACTCGGACAAGGTACATATATATACTTTCTATTTCAGTCACTCTGTTTCTTTGGTCTTTTGGTTTTTGAGAGTATCTAATTATGTGATCTGATATGTGTGTGGAAGATGTGACTTGGTGATCTTCTATGGAGGCAAATCAGAGAAGCTGGCATCTGGGTTGTTCCAGCCATTTGTTTCTCACCTCAAATCTCTGAGAGATGAGATTTCTAGAGGTGGGTATTCCATTACTCTTCGCCCCCCTACTAGAGATGCTCATTGGTTCACCAAGCCCACTTTTCAAAGGTACCCTCTTTCTTGTTTTGACTTCCAATATTGTTGATTTGTGACATTTCCCAATAGTTTTGATTGAGTCATTGATGATTGGTCTTGGATTGGTTTTGTTGTAGATTTGTGAGGTTTGTTAGCACTCCAGCGGTTCTGGAGAGGTTTGTCAGTATTGAAAAGGAGATTTTGCAGATTGAGAGTTCTGTACAAATAGAAGAAGGTTTGTCAATTTCTCTTTTTGTATTGGTTTTCTGAGCTATGTGGGTTTTGTTGTTGTTTGCTGTATTTGGTTGATTAGAAAATGGTTGAAATGTCATGTCTCCTGTATGAACTAGTCTACCCAAGAAAACGATATTCGATAGAAATGAAATACTGAAGTGTGTCCATTCACTCATTCAGATAGAGTATAATCGGACAAAACTAAATTAATGAAAGGTTTATCAATTGATAAGGAATTTTTCGTAATGCCACAATCTAGATCAGTGAAGGACTTGAATTTTGTGATTGATCCCCTGATTGATTTTGGTTTATCAGGAAATGTATCTGCCAATGGTGGTAAAAGGAAATCAGCTGATTCTTTAAGTTCAAAGGTAGTGAGTTAAGTTCAAGTTTGCGACTTTGTAACATCACACATAAACAAATCTTTTTTCTGTGATACTGATTACTCTGAGCTTCGTTTTTGTGCTTATTTCCAGAATAAAGGTGGACATGAAGAAGCAGTGGATGCTGCAGAGAACGAAAACTCCAAGTAATTATAAATTTCTGATGCTTACAAATTGTACTGAATACGATATTCATGTTCTTAACTGATTCAGTTTTTGTAATGTTAAGGGTTCACCTTCAACGCCTTCTGGGAACTCGGTTAGCATTGCTTCGGAAAGAGCAAGCGATGGCTTATGCTCGTGGGCTTGTTGCTGGATTTGAAATCCACAATCTTGATGCCCTCATTATGTTTGCAGATGCATTTGGAGCTTCACGTTTAAGGTATGAACTGGTTACTGGTACCAACCGGTCAACTATTCACTTACATTAATGTTTGGTTTAGTTTACTGCACTTTCCATTAATCTTGAGCATGCAGTAGTCTTCTAAGATCAAGTATGTGTTATATATTGTAGGGAAGCATGCATCAATTTTCGGGAACTACACAAGAAAAAGCACACAGATGGTTTATGGAGAGAGGAACTAGCAGCAATGGCAGCCTGTTCTTCGTCAGAATTGCAATTTGCCGGAGAATCTGGAATTGTAATGGCGAATGAAACAGATTTGCCTAATCAGAATATCATGCTGAATCTTCTCAATGGTGGTCTCACTAATAATTCCTCAAAATCTGGTTCAACTCCTAGTCATGCAAGCCTAGACGGCAAAACAGGTATTACTTATTGTCTATGTGCTCCTTGCTTCATACTTATTTTACATGCACAAATATAAAATCCTTATCGAATATACCTTTGTTTGACAATGGCCTACTATATGTATTTGTTACATGGTTATAAGGACAGATATATCTGTAGTATCTGTTATCGGCAAATGAATTAGCATTTTGTTCATGTAATATATGATCTTTGCAGATAATATAATGCCTGCATCAGATCAAGTGCCAATGCCGTTTTCAAACCAGAATCCTCGGTACTTTTATGGTATGCCTCCCTACCATGGATATCCTTTCCCTAATATGCAGTCTTTTCCTCCTCACTATCCAAGCAACATGCAATGGCATCCTAGCATGGATGAAGCAATCTATGGTAAGCAATTCGATTATCGTAGGACTCAGAGGTCATCTTCAAGAAGCAAAAAGAACTACCCAAATAGAAAAGAATCTGAGTATTCAGAGGAAGGAAACCAAACAGATTCAAGTAACTCTACTTACACAAGTGGTAATGATTCAGATACACAGCAGGAGAAAAAACATTCTTCCTCACAGAATTTGACCAAAAAGAAGTTCAAGAAGAAATCCTCCAGAAAAGTGGTTATTCAAAATATTAACTACATCACTCCTAAGAGGAAAGATGGGAATAAAGGTGGAGTATCTGATGAATCGCTTTCAGATGAGGGGGTTGATGAGGGAGATACCGATAAACAAATGTTTGTGAAAGCAGAAGAATTACTGTTGGCATTACATGAATCAAACTCACATGAAAGAGATGTTGAGGACAGTGGGCGTATTTTGAATGGATCACATAATGTTAGTTCTGTGGCCACTAATGGTGTTGGAGATGAACATTTTATTATGAGTAGCTCTAATGCTCATTCGTTAGGGTCTAGGCCAACTGTGGAGCTTGGATTTGAGGAGCATCTAAAGAAACCAACAGCTTCACATGCAGCTGATCCTCTGGTTATGATGGAGAGGAACGGAAGAAATGAAGACATGGTTAAGTTGGAAGATTTTCGGAATGAAGTAAATTTCCGTTCAGGTATTGAGAGAAAAGATGGTGCAGATGAGGATAAATTGTTTTTGCAGAGATCAGAAGAACAAGGAACTGGCAATGGGTATGGTTTTTCTACAGCTGCTGCTGAGTCTACTATAAGAAAGAGTTGGAGAGGAGAAGACTGGTTCAGCGCCAATAACTCGGTAAATGCAGAAAATCAGATGGTGAAGCCAACAGTTTTTGATGGTGATTGCATTTTTGCACCAGAAAAAACCAATCAAGCAAACCCCAAAGGCATGTGCATAGATGATTCTTTCTTTATACAGTCTCGATCAGCAGTCGAGAATACGTATGAATCTCCATGGAAAACGGAAGATGCTGATCTAAGTTTAGCTGAGCAAAAAGAAAATGGCAATATAGATACTCCACAAGATAAGCCTGGACTATCTAATATAGCTGAGCCAGATGACCTTTACATGGTTCTTGAAAGGGACTCCAAGTTGGAGTCTACTGGAATTTCTTGGCCTGTGGACTATGCAGCAGATATTGGATTTCAAGAGGCCGACAGAAGATGTTCTGTTGTTGTTGAAAAAGGTGATCATGTGGATGACAAGCCTGCTTCGAATGGCACAAATGTCAATCTGAAGAAGATCAGTAAAGTTCCTGGAACAAAAGATCGAGAGGCAAAGTCTAGTGGTTTACGGAAACCTATTGGGAGCAACAGGTTTGATATCAAAAGCAAAAAACCATCTCCTGCAAGTAGGCCTATAGCACACAAGAGCAAACAGGAGAAGGTATGTATTGAGAGTACACAACATTTTTTGTGAAGTTGTTCTATCTTTATACATTTGAGATATTCTTTTTCAGTTCTTGAATCTGATGAAATATGCCCGTAAACAGGAAGAAGAAATTCGGAAGAAGATGGAGGAAATGGCAATAGAACGACAGAAGAGAATTGCAGAGAAAACTGCGAGAGAATTGCAGAGAAAACTGCAGCAGGTGGCTTCGCTCCTCCAGCTGTAAGAAGGGTTTCACTAGACAGTAAAACAGCTAAGGGCCCCATCAATGACAGGAGTAAGCTGCAGTCTATCAAGAAAACTTCTCTACCTCTGTAAATGGAATAATGGATAAATAAGAAACAGCTTTTGGGCCATGCTTGACAGTTGACACGCCACCACAAGTACAGTCCTATACAATTGAGGAAATATCTGGATGACCTGCTGTTAGGAATTTCTTTCAACTTCATTACACATATGTTCATAGTTATGTCCCACATTATATAGATTACAAGGACAACCATTAGTCCGCCAGAATTTTATTTATTTATTATTTATTTTTGATATCAAGGGGGAAAATAAATAAATTCATGTAAGCTTTTCAGACATGTGAATATATTTATGGGAATATATATTTTTTTATAAGAGGATTCTGATAACGAATTTTCGTCTTTCTTTCCTACTTCATTTAGTGTACATGAAATTCATGTACACTAAATGAAGATATTTCATGTATCGTCAAAATTTATTACTTGTTGGGGTCGACCCAAGTAAAAGATGAGTTATATTGTTACAAAGAATAACGAGGTCTTCAATTAGTCATAGTGGCAAAAAGTCACGATGATTTAGATTAAAATTAAGTTACAACAACTATAACGAATACAAATGGAGTTGAAAAATTGAAGAAAGTGTGCGGCCTCTTAATCTCTTGCACACTTGTTTCTGTTGTTTGCTTTCGGTATTGGAAGTACCAAACTTGACCATTTTTGAGACCAAGAGACCACTTCAGAGTTCAGAACTCGATCAATACGAAATTTAAAGGTTAATTTCGGGAAAACAACCGTGTAGATAAGGCTGTTTGTCATCGTATGATTGCTGACATGTGGTTTCGATCGCAGGTACATCGTTGCACACTTGCGCACAGTAGTGTGGTAAAATCACTAAAATGCTTTAAACCCTGACCACTCTCTCTCTCTCTCTCTCGTCACTATATTTGCCTATTTGGGAAGCAAGAATATCCCCATTCCGATTCACTGGGACACTATTCCGGCATTCACTCCATGGACTCCGACGACTTGCAGAAAAGTGAGAAAACCCCAACAGCCAGGTGTCACCTCTCTCTCTATATATATCTTTCTCATGTTTTTGCAATTGTTGAGGTTTATGGGTTTAACTTCGTTTCCACGCTTGGCATAAGGGTTTGCATGTTGCTGATAAAGTACAGATTTTTCAGTTCAAAGATTGATCTTTATGTTATATGGAGGGCATTGGCTACTGCTTTGGATCTGGCTTTGGTTTGCTCATTTTAGAGTTATTATATTATCTGCTTCTAAATTTAGTAACTCCAAAGGTGTTTATTGGCCTAGGTAGCTTTGATTGTGCTGGAAATGTAAAGAGTAGTTTGAAGTTTGGATCTTTAACGTTTTTCATATGGGTTATTGTGCATTTTCTGGTTCTCGTGGAAGTGTTTATTTTTCTTGATGACAGAATTCTTTGATTGTGGTGCTATCAGTTCGGACATTCTTTAATCTGATGTCTGAAGTGTGCAATCTGAAAATTGTTTGGTTTAGTCATGGTAGTCATTGCAGGAGAGTAATCGATGTGTCAGGGTAGTTGTAAAAGTTTCATATTTAAGCCCAGAAAGTACTGTAATGCTTACATATAATAAGGCTGCAGGAACATGTTCATATATTTTCAGTTTTACTCTTAGACTAATGTATCTTAACCGTTTAAATTAATTCAATCTTCCAAACAAGTAAACATAATCTGTGTATTTACTTATATGCGAGTGAAGTACTTGTTACAAAGGTTTATTTCTATTGGGAGTTTGGGACTGAATGCAATGTATGAATTTGATTGAGTCTGATGATTTTTCTTGACCCATGGGCTTACAGGCACACATGTCCTGCTTGTTACAAACAATATAAGAAGAAAGAACATTTCATTGAGCATATGAAGGTTGCCTTCCACTCAGATCATGATCCTAGATGTGGAGTGTGTAGAAAGCACTGCAAATCATTCGAGTCTTTGAGGGAACATCTTACTGGTGAGATGCAAGTTCATGACAGCTGATAAGATTAAGTAGTTTTTATGTTTCATCGATGAAACTGCGTATTCAATTTATCTTTTGGCTCCTATTATTTAGGTCCAGTGGCAAAAGAAAATTGCATGAAGATTTTCACTGAACAAGGATGTGATCTATGTTTGAAGCTCTTTGATAACCCTGCTTCTCTTAGCCAGCATAGAGAAGTCTGTCTCCTATCTGCACCTGCTCCTATAGTAAGTTGATTACCTTCGATGTCTTATTGTCCATTGATCCATCAACAACACTTCTTATCCTCTGAATTTATTTATATATAGACATACATGGCTTACATTTTTATTTGACCTGTTGCAGGGAACAGTGCCTAATGCAGAATCTCAGTCTTATATGAATTTCTGTGGAGAAAACCACTTCGATAACCACCCCGAAGCAATTGCAATGGATTGTGAAATAGTTGGTGGTGGAAGTGATGGATCACTGGACCTGTGTGCAAGGGTGTGCCTAACTGATGAAGACGAGAAAATCCTATTCCACACCTATGTGCGGCCTCAACTTCCTATCACTAATTACAGGTATATGTATGACTTCTCATCTTTGGTTTGTCTCAAGAGTTTGGAAACAGTCTGCTCTGATTCAGATGCCGTTTACAGATACGAAATTACTGGGTTAACAGAAGATCATCTTACAAATGCAATGCCACTCAAAGATGTGCACGATAAGATCTTGGAAATTTTGTACAATGGAGAGTCCATTGGGAGATCAAGGTTGGATGGGAGAAAGGCCAAGCTTCTTGTGGGGCATGATTTGGATCATGATTTGGATTGCATGGCAATGTATTATCCTCAGCACCTGCTGAGGTATGAAGCTTTTTTCCAAGTCATGTTTTCTTCGAGCACCTACTTCATGATATGGCACCAATTAAATCCCCTAGGCCAATATGAATTTAAATGCAGCACTGTGTTGAGCACCTTTTCAGGGACAGTTTAATTTTTTGAATGAAAAAGTGTGTAATAACTCTGCAGAGGATTCAAAGCTAGCTGTTCTAATCTTTAATTCCCTCTTTATATTTGCCATAGTACTTGCGCTGCTTTACCATTTATGAACTAGTGTCGTCTTTGATTCTTTCGTAACAGGGAACTGATTTTTTGTATTGTATTTATTTGGCAGCCTCTAGATGCTTGATGTTTCCTTATATTGTATGCAGGGATACTGCAAAGTACCAACCACTGATGAAAACAAATCTTGTCAGTCACTCACTTAAGTATCTCACCAAAACATATCTGGGGTAAGTTATTCTACTCACTCAAGTGTCTCACCGGAACATATCTGGGGTTAGTTATTCTTCTCAGATTTTTGCTTTGGTTTTTGTTTCATTCTCTTTTTTTTTTCTTTTTTGTGTAAAAATGATGGTATTCGCTTATGCTAATTCCAGTTTATTCTCTTAACTGAAAACCAATTTCTGCTACTTTTAGGAAGTTGCTTAGCTAAAAGAAATATTGTGCTAGTTTGTGCCGGTTTACATTGCAAAAGTTATGTTCCCTTCTATTGATCTCTGATTCAATAGTGTCGAGCGCTTTTTTCATATTACTTATAGAACGACAGGTAGAAGTCACAAAATTGGCTCATGTCCACCTAACTTGCATTTCACATGTGTTATTTTGGAGATTATTGCATTCAGAAACTGTTGTTACTTGTTAGCCTTCCTTCCCTTGGAGACATATGATTTCCCTTCTCTCCCTTAAACATATTTGTACTGTAAAATGTAAACTGTAAACATCAAATGTTGTTAACCATCTATCATTCACTTCATGCAAATCTTCAATTGCACTTCATGGTTTCAGTACTTACCCAGAAACTAGCAGAAGTTTTCTAATTGTCTTAAGTTGTAGACTTGTAGGGATCCTCATCTTGCAGTCTCTGTTATTTGCTTGTAGAGGTCATCTCTGATTGTAAATTTCTCAGTGAATCATGAAGCTTTGGCTTTACAGGTATGATATCCAGTCTGGTATGCATGATCCTTATGAAGATTGTGTGGCTGTAATGAGACTGTACAAGAGATTCCGAGCCCTAGATCATCAGACAGAAGGCATTGTAGCATCACTTGCTACGGAGTATTCAAACGACATCCATGTGAATTTCGATTCTCTGACAACTGAAAAGTTTGAGAAGATGACACCTGATGAGCTTTATGAATTGTCAAAACCAAACTACAAGTGCTGGTGTCTGGATACAAGGCAAGCACTAACATTAGGATTATGACTATTGTCTAGAAAAGACTTCTTTCAAATATAATTATGCAGCTATTAGCCTATTAGAGACTTTGAGCAAGGTTATTAGATGTGCAGGGGATCTTGGCAGGGTGTCATTTTGGTTATGATTGTCTGTCTTTTGTGTATTATCTTGTGTTGTACATATTCTGTTTGTAGTCGTCGTCTGAAGTGAAAGCAGGCAAATTTGCAAAGACAAGCATATTCCCCTGATAATGTTAACATTCTCAGTTCTGGCATGTTAATTTGCTATGCTTATGCAGCTTTGTTCTGGCATTTTAATTTGCTATGCTTCTGCAGCTTTGTTCGGGCATTATGCTTAAACGACAGCAAGCAAACCAGTTTTAACACTTGGTTCCGATCCCAGAAAACCAGTTCTGTCACTTGATTCCAATCGACCAAAGTGTTGAATTAAGCCTCATAATTTATCTTTATTCATACTGAATCATGCACGGTTGATTCTTGCAAAAGATTATAGTAGTCTTGACACATTCACAAAGTTAAAAAAATGCTCGTGTGTGTTCTCTAGGTAGCATATTCTGGCATCATGAAGACATGAACTATATATGACTATTAGGTACGGAGTTTTGAACGATGAATGTCTGATACATATGCAAGAATATGTATGTATTAGGTATTGACTGGAAATGTACCTAACCAAAATAATTATTTTCTTTTCACATGCAAGAAAATGAACCCCATATATATATATATATATATATATATATATATATTAGGTATTGACTGGAAAATTAATTTATCTCGATTCCTTAATATATTTTCGGCAAATTCATCTGCCACATGACCACATGCTTATCCAGACATAGATGCATATATATATATGAAGCATTTCATGATCATCTCATCGCACTTGCATCAAGGGTCAAGTTACTAAAATAATTAACCATGCTCTTAATATTCAGTTATATGTACTAGAAGACATGTTTATAACAAAAAATTTTGTTACAAAAAGTTTAAGTGAGAGCTTGCTTACGTTACACCATCATGGCTAAGGCAAACAACCTCAACCCTGAAAGACTGACAGTTGACACGTACATGTCACACCAGTCTCAAGGTATGGATTTCCACAAAAGAATTTACAGATCGCGAACTAACGAGGCTTGTTGGTAACGAGGATCAAACTTGGATGAGGTCTCCACCACAAACCTGTCCTTGCCAACTAAGCCAAACCTCGTTAGCTTATAACAGAAAATTATAAACATATAGAAGTGAATTACCCACCTCAATATTATAAACCGTAATTGGTTTGCAGTTTCAGCAGTGCTAGTACGTACTGCATTGTACTAGCAGTACGTGCTTTAGAAGTTTAGATCGAGAATAGTAATTGTACTTCAATGGGGCAAAATTGAGATTGGCATGGAACAAAAACCTGTATATAAGGATATCTAAGTTCTAAAAATATATGCGGGCAGCAATAGTAGTTCTCCACATCGATCTAGCTAGCTCTTTCTTGAACATATTCAGGTAAGAACTACTTTTTTTTTTGTGTGTGGGAGAGAGAGAGAGAGAAAATCTGTATGTATATACACACACATATCGATCGGTAAGGTGCCATTATGCAGGAAGCTAGCTGGGTATTCAAGATCTAAAAATGTTTCCGGCAACAGGATTTAAAAGTCATTGAGAGCACGCTATTATAAGGTATGTCCTGTATTCCCAAATTTCTGGTAAATATAATAGAAATGATCGATCACAGTTATTGGTTCTAATTTTCTACATAGAGCTTAGTTTTTTTCTTTATATATGTAGCAGTTAATGACTAGACCAAGTACATAACACGCTAAGATAATAGTCCACGTTGATCCACGTTTTGAGCAATATGTATTGCCTGAAATTGGGACAGATCGATAGCAATTTGGTTTGAAAATATATATTTCAATAGCAATTGCAGATCTGAATATTAGTCAACTCCATTTGATAACTTTAAACATTTTCGTCAACTCCATTTGGATTAGTTAGAGGGCAATGGCATCTTGGGTAGCTTTTAGAAGGTGTTCAAACCATGGTTACATAAATAACTAAGATTCTCTTGTATATAATAAGGATATAACTAAGATTGTTCAAAGTTTCATCATATCCCCGTAAAGAGGGGTTTGTCTGCTATACCGTTTATAGCATACATCTGACTAAAAAGAGGCCCTGTTTAGCAGCGGTGGTGGTTAGTTGAAGAGATTTTGTCATGAAATATTAGCAAACGGTATAACAGAATTTTCCCATAAAGACTAGCTAGTTATTTTTGAATAGTAAGAAAAACACAATTGCACCCTTATAGAAGGGTTAACTAGCTCCAATGATTTAGTGTAGGAATTTGGCTTCTCTACTTGGATTTATATTATTTGGATTTGCTTGGATAACTTTTAACTATTGGATTGAGTACAAACTAAGACCGTCATATCATCATTATGTCATCCTTAGTGTAGACGTGCTTCTACCAAAATTGATCGCACAAATTAAGGTAGATCACGTACACTTGCTTTTCTAATCGTTTAGGTTGCAACTAAGACATAAACAACCTGAAAAAAAAAATTAATGATTAACTTCATCATACATTGCTAAACAAAGAAGATACATATATAGTTTTTCCATTGGAGAAAATGCACGAAAATGCATGCCACACAGTCATGATTATTTATACACGTACATTTGATTATTCGAAAGCCAAGAAGTAATCACCAAATTGGAGAAGCACGACACATATACCAGTAAACCCAAATGACCCAATAATGATTTAATCAGCAAACTCAATCTTGATGCCACCAATCTTGACATGCTCTGCCCCATACCTTGGAATCAAAGTTACCACGACACTCTCATCGTCCTCGGCATCCAAATCCTCCAGCAAATCTGTCAACCCTAACCTCAAGACAGTGTTAATCTTCTTGGTATGCTTATGCCTGTGCGGCACACTCACAAAGCTCCCGGCAAACTCACTCTTATCCGGTCCACTAGGCAAGTCATCCTCATCGTTCACATACACATCAAACTTCACCCCGACGTCCCTGTCAAACTCAATCCCTTCGATCACCAATACCTCCTCCTCATGGTCCTTCTCCTTCTGGCTCCTCTTCTTCTGCTGCGGCCTAGCCACCGCAATACTAATCTTTGACGCCAAGCTTATCGGAAAATGACCCCCCGCCACTACCTTGGTGGAAGTCTCCGCGGCGTGAGCAACGCCGTGGTCGTGGAGCTTGTGACCGAATTTCTTGATGACATCCTTGACTCTACGTGGAGTTGGCTTGTGGCTTATCCATGGGATGTCAACGTCTTGGTACACATACCCTAGCTTCTTCGAATCAAGGCAGTCTCGTACCTTCACTCGCACCATATTTGCGTTCTCGTCATAGAACAAAAACCCCGAATCCAACCAATCAGAGTCAGTGAAATCCGCTCTCTTGCCTCCTAGGGTTTTCCACACACTCCACAAACGGTCAACGTTAGAGTGATGAGAGAAAAATATAGGGTCTCTACCAGCAGAGTAGAAGTTTCCCATGTCCTCAAGATTCGGCTGTGTGTTGTCACCGGTCCAAATGTGGACCGGTCCATGTGGAGTAGTCTCTATTGCTCCGCCTCCGGGGCTAGGCTCGTCCCCAGCCCTATAAGGGTTTCCAAAGAACAGCTTAGGGTTCTTGGCGTTGGACACCATTTGCCTGTACATGATCTTGAGGTTGGTGTTGATTTGAGTTTCGTCGGAGACGTTTTCATCCTTGAGATTGTAATTGAGGTCAATGAGCTTCGGCGGCTGATGGTTGGCGTTTCGGAACTTGTCGTAGAGCGGCGACTTAGGATTGGCAAACATGCCTGGGAGTTGCATGCCAGCCGGAGCATCCCAGTTCCAGAAAGGCAAGGCGAACGACGGGTCGTTGATCAATTTTCCCAGGATTCTCTCATAGAAGTACAAGTAGTATCGGTGGAAGGGAAAGAATAGCCACGAGCCGTGGATTTGGAGCTCAAGATCAGGAAAGCCAGCTTGGTCGTAAGCTCCGTCACAATAAGCACAGTGAATGTTTGCTTGTTGCTTGAAGCTGCGTGGATCATCGTCAGGGAGAGCTTTCATGAGCTCGATGGCCTTGGAGTATTTCTCGATGTAGGCTTTGTCAACAGCGTGAGCCGCTGGCCTGACGCGGAGTTTAGACTGAGGTGGGAGATGGAAATCGAATATCTTTTTGGCTACCGGCGGGCAACAATCAGTTTTCTGCGCACCTGTAGGCAAGTCTGCGGCTCCACATTTGGAGACGTCAGGAGGAGCCACAGGCTTGGCAAAGGCAAAAGGGTTGGTGCCGAGACCGGCCACTCCGTACAGTCCACCGAGACCGAGAAGTACATTTCTCCGGTCTAGGGTTCTGCGTAGAGGTTGTGCGTCGTTGGAGTTGTTGGAAGGGTTTTGGTCACTGTTTGTGGCTTTGCATGAGACTCTGCTCCACGCGTAGGAATGCTTAGGTTTCTGAATTAAGGAAATTTGGGAATTCTTTTGAGAGAAGGAAGACAAAGAAGTTGTAGTACTGGGAATGGTGCTTGTGGTGGCGATCACTGGTGAATGTGACAGAGAAGCCATGGCCTCTGAGGTTTAGGTATGATGTTGAAGCTCGAATGAGGTTTGCTTTTATAATGAATCTTTGGTTGTACAGTACTTCTCATCAGTATAGAAACAGACAAGTTGTTGTTCGATCGGTTGACGAAGGAAGTAATTAAGATAGATTAATGAGAATCAATCAGGTGCTATATATAAATCAGAACTTGGAAACTCCTTCTATAGAGGAATACTAGATTTAAAGGTACCCGGCCAATTAAGCAGTCATATCATCTTGTTCTCTTTCATGATTTCTTGGTCTTTTCATTTAACAGAATAGTACTGTGATCAGCACTTTTTTTTTTCTCCCCCTAACAAATACTCTTGTTGCTTCAACAATCTTATGTGATTGTTAATTGGAATGTGACCCTAATTAAATTTGTCTTTGTACGGGAAAGCTTCATATGCAATCTAGCTAGGTAGAAATGAGTGTGGGAATTCGTTTCTCTTCTGCTGCGAGTATAAACCATATAGCGCAAAATTGTTTTCTTTCAAGAGTAGTTGAGACTCTAGCTAGCCATGTGACAAAGATTAGGTTGATCAATTGAATTTACTTCTTAGAATCATATGTTTTTTTCTAAATAAATTGTAGTGTTAGTGGAGATGTTTTAAAACTTTTCTACCAAATCCATTATGCAACTGGGTACGTAATATAATGGCTGCCAGAAGTAAAAGATATGATGTTAATTAAAAATTTGTATCAGTGTTCTATATGTTGATACAATTATTATGCAGTATTAGTAAATCGATCGAAAATGTGGTTATGCCTTGATATCGTCAAAGAAAGAATACATACAGAGAGTTGCCTTAAAATGAAATATAATGCAACTTTCATGTATGATATATATCATGGTGGTGATGGATTCATGATGATGGTTGTGATAATATAGGAGAAGCAAGAGAATATAGAGGTTCTTAATTCCACCGGGTAAGTTTCATCAAGGTGACATTACAGCATCATAACCTCTGGTTTTAAACCTGTTGTTAGTGGACTTTTGGACTTGACTGAAACAAAAGGTTATGATGTTGTCACGTAACCTTGACGAAAACTCACCCGGTCGAC
Source organism: Fragaria x ananassa (assembly GCA_034370585.1). Lineage (NCBI taxonomy): Eukaryota > Viridiplantae > Streptophyta > Magnoliopsida > Rosales > Rosaceae > Fragaria > Fragaria x ananassa. Next base: position 2,097,621 of record CP139766.1, read on the forward strand.
TGGTGGACTGAATAACCTCCGGATAAATATATAGCTAGTTTGAATTAGCTGGATTAAGTTCTTAATTTGGTTAATTTAAAGAGGTACTTAAGTAATAAACAACAACATGTATGTCGACGACTTTATGCTTTTGGGTTCTCACCCCACCACCCTTTCCTAGTTCTTTCCCCAATAAAATTTTTAGTCGAATATATTTTTTTTGGTCAATCTAATCTATTTCAGTAAATTATCAACTACCTACCTCCACCATAAGGAAATTTGAGTTCGAATTTAGTTGTAGATCTGAAAACACGCACCTAGAACCAGATGGACTCATTAACGCGTATAATATATAGTTTTGTAGACCGGTCAGGAGCGTCGAGGCTGTCACGAAGTCGTGGCATGTTTTCTAAACAACAACTTGATGGAAACCATTATCATTTTGTTCAAAGGAAAAACAGAGAAGGTTAGAGATGAGTATACATGAATTTGATCTGGTCTCTGCCTTTCTAAGCAAGCAAGCAAGCAATAACAATATAGCGTACGTATTCTTATTGGCAATATATGGTGCTACGAATTATCCAAAAAAAAAATATATGGTGCTACGAATCGACATGATGACGGAATTTTGGGTTAAGGTCCATGCAACCTTCAAAGGTCGCATTCCATATACTGTTATTGCCGTATTGGACTATTGGTTAGCTACAGAACCTTATTCTGGTGAAATGAGCTCGACTAAAATTGGGCACACGCTAATATTTTTTATTTTTTTTTCTAGTGGTGGAAATGCCAGAAAATGCCCAGTATCATTTGGTCTAGCGGCATAAGTCTCATTTTAATAAGTGAGAGGTTGTGAGATTAACTTACGTAGTTGTAATTTTCTAATGGTGGAAATGCCAGAAAATGTCGAGTATCATTTGGTCTAGAGGCATAGTCTCCTTTTAATAAGTGGGAGATTGTGAATTCGACTTCAGAGTTGTAATATTTGATAAAAAAAAATGCCAAAAATGCATTCCGCATCAAGTTTATTTGTACAGGAAAATTTGATTATTAAAGAAAGAAAGAAAAAAAGAACAAAACGAAATTGAAAAATGTAACGTGTAGGTGATCAATAGCTAGCTATAGATCTAAACCAACAAGGATGGTGCTTCCTGTCTATGGGGTTCAAATTTAAGAAGCAAACTCAATCTTGATGCCACCAATCTTGACTTTGTCCGCCGCATACCTTGGAATCAAAGTCACCACCACCGTCTCATCATCCTCGGCGTCCAAATCCTCCAGCAAATCTGTCAATCCTAACCTCAAGACAGTGTTGATCTTCTTAGTATGCTTATGCCTGTGCGGCACACTCACAAAGCTTCCGGCGAACTCACTCTTGTCCGGCCCACTCGGCAAGTCATCCTCGTCGTTAATGTACACATCGAACTTCACTGCCACATCTCTGTCAAACTCAATCCCTTCGATCACAAGTATTTCCTCCTCCTCTTCCTTCTCCTTCTTGCTCCTCTTCTTCTGCTTGGGCCTCGGCACTGCTACGCTAATCTTTCGGCTCAAAGTCAAAGGAAAATCAGTAATCTTCACCACCTTTGCTTTAGAACCGGCGGCGTTAGCCACACCGAGCTTCTTGGCTAGATTACTGAATGCCACCTTTGATCTTCTCGGCGTTGGCTTGGAGTTCAGCCATGGAATCTCCACGTCTTGATACACATAGCCGAGATTTTTGGAATCAAGGCAGTCGCGTACCTTCACACGCACCATATTTGCATTCTCGTCGTAGAACAGGAAGCCGGAGTCTAACCAATCGGAGTCGGTGATGTCTTTGTTTTTGGGAGCTAGGGTCTTCCAAATACTCCACATCCTATCAACATTGGAGTGGTGCGAGAAGAAGATAGGATCTCTTCCGGCGGAGTAGAAGTTTCCCATGTCCTCAAAGTTAGGCTGCGTGTTGTCACCGGTCCACAAGTGAACCGGCCCGTGTGGAGTTCCCTCAATGGAGCCACCACCGGGGTCAGGCTCGTCCCCAGCCCGGTATGGGTTGCCGAAGAAGAGCTGAGCATTCTTGGCGTTAGATACCATTTGACGGTACATAATGCTTAAGTTGCTGTTGATTTGTGTTGTGTTTGATGTGTTGTCCTCCGTACCGTTGAAATCGAGGTCGATCAGGGTCGGCGGCTGATGTGCGGCGGCTCTGAACTGGTCGTAAAGCGGTGATTTAGGATTGGCGAACAAGGCAGGAAGCTGCATGCCAGCAGGGTTGTCCCAGTTCCAAAACGGCAAAGCAAATGTTGGGTCGTTGATGAGCTTACCTAAGATTCTCTCGTAGAAGTACAAGTAGTATCTATGGAAGGGAAAGAAGAGCCATGAGTTATGGATTTGGAGCTCAAGATCCGGAAACCCTGCTTGGTCATAAGCACCATCACAGTAAGCACAATGCACATTGGCTTGGTTCTTGAAACTACGGGGATCATCGTCGGGAAGGGCCTTCATGAGCTCCATGGCCTTGGTGTACTTCGCAATATAAGCATCATCCACGGCATGAGCCGCAGGCCTAACACGCAATGGGGTTGGCGAGGGCAGCTTGAAGTCGATGATCTTTGAGGGCGTTGGCGGGCAACAATTTGTTGGTGCTACACCGTTCGGCAAGTCCGCCGCCCCACATTTGGACACGTCGGGCGGGGCGACAGGCTTGGCAAAAGCGAAAGGATCGCTTCCAAGACCTACAACCCCGTATAGGCCTCCAAGACCAAGAAGCACATTTCTCCTATCGAACTTAGGTACAGGAGGTTGTGCATCATTTTGGTCGCTGTTTGCGGTTTTGCATGAAACCCTAGTACGGATGAACTGCCTAGGTTTTCCGATTAAGGAAATCTGAGAGCTGTGTGAGAAAGCTGAGAGGGAAGTTGTAGAAGATGGAATGGTAGTCGTGGTGACTAGTTGAGGTGAGAGAGAAGCCATGGCCTCTGGTACAATGGAAAGCTCAGAGGGAGGCTTTGGTTTTATAATGAAACCTTGGTCATACTTTTCTTCAATATCCATGCAAAGTTGGCTCGATGAAAGTTGGCAGCCGGATCTAGTTGACAATTTAAAATCACGACCGAGGCTTTCACCACGTGGGACAATTTAATAGGGGTTTACGACGAATCTTCTGTCTGCTGGATAATTAATGTTAATTAGCGTCTTAATCCGACGGAGGTGCTTATTTTTTAGGATAAGATCGGAGAGAAAGTAAGTCTTTGATTAATACCAAAAATTGGACAGAATATGCTAAGCTGGTCCACTTTAAACCATAGTCGGCCGGTTATATATATATATATATATATATATATATATATATAAGTCCGATTTTTTTTTTGATATATATGAGGGATGAAAGATTACACTAACTTTTTGATTATATTTTTGAATCTCCACCGTTCAGTTTGTTGGTTCTTATATATAGATCAATTATGCAAATTTTCAACCAATTTGGTGATCGTTAAGGTATCGAACAAGATTAAATCAATGAACGAACCAAATCTGCCAAACATGAACCGTTCATGCTTATAATTATAAATCGTAGTTTTGAATGCCTTAATGATTACTAAAATTTCTGAAAATTTGCAGAAGTGATATACTCATATAGAAATACATATTAAATGGTAGAGATGTGATTTTGTGATTAAAAAGTTGGTGTAGTCTCACATCCCTCATATGTATGTCAAAAAAAATCCCTTAATGGAAGGGCCCTGTATATATATATATATATATATTTCATAAAGGTCTAATAACAAGAGTAATCCTATTTAGACGTAGAAAGACTTCTGCAAGAGTTCAAGGAACAGCTCGAAAAACAATGTCGTAATTCCTTGAACTCTTTTGCATGTCATTCTACATCATATTTTGTGTATGATCGAGCTTAACACACACTAGTTTTCTGCTAATTTAATCATGTTGTATTTTTGTTTTAATTGTCTTAGTACTGAGGCTTACCAATTAAACAATTATGCGCAACATGTAGAAATTAAACTAATGCCGGCCAGAAGGAAAATGTTTGTTTTTGCACAACATGTAGAAAATTGTAAATGATCATGAAGACTAGTGCAATATATTACGCATTGGTACATCATTTTCATCCACACAGAACATGGCCACCTCTAAAACCCTTTAAAATATGACCATTGGCCGGTGCCATATTAATAAACTCATATTTAATTATGTTTGAAACACACAGCTAGTATCCATGTTCTTATCGTGATGAATCTATTTTCCCACCCAATTCCCCTCCACGGCTCCACCTCCTGGTTCATTCCCCCTTCCGCCAATATTATGTCAGTCAAGAATGATGAAAGTAGATCACGTTAAGTAATCGATCTAGTCAAAGAAACAAAGCATATATATATCTACCATACGTGGTTGTCTAAAATAGAAACTAGCTAGGGTAATCAAAGAAAAGTTTGTAACAAAACCTTGGAGCAAGCTAAGTGAATGGTCGCAGAATCTTATCTTGATCAATGACTTTGTTTCACCTGGACAAGATATTAGTTGGTATTGGTCCAAATATATTTATGTAGGGCGGGCTAATTCAAACTGGTAGTCATAGAAACTTAGGCTCCTGACCTAATTGATGTGCTTGGTTTATATTTTACTTCTTAATTTTTTTTTCACAATACCAACACGAGTTAGTCCTCACGTCAACGTATTCCTGTTAAACATAAGTTTGATGTGAAACCAACGCAGAAACAAGGTCACAGAGAAGCAAGGGAAAGAGAGGAGATCGACTATAGATCCACGTGGTTAACAAAAGTCTTTCATCCATGCTCAAGTCAAAAGAGTTGTTGAGTTTAATTTGTATTCGATGCTCATTATTCATTATTGTCACTTTTTTATGTGGAAATTCGTGTATGCGTGGACGTGGACGTGGACGTGTATGTACGGAGATAATCTTAACCGTTTATAATAATTTATATATTTAAGAAATATAATTAAAAGTTTGAAACTAAAAAAAAATGATGCTGCTACTAGCTAGTAGTCATATGGGCTCGGAAAGAAACTGAAGTGTCGTTGAAATACCAATGATATATAGTTCGGCTCACGTTGATCTTACAAGTAGTAAAACAAGAAAACAATAAATTCATTACCTAGTAAAATGGCGGAAGGAAGTAGTAGTCAAGAATACGGAAAATTATAGTAAGAATACAACCCATATGCATGCAGAATCAACGAAGAATATTGCTTAGGTGGTAGAAATAAGCTCGATCTTGAACCCACCTATGATAGCTCCTTTCCCAAACTTGGGCACCAATGTCACCACCACGCTACTATCCTCTTCCGCCCCCAGATCCGCCAGCAAATTCGTTATCCCTAACCTCAAGTTCGTCTTGATCTTCTTATTCGCCCTATGCGGCACATGCACAAAACTCCCGGCAAACTCTGCCTTGTCCTTCCCGCTCAGCACATCCGCATCATCATTCACGTACACATCAAACTTCAACATCTCGCTTCCGGCGAACTCGATTCCACTGATCACCAACACCTCCTCCTCCTTCGTCTTCTCCGCCGTTGTCCTCTTAGTCACCGACGGCCGCGCCACCTCAACACTAATAGTCTCACTCAACGTCGCCGGAAACTTCGAAGTCAAGTCCGCTGAGGAAACCGCCGCCTTTCTTTTATTCTTCGATTTCCTTGCCGTAGGCTTCGAGTTCAGCCACGGAATCTCCACGTCCTGGTACTTGTACCCTAGTTTCGACTCGTCTAGCGAGTCACGCACTTTAACTCGGACCAGATTCTTGTTCTCATCGTAGAACAAGAACTCGGTGTCAAGCCAATCCTTTTTGGTTATATCAGTCCCACCTCGTGCCTTGTAGATAGACCACATGCGGTCTACGTTGGCATGGTGAGAGTAAAAGATAGGATCCCTCCCTGCTGAGTAGAAAGCTCCCATGTCCTCTCCGTTAGTCTGAGTTGGATCTCCGGTCCAGAGATGGATGTTATTATGCGGAATACTCTCAATGTTTCCGGCGCCGGGGTTCGGGTCGTCTCCGGCGCTGTAGGGCTCACCGAAGAAGAGGCGGTGAGATGTGGCTTTTGAGATCATTTGTTGGTACATGGTGGTGAGGTTCTCTCTGATTCTAGTATTGTCATCCGTGTCGTCATCGGTGCCACCGTAGTTGAGGTCTAGAAGCTTCGGGGGTTGATGCGCTGCGTTCCGGTACTGGTCGTAGAGAGAGGAGGTGGTGTCGGTGAAAATGGAGGGGATGTACATGCCGGCCGGAGCGTCCCAGTTCCAGAAGGGAAGAGCGAAGGTGGGATCGTCGATGAGCTTGCTCATGATCTTCTCGTAGAAGTAGAGGTACAAACGGTGCCAAGGGTAGAAGAGCCAGCAGAAGTGGACTTGGATTTCGAGGTCGGAAAACCCGGCCATGGGATAACCACCGTCGCAGTACGAACAGTGGACCATGGCCTGCTGGGCCAGGCTTCGCGGGTCGTCGTCTGGTAAGGCCCGCATGAGCTCAATGGCCTTTTTGTATTTTGCCAAGTATACCGGGTCTTTTGCGACGTTCTGGGCAGCTAGCCTTGTGCGCATAGGACCCGAATCAGGTAGCTTAAAGTCGATGATTGTGGTGGTTTTTGGCGGGCAACAATCGATGGTTGTGCCATCAGGTTTGTCCGCCGGACCGCATGTGGCTAGGTCGGGTGGCGGCACGGGCGCAGCGAATGCAAACGGATTGGTTTCGAGACCCGCCGTGCCGTATAGACCGCCAGCACCCAAGCCAATGAGCATGTTTCTCCTGTCCAATTTTCCCATAGCATCTTTATTTTGGTCATTGTTGTTGGTTGCCTTGCATACAAAGCCTTGCTTAGGTCTTATGACCAATGAAGGATTTTGGGATTTGAATTTCTTGGTGAAGAAGGGAGTGACAGAAGTGGTTGAGGTCATCAGTGAAGTGTTAGGGCAGAAGATTGTAGCAGTACAGCTGGGTGGTAGAGGAGAAGCCATGGCTATGGGTTTTGCTTTTGTTGCAACAAGAAATTTCCCACATCCCAGCTTTTATAATGACCAATTAGTTGTGCAATGAGACATATTATCAACAGTGAATATGAATTGACAAGTTGACCAATAACAGCGATTGTTGCAAGTCTCCCCACACAAGAACAGTACTAGCTACCCCAGTCGGCTTTCGTATTATTTCTTTGCCGCTACTCCATTGATCCAAAAGAACGAATATGATTATTTTAAGTAGAAATGAGATATCGAATTCAAGTTTAATTGCAAGACAAATACAAAACCATTATAGGTTGATGATCTTATTAATTAGTGACGCACATCAAATGTATTAATAAAATGCAGATGACATGATTGACATCGATTCAATATATTTTGAAAAGAATTAAATTCAGTTTATTCTCTAAATCTTTGTTGTCAAAATTAGTTCAGTCCTGTAACTTTTTTTAAATCAGTTCGCTCCCTCAACTTTCATAAACACATCAGTTTGTTCTAATTTTTGAATTCCCCTCAAAATGTGACGTCACCAAACTGACAAGGGGACTCATAATTCAACTTTATAGTTATCAGGGACTTCTCATACACGTCACCAAGCTGAATTATAGGTTCCCGTGTCAGTTTAGTGACGTCATATTTTGAGGAGAATTTAAAAATTGGACCAAACTGATGTGTTTACGAAAGTTGAGGGGGCGAACTGATTTAAAAAAAAGTTGCATGACTGAACTGATTTTGACACCAAAAATTTAAGGGGTAAACTGAATTTAATTCTTTTTAAAATTCACTACGATAAGATATTATTTGTTAGGTGCAATTTGATTCGAGAAATTTAATTAACAAACTATTCATTTTGATCATGAACGGCAATGCGTGATATGAAATAGAAAGACTTAACCAAGCAATTCCATTAATACATTTAATCATGATTGAGATTGTTCATATATACTTGAAGGATGTTGAATTTATCGTATTCAATTAATCCCCACCTTGTAGAATCACGTCATGATCGATGAAGAGGTTGCGTTGTTTCGATTAATGCATGCAGTGATTAGTGGTAGGTGCACATATACATGGTCACATGGAGCGTGTTTACCAGTGAGTTTTGGTGAGTTAGTTGGATACAAAAACTTCGATTCATTTCTACCCTTCTTGTTAGCTACATTCATCGACTCCAGAATAGGTTCAGAGCACCGACGTACATTTGCATTGCGTGTGTATAAACGAATATTTAATTCATTATTTATGTGAAATATATTTAAGATGACATATATAAACGGAGATAAGATTACATAAACGGAGATAAGATTGTTACTCTTCGAAGCAGCCCTCGTGCATCTCGTGCATATGTATCAATCACCTAGCTAGCCTTAACCTTATATGGCTTATGCCAAGGAAAACATGTTATAAATGTATCACGCTAGCTCCCCTACTACCAAAACATAAACGGAGATAAGATTGTTACTCTTCGAAGCAGCCCTCGTGCATCTCGTGCACATGTATCAATCACCTAGCTAGCCTTAACCTTATATGGCTTATGCCAAGGAAAACATGTTATAAATGTATCACGCTAGCTCCCCTACTACCAAACCATATATGCCCCAAAAGCTGAAGCCGATAGCAAATAGAAGACAAATTAGGCCTGGGCAAGCAGAGATATGGAGGATATTTACTTGCCGGCCATTTGATTGTGCTCTTTTGGATATAATGTATTTGAGAATTTCTAATATCACGAATCACTAGTCACAATATGATTGAGAGCAACTCAAACTTATGTAATCAAAGTATTAAACACATCAGAAACATATAAACACAAACAAAAACCTGAGAACTTACAACTAGATCCAATTATCTTAGAAACTTAAGCGATCGAGTTAGGTGTGTGCTGTTGCATCGATTATTTGTTGCAAGTAAATCTCAGAACACCTTACAATATAGACATACTATTTGAGAAACTCGATCTTGAGCTTCCCAATAGTGACAGGTCGTTTCACACACTTTGGCACTAAAGTCACCTTGATACTGTCATCTCCATCAGCACCCAAATCATCCAACAAGTCCGTTATCCCAAGCCTCAGGCTCGTCGTCACCGTCTTCCTCCGATGTGGCAAGTACACAAAGCTTCCGGCAAACTCCGAGTTGTCGGGTCGACTCAGATCGTCTTCGTCATCGTTGACATGCACGTCGAACTTCACAAGCTCATCCGCCACAAACTCTATCCCTTGAATCGCCAACACCTCCTCTTCCTCTTCCTTTTCCTCCTTTGTCCGACACTTCTTCGGTCTCGGCACCGTGACGCTGATCACCGAGTCCAAAGTGATCGGAAACTCAGTGATTTCTACTACCTTCTTGGACGTTGACTCGGCTGCAGCGTATGCTTCGGATTCACCGAACGCCGGGGGAGTTTCACTCATCTTTGATCCTAGCTCACTGATTAGCAAGTTTCTCTTGACCAGTTTGAATTTGTCTACAGAACGTTGCTCATGATCAGCATCATTTTGATTACTGTGATAATATATACTATCTGTGTCTGTAATTGGTTTGACAGAAGCCCTAACTAAATACGAAGCTGGGGTTACGGATTTGAAGCAAGGAAATGCTTTTGAAGGATGGGAGAGATTGAAGAGTTGTATTGCGACGAACCGATTTGTTGTGGGTGAGGACGGTGAAGAGAAGCCATATAGCTTCTGATATTTGACTAGTTGTTGTGTTTTGCAACTTTTGTCACAAGACTTTAGTTTTTTTATTTCGGATATTTTGGAGGTCGGCAATGTTGTTATACAATCCCATCATGGAAATTCTTCTCTCATTCATCATCATCTTGGAATATTGGGAACTTAAGACGATTTCTTATTTCACTTTTATATTTTGAATAAGGTCGAAGATCAATTTCTTATTTATTATATAAATCTGTCTTGCATCTCAATAATGCAAACCTAACCTTCTTGTGTGGAATGGAATAATCGATTCGATGTGGCAACAAATACCTACTTGCTTTAGTCATAAGGCATAAATTTTCTTTTCGTGGTGAAGTGTGAGACCAGATCACTAGATTCAACGTTCATGAAGGAGGTCTTTGATATGAGTCACCTCGATAAAATTACAAACTAACTGCTTCATATATACGTTAACATGCACTCGATCAACAGCATAACTAATCAAGTAGCTCAATATATGAACATCTAGGCACCGAAATACTCGATTTTGATCCTCCCAATGGTGATAGGTCGTTGCACATACCTTGGCACCAAAGTCACCTTAATACTACTTTCACCATCAGCTCCCAAATCCTCCAACAAGTCCGTTATCCCCAAATGCAAACTAGTCCTCACCCTCTTCCGACTCTGCGGCAAAAACACCAAGCTTCCGGCAAACTGAGACTCGCTAGGTCGACTCAGATCGTCCTCGTCATCGTTCACATGCACGTCGAACTTCACAGCCTTATCGGCCACGAACTCAATGCCTTCGATCGATAGCACCTCCTCTTCCTCTTCCTTTTCCTTCTTGCTCCTCGACCTCCTCGGCCTCGGCACCATCACACTGATCACCGAGTCCAAAGCTGTCGGGAACTCAGTGAGCCGAACCAGCTTCTTCGACTCGGCCGCGCGTGCTAGGTTTGGATGATTCACCAAAGTTAAACCTCCCAAACCCAGAAGCACATTTCTCCTGTCGAATTTCAGTACAGAAACTTGGTGGTTTTGATCATTGTTATGCGTAGCTCTAGTACTACGATTTTGGGCTGAGGAGATTAGGGTTTTGTTTGGAAATGAATAACAGATTGAAGGGGTTGAGTAATGGGGAATCAGAATCATAGACATGGCTTTGTTTTTGTATGAAGAAGAAGATAATGAACGTTAATATATATGGTACTGGATTTTTGATGATCAATCACATTCACAGCCATAAGTTTTGATCCTCCATATATGTGTTGTTGATAAGCACAAGACTTTCTTGCAACATGGTGGCCTACACTTGTTAAAATCACACCCACTTCAGATGACTTTATACGACACGTCGCGGTATCTCTTCCACGAAAAATGCCCAAATGCACAGAAAAAAGGTAATCAAATCCACTGAAGGAAAAGACCATTATATCGTTATCTCATTCAACGAATATCTCACCGGATCTGAAACTTATGACACATCTCTCTCTCTCGCTGCTAGCTGCAGATCCCGAATTCCACCTCAATCTGAGTCGCGCCGGCAACGGCAACCTCCACCTCTGTCTTCGGTGACGTCAATTACAAGCTGTGAACCTCAAAACCCGGTTCCGGCGACGAAAGCACCCAACGTCCTCACATATCCGATCTGACAACGATCGATGTCCACACCTCAACAACAACGACGACTCTAATCCCTAGCGGGCGCCACTTCCCATCCGGTGTCTATCGAAGCTGGGAAAAGACTGATAGTTGGGGTCCCGATCAGCGTCGTCGAGGACGGCGAGCTTTGCTGGGCGGATTGAGGTGTGGCGCGGGTTTAGGACAACCAGATTTGCTGGGCGGCGGCGGAAGACTGGTTGTTGCTTAGTCTCTAAGAGGTCTGACGGTTAGAGGTGACAGTTCTGAATTGTTGCGTAAGGTTGGAAGTCGGAGTCGACGCCAACGGCGGTCGGGAAATGCTTAGGCGCCAGCTTTGGTTGCCCAGAGCAATTTTTTGGTTTGAGCTTGGGTCCTTGACAACGGGCCGGAGGTTTGGATGCGGCCTCACGAAAATGTTTCAACATTTTTTTTTTTATTACAATAAGTTGATTATTGGAAGTCGGTCACTGATTATTGGGGGTCATTAACTGAGTTACCGGTGACTGAAATCCGGCGATCAGAAAAAATATGAGTTACAAAGAGTCAATAACCGGTGACCGAAGAAATTTCGGGAACTGGTGATCGATGACCGGGGTCTGGTGAGGTTCCAGTAAAATTTTCCCATTTTTTTAGTTAAAGTAACGAAAATAAAATTATCTTAAAAATATATAAAAAATTATTTTTAGGGTTTTAGTTGATGGACGTTGCATTCTCCGGTTCAACTGTAGTCGGAGAATATAACGCTGCTCGATAATGAGTTCATGTTTGTAATCTAAAACTAATTTGGCAACTAAATTTAAGAATGGGCATACGGGGGATTCCCCGACCTCGACCCTTACATGACTAGGATGATATCAATTAGAATATGTCTGTAGCTGTTCATGAATAATAGAAGCAAAGAGACAGATCGAATAAGAACCAGACTTAAAGTAATTACTTTTTGTTTACGGAGACAGTTAAACTCATAAACCTTCTGCTTTTACTCTACGGGTGACAGTAAAATAATTTCTGCACTGAAATGAGCTGTAACATGAAAAAACAAGTGGCAGGCAGTGATTGAACTATCACACCGTCCATGCCCCCATACTCGAGCAACAGCTGAGGACATGCAAGGCCAAATAATTATCATGTACGTATGGAGATCCTTGTTCTACATGGCATGCAGTACTGAAATTTGTATTTCTCTGCAAATGCTTTCCAACTGTGTGGCAGATAAAAGAGACCAAATAATTGGACTCATGAGATAATTGATCTAAGTTTATCATTCCCTGGAACTCAAATTTCCAGAAACATGGATGGTTTTCTGCATTGTTAACTTTGGTGGTAGATGGCCGGGTAATTAGTTAAGCCAGTAAGATAGAGAGTTTGGAAGTTTGTTCAGGACACATTACACTAAAACAAGATCAATACTTAATTCTCAGTAAACATGTACAGAAGCCTATTGCCAAGAAACTCTTTCAAATAACCAGAAGATAATGAACATTTTCATAACAACTGGGGTTTGTGGTAAGAAAGATGTATCTTCAAGTATAAAACATGTATCATTATAAGGATCCAGCTAGTTAGATAAGAAAGCTTGGAAGGTTGTTCAGAACTTCAGGGCAGTACTATTTCAAAATCTCAGAAGACAATGAAAAAGAAAAAATGGGGATAATGATAATAAAGAAGCATCTCATAGTACAACATTGCATCATTATAAGGTTCTAGCAAGGTAAGCCAGCTTGTAGAGCTTGGAAACTTGTTCAGAAAAACAATACGTACGTACACTAAAAAACACAAGTTATATCGAGCATCATTGTACACAGGAAGCCTCTTATTTTCCAGGAAACTCTTTCAAAAATTCGGAAGAGTATGGAAATGAAAAATGGGGTTTATGATGTACATGTTCACGAGAAAGTTTTGTACTGTCAATCTGATTGAGTACTGTGGCTTCGAATTCGAATCATATGGTCCCGACCTGGGTTATCTATCTGAACAAAATCTCAATAGATGAAGAAACTCACCCATATAGTTTTTCTCTACTTCCCCCCCCCCCCCCCCCCCCCCCCCCTTTTTTTTTTTGGAAATGATCATATTTTAATTAACCACACTAAGCTATGATACTGATTCTCACTAGGTTCTGTACGTTTAGTGTCCATCTTGTCCTTGCTTCACTTAATTCTGTGCTAAGGAGAGAATCATTCAAATTCCACATCAGCTTTGCAAACTGTCTTCCCCAACTGGCACTACACCCAACCCCAATCCCCTCAACCTTGCTTATAAAAGAGCAGGCATTTCCACCACTTTAGATTCATCACACAACTCTTAAGTCTTTCATCTTTATTGACACCTCATAATCATCATCCTCCTCCTCACTCTCTCCTTCTCCTCAGTGGCATCTGGCTCAAGGTCTTCGCTTAACTCGGACTCGTGTAGCTTGGACTGACAAGTAGAACAAGACCTTTAAGATTGCTCTAGCCATTTTTGACAAGGACACCCCCGACCGCTGGGACAATATTGCAAGGGTCGTTGGGAGTAAGACACCGAGGAAGTTAAGAGGCACTATGACCCTCTTCTGGAAGATTTGAAGCTTATAGAGTCCGGTCAAGTTCATGATGGGAGTGGGAATGGTCATGGCACCATTGTTCATGATGAGGAAAAGAGGTAGTCTTTAGTACTAATTACTATTTGTCATCTTTTCCTACAAGTATGGTTAGTTCTTGTAGTTTAATTTCTTTGTAAGCTGTTAACTTGTAATTTTGGATAGGTACTTGACCGGACTCTATAAGCTTGACATCTTCCAGAAGAAGGTCATAGTGCCTCTTAACTTCCTCCGGTGTCTTACTCCCACCGACCCTTCAATATTGTCCCAACGGTCCAGGGGTGTCCTTGTAGAAAAGGGCTAGAGCAATCTCAAAGATCTTGTTCTGCTTGGCAGTTTAAGACGAGCCCGAGTTAAGCGAAGACATTGAGCCAGATCACTGAGGAGGAGAGAGTGAGGAGGGTGATGATCATGAGGAGGAGTCAATAAAGATGAAAGACTTCAGAGTTGTGTGAAGTGGGGGATTATAAGCAAGGTTGAGGGGATTGAGGTAGGGTGTAGTGCCAGTCGGGGAAGACATTTTTGCAAAACTGATGTAGAATTTGAATGATTGTCTCCTTAGCACAGAATTAAGTGTATCTCCAAGAAATTCTGATATGGATAATCTATAAAGTTGAATGATAGGAATAATCTATAAAGTTTATTTTAATTTTCTGCCCTTTTCTTCATGTATATTATATCAGGATCGACCAATCGAGGACAGTTTCCCTTATTTAAGCTAGTTCTAACTATACTCAGTTTTTTCAGTCATCTCGTTGTCTTGGCAATAATACTTGCTGACAAACCTAAAAGCTAATTCTCTTGCTTATTTTGTTGCAAATTAACTAAACTAGGAATGAATCGAATTAAGTTGATTCAAGTCATTCTTATTATTCTACTAGAGAGCTTTCCTTTATTGTTGAGGGAAATGGAGCCAAGCGCCCTAGCTTCATTAGTCACAACGATCGTACGACATCAAGCTTGATTCTTTCTTGCATATTCACTTCAATTTCATTTCAGCTAGTGTTTGTAGTGTTACTCAAGTTGCAAGAGTTCTTCTCAACTAGTGTTTATAGTGTTACTCAAGTTGCAAGAGTTCTTCTGGCTCCACCAAGTAATCTCAGCTCTTGGTGGGTTTTCGTTTGATTTTGGTTATCTTTTGCTTATCCACCAAGGCTTTAATGTAAGGGTAGTGCAAATGTGATGTATATCGTGTTTTAAGATGACTATCTTTTTTGTCACGTCTATATTTGTGGGTAGTCGTCATAATTTGCGTAGTATAAAAAGTTGTAAGCAACTCGCAATTGTGTTTTATGACTCAAATACACCAAGACTTTTAAGGGTAGTGTAATGTGATGAATTTTTTATTTTATGATGATTATCTCTTTTGTCACGTCTATATATGTGGGTTGTTGTCATCTTTTGCTTTCTTTAAAGTGTCGTAAGGCAACTCTCCTGTTTTAAGACTCAAAGACATTCACTATAGTTTTGTTCATGTTATCATGTCTAACCTACAGTGACCGGAATCTCTTTTTGAGTCTGATTGGGAAAATAAAACAATGGATTTTGCATCAAATAAATGCACCAATATATTCTGAAATGTTTTGGATGAATGCAACTTTCCGCAAGTCTCAACATCTTTGCATGACTTTTTTTTTGTATCACATATTAAAATTACGTGAGTCGAACTTATAACCTCTCACCTATTAAGGGAATATTATGTTACTAAACCAAATAATACTGGACACATCATTACATGACTTGTCAATGAAATCTCCGGAAGAACATCGATGCATTTGTTTAAAAATGAATATGTAAATCTTTCAAATTATAAGATTCGCAGCAAACACCAAATTAACTTTTTCTTTTTCTTCTTTAATTACGTCTTAGAAAAAGAAAAAAAAAAGGTTATAAAACCGTCGCTGCAATATGGATCACAAAGGCCCAAATCCACTTTTATTGTAAAAAGAGAATCTAGGTTTTCCTAATTTCCTGGGAGCCGCGGCGTGTGGGGTTAATTCACCGCAAAGTAAAAGAAGTGGTAAAACAGAAAAAAAAAAAAAAAAAAAAGTATCGAAAATTCTTCAGTGCACCAAGTATCTCGTAAGTTTTTTTTACTGCATTTTGACTTTTAAAGTCATTAACGGCGTTTGTTGAATCCGTTAGCACATATAATCGGTTCAAGTGCACCGTGGTGCACCGAATCTGCTCCATCTCAGAAGCCGTGTGAAAAATAAAAGTAGATTACAACGTGAAGCGCTTTGTCTTCCTTTGTTTCTGATAGAGAGAGGTTTGGTTTTGTGGGCTCTCGTAGTTGTAGCTATCTGGAACGAGAATAATGGCTTCAAGGCTGGTCTTGGGTGTCACTTTTGTGCTTGATCTTATTGCTTTTGCTCTTGCTGTGGCTGCTGAGCAGAGGAGGTCTACTGTAAGTTCCTCTATCACTTTATATTCCTCTATTATTACTTGTTGGGTTCATATGGGTGCTCTTACTTCAGTTTTGTCTGTTGGATTTGATGCTGATTTAGGAAGAGGGGTTGTTTAATTTTTTTGTTTGCTGTAGAACTCTAACCGGTGAAAAGGTTTGTGGGTTTTTGAAAGTTTTAAGAGGGAGACTGTGTGGTGGTGTTGTTATTCGGACATAAATAATAAGAGGGTATTGTCTAAATCAAGGTATTTGCCAAACTACAATTCTAATATGGTCAACTTTAGGATAATTGGGTTTATCTAGATGAGGGGGATATTTGGTATCCTTCTGGTAAATCTGGTATTTAGTTTACAGTTGGTTATTTCATAATTTCAGCAAGTGAACTCAGAAGATGGGGATGCGCCCATGAGTCCATGACAAGGAGTTGCCCTATCTCATTTCAAAACTCCCCTGATTCGGTTTAGAATCTGAATTTTACTTGTGGAGGCTAGTAAGTAGTAACTCATTGGCAAGCTTCTTAATCAGCATAACATGAATATATAGACACAGAAGAAGCTAGAGGTTGTAGTTAATAACTTAATATTAGACTATGAATCTGGATTAGATATCTGAAAAAGCCGAAAGGAAAGAGATTAATCTTTTTTGATAATGAGGAAAGAGATAAATCTTATATATGTTTCGATTAGAATTGTTGGCATACTTAACTTTCAGTTGATGAATTGATGTTAGACATGCTCTAAACATTCAACATACAAGTATAAACGGTTTCTCCTATAAGAAGAACAATGTTACTTAAAGTCATTGAGTAATTTCAGTGATCCTAGAGGATATATTAGTTTTGCTCTATGTCTGGTCCTAATTCTAGAAAGATTTCTCTCTGGCAGTCTAAGATTCAGAAAGATGGAAACTCCAGCTACTGTGTGTATGACTCCGACATTGCCACCGGCTTAGGTGTTGGGGCATTTCTGTTCCTGTTGACAAGTCAGGCTCTGTTAATGATTGTAAGTCGATGCTTGTGCTGTGGAAAAGCATTGAGACCAAGTGGTTCTAGGTCATGGGCAATTGCGCTATTCATTACCAGCTGGTATGTTCTTGTTCTTGCACAGCTTTTCAGTTTAATATCATGCTTTGAGAATGTTACATGCATGGTTCATAATGTGTAGTCTTTTGAATATAGAACCAGTTTAATATGCTAAGTTTGCTTGTCTGTCCAAAGACCAATCTAGGACCTGTAATTTACTGCCATGAATCATTTGAATCTTCAGGGTATTTTTCTTCATTGCTGAGGCATGCTTACTTGCTGGTTCAGTGAGAAATGCCTACCACACCAAGTACAGAACTAAGTTTTCTACTGAGAAACTTTCATGCGAGACATTGAGGAAGGGGATCTTTGGGACTGGCGCCGCCTTTGTGGTCTTCACAGGCATAGTATCTGAGTTTTACTATGCTAGTTACTCCAAGGCTAATGATGCAGAGGCTCACTATGCCAGAGATAATGGAGTGAGGATGCAGAACCTTTGAATCAGATATTGCTGTGTTCTTCGTAATTCATGACCTAGGCAACAGGACATATGATTTAACGTGTGATATAAAGTTTAGAAGGGGATTTTTACTCTAGTGTTTGCTATTCTGCGTCTCTTAGCTTATATTGGACTCGTGCTCTTGGATTGATATCCATGTTATGACAATATTTGCTTCAGAATTCTATTTTGGTTGTGGGCCGGCCCATACTTTCCCAGTAAGATGAGGATCTCCTTCGGATACTCGCTCTGATATTCATCAAAATGGGCAATATCACACAATTTCGTTTACTTTCCTACTATCGGGTATAACTGTAGCCGGGAAATGTGCTCACCTCTAGTTCGACTTTTGTGGGAAGTCTAGTTCGACTGTGTAATATAAGCGGGACTTTGAATAAGAAGATCTCGTAACTTTGCTTATTCCGTGAACCCAAAACGGGGTATTGCTGCTTTCCGGTACTTGAAGCATGATTTGACATGCTGATACAAATGGAAGACATTATGAGGTGGGGAGATATTCATCAAATCATTCAAACGTACAATATGGTCACATATAATTTCATCTTTTCCATAATAACATAAGTTAACAACACAAATGTTTTGGCAATTACTTAACAACCAAAACATTCTGTCGGTACTAGAAGGAAAGAATAATTTGGAACCAATGGCTATAAAATATGGGAGAACAAATCCCTGTATTGATCCAGAAGTAATCCAAAATATACATGTATATCCACAAGAATCTTCCATCACATTCTGTCAGTCACTTCTTGCTGTACAAGACCCCATTTTCTGTCATCTTTCATGTACCACAAACTCACAAAGCACTATGTGGGTGCCCTATGTGGGTGCACCAAAGCAAAAATAAATCAGATTTCATTTGTTTGTAGGTTTCAAGTTCCAACAAGCTAATTAAGTAAAAATGGAAGAGCAAAACTACAAGATTATAGTTACAAAATGGACAAATCTTCATTAGTAGCCTTGAAGCGGAAGCTTCAAAAAGTCAGCTTCAAACAGTCTACATCTCTGTAGAAATTACAAGATTGAGAGAGTGAGTGAAATAAATGAAGTACCAGAAGATCATGATCACCTGAAGATCAAGATCATAGCAGAAATACATAATTGACAATGACATAGAAAGAGACTGTTTGATACATTCCCAACCCAATTCAAAGAGAAAAATTAACCTCTATAGACACCCACTAACTACTTTAAGTGGTTAAGTAAATAATACCCAATTATGGATTCATATCAGAATCATCCCAAGCCACATTGAGATCAGTAGAAACCAAGGTTTCAATGTCGTCCCAATTCCAGTCGTTTGATGTGTACATGCCGACGCTTGGATTATTAGCCTGCGGGATGGTTGTTGAGGGCATGATGCTTGTGATGGTTGGCTCCTCCATGGATTTGATGAATTGATCTTGAGGGTAGTTACAAACATTTGGGGATTGAAAAGAGGTAGAGATTGTGTCAAAGGAACTTGAAGTAGTACTTGAGCTTGAAAAGGGAAAGCTAAGTACTTGGGCTCTACCAGCTTGAAGAAAATTAAAAGGCATAGTAGTACTACTTAAACCTGAGGACGATGAATATATATGGTTGTCCAATTCACTTGAGGTGATTAAACTCTGTTGAGGAAGAAGAACTCCCATATGTGTGTTGAGCCTTTGCTCTCCATCAATCGCCAAGTGACTGTTAAGCCTCTGAACACCATCGGTTCGATCAAATGCCAAGTTGGTATTGTTGATCACCCTAGTCGTGGTGTAAATAGTACCAGCACCGTTTGTGGTGGTTTTTGCGGCGGAGGCACTAGAGTTTGGTTTCCTGGTGCGCTTGTTTTTCCGGCCATGGCCACCAACAGGAACGTTTCGAAGCGTTCCGCCTTTGGTCCAGTGCCTCTTGCAAGCTCTGCAGAAGTGCCTAGGCTGAGTCTTGTTGTAGTTGTTGTAGTAACAGAACTTTGTGTTTGTTGATTCACACCTCGGACACTTCAACTGCTCCGGTTGCTCCTGGTTTTGTTGCTGTTGCCGCCTCGCCACAGCCGGTTTTGGCAGCTCAAAGCTTTGTGCTTGCAGCAAGGTCTGGCTCCAGTCCAAGCCATCACTACTAACCTGCTTAGTACTCAATCCCATCCCCTAAATCAAAATTACCTTGATCAAAACCCGAAGCTATTGACAACCCGTTTAAGATGGATGATCTGAGCGAACACCCTTCTGGATTTGTGATCTAGATGAAGAAGTAGGTCTAGCTAGCCCTTGGAACGAGGGTGATGAAGAAGAGAGAGCGATCGGAAGAGAACGAGGCTAATGTTATTGCTTATAAGCCAGAGAGTTTCAGGTGCTGCAACGAAATGGTAAGGAAGCTGATGAGAAGAGAGGAGCATAGCTTTAAGTAAAAGGAATATTAGTGTAAGTTCACAGAGGAATATATAAGAGAGATATTTGATGATGATGATGATCGGAAATTTCTATTGAAGCTTTTGTATGGTCCAAGATAGCTTGTGGTTGATGTATGTGGGGTTTGGTATTACGAGTGAAGATGATGAGGTGGTGGCGCTGGCAACCCCTATTAGAATTATGCAAAGCTTATGAATGACAATCAATAGTAGCATGCTCCCCACAATTTTATAGAGAAAATGATCGAGGAAGGTACTTAAAGTAACAAGAGAAGCACCAGCGCGGAGAAGAAAGGATGTGAAATGGGAAAGAGAATTACTTAACCATGAAGGCGATGGTGGGTTGGTGACATGTGTCTGCTTCAACACCATTGATAGTGCTTTGTAGTGTTGGCTATGTAAAACGAACATATACTACGTCTGCATGTACCTCTATCAGCTTAGACTTCCTTCATAATTCACTTTTAAGTGATTAATCTAGAGAGTTGATCATCCATGACCATGAGAGTATTACATGTTTTACAGTTGGACATCCACGAATATATATGAATCTACAATCTTTCATATTCCAACATACAATAAAAATGAGAAGGTTACGATCATACAATAGGTTTATAGTATTTAAGGTTTATGTCGTATTTACTCGATTAATAGTCAGAAAATTGTCAAACGTATGTTAGGTTTATACCATACTAGTTACACTATGTCACTATTTTTTTTGTTAATCAAATAGATAATTAATATGTTATGTACTATGAGTTCGAGCACTGTGAGTTCGACTCGACCTCTCGTTTGTAAGCAAACACTTGTACCATTAGAGACTATTTGAACGATACGATTGACGTGATGTATTGCGTGTATATTAGAGCCCTCATCGGTGAATAGAATTTAGGAGATATTACATGTATTAGAACCATCATTAGGATTGGAAATTAGGAGTTAGAGGGTAGAGGACGTCGTTATGATCATATCAAGGAATAAAAGAACATGTACTACGGTCCAGGGACTACGTAGCTACCTAGCAAGCTCGTCATAGATCGATCTGTGAAGGACACTGCAGGTTAAGTACTATGTATAGAGGGGTGGCGGGTAGACGCCAACTTTGAAGGGATAAAAATGAACAGTGCAATCCCCTTCACGTGGCTACTAGTTGAGGGTAAACCCTACAAATGGTACATGAGGTTCCTCAGTTACTTATGGCCCTTTGTACATGTGATTACACGTTTCGTATCTTGGCGTTTTATTCCCGTCTGCATCCATGCACCATGCAAATCTACCGTAAACAACGTATATATATATTTCTCGATTTTTGAAAATCGACTCCATCTATATACATAGTTTTCCGATAAGATAGTCACTTTTATGATCGTCCAGTATCATTTGGTCTAATAACATAAATATCGTATTATAAGTGAGAGGTCGTGAGTTTTAACTTACAGCACTACCAGAAAATAGGTCTTGGGCGACGAAACAAAAAAAACCGGGCGACAATTTTTTTTTTCGTCGCCTAAGGAAAAAAAATCGTCGCCTAAGTTTCCTCTTAGGCGACTAAAAAAAATAATCGTCGCCTAAGAATAAATTTCGTCGGCCAAGATAGAAACTAGGGCGACGAAACAATATTTCGTCGCCTAAGATATTTATATCGTCGCCTAAGTTTTTTTATCCTTGGGCGACGAAACTCAAATATTTCGTCGCCCAAGATTTTTTTAAATTCTTAGGCGACGAAACTCAAATATTTCGTCGCCCAAGATTTTTTTTAAATCTTAGGCGACGAAACTCAAATATTTCGTCGCCCAAGATTTTTTAATCCTTAGGCGACGAAATATTTGAAGATTCTTCTATATATTGAGAGGCCGGGATAGAAGAATGAGAACTTTAAAAATTTGAAACATAAATTTCTCTAGTTCTTCAAATCGTTCGGTGTTGTGGAAATCTGTCCATACATAGTTTGTGGAGCTACTCCCAGGTACGTACATATGCATATGCACATATATATATATGCATATATATATTGATTTTCAGTTTTATTTGAGTTGAATTAATGATATATATATATATATATGCATAGAGTTTGTTCCAAGCTGAGTAAGGGGCCGTTCTGTCATAGATATGGTTCACAGGTTTGTTTAACTGGATCTCAAGATCACAAACTGACCACTCTTCTCGGTGAAGGGGTCGATAGGGGTTCGCCTCCGTGATCACAAACGAGTCCTGCCTGGTTCCTGTAGGGGGTTCGCCCTCCGTGACATTGACACTTGCCTTCTGAAACCACGGAATCCGCTCGAACTAGATATATATAATTAATAATTAGTATGTTGTATTACATTAATATATATATATATATAAAAGATATGTTCATTAAATATTGATATATACATATATGTGTTATTTTCAGGATATGGATAAGAGTTGGATTTCTCTTCCAAGATATCACAGAAAATATGCTGAAGGAGTTTGGGATTTTATGCAATATGCGCAGGCCAATGCTGACGGGAGTGGCATGTTCTATTGCCCGTGCAAGATGTGTAAGTGTCGCAGTGATATGCATCGATTTCCGTTTGATACAGTATGGGACCACCTGAAGAGTAACGGATTCTGGGAACGTTACACATGTTGGAACGTTACACATGTTTTATCTTGATGACCTTACCAGGGGTGACGCGTGGAAAATAGCGAACATTGTGCATCCTCGAAACATTTACCGGGCGGCTACACTTGGAGTGACCATTCCAGGGCCAGAGGCTGATGCGTATCAGGAGCCGAACGCAGTAGGTATTCATGATGTAGCTACTGTTCGCGAAAATAATGTTAAACATGGTCGAGTGCTCAGAATTCGTGACGAAGATTCAACCTTTATTGATGTTGATCCAAATGAAGAAACAGACGACGACTCTGACGACGAATTAAGGCATAGATTACCAGATATTAATTCTGATACCGAAGAAGACTCATCGGATGACTCAGATTACGAGCCTTAATTAGCTTAGTTATAATTAAGCCTTAGCTTTGTAATTGTTGTCCAAATTAATATAAAGATATGCGGTCAAATTGTTGTCCAAACCCCTTAAAAGAATATGTTTGTACTAAAAGAATATGTTTGTACTAAAATAAATAAAGCACATTTAAATTTCATTGTACAGGATTTTTTATTTTTACTCTTGGCCGACGAATTTAACAAATATCGTCGCCCAAGTATTATCTTGGCCGACGATTTACCCTATTTTCGTCGGCCAAGATAATTCGAATAATTAAAATAAAATAAAGCACATTTAAATTTCATTGTACAGGATTTTTTATTTTTACTCTTGGGCGACGAATTTAACAAATATCGTCGCCCAAGTATTATCTTGGCCGACGATTTAAACTATTTTCGTCGGCCAAGATAATCCGAATAATTAAAATAAAATAAAACACATTTAAATTTCATTGTACATGATTTTTTATTTTTACTCTTGGCCGACGAATTTAACAAATATCGTCGCCCAAGTATTATCTTGGCCGACGATTTAAACTATTTTCGTCGGCCAAGATAATCCGAATAATTAAAATAAAATAAAACACATTTAAATTTCATTGTACAGGATTTTTTATTTTTACTCTTGGGCGACGAATTTAACAAATATCGTCGCCCAAGTATTATCTTGGCCGACGATTTACCCTATTTTCGTCGGCCAAGATAATCCGAATAATTAAAATAAAATAAAACACATTTAAATTTCATTTGAATAATTAAAATAAATATCCCGGGTATTTATTTTTTACCAAATTTTTATAGCCCCGTAAGAGTCTCGTCGATTGGAAACTATTCTCAGTTAAAGGTCCGGCCAGATTACGTGATTTGGAGGGTCGAATAGCCGTTTCCGTCCGTTTAGGGGTTTGACCGCGCCGATTGACCGGACGGATCGAGCCCTTATCTTTGTTAGATGGAGCTGAATTTTTTCCCACCTATGTAATTCGTTATGCTGGTCATATCTGACGGTAGGTTTTCAGTTCCTCTTCTCCGATCACCAAACTCACGTTATATGTACTAATATTGTATAACTTTTTTATATAAGTGTTGAGTTTAAGTGTCGTTTTGAAGACAACGTATACGTAGAGGCCTCAAACGCAAAAAAGTCGTGAAATAAGATATGACCGGAACGGTGAAATACGTCAACCCGTGAAAAATTAAGATATTCTGGTAAAATTTCGGTGCCGGTTGTTCCGGTCAACGAAATTCTCTTATTTCTACCTAGTGGTAGCCCTATCCCGGGTATTTATTTTTTACCAAATTTTTATAGCCCCGTAAGAGTCTCGTCGATTGGAAACTATTCTCAGTTGAAGGTCCGGCCAGATTACGTGATTTGGAGGGTCGAATAGCCGTTTCCGTCCGTTTAGGGGTTTGACCGCGCCGATTGACCGGACGGAACGAGCCCTTATCTTTGTCAGATGGAGTTGAATTTTTTCCCACCTACGTAATTCGTTATGCTGGTCATATCTGACGGTAGGTTTTCAGTTCCTCTTCTCCGATCACCAAAATCACGATATTCTGAATTTTATGATAGAACTCTTGGCCGACGATTTTCTTCATCTTGGGCGACGAGATTTATAGTGAAGAACATCGTCGCCCAAGTAGAGTATCTTAGGTGACGACTTGAAAAAATCGTCGCCCAAGATTATCTTGGCCGACGATTTTCAAAAAACAGGGCGACGATTTTTCAAAAATCGTCGCCCAAGAACTCCAATATAAAAGGCAAAAATTCGGAACCCTAACCATTATCGCTGCAGTTTCCACAAATCCAAGCCGCCCCCCTCTCTCTCTCTCTCTCTCCGAAAATCCACCGAAGCCCTCTCTCTCTCTCCCTCTCTCCGAAAATCCACTGAAGCCCTCTCTCTCTCCCTCTCTCCGACCCCGACCCCGCAACCCGACGCCGACCCCGGCCCCGGCCCCGACCCCGACCCCGGCCCCGACCCCGACCCCGACCCACGGTTTAAGGTATAACCCTAAAACCCTAAATTGGTTATGTTGATGAAAATTTTAATTGTTGTTGTTGTTTGAAATTGTTGAAATTGTTTGAAATTGTGAAATTGTTTGAAATTATTGTTTGAAATTGTTTTAAATTGTGAAATTGTTTGAAATTATTTGAAATTGTTGGTGAAATTATTGTTGTGTTGTGAAATTGTTGGTGAAATTATTGTTGTTGTTGTTGTAATTTAGGAAATTAATGGTAAATTAGGGTAAATTTGTGTAAATTTGTGTAAATTATGGTAGGATTTTAGGGTAAATTATGGTAAATTGTGATGTAAATGATAATTGTAAAATATTAGGGTTTACGGTTTAGGGTTTAGGGTTTAGGATTTGTGGAAATAATTTGTAAATATATTGTAAATAATTAAATAATTTTTGATTAAATAATTAAATAATATAAATTATAATTGTAAATATATTGTGGAAATTTTGTAAAAAATAATGGATTATTTTTTAGTAAGGATGTAAATATTCGTAAATTAATTTTTGTGATGTAATAATTGCGAATTAATGTAAATAATTTGTTATGTGAATTAAAAAAATAATAAATCCTATAATAACTATTAATTTTTATTTGTGTTATTATTGTTGATAAATTTTTCGAAATTTATGGTTATTTTTTGTTAAATTAATTATAAGACGGTAAAATATTTTTAATAAATTTATGGTTATTTTAAACAGGATGGGCATGAGGAGAACTTCTGGACAACGTTCGGGTTCGAGGAGCCAATATTCCTCGGACGGTACCTCAAACAACCCGTCGGAATCACCGTCGATCGGGTTTCCGTGGCAGCTGACGGCCCGACATGCGGCGCTTAGGGGTGGCGCGAGCGGCTCGCGTTCTGCTGGGCAGTCGGGTCCCGCAGCGACGGCCCCTCGTCATCCAGAGATACTTCCCCGGTCGCGATCTAACACCGCCCCCACACAGTCGTCCCCGACCGACGGTGATGGCGGGTCATCCGGGGTCCCTATGGTGCCGTCCGGCCTCTTCCTTCCTCCGACGATACCGGCGATACCTCGCGTCGATGAGGAGGGTTGACCGATTCGGGAGCAGCTCCCGCATGTGGCACCGCACGAGGCCTATATCTACAGGGAGTTTCCCACGCCTCTTCATCCCGTGAGGGTTTCCGAGCAGGCGGACGGAGACGAATCCGTCGGCTCAGCCTCATCCTCAGGTAATTTATTATTACTTTTTTGTCGATTTTAATTTTTTTTTTTGTAAAAATGTATTATTAATATTAAATTTGATTCACAATGTCACAGCCGCCGGAACGAGAAGGCGGAACAGGAGAGGCACCGTCAGCAACAAGGGACTCGATAGGGAGGTCGAGTCCGCTGGACGGATCGCCATCCCGTTTTCCAACGGGAAACCGGTGGACGCCGCGTTGGGAAACCGGTACACGCGCGCCGCGGGAGGCACCATCCGCTCCAGACTCCCTATGTTGTGGGGAGTCTGGAGCCAGGTTCCTGATGGAGTGAAGGAGATGCTCCATCAGTCGATGTCGGTGAGTTTACTCGATCAATTACTATTTTTTTAACTAATAAATTATTTAATTATCGAAAAAAATACTAACAAGTGGTAATGCAGCAATGGTTTGTGGTTCCCGAGGAGGGACGTGACTGGGCGGACAAGGCCCATAGGGAGAGGTACCTCTATTTAATAATTTATTAAATTTTATTTTTTTAATAATATATTTAATATTTTTTTTGTATATGTAGGTTCAAGGAGTGGAAGCACGACCTCCGGTTACACTGGAAGCAGTACGGGAGCGACCGTTCGGGTACCCCGAAGGAGTTCGAGTATCGGGAGTACGAGTGGCGGTGGCTTCTTGTCACGCAGTTCAACGACCCTCACAAACAGGTAATTCGTAAACAAATTTGAATTAATTTAATTAGTGAATTAATTATAATTGTATGTTTTTAAATATTTACTAACGATAATTTTTTTTTGAAGCACCTCGCCCGGGTGAACGCTGAGAACCGGCAACAGAACACAACCAACCATCGTGCCGGTTCGAGGCCGTTTTCGGCCATCATGGACGACGTGCGGCGAGAGCGGCCAGAGGAGAACCCCTATGTGGGGACCTTTCAGAGGGCATATCCTCATTCTGAGGAGGATCTTGTAAGTTCCTTATATTTTCTAATTTTTAATTTTAATTACATTTTATTAAATGTATATTAATATATTTTTTTAATATATCCAATTAGGCGAGGGTGAGGGAGGCGGAGCAAGAGGTCATGAGAGGCATGGTGAACGACACATGGCCGGGCACGGCAGAGGAAGACATGTCAGAGGCCATGTCCAGGATCGACACTTCAGATCCTACCGTTGGGGCGCGGATTATGGCCACTGCCTTCGCGCAGCGTTCCAACACCTACTACTGCCGGGGTATGGGAGGCGCTGGAAAGGGGATCCTGAAGACGACGCCAGGATTTCAGCGCAAGGGAGCCGCCGGAGCCTCAAGCAGCAACAGTCGGCTACAGGATCAGTTCGAATGTCTACAGTCTGAGCTGGAAGCCCAAAGAGCGAGGGAGATGGCGATGATGGCGGAATCATATGCGGCTTCCACGGCTGCGCATATGGAGCGGATGAATGAAGTCACCAATGCCAACCAGGCGGCTATGGGACAGTGGATGACTGCCTGCATCGCTGCACATGCGGCCGGACTTGATTTTCCGTCCATGCCTACGCCTATACCATTACCTCAGTGGGCCCACCCTCAGTGGCCCCAGCCTCAGCAGCAGCCTCCTCAGCCTGACCAGCCGCCGCCTCAGCCTCAGGACCCTCCGAACGGGAATGATGAGTTAGATTTGGAGTTTCTCCATAGGCAGATGGACTGAATTTTTGTAATAAATTATTTATAAATTTATAAATTTTAGTATTAGAAAAATTTAAAGAAATGCCGAAAAAAAAAATTCCAGCAAAAATTAAAAAAACATTATTTATATATTTAAAAAAATTATTAAATATTTTTTTTAAAAAAATTTAATATATCTTAGGCGACGAAATTGCTAAATCGTCGGTTAAGGACTTACCATATAAGACGACGAAAAAAAATTATCGTCGCCTAAGATGTATTGATCTTAGGCGACGAAATATTTAGTTTCGTCGCCCAAGGTTATAAGATCTTGGCCGACGAAAAAATTTTTCGTCGGCCAAGGTGTTAAATCTTGGGCGACGAATATTTTTGGGCGACGAGAAGTAGATTTTAGGCGACGAAATCCGTATCGTCGCCTAAGAATTACTCTTAGGCGACGACGGACTGAATTTTCGTCGCCCAAGTTCTTGGCCGACGCACTTCTGCCGACGACGTCTTGGCCGACGCACTTCTGCCGACGACGTCTTGGCCGACGACATGTCGTCGCCTAAGTACTTAGGCGACGAATTTTTTTAACAGGGCGACGATTTTTTTTCGTCGCCCAAGATCTATTTTCTGGTAGTGCAGTATATATTGTAACACGATAATTGTGTATTTGATAAAAAAAAAAAGACAAAACCACGATCGACGTGCTGGATTAACAATAACATTGAGCATAACTATCTGCTGCAATTCTGGATTAACAATAACATTGAACATAATCGATCTGCTACGAAATTCGCCTCGCGGTAGACACGCCGGGATATAATTTGATAGGGGATGGAATTAGAGGGTATGTAATGTTTTTGCCTTTTTGGTATCGAGTTTGGATATAATGAGTGGTAGGGACTAGCTAGGGAGTTTGCCGTCACAAAAATAGGACCGGCCGGCCACGAGAGCCACGTGCATATATATAATTAGGGCACCCTGGTGCAGTGGTGCAGAATTTGAAGGGTAGCAAATATATATTCCAAAATGGTTGCTAAGATTGCTTGCTTGTGATCAAAGACAGAGTGTGAATGGAATTGAAATAATATGATGAAGACATAACTTGTTCGTCGGTCTGTATTTGGTTAATTAGGTAAAGGTTCGTCTTCCACGTAATTCTTAAAAGGATACGACGGAATCAGAATGTCTGTAAAACGAATAAATCCTAAAAAACTAAGAAGGAAAAAAGAAAGTCCTAAGAAGGTGACCAAATAGAAAACAAAGCCAAGCCATCGTATTCATACCCAAATTCCAGACTTGATAAAACTGTTGAGATATCAATCCTACATCAGGAATATGAGACATTGTATGTGAGTTTATAAAGGTTTGGGTTGCCAATTGGTTTTGGATATGAATTCCAGACTATTTTATCATGGTATCAGAGCCAGGTTACCCACGTCCACGTGTGAAACTCAATGATCACACGCACTCCACGTCACACAAATGTTGCCCACGTGTTAGGCTTGAAAATTCGCTACACGACACGTGATAGGACATGTTGAGATATCAATCCCACATCGGGAACATAAGACCTTGTCTGTGGGTTTATAAGGATTTGAGTCACTACATCTATTGTCAATTAATTTTAGACGTGAATCTCAAATTACTTTATCAAAAACTATTCAATCTCACTGACCAGAAAACAAAAGGAATTACAGAAAAGCTTAAAATATAGATAGATAAGAAACGCATGCATGCCAACCCTTTGTTTTATTCTTTACTATCATTATCACTAGCTAATTATATAATTAATCTCACTGGTTAATTTTTATTAGTTTCCATGTGAATCAAAGGAGGATTATGAAGGGTCCAAAATGATTGCCCCACGAGTCACCAGATCATGAGGTGAAGCTGGACCAGGTTTGATTGATGGTCCTAAACAGAAATAAACATGAACGATCTGATAATCGATCTGGGTTTATGTTTAGGTTGGTCCATATATATGAAACATTAATCAGATAATCAAGACTATGATTAATTCTAACTATTTTTAAAAACCCAAACCAGTTGTCAGCTAGTCAGCAATCACGATTCATAAACCTCTTTTTATATGAATTCATGAAACCAGTAGTTGCAGCTGGTCTACTTATTCCTCATGATACTTCAAAACAAAACAGGAAGCCTTGTGCTTAATATACTTCAGATTTGTAGCTGCAAAGAACTTTCATGGCTACTGTAGTGATCAATTGCATGGGTCAAATAGGCAATTGTGTCACACAAGAAATGAGTGCAGAAAATGTTAGATAGGTACCCTATTTGACTTAGGTCTCTTATAGTGGGTTGCTAGAGGGCGGCGGGTGATGGGTCCATTGATTGTATATCACTTTGCATATATAGAGGGTGTACGTACTACGTATAGTAACAAATAATTGGAAGCTAGCATGGATTGCAATTCTAGTGAAATAATTGAGCCGACTAATTTAACCCTAGCTAGTGTCAAATTAGAATTCGACAAGACCGTATACATGTGATTTCTACGAGTCTAATTGATTATCAGGTCCCTCTGTCTACGTGTTACTACTTTAGGTGTTACTCTTATTGAAATCTAGTCATTGGTTAACATCATTTTTATGAACGATTATAAAGAATCTAAGACGAAACATGTGACGTTGGCACACCAACTACGATTCGGGAAGAAAACTTAGTTTCCTACATGCGTTCATTTAACTCAAGTTTATACAACAAAAATTTTCAGCTTTATGATTCTAAATTAGTTATATGAAATGATCAATTTCCTCCAAACTCTCACCAACATTTCGTTAGTGCCATTTGTCGCCGAACTAGTACCTACATGGTCGCTTTGATAGTTTTTTTCATGGTTGTTTTAATAGTTCAGTAGTTTTTATAGCAAGAACAAATACCAATTGTGTGATATACAAAGCACACAAAACTCCCTCAAGACGGATCAAGTGTGCAAGAGAAAATACCCAAACACACCTAGCTATAGTACTTTTGTGCTTTTTCTCGGATTTGCTTCTTTTTCCTAAAGCTGTCTGTTCGTGAACCTTCCAACTTTGTGCCTCATCTTCACGTTCAGCTTTCAATTCGATGAGTCACAATTACTAGAAAGCTGTAGAAAAAAGTGACAAACAAGCACACTGAACTAGCTCTGGAGTCTGGATGGATAGTGTGTGTGCAGGAGAGGACAACTTTAATTAAAGTTGTCTTTGGATTTTCCTCTACATGGGAGACTCGACGGTTATGAAGAAAATACATTACTGGAGAATGAAATGGCATATATACATAAATGCAGAAAAGTGAATAATCATATATAAAAGATCATACACCAAAGGTTAATATCAGATTTTTCAATACTATCCAATACGTCTGGGATTCAAACATACGGGCGGGCTCGTTAAATCTCAACATCATGCTTGACATCTTGCAAAACTTGATAGAACTCAGAGCTCTCATGTCTGGCTAATACAATTATACCTGACCAAACCCTAAAACTTAAAGTCTCCTTTCTTTTTGCTGGATTTCCCTTCCTTTTCCTGCTTACGCTTCCTCTTCTTCTCATGCTACATGAGTAAAAACATCTCATTAGAGTTTAATCAAACATAACTGAAAACTGATAGAACAAACAGGTGAGGTATACAGAGGGGGCACACACCTCCACAACCAAGTCACTGAAATCCTCTCGCTGATTTCGCAGCTTCTCCTCTTCCCTTGCTTGCTCATACCTGTGGAAAATATTATAAGTCAAACCGGTTTTCCCGATAAAAGGTACATAAATCTGAACCTTAAAGAGTTGCCCTTACTTTTCAGGCAAGACATTCTCCATAGCTTCCAATTCTTCAGGTTGGAGAGTGACATCCACTTTATCTGCTTTCTGAGCTCTTAGTAGATCCACCCTTTTAGCTCCTGCTTTGTCTTGTGTGCCACTACCAACAACATAAGTGTGAGTCGTCCCAAGCAATGTCCCTGAACCAATCCTCTCTTCTTTCTCTTCAAGTACCTTTTGCAACATAAGCAGAAGAACAATTAGAAAGAACAAAGAAAAATGGAATCACCATATGTTAATAGACTGAAAGACAGACTATCACTGAACTTACTTGGTATAAAGGCCTTTCAGGCTCCTTTCTCTGCTGCTTGCGTAGGTCAATGACATCAGGTGTCTCAACACCAGCAGGAATACTGAGAAGGTAGTGTGGAAGTTTGTTAGTAAAATAGAACAAATCGGAATATCACCCTGCGTGCAAAAAGACCCAAGGCAGAAAATACAAGCATATGAAACTACACACTTACACAGTATGGAATTTCACAAGAATAATTATAAAACAAAATGAAAAGCGGAAACTAAGTAAGGATATACCTTGTAACATCGGTCTCAACAGATTTAAAACCATCCTCTATTTCTTCCTCCTCCATCGGTTCTTCCTCTTCTTCATCATCCTCTTCGTCCTCTTCCTCTTCCTCCAAATCACCCCAATGTTTCGTCTTATCAACTGGCTCTTCCTGAATTTCATCATGAAAAGAAATGTTAATTTTACATAACATGCAAGTACTACTACAACCTAGTGCCAATTACAACTTAGTAGTTGGCATTCTACAAGTAAAATCCGATTCTCCAAATCACAAGCCATACCTCATAATTAGGCTGATCTTGTTGCTGAACGCCAAAAACGTCTCCATACAATGGTTGGCCATACTATTAAGAAACAAAACAAAAACAGATTAATTAAAAGTAAAAACCAATAATGGAACATAGAATTTCAAATCATATACATATAACTTAAAAACAAAAACTTACTTCATCAACAGGAGGCTTTCCCCAGCCACCTGGATGATAACCAAAGCTAGCGCCGGCGGGGATTGGAGCATTGAGTCCAGGGATTTTCAAATGTGGATATGATGGGGGAGGCCCATATCTCTGGAAGAAAGATACAAGAGTTAAGACCATACCAAGCATTAACATACAGTTCAACAACCAGAGGTAAAGAGGGAAGAAAAGATATTTGCAGTTTCACCTGCATATTTATGAGCCATGGCGGAGGAGCACCATCTGGCATACCAAGAGCTTCTTTCAGTTCATGTGACAGCATGCCTGGCTTCATTTCCCTTAATTTTACCTGATAAAAACAGGGAAACAACATGAATAACATGAAGTTGCACCTTCATAAAGGAAAATAGTACAATAATGACAAAAGGAATTATTTGTGTGAAGAGTCTTCTTCAATTACTTGGCTATGTATAAATACTGCACCTAAAAATGCAAAACAACAAGGAATAAATTTTAATACCTCAAATTCTTTCCCTTCATGGTACAGATCACCAAGAGTTGTGAGCTTTGGCTTAGTTTGGTACTTGAAAAAGGCATCATGCAAAACCTAAAAGACAGGTACAGTATCAATAAAACATTACATAGAGCACTAAAGTAAGAGTCCAAAGACTTGCAAAATAAATAAAGACAAGCCTGATAATCAATATCCATTTTGCCCATCTTTGGTTGCATGCGTTCTCGTTGCTTTTGCTTCAACTTCTTACTATCTTCTTTTTCAATGTATGCCTGCAGTAGACAAGAAATATCAAATAAGTGTCTTTAAGAAGTTCAACCCAGCCAGACAGAGGAAGGACCATCACAAAAACAAACCACAATTATATTCTAGCACCTATACCGAAGTTACCTAATTGTTGCATTCACAACCTATATATGTAACTAATGCAAGTAACATCAATGATATGCATGATTACTTCAAAATCATTTCGAATGGAATCATGGATTTCTAGGAACATTTAAAATTGATACTAGAAGCCCTAGGACACAGATAATTGATTCAATTGAAGAAGATAATAGGTAACCCAAAGAAGAACAAACAATATGTGATATCTCATAACCAGTACCTGTCTAATTTTCTCAATTCCAGTTGCAGCAATGAAATCAGGAAGCTGAAATGGTTGCTTCTCGATACCGCGTTTACCCTGCAAAATCAATCCATTCTCAATGAGATACCAGTAAATAATAAAGTTCTTGTACACTCAATCAAATATACTTTATTATAGTTATAGAAGACGCCGGAGCACTAAGCATTATATGAAGGCCTCTGAAAGTTCAAAGCAGATAGATCAGCACCTTTAAATTGAATAAAGAAAATGTATACTATGCTAAGGAATATCCCCCAAAATATTGCCCTAATTATGCCTACATCCCCCAATCACACTAGCAGATGCATATAAAGAAATATAAATCAAAGGTGCCTTTTGCCAAACACCTACAAGTCCAGGCTCCATGGTAGCCACAGCCGCTCCCCTGCAAGAAGCACATGTATACATATAAGAGAAACCTCATCGACGTGATCTTTCCCATACCCTTTCCCTAATCCCCTCATGCTAATCATACCCATTAATCATGCATCCACATTCGATAGTTTTAACATCACAGCGAATCTCTAACCTGTAAAAACTTCCTTTTCTGGCACCAATGCCTTGGCACCGGCACGGTATTCCGGTACGATTTCAAAAAGACCAGCAATTTAGGATCAGCTGCAGTTGCATCCCACACCTGGAAACATATTAACAGTTGAACAATCTTAATATCAAAGTTGTATAGCAAATGGACAAAAAAAAACAACAGACGTAAACCAAAGGCTAAACAGAGATTCAAACGAAGTTCAAGGAACAGCAAGCATACCTCAACAACATCAGGCCTTGCACAGATCTGTTTCAATTCTGCAATCTTCATTCGACGTTGAAGCTGAAAGGATCAATATTTGCATTAGCCTCAAGTTCAAGTCCTCGGGTACAATAATGATGAGAATAAAAAAAAAACAGCCAACACTATTAAGAACCTTTTTCTTCTTGTTTGATACGCCTTTCTCTTTTTGCTCATTATCCTGTTCCTCCTCTTCAGAATCTGAGTCAGCCTTCTTCTTTGTGGCTCCTTCTTGAGCCTCATCTTTCTTTTCCTCCTGAATGCACACACGATATAATGAATCACGGACTATCTCAGTATGGAAGAACATATGATAAAGATACATAAGATAGATTAGTTATAACAAGCAAAAAATCTGTCTTTACCTCGACACCCGCAGCACTCTTGAATGTAAATTTCTCGAAAATTTTTCTGAACTCCTCATCCAATTCTTCATTTAGCTCGGCTTTCTCCGGAACATATTCGATTTCAACTTGCTCAACAACCTACAAAGTAAGCACAAAAGATACGACGGTCAGTAAGATAAATCTCCAAACAATAAACTCCAAATTCTCCAGGAAAAACAGTTTCGAAGAACAAATGAACTTATCGACACACCTATCTACCATTAGAAGAACAATTTTTTCACCATTTGCTGTTGATCAACGACTTCAATTTCGGTATATTCACTAGGTGAAGTAGTAATTACAACAAATTCCAGCATGACTAAGCTAAATGATTGAACACAACCCTAATTGCATCCGAATCATACTGCAAAACCCTAGAAATCTATATCCATTAGCTAAACTCAAAAACAGTTACGAGACATAGTAGGCAGGGGAAAGAGAACCTGTTGAGTATCGTTGTTCTCCTTCACATCATCGCCGTCGCTGACGTCACTGGCGGTGGCCTGAGAAGCTTTTCGATTCTTCTTCTGCTTTCTCCTCCGACGGCGTCGTTCGCTCTCCCTCGATTTCTTGACGGCAGCGCCGTCGGATGCGTCGGAGAGCGGTTTCAGATCGCCGTTAGCGACGACGGCGCCGTTTGGGAGCTGCGAGAGCGTGTCGGCAGTCATGGGGTTTGGATTGGGGAAGAGGAACGAAATCGAAAGAGAATATCTGAGAGAGTGAGAAGGGAAACAAATTTGAGGGGGTTAAGCTATGTTGGGCCTTATTTTGGCCCAGATTGGAAGAATCAGTTTGGGTCGATATCTTGCAATAAATGGGTTAGTCTAATTAAAGATGGGCTGGGTTCAGAAAAGCTGAATTTTGAACGTTTTCTTTCTGGGTTAAGAAAAGACAATTGAACTCCTGATTTAACATGATTCTCGACTTATCTAGATTTGTTGATGGTATGCAGTTTAGTGGTTTCAAAGAGGAGGTTGATGCCTTTAGAACAGATAATAGTAGGTCCTCAAAGTATAGTATTTGGTCCTCCAAATTAGATTGGAACATACAAGCATAACGCGTGATTTATTTGAATAGTTTTGTTTACCTCTCTCATTTGCATGAAATTTACTTATCCGAAATGAAAAGATTCAATGGTAAGGATTTACAAATTTAATAAGAAAATATGATTATTTTTCATTATCATTTAATTCTTAGAATCATACATTTTTTTTTTGTATCGGGAGTGAGGTAGCAAGACACATCGGTTACGTTAACAAGTTAGTAACATACACTCGGTCACTATTCGTACCGAAATCCAGAAAAGTATACTAGCAAGCCAAACTAACCTCCGCATACTTCACATATCATTTTTCTACCAATCTACCATCAACATCTCAAAAAAGATGAGTTTAGATGTCAAATGGGAGTGCTTTGGATCCATCCTTTTTGTTATAAATTTGAAATTTGTATCCTAACATGGAAAAAAGCCCGAAAGGGACACAAATCACACAATAGGCGCGCAAATTAACCCGTATTTCATGAGAGTGAATTTTGACCTTGACTGTAATTCAGCTGGGCCCCCCTCCAGTTCTTGCCGTCTTTGTACGCTTGAACTCGTAACCCCCTCTGTTTCTCATCCTCTGTTTCAGATCTGAGACTCTTCACCTCTCTTCTCTGAAACTGAGTCGACTCAGTTCCAAGCATTCATAGCTCAGCAAAGGTCCTCCCTTTTGGAGGGAAAAAGGGTGTAATGGGAATCGAGGAAAACAGGAATGCTGGTCAGAATGGGGTGTTTGGGTCGGACTCGTCGGAGTTTCAACTGGGGAGCAAGAACAAGTACAAGAGAATGAAGTCTGAGGTCACTGAGGAAGAAGAGGAAGATGGTTCTTTCTCAAAAGAGAATCGTGATACCAGGAAATATGTGTTTGCTTGTGCCATTTTTGCTTCTCTCAATTCTGTGCTTCTTGGATATGGTTGGTGTTTGATTCCATCATTTTAATCCTAGTTTATTATGTGATCTGTGTTTCTTGGCTTGATCTGCTTAGTTCTTTGAAACTCATTTTTCTTTATGTCTCTGTTTGATCTGCTAATCTGGCTAAATCCTACATTGTGTCACACTTGTCTGATATTACATAGACTAAAATGCATTATTTTGTAAGTGATAAGAAATTTGGTACTTAATTATAAACAATGATACAGGCTGCCAAATATCATATATTTCTGTAAGAGTACTACTTTTAGCCTGTAGATTTGATATAATTCAGGTGAAGCCAAATATCATACTTGACAACTTAGGTACTACAATGATTGAGTTTCAAATAACATTGATGAAGTTGAAGTGTTGAGTGTCAACAAGCATCTTGTTTCTTTCTAAATGTTTCAACATTTGAAAAATGGAAATACCATAATGAAGTAAAATGGAAGTACCATATGAAAGTTAGTGCCTTTAAGGAATATGCAGTTGAATGATTCTATCTTTTTTTTTGTTTTGATTTTGATTTTGGAATTCTATCAGTGGAAAGTTCAAATCAATCTTCACATTTGTTCATGTGCAATGTGTATTGATCACAATGCAGATGTGGGTGTTATGAGTGGAGCTATTCTCTTCATTCAGGAGGATTTAAAAATCACAGATGTGCAGCAAGAACTTCTTGTTGGGATTTTGAGCATAATCTCCCTACTGGGTAGTTTAGCTGGTTGAAAAACATCGGATGCCATTGGCCGAAAATGGACTATTGCATTTGCAGCCTTTATCTTTCAGACAGGTGCAGCTGTAATGGCATTTGCTCCTTCTTATGAAGTACTGATGATTGGTAGACTCTTTGCTGGGATTGGTATAGGATTTGGGGTCATGATTGCACCTGTATATATTGCTGAGATCTCACCTTCAGTAGCTAGGGGTTCTCTTACTTCATTTCCTGAGATTTTCATAAATCTAGGCATCCTGCTTGGATACATATCAAATTATGCTTTCTCGGGGCTTCCAGTGCATATAAGCTGGAGGGTGATGCTTGGTGTGGGAATCATACCTTCAGTCTTTCTTGGATTTGCTCTTTTTGTGATCCCCGAATCCCCGAGGTGGTTAGTTATGCAGAACAGGATTGAAGAAGCAAGAATAGTATTGATCAAGACAAATGACAGTGAAAAAGAAGTTGAGGAGAGATTGGCAGAAATACAGCTAGCTGCTGCAGGAATGGCTAATGCTGAGAATAATGAAGCAAAAGCTATATGGCGTGAGATTCTGAATCCTTCTCCCCCAGTTCGACGAATGCTCATTACTGGTTGCGGGATCCAATGTTTCCAACAGATTACAGGCATTGATGCAACTGTGTATTATAGTCCAACAATTTTCAAAAATGCCGGGATTAAAGGCAACACTCAACTTCTTGCTGCAACTGTTATTGTTGGGCTTACAAAGACTGTGTTCATCTTGGTAGCTATATTTCTTATTGACAAAGTGGGGAGAAAGCCTTTGCTTTATGTGAGCACTATTGGAATGACTACTTGCTTGCTTGGTCTGAGCCTTGCACTGGCTTTTCTCGGAAATGGAAAACTTGGAATTGGATCGGCAATATTAGCGGTCTGTGGGAATGTTGCTTTCTTCTCAGTTGGAATTGGTCCGGTTTGTTGGGTCTTGTCTTCTGAAATATTCCCTTTAAGGCTTCGAGCTCAAGCATCCGCGCTTGGGGCAGTTGGTAGTAGGGTTAGTAGTGGTGTGATTACCATGTCATTTCTCTCAGTGTCTCGAGCAATTACAGTAGCAGGAACCTTCTTTGTTTTTGCAGTGATTTCAGCTCTCTCGGTTGCTTTTGTCCATACATGTGTTCCTGAAACAAAAGGGAAGTCGTTAGAAGAAATCGAAATGGTTTTCCATCACGAAGGGGAGTGGCAAGGAAGTGAAGTAGAAATGGGAGATGCACAGCGTCTAATGCAGAAAGAATGAGTGCAGAAATATGTTTGAAATATTATTCTTCTTTGTTTGGCCAAATTGGTTAAGCATTATACTGATTTATCTGTGAAATGTAGCCACTGCACATATTACAACAGAACCAAAAGAGAAAAAATTCATTCAATTTGATATTCTTGGCCTGCATTGCACATTTTGCTGCATTATATTATCTTCACCACTGGGAAATCAGATTGCATGATTAATTATTCTGCATTATTGGAATGACGTACTAGAGCTCCAATATCTCAACCTCATAGACAATAATTTGATCAGTTTTCCTGAGTTAAGCTTTTTTATACATCTGGTAACAATGGCCTCTGATCCTATATATAAACATCCTTCCTCGTTTGGTATGAAATTTTCTAGTTATATTCGAAGTTCTGCAATAGCTATCGCAACCTCAATAAATTAAGAGAAATTTTTAGATGCTACAAGAGGACCACGTGACAGTATAACGTGGTCATACATTTCAATCAAATATTGACACGTGGATTTATTACAATTAAAATATAAACTAAGATTTTCTATTTTTTATGAAACGACCTTCATAGGTTTTTGTTGAGTTTGGACTAGAGTTTAGGATTTAGGGTTTGGGTTTAGGGTTAGGGTTTAGGGTTTAGGGTCTAGGTTTAGGGTCTAGGGTTTAGAGTTTATGGTTTAGGGTTGAAAATGCAACAACAAATTCAAAATTGTCTTTGAAAAATAGCTTATGTAATTTTTCCTCAGTAAAATCTAAGTGTTAATATTTGATTAGAATGTAAGGTCATACTGCCACGTGGTTCTCCCGTAGCGCTGAAAAATTTCTCAGAAATTAGCAAGAAGATATCAAGACTCTTAACCCATGCTTCATCAATGTTGAACTGAACAACATTTTAAATTCTTCTGAGAGCCAGTATTTTCTTTCCGGAGGACATATAGTTTTTACATTTATCTCTTCGTTAGTTGCAAGGTTGCATATGGTAAGTAAACCGAATATCAAAGAACATATCAAGCACACATGTAGTGGAGAACAACTTGCATAATACAAGATAACAAGGGCATATCCCATATTGCTATAGATACCTAGCTATAGACATACATAAAGTTCCATATTTGATCTTGTCCTTAACCCAAAATTTGTCCCAGCCTATCCCCTCTTTTGGCCTCCAAGCAGATTGAAGAATTACAACCTACCTTTACTAGATCACCATGAAGAACTTCACACGAGAAGAGTAAAACTAAAGCCTATTATGAATCATATACAACTGAGAATCTCAACCCAAATCCAGTATTCCAGTACGCATACACAATTATCTCATTGTTTGTTAATGGGATTCATTTTTGATGAGTTGTTGAAAATGAAAGAACACAGGCATCTTGGTCACATATAGTGAACAACAACACCTACAGTACAAGGACAAGGACAATTCCCAATTGCTATAGATACCCAGACATATATTGCCAGGGCTGGTCTTGTCCTGAGGTCAAATTTGGTCCCAAACTACACCCTTCCTTTGTAGCCAAGCACATTCACGATTTACAAGTTACCTATACTAATTCATCATGAAGATCTTCACGAGAACCGGTCCTCATACAAAGAGAAAGACTAAAAGCCTGAATGTGAATCCTATAAATGCACCATATAAATGGAAACTTCATAACCAGGTGATCACTACTAGAATTAACAAAAAACAAGTGAATAACATGCAGTGATTCACACTCCATGTTACAAAGATTGGATCCCATTAGTAATGCTTCAGATCCAACTTTCACATGCTTCTAATTAATTAAGCTTCTGAGGTTTTATCTGAGGAAGCTCTGGCTCATGATGAATAATAAGTTCCGGGTTCTGATAGGCAGAGAGGAATTGGTATTCCATTTATATAAAAAGAAAAACAAACAGAGGAATAAACATGCATGAAGTCAGTTACTTGTTTAACAGAAGTATATCTTTATTTTTATGTTTCTCTGATATGAATACTCGTGGAGAATATCTGCTCTGTACAATGAGCAAGAACTATGAGTCCTACCTAACCAGTGTTGCTGATTTTAGATAGATCATCAAAATTGCTTGGTGCTTTCACCTCCTCAAAACAAGCATGACAGATAACTCTCCTCTCTTTCTTTTCTCAGTGATTTTCTTTTCTTTGAACCATGAAAGCTAAGTTAGCCTCCTCCATAAACCCACCAAGTGCCTGTATGGTGAAAATAGGCTGAAGTTTTCATGTTTGGTATCTTATGGACTAATTCTCCAACACCAGTAACATAAGGGATGGTGATGTAATGTGACCAGAAAAGTAGGTACCCTACATTGATTGGAAGCTTGTATATCACTTTCAGAATAATGTAATCTCAATGAGCCTCAAGGTTATAATACAGCATGTTGCACACAAGATTGTTGAAAACAAAACCCATCAAACTTTATCATATTGCTTTGACATTTCCATCAAGATTCCCCTTATGTCATGCAAAATTTTATCAAATGAATAATTTAACTAATTTCTTTGCATTCTCCAATCAAAAGGCGGGCCTTATATGTTTATAGATGATCAACATGGAACAATGTAATAATACAGAGAGAAAAAAATAAATTATCTTCTTTTGTTCTTTTCTCAATCGTCACTACGATATTCATATACAAGAACAAGCTCTAAAACATTATATAAGACAAGTGACTACACAAGTGTGAACCTTCTTCTATAATGACAAACTTGAAGCTGTAGAAGAAGAATTGTAACAGATGGTAAAATCTGACATTATATGATCAATAATGCTGCCCTTCTGAACCTTCAATCTTCTACTCTGACTATTCCACAAGTGCAATGCAAAGCTATGAGAACGAATGTGCTGCAACTTTGTAAGAAGCCATTTCGAGTGAACATCATCTTTCGGACCACGAAAAATACTCTGAATCCGGCTCCAATTCACCAGATAAAATGCCGAGGGAGTTACCACAGTAAAGTTAAAACCAGGGTTTGGTGTTCGACTGATCCTTGAAACGACCCTTGAGACCAAGTAAGGTCCATTGTGACCCCATTTGTTACCATCAAAAGTCAGAGCAAATTCCTGAATGAACTTGAAGAGCAATGGATGATTCTTGTCGAAAACCAACACAGCATTGTTCAATCGGCTCCAATTACCGGTTTGGAAGTCAACTGTCTGAGCCCCAATCACATTTTTCATCTTTGACAAACTCCTCAACACTATAACATCTGTGTCTAAGTAAATCCCACCAAAATTGTACAACAAAGCAAGCCTAAGCACATTGGAGAGGTTCTGACCAATTGAGACTCCACCAGGTCTCACATTGCCTTTCCTCAACCCAATAAACCAAGCCTCAGCTGGAGTATTGTGGAACAAGTAGTCAAAATCAGGAGCAATTGCCATTACTCGATATCCCAAATCCAAAAACGGCTTCAGAATTTCAAGTCCCTTGTTGGAATCCAAGGACTTTGAGACAATGACCAAACAAGCATTTCGGTGGGATTTGAACACACTCTCCACAGCTAACAATTCCCTATTTCCAAGAGTCTTTGACGAAATCCAAGTCATGAAAAACCTGGTTTTGCAAGAAGAACCAGAAGAGTTTCCACTAAAGAACTCTCTCATTCTTGTAGGGAATTGGCTCCGAAACAGAGGCAGCTTAGTCTCAATGGGTATGGCCTTGAGCTTGCGCTTGTGTTTTTTGAACCTTTTTGGCCTCTGAAACTTGGATTTCGACATGATGGAGTTTGTTGGGTCTTGCAGATAAGCCAAACTGGTTGCGCTCTTCAAGAACATGGGTGCGTTCTCTTCTTTCACCACATACATAACAGAAGAGGATTGAATCTTCGACGATGGAGAAGAAGAACGAAACGGAGGTGCCCATTTCGGGGAGGGTTTTCCGGCATGACTAGGCTGCGAGAAAATGGCGGGCTCCGGCGAGGGTTTGGCGGGAAAAGGGTGAATGATGCAGAAGACATAGAAGCTGTTGTAGACCAAAAGGAGAAAGAGAACCAAAGCAAGAAGAGAACTTCGGAGGTTGAGAAGAACAGAAAGTGTTGATCTTCTCAGGTCTTGTAATTTGGTGATGAAGATAATGAGGGGACTGACAAGCTTGGGGGGCTTTTCAGAGAGAAGCATGATGGTGTTGGGTTTGGTTTGGTGAGGAGGGTATTGGTTTTTTTTGGGTACTACAGTAGTTGGGGTGTTAATGAGAGTTGCAGTCTTGCAGAGTAGATGGGAGGGTGTTTTAATGGTGGAAGCGGCAAAAAGATTTGGGAACCAAAAATATCTGAGAGGAAGTTAAAGTCACTGGCTTCAACAGTATGAGCATGTAGGATTGGCCCAAGGTGCTCAGAGAGTCGGGGTTTTCCAGTCAAACTAACTCCTTTTCTTTTCTTTTTTCTAAAATAGAAATTGGATATGAAATCCATAAAATGGCCAGTCTACTCGCACTCAAATCCCTTTTTCTCATCGTAATCATATTTGCTAACCAATAATGAAGACTTCCATCTCATATGAAACTACATTAAAGACTTCTCATCCTATAATCAAATGATATGATCAAATGCCTACCCGAATTAATACGTGTATAAGAGATGTCAATTGAAACCGAAAGATACAAAAATTACTCCATGTTGACAATTTTGCATTGACCACACTAATGTGATAAGGACTGTAGCACCTCGGAGGTAAGATTGCGAGCCACGGAGGCGAGTGGGGTGAAATGTGATAAGGACTGTAGCACCTCACGAGGTAAGATTGCTCAGTGTTTGAATTCGCATATAACGCTACAGTGGAATAGTGCGGGGCGGTGTGAGAGTCCTGAGCGGAGTCTGTTATGGACACGCATCATTTGGATAAAGCAGTTCGTGAGCAGATTGTGTCCTTATGGTATTTTAGTGATTGAGTCCGAACTGGTTTGTGATTGCATCTTTACCAACGGCTGGAGATTCGCTATATAAGGAGGGCTCAAGGATATTCAAAGGACACAATCAAATCATTCAACAATTACAAACAGCTCTTCGAGCATCCTCGAAACCTTAAGTTCTAAGTGCACCACGTCTTAGTTCTCAGAGCCCGTTCGGACTCGCCCATGATTACTTTTCTAGTAGATTGCTCTGCTCGCTTCCTACAGTGAGTATCGATCGCAGGTGAATAAAAGCTTACTCGTAATCCCTCGTCCGCGAGGTGGCAACGAAGCTCGCCTTCGCTTTTTTAGAAGTCACGCACGCGCACAGTTCACATTCCGTGTCCGCGCGGTGGCACGCCCTGCAACCCTCATTTACTTTTGGTAGCACTAATTACCTCTTTACCCCCTGCTGAGGAATGCGCCCCAAAACACATTGCACACCAGTTTCCAACCAAAGACAAATGTTTTCATGCAAGTAGACAAATGTCTAAACACGTTAGTTTTCTTCGTCGACTTCGCTAATTGAAACATTTTGAATCTGGTGGTCTCTAGTTC
Source organism: Fragaria x ananassa (assembly GCA_034370585.1). Classification (NCBI taxonomy): domain Eukaryota; kingdom Viridiplantae; phylum Streptophyta; class Magnoliopsida; order Rosales; family Rosaceae; genus Fragaria; species Fragaria x ananassa. The sequence goes on from CP139766.1 coordinate 2,142,031, forward strand.
CTTCTCATATATATTGCTGGAGTTCACCTTCCACTGTCGTCGAAAACATGTCTACCAAAGTTTCGAGATCACGCTGACGCTCTGTCAAGTGAAATATCAAAATGCTAATTTGCAAACTGCAAACTCCTTATTCCTTTGTAAAAATTTGAATAGTGATTGATCATCTCATACCGCGTCACCTCGTTCAAGTTCTCAGCTTTAAGTAAAGCTAGAGTTTTTGAATTGTAGGCTTTTATATTCTTGAGTTTTGAGTCTGCCAAATCCACCACCGCATAAACAAAATTGTCTGTAGACTGGAGTGAAGATAATAAGTGATGTAGACACTTATCCCTTTCTGCTGCCTTCAAAGCTGTCCCGCATAGAGAAATGAATAAGGCAACACATTTAACAGGGATGAACGCACGAGCTAGATTGGCACTTCGAGCCCTTAGAGTCTTCCCTGCCTCTAATTTCTCTCGATAAAGTTCATCAGATAGGCTAAAGGCTAATATGTATATATTCTGAAGCCTCTCCTCTCCTCTCCTCAGTTTCACTGTTTCAGTAAACTGATATAACTTTGATCCATATCCTAAGTAAACTGTTTCAGTAAACTGTATATATTCTGAAGTCTCAGTAAACTGTTTCAGTAAACTGTGTGTATATATATATATATATCCAGTGTGAGAAAAAGAGTCCATTTTCATTATCTTTGATATTTTATTTGGTGATTCTCTTTGTATATCGATCTGTATTGCTTTGTTCCTTTGTGTGTCTCATCCAGGGATTTCGATCCCTCTTTCAGATATCTATAGTTGTAATATTTTTTGGCTAGTGTAAGATGATTGAAGTCATCTAAAATATGTGTCTCCCCTCCATAGTTGTGACTACCACTAATTTTCATCATTATCAGCCTATATTTCCCTATTCTCAATAATAAAGAACTCTCTTTTAGTCTGTAGAATGGTTCAGAAATGTAAATCAAAGAAAGGGGGAATAATCTAAAAGCTCATGTCAGTAATCAAATTAAAAAACCATTTCATTTAGTGGGGATCAGCTCTAAGCATGTAGTGTAATTTGTCAAATTTGAACAAGAGGATTACATACAAGTAAAATCACTGACACTGAATCCAAACTTGTTCTTCCTTCTTACTAGAAGCCTCATTAACAGTCAATTAAGCAAAAAACTGCAAAATGCAGCTAACAAATGAAGATTCCCAGATCAGTAATTACAGTAACATATTAAGCTGAAAGAAAAACAAAAAGAAGCTCCACAACTCTCGGTACGTTGCACAACAATGGGGAGAGATCCAATATGAATCACTCTGTTCTTTTCTGTCATGTTCTTGGTTCTTCCTTTATTGGCAAGTAGAAAGAAACTAATACACATGTAAAGCAATAGAAGCATAAGAAATGAAATGCAGCAAATTCCCCACACAATCATTTTCTCAGACACTTGGTGCGCGTAGCCCATGCCATAAGTTAATTTCAACCCGGCCTCGAATGCAGTTTGGTGAACAATCTTCCACTGCAGTCAGATCATAAGATACGAGCAATGGAAGCAAGGTGGAGCAGTGGAATCTGTAAGGTGGTGTAAGGAATTTTGTCAGAACAATTAAAAATTTGGATGTAGAAGCAAGCAGGAAATTCTAATGTGCAATATGGTTCGCATAGAATGCTTACAGTGAAATATGGTTAAGATATGAAATCAGTACTATCCTCGTTCCTCAGCAGGGTACCTCGCCACTGGAAATCAACATTTCATATACAAAATTCCAAGATAAGGCTACCGGGGAAACACAATACATAAAGTCATTAAGCAGGTTTGGGGAATCAGATACTTACCCCAGACATCAACATCTGTGTCGTCCCCTTCGTTTGTTATCCGCTGTAGCGTTTGGTTATCAGCTGCGAAAATCTTCAATTTGAGGCGGTTGCTCATGGTTGAAGTTTCCAAGGACGGGAGTTTAGCAAGGCAATTTCCGGAGCAAAAGCTTTGCAATCTGGGTAGAACTGATAGTTTCAGATGTTTCAACCTTGGGAGTGTAATCTCATTTCTTGAATCGTCTTCATCATTGCTTCCCACTATTTGCACCAGTCTTGGGCAGCCCTCGACTTCCAATGTTGTGAGTTGCGTTAAGCTGTTGGCCATGGAGTATGTTATCAAGTACTCCAACCTGTTGCAAACACTTACTTGCAAAGTTGTTAGATTGTCGAAGGATATTGCAGATGATCTCAGATTCCTTAAGCTGTGACAACCATTTGCGAACAGAAATTGAAGATTTGGAATATTTGGGATGCGAGTGGCTGATTGTGAGCTATCCTCCTCATCATCCTGGCCTAGATGCATCAGCTTCTTCATTCGAAGAAGCCTCAACTCTTTTAAATGAGGGAACTGCTGGGTCGTTATCCCAACAGCACTAGCAGTGCTGCTTCCTTCAGGGTCGAGTAGTAATTTGTCCAGGAAAACAAGTGACTTGGACTCTGGACAACAAACCGCAAGTATCTTTAGTTTACCAAAAAACTGCGCTGCTGCTGGGAGTGGACCATTGGAGAACTCCATTATATTCAAGCCCAACCGCTCCAAGTTGGGAAATGAATCCTAAAATATAGTCAAAGCACGGACAAATCAGATAATTTGATTATAACGTACAACGCATATATAGTAGTACTTGTTATTGAGTCGGGTTCTTGTTTCAGAGTGAGACAAACAACATTTTTGGGGAGGAGTCGTAAAATTATATTCAACCTGATTGATAAAGAAAAATATTTGTATATTAGATACTCATACCTTCTCAATTGAAAAGAGAAATTGCCGATTAATAAGAGTACTGGAACTGTTCCCGTCAAGCTTTTCTTGGAAACTTGAAAACTCTTCAGCAAATATGTCAACTTTGTCGCATCCAAACACTACCAAGGCATTAAGCAATGGCCAGCTACACACATGCATCCCAGGGTAGAAGTTTATGAGCTGGGACAAGTTCCCAAAGAGCACGCGTGTTACTTTTGGAAACACAAACTTAAATACTGTTTGTAATCTCTCCTCTCCTGCAACGATTTCCTTCACTCCACAGTTCGTCACTCTGAGAGTCTGTAACTGCTGGAGATTTCTAGCCACCCACAATGGAAAAATGTTTTCCAAATTCTCGCAAGAGTCAATCAACACATACTCTAGATTTCCACAATCGAATGGTGCTGCTGATGTGTTCTGTATTTGTTTATTCCATATTGTGGTCAACTTGGTTAGACCCTTGAGAGTCAATCTCGTCAACTTCGGCAATTCAACCTGTATAAAAAATTGTATTAGTCATCTTATGAAACTGTGATACTGAAACTCAGTTACGTTACGAAAATAGTAAAGAAAGTTGAGCATATGTAGTTATTTCACCTTGTTGTCGAAAAGGAATCGCTGCATTAGTCTAGCACTCTCGATGTCTTCGATCTCATTGCCAAGTCTGTTTTTATCCGTAGTAATGTCAAGGATGAATCCCTCCAGTTGAGTGCAACCACTCATTAATAAATTTTCCAAGGACGGGAATTTGACAGTGTGAGTTCCGGAGCAGAAGCCTCTCAAACTTGGTAGAGCAGACAGTTCCAAATGTTTCAACATCTTGAATTCAATCTCATTTCCTGAATCGTCATTTCCATTACTTGCAACTATCTCTATGATTTCCTCACAATCACGAACTTCTAGTGAAGTGAGTTGCATCAAACTTTTGGCCATGGAGATAGATATCAAGTATTTCAATCCCTTACAACGACTTACATGCAGAGTTGTTAGATTGTTGAAGGATATTGCAAACGATCTTAAATTCTGTAAGCTGTCACAGTCCTTCACTTTCAGAATTTCCACTTTTGGAAAATATAGGCCTGCTAGTCCGAAGCTATCGTCCCCAAGATTCATCAGCTTCCGCATCCCGTGAAGGTGCAACTCTCGTAAAAACGGAAAGGTCACATCCCCAGCTGCATGTATTTCTCCATTGACTTTTTCAAGACCAAGTAATTGCTCAAGGGAATTCAAAGATGAGTTGGTGTGTGCATAACTAATAAGACACTGTAGGTTCCTCAACAAGTGGAGTGGCGGACTATCCCAGTTCTCCGTTATGCCCAAGCCTAAAGATTCCAAGTTGGGGAATGAATCCTGAAAAATCAATTCCATAACTTCTGGTCAGTTATATATGATCAATAATAATTTTATGTAGAGTAACAGGCATAAAATATTGATTTTTATTCCACGCTTGGAATGGTGATTTTTTTTTAAAGAAGGAAAAAAATAAACTTTGAATTAATTATCAATCCAAAAAAAAAACTTTGAACTAATTAAGTGTTTCTATATATATTTTAAAACGAGTTGGAAGAGGAGTTATACTGAAAGTATTATTACCTTGTCAAGTAAAAACAAAAATTGTTCATTTGGAGTGCAGGGATTCTTCAACTCAGGTATTCCCTTTGCAAATATCTGCACCTTAGTACAACCATACACCGCTAAATATAGGAGTGACGGCCACTTCGTAGAATGCAATCCTGGATAAAAACTCTTAAGTTGGGGCAAATTTACAAATCTCACATATGTTAGTTTTGAAAAAACAAACATAGGTGTTGTTTGTACATCATCCTCTTTCGAGATGATTTCCTCCACCGCACAATTTTCCACTTTTAGACGACTCAACTGTTGAAGATTTTTGGCCACGGAAGCTGGAAAAACGCTCTTCAAATTGTCACATGAAACAATCTCTATTGTCTCTAGGTTTTTTGAACTCCCTAGAGAAACTTGATTATTCCATATTGTCGTCAACTTTGCTAAGCCATTTAAGGATAACTTCTTCATGTTTGGAAACTCACCCTGCATATACATGATATTCGCCTTATTTAGGATTTCGTCAACAAACAATATGTAGGGAATTGATATATGGTATTAGACAAAAAGAATTAGGCAAGAAAAAAAAAACTTATTTGTTCACCTTATTTTCAAAAAGAAAGTGTTGTATCACAAAATCCAGGTTTCCTTTTGAGTCAATCTCTTCAACTTCTTCACAGATTCCAGCGTTTTCTGTACAGTCCTCTAATCTCTCACATGTTGAGCAGAATTTAGTGAGGTTTGGAAGGCCATTTAGCTCCAAATCTTGTAGTTGGGGAAAAAAGTTCTCCGCAAGTTCTTTATTAGATTCTTCTATCGAAATTACCACTTCCATAAATTGACATCCGGATATCTGAAGACGTTTGACTTGGGATAAACTTCTAGCCATTGAAGATGATAACAAGAACCTTAAACTTTTGAGCTCACTCACCGCCAACCATGTTAAGTTAAGAAAACCAACCTGGCACACATTGCACAATCATCTTGAGGAATAACTCATCAACTAAATGTAGTTGAACAATCATAATAACAAAAATGAAAAAACAAGGTAAAATGAAAGAATGTACCTTCTCACTTATGGTGTACGCAAATTTAGCATTGTTTTGGACATGTAGATGTTTCAATTGCTGATAACCTCCTGTGGCTAGTTCACGGAAAAACTTGTCATTAACATCCTCCGTCCCCTCCACGTACAAGTCTTGAGTTTTTTTTAGCAACATTTTTAGACCTTGGTCCAATTCATTGTAGCTAGTGAGCTTCAGCTTTAGTGCATTGAGAGCTTCATCCACATCATCCCATTTCCACACGGAACCGATACAAATTTGGAACCTCTCCAACTCACTAGTGGTGAACAAATTTGCTGGAAGTATGGTGGCATCTGGGATATGTATATGTAATGCGGTTAGCCGAGGCAAATACGTTAACTCTTCAAGGCTTGCATTACTTCTTTTAGTCTCGCCGACTCTTCCAGCCTCCCATTTGTTAAAGCTGTTCTTTCCCATTCTCAACTCTTCGAGTCGTTTCAACTTGGATATAACATCAGGTGAAATCACTTCGAGTTGAGAGCAGCCAGTTAAATCCAATAATTGCAGACTAGTTAATTGCCCAATCTCTTCGGGTAATTTCATAAACTTGGATTTGAATAAGCTCAAGATTTTCAAGTTTTGCAACTCACCAACTAGAGCAATGTCTTCCAACGTGCAATGATCCAAGCACAATGTCTGAAGATCTTTGAGGAATTTAAGAGACGCAGGTAGTGATGCGATACTCCAACTAGTTAAATCCAACACTTTGAGTTTCTTCATCTCTTTAAAAAAGTTGCTTGGGATTTCCCGTGAGGAATCATCATCAGCTCTGGATAAATGAAACATTGTTAGTTCTGGGCATTGCAAAACTTCAGGAAGCTCCGGAGTTCGGCAGTTCTTGAGAGTGATCCTTGTGCACTTTTCACGGAATTCCATATCTCGCCATTGTTTCAACTCACTTTCATGAGATACGGATAACACATGATGATCTTTAGCAGCAATATGTTTCGCAACATGTTTTACAAGATCATGGATTCTGACCAATCCATTATTACCTGCATCTAGCAACAGGCAAGAATGCTGAAGCTTTTTAAGTAGTGAATTCAATGCATCCCGTGCTTCTTCCATTGTATCTGCATTCTTTATGAAACCCAGCCCCATACTGTATTTTAACAGGTCAAGGAAAAAAACATTATTGGTACTCCCACTCTCACTTGCACAGAGCAAGAATACTGACTTAAGCTCGTCACTATTCAATTTATCGTAACTCCACTCAATAGCAGCGTATGTTTTATCCGTCAGTTCTTCTCCATCAAACTCCTCCAGTCGTCTAAAAGTATCGTTCCATTCATATTTTGGACTGTCTTTCAAAGATCTTGCAACAGTGACTATCAAAAGCGGCAAACCTCCACATTTCTCAGCGACTTGGGTTGCTATTGTTTGTATGTTCGGCTTTTCAACAATATCACCCGCCATTTTCTGAAATAATCTCCAACTTTCTTCTTCGTTCAATACTTCGAGAGGAAACTCTTTTTGTGTACCCATGTCTTTAGCTAATACTAGCCTAGTTCGTGAAGTCAACAAGATTTTGAGAGTTGCCATGCGAGGAAGACCAACAGCCTCCAAATCAATGCTCTCCCAGACATCATCCAGGATCACAAGAGTCTTCTTATCCTTGATTCTGTTGCTTATTAGATCTGCTCTTCCAGCTGGGGTCCCATTTTCAGGAAGCTCGAGGCCTAACTTCTCAGCCATTTCTTTTTGAATTCGCTCGATGCTGGGATCATGTTTCAGATCGCGTATCATGACAACCTCATCAAACAGCTTCTCACCACTTGTAGCTAATTGGTATTTAACCTCTTTGACAAGTGTTGTCTTTCCGACACCCCCAATACCGTACACCCCAATCATGTAGGTATTAGAATTTCTTAGTTCGTTGATTACAGCCGTTGCAGTTGAAGTCCTTGAATCAGTGGCCTCATAATTTCGGATACACATCACTTCTGGGGGAGCAACATATGCGATATTGGCAAAATTGTTCCTTTTCTCAAGAAGTTCATCAACATCAAGAACTAGTTTTGTTGATTTCCTGCTTAGATGATGACGAAGCAGTAGATTAGGACAAAAGCCATGTAGACACTCGGTTTGTGCAAGGTGTTTACGATTCAAGTCATCTGCTTCTTTAGTCAGCTGATCCACTTTAGTCATCCAGTTCTGGACCTCTGTTTCAATCTTTTTACCTTTTCTTTCCTCTGTTTCAACAGCATGCTTCATGCTTTCTCTGGCATCACCCAAGTCAACAACTCGAGTTTGTAGTTTTTCGAGGTTCTTGTTGTAGCAGATTACATAACCCACTTGGCGTATAACTGGTTCAATCGTGTACTCAACTAGCTTCGCAACAATTGTAGTACCAACATCAGTAAGACATGCCATGACTGTGGAAGAAAATGGAATTTAGTCAGATACCGGTGACAACCAAATTTACAATTTATAATGATTTGGAATGATTATTATGTTTGATATATTAGGGAAATGGCTTGCACTTTATCTTTTGAAAGGAGCTGTAGTTCCACCGGCGGAGCTAGCATTTTTGATAAAACTTGAGTGTTATATGTGTTATTAAGAGGTTTGTAATGTTTGTCCCCATTCCATTCTTGGATTTCAATAAACCATTAACATCATTTGTCTTTAATAGGGTTTAATATATACAATTCACATCCTACCTTAATCACCTCTTGCCATATACTCTATTCATGTATTTATGATCATTTCCACATTGAATAATTTCCTTTTTTTTCTCAATCTATTATGTATAAATAGTTAAATACTTTGTAAAACTGAACTTATTCCTATATGATCCATGTAACTCCTCGTACCCAATTCAACCAATTTACCGGGTTTTTATTAATTACTGGATAATTTAGCCGTGCTTGGTAACTTCGTAAATTAACGCACGAGTTCATTTCGGGTTTTTCTTAAATTGTTAGTTTTTTCTTTTAAGGCCCGATGTCGTAGCACTCGACGATGCGAGTTCACCGATATCTTCGGATTTTTTTTTCAAAGCTTCGAACTATTTTTTACAATAAATTTGGTAAAAGGAAATCTTTATTCTGAAATTAGGAAAAAACAAATTTAATTTAGGCAGTTGGATCAGCTAGAGTTTTGATCTTGGCTGTTAAGGGTTTAAAAGGAAAGAGGTGGTTGACTTCGGTGAAAAGCCAAAATGGGGTGTTGACCGTCTCTCTCTCGTCCTTCATCTCTATCGCGCCGGAGCGCCGCCGTCCGCCGTCGCTGGTCGAGCAACCACCCTCAATCGGTTTGTCTCTCTCTCCTCTCTCTACTGCTACCCATCAACTTGCCAGGCATCATCTTTTCCGTCCGATCGAAACAAGAACCCTAAATCCCCAAAATCCAAATTCCGGCCAAATCTTTTCCTTCTCCGACGAGGCCATGTTTTGAAAAGGTAACCCCTCTATGTCCTTTCAATTTCGGGCGGCCTTGAGCCTTTGGTTTCAAGATTAGAGCCTAATCCAATTCTCCCTATTTCTCTGTGTTCTGGGTTTCTCGCCGAGCTTCTCCGACGACCGTGTTTTTGAGGATTCAGGCGGTCTTTTCTCCCTTTCGAGCGTCATCTTGAACGCAGCAGAGGCCGAGTGTTGGTTGCAAGGAGACCTCAGGCCGAGTGAGGCAAAGTCATTGTGTTGGTTGACAAGGGTAAGGATTTCTCTTGTTCTGCTGCTGTGTGGTTGCATTGTCGATGGCTTGATGTTGGTGGAAGGCAGAGGCTCTATTGAGGAAGTTCTGTGCGGCTGAGCTTGACAAGGGTGTGAAGAGCACATCCTTGGGTGCAGAGAGCAGTTCTTTTGGATGCGGTTATCATTCTTGATAAAAAGGTGAACTACTAAGCTTTATAGTTTTAGAAGGGGTTGCTAATTTTAGGGTATTTTTGCATTGGTTTTGAGCTGGTGATTTAAGAATCAGAATTCAGGGATTTACGGAAACGTTGTCGATAAAAGAAATGGCCTAGTATTTATTGTGTTGGTACGTAATTAATTTGGTGGTGTTGGTTCATTGACAGATTTGTAGTTTTGGTCGAGAACTAGGTAAATTAGAGTTACGGGGAGGCTATGGCCATTTTCCAGCAAGTCGTCGGAAGGCGGCGAGGGGTTCCGGCGAGGCAGCAGTCCAGGCAGATTCTGTGAAGGTAGCTTGTCCACTTTCCTTTTTCATTTAAGTTGTAGTTACGGTTTAGGAAAAACATGCCGTATTTAGAAAGTTTCTATTTTATGGAAACTTTCTATTTATGAAAAGTTGAAAACCCTTTTGGATGCCCTTAGTAGATTTTGGAAGTAAATTAGTTGATGTGTTAAAGAGATAGAAATTGATTATGACTTTGATTCTAGGTTAAGATTTTATTTAGGGGCAACGCTCGAGGAGTATTCCGGGCATTATATTGGGAAGTTTAAGCCTAAGTATCCGGACTTTTGTTTTATTTTAAAAGCATGTGTTGCATTAATCTTTGATGATGAGTTATTTCGTTTGCTGAGATTTATTGCTCTTTCTGATAATTGACAATTTTCATGATTTTTGGAGAGTTATCGAGAATGAGGTTTTCGGTATATATATATATATATATGTATATGTATAATTATGAGGAGAGTATTTATAGCTATATGTGTCTGTCTGTCTTAATGGTGTAGCAATTAGCCGCTATTATAGTGTGACGTGAGCGTGAGACACAAGCGTAGTAGCCATATATGAGTGTTTTAATTCATATAAGAGGTATGAGCACGTATATATACACATGTCTATCCACCTTAATGACGCAGTGAATAACCGCATTATGGTGTGACGTGAGCGTTAGACGTGAGCGTAGTAGCCCTATATAAATTTCTTTAAATCCAAAAAAAATTATATTGGGGGTATGGACGTGTGTAAATACATACTGATTTTTGTAGATGAATTCTTTTGAAGTGTATGCATGTATTATTAGAAAATGTTGTCCATTTTTAAGGGAGGTTACACCGAATTTTCGGTAAATTTTCCTTGGATGTGGTCCCCGCAAGATTTATTTCGGGTTTCAAGGTGAAATTCGGGGTTAAAATAGAGTATTGACAAAAAGCTGTACAAGCTCTTTAAAATAGCTAAGGGGTCAAGAGAGAAAGTGTGTTAAAGATGTTCTTAGATCATATTACTCCAAATATGAAATGAAAAGAGAAAAAGGAAAAGACTGAGATAATAAAATTGAGGAATGAAATTAAATGATATACCTCTTTTTGGCAATGACAACCTACGAATAGGGTGTGTATCTCCTTCGATCAAATTCTCCACCCAACAGTAGATAGAGTATGAACCGGATACATATCTGTGAAATAAAACCACAACACCAAAGGTATTAAAACATTGTAAACAAAAATGAACAAAACCATGAATTAGAAGAAATGATGTAATTAAAGGCAATACCAAACTGAGAAGTATTTAGAGCAAGGATCGAAGTAAAACTAAAGAAGGTTGCTAGCCACAAGTGTGCAGAGGGAAGACTGACATCGGAAGAGAAATGAAAACAATGGATGATACTCGATCTTTGGGTTTACGGTATTATAGAAGGAGAGCAATGGAAGGTTAATTCGTAATCGAGCTGTTTTATGGGGTCTGGAGAAAAATGAGAGCAAGTACGAGCTGGTTTGCATGCTCTTCCTTTTCTGTTGTTCTTTCTTGGTTGGCTTTTTCAATTTGAGAAGGAATGCAGATTAAGTCGCAACAAATTACATTATGAATAATGTAGTTTTAAATGCTTATTGTAGTTTTAAATGGTTATAGACTTATTGTCCACGTCAACAATAATGTAGTTTTAAATGCTTAATGTAGTTTTAAATGGTTATTGACTTGTTGTCCATGCCACCGATAATTCCTGGTCTCGATCTGTATCTTATAGTGGATTGTGGCTTGTAAGCTTGTTGTGTCTCCATGGAATACAAAGCAACATACAGTTCCATTATGAATAATGTAGTTTTAAATGTTTATTGTAGTTTTAAATGGTTATTCTTATTGTCTACGCCACCAATAATGTTCTTTTAAATGCTTATTGTAGTTTTAAATGGTTATTGACTTATTGTCCACGCTTCCAATAATGTACTTTTAAATGTTTATTGTAGTTTTAAATGGTTATTGATTTATTGTCCACGCCACCAATAATGTACTTTTAAATGCTTAATGTAGTTTTAAATGGTTATTGACTTATTGTCCATGTCATGGATTGTCGCTTGTAAGAGCAAGTCCAACAGCTTCCTTATATTTTCTACATAATAGGGAAGCAAAACTCAAAATCTCTAAAAAATTTGTATACCAAATCCAATAGTTTTCCTATTTTAAATATTAAAATATTTATTACAACAACAATCCTCATTTATTACAATATAATAGTAAGTATAAAAATTTCAAAGTTCATTTTTTTAGAATAAATTATGTTTTCTTTCTTATCTTTGAGCCTTGAAAAATATGCAACATTCAATTCTTCGTTCCCTAAATATTTTTAGAGAATTTGTAAATATAGGGAAGCAAAACTTCTCTTTCATCTCTTTCCCTATTTTAGAGAATGAGATAGGGAAGCTGTTGGAGTGGAAAATGACCTCATATTCTCTAAAATAAAAAAAATCAAAGAATTTAGAGAATTTGTTGGACTTATTCTAAGCTTGGTGTGTCTCCATGGAATACAAAGCAACGTACAGTTCCATTATGAATTGGAGTTTTAAATGCTTATTGTAGTTTTAAATGGTTATTGACTTATTGTCCATACCACCGATAATTCCCGGTCTCGATCTGTATCTTATAGTGGATTGTGGATTGTGGCTTGTGGCTTGTAAGCTTGTTGTGTCTCCATGGAATCCAAAGCAACGTACTGTTCTATTATGAATAATGTAATTTTAAATGCTTAGGTTTTGTCGAGCTAGCGTTACATATTTTACTCAAGTGGGTATCAAATCAATTATCGGTCCGTGGAACCCCCAAGGCAACTTGGCGCGCATAAACCAGTAGGCCCATGGCAGCAAAGACCACCGCACACCGCACAAGTTGGCTTTTCTGAATGTTTCTCACATAAAGAGATGCAATCGGCAGGATAACAATACCAAGATAACAAGTTGACCACCATCAGTAAGGTGGGTGCGGCGCGGTGTGGTGCGGTTTAAGGCCGAAATCGTAGTGCGGATTATATTTTCAGTGTTTTATTTTACAGACTGTAACTGTTTTTAAATAATGCAAACTACATTTTCGGTTAAACTGTATTTTCGGTGCAGCTCGGTGCGGTTAGCTTCAAACCGCATTACATAGTTAAACCTCATTCAAACTGAAATAAAAACATTCATTCAACTGATAGTTAAACACTTCAACCACATTCAACCTGCAACATTTAACATTCAACCTGAAATAAAAACTAAAATTCAATTAATTCAAAATTATAATAGTATCAAATAAGCACTTAGATAATTAGATTATAGATCAAATCATCGAAATGAAGAAAGAAAAATGAAGAAAGAAATAGAAAATGACAGTTCTATGTTCCAATGACCAAATCAATCTTCATTTCAAAGTTCCAGCCTTCAATCTTCCAAAATCACAATCTCTAAAAATCCCAGCTGCCTTCAATTTTCTTCATCACTCACATCCTCTTCTCCTATCACTATTATCCCAAGTAGTGCAAAACAAACACAGGAAACATGTAAGACTGAATGCCCAAACGTTTCATTTATACCACAAACGAAAAACAACAATAATATGATCATACGGAATGTTCAAGCATACATGAAACCAAGTGAATCACAAACAATAATGACCAAATCATTCAAAGAGAGAACTCAGAGAAGAACAAAAAAATATAAAGAAAAAAGAAGAAGATAGCAACGCAACTGAGAGAGCGTAGTGAACTGGTGATGGCGGAATGAGAGAGCAAGAAATCCAGAGCTTCGAATCCTTTTATGGTTTGATTGATCGAGTCTCTAAGTTTAGGGTCAGGAATTGAGAGAGTGAGGGGGAAAGAAACATATGCAGATGTGGCTAGGTTATTTAGGTTGAGAAAGTCAGCAAGAGACCAAGTTGGTCTCTATATACACCAACATATATAATATATATAAAAACTAAAAAATGCATATATAAAAGCGGGTCGGTCGGTTTGAATGCGGGCGATGTTATACCTGGAACCACAACTGCACCTAATATTTCGGTGTCGGTGCAAAACGACGTCATTTTGCCTACATTCGATTAACCGCACCTAATATTGCGGTGTGGTGGGGGCGGTGACGGCATTTCGGGCTCAATATGCCCAGCCCTAACGATCAGTGTTGGTGGATATTCCTTCCAAAGTAGTTGTCGTGGCGGGTAGTGTCTTGTGGTCAAATAGTACTTGCATGACAGATACATGGAAGCACGATCCTTGAGGGCCTTCCTTTCAACTGATTTGGAATACTTGACGAGCGACACTTTGAAAAGCTCAGGATATTGGTGGATATTGGTGAAGGTGAAAACCCCAAGGACTCATCTTGTTGAAAGGAACAACGTACTCACCGACTCATCTTGTTGTCCTTCTTCTCCATTGTTGATTGGTGTTACCTCAATAAGATGCTAGTCATTTATGGATCAACTCATATATAAGGACAAACTTCTTATGTAAACATTTATGGATTTTCTTATATATGCTAGTCATATACTGATATACTGATGCTTTGAAAGACCCTCACAGAATAGGACAAAGATTCTTATGTAAACCTAGCTGGGAGTTCTAGTTCAACCTTAATTAACTAACTAAGAATACGATATCACATGTCTACACCAAGATGCATCAGTACGTATTCTGTGACGATACTGATGCATCTTTTCCAGAGTCTAGGAATACAATATCCTACCTTAACTAGGAATACGATATCCTATCTATAGCTCGTGAGGTAGAGACTGATTCAATTACAGGTTGTTTTGGCTTTCGGGGCCCGATCAATGACCACCGCTGGGCATAATGTACTGCCTTGATACACAAAGGCACATTTCATCTTCCAGATTTCCCAGTAGAAGAGCATAAGCTTAAGAAGGTGCATGTCTAATGTTTTTTCCTCACTACGGCAAGCACACATGTCTAGCTAGATAATATTACAATACACTTACACATATCTCAAAATCCAAAACATCAAGTTCTTATTCAAATGGTAATGCTACGTTTATAGGAATAAAATCCAAGGCTGATATGTGATTTCTGGGAGTAGAATCATTTACTTCTTCAATAAAAGATAGCTGATCCCGTTCTTCTTCTGCAGCGTAGATACTTTCTTCATTATTATTGAAAAAGCGTCCTTCTCCTCTTTGGAATATTTTCGTCTTTCTGGGAAGTTGTTAATAAAATCAGACAAGGGCATTGGTGCCTTCTGCATCAACAGAGCCCTAATTCGTTCCTCAGATACCGGACTACTAGCAGAACCAATTTTCATGGATGGAGAAGCTTGTGAATGCACAGAAGCAGCTGCATTATTTCTCAGAAGTGCGTTTGTTCATTTTCGGTCTTCATCGTCTTCGATGCAGTGTTAGATGCCTGCTTATTAGCCTCATCACCATCTGATTTTCTCTTTTCCTTCGGAACTGGTTTTGTGTGACTGTTGACAAATCCTTCCAGCTGTTTGGGTGCAACCTTCTGCTTTGGTGCCGGAGGCAATAAGCCAATGTCCTCGTCCATATCATCTTCATCATCGTCGTCTTCATCTTCCTCTTCCTCTCCATCAATACCATTCAGGCCACCACTTCTCCCAAGTAGCTTCTTCAACTCTCTCCCCGATTCGCTCAGCCCGACCTGTTCTTCATTACCATCTTCATCGTGCTTGGTTTCTGGAGGAGCGGGAGCCTCATGTTCCAAATCTTCTCTTTCATCAGGATTACCTACAGCCTCATCATCATCACTGAAAATTTCTTCATCATGCTCCCAATCACTACCATTGTCATGCAAGTCCCCATCTTCACTTGCACCTCCAATATCACCCTCCTCATCAAAACCATCTCCTTTCCTTGTTGTCTCCTCTTCCTCATTATTGGAGAACTTTCCTTCACCACTACCATCATCCTCACCAGTAACTTTTTCAGGTCCGTTTCCAAGTTTCATAATCCATCTTTTATATCCATCTCGATTAGTCTTTTGCCTATTGTTCATCTTCTCCTCCGCTTCCTCTAGAGTTAGTTGCTTATATTGTGCAACCTTGTTGAAGTTGAACCAAGAACCAGCCGGAACAGCCGAAAACTCCTTCCCTGCCTTCATTAGTAGGTAGTAACTTGATGACTGTGCACATTCTTGATGACCCTGATACCGAGACTGGCCCCTCTGTTCATCCAATATCCATGCTTTAGATTTCACCTCATTCTTGTTCTTCCTCGAGTCTTGAAGATCCTTACGAAGAGACCATTTATTATGAGAAGGATTATTCGTTTTCAAAAATCTTGGCAAACCCGTCCCAAATTTGCCAATGAAGTAGTTCTTGTCACCGATAGTGCTTTCCCGCCGAACATTGTACTTTCGAATTAAGCGAGTGACAACGGCGTCGCATTGAGAGCATTTGGCTTTGTTCTTTGCCATGGTCTTGCCGCATGAGATGCACAGTGTCATGTGCTTACAGTTGCTTCCATACAAGTCAGAAGTCGATCCACATCCCCGGACTTCGCACGACGTCTTTAGCAACAAATCGGTTGACATGTTGAGGTTGAAAATTAGGGTTAGAAACAAAAAAGGATAGCTAGGGTTTATTGAGGTTGAAGATTAGGGTTAGAAACAAAAAAGGACAGCTAGGGTTTATAGTAGCAAAGCTGAGACTTTAACGATTACAGATTGAGACGATAGTAACAAGTTCAAACTACCTTTTGAGTTTCGATTAGAGTGGGTTTGGTTTTGAGGTTTTGTTAAGGAGGGAATTTTCCGTGCGTTCATATCAGGAGAGACCATCACGTTATAGTTGGGGTTATATGTAGTTATGTACCTCCCAATATGTATTTACTTTTCCTTGTGCAATTGAGAACTTTGGCCTTTCCTTGTTCAATTGAAAACTCCTGGTCTTTTGTGTTTTAATTGGACCAACTTACTTTGTCTTTAGGATTTCACTACGTCAATTTTGCCTTCAGACGAGCGGCAATACCCGTCGTCTGATCATTTTTTTGCGTGTCGTCTATCGAGCTGTCATCTGATAAGCTCTCAGACGACAAGCAATGTCTGTCATCTGATAGATATTGTACGACAGACAATATAAACTCATCTGTCGTCTGTGTGCATATAGATTTGTAACAAACTCTAACTTTATGTCGTTAGACATTGGCTATAACGACATAAAAGTATCGTTGAAATTACTTTTATACTAAAAGTGAGCAATTGTATGTTGCTCACACCAATTCAAACGTCACTTATCTGTCGTATGAGATATAATGTATGTCGTCTCACACCAATTCAAACGTCATTTATCTGTCGTTTGATATATATCTCAGATGACATACAATATAATCTTTTACTTTAAGACAACATATAAATGTTGTTTGAAAGATGTAGAAACATCAGAGTCCATGAGACTATCTGTTGTCTGATTTTGATTTGGAAGTCAATTTTATGGGAATTTAATGTCTCAACAAAAGCATTTACACAACATGATTCAGAAATCTCAAATTCATTCTAATTGCCAAAAACCAACATATTTTACATAGAGTTACTTGTTCTAAATAAACCTATAAGCTATAACATAAAAAGACATCAAACCAAATATTAGCAACTGTAATAGTGGTGTACTCTATAGTGCAGAAAATCCTCCTAATATTAGGTCACTTTCCATGTCCCTGAAACCATTGTACTCAATGTCAAAACCAAACAAACTCAATTTGTTAATTTAAATAACATGCAAAATCAGTACTTCCCATCAAGTAAGCCAAATTATAATAACTTAGCGAATGGTCTTGCGTCGTCGGTCACTGTAAGACCTAGTTTCCCTGAAAACATGAAATCAAAATGAGAAATCTGGTCCGTTATTGATGGAACTCAAAGCATACAAATCGGACAAGAAAAAAAAACCATATACAAAATCAAGAAGGAGAGACAGTTACCCATTTACATCCCCAATTGGTTGTCAAACATCTCTTTGTTGCATTTTGGTAGCAGAAGCATGCTCTTAACTAAAGTAGAAACACTACTCATGCCATTGACTAAGAAAAAAGAGAGAGTAAGAATCATTGTGTATAATAGAAGAAAAGAGAACCGTAACTTAATTAATACAACCATTCAAGCATGAGGAATCTAAGTAGTCTAGTTAAATTAATAACAAACATAGGAAGACCTGTAAGGACTTTCATGAATCTACTGATAAACAACACAAATTTGATTATTGAGAGAGAGAGAGAGAGAGAGAGAGAGAGAGAGAGAGAGAGAGACCTTCAAGGCTCTAAGTCTCTAATCAACAACTACTGGAAAGCCTTGATCTCTCGTTTCCTACAAGCACATATGTAAACGAAGCATGAAAATTCTTTTAGTATTGATACTTAGTTCAACTATTATAAAGCAGAACATAATGACATTAATTAAGAAAGTAATTTAAGTAAACATGATCGACCCATGTAAATTCGTGTTTAGAATTGTAAACACTAAAACTGTTCTCTGAACATTGTAACGTAAACAAGGAAAAAAAATATACAGAGAAAGAGTTTGCAAGATATTGTACCATCATTCATTGGAAACCAAACATATTCATAAACTAAATACAATCAAATACCATAAAGAAAGAACATACTATCATGTTCATTAGCAGAAAAGGAAATATAAGTTCCTACCGAAATTGTATTGTACGTACATAAAAATCAGGCTTATATGTCTACCCAAACAAAAATGCTAACTCTAAACTCCAAAGCAAGGAAAACGTAAATTCTGATATTGCTTACTCACCATTACAGCCATAGATCCCTCTGCTTAATTTGCATGGATAGGTAATACAAGGGACGTCATATATCTTATCGGAACAAATATATGATAACTGCTTTGGTCAATACCTAACATAATCACACAAAATCTATAAAACTAGAAAACATAATCCATTATTCACAAGCCCTCACCACAGCTTTACTCATTTCTACAAAAAAAAAAAAGAGGAGAACATGCAATGTAGGCTAGTGAGGCAATTTAACAAACACCTGGTGTGCATAAAATCAACGTTCACCAAATCCAAACCAAGACTTAGAATAAGTCTTGGATGACACCGTAGTCCATCATACCCAATTCAGCTAGAAAGTAGACCACATTTTCCATCTGGACGATTTCAAAACAAGTACAAATGTTAGTGACTCAATATTAACAACATATCAAGTGAAGCCAATATCAGTTAGCAACAATTGAAAAGGTTTTTATATGATTACTCACTTGTTCGTCTATAAAATCTCAAAAAGCCCTGTACCCCCAAATATGAACATCAGCAAATCCCTAATCCAACAAAACTCTATATCAACAAAGCGAAACCCCAATTCAACAAAACCCTAAATCAACTTCGATACAAAATTTCGTAAAAAGGAACTTAGACAAAGATCGAAAAGAAGAGATAATTACCCATTCGCATCCCCAATTCGCAAAACCCAGCAAAACTGAATCGAATTTCAAAGGAAGATTTCAAAACTAAGAAAATTGGATTTCTAATAAAACCCTAAAACTAAAATACGAATCCAATAGATTCTCTAAATCAAGTCATAGTGAACCGAAAGGCTTACCTGTAGTCGGTTGTGCTTGAAACAACCTCCCTAGCCCGTAAACCCGTAGGCGTTCCATCACAACCGTGGCCAATTTAAGGATCTCGTCCATTAGTTGGATGGGCCGGGTTAATCATGGTAATAACACTGGGCTCACGACCACTGCAGGAACGAGAGAAACTCACCTTCAAACTGAACATGGAGTCCCACATCGGTTTCCCAGGAAAGGGAGCCTCGGTTGGGCTATAAATGCAGCCCAACCACCAGCTTGTCAGGTATATTAACTATCCTTACTAATTACACTTTGGCCCATCAGAAACTGACTTAATCATCGGAGGAGGAAAGACCGGAGGCTCCCGGTCGTCCTTTCACTTGCAGGGTACCAGGAAAGGAGATTATAGCGTATCAGACTCACCATCAGCTTCTGCATAACCCGTTCGGGATTGTGCAGAAACATTACCAACTTTGAATAGACTGATGAAGTAGACAAAATTACAATTTCAGCTCCAACAAAAACATGATTGAGATGAGGATGAGATTCTTCTGTGTTTGTCGAAGAGAGATGGGAGATGAAGATCTTCTACATTCTCAGTTTCGGTTTGAAGGGTTGAGGCGCTGAGATTTTAATTCGCTTGAGGGAGAGATCTAGAGGAGAGAATTTGGTTTGTGAGGAAGAGAGGTGTCAGTTTGTGTTGAGAACGAGGGAATTGAGAACTTAAACAATTTTTCGGGGAGAGAGAAAGTCTATCAAGTGTCCAAAAAACGCCATACATTGTGTCAAAAAAAAATTACGTCAATTGAAGAGACGACATAAGAGTGTCGTCTTAAAACGAACAATCTTATTACTTATTTTAGCTTGTTTTTAAGACGACAGATGATTGTCGTATAATAAGCACGCTAAGTTTAACTAACTGCGCCTTGCAACATTCAGACGACAGATATTTAAATGTCTGTCGTAAAAATTCATCAGACGACAGTAAAAATGACTTCTGTCGTCTGATCCCGGTCGTCTGATTGCAAAATTGGCGTAGTGTTTGTTAACCGTGGTCTCACAGCCTTCCCCCTTCCACTCGCAATAGATGCATAGAGGCCATCTGCACCAAGGTGAAGGTGACCATGGAATGTTTCACTAGAGAGATCTATTGGATTAAGGCAGACAAGGCATTTGAGAATGAAATAAAGATTGCAGTGAACAAGAACAAGACCAGGCAGAGTCAGCAGGATTGCAGATTTGGACAAGGCATCAATTCTGCCTTTCATGAATTATGATCTGGTATGGCATTTCGTAGATTTGTAGACGCGCCTACTATCCATATCCTAACTCTTTTAGAGACTGACATGTAGCGTATGTTTAAAATTCAGAGAGGAGATAGAAAACACTTGGCTACTGGAGTTCATGTCTGATGCAATATTGTTCAAGTATATTGCTAAAATGAGTAAAATAAAATCTGAATTTAACTACTCAGTGGGAGTCTTAGAGATGCTTAAAACTGAAAAAAGTATCTAAGCCCATCACTAGACATAAGGAAGAGAAAGGATACAAATACAATATTCTAATTACCCAAAAAAAAAGCCATGACTGGGTTATTGGTCTTTAAATTGATTGTATTAATATTTTATTAACATTGGAATGAATGCTAATTCTGAGACCAGATGGCTAATCAGTTGAGTTACACAGTCTAGTGGGAGCAACCATTTTTGTTATTTTTCAGAGAGATGGATATATACCAACTCTATAACTAAAAGCATCAATCAAAAACTTTAATCGATTAGAGAAGAGAATATTGAAAGAAAGCATATCAGTTAAGGGCAAGAAGAACAAAAAGCTCTTCTGGTTGCCAGCTATTGCAATATACAGAAATTCATCTTCACTATCATTTTGTTTATGGTATCAGAGCACCAATTCTGGTGCCTCTAGCTCAACACCTTCCGCCACAACAAAATCAACAACACAAATACCATCACACCAACCAACATGGTTGACACGGTTGAAAATCCAGAGCAATCAAAACAGAAACGCAACATCACGGCCAACACAACCCTTACAATGGAGGAGTACAACCAACTCAAGGCCTTACTGAAAATCCAAAACGGTAATAACCAACCACTTGCAAATGCAACAGGTACACCCACTTGTAATGTTACACATCATGATCCGCATTCGACATTGTACTGGATTGTGGATAGTGGAGCCACCGATCACGTTTCTCATCTCTCTCCTACCCACAATACACTTAAAGGGTCTCATGGTTATGTTGGTCTACCTAATGGAGGAAAAGCTTATATTGAAAGCATTGGAACCTTTAACTTGTCACAAGAGTTTTCTCTAGATGGTGTTCTACATGTGCCTAATTTTCGAGTTAATTTGATATCTGTGAGTAAATTGACTCGAGCTCTGCGGTGTATAGTGATATTCCATCCGGATTTTTGTGTTGTGCAGGACATGAATACGAGGAGGACGATTGGCCTGGGAAAGCATTACAATGGTCTTTATTATCTCACAGCAACCCAAAACCCTCGCCTTGCCAATCATATCACCCGTACCTCTGATCTCTGGCACCAACGACTTGGACATCCATCAGATGCACCCCTTCATGCCCTATCCCAATCCTTTCCTGAAATTATTTCCAACTCCAAGCATATTTGTGAGGTGTGTCCTTTAGCAAAACAAACTCGTTTATCATTCCCATCCAGTTCAATAAAAACAAATGCACCATTTGATTTAATCCATTGTGACATTTGGGGACCACACAAAACACACACACATTTTGATTTAAGCCAATTTACCATTACGTTTTTGGGGGGAAAGTGTCCAAACATCATGTTATCTCATCAACCGTCTACCCACACCACTCCTTTCTCTCAAATCTCCATATGAACTCTTACACAACAAATCGCCGAATTACTCCGATCTTCGTGTTTTCGGTTGTTTATGTTACGCCACAAACCTCACACCCAAACACAAATTTGATGTTCGGGCGCGTCGATGCATTTTCATTGGCTATCCTCTTGGGCAAAAGGGTTATCGTGTTTATGATCTTGAAAACAAAAGATTTTTCTCTTCCCGGGATGTTACATTCCATGAAAATATCTTTCCACTTAATCATTTTCCACTAGAGGATCAAGAAGACTACCCGGTCCTTCCTACTTCCATCGACCCAATTCAATTTGCTGGGCCCAACCCACATGAACAACCCACTCCTCAACTATCCACTCCTTCCCGTACCCAATCTCCTCCTCCACCGACTCATACTGTATCTGATTCTCCACCAACTGCCGCTCACGACTCCTCCACCAACCCGCGGTCGCATCCACCGGCGTCACCCCAACCAACGTCGCCGGCCTTCCCTGACCCTACGCCACCACCACAAAGCCCTTCAACCACTGACGCCACCACCACATCGGCGCTGCCTCTAGCGCCTTCATCATCGGCGGACGACCCATCCCCACCACCGGTCCCGTCACCATCATCCCACAATCCGCCAACTCCGCTATCACCATCCTCAGCCCATAATCAACCACCACCACCGCTCCAAACACCACCACCACCACCACCACCAATCCAGACGCCACCACCACCGACCCAGAATCATCCATCACCGGCCTCGCATCACCCACAACCGACCCAGATTGATACAGCCATCCCAGACCTTCGCCGCTCCACTCAGCCACATCGACCTCCTCCTTACCTTCGAGATTACAAAACGCACCATGCTGTCCTCCTGGGCCCTGACGCCTCCTCCTCCATGTCTGGCACTCGGTATCCTCTACAACAGTATGTTTCCTACTCTGGGTTGTCTGATACATATCGTTCATTTGTTCATACTATATCCAATTTGGTTGAGCCTTCCAATTATGAACAAGCTAAACATGATTCAGAGTGGGTTGCAGCAATGAATTCTGAAATACAGGCCCTTGAAGACAATCACAGATGGTCTATGGTCCCTCTACCTCCTGGCCACCGACCCATAGGATGCAAGTGGGTCTATAAGATCAAGTACCATGCCGACGGCAGCATCGAGCGTTACAAAGCTTGACTTGTTGCCAAAGGGTTCACTCAACGTGAAGGCATCGATTACAAAGATACTTTCGCCCCTGTTGCCAAGCTCATTACTGTCCGTTGCTTACTAGCAGTTGCCGCTGTTCGGAATTGGCCATTACACCAGATGGATGTGCAGAATGCTTTTTTGCATGGAGAACTCAGTGAGGAGGTGTACATGCTTCCACCTCCAGGTTATCATCGACAGGGGGAGAATGTAGTTTGTCGACTCCATAAATCTCTTTATGGCCTAAAGCAGGCATCTCGCAGTTGGTTCCGACGTTTTTCATGTGCCATACAAGAGATTGGATATCAGCAGTCTCGTGCCGATTACTCACTGTTTACACAGGTCCGTGGTAATTCAATTACTATTGTGCTACTTTATGTTGATGATATGGTCATAACAGGAAATGATGAAAAGGCTATAAGTGACCTCAAACAGTTTCTCAATAGCTGCTTCAAGATTAAAGACCTTGGTCCACTCAAATACTTTCTTGGTATTGAAGTTGCGCGTTCTCAAGCTGGAATTACAGTTTGTCAACGAAAGTATACATTGGACATATTGGAAGAAGCTGGGTTACTTGGAACAAAACCAGCAACTGTCCCCATGGAACCTGATTTGGTGCTATCAGAAACAGGGAGTGAAGCTCTCAAGGATCCCACTCGATACCGCAGGCTGGTTGGGAAGCTGATATACCTTACAATTAGCCGACCAGAAATCACGTACTCTGTGAACACACTCAGTCAATTCATGCAGATACCCAAGTTACATCACCTCAAGGCTGCCCATCGACTTCTTCAATACTTGAAGGCAGCCCCAGGGCAAGGACTATTATTCCCATCAAACAGTCCACTTCACTTGATTGGATATTGTGACGCTGACTGGGCAAGATGCCCAATCACACGACGGTCTGTAACAGGATATTGCATTTTTCTTGGCAAGTCTCTTGTGTCTTGGAAGAATAAGAAGCAGACAACAGTTTCAAGATCATCAGCTGAAGCAGAATATCGATCCATGGCTGCAGCCACTTGTGAACTTTCTTGGTTGAGATATTTATTAAAGGATTTACATGTAGCACATCCTCAACCAGCAAGCTTGTTCTGTGACAATCAGGCGGCCTTACACATTGCTGCAAACCCGGTGTATCATGAGAGGACGAAGCACATTGAAATAGACTGTCATACAGTTCGTGAGAGAATCCAAAGAGGAGAGATCAAGACGGCTTATGTGGCAACTGGAAAGCATATAGCAGATATACTTACGAAGCCATTGCGATCACCGGCATTTCACACACATCTCAGCAAGTTGAGTGTCATTGACATTCACACTCCAACTTGAGGGGGAGTATTGAAAGAAAGCATATCAGTTAAGGGCAAGAAGAACAAAAAGCTCTTCTGGTTGCCAGCTATTGCAATATACAGAAATTCATCTTCACTATCATTTTGTTTAGAGAAAGACTATAAACATGAATTCAAGACCAATAAACCAGTCATGGCTCTTTGAATTTCAAATATGCAGATCATTGTTCTTAACATATACATGTAGCGGTTCAGGTAAAAGTGTAGAACTACATGGAGTAGAAGTGTAGAACTAACCAAGACGTTTTAAGCCTAAAAGTATTGCATCAAGAAATTATATGCAAACCAAGTAACCGGAGAATCATGTTGTTTGAAAAAATTTATAAATCGGAAGAGCATTTGATAGAGAAAGCAAAGACTAAAGAAAAGAAGAAAAAAAAACACAGTTTAAAGACACATCAGATTTAACTACACCTCACAAAATATAGGAACCGTGAGAGAAGAAATCATCTTCGTGGAACAAAATGATTTGAATGGCACACCTAAATTAGAATCCAAGTTTTAACACAATATCTACTAATCACATAATTCCCACCTAATAGAAGTATATCAAGATATGGCAACATTACCAAAACGTTGGCCTGAAGCTACTCTAAAAAATCATTATGTCATCAAATAACCCATACAACACAAAGAATACATAAACAAACTTTATTAGTAAACTGAAAATAACAATGCTACGTCAATGATCAAAACTACTTAATTACAAAGACCACTGATATAACCACTACTTCTAAATCCAACAGCATTTTCTCCAATTTCACTTGCTGTATCAGAAGGTAAGAAGTGATTACTATAACAGTTGTAGATTTTTATTTATCGATGTGGGCAGGATACGATCAAAACTGCATCGCTGCTAAAGCCAATGAGTACCATGTTCTTGTCAAAACTAAAAATCAATTGTATCCATAAAAAGCACTCAAAGCAAATGAACTACTTGAGGGGAATATGTTAAGAGTTGAAATTGTTGTATTCTGTATAAAAGAATTGAATCTACTATACTTCATTATTGAATTTTGAAGAATCAATCTACTAAAAAATAAGGTAAACATTTCCCATAAACAGACATAAAACCCGTGCTCTGCTGCAGACTGAGGGAAACCAAATTTGTATTCATTTTATATTAGGTGAAGATATTGGGAAGAGGGGACCACGGTGAAAATTCTTTCTGGCAATAGACAATCAAATAGTATGAAAAAGGATTATCTAACATAATAGAAAGCGATATATGATAAAGTAGTCTGGGGTTCACATCCAAAATCAATTGGCAATAGATGGAGTGGCCCAAACCCTTATAAACCACAGGCAAGGTCCCATTTTTCCCGATGTGGGATATATCTCAACACGCCCCCGCACGTGTGGCGAATTTTCAAGCCTACATTACCAGAAAATTGATCTTGGGCGACGAAAAAAAATTGTCGCCCTATTAAAAAAATTCGTCGCCTAAGAACTTGGGCGACGACAGCCCAAGACGTCGTCACCAGAAGTGCGTCGGCCAAGAACTTGGGCGACGAACATTCAGTCCGTCGTCGCCTAAGAGTAATTCTTAGGCGACGACACGAATTTCGTCGCCTAAGATATTCTTCTCGTCGCCCAAAAATATTCGTCGCCCAAGATTTTTTTCCTTGGCCGACGAAAAATTTTTTCGTCGCTTAATATGTTATAACCTGGGGCGACGAAACTAAATATTTCGTCGCCTAAGATCACTAAATCTTAGGCGACGATAATTTTTTTTCGTCGTCTTATATGTAAGTCCTTGACCGACGATTTAGCAATTTCGTCGCCTAAGATATATTTAAATTTTTTTACTTTTTTTAGATGATATTTATCCTTTATTTTCCTTTATTTTTCCTTTATTTTTTTAGTTTCTCGTCGACGATTTAGAAACTAAATATTTTTCATTGATGAACACAGATCATTTTGAATTGAATCATACATTTCAAACCACAACACATACTATTTACAAGTACCATATCCTTTGCGTTATTCATTGTTATGATTACACCGATACAATCTTGAATCATTACATAAACACATTACATAAACACATTGTTTCTCAAAGATACAATCTTGTTTGAATCAAATCAAAGATGCAAACTTTCTTTGAATCAAATCAAGGGGCTTTTAACCTGCATACAAAAATAGAAACAATCCAAGTCGGATCTGGGAAGCGGAAGCGGATCACCGTGATCAACGATGATTTCAGAAACAGAAAAGCAGAGAGAGAGATTGAGAGAATTTCAGAAACAGAAAAGCAGAGAGAGAGAGAGAGAATGGTTAGGGTTCCGAATTTCTGCCTTTTATAATGGCGTTCTTGGGCGACGATTCTATAAAAATTGTCGCCCTGTTTTTTGAAAATCGTCGGCCAAGATAATCTTGGGCGACGATTTTCGAAGTCGTCGCCTAAGATAATATACTTGGGCGACGATTTTCTTCACTATAAATATCGTCGCCCCAGATAAAGAAAATCGTCGGCCAAGATAATCTTGGGCGACGATTTTTGAAGTCGTCGCCTAAGATACTCTACTTGGGCGACGATGTTCTTCACTATAAATCTCGTAGCCCAAGATGAAGAAAATCGTCGGCCAAGAGTTCTATCATAAAATTCAGAATATCGTGATTTTGGTGATCGGAGAAGAGGAACTGAAAACCGACCGTCAGATATGACCAGCATAACGAATTACGTGGGTGGGAAAAAATTCAGCTCCATCGGACAACGACAAGGGCTCGATCCGTCCGGTCAATCGGCGCGGTCAAACCCCTAAACGGACGGAAACGGCTATTCGACCCTCCAAATCACGTAATCTGGCCGGACCTTCAACTGAGAATAGTTTCCAATCGACGAGACGCTTACGGGGCTATAAAAATTTGGTAAAAAATAAAACCCGGGATAGGGCTACCACTAGGTAGAAATAAGAGAAATTCGTTGACCGGAACAACCGGCACCGAAATTTTACCGAAATATCTTCATTTTTCACGGGTTGACGTATTTCACCGTTCCGGTCAAATCTTATTTCACGACTTTTTTGCGTTTGAGGCTTCTACGTATACGTTGTCTTCAAAACGACACTTAAACTCAACACTTATATAAAAAAGATATGCAACATTAGTACATATATCGCGAGTTTGGTGATCGGAGAAGAGGAACTGAAAACCTACCGTCAGATATGACCAGCATAACGAATTACGTGGGTGGGCAAAAATTCAGCTCCATCGGACAAAGATAAGGGCTCGATCCGTCTGGTCAATCGGCGCGGTCAAACCCCTTAACGGACGGAAACGGCTATTCGACCCTCCAAATCACGTAATCTGGCCAGACCTTCAACTGATAATAATTTCCAATCGACGAGTCGCTTACGGGGCTATAAAAATTTGGTAAGAAATAAATACCCGGGATAGGGCTACCACTAGGTAGAAATAAGAGAAATTCGTTGACCGGAACAACCGGCACCGAAATTTTACCGAAATATCTTCATTTTTCACGGGTTGACGTATTTCACCGTTCCGGTCATATCTTATTTCACGACTTTTTTGTGTTTGAGGCTTCTACGTATACGTTGTCTTCAAAACGACACTTAAACTCAACACTTATATAAAAAAGATATACAACATTAGTACATATATCGCGAGTTTGGTGATCGGAGAAGAGGAACTGAAAACCTACCGTCAGATATGACCAGCATAACTAATTACGTGGGTGGACAAAAATTTAGCTCCATCGGACAACGATAAGGGCTCGATCCGTCCGGTCAATCGGCGCGGTCAAACCCCTAAACGGACGGAAACGGCTATTCGACCCTCCAAATCACGTAATCTGGCCGGACCTTCAACTGAGAATAGTTTCCAATCGACGAGACGCTTACGGGGCTATAAAAATAAAAAAACATTTCCTTAAAATTTAAATGTGTTTTATCTATTTTAATTATTCGGATTATCTTGGCCGACGAATTACCCTAATTTCGTCGGCCATTATGACACTTGGGCGACGATATTTGTCAAAATTCGTCGCCCAAGAGTAAAAATAAAAAATCCTGTACAATGAAATTTAAATGTGTTTTATTTTATTTTAATTATTCGGATTATCTTGGCCGACGAAAGTAGGATAATTCGTCGGCCAAGATAATACTTGGGCGACGATATATGTTAAATTCGTCGCCCAAGAGTAAAAATAAAAAATCCTGTACAATGAAATTTAAATGTGTTTTATTTTATTTTAATTATTCGGATTACTCTTGGCCGACGAAATTCTTTTATTTCGTCGGCCAAGTAAAAATAAAAAAATAAAATAGTTAGGCGACGATATTTGAGTGTCGTCGCCTAAGGATTAAAAATCTTAGGCGACGATATAAATATCTTAGGCGACGAAATATTGTTTCGTCGCCCTAGTTTCTATATTAGGCGACGAAATTTATCCTTAGGCGACGATTTTATTTTCGTCGCCTAAAGTTCAACTTTAGGCGACGATTTTTTTTCCTTGGGCGACGATTTTTTTTTTCGTCGGCCAAGTTTTCTCTTAGGCGACGAAAAAAAAAATCGTCGCCCGGTTTTTTTCATTTCGTCGCCCAAGACCCATTTTCTGGTAGTGCTAACACGTGGACAACATTTGGGGTTGACGTGGAGTTCGTGTGGCTTTTAGGCTTCACACGTGGACGTGGGTAACCCGCTCTGATACCATGATAAAGTAGTCTGGGGTTCACATCCAAAACCAATTGGCAATGGATGGAGTGGCCCAAACCCTTATAAACCACAGGCAAGGTCCCATTTTTCCCGATGTGGGATATATCTCAACAATATATGGGTGGGTTTATGCATCTATTGTAGATTATAACACTGAGAATGGCCTACTGATATATCAACTTGCAAGTTTATATCAGGTCAACTACTGTTGCAGGTTAACTCATTTCATTACTGACAGTCAACTCATGAGAGTTTGGAAATCGAAGTACCTGAGAGCCTACCATTTACCAAAATACACTCAGATTCCAATTCTAAAACCTGGAATTCAATACACTTAGTTTACCATACTGCACAAATCAATGTCATGAGTTGAAGAGGAGACGAAGATACTAACCTGGAATTCTTGGAGCTGATATCCGGAAAAGATTTGGATTCTTGTACCCAGACAAACCCCTTCTCTTCTCCTTTCTCTTTTCTCCTCTCTATCCTCGATCATTGTTGAAATTTATGGAATTGCTCTCTCTGACAAATCCCTAATCCTCTCCTATCTCCTCTCTCTCACCTCGATCTGAAAACGAATTGGATTCGGTCACTGACCACACCCTTTGTAGATACAAACCCAGAAAAATCTCTCCTCCTCTCCTTTCTCTTCCTCTCTCTCTCACCTTGATCTAGAAACGAATTGGATTCGGCTACTCAGCCTTGAACCTTAATCGGTGCTCTCTCCTGATAATCAGCAGTTGTCGAAATTTCAAGTCTCTGAAAATTATACTACTAACCGTCTAGATAGTAAAAATAAGGTACCAAGCTAGAGGGGTTTCTGTTTCTAATTGCTCCTAGTGTTGTATCCATTGCACACCAGTTTCCAACCAAAGACAAATGTTTTCATGTAAGAGACAAATGTCTAAACACGTTGGTTTTCTTCGTCGACTTCGCTAATTGAAACATTTTGAATCTGGTGGTCTCTAGTTCCTTCTCATATTGCCGGAGTTCACCTTCCACCGTCGTCGAAAACATGTCTACCAAAGTCTCGAGATCACGCTGTCAAAATGCTAATTTGCAACTGCAAACTCCTTATTCCTTTGTAAAAACTTGAATAGTGATTGATCATCTCATGCAGCTCCACCTCGTTCTAGTTCTCAGCTTTAAGTAAAGCTAGAGTTTTTGAATTGTAGGCTTTTATATTCTTGAGTTGTGAGTCTGCCAAATCCACCACCGCATAAACATCCTAGAATTGTAATTGCTCGTACAAAGAAAATTGTCTGTAGACTGGAGTGAAGATAATAAGTGATGTAGACACTTATCCCTTTCTGCTGCCTTCATTGCTGTCCCGCATAGAGAAATGAACAAGGCAACACATTTAACAGGGATGAACGCACGAGATAGATTGGCACTTCGAGCCCTTAGAGTCTTCCCGGCCTCTAATATTTTCTCTCGATAAAGTTCATCAGATAGGCTAAAGGCTAATATGTATATATTCTGAAGCCTCTCCTCTCCTCAGTTTCACTGTTTCAGTAAACTGATATAACTTTGATCCATATCCTAAAAAATAAATAAATATAACTTTGATTAACTGTGAGAACAACAGTCCATCACTACCACAAAAGTGGGCAAGGAGCACCGTTGTCAATGGTGTGGATTGATGGAAAAGACAAAAATTATTGGTGTGCAAAAGCAATAGCCACCCCCTTGGCCACTAATTTCTCAATAGTAGGCTTTGCTCGCGTGGCTTACGTAAATAAGACAATGTCACTTTTTTGGTGACTTCCTAAATGTGGGCCCCATCATCACCATTAGTGACTGAAACTGAGGGGTCCATCACCAGAAACAACACAATATCAATGGTGACTGAAATAATTTTAAATTTAAAAAAAAATATCTGTATACAAGTACAATAATTCTTATCAAATCACTGTTGTAAAACAAATTAGCAGCCTTATTTTTAGGGATGATATCTGCAATTTCCTCAACTCCATGGATAACTGCAACACATAAAATGAAAGCAATATTTAGAAAATATAAGACTTACATAGCCATAATAATATGAAAAATCAACTAAAATGTTTTCTTGTGCAACAATATAAATTCTAAACATACAAGCGCATAAGGAAATGATTATCTTACCTGGAAGAAACTGTCCAGCAAGAAAACTGTCAAGTACTAGTAACAACAGGTCTTGCTAGGCATGAAATCATTAAAAGTCTCCTTCCAGCAATAGCTCTTTTCATTACCACTTTAGAAAACTCTATTGGGAACTCGATATCCATTGGCTGTCGATCCAAAACAAGTGCTTGATATTCATTAGATTCCTGAGAGAAAATGCAATGAAAAAATCAGTCACAATCTGTTGTAGATAGATTTATTGTTACATTTTATTACATTTATCTAGTTGTTTCTGTTTTCTACTAAATATAAAGGGAACCAACACTAATAATGTGACTCAACTCACTTGTTATGTATCTATATTACAATTTACAAAGCTAATGACTTGAAAAGTGTATTGGCTAGACATAGGTAATATAACAAGGAAATTATAACTTTTCTAACATCAACAGATTGAAAATGTAGGACGATTGCTCATGGCAGCACCATTATGAAGAATGCCATATTCCTCCTAAAGTTTCAGATTTAAAGCTACAAAGTAATTCACAAAAAAGAAACACTGAATTGGATGAGAAAGGATGTATCACCAAAGATAAAGATACGTAGTCAATGTCACAAAGTATAAGCTGCTACTCTAGCCTGTTTAAAATAATAAGATCAAACATTTGTTATTGGAAGTCAGGTAAACAGTTTGGAACCTACATAAGATACTATGCAAACAGAAAAAAGAAAGCAAGTGAAGCCAAAATTATAGCACTCTACGCCTCTTTTAAAATGCTTTCCGAATTAAAACATTATGCAATATTACAGTTTAGAGAAAATCTTAACCTTGTAAACTGAGTTAAGAGTATTACAAAGTATGTGAAAAGTCCTTAGACCAGAGCCACAGAAAAACTTAAACAAAGAGGAATAATCTGGGACTGCAAAGTAATTATAAATGAAGAAACCACATGTTACCTTGTCCAAGAATATAAATAGCATTTGCAGCCAACGAATTAAGGTCTTGAATCTTTTGCCTAGTGAAAATAGTGAGACCAGCTAGCAGAAAAAAGAAATAAATTTTCAAAATACTGGAAATAAATTGATTATACAAGCAACTGCATTTGAACTTAAGGAAAAAAAAAGAATGACCCCTAAATTAGGCCATCAGGGTATCATGGGTTCCAGATACTTCATGGAGAAGTTTCAACCACCATAGAACACCAGTCATGAGAATAAAATTGCATAAATACTTCATTTCAGAGCAATCTTTAGTAGTAGTATTGAAAACACATGTAGGTTTTTTGACATGTAAGGAAATAAGTACGAAACAATTAGGGATATAGACCATGAAATTTAACAAGAAAATTAAGGTCCGATAAAAAACCTGTGATATGCTATAGCTTTTCCTTGCTCTCATATAAATCATTTTCCCTAACTGCAACATCCATGTCGGATGCCATGCTACCTCATCAGCAAAGAATTGTAGCCATCTTGTTTTAGCCACGATCCTCAGTAAGGGATTAGAGAGGTACTTAGTGATACCAAAAGTAAACACATCTGACACCCCCAAACAGATTAGATTCCTACAAAATGAAAATAGAGGTCAAGATTCATATATCTAAAATTCCAATGAGCTGGAATAGAAGAGTGTTTCAATCACTAAAGTTTCTATCGACTATATAGAAAAAGGCATAGACCATGCTACCTCTGTTTTGGCCCACGTCCTCAGCAGGGAGATTAGGGAACAAAAGTAAAACAATGTGTGCGGGGCGTGCCACCTCGCGGACGAGGAAAGAGAACGGTGCGCGTTCTTGACTTCTAACCAGGCGAAAGAGAGCTCCGGTGCCACCTCGCGGGCGAGGAAATTTACGGGCTTAATCTTCTTGTCACCTGTCGATCGATACTCACTGTTAGAGCGAGCAGAGCAACAATAGGGAAATCGGAGACGAGTCCTCCGCGAAGAAAACACACTTGGCGGGGTTCATCTTGAGGTTATGTCTGCGCATCCATGTGAACACCTGCCGCAAGTCTTCCATGTGGGTTGCTCGCGATTTGGTTTTGACTACCACATCGTCGATGTATACTTCGATCAACTTGCCCAAGATGTCGTGGAAGATGAGGTTCATGGCGCGCTGGTACGTTGCCCCCGCGTTTTTAAGGCCGAAGGGCATGACAACGTACTCGAACGCGCCAGCAAAACCAGGGCAGCGGAAAGCGGTCTTGTGTCGATCTTCCTCGGCGACGGGAATCTGGTGGTACCCGACCGTGCCGTCCACAAAGGATAACACCTCGTGCCCCGCGGCGGCATCAATGAGTAGGTCAGCCACATGCATGGGGTATATGTCCTTTGGTGTTGCGTTGTTTAGATCTCGGTAATCAACACAGACACGCATCTTGCCATTTTTCTTGCGGACGGGGACGACGTTGGACAACCACTCGTTATATTTTGCCACGCGAATGATACCCGATCGGTGCATGCTTTCGATCTCTTCCTTAACCACGATCTGAGTTTCAGTTCGCATGAATCGGCAGTCTTGCCGTACTGGACGCCGGTCGGGATAGGTTGGTAACCGGTGGCAGACCAAATCCGGGGACAAGCCGGGCATATCTTCGTATTTGTCGGCGAAGCAATCCCTGTACTCACGTAATAGGGCAAGAAGGGCGTCCTTTTCGTCCTCCGCCAACTTTGCGCTGATGGAAATGAGTAAGGGCTTTTCTGCAGTCCCTACGTCAACTTGTAGAATGGGGTCGCGGACTTGAGGTGGAGTGTCGTCCAAGGCGGCAGGAGCTAACTGAATAACTTCCTCCTTGGTATCGGAATAATCCACCACTTCATCGACATATTCCATAGTCGCGACCTTGTCGTAGGCTTCGCGTTCTGCCTAGTACGAAAGGAGTCTTTCGCACAAGGACTCGCCAGCCTCGCGTGCCTCCTCTGAGAAGGCACTATCCATCAAAATGGGGTGTGAGAGTCGCGATGGTGTGAGAACGTTGCAAATCGTCCTTCGCCTGGGTAAGTCCCCATCGCGCTAGATTGGAGGCAGTTACTCCATATGGGCGGCCCTTGTGATCGACGCCTTGAATGTCTAACGGGCCCAAGTCTGTGGTATAATATCGGGCATCGTTGAAGTTGGCGGAAATAGAGAAAGGCCGCGGGTCGGCTTTGACAATGACTGCCTCACGTTTCTCGGTGTCCCAAATTATGAGTTCTTGGTGCATGGAGGAAGGCACGCAAAAACTTCTGTGGATCCAATCGCGGCCAAGAATCATGCTGTAAGAGGAAACACACTCGGCGACGAAAAAGGTGTAAACCCGCGATGCCGGCCCGACCTTGACCCGTAGAAACAGCAAGCCCAGGGTTCAGGACACCTGTCCTGTGAAGTTCTTCACTGTTAAGGACGTGGTTTGGACCATCGAGCGCGGGATGTCGAGGAGTCCCATGGTACGGGTTGTGACAACATTAACCGCGGCACCGGTGTCGATCATGACCTTGTTGATCAGTTTTCCTTGGACTTCCGCTGTGATATACAGTGGCCGCATGTGGGTGGCCATGTCCAAAGTTGGCGTGGAAAAGGTTAGAGTTGGCCTTTGTGTGAAGCCGCTCGTACTTTCCACTTGTGGGGCGTCATTGGCTGGGGCCGGAACTGGGCCCATTTCGCTGCTGCATGGCGGGGGTATGCTGTCATCCTCGCTGCTGATGGTGATGTCCGCCGCGCTGCAGGTTGTGTTTGGTGGAAGAGCGTATCGTTCCGAAATGAAGAACACCATCCCGACCTGAAAAGAGAATTGTTCAGGAACTGGGACCAAAGGCGTGTCAATGATCCCGTGTTCCCCTTCGAGCACGGCGAAGGCGTCTGCTCCGCGGTTAAACCCTTCAGCAGCATCCCATCCGGAGACCTCTACCATATTGCAGGTGAATGATTCTGCCTGCTCTTCGTCCTGGTCTTCCTCCAGGTTGAGTCGAGGTTTTGAGTGCGCCTCGTCGGCTTCCTCATTTTCGCTGAAACGTTGGGCCATTTGTTCGGCGAGGTTAGGACTGGCGGGTGCCGGTGTCGCTGCTGGTGGTTCTGGAGCCTCGGGTTGCCGGGGACGCCATACTGCCTTGGTTGGAGGGTGATGGTCCTTGGCTGGCTGTTTGTCTGCTGCCGCAGGAGCCTTATCGTTGTCTTCTTTCGCCAACCGCTGCAGGGCAGATACTCGGGGAACCATCCTAGTCTCGGGTTCCGGGGTGCGCCATGGCCGAGGCTGTTGTGGCGGTGGCAACTCCCTTCTGGCGTCAGCCTCTGGATTTCGACGTTCTTGTCGTCATGAGGGCTGAGACGGCTCACGTTTAGACTCTGAGTCCGGAGTCATGAACAACTTACGCCTAGGGCCGGTAGGCGGAGCCTTGCTTTGTTCGGGCTCCGGTGACGGCCTATGCCTGGAAAGCCGCTGATCCCTCCTCCTGTCAGGTTCTGGGGACGAATTGGGCCTAGCAGGCTGTGGATCCCTCCTCCTGTCAGGTACGGGTGACGGCCTGCGCCGGGAAGGTTGCTGATCCCTTCTCCTCTCAGGTGCTGGGGATGGCCTGCGCCTGGAAGGCTGTGGATCCCTTCTTCGTTCAGGTGGTGGAGAGGGCCTGCGCCTGGGAAGCTGCGAGTCCTGCTTTGGTGGAACCGTGAGTTGGCAGAAGACGTTTGCCTTGGGTGCGGGCTCGTCGCTGAACTGTTCGCAGATCCTTGAAGGTGTGACTGGCGGCATTTGAAGGACTGCGCGCAAACCTTTTGCTTCCCGCCACATTCGCTCAGGCGTCTGTGCGAGCTGTGAGGGGCGTACAGCGCCCTCGTCGACAGCCCGTAAGGCGCGTAGGATGCTGCCGTATCGCTTCTGGAGTTTTCGCTTCTTGGACCTGCTAATGGTCACTGCCTTGCCCCCTTGCTGCGTGTACCAGACCCCTTCCTTGATCGCCGATTTGGACGTCGGGGGAATGTAGGAGTCGGTTAAGACGCCTTCACGAGGGCTCGGGGAGTCACTGCTGTGACGCTCACTGCTGGAGTCTGACATGTCCATCTCGCTTGCGGCAGGGGATGTAGGTATTGCTGCTGCCCAATGCGCAGCGACATACGTCTCGAGACGCGCTATCCTTTTTTCCAGCTCTTCGCGAGTCCTAGGGCTCGTAGGCTGGGAATCTTTGACGGGGAACGGTCTATCGTCCCTCATGACTGCTTTGCCCTTATCCTTGTAGGAGGGGCGGTCTGGTTCGAGCTTGGCGACCAACTGTAAAGCTGGGTCGTCTGTGCTCCCCATCTGGTTATCCGGGATCATGTAGTTATTCGCCGGCCGTTTGCGATTTCGGCCCGGCGGTTCGGGTGGTCCTGCATTTGGGGACAGGTCTAATGTGATCATTCGTTGGCCAACGCGAGGCCAAGCGAAACTAGCAGTTGCGATCGTAAAGCCGCCCTCATCCTTAAAGCGGATGTACCCGAGGTCGAGCCAGTCTTGAACCTGGTCTCGGAGCTGATGGCATTTGCTGGTCCTGTGCCCCCAGCTGTCATGGAATTTACAATGAACGCGTCCCTCCTTGTACTCGATGTAGGGCAAGGACCTGACAACTGTGACGAGCCCGGCCTCTCTGAGATCGTCTAAGACCTCATGTGTCAGACTTTCATTGTAGGTGTACTGGTGACGTGGCTGGCGGGCACTGTCGTCTCCTTCCTCGCGGTCCCTTTTAGGCGCGCGACGCCGATCGTCGTCCTGGGTCTGATCGGCCCAGTTGACTTCGACCATGCCCACTACGGGCGGGAAAGGGTCTATATCGACCAATGAGGCCGTACTACCCGGTGCCTTCATCCTCAGCTCGCCTGAGTTTAACCAAGTCTGCAGCTGGTCTCGGAGCTTGACACAATCTTTGGTGTCATGATTGTACACGTTGTGGAAGGCACAGTATTTCTTGTCCTTCAGCTCCTCCTTAGGCGGTATCTTGTGGTCCAGGCGCACATACTTCGTCTCGATTAGGTCATTAAAGACCAAATGGGCGTTTTTGGTGTCGTAGGTGTACGACTCGTACTCCGGCTTGGTCCAGGCAAAGGATTGGATGGTGATTGGCTCGCGGGTCATCTTCAGGTTCTTCAGTTTATGAGCTACCTGCTTGCCGGTCAGTTCTACCGCGCCGATATCGTCCTGATCCTGATCTGCGTGGATTGCTTCCGGCCTTTGATAGTATGGATCATGAGCAGGGGTTTGCATGCTGAGTGCCCCCACTATCCGGTTCTTCCCTGGTACGTAGGTTCCCTTGGAAGCGTTGGCCTTGTCGTCCAACTCGTTCAGGATGAGCTCGTAGCTACCGACCTTGTTGATCAGGTCACCCATGGAACTGAAGCGTTCTCCATGATGCTTCAGCCGCTGGCGGTGCTCCAGACCCCGAATAGCCAACTTAATGGCTTCCTGCTCAAGCAGCAGGTAATCGCATTTGGCCTGCTGGATCTTGAAGCGTTGGAGGAAAGAAACTCCGGACTCCATGCTCTGCTGGCTCATCTGCGTGAGGGAGTCGAGGCCAACTTCGGGCTCAATCGTGCCATATGTCTCTCGGAAGAGGCGTTCCATGGTGGGCCAATCTGCTATTGACCCCGGCTTCAATATGGAGTACCAGGTGAAAGCGGCCCCGGACAGAGAAGTCCCGAAGAGCTTGAGCTTGAGCATGTCATCATTCCTGTATTGGCCGCATTGGACCTTGAAACGGGCCATGTGAGTTGCTGCGTCTTCCCTCGTCTCCCCAGAGAAGGTGGTGAAGACTATATTCTTGAATCCATGCGGGAAGGGATATTGTGTCACGCTATCAGGATAGGGGTCACGATAGTGCAAGCTAGCATCACCCTTTCCGGTGTGCTCCTTGACGATGTTTGAGATGAGCTGGCGCCAGTCGACTGCCGTTACTGGTGCGGAATCTGCCCCCTGGTCGTGGCCGTGCCATGCAGAGAGGCTATGGGCCTGCCCGACGTTCTTAGGGGTCGAACTGGAATAGGCTACGATCGGGTCATCTGGTGTCCCAATCCCTTGAGACGGGAAAACACCGGCGCCCCTGAGTGTGACCCCAGGGCTGCATGGCGAGGGTAGACGGGGTGGCGTCTTTGACGAACTGGCCCCCAATGTGAATTGGGGAGCTTTCTGAGCCCCGACCCTCGGATTTCCTCTAGGGCGCTCGTTGGGCGGGATATACCTGGAGCCCTCCGCTGCGCTTGAACTGGCATAGTTCATAGCGTGATTCTTTGGCGCTTGGGCCCGAATCTAGTCTTCCACCTGTAGGACCCTTGTGTTCAGGGTATCATGGCGCTCTTTGT
The DNA here is from genome assembly GCA_034370585.1 of Fragaria x ananassa. NCBI lineage: Eukaryota > Viridiplantae > Streptophyta > Magnoliopsida > Rosales > Rosaceae > Fragaria > Fragaria x ananassa. The sequence goes on from CP139766.1 coordinate 2,180,590, forward strand.
AGTCTTTGAGCTTTTCCATGCTGTTCTTGCTCCCGAAGAAGGAAGCGTCCTGTTGTTGCTGCAGCTTGGTGTCATGGTCGTTCAGGCGACGAGTTTGGACCTCCAAGGCTTTTGTAAAGGCCACCTTGCTCTGATCCAGTTCTGTCTGGATCCTTTGCAGAGAGCCGGTCAATATATCCTTGTCCTCCCTGATCGTGCCAGCCACGTAGTTGAACTCCTCGCTGAGCCTAGCGTGGTTCTCCTGGTTCGCGAGCCAGATCTCCTTGTCCTTAGCGACCTGTGCATAGAGGTCCTGGACATTTTGCTGGGTAGCTTCGACTTTCAAGCCGAGCTCACTCCTGAGCGCGCCGATCTCATTCTTGAGATCGCTCCTTAGTTCTTCAAACATCTTGCGGACTTCCTCTGTGGACAGAGTAGGTCCTGCTTCTGGGATTGGTCGTGAATCCGTCATTGTAGTCTTAGTATGGTCGGGGTTGCCGAACCGAGTGAGAATCTCTTTTTTAGTGAGAGATCTGCAAGCTGCGCTGTTATGAGGCTTGTATTGCGGAGCCTTATGCTTCAAACAAGAAATCGAAGGTCTCCGGTATGGGGAGTCGTCTGACTTCCCAATGATGACTGGAAAAGAAAATTAAACTCCCGGTCCCACTGGGCGTGCCAATGTTTTGGCCCACGTCCTCAGCAGGGAGATTAGGGAACAAAAGTAAAACAATGTGTGCGGGGCGTGCCACCTCGCGGACGAGGAAAGAGAACGGTGCGCGTTCTTGACTTCTAACCAGGCGAAAGAGAGCTCCGGTGCCACCTCGCGGGCGAGGAAATTTACGAGCTTAATCTTCTTGTCACCTGTCGATCGATACTCACTGTTAGAGCGAGCAGAGCAACAATAGGGAAATCGAAGACGAGTCCTGACGGGCTCTAAGATCTAAGGCAGGGTGCGCTTAGAACGTAAGGGTTTTCGAGGAGGCTCGAAGGGTTGTACTGACTGTGTTCGTTTGTTTTTGAGAGAGTTGTTGATTGATTGATTGTGTGTGTCCTGCTGTAAGCCGTGGAGCTTCTTTATATAATCATCCGTAAGCAACCCGTGGAAACCTAATCACAATCCACTTCGGACTCGGCAACTAGAATCCCACAAGGATACGTTTAACTCGCCAATAGTGCGCTCCATGCAACACGTGTCAAACCTACCTCGCTTAGGTCTTGTTCACCGCCTCGCATTATTTCTCTGTAGAGTCGTACGCGAACTCAAACACTAAGCGACCTTATCCTGAAGGCACTATCGTTCATTTCCAACTCACCCTCGCCAGAACTGTAGAGTCCCATGCGAACTAGAGATAAGGATCCCGCGAGGACATCGAATCTCGCGGGGTATCATAATCTTTTGACAAAGTCTTCGTCGCGTGCTGCCAGACCTCGCCACTCTTCGTGGGCTAAAAAAGGCCACAGGCGTTGGCCCAAATGCTATCCAAAACCCATCTCGAGTCTTGGACCGAAAATGCCCACTGGGCTCAAACAACCTCCAACACTCGTATCATGCAATCATTCCTGAATATAAACATAAAGATTAACGAGCAGGTTAGCTTTACTAAAGTTTATCTGTAGATTTCATATTTTCTACTCATAATGAAGATATATTCCACTAAAAAACAATTAAGAGGAAAAGTATCACCAACCGACCACAACATGTACCAAGTGATGAAACCCTTAAATTGCTCACAAATTATCATTTCCAAAACAACATGAAACTCAAGAATCACACCAATCTCAAATATCAACATAATGCCTAATTGAACAGAAACCAATTTCAAATGCCTAGATAATAAAACATAAGATGCAAAACACTAAATTTCTCAAAATTTTCCCTGAAATCAAGCAGATTGACTGTGCATACAAACACTTATTCGGAAATCAAATAGAAACAAACTGTAATGAAGTAAAGAAATCAAACCCGGTGTGAGGAGGAAGGAAAAAAAATTAGCTAAGATCACAGGCTAAATCGATGACTTGGAGAGATAAGGAAAATGAAATCTGAAACAGACTTGAGGGCATTTGATCCAAGGAGAAGAGGCCGATGATCGAGATCCAGTGACGGCTACCAGATCTGGAAGCCAAAACCCTTGACTTGAGTACCAATAATTTTTTTCTCTTCTTTTTCTTTCGGGGAGAAATTAGAGCGGGGTGAGAGTGAGTGGGATTAGAAAGGATATTATTATGGGGTTATCAACAATATTGCTTTAGAATAATAGTTAATGAAGCAGATACTGTTTGCAAAAGAAGGGAATCCTCTAGGTGAAGAGAATGTGACTCTTTGTCTCCGGGCCATTGGGCTTAGAGAATACTCACGTTATATTTGTTTTAACTTTCCATTCACTCATGAGAAATTACTGCTGAGCATCTTGAGATTCGTTCCATGGAAAGCCGACCAGGGGCGTTTTAAGGCTTGGAAACTGATATCCTTGGTTGGCAGTGTATCTCATGTTCATCATCAGAAGACAATCATTTTGTGGAGTCTGAATCTTGTGAAATGGAGCAATCATGGCAAGAACGGATTGATATGGAACATAATTCAAGTAAAGAAGGTGAGTAATTACTTCTCTTTGAATATGATTTATGATCTATCTGCTATCTGAAAGCCACAATCAGATGTTGCATTTGGTTTTCCGCCTGGTTTTAATCATTGAACAAATCTTTAGATTTTTGTTCTTGGTTTGGCTAATATATACAAAACCAAGAACAAAAATTTAGCATGAATTTTCTTGACTGTCAGTAATACATTTGAAAACAATAGGGCATTACTCACCTGGTTCAGTATATATGAAAGTAAGGGGCTCATTATAGCATATGAGAACTGAAAAGGGTGCGCTTCATATTGGTTTCCATTAATGTAGGCTTGGTTGGTAATGTCAAATTGTCAATTGGTTCCAAGTGCCTTGCGTGCTGTAGTCACGTGGTAATGTTGATTGGTCCATGCTAGTTTATACAAAACACCATCTGTATTTATTTTATACATTCTTAACTCACTTGAGCAGTCTCTTGTTAAGTCATTCTTAGAAGTCAGAAAGAGTTGGAGCACATTTTTTCATCAATTTTCAGCTCTGCAGATGGCTTGAAAATTGATGCAGACATACTTCTTTCTTCTCTCCATCTCCTCACTTCTACTTGGCCATGGAGGCCAATACAGAACAAATATTATTTTACCAGATTTTGATTTTGGTTCTCAGTCTCTGCTGAACAATCATCCACTTCAGAGGAGACGAGCAGTTGGGAGCAGTAGAATCTGTAAGGTGGGGTAAGGAATTTGTTAGGACAACAACAAATTTGAAGGTTGCAGCGAGCATGAAATTGTAATATGCATTAAGCAAAATCGCATAGAAAACTTACAGTGAAATGTGGTTAAGATATCAAATCAGTACTTGCTGAATTCATTTCATCGTCAGCAGCAATCCACTCCTCTGGAAATATATAATACATCGTCTGCGGCACCGGAGAGAATACAAAAAGTCCATGATAAGGGCACCGGGAAAATACAGAACATTAAACATAAATGGTGAATAATATTACCCCAAAATTCGACATCTGTGTCGTCCCCTTCGTTGGTAATCAACTGTAGCGTTTGGTCATCAGCTGCGAAAATCTTCAATTTGAGGCGGTTGCTCATGGTTGAAGTTTCCAAGGACGGGAGTTTAGCAAGGCAATTTCCGGAGCAAAAGCTTTGCAATCTGGGTAGAACTGATAGTTTCAGATGTTTCAACCTTGGGAGTGTAATCTCATTTCTTGAATCGTCTTCATCATTGCTTCCCACTATTTGCACCAGTCTTGGGCAGCCCTCGACTTCCAATGTTGTGAGTTGCGTTAAGCTGTTGGCCATGGAGTATGTTATCAAGTACTCCAACCTGTCGCAAAAACTTACTTGCAAAGTTGTTAGATTGTCGAAGGATATTGCGGATGATCTCAGATTCCTTAAGCTGTCACAACCAATTGCGATCAGAGTTTGGAGGTTTGGAATATTTGGGATGCGAGTGGCTGATTGTGAGTTATCCTCCTCATCACCCTGGCCTAGATGCATCAGCTTCTTCATTCGAACAAGCCTCAACTCTTTTAAATGAGGGAACTGCTGGGTCGTTATCCCAACAGCACTAGCAGTGCTGCTTCCTTCAGGGTCGAGTACTAATTTGTCCAGGAAAACAAGTGACTTGGACTTTGGACAACAAACATCAAGTTTCTTTAGTTTACCAAAAAACTGCGCTGCTGCCGGGAGTGGACCATTGGAAAACTCCATTGCATTCAAGCTCAACCGCTCCAAGTTGGGAAATGAATCCTAAAATATAGTCAAAGCACAGACAAATCAGATAATTTGATTATAACGGACAACGCATATATAGTACTTGTTGTTGAGTCAGGTTCTTGTTTCAGAGTGAGACAAACAACATTTTTGGGTAGGAGTCATACATTATATAAAATTATATTCAACCTGATTGATAAAGAAAAATATGTGTATATTAGATACTCATACCTTCTCAATTGAAAAGAGAAATTGCCGATTAGTAAGAGTACTGGAACTGTTTCCGTCAAGCTTTTCTTGGAAACTTGAAAACTCTTCAGCAAATATGTCAACTTTGTCGCATTCAAACACTCCCAAGTCATTAAGCAATGGCCAGCTACACACGTGCATCCCAGGGTAGAAGTTTATGAGCTCGGACAAGTTCTCAAAATGCACACGTGTTACTTTTGGAAACACAAACTTAAATACTGTTTGTAATCTCTCCTCTCTTGCAACGATTTCCTTCACTCCACAGTTCATCACTACGAGAGTCTGTAACTGCTGGAGATTTCTAGCCACCCACAATGGAAAAATGTTTTCCAAATTCTCGCAAGAGTCGATCATCACATGCTCTAGATTTTCACAATCGAATGGTGCTGCTGATGTGTTCTGTATTTGTTTATTCCATATTGTGGTCAACTTGGTTAGACCACTGAGAGTCAATCTCGTCAACTTCGGCAATTCAACCTGTATAAAAAATTGTATTAGTCATCTTATGAAACTGTGATAATGAAACTCAGTTACGTTACGAAAATAGTAAAGAAAGTTGAGCATATGTAGTTATTTCACCTTGTTGTCGAAAAGGAATCGCTGCATTAGTCTAGCACTCTCGATGTCTTCGATCTCATTGCCAAGTCTGTTTTTATCCGTAGTAATGTCAAGGATGAATCCCTCCAGTTGAGTGCAACCACTCATTAATAAATTTTCCAAGGACGGGAATTTGACAGTGTGAGTTCCGGAGCAGAAGCCTTTAAGACTTGGTAGAGCAGACAGTTCCAAATGTTTCAACATCTTGAATTCTATCTCATTTCTTGCAACGTCATTTCCACTGCTGGCAACTATTTCTATCATTTCCTCACAATCACGAACTTTTAGTTTTGTGAGTTGCATCAAACTTTTGGCCATGGAGATAGATATCAAGTATTTCAATCCCTTACAACGACTTACATGCAGAGTTGTTAGATTGTTGAAGGATATTGCAAACGATCTTAAATTCTGTAAGCTGTCACAGTCCTTCACTCTCAGAATTTCCACTTTTGGAAAATATAGGCGTGCTGGTCCCAAGCTATCATCTCCAAGATTCATCAGCTTCCGCATCCCGCAAAGATACAACTCTCTTAAAAACGGGAAGGTCGCATCCCCAGCTGCATGTATTTCTCCATTGACTTTTTCAAGACCAAGTAATTGCTCAAGGGAATTCAAAGATGAGTCGTTGGTGAGTGCATAACTATAAAGAGACTTGAGGTTCCTCAACAAGTGGAGTGGCGGACTATCCCAGTTCTCCGTTATGCCGAAGCCTAAAGATTCCAAGTTGGGGAATGAATCCTGAAAAATCAATTACATAACTTCTGGTCAGTTATATATGATCAATAATAATTTTGTGTAACAGGCATAAAATATTGATTTTTATTCCTGGCTTGGAATGGTGAATTTTTTGTTTTTTAAAGAAGGAAAAAAATAAACTTTGAATTAATTATCAATCAAAAAAAAAACTTTGAACTAATTAAGTGTTTCTATATATATTTTAAAACGAGTTGGAAGAGGAGTTATACTGAAAGTATTATTACCTTGTCAAGTAAAAACAAAAATTGTTCATTTGGAGTGCAGGGATTCTTCAACTCAGGTATTCCCTTTGCAAATATCTGCACCTTAGTACAACCATACACCAGCAAAGTTAAGAGTGACGGCCACTTCGTAGAATGCAACCCTGGATAAAAACTCTTAAGTTGGGGCAAATTTTCAAATCTCACATATGTTAATTTTGAAAAAACAAACATAGGTGTTGTTTGTACATCATCCTCTTTCGAGATGATTTCCTCCACCCCACAATTTTTCACTCTTAGACGACTCAACTGTTGAAGATTTCTAGCCACCCACAATGGAAAAATGTTTTCCAAATTCTCGCAAGAGTCAATCTCCACATGCTCTAGATTTTCACAATCGAAGGGTGCTGCTGATGTGTTCTGTATTTGTTTATTCCATATTGTGGTCAACTTGGTTAGACCACTGAGAGTCAATCTCGTCAACTTCGGCAATTCAACCTGTATAAAAAATTGTATTAGTCATCTTATGAAACTGTGATACTGAAACTCAGTTACGTTACGAAAATAGTAAAGAAAGTTGAGCATATGTAGTTATTTCACCTTGTTGTCGAAAAGGAATCGCTGCATTAGTCTAGCACTCTCGATGTCTTCGATCTCATTGCCAAGTCTGTTTTTATCCGTAGTAATGTCAAGGATGAATCCCTCCAGTTGAGTGCAACCACTCATTAATAAATTTTCCAAGGACGGGAATTTGACAGTGTGAGTTCCGGAGCAGAAGCCTCTAAGACTTGGTAGAGCAGACAGTTCCAAATGTTTCAACATCTTGAATTCTATCTCATTTCTTGCAACGTCATTTCCACTGCTGGCAACTATTTCTATGATTTCCTCACAATCAAGAACTTTTAGTTTTGTGAGTTGCATCAAACTTTTGGCCATGGAGATAGATATCAAGTATTTCAATCCCTTACAACGACTTACATGCAGAGTTGTTAGATTGTTGAAGGATATTGCAAACGATCTTAAATTCTGTAAGCTGTCACAGTCCTTCACTTTCAGAATTTCCACTTTTGGAAAATATAGGCGTGCTGGTCCCAAGCTATCATCTCCAAGATTCATCAGCTTCCGCATCCCGCAAAGATACAACTGTCTTAAAAACGGGAAGGTCGCATCCCCCGCTGCATGTATTTCTCCATTGACTTTTTCAAGACCAAGTAATTGCTCAAGGGAATTCAAAGATGAGTTGGTGTGTGCATAACTAATAAGACAATGTAGGTTCCTCAACAAGTGGAGTGGCGGACTATCCCAGTTCTCCGTTATGCCCAAGCCTAAAGATTCCAAGTTGGGGAATGAATCCTGAAAAATCAATTCCATAACTTCTGGTCAGTTATATATGATCAATAATAATTTTATGTAGAGTAACAGGCATAAAATATTGATTTTTATTCCACACTTGGAATGGTGATTTTTTTTTAAAGAAGGAAAAAAATAAACTTTGAATTAATTATCAATCCAAAAAAAAAACTTTGAACTAATTAAGTGTTTCTATATATATTTTAAAACGAGTTGGAAGAGGAGTTATACTGAAAGTATTATTACCTTGTCAAGTAAAAACAAAAATTGTTCATTTGGAGTGCAGGGATTCTTCAACTCAGGTATTCCCTTTGCAAATATCTGCACCTTAGTACAACGATACACCAGCAAAGTTAAGAGTGACGGCCACTTCGTAGAATGCAACCCTGGATAAAAACTCTTAAGTTGGGGCAAATTTTTAAATCTCACATATGTTAGTTTTGAAAAAACAAACATAGGTGTTGTTTGTACATCATCCTCTTTCGAGATGATTTCCTCCACCCCACAATTTTCCACTTTTAGACGACTCAACTGTTGAAGACTTTTGGCCACGGAAGCTGGAAAAACACTCTTCAAATTGTCACACGAAACAATCTCTATGTTCTCTAGGTTTTTTGAACTCCCTAAAGAAACTTGATTATTCCATATTGTCGTCAACTTTGCTAAGCCAATTAAGGATAACTTCTTCATGTTTGGAAACTCACCCTGCATATACATGATATTCGCCTTATTTAGGATTTCGTCAACAAACAATATGTAGGGAATTGATATATGGTATTAGACAAAAAGAATTAGGCAAGAAAAAAAAAACTTATTTGTTCACCTTATTTTCAAAAAGAAAGTGTTGTATCACAAAATCCAGGTTTCCTTTTGAGTCAATCTCTTCAACTTCTTCACAGATTCCAGCGTTTTCTGTACAGTCCTCTAATCTCTCACATGTTGAGCAGAATTTAGTGAGGTTTGGAAGGCCATTTAGCTCCAAATCTTGTAGTTGGGGAAAAAAGTTCTCCGCAAGTTCTTTATTAGATTCTTCTATCGAAATTACCACTTCCATAAATTGACATCCGGATATCTGAAGACGTTTGACTTGGGATAAACTTCTAGCCATTGAAGATGATAACAAGAACCTTAAACTTTTGAGCTCACTCACCGCCAACCATGTTAAGTTAAGAAAACCAACCTGGCACACATTGCACAATCATGTTTAGGAAATGACAAGTTGCATATAACTAAATTAATTACTCTTGAGGAAAACTCATCAACTAAATGTAGTTGAAAAATTGTTAAGTTAAATGGTGACTATGAATCATAATAACAAAAATGAAAAAACAAGGTAATATGAAAGAATGTACCTTCTCATTTATGGTGTACGCAAATTTAGCATTGTTTTGGACATGTAGATGTTTCAATTGCTGATAACCTCCTGTGGCTAGTTCACGGAAAATCTTGTCATTAACATCCTCCGTCCCCTCCATGTACAAGTCTTGAGTTTTTTTTAGCAACATTTTTAGACCTTGGTCCAATTCATTGTAGCTAGTGAGCTTCAGCTTTAGTGCATTGAGAGCTTCATCCACATCATCCCATTTCCACACGGAACCGATACAAATTTGGAACCTCTCCAACTTACTAGTGGTGAACAAATTTGCCGGAAGTATGGTGGCGTCTGGGATATGTATATGTAATGCGGTTAGCCGAGGCAAACACGTTAACTCTTCAAGGCTTGCATTACTTCTTTTAGTCTCGCCGACTCTTCCAGCCTCCCATTTGTTAAAGCTGTTCTTTCCCATTCTCAACTCTTCGAGTCGTTTCAACTTGGATATAACATCAGGTGAAATCACTTCGAGTTGAGAGCAGTCAGTTAAATCCAATAATTGCAGACTAGTTAATTGCCCAATCTCTTTGGGTAATTTCTTAAACTTGGATTTTAAAAAGCTCAAGATTTTCAAGCTTTGCAACTCACCAACTAGAGCAATGTCTTCCAACGTGCATTGATCCAAGCACAATGTCTGAAGATCTTTGAGGAATTTAAGAGACGGAGGTAGTGATGCGATACTCCATTTAGTTAAATCCAACACTCTGAGTTTCTTCATCTCTTTAAAAAAGTTGCTTGGGATTTCCCGTGAGGAATCATCATCATCTCTGGATAATACTAACATTGTTAGTTCTGGGCATTGCAGAACTTCAGGAAGCTCCGGAGTTCGGCAATCCTTGACAGAGATCCTGGTGTACTTTTCGCAGGATTCCTTATCTGGCCATTGTTCCCACTCACTTTCATGAGACACAGATAACACATGATGATGTCTAGCAGCAATACCTTTCGCAACATGTTTTACAAGATCATGGATTCTGACCCATTCATAATTACCATGTTTAACAATATCTAGCAACAGGCAAGAATGCTGAAGCTTTTTAAGCAGTGAATTCAATGCATCCCATGCTTTTTCCAGTGTATCTGCATTCTTTATGAAACCCAGCCCCATACTGTATTTCAACAAGCTAAGGATATCAACAGAATTGTCACTCCCACTCTCACTTGCACAGAGCAAGAATACTGACTTAAGCTCGTCACTATTCAATTTATCGTAACTCCACTCAATAGCAGCGTATGTTTTATCCGTCAGTTCTTCTCCATCAAACTCCTCCAGTCGTCTAAAAGTATCGTTCCATTCATATTTTGGACTGTCTTTCAAAGATCTTGCAACAGTGACTATCAAAAGCGGCAAACCTCCACATTTCTCAGCGACTTGGGTTGCTATTGTTTGTATGTTCGGCTTTTCAACAATATCACCCGCCATTTTCTGAAATAATCTCCAACTTTCTTCTTCGTTCAATACTTCGAGAGGAAACTCTTTTTGTGTACCCATGTCTTTAGCTAATACTAGCCTAGTTCGTGAAGTCAACAAGATTTTGAGAGTTGCCATGCGAGGAAGACCAACAGCCTCCAAATCAATGATCTCCCAGACATCATCCAGGATCACAAGAGTCTTCTTATCCTTGATTCTGTTGCTTATTAGATCTGCTCTTCCAGCTGGGGTCCCATTTTCAGGAAGCTCGAGGCCTAACTTCTCAGCCATTTCTTTTTGAATTCGCTCGATGCTGGGATCATGTTTCAGATCGCGTATCATGACAACCTCATCAAACAGCTTCTCACCACTTGTAGCTAATTGGTATTTAACCTCTTTGACAAGTGTTGTCTTTCCGACACCCCCAATACCGTACACCCCAATCATGTAGGTATTAGAATTTCTTAGTTCGTTGATTACAGCCGTTGCAGTTGAAGTCCTTGAATCAATGGCCTCATAATTTCGGATACACATCACTTCTGGGGGAGCAACATATGCGATATTGGCAAAATTGTTCCTTTTCTCAAGAAGTTCATCAACATCAAGAACTAGTTTTGTTGATTTCCTGCTTAGATGATGACGAAGCAGTAGATTAGGACAAAAGCCATGTAGACACTCGGTTTGTGCAAGGTGTTTACGATTCAAGTCATCTGCTTCTTTAGTCAGCTGATCCACTTTAGTCATCCAGTTCTGGACCTCTGTTTCAATCTTTTTACCTTTTCTTTCCTCTGTTTCAACAGCATGCTTCATGCTTTCTCTGGCATCACCCAAGTCAACAACTCGAGTTTGTAGTTTTTCGAGGTTCTTGTTGTAGCAGATTACATAACCCACTTGGCGTAGAACTGGTTCAATCGTGTACTCAACTAGCTTCGCAACAATTGTAGTACCAACATCAGTAAGACATGCCATGACTGTTGAAGAAAATGGAATTTAGTCAGATACCGGTGACAACCAAATTTACAATTTATAATGATTTGGAATGATTGTTATGTTTGATATATTAGGGAAATGGCTTGCACTTTATCTTTTGAAAGGAGCTGTAGTTCCACCGGCGGAGCTACGTTGAGGCCAAGGCATGCACCCCTCAGCATTTTTGATAAAACTTGAGTGTTATATGTGTTATTAAGAGGTTAATTTGTAATGTTTGTCCCCATTCCATTCTTGGATTTCAATAAACCATTAACATCATTTGTCTTTAATAGGGTTTAATATATACAATTCACATCCTACCTTAATCACCTCTTGCCATATACTCTATTCATGTATTTATGATCATTTCCACATTGAATAATTTCCTTTTTTTCTCAATCTATTATGTATAAATAGTTAAATACTTTGTAAAACTGAACTTATTTCTATATGATCCATGTAACTCCTCGTACCCAATTCAACCAATTTACCGGGTTTTTATTAATTACTGGATAATTTAGCCGTGCTTGGTAACTTCGTAAATTAACGCACGAGTTCATTTCGGGTTTTTCTTATATTGTTAGTTTTTTCTTTTAAGGCCCGATGTCGTAGCACTCGACGATGCGAGTTCACCGATATCTTCGGATTTTTTTTTCAAAGCTTCGAACTATTTTCTACAATAAATTTGGTAAAAGGAAATCTTTATTCTGAAATTAGGAAAAAACAAATTTAATTTAGGCAGTTGGATCAGCTAGAGTTTTGATCTTGGCTGTTTAGGGTTTAAAAGGAAAGAGGTGGTTGACTTCGGTGAAAAGCCAAAATGGGGTGTTGACCGTCTCTCTCTCGTCCTTCATCTCTATCGCGCCGGAGCGCCGCCGTCCGCCGTCGCTGGTCGAGCAACCACCCTCAATCGGTTTGTCTCTCTCTCCTCTCTCTACTGCTACCCATCAACTTGCCAGGCATCATCTTTTCCGTCCGATCGAAACAAGAACCCTAAATCCCCAAAATCCAAATTCCGGCCAAATATTTTCCTTCTCCGACGAGGCCATGTTTTGAAAAGGTAACCCCTCTATGTCCTTTCAATTTCGGGCGGCCTTGAGCCTTTGGTTTCAAGATTAGAGCCTAATCCAATTCTCCCTATTTCTCTGTGTTCTGGGTTTCTCGCCGAGCTTCTCCGACGACCGTGTTTTTGAGGATTCAGGCGGTCTTTTCTCCCTTTCGAGCGTCATCTTGAACGCAGCAGAGGCCGAGTGTTGGTTGGAAGGAGACCTCAGGCCGAGTGAGGCAAAGTCATTGTGTTGGTTGACAAGGGTAAGGATTTCTCTTGTTCTGCTGCTGTGTGGTTGCATTGTCGATGGCTTGATGTTGGTGGAAGGCAGAGGCTCTATTGAGGAAGTTCTGTGCGGCTGAGCTTGACAAGGGTGTGAAGAGCACATCCTTGGGTGCAGAGAGCAGTTCTTTTGGATGCGGTTATCATTCTTGATAAAAAGGTGAACTGCTAAGCTTTATAGTTTTAGAAGGGGTTGCTAATTTTAGGGTATTTTTGCATTGGTTTTGAGCTGGTGATTTAAGAATCAGAATTCAGGGATTTACGGAAACGTTGTCGATAAAAGAAATGGCCTAGTATTTATTGTGTTGGTACGTAATTAATTTGGTGGTGTTGGTTCATTGACGGATTTGTAGTTTTGGTCGAGAACTAGGTAAATTAGAGTTACGGGGAGGCTATGGCCATTTTCCAGCAAGTCGTCGGAAGGCGGCGAGGGGTTCCGGCGAGGCAGCAGTCCCGGCAGATTCTGTGAAGGTAGCTTGTCGACTTTCCTTTTTCATTTAAGTTGTAGTTACGGTTTAGGAAAAACATGCCGTATTTAGAAAGTTTCTATTTTATGGAAAATTTCTATTTATGAAAAGTTGAAAACCCTTTTGGATGCCCTTAGTAGATTTTGGAAGTAAATTAGTTGATGTGTTAAAGAGATAGAAATTGATTATGACTTCGATTCCAGGTTAAGATTTTATTTAGGGGCAACGCTCGAGGAGTATTCCGGGCATTATATTGGGAAGTTTAAGCCTAAGTATCCGGACTTTTGTTTTATTTTAAAAGCATGTGTTGCATTAATCTTTGATGATGAGTTATTTCGTTTGCTGGGATTTATTGCTCTTTCTGATAATTGACAATTTTCATGATTTTTGGAGAGTTATCAAGAATGAGGTTTTCGGTATATATATATATATATGTATGTATATGTATATGTATATGTATATGTATATGTATATGTATATGTATATGTATATGTATATGTATGAGGAGAGTATGTATAGCTATATGTGTCTGTCTGTCTTAATGGTGTAGCAATTAGCCGCTATTATAGTGTGACGTGAGCGTGAGACACAAGCGTAGTAGCCATATATGAGTGTTTTAATTCATATAAGAGGTATGAGCACGTATATATACACATGTCTGTCCACCTTAATGACGCAGTGAATAACCGCATTATGGTGTGACGTGAGCGTTAAACGTGAGCGTAGTAGCCCTATATAAATTTCTTTAAATCCAAAAAAAATTATATTGGGGTATGGACGTGTGTAAATACATACTGATTTTTGTAGATGGATTCTTTTGAAGTGTATGCATGTATTATTAGAAAATGTTGTCCATTTTTAAGGGAGGTTACACCGAATTTTCGGTAAATTTTCCTTGGATGTGGTCCCCGCAAGATTTATTTCGGGTTTCAAGGTGAAATTCGGGGTGAGCCTTGACAGTTGGTATCAGAGCATTAGGTTATTCGATTCCTTCCTCTTTTTAATATTACCTCGTATACTTGGTCATACTTAGTGTCTATAGAGTGATGGTCCAATGAGGAGAAGAAAAAAAAATTAAGGAAGTTGTTGGAGATGCTATAATAGTTTCAAACTGAGGGGAAAATTGGGGGTAACTCCCCTTTTCATCTTTATATACATTATGGGTGCGGTTATTTCCACCCTACTAAATGCTCAGTTCACTCCACGCTTTATCTTTTACCTTTAATGTTTCAATTATGCCTTTCAAATTTTGAGAAAATTTGGTTTTTATTTTTCTCAATCTGATAAAAAAGCAAGGGCAATTGTGGGCTGCGTTTTTGTTTCGAAAATAAAAAACGTAAGCAACGTAAGCATTATTTGCGTAATTAATACTTATGTTATCGATATTACAAAGTACAAGCTTTTATCAATTAGAAACTCTAAAATAAAATTTATAGGGGTTATAGAATAGCGTTCGATAATTAGTCGCTTCTAGGGTTAGCTCCATTAAAATAGGAAGAAAAAAGAGAGAACAAGTTCGAAACCTGTTGCTTGTCCGGCGGCCTACGCCGACATTGGTTTCCGACCTAGTTGATGTAGTTGGGTTCATTGCCGGACAGGCTTGGGGGAGGAGCGATCTGTTCCGGCTTGGAGGTGTGTCGTCAAGAGAAGCGGATGTGCGGGGTTGGCGGTGGTTTGTATCTATAGGAGGCGTGATGATGCAGGTTTGGCTGAATCGATCTGATCTTGGTTAGGTCTTGTTCTTGCGGTTTTGTTCAGATCTATGAGGAAGGGCGTGCTGCTGCTTTTCTCTGCCATGGTGACGAGATTGGTGGAGCTCCAAGCAACAACCTATTTCGGTGGCGGGCGGGCGACGACTTGTTTCGGTGGCGAGCGGGCGCTTCATTCCATTCTGGTTTGTTAGGCCTGCGTCGGTCTCTCGGCCAGCGTAGGCCTTTTTGGATTTTTCTGGTTGTTTAGTTTAGGTTTTATTTTCTTGGTTTTGTTAGTTTTGTTTTTGTTCTTGGTGTTGTTTGTCGTCCCCTCCTTTGGGCGAGGGTGTCCTTCCCTTGTGGGCGAGGGTGTCCCTCCCTTCGGGCAAGGGTGTTAGGGTTTTGGTTGGTGGTTTTGGTAGGGTTATGTTTGGTCTCATGTCCATGGACTACCTTTATTAACGTTGGTGTTTTCTTGTTGTCAATGTAATGGACAGGTTTCCCTTGCATATATGTTGGTGATTTTGGTGTGTAGTGTTTGGTGGGGGTTGGCTATAAGGAGGTATCGAGGCTTCTGGATAGGATTATGAGAAGGTTACATTTGGACTCTTTTCGGTTCATGCTCATTATAATCGCTGGTATGTGGTAGAGAGGAGTGTGGAGACTTGTTGTTCACCACCAAGATCTCTCATGGTTGTAATGGTTAGTTGTTATTATATAAAGTTTTATGTTTAAAAAAAAAAAACCTTTAGTTAGCAATGCTACCCTGATTTAGGCAATTTTTAGACAAAATAGTAAAATAGTCACTATGGCTAGCCGCCTTAAATTTATGTGCACATCGGTTTTCTCTATTTTAATTAGACTGAAATTGTTTTCAATTATAGAAAACCTCATTTCACTCTCTACATTTAAGAGCGAGATTGGTAAAAGTTAAAATAGAGTATTGACAAAAAGTTGTACAAGCTCTTTAAAATAGCTAAGGGGTCAAGAGAGAAAGTGTGTTAAAGATGTTCTTAGATCATATTACTCCAAATATGAAATGAAAAGAGAAAAAGGAAAAGACTGAGATAATAAAATTGAGGAATGAAATTAAATGATAACCTCTTTTTGGCAATGACAACCTACGAATAGGGTGTGTATCTCCTTCGATCAAATTCTCCACCCAACACTAGATAGAGTATGAACCGGATACATATCTGTGAAATAAAACCACAACACCAAAGGTATTAAAACATTGTAAACAAAAATGAACAAAACCATGAATTAGAAGAAATGATGTAATTAAAGGCAATACCAAACTGAGAAGTATTTAGAGCAATGATCGAAGTAAAACTAAAGAAGGTTGCTAGCCACAAGTGTGCAGAGGGAAGACTGACATCGGAAGACAAATGAAAACAATGGATGATACTCGATCTTTGGGTTTATGGTATTATAGAAAGAGAGCAATGGAAGCTTAATTCGTAATCGAGCTGTTTTATGGGGTCTGGAGAAAAATGAGAGCAAGTACGAGCTGGTTTGCATGCTCTTCCTTTGCTGTTGTTCTTTCTTGGTTGGCTTTTTCAATTTGAGAAGGAATGCAGATTAAGTAGCAACAAATTCCATTATGAATAATGTAGTTTTAAATGCTTATTGTAGTTTTAAATGGTTATAGACTTATTGTCCACGTCAACAATAATGTAGTTTTAAATGCTTAATGTAGTTTTAAATGGTTATTGACTTGTTGTCCATGCCACCGATAATTCCTGGTCTCGATCTGTATCTTATAGTGGATTGTGGCTTGTAAGCTTGTTGTGTCTCCATGGAATACAAAGCAACATACAGTTCCATTATGAATAATGTAGTTTTAAATGTTTATTGTAGTTTTAAATGGTTATTCACTTATTGTCCACGCCACCAATAATGTACTTTTAAATGCTTATTGTAGTTTTAAATGGTTATTGACTTATTGTCTACGCCACCAATAATGTACTTTTAAATGCTTATTGTAGTTTTAAATGGTTATTGACTTATTGTCTACGCCACCAATAATGTACTTTTAAATGCTTATTGTAGTTTTAAATGGTTATTGACTTATTGTCCACGCTTCCAATAATGTACTTTTAAATGCTTATTGTAGTTTTAAATGGTTATTGATTTATTGTCCACGCCACCAATAATGTACTTTTAAATGCTTAATGTAGTTTAAATGGTTATTGACTTATTGTCCATGTCATGGATTGTCGCTTGTAAGAGCAAGTCCAACAGCTTCCTTATATTTTCTACATAATAGGAAAACAAAACTCAAAATCTCTAAAAATTTTGTATAACAAATCCAACAGTTTTCCTATTTTAAATATTAAAATATTTATTACAACAACAATCCTCATTTATTACAATATAATAGTAAGTATAAAAATTTCAAAGTTCATTTTTTTAGAATAAATTATGTTTTCTTTCTTATCTTTGAGCCTTGAAAAATATGCAACATTCAATTCTTCGTTCCCTAAATATTTATAAAGAATTTGTAAATATAGGGAAGCAAAACTTATCTTTCATCTTTTTCTCTATTTTAGAGAATGAGATAGGGAAGCTGTTGGAGTGGAAAATGACCTCATATTCTTCAAAATAAAAAAAATCAAAGAATTTAAAGAATCTGTTGGACTTATTCTAAGCTCGGTGTGTCTCCATGGAATACAAAGCAACGTACTGTTCCATTATGAATTGGAGTTTTAAATGCTTATTGTAGTTTTAAATGGTTATTGACTTATTGTCCATACCACCGATAATTCCCGGTCTCGATCTGTATCTTATAGTGGATTGTGGATTGTGGATTGTGGCTTGTGGCTTGTGGCTTGTGGCTTGTGGCTTGTAAGCTTGTTGTGTCTCCATGGAATCCAAAGCAACGTACTGTTCTATTATGAATAATGTAATTTTAAATGCTTAGGTTTTGTCGAGCTAGCGTTACATATTTTACTCAAGTGGGTATCAAATCAATTATCGGTCCGTGGAACCCCCAAGGCAACTTGGCGCTCATAAACCAGTAGGCCAATGGCAGCAAAGACCACCGCACACCGCACAAGTTGGCTTTTCTGAATGTTTCTCACATAAAGAGATGCAATCGGCAGGATAACAATACCAAGATAACAAGTTGACCACCATCAGTAAGTTGGGTGCGGCGCGGTGTGGTGCGGTTTAAGGCCGAAATCGTAGTGCGGATTATATTTTCAATGTTTTATTTTACAGACTGTAACTGTTTTTAAATAATGCAAACTACATTTTCGGTTAAACTGTATTTTCGGTGCAGCTCGGTGCGGTTAGCTTCAAACCGCATTACATAGTTAAACCTCATTCAAACTGAAATAAAAACATTCATTCAACTGATAGTTAAACACTTCAACCACATTCAACCTGCAACATTTAACATTCAACTTGAAATAAAAACTAAAATTCAATTAATTCAAAATTATAATAGTATCAAATAAGTACTTAGATAATTAGATTATAGATCAAATCATCGAAATGAAGAAAGAAAAATGAAGAAAGAAATAGAAAATGACAGTTCTATGTTCCAATGACCAAATCAATTTTCATTTCAAAGTTCCAGCCTTCAATCTTCCAAAATCACAATCTCTAAAAATCCCAGCTGCCTTCAATTTTCTTCATCACTCACATCCTCTTCACCTATCACTATTATCCCAAGTAGTGCAAAACAAACACAGGAAACATGTAAGACTGAATGCCCAAACGTTTCATTTATACCACAAACGAAAAACAACAATAATATGATCATACGGAATGTTCAAGCATACATGAAACCAAGTGATTCACAAACAACAATGACCAAATCATTCAAAGAGAGAACTCAGAGAAGAACAAAAAAATATAAAGAAAAAAGAAGAAGATAGCAACGCAACTGAGAGAGCGTGGTGAACTGGTGATGGCGGAATGAGAGAGCAAGAAATCCAGAGCTTCGAATCCTTTTATGGTTTGATTGATCGAGTCTCTAAGTTTAGGGTCAGAAATTGAGAGAGTGAGGGGGAAAGAAACATATGCAGATGTGGCTAGGTTATTTAGGTTGAGAAAGTCAGCAAGAGACCAAGTTGGTCTCTATATACACCAACATATATAATATATATAAAAACTAAAAAATGCATATATAAAAGCGGGTCGGTCGGTTTGAATGCGGGCGATGTTATACCCGGAACCACAACTGCACCTAATATTTCGGTGTCGGTGCAAAACGACGTCATTTTGCCTACATTCGGTTAACCGCACCTAATATTGCGGTGTGGTGGGGGCGGTGACGGCATTTCGGGCTCAATATGCCCAGCCCTAACGATCAGTGTTGGTGGATATTCCTTCCAAAGTAGTTGTCGTGGCGGGTAGTGTCTTGTGGTCAAATAGTCCTTGCATGACAGATACATGGAAGCACGATCCTTGAGGGCCTTCCTTTCAACTGATTTGGAATACTTGACGAGCGACACTTTGAAAAGCTCAGGATATTGGTGGATATTGGTGAAGGTGAAAACCCCAAGGACTCATCTTGTTGAAAGGAACAACGTACTCACCGACTCATCTTGTTGTCCTTCTTCTCCATTGTTGATCGGTGTTACCTCAATAAGATGCTAGTCATTTATGGATCAACTCATATATAAGGACAAACTTCTTATGTAAACATTTATGGATTTTCTTATATATGCTAGTCATATACTGATATACTGATGCTTTGAAAGACCCTCACAGAATAGGACAAAGATTCTTATGTAAACCTAGCTGGGAGTTCTAGTTCAACCTTAATTAACTAACTAAGAATACGATATCACATGTCTACACCAAGATGCATCAGTACGTATTCTGTGACGATACTGATGCATCTTTTCCAGAGTCTAGGAATACAATATCCTACCTTAACTAGGAATACGATATCCTATCTATAGCTCGTGAGGTAGAGACTGATTCAATTACAGGTTGTTTTGGCCTTCGGGGCCCGATCAATGACCACCGCTGGGCATAATGTACTGCCTTGATACACAAAGGCACATTTCATCTTCCAGATTTCCCAGTAGAAGAGCATAAGCTTAAGAAGGTGCATGTCTAATGTTTTTTCCTCACTACGGCAAGCACACATGTCTAGCTAGATAATATTACAATACACTTACACATATCTCAAAATCCAAAACATCAAGTTCTTATTCAAATGGTAATGCTACGTTTATAGGAATAAAATCCAAGGCTGATATGTGATTTCTGGGAGTAGAATCATTTACTTCTTCAATAAAAGATAGCTGATCCCGTTCTTCTTCTGCAGCGTAGATACTTTCTTCATTATTATTGAAAAAGCGTCCTTCTCCTCTTTGGAATATTTTCGTCTTTCTGGGAAGTTGTTAATAAAATCAGACAAGGGCATTGGTGCCTTCTGCATCAACAGAGCCCTAATTTGTTCCTCAGATACCGGACTACTAGCAGAACCAATTTTCATGGATGGAGAAGCTTGTGAATGCACAGAAGCAGCTGCATTATTTCTCAGAAGTGCGTTTTGTTCATTTTCGGTCTTCATCGTCTTCGATGCAGTGTTAGATGCCTGCTTATTAGCCTCATCACCATCTGATTTTCTCTTTTCCTTCGGAACTGGTTTTGTGTGACTGTTGACAAATCCTTCCAGCTGTTTGGGTGCAACCTTCTGCTTTGGTGCCGGAGGCAATAAGCCAATGTCCTCGTCCATATCATCTTCATCATCGTCGTCTTCATCTTCCTCTTCCTCTCCATCAATACCATTCAGGCCACCACTTCTCCCAAGTAGCTTCTTCAACTCTCTCCCCGATTCGCTCAGCCGGACCTGTTCTTCATTACCATCTTCATCGTGCTTGGTTTCTGGAGGAGCGGGAGCCTCATGTTCCAAATCTTCTCTTTCATCAGGATTACCTACAGCCTCATCATCATCACTGAAAATTTCTTCATCATGCTCCCAATCACTACCATTGTCATGCAAGTCCCCATCTTCACTTGCACCTCCAATATCACCCTCCTCATCAAAACCATCTCCTTTCCTTGTTGTCTCCTCTTCCTCATTATTGGAGAACTTTCCTTCACCACTACCATCATCCTCACCAGTAACTTTTTCAGGTCCGTTTCCAAGTTTCATAATCCATCTTTTATATCCATCTCGATTAGTCTTTTGCCTATTGTTCATCTTCTCCTCCGCTTCCTCTAGAGTTAGTTGCTTATATTGTGCAACCTTGTTGAAGTTGAACCAAGAACCAGCCGGAACAGCCGAAAACTCCTTCCCTGCCTTCATTAGTAGGTAGTAACTTGATGACTGTGCACATTCTTGATGACCCTGATACCGAGACTGGCCCCTCTGTTCATCCAATATCCATGCTTTAGATTTCACCTCATTCTTGTTCTTCCTCGAGTCTTGAAGATCCTTACGAAGAGACCATTTATTATGAGAAGGATTCTTCGTTTTCAAAAATCTTGGCAAACCCGTCCCAAATTTGCCAATGAAGTAGTTCTTGTCACCGATAGTGCTTTCCCGCCGAACATTGTACTTTCGAATTAAGCGAGTGACAACGGCGTCGCATTGAGAGCATTTGGCTTTGTTCTTTGCCATGGTCTTGCCGCATGAGATGCACAGTGTCATGTGCTTACAGTTGCTTCCATACAAGTCAGAAGTCGATCCACATCCCCGGACTTCGCACGACGGCTTTAGCAACAAATCGGTTGACATGTTGAGGTTGAAAATTAGGGTTAGAAACAAAAAAGGATAGCTAGGGTTTATTGAGGTTGAAGATTAGGGTTAGAAACAAAAAAGGACAGCTAGGGTTTATAGTAGCAAAGCTGAGACTTTAACGATTACAGATTGAGACGATAGTAACAAGTTCGAACTACCTTTTGAGTTTCGATTAGAGTGGGTTTGGTTTTGAGATTTTGTTAAGGAGGGAATTTTCCGTGCGTTCATATCAGGAGAGACCATCACGTTATAGTTGGGGTTATATGTAGTTATGTACCTACCAATTTGCTTCTTCAATGTATTTACTTTTCCTTGTGCAATTGAGAACTTTGGCCTTTCCTTGTTCAATTGAAAACTCCTGGTCTTTTGTGTTTTAATTGGACCAACTTACTTTGTCTTTAGGATTTCACTACTACGTCAATTTTGCCTTCAGACGAGCGGCAATACCCGTCGTCTGATCATTTTTTTGCGTGTCGTCTATCGAGCTGTCATCTGATAAGCTCTCAGACGACAAGCAATGTCTGTTGTCTGATAGATATTGTACGACAGACAATATAAACTCATCTGTCGTCTGTGTGCAAATAGATTTGTAACAAACTCTAACTTTATGTCGTTAGACATTGGCTATAACGACATAAAAGTATCGTTGAAATTACTTTTATACTAAAAGTGAGCAATTGTATGTTGCTCACACCAATTCAAACGTCACTAGCTTATCTGTCGTATGAGATATAATGTATGTCGTCTCACACCAATTCAAACGTCATTTATCTGTCGTTTGATATATATCTCAGATGACATACAATATAATCTTTTACTTTAAGACAACATATAAATGTTGTTTGAAAGATGTAGAAACATCAGAGTCCATGAGACTATATGTTGTCTGATTTTGATTTGGATGTCAATTTTATGGGAATTTAATGTCTCAACAAAAGCATTTACACAACATGATTCAGAAATCTCAAATTCATTCTAATTGCCAAAAACCAACATATTTTACATAGAGTTACTTGTTCTAAATAAACCTATAAGCTATAACATAAAAAGACATCAAACCAAATATTAGCAACTGTAATAGTGGTGTACTCTATAGTGCAGAAAATCCTCCTAATATTAGGTCACTTTCCATGTCCCTGAAACCATTGTACTCAATGTCAAAACCAAACAAACTCAATTTGTTAATTTAAATAACATGCAAAATCAGTACTTCCCATCAAGTAAGCCAAATTATAATAACTTAGCGAATGGTCTTGCGTCGTCGGTCACTGTAAGACCTAGTTTCCCTGAAAACATGAAATCAAAATGAGAAATCTGGTCCGTTATTGATGGAACTCAAAGCATACAAATCGGACAAGAAAAAAAAAAACCATATACAAAATCAAGAAGGAGAGACAGTTACCCATTTACATCCCCAATTGGTTGTCAAACATCTCTTTGTTGCATTTTGGTAGCAGAAGCATGCTCTTAACTAAAGTAGAAACACTACTCATGCCATTGACTAAGAAAAAAGAGAGAGTAAGAATCATTGTGTATAATAGAAGAAAAGAGAACCGTAACTTAATTAATACAACCATTCAAGCATGAGGAATCTAAGTAGTCTAGTTAAATTAATAACAAACATAGGAAGACCTGTAAGGACTTTCATGAATCTACTGATAAACAACACAAATTTGATTATTGAGAGAGAGAGAGAGAGAGACCTTCAAGGCTCTAAGTCTCTAATCAACAACTACTGGAAAGCCTTGATCTCTCGTTTCCTACAAGCACATATGTAAACGAAGCATGAAAATTCTTTTAGTATTGATACTTAGTTCAACTATTATAAAGCAGAACATAATGACATTAATTAAGAAAGTAATTTAAGTAAACATGATCGACCCATGTAAATTCGTGTTTAGAATTGTAAACACTAAAACTGTTCTCTGAACATTGTAACGTAAACAAGGAAAAAAAATATACAGAGAAAGAGTTTGCAAGATATTGTACCATCATTCATTGGAAACCAAACATATTCATAAACTAAATACAATCAAATACCATAAAGAAAGAACATACTATCATGTTCATTAGCAGAAAAGGAAATATAAGTTCCTACCGAAATTGTATTGTACGTACATAAAAATCAGGCTTATATGTCTACCCAAACAAAAATGCTAACTCTAAACTCCAAAGCAAGGAAAACGTAAATTCTGATATTGCTTACTCACCATTACAGCCATAGATCCCTCTGCTTTGCATGGATAGGTAATACAAGGGATGTCATATATATATCTTATCGGAACAAATATATGATAACTGCTTTGGTCAATACCTAACATAATCACACAAAATCTATAAAACTAGAAAACATAATCCATTATTCACAAGCCCTCACCACAGCTTTACTCATTTCTACAAAAAAAAAAAGAAAAAAGAGGAGAACATGCAATGTAGGCTAGTGAGGCAATTTAACAAACACCTAGTGTGCATAAAATCAACGTTCACCAAATCCAAACCAAGACTTAGAATAAGTCTTGGATGACACCGTAGTCCATCATACCCAATTCAGCTAGAACGTAGACCACATTTTCCATCTGGACGATTTCAAAACAAGTACAAATGTTAGTGACTCAATATTAACAACATATCAAGTGAAGCCAATATCAGTTAGCAACAATTGAAAAGGTTTTTATATGATTACTCACTTGTTCGTCTATAAAATCTCAAAAAGCCCTGCACCCCCAAATATGAACATCAACAAATCCCTAATCCAACAAAACTCTATATCAACCAAGCGAAACCCCAATTCAACAAAACCCTAAATCAACTTCGATACAAAATTTCGTAAAAAGGAACTTAGACAAAGATCGAAAAGAAGAGATAATTACCCATTCGCATCCCCAATTCGCAAAACCCAGCAAAACTGAATCGAATTTCAAAGGAAGATTTCAAAACTAAGAAAATTGGATTTCTAATAAAACCCTAAAACTAAAATACGAATCCAATAGATTCTCTAAATCAAGTCATAGTGAACCGAAAGGCTTACCTGTAGTCGGTTGTGCTTGAAACAACCTCCCTAGCCCGTAAACCCGTAGGCGTTCCATCACAACCGTGGCCAATTTAAGGATCTCGTCCATTAGTTGGATGGGCCGGGTTAATCATGGTAATAACACTGGGCTCACGACCACTGCAGGAACGAGAGAAACTCACCTTCAAACTGAACATGGAGTCCCACATCGGTTTCCCAGGAAAGGGAGCCTCGGTTGGGCTATAAATGCAGCCCAACCACCAGCTTGTCAGGTACATTAACTATCCTTACTAATTACACTTTGGCCCATCAGAAACTGACTTAATCATCGGAGGAGGAAAGACCGGAGGCTCCCGGTCGTCCTTTCACTTGCAGGGTACCAGGAAAGGAGATTATAGCGTATCAGACTCACCATCAGCTTCTGCATAACCCGTTCGGGATTGTGCAGAAACATTACCAACTTTGAATAGACTGATGAAGTCGACAAAATTACAATTTCAGCTCCAACAAAAACATGATTGAGATGAGGATGAGATTCTTCTATGTTTGTCGAAGAGAGATGGGAGATGAAGATCTTCTACATTCTCAGTTTCGGTTTGAAGGGTTGAGGCGCTGGGATTTTAATTCGCTTGAGGGAGAGATCTAGAGGAGAGAATTTGGTTTGCGAGGAAGAGAGGTGTCAGTTTGTGTTGAGAACGAGGGAATTGAGAACTTAAACAATTTTTCGGGGAGAGAGAAAGTCTATCAAGTGTCCAAAAAACGCCATACATTGTGTCAAAAAAAAAATTACGTCAATTGAAGAGACGACATAAGAGTGTCGTCTTAAAACGAACAATCTTATTACTTATTTTAGCTTGTTTTTAAGACGACAGATGATTGTCGTATAATAAGCACGCTAAGTTTAACTAACTGCGCCTTGCAACATTCAGACGACAGATATTTAAATGTCTGTCGTAAAAATTTATCAGACGATAGTAAAAATGACTTCTGTCGTCTGATTCCGGTCGTCTGATTGCAAAATTGGCGTAGTGTTTGTTAACCGTGGTCTCACAGCCTTCCCCCTTCCACTCGCAATAGATGCATAGAGGCCATCTGCACCAAGGTGAAGGTGACCATGGAATGTTTCACTAGAGAGATCTATTGGATTAAGGCAGACAAGGCATTTGAGAATGAAATAAAGATTGCAGTGAACAAGAACAAGACCAGGCAGAGTCAGCAGGATTGCAGATTTGGACAAGGCATCAATTCTGCCTTTCATGAATTATGATCTGGTATGGCATTTCGTAGATTTGTAGACGCGCCTACTATCCATATCCTAACTCTTTTAGAGACTGACATGTAGCGTATGTTTAAAATTCAGAGAGGAGATAGAAAACACTTGGCTACTGGAGTTCATGTCTGATGCAATATTGTTCAAGTATATTGCTAAAATGAGTAAAATAAAATCTGAATTTAACTACTCAGTGGGAGTCTTAGAGATGCTAGCTTAAAACTGAAAAAAGTATCTAAGCCCATCACTAGACATAAGGAAGAGAAAGGATACAAATACAATATTCTAATTACCCAAAAAAAAAGCCATGACTGGGTTATTGGTCTTTAAATTGATTGTATTAATATTTTATTAACATTGGAATGAATGCTAATTCTGAGACCAGATGGCTAATCAGTTGAGTTACACAGTCTAGTGGGAGCAACCATTTTTGTTATTTTTCAGAGAGATGGATATATACCAACTCTATAACTAAAAGCATCAATCAAAAACTTTAATCGATTAGAGAAGAGAAATACTATAAACATGAATTCAAGACCAATAAACCAGTCATGGCTCTTTGAATTTCAAATATGCAGATCATTGTTCTTAACATATACATGTAGCGGTTCAGGTAAAAGTGTAGAACTACATGGAGTAGAAGTGTAGAACTAACCAAGACGTTTTAAGCCTAAAAGTATTGCATCAAGAAATTATATGCAAACCAAGTAACCGGAGAATCATGTTGTTTGAAAAAATTTATAAATCGGAAGAGCATTTGATAGAGAAAGCATAGACTAATTAAAGAAAAGAAGAAAAAAAACACAGTTTAAAGACACATCAGATTTAACTACACCTCACAAAATATAGGAACCGTGAGAGAAGAAATCATCTTCGTGGAACAAAATGATTTGAATGGCACACCTAAATTAGAATCCAAGTTTTAACACAATATCTACTAATCACATAATTCCCACCTAATAGAAGTATATCAAGATATGGCAACATTACCAAAACGTTGGCCTGAAGCTACTCTAAAAAATCATTCTGTCATCAAATAACCCATACAACACAAAGAATACATAAACAAACTTTATTAGTAAACTGAAAATAACAATGCTACGTCAATGATCAAAACTACTTAATTACAAAGACCACTGATATAACCACTACTTCTAAATCCAACAGCATTTTCTCCAATTTCACTTGCTGTATCAGAAGGTAAGAAGTGATTACTATAACAGTTGTAGATTTTTATTTATCGCTGTGGGCAGGATACGATCAAAACTGCATCGCTGCTAGAGCCAATGAGTACCATGTTCTTGTCAAAACTAAAAATCAATTGTATCCATAGAAAGCACTCAAAGCAAATGAACTACTTGAGGGGAATATGTTAAGAGTTGGAATTGTTGTATTCTGTATAAAAGAATTGAATCTACTATACTCCATTATTGAATTTTGAAGAATCAATCTACTAAAAAATAAGGTAAACATTTCCCATAAACAGACATAAAACCCGTGCTCTGCTGCAGACTGAGGGAAACCAAATTTGTATTCATTTTATATTAGGTGAAGATATTGGGAAGAGGGGACCACGGTGAAAATTCTTTCTGGCAATAGACAATCAAATAGTATGAAAAAGGATTATCTAACATAATAGAAAGCGATATATGGGTGGGTTTATGCATCTATTGTAGATTATAACACTGAGAATGGCCAACTGATATATCAACTTGCAAGTTTATATCAGGTCAACTACTGTTGCAGGTTAACTCATTTCATTACTGACAGTTAACTCATGAGAGTTTGGAAATCGAAGTACCTGAGAGCCGACCATTTACCAAAATACACTCAGATTCCAATTCTAAAACCTGGAATTCAATACACTTAGTTTACCATACTGCACAAATCAATGTCATGAGTTGAAGAGGAGACGAAGATACTAACCTGGAATTCTTGGAGCTGATATCCGGAAAAGATTTGGATTCTTGTACCCAGACAAACCCCTTCTCTTCTCCTTTCTCTTTTCTCCTCTCTATCCTCGATCATTGTTGAAATTTATGGAATTGCTCTCTCTGACAAATCCCTAATCCTCTCTCTCACCTCGATCTGAAAACGAATTGGATTCGGTCACTGACCACACCCTTTGTAGATACAAACCCAGAAAAATCTCTCCTCCTCTCCTTTCTCTTCCTCTCTCTCTCACCTTGATCTAGAAACGAATTGGATTCGGCTACTCAGCCTTGAACCTTAATCGGTGCTCTCTCCTGATAATCAGCAGTTGTCGAAATTTCAAGTCTCTGAAAATTATACTACTAACCGTCTAGATAGTAAAAATAAGGTACCAAGCTAGAGGGGTTTCTGTTTCTAATTGCTCCTAGTGTTGTATCCATTGCACAGCAGTTTCCAACCAAAGACAAATGTTTTCATGTAAGAGACAAATGTCTAAACACGTTGGTTTTCTTCGTCGACTTCGCTAATTGAAACATTTTGAATCTGGTGGTCTCTAGTTCCTTCTCATATTGCCGGAGTTCACCTTCCACCGTCGTCGAAAACATGTCTACCAAAGTCTCGAGATCACGCTGTCAAAATGCTAATTTGCAACTGCAAACTCCTTATTCCTTTGTAAAAACTTGAATAGTGATTGATCATCTCATGCAGCTCCACCTCGTTCTAGTTCTCAGCTTTAAGTAAAGCTAGAGTTTTTGAATTGTAGGCTTTTATATTCTTGAGTTGTGAGTCTGCCAAATCCACCACCGCATAAACATCCTAGAATTGTAATTGCTCGTAAAAAGTAGACTGGAGTGAAGATAATAAGTGATGTAGACACTTATCCCTTTCTGCTGCCTTCATTGCTGTCCCGCATAGAGAAATGAACAAGGCAACACATTTAACAGGGATGAACGCACGAGCTAGATTGGCACTTCGAGCCCTTAGAGTCTTCCCGGCCTCTAATATTTTCTCTCGATAAAGTTCATCAGATAGGCTAAAGGCTAATATGTATATATTCTGAAGCCTCTCCTCTCCTCAGTTTCACTGTTTCAGTAAACTGATATAACTTTGATCCATATCCTAAAAAATAAATAAATATAACTTTGATTAACTGTGAGAACAACAGTCCATCACTACCACAAAAGTGGGCAAGGAGCATCCTTGTCAATGGTGTGGATTGATGGAAAAGACAAAAATTATTGGTGTGCAAAAGCAATAGCCACCCCCTTGGTCACTAATTTCTCAATAGTAGGCTTTGGTGGCGTGGCTTACGTAAATAAGACACTCACTTTTTTGGTGACTTCCTAAATGTGGGCCCCATCATCTCCATTAGTGACTGAAACTGAGGGGTCCATCACCAGAAACAACACACCTTGATATCAATGGTGATTGAAATAATTTTAAATTTAAAAAAAAATATCTGTATACAGGTACAATAATTCTTATCAAATCACTGTTGTAAAACAAATTAGCAGCCTTATTTTTACGGATGATATCTGCAATTTCCTCAACTCCATGGATGACTGCAACACATAAAATGAAAGCAATATTTAGAAAATATAAGACTTACATAGTCATAATAATATGAAAAATCAACTAAAATGTTTTCTTGTGCAACAATATAAATTCTAAACATACAAGCATAAGGAAATGATTATCTTACCTGGAAGAAACTGTCCAGCAAGAAAACTGTCAAGTACTAGTAACAACAGGTCTTGCTAGGCATGAAATCATTAAAAGTCTCCTTCCAGCAATAGCTCTTTGCATTACCACTTTAGAAAACTCTATTGGGAACTCGATATCCATTGGCTGTCGATCCAAAACAAGTGCTTGATATTCATTAGATTCCTGAGAGAAAATGCAATGAAAAAATCAGTCACAATTTGTTGTAGATAGATTTATTGTTACATTTTATTACATTTATCTACTTGTTTCTGTTTTCTACTAAATATAAAGGGAACCAACACTAATAATGTGACTCAACTCACTTGTTATGTATCTATATTACAATTTACAAAGCTAATGACTTGAAAAGTGTATTGGCTAGACATAGGTAATATAACAAGGAAATTATAACTTTTCTAACATCAACAGACTGAAAATGTAGGACGACTGCTCATGGCAGCACCATTATGAAGAATGCCATATTCCTCCTAAAGTTTCAGATTTAAGGCTACAAAGTAATTCACAAAAAGGAAACACTGAATTGGATGAAAAAGGATGTATCACCAAAGACAAAGATACGTAGTCAATGTCACAAAGTATAAGCTGCTACTCTAGCCTGTTTAAAATAATAAGATCAAACATTTGTTATTGGAAGTCAGGTAAACAGTTTGGAACCTACATAAGATACTATGCAAACAGAAAAAAGAAAGCAAGTGAAGCCAAAATTATAGCACTCTACGCCTCTTTTAAAATGCTTTCCGAATTAAAACATTATGCAACATTACAGTTTAGAGAAAATCTTAACCTTGTAAACTGAGTTAAGAGTATTGCAAAGTATGTGAAAAGTCCTTAGACCAGA
Organism: Fragaria x ananassa; assembly: GCA_034370585.1. NCBI lineage: Eukaryota > Viridiplantae > Streptophyta > Magnoliopsida > Rosales > Rosaceae > Fragaria > Fragaria x ananassa. Next base: position 2,210,742 of record CP139766.1, read on the forward strand.
GCCACAGAAAAACTTAAACAAAGAGGAATAATCTGGGACTGCAAAGTAATTATAAATGAAGAAACCACATGTTACCTTGTCCAAGAAAATAAATAGCATTTGCAGCCAACGAACTAAGGTCTTGAATCTTTTGCCTAGTGAAAATAGTGAGACCAGCTAGCAGAAAAAAGAAATAAATTTTCAAAATACTGGAAATAAATTGATTATACAAGCAACTGCATTTGAACTTAAGGAAAAAAAAAAGAATGACCCCTAAATTAGGCCATCAGGGTATCATGGGTTCCAGATACTTCATGGAGAAGTTTCAACCACCATAGAACACCAGTCATGAGAATAAAATTGCATAAATACTTCATTTCAGAGCAATCTTTAGTAGCAGTATTGAAAACACATGTAGGTTTTTTGACATGTAAGGAAATAAGTACGAAACAATTAGGGATTTAGACCATGAAATTTAACAAGAAAATTAAGGTCCGATAAAAAACCTGTGATATGCTATAGCTTTTCCTTGCTCTCATATAAATCATTTTCCCTAACTGCAACATCCATGTCGGATGCCATGCTACCTCATCAGCAAAGAATTGTAGCCATCTTGTTTTGGCCACGATCCTCAGTAAGGGATTAGAGAGGTACTTAGTGATATCAAAAGTAAACACATCTGACACCCAAACAGATTAGATTCCTACAAAATGAAAATAGAGGTCAAGATTCATATATCTAAAATTCCAATGAGCTGGAATAGAAGAGTGTTTCAATCACTAAAGTTTCTATCGACTATATAGAAAAAGGCATAGACCATGCTACCTCCAACACTCGTATCATGCAATCATTCCTGAATATAAACATAAAGATTAACGAGCAGGTTAGCTTTACTAAAGTTTATCTGTAGATTTCATATTTTCTACTCATAATGAAGCTATATTCCACTAAAAAACAATTAAGAGGAAAAGTATCACCAACCGACCACAACATGTACCAAGTGATGAAACCCTTAAATTGCTCACAAATTATCATTTCCAAAACAACATGAAACTCAAGAATCACACCAATCTCAAATATCAACATAATGCCTAATTGAACAGAAACCAATTTCAAATGCCTAGATAATAAAACATAAGATGCAAAACACTAAATTTCTCAAAATTTTCCCTGAAATCAAGCAGATTGACTGTGCATACAAACACTTATTCGGAAATCAAATAGAAACAAACTGTAATGAAGTAAAGAAATCAAACCCGGTGTGAGGAGGAAGGAAAAAAAATTAGCTAAGATCACAGGCTAAATCGATGACTTGGAGAGATAAGGAAAATGAAATCTGAAACAGACTTGAGGGCATTTGATCCAAGGAGAAGAGGCCGATGATCGAGATCCAGTGACGGCTACCAGATCTGGAAGCCAAAACCCTTGACTTGAGTACCAATAATTTTTTTCTCTTCTTTTTCTTTCGGGGAGAAATTAGAGCGGGGTGAGAGTGAGTGGGATTAGAAAGGATATTATTATGGGGTTATCAACAATATTGCTTTAGAATAATAGTTAATGAAGCAGATACTGTTTGCAAAAGAAGGGAATCCTCTAGGTGAAGAGAATGTGACTCTTTGTCTCCGGGCCATTGGGCTTAGAGAATACTCACGTTATATTTGTTTTAACTTTCCATTCACTCATGAGAAATTACTGCTGAGCATCTTGAGATTCGTTCCATGGAAAGCCGACCAGGGGCGTTTTAAGGCTTGGAAACTGATATCCTTGGTTGGCAGTGTATCTCATGTTCATCATCAGAAGACAATCATTTTGTGGAGTCTGAATCTTGTGAAATGCAGCAATCATGGCAAGAACGGATTGATATGGAACATAATTCAAGTAAAGAAGGTGAGTAATTACTTCTCTTTGAATATGATTTATGATCTATCTGCTATCTGAAAGCCACAATCAGATGTTGCATTTGGTTTTCCGCCTGGTTTTAATCATTGAACAAATCTTTAGATTTTTGTTCTTGCTTTGGCTAATACAAAACCAAGAACAAAAATTTAGCATGAATTTTCTTGACTGTCAGTAATACATTTGAAAACAATAGGGCATTACTCACCTGGTTCAGTATATATGAAAGTAAGGGGCTCATTATAGCATATGAGAACTGAAAAGGGTGCGCTTCATATTGGTTTCCATTAATGTAGGCTTGGTTGGTAATGTCAAATTGTCAATTGGTTCCAAGTGCCTTGCGTGCTGTAGTCACGTGGTAATGTTGATTGGTCCATGCTAGTTTATACAAAACACCATCTGTATTTATTTTATACATTCTTAACTCACTTGAGCAGTCTCTTGTTAAGTCATTCTTAGAAGTCAGAAAGAGTTGGAGCACATTTTTTCATCAATTTTCAGCTCTGCAGATGGCTTGAAAATTGATGCAGACATACTTCTTTCTTCTCTCCATCTCCTCACTTCTACTTGGCCATGGAGGCCAATACAGAACAAATATTATTTTACCAGATTTTGATTTTGGTTCTCAGTCTCTGCTGAACAATCATCCACTTCAGAGGAGACGAGCAGTTGGGAGCAGTAGAATCTGTAAGGTGGGGTAAGGAATTTGTTAGGACAACAACAAATTTGAAGGTTGCAGCGAGCATGAAATTGTAATATGCATTAAGCAAAATCGCATAGAAAACTTACAGTGAAATGTGGTTAAGATATCAAATCAGTACTTGCTGAATTCATTTCATCGTCAGCAGCAATCCACTCCTCTGGAAATATATAATACATCGTCTGCGGCACCGGAGAGAATACAAAAAGTCCATGATAAGGGCACCGGGAAAATACAGAACATTAAACATAAATGGTGAATAATATTACCCCAAAATTCGACATCTGTGTCGTCCCCTTCGTTGGTAATCAACTGTAGCGTTTGGTCATCAGCTGCGAAAATCTTCAATTTGAGGCGGTTGCTCATGGTTGAAGTTTCCAAGGACGGGAGTTTAGCAAGGCAATTTCCGGAGCAAAAGCTTTGCAATCTGGGTAGAACAGATAGTTTCAGATGTTTCAACCTTGGGAGTGTAATCTCATTTCTTGAATCGTCTTCATCATTGCTTCCCACTATTTGCACCAGTCTTGGGCAGCCCTCGACTTCCAATGTTGTGAGTTGCGTTAAGCTGTTGGCCATGGAGTATGTTATCAAGTACTCCAACCTGTTGCAAACACTTACTTGCAAAGTTGTTAGATTGTCGAAGGATATTGCAGATGATCTCAGATTCCTTAAGCTGTGACAACCATTTGCGAACAGAAATTGAAGATTTGGAATATTTGGGATGCGAGTGGCTGATTGTGAGCTATCCTCCTCATCATCCTGGCCTAGATGCATCAGCTTCTTCATTCGAACAAGCTTCAACTCTTTTAAATGAGGGAACTGCTGGGTCGTTATCCCAACAGCACTAGCAGTGCTGCTTCCTTCAGGGTCGAGTAGTAATTTGTCCAGGAAAACAAGTGACTTGGACTCTGGACAAGAAACCGCAAGTATCTTTAGTTTACCAAAAAACTGCGCTGCTGCTGGGAGTGGACCATTGGAGAACTCCATTGCATTCAAGCCCAACCGCTCCAAGTTGGGAAATGAATCCTAAAATATAGTCAAAGCACGGACAAATCAGATAATTTGATTATAACGTACAACGCATATATAGTAGTACTTGTTATTGAGTCGGGTTCTTGTTTCAGAGTGAGACAAACAACATTTTTGGGTAGGAGTCGTAAAATTATATTCAACCTGATTGATAAAGAAAAATATTTGTATATTAGATACTCATACCTTCTCAATTGAAAAGAGAAATTGCCGATTAATAAGAGTACTGGAACTGTTCCCGTCAAGCTTTTCTTGGAAACTTGAAAACTCTTCAGCAAATATGTCCACTTTGTCGCATTCAAACACTCGCAAGTCATTAAGCAATGGCCAGCTACACACGTGCATCCCCGGGTAGAAGTTTACGAGCTGGGACAAGTCCCCAAAGAGCACGCGTGTTACTTTTGGAAACACAAACTTAAATACTGTTTGTAATCTCTCCTCTCCTGCAACGATTTCCTTCACTCCACAGTTCGTCACTCCGAGAGTCTGTAACTGCTGGAGATTTCTAGCCACCCACAATGGAAAAATGTTTTCCAAATTCTCGCAAGAGTCAATCTCCACATACTCTAGAGTTCCACAATCGAATGGTGCTGCTGATGTGTTCTGTATTTGTTTATTCCATATTGTGGTCAACTTGGTTAGACCCTTGAGAGTCAATCTCGTCAACTTCGGCAATTCAACCTGTATAAAAAATTGTATTAGTCATCTTATGTAACTGTGATACTGAAACTCAGTTACGTTACGAAAATAGTAAAGAAAGTTGAGCATATGTAGTTATTTCACCTTGTTGTCGAAAAGGAATCGCTGCATTAGTCTAGCACTCTCGATGTCTTCGATCTCATTGCCAAGTCTGTTTTTATCCGTAGTAATGTCAAGGATGAATCCCTCCAGTTGAGTGCAACCACTCATTAATAAATTTTCCAAGGACGGGAATTTGACAGTGTGAGTTCCGGAGCAGAAGCCTTTAAGACTTGGTAGAGCAGACAGTTCCAAATGTTTCAACATCTTGAATTCTATCTCATTTCTTGCAACGTCATTTCCACTGCTGGCAACTATTTCTATCATTTCCTCACAATCACGAACTTCTAGTTTTGTGAGTTGCATCAAACTTTTGGCCATGGAGATAGATGTCAAGTATTTCAATCCCTTACAACGAATCACTTGCAGAGTTGTTAGATAGTTAAAGGATATTGCGGACGATCTTAAATTATGTAAGCTGTCACAGTCCTCTAGCTCCAGAATTTCCACTTTTGGAAAATATAGGCGTGCTGGTCCCAAGCTATCATCTCCAAGATTCATCAGCTTCCGCATCCCGCAAAGATACAACTCTCTTAAAAACGGGAAGGTCGCATCCCCCGCTGCATGTATTTCTCCATTGACTTTTTCAAGACCAAGTAATTGCTCAAGGGAATTCAAAGATGAGTTGGTGTGTGCATAACTAGCAAGACGCTGTAGGTTCCTCAACAAGTGGAGTGGTGGACTATCCCAGTTCTCCGTTATGCGGAAGCCTAAAGATTGCAATAAGTTGGGGAATGAATCCTGAAAAATCAATTCCATAACTTCTGGTCAGTTATATATGATCAATAATAATTTTATGTAGAGTAACAGGCATAAAATATTGATTTTTATTCCACGCTTGGAATGGTGATTTTTTTTTTTAAAGAAGGAAAAAAATAAACTTTGAATTAATTATCAATCCAAAAAAAAAAACTTTGAACTAATTAAGTGTTTCTATATATATTTTAAAACGAGTTGGAAGAGGAGTTATACTGAAAGTATTATTACCTTGTCAAGTAAAAACAAAAATTGTTCATTTGGAGTGCAGGGATTCTTCAACTCAGGTATTCCCTTTGCAAATATTTGCACCTTAGTACAACCATACACCGCTAAATATAGGAGTGACGGCCACTTCGTAGAATGCAATCCTGGATAAAAACTCTTAAGTTGGGGCAAATTTAAAAATCTCACATATGTTAGTTCTGAAAAAACAAACATAGGTGTTGTTTGTACATCATCCTCTTTCGAGATGATTTCCTCCACCCCACAATTTTCCACATTTAGACGACTCAACTGTTGAAGATTTTTGGCCATGGAAGCTGGAAAAACGCTCTTCAAATTGTCACATGAAACAATCTCTATTGTCTCTAGGTTTTTTGAACTCCCTAGAGAAACTTGATTATTCCATATTGTCGTCAACTTTGCTAAGCCATTTAAGGATAACTTCTTCATGTTTGGAAACTCACCCTGCATATACATGATCTTCGCCTTATTTAGGATTTCGTCAACAAACAATATGTAGGGAATTGATATATGGTATTAGACAAAAAGAATTAGGCAAGAAAAAAAAACTTATTTGTTCTCCTTATTTTCAAAAAGAAAGTGTTGTATCACAAAATCCAGGTTTCCTTTTGAGTCAATCTCTTCAACTTCTTCACAGATTCCAGCGTTTTCTGTACAGTCCTCTAATCTCTCACATGTTGAGCAGAATTTAGTGAGGTTTGGAAGGCCATTTAGCTCCAAATCTTGTAGTTGGGGAAAAAAGTTCTCCGCAAGTTCTTTATTAGATTCTTCTATCGAAATTACCACTTCCATAAATTGACATCCGGATATCTGAAGACGTTTGACTTGGGATAAACTTCTAGCCATTGAAGATGATAACAAGAACCTTAAACTTTTGAGCTCACTCACCGCCAACCATGTTAAGTTAAGAAAACCAACCTGCCACACATTGCACAATCATCTTGAGGAATAACTCATCAACTAAATGTAGTTGAACAATCATAATTAATAACAAAAATGAAAAAACAAGGTAAAATGAAAGAATGTACCTTCTCACTTATGGTGTACGCAAATTTAGCATTGTTTTGGACATGTAGATGTTTCAATTGCTGATAACCTCCTGTGGCTAGTTCACGGAAAAACTTGTCATTAACATCCTCCATCCCCTCCACATACAAGTCTTGAGTTTTTTTTAGCAACATTTTTAGACCTTGGTCCAATTCATTGTAGCTAGTGAGCTTCAGCTTAAGTGCATTGAGAGCTTCATCCACATCATCCCATTTCCACACGGAACCGATACAAATTTGGAACCTCTCCAACTTACTAGTGGTGAACAAATTTGCCGGAAGTATGGTGGCGTCTGGGATATGTATATGTAATGCGGTTAGCCGAGGCAAACACGTTAACTCTTCAAGGCTTGCATTACTTCTTTTAGTCTCGCCAACTCTTCCAGCCTCCCATTTGTTAAAGCTGTTCTTTCCCATTCTCAACTCTTCGAGTCGTTTCAACTTGGATATAACATCAGGTGAAATCACTTCGAGTTGAGAGCAGTCAGTTAAATCCAATAATCGTAGACGAGTTAATTGCCCTATCTCTTCGGGTAATTTCTTAAACTTGGATTGTAAAAAGCTCAAGATTTTCAAGTTTTGCAACTCACCAACTAGAGCAATGTCTTCCAACGTGCATTGATCCAAGCACAATGTCTGAAGATCTTTGAGGAATTTAAGAGACGGAGGTAGTGATGCGATACTCCAACTAGTTAAATCCAACACTTTGAGTTTCTTCATCTCTTTAAAAAAGTTGCTTGGGATTTCCCGTAAGGAATCATCATCATCTCCGAATAATGCTAACATTGTTAGTTCTGGGCATTGCAAAACTTCAGGAAGCTCCAGAGTTTGGCAATACTTGGAAGAGATACTTGTGCACTTTTCACGGAATTCCATATCTGGCCATTCTTTCAACTCACTTCCATGAGACACAGATAACACATGATGATGTCTAGCAGCAATACGTTTCGCAACATGTTTTACAAGATCATGGATGCTGACCCATTTGTTATTACCTGTATCTAGCAACAGGCAAGACTGCTGAAGCTTTTTAAGCAGCGAGTGCAATGCATTCCGTGCTTCTTCCATTGTCTCTACATCTTTGATGAAACCCAGCCCCATACTGTATTTCAACAAGTCAAGGATATAAACATCATTGGCACTCCCAACCTCACTTGCACAGAGCAAGAATACTGACTTAAGCTCCTCACCCTTCAATTTATCGTAACTCCACTCAATAGCAGCGTAGGTTTGCTCTTCCAGTCCTTTTCCATCAAAGTTTTTCAGTCGTCTGAGAGCATCTTTCCAATCATATAATGGACTGTCTTTCAAAGATCTTGCAACAGTGACTATCAAAAGCGGCAAACCTCCACATCTCTCAGCGACTTGGGATGCTATTGTTTGTATATCGGGATCTTCAACAATATCACCCGCCATTTTCTGAAATAATCTCCAAGTTTCTTCTTCGTTCAATACTTCGAGAGGAAACTCTTTTTGTGTACCCATGTCTTGAGCTAATACTAGCTTAGTTCGTGAAGTCAACAAGATTTTGAGAGTTGCCATGCGAGGAAGACCAACAGCCTCCAAATCAATGCTCTCCCAGACATCATCCAGGATCACAAGAGTCTTCTTATCTTTGATTCTGTTGCTTATTAGACGTGCTCTTCCAGCTGGGGTCCCATTTTCAGGAAGCTCGAGGCCTAACTTCTCAGCTATTTCTTTTTGAATTCGCTCGATGCTGGGATCATGTTTCAGATCGCGTATCATGACAACCTCATCAAACAGCTTCTCACCACTTGTAGCTAATTGGTAATTAACCTCTTTGACAAGTGTTGTCTTTCCGACACCCCCAATACCGTACACCCCAATAATCATGTAGGTATTAGAATTTCTTAGTATGTTGATTACAGCCATTGCAGTTGAAGTCCTTGAATCAAAGGCCTCATAGTCTTGGATACACATGTCTTCTGGTTTAGCAACATATGCAATTTGATCAGGAATATTCTTTTTCTCAAGAAGTCCAGCAACCTCAAGAACTAGTTTTGTTGATTTCCTGCTTAGATGATGACGAAGCTTTAGATTAGGTAGACACTTGGTCTGTGCAAGGTGTTTACGATTCAAGTCATCTGCTTCTTTAGTCAGCTGATCCACTTTAGTCAGCCAGTTCTGGACCTCTGTTTTAATCTTTTTACCTTTTCTTTCCTCTGTTTCAACATCATGCTCCATGCTTTCTCTGGCACCACCCAATTCACCAACTCGAGTTTGTAGTTCTTCGAGTTTCTTGTTGTAGCAGATTACATAACCCACTTGGCGTAGAACTGGCTCAATCGTGTACTCAGCTAGCTTCGCAACAATTGCAGTACCAATATCAATAAGAAATGCCATGACTGTTGAATAAAATGGAATTTAGTCAGATACCGGTGACAACTAAATTTACAATTTATAATGTTTTGGAATGATTATTATGTATTGAGCATTATGTTTGATATATTAGGGAAATGGCTTGCACTTCATCTTTTGAAAGGAGCTGTAGTTCCACCGGCGGAGCTACGTTGAGGCCAAGGCACCACCCCTCAGCATTTTTTGATAAAACTTGAGTGTTATTTGTGTTATTGAGAGGTTTGTAATGTTTGCCCCATTTTTTTCCTAGATTTCAATAAAAAAAAATAAAAAAAACCTTTACTACCCCGGTTTAGTCAATTTTTAAATAAAACAGTAAAATAGTCACTCTCGCTAGCCATCTTAAATTTACGTAATTTACGTGCGTATCAGTTCTCTTTATTTTAATTTGTCTGAAATTGTTTTCAATTATAGAAAACCTCATTTCACTCTACATTTAAGAGCAAGATTGGTGAAAGTTAAAATAGAGTATTGACAAAAGGATGTACAAGCTCTTCAAAATAGCTAAAGAGTGTGTTAAAGATACCCTTAGATCATATTACTCTAAATATGAAATGAAAAGAGAAAAAGGAAAAAACTGAGATAATAAAATTGAGGAATGAAATTAAATGATAGACCTCGACCTTCGAATAAGGTGTGCATGTATCTCCAATTCGATCAAATTTTCCACCCAACACTAGATAGAGTATGAACTGATGAGGAGAAAAACATAGCTATCTTGAATGTGTTCCAAAGTCTCAATCACCACATGTTCATTTGTCCCTTGCTTCTTTTAATATCATTTTGAAAAGATCCTTAGTTTTCTGTTCATTTTGAAACAAGTACTACAGCTATATCATTTCCTTGCCCTTCCATTGATAGTGACGAGTAGTGACTGCAAGCTCAAGAAAATCAACTGCTGTGTTTAGTTATATTCTAGAATATCCTATATTCTAACTAAACTTGAATAGGATTTAAAGTAATAGTCTGTCACAGTCCACCACATTTTCAAGAGGAAAACCAGTTATTTTCCAAAAAAGCAAGTATTGACCACCACATTCTTAATGTCTTCTCCAACTCTGTAATTCATTACTACCACATATGAAATGTCTTCCATAATCTCATCAGACTATGTAATACCTGTAGTTTTTTTTCACTCTTATATCTTTTGTAAAATTGGAGCACCACACTTATATATATCTATGTAGCATCTTCTATACATCTAACAATACTAAATACCAACAAAAGCTGATGAGGAAGCTTATAAGTTTTGGACTCGCACACTAGAATACATTGAGCAGCTAAATGTAAAAGAAAAGGAAAAATAGAAGAATATTTCTAACAGTTTGTCAAACCTTTTGGTCTCTGTATCAGTGGTCAAATCCATCCTGTACTCAGCAACAGCAAACTCAAACTTCCCTACACAAACGAACCAAAACATTGAAAATCATTAACTCAAAAAAAGATTGTAAACAAAAATGAACAAAACCATGAATCAGAAGAAATGATGTAAAATAATTTGTACACATTGCTCCCTTTGTTCTAATTTGTAACTGGATTTGATACCCAGTTCATGTTTGTTTTTATAAGTATTAATAATTTGTAGTTAAATTGCCGGCACAGGGCGGCTAAGTCACTCACCAATAAGAACCCAGAGCTCTGTAGAAAAACAAGAGTCAAACAAAGGGCTTAAATGTCTTTTCGTATACATCAACCAATCACATTTGATGATTGCTCCACCTACCATTCTGCAAATAATTTTAACAACAACCGAAAATAATTAATTATTCAACAAAGCGAAATAATACAAAAATACCAAATAAGTATGTTATAAATTCATATATTTATTTCATTTAGTTTTGTATATCTGTGAAATAAAACCACAACACCAAAGGTATTAAAACATTGTAAACAAAAATGAACAAAACCATGAATCAGAAGAAATGATGTAATTAAAGGCAATACCTTTGTTTTTTTTTTTTTTTTTGGAATGAAACCTTTCTTACGACTTTAAAAACTGAGAAGTATTTAGAGCAATGATGGAAGTAAAACTAAAGAAGGTTGCTAGCCACAAGTGTGCAGAGGGAAGACTGACATCGGAAGAGAAATGAAAACAATGGATGATACTCGATCTTTGGGTTTACGGTATTATAGAAGGAGAGCAATGGAAGCTTAATTCGTAATCGAGCTGTTTTATGGGGTCTGGAGAAAAATGAGAGCAAGTACGAGCTTAATTCCTTTTCTGTTGTTCTTTCTTGGTTGGCTTTTTCAATTTGAGAAGGAATGCAGATTAAGTCGCAACAGATACATCAGAACTGGTTTGAATATTGAACAAAGGATATTTCGTTTTTTGTGGGCAGAAAGAAAAGAAGAAGGATAAGAATATATTCAATTATGGTAGGCTGAGGCAATTTATGTCTTTGTCCCTAACCCTCAACCCATCCGAATTATTATTATTATTATTATTATTATTATTATTATTTTTAAAAAGGGGAAGACTGATATGATATGGGAATATGAAAGGATAGTAATGCTCCGTGAAACACACGCATGCAAGGCCCCCTTCAGTTGTTGACGCAAGGGTGGAGCCCTGCTGTTGGGCTGATGTGGCGCCGAAGGCCCAGGTCTTCATTATTCATTGCCTGGGTCATGGCAGGTGGAAGGAGGTTTTTTTTAGCTGGGTCTTCATTTGACATGGCAATGGCCCGGGTCTTGTTTTTGGGGTTGGGGTGGACTTGCTCAGAGGGTCTTCCTTTCAACTGCTTTGGAATACTTGACGAGCGACATTTTGAAAAGCTCAGGATATTGGTGAAGGTGAAAACCCCAAGGACTTTCATCAAGGTCATCAACATCACCGGAACAACGTAGTCGGATGTCTACACCAAGATGCATAAGTACGTATTCTGTGAGGGTACTGATGCATCTTTTCCAGCTTCTAGGAATACCACAATATCCTACCTTAACTAGGAATACGATATCCTATCTATAGCTCGTGAGGTAGAGACAGATCCAATTACAGGTTGTTTTGGCTTTCGGGGCCCGATCAATGACCACCGCTGGGCATAATGAACTGCCTGGATACACAAAGGCACATTTCATCTTCCAGATTTCCCAGTAGAAGAGCATAAGCTTAAGAAGGTGCATGTCTAATATTTTTTCATCACTACGGCAAGCACACATGTCTAGATAGATAAATATTACAATACGCTAACACATCTCAAAATCCAAAACATCAAGTTCTTATTCAAATGGTAATGCTACGCTTATAGGAATAAAATCCAAGGCTGATATGTGATTTCTGGGAGTAGAATCATTTACTTCTTCAATAAAAGATAGCTGATCCCGTTCTTCTTCTGCAGCGTAGATACTTTCTTCATTATTATTGAAAAAGCGTCCTTCTCCTCTTTGGAATATTTGCGTCTTTCTGGGAAGTTGTTAATAAAATCAGACAAGGGCATTGGTGCCTTCTGCATCAACAGAGCCCTAATTTGTTCCTCAGATACCGGACTACTAGCAGAACCAATTTTCATGGATGGAGAAGCTTGTGAATGCACAGAAGCAGCTGCATTATTTCTCACAAGTGAGTTTTGTTCATTTTCGGTCTTCATCTTCTTCGATGCAGTGTTAGATGCCTGCTTATTAGCCTCATCACCATCTAATTTTCTCTTTTCCTTCGGAATTGGTTTTGTGTGACTGTTGTCAAATCCTTCCAGCTGTTTGGGTGCAACCTTCTGCTTTGGTGCCGGAGGCAATAACACAATGTCCTCGTCCATATCATCCTCATCGTCGTCGTCTTCATCTTCCTCTTCCTCTCCATCAATACCATTCAGGCCACCACTTCTCCCAAGTAGCTTCTTCAACTCTCTCCCCGATTCGCTCAGCCCGACCTGTTCTTCATTACCATCTTCATCGTGCTTGGTTTCCGGAGGAGCTGGAGCCTCATGTTCCAAATCTTCTCTTTCATCAGGATTACCTACAGCTTCATCATCATCACTGAAAATTTCTTCATGCTCCCAATCACTACCCTTGTCACTACCATCATCATGCAAGTCCCCATCTTCACTTGCACCTCCAATATCACCCTCCTCATCAAAACCATCTCCTTTCCTTGTTGTCTCTTCTTCCTCATTATTGGAGAACTTTCCTTCACCACTACCATCATCCTCACCAGTCACTTTTTCAGGTCCGTTTCCAAGTTTCATAATCCATCTTTTATATCCATCTCGATTAGTCTTTTGCCTATTGTTCATCTTCTCCTCCGCTTCCTCTAGAGTTAGTTGCTTATATTGTGCAACCTTGTTGAAGTTGAACCAAGAACCAGCCGGAACAGCCGAAAACTCCTTCCCTGCCTTCATTAGTAGGTAGTAACTTGATGACTGTGCACATTCTTGATGGCCCTGATACCGAAACTGGCCCCTCTGTTCATCCAATATCCATGCTTTAGATTTCACCTCATTCTTGTTCTTCCTCGAGTCTTGAAGATCCTTACGAAGAGACCATTTATTATGAGAAGGATTCTTCGTTTTCAAAAAGCTTGGCAAACCCGTCCCAAATTTGCCAATGAAGTAGTTCTTGTCACCGATAGTACTTTCCCGCCGAACATTGTACTCTCGAATTAAGCGAGTGACAACGGCGTCGCATTGAGAGCATTTGGCTTTGTTCTTTGCCATGGTCTTGCCGCATGAGATGCACAGAGTCATGTGCTTACAATTGCTTCCATACAAGTCAGAAGTCGATCCACATCCCCGGACTTCGCACGACGGCTTTAGCAACGAATCGGTTGACATGTTGAGGTTGAAAATTAGGGTTAGAAACAAAAAAAGATAGCTAGGGTTTATTGAGGTTGAAGATTAGGGTTAGAAACAAAAAAGGACAGCTAGGGTTTATAGCAGCAAAGCTGAGACTTTAACGATTACAGATTGAGATGATAGTAACAAGTTCGAACTACCTTTTGAGTTTCGATTAGAGTGGGTTTGGTTTTGAGGTTTTGTTCGATTGAGGAGGGATTTTTCCGTGCGTTCATATCAGGAGACCATCACGTTATGTTTGGGGTTATATGTAGTTATGTACCCCCCCAATTTGCTTCTTCAATGTATTTACTTTCCTTGTGCAATTGAGAACTTCGGCCTTTCCTTGTTCAATTGAAAACTCCTAGCCTTGTGTGTTTTAATTGGACCGACTCCTTTTGTCTTTAGGATTTGTTAACCCTGGTCTCACAGCCTTCCCCCTTTCACTCGCAATAGATGCATAACATTATTTTCGAGGGAAAGCCAACTTAGAGGCCATCTGCACCAAGGTGAGGGTGACCATGGAATGTTTCACTAGAGAGATCTATTGGATTAAGGCAGACTAGGCATTTGAGAATGAGATAACAAGACCAGGCAGAGTCAGCAGGATTGCAGATTTGGACAAGCCATCAATTCCGGCTTTCATGAATTATGATCTGGTATGGCATTTCGTAGATATGTAGACGCGCCTACTATCCATATTCTAACTCCTTTAGAGACGGACATGTAGTGTATGTTTAAAATTCACGGAGGATGATAGAAAACACTTGGCTACTGGAGTTCATGTCCGATGCAATATTATTTAAGTACATTACTAAAATCTCAATTTAACTACTCAGTTGGAGTCTTAGAGATGCTTAAAACTGACAAAAGTATCTAGGCCCGTCACTAAACATAGCTAAGAGAAAGGATACAAATACAATATTCTTATGCAGTCCTGCAAGTTAATCAACTTTATAGTTTATAATCATACAACATAATATTAACCAGAATTGCCCTTACCAGGAAATACAAAGAACCAACCACTACTGGTGTGCATTACCACCGGAACAAATGTGGTTCTTAGAGCTTAAACTTTAAAGAATCAGCTTTGCCTTCACCAGCGACACCAATACAGTTTCTGCCGAGAAAGCTGATGTTGCCTCTTTCATGACAGCATTGGCTCGAGCAGCATCATTTGCATTTCAGAGAAGCCCTCTTCTTCTCTTGTAGTCACTAACTGAAAGCGTCAATGCGTGCCTCCTCCCATCATCCTCTGGTACTCGGACACCAACTGTTGCTTCTATCCTTTGTTTTCTTGCCATGAATCCTTCCTGAGCTCCTTGCGGGCCACCAAACTTCTGAAGTGTTGCCAACGAGATTGGCAGATCAAAATTGTGCAATGGATTTGACGATGTTCCTTGATCAACCGGAGCCATCGTATCAATCAACTTCCCAGCACCGGCTGCAGCTTCCAGAGCTGCCGCTGTGGCTTCCAAGCCAGCTCGTACTGCTACTACCCCTCCTGTTCCATTAGTCTCTACCTCTGCCAATGACTCAGCAGCAACAGCATTGGCCTCTGCATCATCCTTTTGTTCATCAGGCTTTGAAACATAGTAATTTCTTGACCTGGTCCATCTCCTCGAAAATGGATCATAACCAGCCTCCCCAGCTTTTAAACCCGTTTTTACAGGTTTTAATCCTGAGGCATTCTTGAAATTATCAACTCTATTCTTTCTGTTCATCTCAGCAAGCCTCACAGCCTTGCTATCCTTCCCCTGTGATTGTTGCCGTGCTTCCAACTGCTCAAGCCTTGCCTTGATCCTTTCCACCTCTGCATCGTCATGCTTGCTTTGTGCAATTTCCAATTCCCTCCTCAACCGGTCCTTCTCAAGCGCAATGTTCAATGGCCTTGATGAAGCAGATTTTTTCTCCTGTATCATCTGCTTCACAGTTTCGGCCGAGTAGACAAATGTATTGGTTTTTTTTATGGCTTCCTTTTTTTCCAACACATCCTCTTTGCTTGGCAAGCGGCCACCATTTTTCTCCACCTCTCTAACCCACTGATCATACTCCTCTTCTAGAGGTAAAGAGTCTGAAACCATAGCCATCTGCCACCGAGCAGCGGAGTTTTCATTGCCCCAAACCACATTCAGATACTTGTGTGTGGTTTTATTCTCTAGTTTGTACTGCCGATCAGGATCTGCAGAGTCCACATTACGGACCGAGCACAGCCTGTAGATGGGCCGCCCAGACTTAGTCTTCCCAATTCCAACCCGTACAAAGCAACCCACGATTAATTCTTCAAAGAACGGTTCCATAAGCCACTTTGCAAGTCTTGACCTCCGAATGGTAATTTCCTTTATATCTTCAAATGTTAGTCCCTGATTGCCCCTTTCATCATCACTGTCAATAGCATCATCTGCACTTGACCCTTCATCATCACTATGAGACCGACTTTCACTGTCACTCTGACTAGAGCTACTCCGACGGACAGCAGAGAAAGACTTCTTGATGGTGTGTGAGAAATTCTTACGCCCCACACTTCCTCTAGATACATCTCTCAATTTACGGTGAGCTTCAGGGTCCTGCTGTTTCAAACGTTTTGCTCGTAACTCATTCAATGCATCATCTTTGGCAGCTGCCCTGTCAGCAGATCTAGCTGAGGAGCGCACTCGAGAAGATGGGAGAGGTGGAGTCACTTTCCTGGACTGTGTAGCCTTCCCTTTATCCCACTTTGGTCTGAATTTCTCCTTTAGACTCTTATCATCTTTCTTCTGTGCTCTATCAGACAGAATCAGCTCTCTTTGAAGTTCAGACATTTCTGCAAGCTTTCGCCTGTCATCTTCATCTTTGTAAAGATCGCTGCCGACATCAGATTCGTTGCTCTCACCCCCACGATCAGAGCCACTATCATTATAATCACCTTCATCCTGGCTGTCATGTTCATCATCTACTTCTGAAGGGTCCAGCCGCTTCTTCAAAGGAACTTGAGATCCTGAGGGTTTCCTACTCGCATAGCCACGACCATCATCAGAGTCATCACCCCTAGAGTCACTTCCACCATCAGAATATGAATCATCACGTCTCCTCTTTGAAGATGAATGTGAGTGCCGGCTTTTCCGCCCCGAACTTGTTCTACCTGCAGCCTCCAAGAGCAAATCATCCAAATCCGCCATTATCTGCCGTGCCTGTCTGTATTCTTTGACGTTTCACACACTGTTGATGAACACTCCGGGATCAGTACTATCAAAAGCAGAGAACTATGTTCTTTATACGAACTTCTCATAAGATTGATATATAAATCAAAGTTTATATATCAAATTATACATCAAGAACAAAGCCACAAAGAGTAAGTTACCATTAATCATAGATGCAACCACATAAGAAAAAGTACATAACCAAAACAGATAACCAATGCACGTAACCAAAACACTAGAAAACGAAAACCCAGCACTTAAAATCCCAAAATCTCCAGCTCAAAATCGAAAACATCTCCAAAACAGATAAGGGTCTCTGATTCCAGTAACATAATAAACAACCCACTACCAAAAGCATTCACATTTCAAACAAATCCAGCAATTCTGACCCTATACACAATCCAGATTTCTCTTAAATTTTGGTTCCAAATAATTCAAGCATCAACTATAGCAAAACACAATCCAAAGTTCTTAACTTTATCAAACCCAAAAAGCAGGGACACCATAAATAAATAAACAAACTGAAAGCTTTCGAAATTGGGTTCCTTGGGGTCTAGATCTACAAGGGTATTCAAACTCAACCAGACATAACCCAGAAAGTTTGAAACTTTGCAAAAAAAAAAAAAAAAGGATTAGCATAAACCCTAAAGATTTTAAGAGATTAGGGGAATTGGAGGCTTGACCTGAAAAGGGATTTGCTGATGTAAGACCGGGTGAGTTAGCTCGGGATGTCCAGAACACGGTCACCGTGAGATCAGGAGGGACTGCTGTCCTTGGCTTGAAGATGAAAGAACCATGTTTACCTTCTCTATATTTTGTAGGGGGCCGTTCTATTGCGGACCTCTTAATTGCGGAGGCTTCGGCAGCGCAAGGAGAGCACAGCAATGGAGAGAGAGAGAGAGTTGGGAGCTCTGATGGGTTGAAGAGAGGGGGGAGGATTGTGTTCAGATGCATCAACTTGTAGGCCGCTCATGTAATCCAACGGACTCGTTTTGAAAGTCCGTAAATGGTCCGCAACTTAAGAGGTCCGCAATAGAACGGCCCCATATTTTGTAACCTTGGCTTAGCAAATCTTTAGCCAAGAGCTCGTATATTTTTAAGGTCAAATTTAAAATTTTTCAGAAAGGAAATTTCAACAGTAATTTTAACTATCTTGTATCGGACGGCTACCCAGTTCGGTCTCTATTAGATCCATTGATATATCAGTCTTTTTTTTTCGAAGTGAGGACAAGTAGATTGAAGCTAGAATTATTTGTTCGTAATTATAATTCCTTGTTTAATGCTATGATTGTTTTATAATTACAGTTTATTAAATAATTTTTTTTTTAATAAAAAAAAAGTGAATGAGAGATGTACTTCATACAACTAGATTATGTCAAAAGTATAATCTTCAACTTATACTTTTCGTATTACAAGAACTTGTGTATTTTTGTTGTATAGTCTCATCAATATCACATTATCTGTTGTATGATTATGTTGCATTTTTTTATTGGGTTCTATATATCTATTTTGTTATATACTAACGTTGTTTTTTTTGTCATCAATTGTTTTAAGAAAAGTGAATACGTCTACATGTTATTGTTGACCATTTATTCTCATAGATCGACCCTAGAGTTATCCACCATTTTGATCAAGATTTGAGTGTCCAAACGCCTAGTGATCCATTTTCCGAACTGAGCATACTTCTTTTTCATATAAGAAAAACAAAAACAAAAAAACAAAACAAACTGAGCTTATTTCTTTAGCACACCCTCTCTCTCCCTTGTTCTTTGACCACGTATCAGAAATGGACCAGATGCAGCACAAGTACGTGACAGTCCAAGGCCTGAAGCTCCACGTCGCCGACATCGGAACAGGTCAGCTCTCCGGGAAAACCATGCAATCAAGTACTATCCTTGTTGCATCTTTAGTTAGCTTCGTTACTCCTACCAGTTTAGTCTAATCGAAATTATATCGATCATGTTTTTTAGGTCCAAACGTGGTCGTGTTCCTGCATGGCTTCCCGGAGATATGGTACTCGTGGCGCCACCAGATGATCGCCGTAGCCAACGCCGGGTTCCGGGCCATCGCACCCGACTACCGCGGTTACGGACTCTCTGACCCTCCACCCGAACCCGAGAAGACCTCCTCCAGTGACCTCATCAATGACCTCCTTGGAATTCTTGATGCTCTGGCTGTTCCTAAGGTACTCTTGAAAAACTACTGATAAGTTTGCAATTCCAGTTTGTTCATTTCGATCTCTTGTGTTTCTTGCTAGATTGGGAGTTTGGGAAACTACAATTTGTTTGAGATAGATTGGTACATGATCAAATACTGTCAACCAATTCTTAGACATGTTGTTTGGTAACAGAGCAATCATGTTCATCTATATTTATCTCCTCAAGTTGATGTAACATATTCATCTATATTCATCTCTTGTGTGGTTGTGCTCGAGTGTTTCTAGCTAGATTGGGATTTTAGGAACCACAATTTGTTTGTTTCAGATAGATTGGTACATGATCAAAAATGGCCCAAAATTTATGAACTTCGGTACTTTTATAGAGTTAAATTTTGAATCTTGATAGGGAAAGTTCTTCCCTCTTCGTTGTCTTCAATTTGTGGATGCGCTTATGAAGATTTCAGCCAATAGCCTATAGCCATTGCCTACAAAAGTAGACTCTTTAAATGATGAAGACTAGAAAATAGCCGAACTTAATAAACTGTCAACCAATTTTTAGATTTTGTTTGGTAACTGAGCAATCATGTATATATGTAATAAGGCTGAGGGAATTGACTCTCAAATTGATGTAACATGTTCATCTGTCACTGATGTAAGGTAATTGATATAGGTTTTCCTTGTCGGAAAAGATTTTGGAGCTCGGCCGGCATACTTGTTCGCCCTTCTGCACCCAGAAAAGGTGTTGGGAGTTGTAACAATAGGACTTCCATACAGGCCACCATCAACTCGTTCCCCATATGATAAAGATCTCCCTGAAGGTTTCTACATCAACAGATGGCGGGTAGGGATTCAATTCGTCTTGTTATCTATTCAATGTCTTCACTGCCATGACTTGCTTGTAATCAAATGTTGGACTCTTTTATATATAGGAACCTGGCAGGGCTGAAGCTGATTTTGGACGTTTTGATGCAAAAACAGTTGTTCGAAATGTTTACATCCTTTTCTCAAGAAGTGAACTACCAATAGCTGCCAAGAACCAGGAGATCATGGACTTGGTGGACTCGTCTACACCTCTTCCCCCTTGGTTTACCGAGGAAGATCTTGAAGTGTATGGAATGTTGTATGAAAAATCAGGTTTCCGTACTGCCTTGCAAATGCCGTATAGGTACGTACTGCACTTGATCTTACAATCAACTTATATATAGCACTAGTTCTAAGTATAAGAAAGAGGTTGTACTTCTTTAACTTCATCTTTCATACTAGACAGTTGATATTGATGTAAAATGATCAGAACTAGCTAGCATTTGAAATTAGTTCAACCATGGTAACTAGACAGCTAGAAAATTAGTGCTATACTGATTTTCTTAACTTTGTTTCATATATTGACAGGAAATCCACAGACGACTTGGCGGGCGCAACCGACTCAATCGTTAGAGTTCCAGTGTTGTTTATAAAGGGAAACAAGGATTATGTGTTGAAATTTCCAGGGCTAGAACATTACATAAACAGTGGAAAGTTGAAAGAGTTTGTCCCTGATTTGGAGATTGTATCTCTGCCCGAAGGCACACACTTTGTTCAAGAACAATCACCTGACCAGGTTAATGAGCTCATCCTCACCTTTCTCCGAAAGCACATTTGATCACTCATGCTTGTATGCCAGAGATGAAGTTTATCCAAGGTTTCCGAGAGATTGTGTATTGTAAAAGTGTGAAATCTAGTGTTTTGAATCCAATAAGGACCATACTATGAATCTCCTACTCTTGTTGTGGTATGTAATTTGTCTCAAACAGTGAATAAAGGCAACACTGCCAATATCAAATTCCCTTCTCAGAACATATGATATGCACAAATTATGAATCCCCTACTTCTTTTTTTTATTTTTTTATGTAAAGGTGCGCGGCCCAGCCCGTTAGGCCCACATAAGCTCTGACCGCTAGCCACGTTACGGCTCAAAAATCTCCTCCCGCTCCAAATCCCTAATTCCGCTTGCTATTTTTCACATATTTATTCTTTTCCACCGGCGGCGACGACAACCCGCTATTTTGTGTGTGCCCCCGTACGAAAAAATTTCTCCCTCCGCCTTGCTTTCCACCTTAGTTATTCTTAGTCTCATCGAACACTTTGGTTCTTGTTTTTTTTTTCAGGTCCCAATGTGATCCTGTTCCTGCACGGATTCCCAGAAATCTGGTACTCGTGGCGCCACCGAGGAACTCATTTTGTTCAAGAACAACTGCCTGAACAGATTAATGAGCTCATCCTCACCTTCCTTGGAATGCACATTTCATTACCGGACATAAGATTGTCTTAAGGTTCCAGAGAGTAGGTCAGGATAGGAAAGGATACCAACTTCCTACTTCTGTGAGATGTAATGTAAGACAGTCATTTTCCTTAAACTACACTTTTTCACTTACCTGCAACAGTGAAATCTACAATTCCTGACAATGTATGTTCCCAAGAGGAAAGAGTTCGATTATCATCTACAATTGAAACTTCAACCATTTCTTCCCATTTAAGTGAGATTCTTGAACTATTCAACTTGCAACACACCAGAAGTTGACTATTGGTTAACTTAGTTGACTATCAGCTTGCGTATTCTATTTAAGGATATACTACTACTCGGCTACTTCCCTCTTACTCCGAACATGGAACAAATCCAGCACAGGTACATAACCGTACAAGGCCTGAAGCTCCACGTGGCTGACGTCGGAACAGGTCGCCGAACCCCTCAACCTCTTCCTCCTCGTTCTTAACATCATCGAATCACTAACGTTGATCGTGTGTTTCAGGTCCAAATGTGGTCGTGTTCCTACACGGCTTCCCAGAAATATGGTACACGTGGCGCCACCAGATGATCGCTCTGGCCAACGCCGGATTCCGGGCCATCGCTCCCGACTACCGCGGATATGGACTCTCCGACCCGCCTCCACAACCCGAGAAGGCCTCCTTCCTTGACCTTGACAATGACCTCCTTGCAGTTCTTGATGCCCTTGCCATTCCTAAGGTACCATTTTGATTTCTGTTTCTCTTAGTTACATGAACTTATTTGAAGAAGTTGGGTTCTTGGATTTTGTTGAGATTGGTACAAGTTAAAGAAGCCTGCTTTAGTTTTGTTTTGGGGTACAAGCAGAAATGAACTTGAAAATTATGAGCTTGATTCCTCTTTGTTTTTGATTGTTGTGTTTATATCTATTTCTTTAGGCTATTTGCATCAACAAAGTTGTAGACTTCAGTATAGTTTGTTTGTAGATTGGTTTTTGTTGTTGATTCAAGCAACTTGTGAATCTTGCTTGTGAACTCTTTTGTTCATTTTGCTAGAGACAGATGAGGATTATATTACCGTCATATTTATATAATCGACATATATAGGTTTTCCTCATCGGAAAAGATTTTGGAGCTTGGCCGGCGTACATATTTGCGGGTCTGCACCCAGAAAGGACCTTGGGAGTTGTAACAATGGGAGTGCCATACATGCCAAAGTCAAGTCGTCCCCAATTCATTGACCACCTTCCTGAAGGTTTCTATACTTCAAGATGGCAGGTTCACATCTACTTGATTATGCTATGATGTTTTCTATTCAGTGTCTGCAGTAACATTACTTGCTTGTGGTGAACATGTGACCTCTTTATAGGAACCAGGTGGCAGGGCTGAAGCTGATTTTGGACGCCTTGATGCAAAAACAGTTATTCGCAATGTGTACATTCTTTTCTCGAGGAGTGAAATACCAATAGCTTCAGAAAACCAGGAGATCATGGACTTGGTGGACTCGTCCACGCCTCTCCCCCCTTGGTTCACTGAGGAAGATCTTGAGGTTTATGGAAAGTTGTACGAGAAATCTGGTTTTCAAACTGCATTGCAACTTCCATATAGGTAATGCAATTGATCTTAGCTTTTCTGCTTAATGACTGCCTGGTCTTGCTATAAACTCGTATGTATCACCTTGCATACCGTAACAGTTTGTGCACCACCTATATGTCAAACATTTTCAAAGGAGCTTTTAGAGTACTTAGATTGATCAGACAGTTATTGGTAACAATACTAGTGCGAAATCAAATGATCAAACAAAACATGCTTCTAAATGGTGCATAGGTCTTACCAACGGGACTTGAAGACGTTGTTTATATGCAGATCTTAAGAGATAAATCTAATTAAACCAAGAGTTATATAATCAGACGCCTCAAAAATCAAAGGCCAGTGTGTCAGCACTGCCCTCACACCCCCAGGGCCGCCCCTGATCTGACCTAGCATTTGAAGTAGTTTAACCCAGCTAACTAGACCATGAATTTCTCTAGTTTAATTATCTTATGTTTTTACAGGGCAATGAAACGTGAGTTGGGCATAGCTGATTCAACCATTGAAGCTCCAGCACTTTTCATAATGGGAACAAAGGATTATGTATACGAATTTCCAGGGATGAAAGATTACATAACCAGTGCAAAGCTGAAAGAGTTTGTCCCGGATTTGGAGATTGTATTTCTGCCAGAAGGAACACATTTTGTTCATGAACAACTACCTGACCAGGTTAATGAGCTCATCCTCACCTTTCTCCGAAAGCACATTTGATCACTCGTGCTTGTATGCCAGAGATGAAGTTTATCCAAGGTTTCCGAGAGATTGTGTATTGTAAAAGTGTGAAATCTAGTGTTTTGAATCCAATAAGGACCATATTATGAATCTCCTACTCTTGTTGTGGCATGTAATTTGTCTCAATATCAAATTCCCTTCAGAACATATGATATGCACACATTATGAATCCCCTACTTTTTTCTGTTTTTAGTCAAGGTGTGCGGCCCAGCCCGTTAGGCCCACATCAGCTTTGACCGCCTAGCCACGTCACGGCTCCTCCTGGCCCGCAGAGGCCCAGTTTATTATGTTTTTTTTTTTCAGAACATTGCTGACAATAGTGACAGTTTGACTTCCTCGAAGACTCCATTCAACGTTGTACCAGAAATGGACCAGATTCAGCACAAGTACATTCAATATCTGGTCAGGTTGTCTCTGTTTTGTTCCCAGAACTGCTACCCATGTTTCAACATATAAGCAAAGTTCTGACATCAGACTTGGGATAACTTGTATAACAGTGGATGAGCCAGCTACAACATACATGGACAGTGCAGAAAACAAAAGCGAGATATTTTCATTTCGTTTTAGCATCTATTGTATACAAGCATATCTCTCTAACTGCTACAAGATGGTAAAAAGACAAAAGATACAAAAGAATAGGTAAAGGGGGGAACAAAAAAGAGATGATGAGAGAACTACACAAGCAAAAAAGGCCTGTGGTCAGTTCAGTACAATGTGCAGCGGAAATTCAAACCCTATAGGAGTCGTGGGGAGTGTCATGTGAACTACAATTTATCTGAATGGAAGGCTAAATCTGTACAGGATCTCCATCTCTGAAGCTCTTATCGTATCCTACATGATTCAATTACTTCGCTTACGACTTTATGAGTCTCCGGTGAGATCATGTTTAACGTCAAGTGAAACGCCTGAACCAAGAAAAAAAGGCACATAATAATCAGATGAAAAATATAACTTGTTATCTATGTATAGCATCCAAGTATGTAAAGCAATTACAAGAGTTCCATAAAGTTCAGGCTTTGTATCATGGTCTAGGAAGAAGTCAAATACATACCACAAATCTGTCCAATACAGGTACTAGGATAGCCAGGTTACGGTCCGGGAGACAGTCAGCAATGGCATCGCGTACACCCTTACTGAAGACAGCAAAACACAAAATATAAATATATAAGCGTCAACAACATCTACAATATGATGCAGTAAAAAGGGAGAAAGAGGGAGAAAACCAACCTTTCAGTTGAAAGGAATGCTAAAAGCAGGGCAGCATAAGCTTCTACTATCATTTTCTCAGCTTCTTGTTCTCCTTGCAACACAGCTGCCTCATCGTCCTGTAGAATACAATATGTTCAGAGTAAGAACTTCAGAAGAAGACATCATCAGATAGCTTCTCTATATCACCGTAAAAGTACCTTCTTGGGTTCTTTTTATAATTTCTTTTACATTCAATATCTCCTCTCTTTTTTCTTTTTTTTTGAGTTAATGATCACCGTATAATCTTACAAGATATAAGAACTATCAGAAATTTCCAAAGAAAATGCAACTCACTGGCAAAACTTTTCCTTCTTCAGATCCCTCGCCTGCACCTTGGTTAGCTAGGAATATAGAGCATATTAGCAGAATTAGATCCTTGTGACTTTCCTCCTCTTCGAACCCATCAGAAAAAGGCAAGTGAACACTGACTGCAGCGAGCCGTGATCTGGAATGAACAGTGATTTGAAAAAAGAAAATTTAAAATATGATCTTGCCAATCTAGTTTATCAGAACTATAGGCTAATACTACTGCCTCATTTAAGCTCATAGTAAAGAAAATGTAATACACGGTCAGCAACTTTCAGAACAAAACGCTTGTCCAACTTATCAAGTACATCGGTCTATTAGACTACTATCATGATCGCTACCAAGTGCAACACACACTATGGTGTCTCAATTCTAGCATCTTTCATTGTCTCAATCTTTTGGGATATAATTGATCCAATAGGAGAGTCATAAAGAGATTAAAACTAGCAATAAAGGAACACTTGCTTATCCTACTTATGAAGTACATCTGTTTAATGAACACTACAATGAATTACCAGCAAGTGCAACAAAACACTAGGGTGCAATAGGTCCAATAGAAATGTTATATTCAAATCAGTTCATCTGGAATTGACTTACAAAATTCTGCTTTGGGATACAACTGGTCTAACAAGAACAATCGTAATATAACCGCAGTCAGCAACTTGCAAAAATAAAATAATGTTTTTTCCTCCCCAACTTCTTAAGTCCATATGTCTATTAGATTACTATTATGAATCATCACCATGGACAAGAAAGCACTAAGGTGTGTCCCCAATTAGTCTATAAGGAACTCTTATATTCAACTCATAATTTGAAAATATACTTGAAATTCCATTTTTTATATGGTATTAAAGGGGTAACAATAGTTCCAAGCACAATACTACAGCGAAAAGTAACATAATCACAAAGAACAGAGAAAAATCAAAAAGTCAGACTAACCTGTTTGGGCCATCTTTCTCGACCAAGTTTACAAGCAGGCCCAAGATAGCTACAAGAAAATCTAGCTCTTGATCAGTAAGATGTCTGCCATTCTGATTGTCCTGTTCCATGCTTGAAGTATTGTCATTTCTCTCACTGAAGGGAGATGAGAATGAAGGAAAGTGGCTAGCAATCAAGGAAGACATGGTCTCCAGTCCTCCATTCGCAGCAATTTGCTGACAACCGACGGGATTCTCATTTGCCAAGTTCATCAGAACCTGCAAAGAAAATTTATCAGCTTCTACATTTCAATCTATCCATCTGTATGTGTGATGCTGAATTCATATTTCCTACTATGGACTAAAAACCTCTATGAGAAAGAACCAAGACAGGGTTTCAAATACTATGCTACCAGTTAGAAGAGCAATCAAACAGCTGATCAGTAGTACTAGGAATGAACATAAAAAGGTTATGCAGGGAATAATGTAGTAGCCAGTTACATAGTAGCCATGAAAAGTTCTTATGGTTCAGATGTAAGGACACTAGACTTGCATGATGTTTGAGCCTAAGTGTAACTATTTACTAGAGTATTACATACACCACTGTCCACACTATTGCATGGAAGTCGAAAAGAGAACCACAATAGTCCAATATTTTGTGAACAAGTATAAAAAAATAAAAAATACCACATAATTACCTTGACAGCAGCAAGAAGGCAGTCAGCTAAAAGACTGGAACCCTCTTTACTAAAAGCACCTGCATAGGACGTCTCCGGCATATCATGGTCTTCCCCAATACTTGATTCTGCTTGGCTCATAATCAGTTGCAACTGGCAACCATCATCAAGTCCTCTGTAAGCTACTCCATTTTTTCGCATTTGAGAAATCTTTTTCTTGCCAGATAATATGTCCCACTGAGAAGGTTCAATATCATCTTCATCAAATGCAAAGGGATCTTGACTCTCCTGTGAAAGGTCAACTTTCGAGTCTTCAGAAATATAGGATCTCTGACTGAGAGCAGCATCCTCACTGGAACCATATGTAAATGCAAAAGGATCTTGGTTCTCCTCCAAAAGATTAATTTTAGAGTTTTTAGAAATGTAGGATTTCTGACTAAGACCAGCATCCTCACCGGAACCAAAGCTAAATGCAAAAGGATCTTGGCTCTCCAAAATATCAATTTTGGAGTTCTTAGAAATATAGGATCTCTGACTGAAACCAGTATCCTTCCGTGAACCAAAGTTAAATGTGCGCGTTCCCCCACTTAAAAGGTTTTCTGTACCACTAGATGAGCCATTCCTGGAAGAACTAAGTCTTGTCTTCAACGACAAGGTGTCAGTCATAGACGTGCTGGTAGTTTCTGAACTGGATATAGAATACACCACGCGAGAAGTGGACACCAAGTCATTGCTCTGATATTTGTGGGAACTTTTCTCAGAAGCATATTCATTACCATTAGAAGGATTACGAGACTTGACATCATTGGAGGCAGCAGATACACTTTTATGTAGATAAAGCCCTGCAGAACAATGCCCTTAAACGTTAGAAACAAAAAAATATTAAGAATTAGAATTCACTTCCGAATCTGTAAGTTACCTGATAGAATACTGATGGTACTTATAACAAGTTCTGTGAAAGACATGGGCTTTTCCATGGGATCCAACTTTCCTTTCAATTGTAGCAAGTGGCTCTGGTATGGAAGGACAGATGTAAATATTTATTTCCCTTCTATAACTACTAAGAATCCAATATCATAAAGAGATAAAAGGATAGCACTTTTACATATGAAAGGGAGCGAGTAGGGGTGGAAATCTAAATCAGATTTAAGATTTTAACTATACCTGATTTTCTTTACTCAGGAATGTGGCATTTTCCATGATCTTCAAGCATTTCAAAAGCAGAACCAGGTTCCGCACCATGTTGGTTTCCTTTTCCCAAGTAGAAGGAGAATTACCTTTTAGCCAACCCTGCATATTAATATCTTGCGCTTAGAAACAAAACTTACCCACAATAATATTTATCACCACCCTAAAGAAGTAACTAAAATTAAATATAAAAACAAGAGAATAGGATATGCGAAAACATATAATGTAATGATTCCAGTATTTGGTTTTGGACTTTGCTTGGAAGCAAGTGACATTCTTAGCACACATTATTTATGTTAACTCCATGTAAATAATCAGGATCCACAATCAACAATCAATTAGATGCACTATAAAAGGGCAAACCTATTTCCCATTATTACTGTCAAGGTTTCTATGTGATGTCCTCACATCATTAAGCTAAAGAAAATCATATGTATATGTGTGACAGACCAATACATGTACATGTGTACACTAGTAACATTGCCATTCTTTCCCACTATATGAATTAAATTTGTAGAGAAATATGATATAGCGAACCAAGGGCGTTCATAAATTTTTTTTTTTACTTGTAGTAATTATCTCTGATAATTGTTTGAAGCATTACGGTTCCTTCATGTTTTTACACTAGAATATATGCCATTTCAGTTCTGATATGAAATAAAGCAGACAATGAGATTAAACAAACATACAAGCTCACACCTCCATTTCGGAATGGCAACTCATGGACACCTCAAAGACTGCATCAAGGCCTCCAAGCTCTCGTAATTTTTCCTTAAAGTTACCCCCAGCCTGCCTTACTGTACCAGTTGTTTCTGAAAGCAGTCCATTTAAAACAAAAAAAGTACTCAGTGATTAAAATCAAGGACAAAACAAAGTATTTTCAACATGTAAAGTTAAAAATAAAAAATAAAAAAAAATAAAAATAAAAAAAAGGATAAAGGTTGACCAACTCCAATCCCATTATTAGAAAGGAAGACTTTGAAAATTTATTGCAGTGGATAGCTAGAATACTACAAAGAAATTCTATCTAAGATTTACCCTAAGTAAATATTACAGAATTTAACATCTAACTTATACACCTATATTTTTCTAGTATATAATGCCAGTACAAAGATAACGAGATAGCCATCAGCTTCAAAACATAGAATCATACCTTCAAGAGAAATAGTAGATAAGCAAGCTTTCTCCATAGTAAGCAAAGCTATCCATTTGGGGCTTAACTCCGGCATGCTCATTTCACCATCATCAGCAGAACTTGGTTTCATTTCCTTGCAAGTAACAAGGATCTTATGTACTTTGGAAAGAATAGCAGCCGAGTTGGAGTCTATTATTTTCGGTGCACAATGCGAGATGTCAGCACTCAAACGCAATGCTAGAAGCTTTCTTCCGATTTTCGGTGCTTTATCTTCAGTAATGTTTGTGACAATTGGTTTGCAAAACCTAATCAAGAAATTAATACAGCTTGGTGATTCCAAAAGAGGATCATCCTGACCCTGCAATAGTGACAAGCTTTTAGGATCATCATTATAGAAATACAGCCTAACTTTATCAAAATGAAAACTTGAATAGACATTCAAATTAAAGTCGGATACTGAATCACTTACATCACACGTCAAAACGTAGAAAATAGTTGCAGCAGCCAGATCGCTAGGTGTATCATCTAAACTGAGATCCAATATAGCCTCAATTATCGTTTTCGCCATCCTGATAACAAAGCACTTCATATCAGCACATACCCCAGATAACAGCACACTAACAATTTCAATTAAAAACAAAGTCAAATCAAACACATTATCAAGATAACTAAAATGTCATGTAACCCTAAAAACAAGATCACTCGAAACAATGCATTCCCTACAATCAAGATCCAAGAACGAGCTGAAACCAACATTACAGTTTTACACACAGTAAAAAAGAAACTTTGGAAATTTTAACACAATCCCATTTACCAAGTTCAAATTTTGAGACTGAAACCCCAGCAAGAACCTTACCCCTGAGTCCTCAGAAGCCGTCTCTGCTGCTGCGTACCACAAATACCCAGCAAGCTCAACAAGCTCGCCCTTCTGATCCGAACCGGCTGACCCTTCCTCAACCCATCCAGAGCGAAATTGACCTCGTCCACATGCTCCATCATCTCCCCAAACTCCTGCGCCTCCATCAGCGTCGCCGTCGCCAGCGCCGCCTCCTTCCTCTTCTTCGACCTCCGCAAAACGTCGCCGTTTCGCGAACCGATAGGCCTCTTCTTCAACAACGACGACTCGTCGTTTCGGTAGGGCTCCGAATCGAAATGGGACCACTGCGACGACGAGTCTTGCGACGACGAGAAGTTGAAATTGAATTGGGGGGCGGTGTCTTGGGAGAGAGAGGAGATTCGGAACGGGTCGTCGACGCTGACGTCATCGTCGTCGTCGCGAACGGCGTCGTTTAGGTTGGAGTCGGAGTAGGTCCTGGGAAGGCCTCCTCCTCCCTTGCGGCGGCCGTAGGTCCTCACAATCATCGCTACGGCGCCGTTTTGGGGAGAGATTTGAAATTGGGGAGGGGTAGAATGGGAAAATCGGGGTAGAGAATTTTGGCAGAGCTGAAAGAAGAAAAGAATGGGAGGAGAAGCAATTTTGGGGGTTTGAATCTTGACGGCAAGGTTTTTGGATTTTGAAAAGACTCCCGGACTCTGAAATTCAGTGCCTTTTGTACTTGTGACCAATCACGGATTTTTTTGTTTTCTTGGTTATATCTGAAAACGGGGGTGCTTTGGTCATTTTGGTTAGGTTGTTTTGGATCTGTTCGTTACTGGCAGAGCAGGGCAGGGGAGAGAGAGAAGGAGGCGCGTGTCGTTTGCTGGGGATGTGTTAAGGTTCGACGTCGACGGCCGGGAACGGAATGGAATGGCGGCTTGGTTTTCGGAACGGAGCCGGCTAGGACGTAGATGTCGATGAACTATTAATAGGCAATTTTAGTAGAGGTTTTGACACCACCGGTTCTTAAATTCTTCTAGTACTGTTAAAGTGATACTTAAACTTAAAAATTAAGAATGCGGTACATAAACGGTCTCTGGTCTTTCGTCGTTAGCGAAAATGAAGTTTGAGTACCACATTGATAGTTTTGTAAATGTGAGTATCAGTTTGACCGCGTCACAAGAGTTTAGAGATGGGTGCTGAAATTTTCTCATTACTTTAGTATGCTTGTAAACGACTAATATCTCCTATGTTACACTAAGCTAATAGCATGTGTTCACAATTCTCCTTAAATTTTAAGTAATTATGAGAGTGCGGTATAGTGCAACAATTACAAAAATAAACTTGACTTACGGATGAAACTACAACTGCAACAAGTATAAAATAGACTAATTTCACTTGATCAACCCTTGAGGCTTTAACATAATGAGTAGTCGGTCTGTTGTACATAAGTTCTACTTTTTCTTTAATTATAGAACTTTATCACTAATGAGTCATAACTCATAAACAATTTCTACCACCAACAATTATTAGGGCATAACCTTATTAACCTCTCTAGATAATTTACCAAAAAAAAAAACTTCTCGTGACAAGCTCAGATGGTTTTGTCTTTCTCATTTCTCCTCATGTCATTTAGCACTCTCCCACCCAAGACAACCATCTTCATCAGTAACGGAGTCAGAATTTAGATATTAGGGGGTCCGGACATAAAAAATAAAACTTCTATTGATGGTTTTATATATAATAATATATTCTTTAGCATGTATTGCATACCTTTAGCATGTCCTATTGATTTTCTATAAGATAAAACAATTAAATAGACTAGATATCAATGATGATATTTATAAAATATTCTAATCCAAGCAACATTTATGCATTTCTTTCTATAAGTTGGGTGTAGTTATTAACCATTAAGTGCTATTAGTTCTAATTTCATATGTTTAATTGTTGTCTTCATTGATTAGGGGGGTTCAAATGATTCAATTAACACAAGATTTGATCATTTGCACTAGTACATGTAGTAATTATAGGTAGATTGACAAATGCTGGCAGGGGTCCGGACCCTTCTAGCCCAAACATAGCTCCGCCCCTGATCTTCAAGCCAACAGACAAAACTGGTTCCTTCCGAGCATCAGGTAACCATCGAAGTCCAAACAAGTTGGTTTTCTCCTTCAGTAATTGAAACACTTTGGCCCTGATGGTCTCTAGCTCGTCCTCATATTGCCGGAGTTCACCTTCCACCATTGCCGAAAATCTGCCCACCAAAGCAGTGAGATGACGTTGCGGGTGTGTCAAGTGATATCTCAAAATGTTGAGTTTCATGTTCAAACTCTTGATTCCTTTGAAGAAACTTGAGTAGTGATTGCTCATCTCCAGCAACGTTACCTCATTCAAACTCTCAGCTTGTAGTAAATTTAATGTGTTTGAATTGTAGCGTTTGATATTCTCGAGCTGTGTGGTTTCCAAATCCACCAGCTCATAGATATTAATATCCTAATCAAATAATTTTTCTGTAGACTTGAGTGAAAATTTGAAGTGTTGTGCACACTCTCCTTCTTCCCCAGTTATTGTCCGCCACATATAAACGAATAAGGTAATGCCTTCAGACATGAATGGATCAACTAGATTGTTGGAAAATTGAGCCCTTAGGGTCTCCACGGCCTTCAATTTCTCTTGATCAATTTTAGCATTGTTG
Source organism: Fragaria x ananassa (assembly GCA_034370585.1). Taxonomy (NCBI): domain Eukaryota; kingdom Viridiplantae; phylum Streptophyta; class Magnoliopsida; order Rosales; family Rosaceae; genus Fragaria; species Fragaria x ananassa. Next base: position 2,243,238 of record CP139766.1, read on the forward strand.
TTGTCGAACACAACCGTCTACGCAACTGGTCTCAAATACCTTACCGGCACTTCAAAAAACTCATAATATTGATCAAGATGATAACTGGAATCTGTTAAATCGTTTTCTTTCTTCTCCATTTTATACTTCATTGATAATAGGGCCTCTTTATACAGAGGGAGGAAAACTAAAAAAGGGAACAATCTTAGTAAATACAAAGATTCCTACTCCTTTATGATATGGAAAACTAGAATAATTTCCTTATCAAATTCTGGATTTCTCTGAGTGAGTAATCCCTTTGATATGGAAATCTAGAATATTTTCCTTAATTAATTACTAACATGGTCTTACAAGTATCACAAACGAGTAATTATTCCTTGTACCAGGAACACCACATGGCACTGCCATGTGGTGTACCTGGTTAATCATATAACTTAGATTCATGTAGGAACCAACAGAGGTGGAAAAAAAGAGTAAAAGTAATTAAATATACTAATCAGAAATAAAGATAAAACACTTGGACCAATAAGATTAAATGGTAACATAAGACATATGGTGTTCTACATACAAATAATAATTTCCAGTATCCCCATATTCCCATTGTTCATGCTGAACACCTAATCCCCAAGCAGTAAGTTGCAAGACTTAACATCTCTCAATAATTCGCATGTCAAGTTGAACCTTATGTGGATGACTTTGATGAGCATGACATGAACTCAAACACAAGACTAATTCATTCTACCCGCAGCACCAATGGCGGACACAGTGGGAGGCCGATGGGGACCACTGCCCCCGCTCGGATTTTGACACTTGGCACCGTGATCAATTTTTTTTCCTATGCTTAATTATATTTTTGTAGTTTATGATTGTAATTGTTATATTTGTAAGCCCAAAACCTTTTATATTCTATGTTTTCATTGTTTATCGTCCAAAATCCCAAGGCATAAGGGTCAGAAATCCTCAAACTCTATTTGTTTTTTTCTAAGGTGATGAGCTGAGCATGGTAGTCTTTAGTCTATGTATGAGATATATTTAGATTACTTTAATGCACTTTACATCTCCTATATATTTAAAGAATTAAATTCAGTTTACCCCCCAAATTTTTGGTGTCAAAATCAGTTCAGTCCTGCAACTTTTTTTAAAATCAGTTCGCCCCCTCAACTTTTGTAAACACATCAGTTTGGTCCAGTTTGGTCCAATTTTTGAACTGATTTTGAGGGGGCGAACTGATTTTAAAAAAAGTTGAGGGGGCGAACTGATTTTAAACTAATGTGTTTACGAAAGTTGAGGGGGCGAACTGATTTTAAAAAAAGTTGCAGGACTAAACTGATTTTGACACCAAAGATTTGAGGGGTAAACTGAATTTAATTCATGTTTAAAAGTCCATGTTCTTTTCTTTCTTTTTCTTTTAGTTACATGAAGTTGTATGCTATTGTTGTTTTGGTGAAATTTGTTCATAAATGAGTCACATAAAACTTGTCCCTATTGAAATATTTTCATGCATCCGCCACTACGCAGCACCATCCATGAAGCCAAACAATCCACCATTGCAAACTTAGTGCCCAGTAGTAAAAAGATTATGCAAACGACGATGACAGAGACACTCGATAAACATCAAGTACTGTCCCTTCCCCAACAACTCTGTTTCTTTTATATCTCATTGATCATTTTGATCTTCAAGTCATGAGCAAGCCATAATACGATAAAAACATCAATCAGTGCTATCTATTGAACATAATGTTGACATCAAAATCTACTTATCAAAACAAAACCTCCTTATCCTTCTAATGATCCCAATTCTTCACCATCTCATATAACTCAATTTCAAAACAAAACCTTATACTTGTGAGTCCTGCACTAACCCTGTACACTAAATTAACCCAGTAACAAAACAGATCTTCAGAACCTAACAAAACAATAAAGTTTAGTCAGTTCTTTGTTTCTTACCAACTAAATTTTCCTACCATTCACATAGTAACTTCTTCACCTAAACTAAATCCTAGAAATTTATCCTTCTAACACAAACTGAAGCAATCAGTACACGTAAAAAGGGTGTCGAGAGACTAAGCATACCGGGTCAGATCATGGCTAGCTAATGAAAAGATCAATCTGTCTATTTCATTTTAAGCATAAAGCTAAAAACCCCTTTTGTGTAGGAAAATCAAAGTCTAATAATGTTGAGATATGAAACCCACATCGGGATTATGAAACATTATCTGTGGGTTTATAAGGGTTTGGGCCACTCCATCCATTGTCAATTAGTTTTGGATGTGAACCTCAGACGATTTTATCACACAATTTCATATAGAATCAGAAAAATCAACTTTCAGTTGAAAATGAGGCAGTAAGCTTTACAATTGGCAATAAGCTTTGCTCCAAAATACACCTTATTATGAGCTTTACCCAATAACTAGTCGGATTTAACATTAGATCACATCACACAATATATTTATTAACTATATATAACTGCCAACTAATCCAATTGACTATAATAATTGAAGAAAGCCACACTTGTTAGCCTGGAGGTGAACGGGTGGCTGGTTCAGAATAGGCTAAAGCTCAAAGTCTTCCCTTGGTCTCTGAAAAAAAAATCAAATTTCAGTTGAAAAGAAGGCATTAAGCTTTACAATTGGTTGTAAGCTTCGCTCCAAAATACACCATATAGTGAGCTTTACCCAATAACTACTCGAATTTAACATCAGATCACATCACACAATATATTTACTAACTATATATAACTGCAACTAATCTAATTGACTATAATAACTGAAGCAAGCCAGGCTTGTTAGGTTAGAGGTGAACGGGTAGCTGGTTCACCATAGGCTGAAGATCAAGGTCTTCCTCAAGTCTCCGAAAAAAAAATCAAATTTCAGTTGAAAAGAAGGCAGTCAGCTTTAGAATTGGCCGTAATCTTCGTTCCAAAATAAACCCTATAGTGAGTTTACCCAATAACTACTCAGATTTAACATCCGATCACATCACACAATATATTTACTAACTCTATATAACTGCCAACTAATCCAATTGACTATAAAAACTGAAGCAAGCCAAGCTTCTTAAGTTGGAGGTGAACGGGTGGCTGGTTCAGCATAGGCTGAAGCTCAAGGTCTTCCTCTGGTCTCCGAAAAAATATCAACTTTCAGTTGAAAAGAAGGCAGTAAGCTTTACAATTGGTTGTAAGCTTCGCTCCAAAATACATCTTATAGTGAGCTTTACCCAATAACTACTTGAATTTAACATCAGATCATATCACACAATACATTCATTAATTATATATAACTGCCAACTAATCCAATTGACAATAATAACTGAAGAAAGCCAAGCTTGTTAGGCTGGAGGTGAACGAGTGGCTGGTTCAGCATAGGCTGAAGCTTAAGGTCTTCCTCTTGTCTCCGAAAAAAAATCAACTTTCAGTTGAAAAAAAGGTAGTAAGCTTTACAGTTGGTTGTAAGCTTCGCTCCAAAATACACCATTTACTGAGCTTTACCCAAAAACTCTCGAATTTAACATCAGCTCACATCACACAATATATTTAGTAACTATATATAAATGTCAACTAATCCAATTAACTATAATAACTGAAGCAAGGTCTCCGAAAAAAAAAAATCATATTTCAATTGAAAAGAAGGCTGTAAGTTTTAGAATTGGCCGTAAGCTTCACTCCAAAATACATCTTATAATTAGCTTTACCTAATAACTACTCGGATTTAAAACAGATCACACCACATCATATATTTACTAACTATATATAACTGCCAACTAATCCAATTGAGTATAATAACTGAAGAAAGCCACACTTGTTAGGTTAAGGTGAATGGGTGGCTGGTTCAGCATAGGTTGAAGCTCAAGGTCTTTCTCTGGTCTCCGAAAAAAATAATCAACTTTCTGTTGAAAAGAAGACAATAAGCTTTACAATTGGCCGTAAGTTTCGCTCCAAAATAAACCATATTGTGAGCTTTACCCAAGTACTAGTAGGAGTTAACATCAGATCACATCACACAATATATTTACTAACTATATATAACTGTCAACTAATTCAATTGACTATAATAACTGAAGCAAGCCAAGGTTGTTAGGCTGGAGGTGAACGGGTGGCTGGTTCAGCATAGGCTGAAGCTCAAGGTCTTCCTATGGTTTTTGAAAAAAAATCAACTTTCAGTTGAAAACAATGTAGTAAACTTTACAATTGGTCGTATGCTTCGCTCCAAAATACATCTTGTAGTGAGCTTTACCTAATAACTACTCGGATTTAACATCAGATCACATCACCCAATATATTTACTAACTATATATAATTGCCAACTAATTCAATTGACTATAACAACTGAAACAAGCCAGGTTTATTAGGCTAGAGGTGAACGGGTGGCTGGTTCAGCATAGGCTGAGGCCAAGGTCTTCCTCTGGTCTCTGAAAAACAAAATGAAGTTTTAGTTGAAAAGAAGGCAGTAAGCTTTATAATTGGTTGTAAATTTCGCTCCAAAACTATTGAGATAGCTTACTTGTGTGTCACACGTCTCTTCCCTTACTTCTCTCTTCCATGTCTTCTGGTCAAAACTGTGAAACAGTTTTGGTTCAATCTCTACAGTTTAGAGTTGTTCAGATCCACAATTCATGGAAGGTTATTAGGGACTGATGGTTCTTACTCTGTATAGTTGGTTCTTAGCTTGTTTTCTCTCTTTATATAAATAGAGGTAGGCTTGTAATCGTTTCCTGAAGATTATATACAGAAAACCTTCTTCTTCATATCAGTCTCATTTTCTACATGGTATCAGAGCAGTGATCCTCATAGGACCTGCTTCTGTTTCATTTCATAGACTCTTCGTTCATAAAAGGCCTGCATCATGTCTGAAGGCGGTGAGAAAGTTTCGTCTTCATCCTCTTCCAGGCCTGAGATGGTTGATACTAACCCAAATCAACGTCTCAGCTCAACCCTTCTGAATGAGTTCAACTACATCTCCTGGGCAAGAGCCATTACTCTGGCACTTGGAGGAAGATCCAAACTTAGCTTTATTAGTGAAAAGAGTAAAGTTCCTGCATCTTCATCACCTGACTTTGAAGCATGGCAATCTCAAGATCAGCTGGTGATGTCTTGGCTGCTTAATTCCATGGAGCCAAAGATTGCAGAAATTTTCAACTTCTCCGAATCTTCTCTACACTTGTGGAAAGCTGTTAAAGATATGTATGGAGATCTGAACAATGCTGCTAGAATCTTTCAGCTAAAAAAGGAGTTGGGAGAACTTCAGCAAGGTAACTCGAACTTTGTTCAATATTTGGGAACTTTGAAAACAAAGTGGAACGAGTTAAATCTGTACAGGCCTCATACAACTGATTCTGTAACTCTTCTCAAACGTGCTGAGGAGGATAAAGTCTTTCAGCTCCTAGCTGGTCTTGGATCTGAATATGAAGATCTCAAAGGTTACCTGTTGATGACACCAGAGCTTCCCAGCCTTGAAATGGTGTGTAGCACTATTCATAGAGAAGAAGTAAGAAGAAAGGTCATGAATGCTAATGTTGCAGTTGGAGAGACTGATGCAACTAACTTTGAGCCTAGAGCATTCTCCAGCAACAGACCTTATCGAGGGAAGAGGCCAGACTTAAAATGCACTCATTGTGAGAGCATTGGAAGAACTGGCGTAGGACACAAGAAAGAAACTTGCTGGATACTTCACCCTGATCTGAAGCCAAAGTGGAATGATGACCCAAGAACTAGCAGAAACTCTTACCCATCCAATCCTAGAGCAAAGTTGAGCACCACATCAGAAGAAATGAGCAATTTCACCTCCAATCCTATCACACTCATAAATGAGTTTGCAAACTTTCTTCAAAGCAAAAAGGGAAGTCTGGAAAGGAATGGAGGAAACTCAACTGCTCTACTTGGGAAGTTTGCAGGCTTCCTTGAAGAAACAAGCTTTGCTTCTACTGATGACATCCCAGGTATCATTTGCGCTCTCTCAACAGCTATTGATTTGAGTAAAAATGGAGAGTTTTGGATTGTAGACTCTGGTGCTTCCGAGCATATCACAAATGATTTCAAAGATCTTTCTTTTTTTGAAAAATCAAAAACACCTTCTCATGTCTCTATTGCTAATGGCAGTAATGTTCCCATCTCTGGAAAAGGCAAAATTAAAATTTTCTCAGACGTCATTGAGTCTTCTGCATTGTTTGTGCCTTCTTTCCCTTTTAAATTGTTGTCTGTTGGAAAATTGACTCGAATCCTGCATTGTCTTGCTATTTTCTCTGCTGACAATATCATTTTTCAGGATCGAGTCACAAAGATGAAGATTGGTGAAGGCTTCTTCCTAAATGGACTTTACTTCATTTCCACCAACTCAAGTCTTTCAAAGTGTTTTCTGCTCAACTCCAATGCTTCTCAACAAAAGCTGTGGCACAGACGACTTGCACACCCTTCTTTTCCTGTTTTGTCTAGGCTATTTCCAAATTTTTGTAAAGTTGCTCATGAGTGTGAGATCTGCCATTTATCTAAGCAGACTAGGCTTCCTTTTAAACTCTCACACTCAAGATCAACTAAGCCTTTTGAACTAGTGCATTCTGATGTATGGGGTCCAGCCTCTATTGACTCTTTTGATGGTTATCGATTTTATGTTACTTTCATTGATGATTTCTCTCGATCTACTTTTGTTTATCTGCTCAAACTCAAAAGTGAAGTGTTTAAATGTTTTCAAGACTTCCATAATTTGATCATGAATCAATTTTCTTCAAAATTGGGAACTCTAAGGTCTGACAATGGGACCGAGTACACTTCTAAAATCATGAAACAGTATCTTAGTGATCATGGCATCATACACCAAACAAGCTGTGTGGGAACTCCACAACAAAATGGGATAGCTGAGCGCAAAAATAGAGATTTACTGGAAAAAGCAAGAGCTCTTATGCTGCAATCCCATGTTCCAAAGAGATTTTGGTCCCAAAGTGTTCAATCAGCAGCATACCTGATCAACAGGCTGCCAAGTAGTGTTCTGGATTTTAAGTCACCATTTGAGCTGCTCAAGGGTAGGAAAATTGACATTTCTCATCTTCGAACATTTGGATGCACATGTTTTGTGCATGTTCAATCTGATAAACGAGACAAGCTGGATCCCAGATCAATTAAGTGCATGTTCCTTGGTTATTCCTCTACACAAAAGGGATATAAATGTTACAATCCCTTGACACGAAAATTTTTTGTGTCTAGAGATGTTGTGTTTCATGAGAATGAGTCCTTTTATCAGTGCACAGCTGGTGATCTTCAGGGGGAGTGTTTAACTGAAGTGTTTCCTATGACTGAGGTTCTTCCAACCCCCACTTCAACCACATCAACTCCAACTCATGATGAAGTCATTCACAGTAGTGACACTGAGCAGCCATGTGCAGAAACAAGTGACCAGGAAGTAGATCCTGAGACAGTTCAACAAGTTCCATCTTTACCTCGAAGGAATCCTCCACGAGATCGGAATCCTCCTCCAAAGCTGCAAGATTATGTTACTTACTCTTCACGGTATCCCATTGAGCTCGGATTGAGTGACACTCAGCATGCTTACAGTGCCTTTGTAAGCAAGATTCTCACAGAATATGAGCCTCGTACCTATGCAGAAGCCAACAGATCAGTAGCATGGCAACAAGCAATGAAAGATGAATTGAATGCTCTTGATGAGAACAAGACGTGGAGTATTGTCCCTCTTCCTAAAGGACAGAAACTGGTTGGAGCTAGATGGATTTATAAACTCAAATATCATTCAGATGGCACTCTCGAACGACACAAAGCAAGGTTAGTTGCTCGTGGCTTTACTCAAACGTTTGGTGTTGATTATAAAGAAACGTTTGCCCCTGTAGCTAAAATGAATACAGTTAGAGTCCTACTCTCAGTTGCAATGAATCATGGTTGGACTTTGTGTCAAATGGATGTAAAGAATGCGTTTTTGCATGGTGATTTAGAGGAGGATGTGTACATGAAACTGCCTCCAGGACATCCTCGTGAACATGAAGCTGGCATGGTTTGTAAGCTTCACAAGGCCTTATATGGATTGAAGCAATCTCCTCGTGCTTGGTACTCTAAATTGAGTTCAGTTCTTGTAGCATCAGGTTTTACAAGAAGCCATTCAGACTCTTCATTGTTTGTTAGAAACAGTCAAGTTGGAAAATTGGTGGTATTAGTATATGTAGATGATCTTATCATTGCTGGCAGCAACACAGAAGAAATTCAGAATCTAAAAGCTTCTCTACATAAAGCTTTTGCCATCAAGGATCTTGGTTCTCTAAAGTATTTCTTGGGGATAGAGATGGACCTCTCAACTCAAGGTCTGTTTCTAAATCAACGCAAATACATCCTTGATCTTCTTGATGAATCAAACATGACTGCATGTAAACCTGCTCGAACTCCATTGCACAGCAAGTTGAAGCTGGACTCACCAAGTACAACTCTCACTGATCCTAGCACTTATCAGAAACTGGTTGGTAAGTTGATTTATCTTACCATCACCAGACCAGACCTTACATACTCAGTCAGCTTGATTAGTCAGTTTATGCACTCTCCAACTGTTTATCATCTGAGCATTGTCAAGAGAATATTGCGCTACTTGAAAGGAACCATAAGTCGTGGAATTTTGATGTGCAAAAATGATCACTTCAAGATTGAAGGCTACTCTGATTCCGATTGGGCAGGCAATGCCCTTGATAGGAAATCCATAACAGGCTACTGCACATTTGTAGGAGGCAATCTCGTCACTTGGAAGAGCAAGAAGCAGTCAGTGGTGGCTAGAAGCAGTGCTGAGGCAGAATATCGAGCAATGGCATCCATTGCTTGTGAACTTATTTGGCTTAAAGCTCTTCTCCAAGATTTAGGCATCAAGCATTCATCTCCAATTCCTCTGCATTGTGACAACCAAGCTGCCATGCACATTGCAGCAAATCCAGTGTTCCATGAGCGCACAAAACATATCGAAGTTGACTGCCACTTCATTCGAAATCAAGTGCAGTCAAAGCTCATTGAGACTATGTACACAAGATCTTGTGATCAACTTGCAGACGTGTTCACTAAGATTCTTGCTTCCGCTCAGTTTGAGCGTCTGCTGTCCAAGCTTGGCTCAAGGAATTCCCTCGATCCAGCTTGAGGGGGAGTATTGAGATAGCTTACTTGTGTGTCACACGTCTCTTCCCTTACTTCTCTCTTCCATGTCTTCTGGTCAAAACTGTGAAACAGTTTTGGTTCAATCTCTACAGTTTAGAGTTGTTCAGATCCACAATTCATGGAAGGTTATTAGGGACTGATGGTTCTTACTCTGTATAGTTGGTTCTTAGCTTGTTTTCTCTCTTTATATAAATAGAGGTAGGCTTGTAATCGTTTCCTGAAGATTATATACAGAAAACCTTCTTCTTCATATCAGTCTCATTTTCTACAAAAACACACTTTATAGTGCGTTTTACCCAATAACTACTTGGATTTAACAGCATATCACATCACATAATATATTTACTAACTATATATAACTGCCAACTAATCCAATTGACTATAATAACTAAAGCAAGTTAGGCCGGAGGTCAACTGGTGGCTGGTTCAGCATAGGTTGAAGTTCAAGGCTTCCTCTGGTCTTCGAAAGGGGGCCAGGAGGAACCGATATGCTACTCTCCCAGCTCTCACTTATCCACTTGCAGCTGCTCTGGTGAAATTCATGAACCGAGGGCCTCCCACATAAGCCATCATCGCAGTCAAACCTCCCACAATTGTTACCACCAGAAACACGCCCCTTCTCTCTTGGATGACTTGCTCTAGGATTCCAGCTCCACCACCTCCACGTCTAGCCACTCAACTCAACAATGTCACCACAATACCACCATCGGCGCTGATGACAGCAGTAATCACATAAGGGTTTGCTGTTCCGGGATACGTTAGACCTGCAGTAGCAGCCCCGACTCCAAGATAGTGCAGAAGTCCGTAAATGGAAAGGAACCTGAAGGTGTTTGGGTATCTCTTGTAGAGAACAATCAGAATCACTAGTAACTTCCTCACAGAAACCACAATAAATCCTAGAAATTTATCCTTCCAACACAAACTGAAGCAATTAGAAAACGTAAAAAGGGTGTCAAGTGAAATAGAAGACTAAGCATACCGGGTCAGATCATGGCTAGCTGATGCATAGAGCAATATGTCTATTTCATTTTATGCATAAAGCTAGAAACCTCTTTTGTGTAGGAAAATCAAAGTCTAATAAAGTACACGTGTTCATAATTTCATATAGAATGAATGTAACCATAAAAAATAATTTCATATAGAATCAAAAAAATCAACTTATAGTTAAAAAGAAGGTCGTAAGCTTTACAATTGGCCATAAGCTCTTCAAAATACATCATATTGTGAGCTTTACCTAATAACTACTCGGATTTAACATGATCACATCACACAATATATTTACTAACTATATATAATTGACAACTAATCCAATCGACTATAATAACTGAAGCAAGCCAGGCTGGTTAGGCTGGAGGTGAATGAGAGGCTGGTTAGGCTGGAGGTGGATGAGTGGCTGGTTCGGCATAGGCTGAAGCTGAAAGTCTTCCTCTGGTCTCCGAAAGGGGGCCAGGAGGAACCGATATGCTGCTCTCCCAGCTCTCACTGATCCACCCGCAGTTGCTCTGATGGAATTCATGATCCGAGGGCCTCCCACATAAGCCACCGTCGCAGTCAAACCTCCCATAATTGCTACCACCAGAAACGAGCCCCTTCTCTCTCCGAAAACTTGCTCTGGGATTCCAGCTCCACGTCTAGCCACCCACCTCAACAATGTCACCAGAATAGCACCACCGGCGCTGATGACACCAGCAATCACAGAAGGGTTTGCCGTTCCGGGATACGTCGGACCCGCAGTAGCAGCCCCGACTCCAAGATAGTGCAGAAGTCCGTAAATGGAGAGGAACCTGAAGGTGTTTGGGTATCTCTTGTAGAGAACAATCAGAATCACTAGGATTCCAATTATAGGCAGACCGTACTTCATCGCTCCTTCCACGACTGGGTACAAAAGACTGGTCCTTGGCTCCTCCTGAGACTGACGAAACGGCGTCATTGTCGAAGGAATCCACAGAAGGGTGGTGGCTTGGGGGGAGAGGTGACTGGCCACCGTAGCTGAGGGAGGAGAGATGGGACTACGGCAAAAAAACCCTTTCCTCTTAAAACCCTACTCTCGAAGTGTAAAGTCTGTGTTCATTAATTCTCTTTTGTTGAAGTCGGCAATTGTAGTAATAATCATGTTATGGAAAATTGTAGTTATAATCACTCTCATTGAAGGGTAGTGAAAATCGATTACTAAACTTTTATTGCATTTCTTTTGATAGCACAAGTAACGGCATTTAAAGATCGATACTCTTGGTTTAGCTTTGAGTAAACTCCCATTTTCTTAATGAATGTTTTCGTCAAGACCGGGAAAAAATGGAGTCTAAACTGGTTATAGACGCAATCGACAATTAATAACATCGAGTCACCCTGGACAATCTCTCAAATTTTGAGATGATCATCTCCAAGCACATCTGTACGTAGGGAGACAAATTTTATAGCAGATGCTTGCGCCAACCATGACCGGAATTGGCGAATTGCAACGGACTTCTCCCCGAGTTGAAGCTTTGTGCGGTTGAGTTTACTGAATGAGAAAACCCAGTTTGCTATTGTGAATGATAACATATAGGCATTGTCATTCCAGAATATGTTTAGTGACAGAGTACAGACTTGTCTGTTAGTAATTGTTGCCTTCATGCTACCTTGTGTTTCTTTACTGAACACCATTTTGAGAAGTTCAGTGTACAAGATTTATGTCTCCCTATAGTTTGCTTGTTTACTAGAAACAGGCAATAAGGTATATATAGAGGATATTTCATTTTCGTTTGCAGCAATGTTGACAGACTATGCTAAATGTGAAGCAAATGATTCAGCTTATAAAGAAGGTTGAGTTAGGAATACAGATAGAGGTTGGAGCATTTGTTTTCTTTCTGTTTCAAGTATGAGAACGGTTAGGTTACCTATAAGAGTGCAGGAAGTCTAATTATCTGTTCTCTTTAAACATGATCTAGAGATTATCATTCGAACCCAGCTCAACACCCAACTCCCTCATCTCCTTAAACACCTCAATCGCCTCTCTCGAAAACCCGAAAAAAATCCTGTCAGGCATTTCATCGAACATCTTCCGTGCAACCCAAACTCGCCAAACTTGTTGAGGAGTGATAGGCTGCGGTGAGACCCAGAGACTACGATGTGGGCGTGGACTTGTTGCAGAGGCTTCAGATTTGGACCGGATTTGAGTATAGCTCGGCTGCAGATCTTGGCGGTAAGTTCTGTTGAAATTCTAGGAGGTGGTGGTTTTACTTAAGCGCACCGTTTTGGACTCAATAAGAAGACAATTCGCGCCGAGATGTGAGACTATTGAAAGACGCGCATACACTCTCTGATGGAAGCTCACGCGCTGACACTCTCACCGGGTGGTCGGAATCATACCGCTTCGTTTCGCTGCAAACCTCCGGTTCGTAATAGTGATTCTTCTCCAAGTTTGATTGCGTCGTATGTAACTCTGTCTGTACCAGTTTCGAAATTATTTGCTCGGGTTTTTTACTTGTTAGACTCAGTGTGAGTGTCAAGTTTCAAAAATTAACAACGAGAAGCTGATGTAACAATTATTACGTGCCTTACAGATCACTGACATCAACTTCTTTTCAACACGCAGTGAAAAATGGAGAGTATCTTTAGTACACGGCGTGTATCTTCACATACATACATGGATGGTCAGGATTAGAAGAAATAATATAGAAACATGGTGGTCAAACATATGAATTGTTGTGAACGGTTAAGATTGTGTCGTGTAAATACACGTCGTGCATACAAGAATTTCCAGTAATGTGTGTTTATGTATTGAGTCTTTGTTTAGGATTGGGATTAGAAAGCGGAGAAATGAAACAAGAATCTCAAACGAAAAGCCAGATAAACCATAACCCAATCCCCTCCCGCCACGTACCACCGCTCTCATTGTCCAAACCGCCCCATAACTTCCCAGTTTCACAAATCTGCCCCCAAAATCTTTCAAACACGTCACTGTAGCCCCTACTACACCAAATTACCAAACCGAATTCACAACGTCATCTTTATTATTGATTTATTGTAACCAAAATTCTTCTCTGCAAAAACAATAAAAGTTACGTCAGTCTGTTATTTTGGAGACAAATCTTTCACACAAAATGAAAAACTGCTCTTATTAATGTTACCCTAAACTTCATTAAAATGTATGTTTTACGTGTAATTGTGTGTTCGTATTAATAATTTCATACATACAGTGACACACACATCACTGTATCATCTAAATAATTTACATATAGAGATTACCATATCTCTATATCATTGTCGACTAATGTTGATCATATGATATATCGTGTCAACATGTCATGCACTTAAGACTCTGAAATGGGTACATTAAATCTCTTCCCAAATACTATTTGTAACGCATCACAAATATGATAAATAAGGAAAATGACCTAATTTATAAAATGAAAAACCCCAGACCCCCATATTTTAGTTTTATAAATTTTTAATAACTATCTGACATATGAGTTGCGGTGCTATTTTGACCTCTCGCAACCGGATCTAGGGTTTCTCCTCTTGACGACTTCTCTGTTCTTCACCATCATCAATTCATCATCACCAAAAAAACAAAAAACAAAAAACAGAAAACCGTAGCTAGCTCAGCAACCACAGATAAAAAAGAGCACCGATTCGATTCGGAAACGAATACAAAAACCCATTTGGGGGATTCATCAATCACGGATCTAAACATCTTCTACTCGAAATTAACCCTAATTTTTTCTTCGATTTTTTTTTCTGGGTTCTTGAAATCGGATTACGATTACACTAAAGCTGCGTCTCACGGCGGCGATGGTTTCTGGGGATCGAAATCTGATGAGAAATCAAAGGAGGGGGATTAAAAAGATTTGATTTTTAATCTTTCTTTTTGGGGATTTTTGATTTTGGAATTTGGGGTTTTTTGTAAAAATGTTAAAGCTGGTTTATAAAGGAGAAGAGTTACTTGGGGAGGTAGAGGTATACCCAGAAGAGTTGAACAACAAGAAAATCTGGGATGAGTTGAAGGAAATCAGAATAAGCCATTTTTCTCAATCCAGTGAGAGATGTCCACCTGTGGCTGTGCTTCACACCATTAGCTCTAATGGGGTTTGCTTCAAAATGGAGTCCAAGTCTTCTTCTTCTTCTCAGGACACATCGCCGCTCTTTCTTTTGCACTCCTCATGTATCATGGAGAACAAGGTATAACCCCATTGAAATTGAACTCTCAGAACTATTCATTAAATCAAGAAGGAATAAAAATGAAAAGGAAGATAAACCCATGTTTCATTGATAATGTTGTTACAGAGGACTCTGGATAGTTTTTACAGGGGACCCATTTTGAGATTTGCTTGGTTTTTGAGAATTTCAGTGAACCCAGAAATTTGTGTGTCCTGGTTTTGGTCAGCTGTATGAGGTTTGATTAGTTTGTGAGTACTGTTTTTGAACTGAAACTTCTGTTTTCGTAGAACTGTAAGCTGAACTTTGTTCCTCCAGTTGCTAAATCAGGCAGTATTGACTCTGTTATGCTAAGAATATACCATGTTTGTTTCTATGGCTGTGACTTGTCGATCTTGCTGATGCACGCTTGGTGAATGTTGTTCTGTTTAGGGCTGTGATGAGATTGCATAGATACATAATTTAGGGTACTGGATATTCTCTTGGTGCTGCTGCAGTATATGTTGAGAATATAATTCTTGAATTATATACGAGTGTTTAGTACTGTTGTCCTTAATGGAACTTAAGCATGTCAGTGATTAATGGCTTTTATCATGGAAATGATATTGCTGATTGACTTGTACTGGCGTCGGTACTCTCTTCATACTATCAGTAATGCTATTCTTTATTGAGACGCGATATTGTTATGTACTTATATAGTCAGTAAATTTATCTTTTTCGTTCATTCTTGTGGATGGTTGTTTTTGCAAACCTTGACAATGATTCCATATTGTCACTGCAGACTGCAGTTATGAACCTAGGGGGGGAGGAGCTGCATTTGGTTGCCATGTATTCGAGAAATAATCAAAAACAGCATCCATATTTTTGGGGATTCAGTGTATCCTCCGGATTATACAGTTCTTGCCTTGGCATGCTGAACCTAAGATGTCTTGGCATTGTATTTGATCTTGATGAAACACTTATTGTTGCAAATACAATGCGATCATTCGAGGATCGAATTGAGGGCCTACAGAGGAAAATACAATGCGAGGTGGACCCACAAAGGATTTCTGGTATGCAGGCAGAGATCAAGCGATACCAAGATGACAAGTTTATACTGAAGCAATATGCTGAAAATGATCAAGTTGTTGAAAATGGGAGGGTGATCAAAACTCAGTCTGAGGTTGTTCCAGCCTTGTCTGACAGCCATCAACCTATCATCCGGCCACTTATACGTTTACAGGAGAAAAATATTATCTTGACTCGCATTAATCCACAGGTACATAACTATCGATTTCACTGTAGTTCTAAGTTTCTAACCTGAGCACATTTACAGCATGTTTGTTACACAGGACTACCTAAAGCCGGACTAATTTCTAAAACAGTCCTAGACTATCTAAGCTTGGCTTAAGCTGTGATAATTCTTGACCCATGTTTGGTACTGCTTAGGACTAAAGAGCAGAATAATCACAAAAGTCCAATCCCATGTTTGTTGCAACACTGGACTAAATTAATTTTAAATACCACAATATTTTTTCTATTTTAGCAAACTAATATCCAATAATAAGAGATTATAAAACTTCAATAAATTGTTATAGAGTAAAATTATAAGGACTGAAGTAAATTTTCATCCAAATTTCAAGCACTAACCATCAACATGAAGTCTAATATATGCATATCCACAAGTTCATAGATTACTGATTAGTAAGCCACCACAATCAAAGTATGAGTAAATAGTTTACACATCCACAAGTCCACAGGCTAACAAAGTACAATAATATGAATGCTAATCTGGCAATTACAAAATGAGTTCATCTAGCAAGTGGTGGCTTGTCCAACATGTATCAAGGCAACCACTCCCCCAAAAAGCACCTCCCATTTTCAGAATTTTCATCACCTATAAGATAATATTCAAACATACAAGGATCACAATCACAAAGTCTATATATAAGACTAACATACTTGTATGAACAATAGATAAGAATAATACTAACCTTGAGAGTTCATGTTGATCAAGCCAATGATGGCTACGGTCTTTTGCTTTTCAGCAAGAATGAGTTCCTCTCTATGAGTTAAGGTTCTGTATACTCAGCGATGGTGGAAGCAGGGACCACATATGCTATATTGAGTTAAGAAAGAATATATTATGTTTTCAGAACTACAAAATATAACAATTGTATTCCACATATGCTACCAGCAAGATATGCAAACAGTATGCATATACTCTATAAAATCTGAAACCTGTATGTATATGCTAGTGGTCCATTCTTGATGACTTTGAATATCAAAATCCTTTATTCTGCAGCTTCTTGAGTGGCCATTAAGAACATGCAGTGCAGATACCTGTAACATAATAGACTAAACTGTAAGAGCAGAAGCAAAACAAACAGACTATTCTGCAGAGCTTCTTGAGTGGCCACTAAAATCCTTTATCCACAAAACAAAACTGTAAGAGCAGAAGCAATAACAAACATACTAAACTGCATAATCAACTTGAACTGAATAATTTCATAGTCGTTTATTGAAATTTGTCAAGGATTACAAAACAAAATTTTTGAGTTCTGAAACTTCATTGCAATTGAAAACTGAAAAAATCCACTCTTCTCAAAAAAAAAAAAATGATAAAACTTCAGAAGCTATCATTTTTGTTACATGTCCATGAATCTAAAACAGTGGTAATACAACACTTCAAATCAGCAACTAAGTGAACTCAATGCAACAAAGCAGCAGCAAAAGCTTTACCATAAGAACCAAAGAAATGGCATTACAGTGACTGTATCCATAACATTTATACAAAAACATAATAAGATCAAATCAATTATGTCATTAAGAAGAAGAGCACCCAGCCATGAAATTGATCAATTCATAACAGATCAAGCTACCCAGACACCGAGTCCTTAATCAATCTATCAAATACATACAACCCATAAACAGTTTTCAATGAAATCGATCTTCTGTAAAAATTGAACAAGAACAACCAACCATGAAATTGATCGATTCAACGCATTACACACCAAATCCTTAATCAATCTATCAATTACATACAACCCATAACCAATTTTCTATGAAATCGATCTTTACTCGATTCCAGATCGGAAAAAAAAACGGCAGAGAGGGTTTCAAGATGTGTGTGAGAGAGAGAGAGAGAGAGAGAGAGAGAGAGAGAGAGAAATAGAGAGGAGATCGTACCTGTCCACTAGAAAAGAGAGCAGAGAGAGTTGAAGCAGAGAGGAAGCAGAGGTCGAAATCGTTAAACAATGATGTGGTATGTAGTCCGCCCAATTTTGGGGTGACTATGCAAGAAGGCCAAAACGGGACGCGGGGACTACGTATACTCATTTAATTCAGTCCCATGTTTCTCCAAACATGGGTTTCAGCTTATTTTCTTACCTAAGCTAGTCCAATCCTTGTTAATCCGGTGTAACAAACGCCACCTTAGTGGCTTTGTTTGTCCCTCTTTTTTGCATTGCAAATTATGAGCCCATGAAAGGATGCTTTAGTTGATTATACTTGTCATTGTCGAATCATCCTCATGTCGTGTCTT
The DNA here is from genome assembly GCA_034370585.1 of Fragaria x ananassa. NCBI lineage: Eukaryota > Viridiplantae > Streptophyta > Magnoliopsida > Rosales > Rosaceae > Fragaria > Fragaria x ananassa. The sequence continues at coordinate 2,261,000 of CP139766.1, forward strand.
TGTGCTTCCCCCTGTTTTGTTTATCTGGATTGCACATACACCTTTCTCTGCTTTTTCATGTTTTTCTATTTTTCTATTGCATGCTAGTTTATATTCTCATCAATTTGTGTTCATTAGATTCGCGATACAAGCGTTCTTGTGAGGTTGAGACCTGCATGGGAGGATCTCAGGAGCTACTTGACTGCAAGAGGGCGCAAGCGTTTTGAAGTTTATGTTTGCACAATGGCCGAAAGGGATTATGCTTTAGAAATGTGGAGGCTTCTTGATCCAGAATCAAATTTGATAAACGCAAATAAATTACTGGACCGCATCGTATGTGTCAAGTCTGGTAAGTGTCATTTATTTCTCTTTTTTGTTACATAATTAAAAAAAAGCTCGTCCATTTCCCTGCAAAATTTAATTTATATCATCTGTTAAATAGGTTTAAAGAAGTCGTTGTTCAATGTCTTCCAAGAAAGCTTGTGCCATCCTAAGATGGCATTGGTGATTGATGATCGCTTGAAGGTGTGGGATGACAGAGATCAACCTCGAGTGCATGTTGTTCCTGCATTTGCGCCTTATTATGCTCCTCAAGCTGAAGTAAAAGTCCTAGCATTTGGCTATAGCTCTTTGAAACTGTTCTATTGCATATAATCTACATGGGCATCAATTTATGTTGGTTTTCTAAGCTTGAACTCGTTATAATGCTACAGGCAAATAATGCTGTCCCTGTCTTGTGTGTTGCAAGAAATGTTGCCTGCAGCGTCAGAGGTGGATTTTTTAGGTAAGAAAATGATAAAGCCCAATATTTCCAATGGAGACATATACTGCTTATGTGTTCGTTAACAGTGTTCTATTGGATATTTTATTTTTTTGACAGAGAATTTGACGACAGTCTACTGCAAAAGATTCCTGAAATTTTTTACGAAGATAATATTAAAGATATCTCTTCTCCTGATGTGAGCAATTTTCTAGTTTCAGAGGTCAGTTGGAACAGTTTTTTAATACTCTTGGCATTCTGTGTTGTGTTGTTATTATACGTATATGCTACATATACATGTATATATATATGTACATATATGCTTCACTAGAACTCTACATTGCACCTTGCTCGTCATACTTTTGTGATACTAGAATTAATAGTTCTTTGCTGTTCAGGATGATGCTTCTGCTTCAAATGGAAATAGAGATCAGTTTCCTTTTGATGGCATGGCAGATGCTGAAGTTGACAGAAGGCTAAAGGTATTCAAGGGTTGTCTCATGTTCATGTGTATTGTTTTATTTGGAATCTGGTTTAATCTATAAACGGTGGTTGAATTATGGAACTATATACCCATTGATGTGAATCCTTTCTTTGGATGAATATATAAAAGCACATATATACATATCTATATGTGCGCTTATTTTAATGTGTTCTTATTACTTGTTTCTTGTTCACAGGAAGCAACCTCAGCTGCTCAAACAGTCTCATCAGCAATCAGTAACAACGACCCTAGGCTTGCTTCTCTTCAGTACACAGTGCCTCTTTCCAGCACAGTTTCACTACCAACAAATCAACCGTCAATGATGCCTTTTCATAATGTGCAGTTCCCTCAGTCAGCTTCTCTAGTTAAACCTTTGGGTCATGTTGGACCTGCAGATTTAGGCTTGCATAGTTCTCCTGCTAGAGAGGAAGGGGAGGTGCCTGAATCTGAATTAGATCCTGATACAAGGCGGAGGCTACTGATTTTGCAGCATGGCCAGGATACAAGAGAGTCTGTACCTAGCGAACCTTCATTTCCTGTAAGACCCCAAGTACAAGTCTCTGTTCCACGGGTGCAATCACGCGGAGGCTGGTTTCCAGTGGAAGAAGAGATGAGCCCACGAAAACTGACCCGGATGGTACCCAAAGAACCTCCTTTAAATTCAGAACCCATGCAGATCGAGAAGCATCGATCTCATCATTCAGCTTTTTTCCCAAAAGTTGAGAATTCTATGCCATCTGATAGAATTCTTCAAGAAAATCAGAGATTGCCGAAAGAGGTAATTGTTCGTGGATGTTGATCTTGTTTCGATTCTTTAGTTTTCCGCTGAGCGTCTTACGTTCTTTGATTTGTGGACATTACTGATCTTAAAAGATTACTATTTGCAGGCATTTCATAGAGATGATCGGTTGAGATTCAACCAAGCAATGTCTGGTTACCATTCATTCTCAGGTGAGTTATGGCGTACATTAATGACATATTAAGAGGATCCTCAGAGGTCTTCTTTTAGGATATTCTTTTTCTCTATGTTATGTAATTTCATTTATTTAGTCATGGCTGCTATTTTGGATGCTTAAGTTCTTTCAAGATTTCTTTAGCCTCAGCGGTATACTGTTTCTAATTTGTCGAGAGCTTCATAGCCTATGAATCATAGGGTTGAAATATACCATGAAGTGTTGCACTCTGATTTAATACGTGTATTGGAGTTTTGATGGTATGTCTTCTGTGTGGAATTCCTATGGAACTTGTTGAAACTGTCGTATATATGTGTAGCACTATAGAAACCTCATTATTTTGTATGAAGAATGGTGTTATATAATGGGTTTATGCTTTCTTAAGGTGAGGAACCTCCCTTAAATCGATCTTCTTCCAGCAACAGAGATTTTGACTATGAATCTGGACGAGCTATATCAAATGCAGAAACTCCTGCTGCTGTTTTACAGGAAATTGCAATGAAGTGTGGAACAAAGGTAATTAAACTCTGCGTTGGAAGATAAAATTTATTTGTACTAAGCCCTTGTGCTACATCTTATATCATCCTCTTTCATTATTTTGAAATAAAACGAATAGGTGGAGTTCAGACCAGCTTTGGTTCCCAGCACGGAACTGCAGTTTTATGTTGAGGTACTTTCAGTTCTACTTGCTGCACTAGTTTCTGAGTTACGAAGTTTTGAACTTATCTAACAATGATTCATTGTTTGGTTTTGTATGTGTTTACACCTGAATGTTAACAGTAAATGGTTTAGCTTGTTTTTGAAAAATGATAGCATAGTATCGAGTACTGTTAGAGATGAGACCATAGTGAAATGTTATAATCTTTTACTCTCCAGTTTTGGTTTTTCCAATGACCTATAGTGAAATGTTAAAGACGAGACTATTTCTAGTATTATTATAATATTTCATCCTGATTGATAATTTTCTCTGGAAAGTCGAGAGCGAGCTATTATTAGTCACATTATTGTTTTGTCGGAGGATTATTCAATTGTTATTACTAGTGTTGCCTATTATATGTGAGCTGATTTTCCAAGTAATGAAACTCAAATGCTGTGTAGGTCAAGCACCATGTTTTTCTTATAATCGTTCTTCCTGACTTTCATATATTGCCTATTTCCTTGCTGAGAGATGTCACTAATTAACTACTTTATGAATTTGTTTTTTGTAGGCATGGTTCGCAGGAGAAAAAATTGGTGAAGGAACTGGTAGAACCAGAAGGGAAGCTCATTTCCAGGCTGCGGAGGGTTCTCTAAAGAATTTAGCCAGTAAGGCTTTGTATTCTTATATTTCTTTCCTCTAGCTAGGGCAATCTGCCATTCTTAATAATTCATGATGCTAGGAATTTTAATGGACCTCTCCCATTTTTTTCTATTTCTGTTTATGATCATCATGGACAATGATTTTGCAGATATATATATTTCCCGTGGCAAGCCTGATGCTCTGCCCATTCATGGGGATGCGAGCAAGTTTTATAATGTTACAAACAATGGTTTTATGGGTAATATGCATTCTTTTGGGATTCAGCCATTGCCGAAAGAGGACTCTCTCTCGTCTTCAACTTCATCAGAGCCATCTAGGCCTCTAGACCCTAGGCTGGATAACTCTAGAAAGTCCGTGAGTTCAGTGTCTGCACTCAAGGAACTGGTAGGACTTGAAAACTCAATTATTTTGTTCTTTTTCTTCTCTCTCCCTCTCTCTTATTGCATTGATATTGCAGCGGCCGAATGATGTTAAATGAATATTGATGTGCCATGTTTGTATTTTAACAGTGTACAATGGAGGGTCTTAGTGTACTTTATCAACCACGGCCCCCACCACCTAATTCAACGGAGAAAGATGAAGTGCATGTACAGGTTCGTAATTGACCAAATTTATTAACAAAGTTTGCTATTGCTATTGTGTTTTACTCAAAGTTAAATTCATTCGTTTGAATTAGAGGATTATTGTGGTGATCCTCAAAAATTCTGTTACTTACATGGTAAAAGAAACTACTTAAACAAAAATAATACAAAGACTTCAATTACAATATAGACTCTCCTCTCATTTTGAATCACGAAGCGGTCTCCCATGAACTTGGTTTCTTCTTTTTTCTTCTATTGGATAAAAAATAGTACATCCTCCTCTCATTTTGTTAATCACTAAAAGAGACTAAATGTGGTTAACCGTAAATGAAGCATCATTATTTATGCCTTGTCAACAAGCTGGAATATTTTATTTTTAGTTCAAATGAGATGATTTGTGGGCCCTAAGAATTGTTCTTTTTGGACTTCAGCTTCCATTACATCTTTTTGTTGTGCTTTTGGAAGTGTTGGTATCAAATCTATTGACATTAGTATCCTTGACAGGTCTCTTATTTTAATTCCTATTCCTCCTTTCTTTCTATTTATGTTGGTATCATGTTTCAGGCTGAAATTGATGGAGAGGTCTTGGGGAAGGGGATTGGCTTAACTTGGGATGAGGCTAAGATGCAGGTAATTTATCTCATTTCTTCGGTTCCAAGTACTCTTCCTATGGCCTTAATTCTATACAAATGTCATATCTGATCGGTTTCATTTTTTTTTTCCTTAGGCTGCTGAGAAGGCTCTCGGAAATCTAAGATCAACACAATATGGTCAGAAACGTCAAGGTTCTCCAAGGTCTGAATTCCTGCAACTGTTTAGATTTTTTTTGTCTCCTTAAATTTCTGTGGTTTGGTCAACTGAGTGTGAGACCTTGGAATGGTACTGATGGCTCAATAGACTCAGTTTGAAGAGTTGGTTTTTTCTTGTTCCGAGTTAGCTTCCTCTGTCTAGATCTCTTAGAGTGCTAAACTGATCATAGACATCAATTTGAAGAGTTGGTCTCTTTGTGTTATCCTTTTGAATTTGTTTCTGTGGAGTGTTGTGTATTCCTCATTTCTAATTTGGTGTTTCTGATCATTTGATAAAAAAGGCCTTTGCAAGGGATGCCAAGTAAACGCCTGAAGCAGGAATTTCCACAAGTTCTGCAGCGAATGCCCTCTTCTACTAGATATTCAAAAAATGCTCCTCCTGTTCCTTGAGGGTCCTGCCACTTTTTCATTCCATTTTTGGTATAGCTACTGACGCAACATGCCGGTACATATTATAGAGAAGGGCGATGGCCGTGGAGGTTTATAACTGCCACTTGGCCATAACCTTGGTGTTGTCTTGCAACATGTTGGCTGAAGACGCCATGCCGACGAGAAAAGCTTCATTTCAGGTCTTCTTGAAAGCAGGGGAGGCGCTTGCTTGCCAGGTGATTTTGGTTTTGAGACATTGTGTACCCCGGTCATTGATCCAACAGAGTTTTCCCCTTGCTTAAAGGCCTCGTCTGGCACGTTGTTAGAAGTCGATGCCATGTAACTTCACTTTTTTGTGTGGTTAATGCATTTTTTCCAAGATCATTGAAAGAGTTTATTTGTAAACCAAACATCGCTTCCAGGGCAGCTTTTGGCATGCTCAGAGTCACGGCGCTCTAACTATTGACATCTAGTTACTGCTTTCAGTGTCCACATCTGAGGATTGGGAATACAAGGATAGGTGATTTAGTTTTACCTGAGGTGGAACTGCTTAGTGTCTTAGGGATGTAAATGCAGCTCTTGTAATCCCTTTTTTACTTGCTTAAATTGATGCGGTGAAAATTTATCTACTGGGTGATGTGTTTTAGAGATATTCTAAGAGGACTCGGGTTCGAAATGGTAAATCAAGGATTCCATGGTCGTCAAGATTTTTAAAAATCAGAATCCAGATCAGATCCACCAGACAAGAAACTCAATTCCACATCTTTATTCGCAACTCGGATCACTACGTTTATGCTGCGATTTGTAATCAAAGCCAACACTTCATGAGTTCTTGAAGCTTTTTAAAAATTCAGTTTACCCTCTAAATTTTTGCTGCTAAAATCAGTGCAGTCCTACAACATTTTTTTTTAATCAGTTTCCCTTCAATTTTCGTAAACACATCGATCGGTCTAATTTTTGAATTCCCCTTGAATTGTGACGTCACCAAAGCCGTTGAAACTGACAAGAAGACCCATAATTCAGTTTATTATGGATTTCGACTTATTTTCTTACCTAAGCTAGTCCAATCCCTGACTATCCCGTGTAACATACATGACCTTAACGCCTGACAAGGTAAGACTAACCAAGAAAAAAGAGTAATTTTCAGAAACTTACCTAATCAAGCACAGTAAAAGTAAATTCTCTTTCGGATCATGGGTCCTACTCGTTCTCCATTAACTATATAAAAAGGGAAAAACGAGTCAAATAAAGCAGTAGTTTACAAGCTGAGCTCTCTTCTCTTTCTCTCTAAGCTTTCAATCCTTTCATACACTGAAAAAGATTGAATCTTCGGATCCGGATCCGGAAACCCGAACCCGCTATGGCTTCGTTCGACGCTTTCAGCATCGACGGCGACGATCTCAACGCCTCATCCAACCGTCCATTTGACCACGACGAGGTCGTCGTCGAGGAGGAGAGCTACGAGTACGGCTCCTACTCTGACTTCTCCGGCGGCCTAGGAGGAGGAGTGTCGGTGGATCACGCCTCCGCCGCGGAAGCCTCGCCGTTCGGATTCGAAGATCCGAGCCCGAACTACTCCGGCTCGTCGCCGTTCGGGTCGGCGGCTGCTCCGGCTGAGAACGGGAATGGATATGGAATCGGCGAGAACGGAATCGACGACGGCGTTTTCGCGTCGGACGGGCCTGTGCTGCCGGAGCCGAGCGAGATGGTGGAGGAAGGGTTTGCTCTTCGTGAGTGGAGGAGGTAAGGTTTCCGATCCGGTTTGATTTGATTGGTTGTGTTTGTGAGGTGGACTAGATCTGTGAAATTGAGCATGTTTATGAAAATTTTGTGTGCTTAATTTTGATTTGTGAGGTGGATTAGTGTTGGATCTGCGAGGTTTAAGCAGTGATTAGGATGAGGCATTGGAATTTTAGTTCTTTATATGCATAGAGATTTTAATCAAGAACAGCTTTTGTGGAGTTGGCAATTCTATTGGTTGAGAAGGATCTAGTTTTCTATAGTCCATGAGAGAATTCAGCTTATAATGTGTAGTTTATAACAGAGCCACTGATTGTTTTCGATTCTTTTTATCGGTGATGATCCGGAATTGCTATTCATTTTCTTGTGTTTTCACCGTTAGAAGCAAAATGTGTTGTACTGTTATTCATTAAACATGTTCCTTGAACCTTGTCTAAAGATATATGGATAGTTATTATGATCGTCTCAAATACTCATTTTGGGGTTGATAAATATTTTCAAGTAAGCAAGGTTTTCTTCAAAGGATTTGATGAGGTTGCATTTGTCTGTATGCTAATATGCTTTTGTTTGCGTGCTTGTTATATATGATGCTGGTAAGTAGTTAAGAACTAGTCCAAAATAGGAAATTGACAATGATAAGATACTAGCAGATATTGATTCCTCTTTTGTAGTTATATGTATGCACGTTGGTTGAGCTACGGTATTAAATTCTCTGGAGATTAATCACCTGTTTTGAACTTTGCTGGTATAGGCAAAACGCCCTTCTGCTTGAGGAGAAGGAAAAGAGAGAGAAAGAACTGAGGATCCAGATTATTGAAGAAGCTGAGGAGTTCAAACGCGCATTTTATGAGAAAAGGAAGCTTAATGTTGAGACTAACAAGGTTGAGAACAGGGAAAAGGAGAAGGTAAATTCTGGAATGCGATTGTCTGCTGTTCAAAATTGCACACCATTTTTATTGTCTTCGATGCTAACAAGTTAGTTTTGATGTGGAGCAGTTATTCTTGGCTGATCAAGAGAAGTTCCACAAGAATGCAGACAAGCAAAGTTGGAAGGCAATAGCTGAGCTCATTCCACACGAGATTCCCAACATCGAGAAAAAGAGAGGCAAGAAGGATCAGGACAAGAAACCATCAATCACAGTCATTCAGGGTCCAAAGCCTGGAAAACCCACTGATCTTTCAAGGATGCGACAAATACTTTTGAAGCTGAAGCATACAACTCCGCCTCACATGATTCCTAAACCACCTGCTCCTGCTAAAGATGCTAAAGATGGGAAGGATGCAAAAGATGCCAAGAATGTAAAGGATGCAAAAGATGTGAAGAATGCTGCATCTAAAACTAATGGATCTGCAGAAACTGCGGCGCCTGCTGCTTCTGCTTCAGAAACCAAAGAAGCCACCTCTAATGGCACTTCAGATGCACCGGAACAAGCAGCTCCTGTTTCTACCGAGGAACAGTCTGCTTAAGTCAATATAATGTTCCAACTCTCGCCATATTTGTTATTATTTTGAGATGTCTAATTTCATTATCGGCTGTCTTCTTCCTGTTTCTTTCGCTACTAATGATCCGAATATTGTAATATTTGGCCTCCATTGGTCTTAGCTTTATTATGGAGGCCTTTATATACATTGGTTTTGGATATGTTGTGTTCGGGATTTGAGATTATCTTTGTTTTACACTCATTTTATGAATATTACAGCTTTCTCTTTTTGTTAAGAAGAGTTCCATAAATCTTTACGGAACAAAATTGAGAATTGAGAACTAATAACATGGCTTGGAGGTTAAGACTAACGAGCGTTTATCTTTAGTTAATAGTCTGAAATTGAATCGTCTTCTCCGTTATGGCTTATATATGAAAAATGGAAATGTAAATTTTACTGTGAAGTCCCTCTAATTGGAATGATACAACTTCTGTACTTCTGTAACTGAAACTTTCACTTTATCGAAATCAGTAATCACTGACTTACTATACAACATTTTTCTCTTCATTGTACGCTTGAGAAGTACTAATACAAGTCTAATAAAATCAGGGAAAAAATAATTCACCACCAGACTAACCTAATCCAACTGATCCACTACTTGGAATAATACATCCTCTCCATTGCAAAATAGCTAAAAAAGGAGACATGTAGAAATCAATTCTATGGGCTAATAGCACCATAAACGTGCGTAGTTTGCTTCCATGCCGCTTTAGGCACATCTCTCTTTCTTAGTGTCACGATTTGTGCTGGACTTGCAATTTTGCTTCTAAATCGCAATAGCCATTGCGCTTCACCGTGGCGTCACTTGAGTAATAGAGTCGGGGGCAGAACTCATATGGTAGGTAGTTGAGTCTGTACATGATTTTTTACTCGAAGAGGATGCTCCGAGCCCCCCTGAGTTGTTGAAGAAACCCGGGGCTGTAAGTTGCTTCTCGTTCAGCTTGATGTTTCTCGAGAGCATGTCAAGGACTTGGCTCATCAGTGGTCTACGGCTCGATGCAGCTTGAGTGCAGAAAAATGCCACCTTCATGTACCTAAGGACTTCTTCCTCAGGATAATCTCCCAGTTCCGGGTCAACTAACTCCAATAGTCTCCCTTCTTCGTGGAGTTGCCATGCCTATTGAAGAACAGAGTTGTAGAAGGGAACAGTGGTTAGTTTGGTTACTAATATGAGCAAGTTCGGCAAGGAAATTAACCAGCACATGTTATGGGGTTACAAGTTTATCATGCTTACAATAGAAAGACCATGAATAGATGCAGTAGTTAGCAGTTAAGAACTAAAGATCATAATTGATATAGGAATATCAACTATCCAGTACTTCAATCAAACAACCTAATTCCAACATTTCTTAAACAAAATTTACATGCAGCATGTCAAATATTCTCATCCACTGTAGTCTATTCCATTTAAGTCCATCTTTTGATCACCAAGACATTTTTTTCTTGAAATGATCACCAAGACATTTTATATCGTATAAAATTGATAATTTTAAAAATTAACTCACCCATTCAAGGAGAAACTTTTCTGTCCCTCCCCAGTTTAACTTGGCACTGCCTCTGCCACCAACTATTTCAAGTATGAGAACGCCGAAACTGTAAACATCGGCCTTCATGGTTAATCGACCGCCCAATGCATATTCTGGTGCCAAATAACCTCTGCATGGAGAAAAATTAAGCATAAGATGCTGCTAGTTTTTCGTCACTTATCATATCCGATCAAGACCAAAACTAAAGCTTCACATGGTTGAACCACACTTTCTAATGAGCAGTTAATGAAGAAATTAAAAGATATAGAGAAACAAGCAACAAAGATCTCATGCTTTCGGTTCAGTCTCAAAGAAGAAAATAGAATGTCAAATGACAAATAAGAACCAGGAATATAGTTGATAACATACGTTGTTCCTGCAATCCTGGTGCTAATATGAGTGATATTATCTGGGAAAAGTTTAGCCAAGCCAAAGTCTCCAATCTTTGCATTTAAATCTCTATCAAGGAGTATATTACTAGCTTTGATATCTCTGTGGACAATATGGGGCTGCAGTTCTTCATGAAGAAATGTAAGACCCCTAGCAACCCCCAAGCAAATGGCTTTTCTTTTTTCCCAATCCAATTTGATGGTTTCATTTCTTGCACCTACAAACCGAAGGAAGACAAATTAGATCTGTAGTTCCCGTTGGATATATGGACCTTCGGTGTTCTTTCCATGTCCAAGGGTCTTGTTTAATTACCTAATAATGCACGATCAAGGCTGTTATTCTCAACATATTCATAGACCAAAACACGGTCAGCTCCTTGAACACACCACCCAATCAACTCAACAAGGTTTGGATGTCGGACATTTGATATAGTGTTAATCTCATTTAAGAATTCACGGACTCCCTGTTTCGACCTAGCAGAAAGTGTCTTCACAGCAACTTGAGTTCCATTTTTTAGGGTTCCCTAGCAAAATTTAGCATGCTTAGATAGATGACAATAACAAACACCCATCTGGAAATTCTAAATACTGTAAAATCATAGGCAAAGCTAATTCTTCATCCATATAACACCAGCTACGGAAGCTTTGAAATCTAAGAAAGAATCTTTGTATTGAAGTCACCAATACGAAGTTTCGAAACCACATTGGTACCTAAATATTCTCGGTGACAACCTCAAGATTCAAGAATTAGCAAAGCATATGGTCCAACACAAGCAAAATCACATTAGTACGAGGCTATAAAGTCTAAAAAATTCTGCAATCTAGAACTGCAGGCAAGAGTATTGTTTCTAAAGAAAAGTATCAACGTGCCGATAAGCATAAGATTACAGCTTCAAGTGCTCTAAAGAATCCCAAATAGTATTAATGTCAAAACAATGACATAATTCAAATACAGAAAACTTTTAGCAGCAATACTACAATGATAAACCATATGCAAACTGTGAGTACCTTGTACACAATTCCAAAACCTCCTCGCCCTATCTTATTGCTCGCATGAAAATTATTGGTGGCCGATCTCAATTCATTGTAGGAGAAACCTCCAACATTTTCCGGCAAATTACCTTTGCAAAAACACAAACCAATTCATAAAGGGCAATGACAGATCAAGCATGATGTTGATGATAAGCTTGAACATAAAAACCAAACCATTTATACATATCCTGCATACCATCAAAACCATGGTTAGTCTGACCAGAACTACTCCTTTTCCTCTCTAAAATTGCACCACCAAAGCATTTGCAACTCATAATTGTCCACATTAAAGACTCCTACTTTCTGATGGCCTGCATAAATTTACAATACAGACATCAAAAAGATTTCAACTTCATCATATCCACCTTGCCAAATGAGATTCTGAGACCTACCCAGATTGCCATACTCATCAAATTCTCAGCAAAACACCCAAAGATCAAATCTTTAAGCTCCAAACTGAACAAACACAACCTGAAGAAACCCACCTGGCTGATCCTTGATGACTAATCCAGGTTCAAATCGTGATCCCTTCAAATTGGGTTAACATCTCCTACTTGTTGGCAGACAAGGAGAGCTTGAAAATCCTCTAGTTTACTGTTAACAAATACTCAAATACATAAACTATTATTAAACCCACCAAAGGAAAAAAAAGAGTACAGCTTTTCAGGGCCGTCTTGTTATTATATGAGTGGTGGTTGTGAATGGTTATTCTAGCTGTTCTTTCTTTCTTTTCCACTCTTGAATCAAAGAAAGGTTCCTTCTTCTTTAGAGAATCACGAGTCCTAGTACACAGTTGCACGAGCTGAGAGCGTTTCCATTTCCAACTGTTGTTGAAGCCTGAAAATGACTTTGGCCTCTCTCTGTTTTTCTTTATTTTGGGAAATGCTTTGTTGCTTCATTAATGGTTTGCTTCGCTAGATTTGCATTGCATCATTTTACAGATATTTGACATCATTTTTCGAGGTTTACTTGCTTTGCAGTTTGCATGATCCTCAACTTGTTGTGAATCCATATCATTTTAACTTTACGATTAGATTAGTTTCAAATTTGTATAGGGTGTTTAACATGAACCAAGTTGAGATGATTTGGATACAAAAACACGTGTTTTAGCACACAAACACTTTGTACAAATTTGCATGAGGTGCAAATCAAGGAAATGAGACCACGAGTAGTTTAGGCAATCTGTTGAGAATATAATATCAAAGCTTAACAAGCAAGTTTACAAGACATTATTTTCATTAGAGCGTTACAATGCTACTTCTATCAAGTAAACTGTAAACATTATGTAATCTCAAACGAATTGGGTGTTCTTTTAGATACCAAATTCGCTTAAAGATTTGTGCTACATAGGTAATACAACTTTGAAGTCAATGGCTGAAAATGAGCTACATAAATTTGGAATTTTGGATCCATAAGCAGCCAGCCACGTCTTCACATCCTTCATTCTCACAGAAACTTATCCCCCGGTTCTGTTCTTCTCTTCCTAGTCTTCCATTCATCGTTCTGGTCTTCTCTTCCTAGTCTTAGCGTGATGAATGGTTGGTTTAATCTTTAAACTTGACGTCTTTTACTATTCTTCGTGTGGGAAAAGATATACAGAAAGTATCAAAACCAGGGGAAACAATAATCTTAATCTTGAGAGAGTTATTGGATGGTTTATGGTTTTATTGATCATGATACTGATATGCATCGAGTAAGACCAAGTATGCAGCAAAACAAAAAGGACCAACGGACCAAGTATGCAAAGAATATGTGATTATAATCACACATTCACACAATAATGATATCTTCAAGTTTTCACTGCTATTTGTCAACAAATGGCTACCATTTGGCTGGCTGCTTGTGCTTGTACTATGTAGTTTTTTTTTTCTTTTTTCTTTTTTCTGCTTGTACTATGTAGCTTGCTGAACCACCCATTTTTTCCATGGTCAGCTTTGAAACATTTGAAGATGACATGAACGTTTGGTAGATTTCAACCGTATAAGTATTGAATAGCAGAACAATAATATTCTTCATCTAGAAAAATAAGAATACATTGTTTTGTATATACGGGTCAAACGTATTTCTGGGAACAAATCGACTAGATTAACCATCGTTTTATAGTTTCACGTCACAGCTTCATCAAGTTGAGAACCTAATGTTTAGATTCTGAAACTGTTCTTCATGGTGCAAGAAAATGGCACGAGCGACATGTTTTAGTAGTTTCGAGACATTTTAACGAAAGAAATATAAGTTGATGAAATTGGTGAGTGGTGAAAGTGAGACAAAGTATATGGGGAAACTTTGTTTACCAATCTCTAGATCTGCACATTAGCTGGACACAGATCATAATTATAATTCTCCTTCCACATGTTTCTGATTCTCATTTACCTTTCTTCATCTTTTACTAAACTCAAATTCTTTCGACCAAGCAGGTCTCCTGCTCCACATTCCCCCCATTATCACAACAATTGTCAAACGCATGCTGCAGTCTACAAATCACTTTGTTTTTGTTTGTGTATGTGCAGCTTCATGTCTCTCTGCTCTAAAGTCTAAAAGTTGCTTGTACTGCTGTTTCTCAATAGCTTCATCGTCAAGGCGAGAGAATAGTGTGAGCTCCATTCGATTTTGGTTGAACTCTCATAAACAAACCATACAGGCAAATACTGGACAGATATCAGCTATCAAGTTCCAATATTTCATCACAAACTAGTATTGTTTCTTGGGTTTGTGAACTTGGTCTCCTTTATCAAGTTGGTGTAAATATGAAATGCCCCAAGATTTTTTCTCTTCACAAACTAGGCAAAGACAAAGAGGAACATCAGCAGACCAACAATGTCTCCTCCTTTCCCAATCAGACATTTTGACATTTTTATATATACGAGATTCCTTGTGCTGCTGGACTTTCCCATGATTCTCTCTCTCCTTCCTCTCAATCTCTTTACTAATAAAAACCCATCATTTTCATTAATGTTAAAACTTAAAACTAAAAATAAATACCTATGTCATATCGTTACATAGCACAACAACATTGTATAGCAAGTGTAGCCATTCATATCATGATCAATTATATCATACTCATCGAACAAATGAGACTGATACCATTAGATCAAATGATAATAAGTAAAATCGTTTAATTTCAATCAACAAAATATCATGTTTATTCAACACATAACAATAATACGACATAATATTAACATTACTTTTATTCAAATTACAGGTTTTAATATAATTTTAAATAATTTATAATCCTTTGGGTAGTCGTAAGCCCCCAATCAGCACTGCCCGGTGCAAAAGTCCCAAACTTGAGGACAAATTCCCAAACCCTAGTCCCCAAATTTCTAAATTTCACCCCAACACCTGGAAAAAATTGGGTTCCCAATCACATGCCCTTGTCTACCATCCAAACCCAAACCCTAACCAAATCCCACTCATTCTCTCTCTCACACTAACCCCACTAACCTCTCTCTCTCTACACAGTGATACCTGTCGCCTTCAACTAAGACTTTCCACCACTTACATTCTTCTGCGTCTCTCTCTCTCTCTGCTTTGTCAATTTGTATATATAATTTGTTTTAGGGTTTTGGCCCAAATGAGTCAAGTCCTCGACGAAGCTGACGACGAGCCATTGGCATTGGCTCAGTCAATCGAACCTGAAAAACCCCAAAGCCCTAAACTTGAAGAAGACGAACCAGAAGAACCACAAGACACTGTGGACGATAAGCCCCAAATCGACGACGACGACGATCCCATGGAGGAAGACGCCCCCTCCTCCGTCAGCACGTCTCTCGTGTTCTGTATTGGGCTCAAGCAGCCCAGGTCCGATTTGCAGCATAAGATGAGCGTTCCTGAGCTTTGTCGCAATTTTAGGTAATGTTTTCAAGATCCGATTTTTCGTTTTGTTTTTGGTTGCAATTGAATTGAATTGGATTGGGCAAATGTAAATTGAAGAATGTGATTGAATTGTGCTGGTTTTAGCTCACTAAAGAAGAATTGTTATTGTTGTGATTACATGGAAAGTTTAGTTGTTAATCATCGCAACGAAATTTAGGATAATTAGCTTAATTCATGCTGTCTTTTGTTTGTATTGCAGCGCTGTTTCTTGGTGCGGGAAGCTGAATGCCATAGCTTGTGCCTCGGAAACTTGTGCTAGAATTCCAAGGTCAGTATTGTTTCTCATTCTTCACCCTGTCAGGCAGATGTCTCACTAGCTGTCTAAAGATTTAAGAGTATGAGATATGAGAAAGCGCAATGCAAGGGAAAGTGGAAAGTGAGGTTAAGAGTCGTAGCTAACTTTCTAAATTTAGAGAATTGTCTTCGTATTTCTTTCAAATCAAAGATACTTTGCATCCTCAAAGAATCATAATGCTGTTTCCAAATCGCTACTGTAATATAAGCTAGTGTGTGCAAACCAAAGTTTAGTTCTTAATATTACTAAATCCTCTAATGTAAAATTTAGCTAGTCTTGGTTGGTATAACAGGTTATTTTGTATGTAATTTTTTTGCTACAGTTCTAATGCAAATCCACCGTTTTGGATTCCCATTCATATTGTAATCCCAGAGCGACCAACTGAGTGTGCAGTATTCAACGTTAATGCAGGTATATTCTGCTGATTGCTCTTATCTAAGCCTTTGCTTTTTCAGACTGTGCGTAGGTTTGCTGTAACATAATGTGCCCAGTTATTAGCTTGATAATAATGATGACATGTAGTTCTTTTAAGTACCTCTACTGGAGTAATATCTTTATACTTTAAAGACAGCCAATATATGAATTTGAAGTTAGTTTCTTCTAAAGTTATCCTAGTTGCATAGTTGCATAGTTATTCTTATACACTTATGAAGTTTTGGTGGTCATTAGACTCTGTACTGTTGAGTATACAATTAAATATGTGAATTTAATGCCTTTTGAACATATTGCAGATTCTCCTCGTGATTCTGTTCAGTTTATTGAATGGTCACCCACTTCTTGCCCTCGTGCCTTACTGATTGCTAATTTCCATGGGAGAATAACAATCTGGACTCAACCTTCTCAAGTAAGCTACACTTGGACAGGGCTTTTTATATTTACATATATAATTTTATTTTCCTATTACAAGATTTTGCTGTGTTTTTTTTTTGGTATCAGCTCAAATGCAATGATGTTGATAAGAGCGTTTAGTTTTCACTTTCCCCCCCACATTATTAGGTGAAGCTATTATCTAAATGTGTATACCTTGTATCTCTGTACAGGGGCCGGCTAATTTAGTACGTGATGCTAGCAACTGGTCGCTAGAGCATGAATGGCAGCAGGATATTGCAGTTGTTACAAAGTGGCTATCAGGGGTGTCACCAGTAAGCACTTTTCTTCGCCTTTACTCATCTTAAATGAAAATTATATATTTGTTACTTCATTAATATGTGTTCACTACAAACTTCCATTTTGTGAAATACATTACCCTTCATGTTCTGATGTTCTGTTTTCCTTTTTGTTACACCTTCTCAATGAACCAGTATAGGTGGCTTTCCTCAAAATCAAGTAGTCCCTCAAATGCGAAGTCAACTTTTGAAGAAAAATTTCTCTCACAACAATCCCAAAATTCAGGTATTTTTCGTCTTTTGCAACCTCTTGTAATTCCATGTTCTATGGTATGATCTGCATTCTGCAATGTGAGTTTGCTTGGCATCTGATGCAATATATTTTGTTTGTTTCAGATAGGTGGCCAAATTTTCTCTGTGTCTGTTCTGTTTTCTCCTCAGGCTCAGTTCAGCTTCATTGGTCTCAATGGCCTCCTAATCAAAGTACAGCAGCACCAAAGTGGTTTCAAACGAGCAAGGGACTCTTAGGTGCTGGGCCTAGTGGAATAATGGCTGCTGATGCTATCATAACAGATAGTGGTGCAATGCATGTTGCAGGTGTTCCAATTGTAAACCCATCTACTGTTGTTGTTTGGGAGGTCACTCCTGGCCTTGGCAATGGATTTCACGCAACTCCGATGATAACCACAAGCAATGGGGTCCCACCGTCAATAAGTCCACCCAATTGGGCAGGTTTTTCAGCTTTAGCTGCATATTTGTTTAGCTGGCAAGATCATCTAATATCCGAATCAAAGCAAGGGCGAAAGCAGACAGATTCAGATTTCAGTGATACAGTACCACTCCATTGTTCTCCAGTTTCAAACTTTTCAGCATATGTGAGCCCTGAGGCTGCAGCTCAATCTGCAACAACCACCACGTGGGGATCTGGAGTTACTGCAGTTGCCTTTGATCCAACTCGCGGTGGTTCTGTCATTGCTGTTGTCATAGTTGAGGGTACTAATTTATATCTTTTCTCAGTTTCTGTAAACCTTTTTTCCTTCTGTAAATCCAATTTCAGGCTGTTGGAATAGTAAAACAAGCATTTTATTTTTATATTCTTTGTTAATACCTAGTCTAGATTTTTCTCCGTAAGTTACTTCTAAGAGCACCTGTTTTTGTGAACATTTTCTGTCTTTACTTTTTGTTCATCTTGTTGATGATGAGCTCTTTGGGTTTAGGATCTCATAACCTTTACATCGCATATAATAAGAAAATCATAATCTATTTTTCTCATCATTATTCATACTGTTGGAACACCACCTTGGCCAATCTCCCCGTTTCTTTTAAGTTTCTCTCCAGAAGTACTTTTTTGGATGTGAAACCTACCTGAATCTAGTGTATATTGTCTCCCATATATTGCGTGTATTTTCCGTGTACAGCTTAGTTGGTTTAGCAGATCGAGTTATTTATCATGTATTTCTGGATAAGAATAACTATCTTAAAATATTCGGGCAGTACACAACTGACATAAAGTGTACCCTTTGTTTTCACCTGTGCAGGACAATACATGTCTCCATATGATCCAGACGAGGGTCCTTCAATTACAGGATGGAGAGTGCAACGCTGGGAATCATCCCTTCAGCCAGTTGTGCTTCATCAAATATTTGGGAATCCCACCTCCACTTTTGGTGGGCAGGCACCCATGCAAACCGTTTGGCTTTCCAAAGTGGACACAAGCATACAACCAACTAATGATTTTAAAAATCACCAAGCAGCTGCAACAGGAGTGAAGACACCTGATTCTAGCATTGAGAAGGCAAAAAGAGTTAGTTTTGATCCTTTTGACCTGCCAAGTGATGTTAGAACTCTTGCTCGAATAGTCTATTCTGCTCATGGGGGTGAAATTGCTGTTGCTTTTCTTCGGGGCGGGGTTCACATCTTCTCTGGTCCAAACTTTGCACCTGTTGATAATTACCAGATTAACGTTGGATCTGCAATTGCTGCTCCTGCCTTCTCATCGACAAGCTGCTGTTCAGCTTCTGTTTGGCATGACAGTAGCAAGGACTGTACCATTTTAAAAATACTACGTGTTCTTCCGCCCACTGTTCCAAGCAGTCAAGTGAAGGCTAACTCATCAATGTGGGAACGTGCAATTGCCGAAAGGTATTTTAAAGAGCTTGTACCTTTCACCAATTGAAATCTTCAATTCCCCACAATTAGTACTAGTAGATGTTTACTTATATTGATAGAGGTGGATATATTATTTAGTTTGTATGTCATTAAATTGTCAATCATGGCAGGTTTTGGTGGAGTCTTTTGGTTGGAGTTGACTGGTGGGATGCAGTTGGGTGTACACAGAGTGCTGCCGAGGATGGCATTGGTAAGTTAAGGTTTCTCTTGTTGTATTACTGTAACTAATGAATGGTAATTTGGCAAATATTCTTCGAGTTGTTTTCATATGGATTTTAATGGAAGATGCTTTCTGTTTTCCAAGTCTTTTGTTCATGCTTTGTTCCAATAATTTCTAAATGATGCGTTGCTTCTTTCTGGTGCAGTTTCTCTGAACAGTGTCATTGCAGTACTGGATGCAGATTTTCATTCTCTTCCCTCTACTCAGCATAGACAACAGTATGGTCCTGTAAGTTTCTCTGGCCATAAAACAGGCTGCATAAAATTCCTGTGTACTTAATTTTTTCCTAAAAATGTGAAAGTGAAACATAGGTGAATAGTTAAAGTCATGTATTTTGTTACTATATATTTAAAAACTTTGTTGTCTCCATAGTAGGTGAATTGTAGTTGCTCCTCCTCTTTACAGTATATACACTCCCCTGGATTCTCTATTTTTATTGTGTTTGGTTGTAGGTCCTATATGTGTCTTTGAGCTTATTTTATAAAAAAAGAGAGTGTCTTACAGTTGTTTGAACCTGATTTTTACCAGTGATTATAATGAAAAAATGCATGCAGCATTTTTGTCTTTGTTCGAGGTTTTATTTCAACTCAAGTGTGGAAGTTTTTGCTCTAAAGACTGAGCTTTCATCCAACCTTGATTTGCATGGCTGCATCATGGCTTTTTAGTTCCATTGTGATTTTTGGTCCCTCTACTTGGGTTTGTGACAGGGTTGTAGTTTATGCACCATTATCATGCCAGCTTTAGTTTCTTATCCTTTTGGACTGGTTTAATTGGTTTGACTAAGAGAATCATACATGAACTGCAGAGTCTGGATAGGATAAAATGCAGGCTGCTGGAAGGCACAAACGCACAAGAAGTTAGGGCAATGGTTCTAGACATGCAAGCTAGGCTATTGCTAGACATGCTTGGGAAAGGAATTGAATCGGCTTTGATAAATCCATCTGCTTTGGTACAAGAACCATGGCTGGCAAAAGGTGAAACTTTGTCCGCTATTGATCCTGAGGCAATGGCTGTTGAACCCGCACTTGTTTCAAATATTCAGGTTCTGTTCAGCTCTTTTTGAATTTTATGGCCTTTTGTGTTGAAGGTTATTCAATGATGCCTAGATACTTTCATATCGCATATCTCCCGATATGATTTACTCCTCAATACTTGAGGGTACCCAATGTCCAATACTTTCCAATACTTATTGGTTAGCATTTGGAACTTTAACTTTAGGATATGTGTCCACACATTCTACACCATATCCGAAACTCAAAGTATAATCAGTTTGCACTGTAGTTTTTTTTGTTGTTGTTGAAATTATTCGGTTTTCTTTGTAATTCTGGAAGTCTGAAAAAAAAAATATAATTAAGGAAAGAAAGGGGCATATATTCTAGTACTGATGAGACACGACAACAAAAGGCCAACTCAAGAAAATAATGTGCAGAAAAAGATGAAGAAACTTAATCTGTGATGTATTTTAATGTGTGTGTGTGTGTGTGTTTTTTTTTTCTAAAAAAGAAACTTAAAATGTGATGTATTTTATTGGCCCAAGTTCGCCACACTCGTATCCTGTTTTTGGAGGTTTGCCATTGTCCATGGATAACAATTATACATGCTTTTCCTTCAATTTCTTTTCTTTTTTCCTATCCTGATTTTTTCCGCTGTAATACAGGCTTACGTAGATGCAGTTCTTGATCTAGCTTCACATTTCATCACTCGCTTGAGGCGCTACGCTAGTTTCTGCCGCACATTGGCCAGCCATGCTGTTACTGCCGGCAGTGGTAGCAATCGCAATATGGTGGCTAGTCCTACGCAGAGTTCGGGTTCTCCTGCAACTAATCAGGGTCAGTATGCATTTTCCTTGTTATGAAAAAATAAAATGACCAACTCTATTGTTAGGTTCAACTTTAAAAGTGATAAAACAATTATGATTCAAGTTAAACAACGGTATCCTTCAGAGGTGAACAAATATTGGTAGATCCTGAATGCCAAACTATTGAACTTTCAAGGCAGCTGTGTGCTTCTTACACAAGTAGTTGGAGATACTTTGTTCTTTTTGTAATAATATTATTAATAGGCAGTTTTTTTAACCAACTGAAACCTCTTATTTAGTCTTCCTATTTTGCATCGTCTGATTTGAGCATTTCTTTGACAGTGTAATGCCATGTTTTTTCAGGAGGCCCAAATGCACCATCAACTTCCACAGGAAACACCCAGATGCAAGCTTGGGTACAAGGTGCCATTGCGAAGATCAGTAGTACCTCTGATGGAGTGCCTAATTCAACTCCAAACCCCATCAGTGGTCCATCTTCTTTCATGCCAATAAGTATAAACACAGGAACATTTCCTGGAACACCTGCTGTTAGGCTGATTGGCGATTGCCACTTTCTCCATAGATTATGCCAGCTTTTGCTCTTCTGTTTTTTCTTTCGGCGAACTCAGCTACCCCGTTTTGCTGGGGGTGCACAGAGAAATACTGATGCAAACATGCAAAAGCCTCAGCCTGGGGCTCCTGGGAAAGTGGAGGAAATCAATTCTGTTTCTGTAAAACCATCCTCAACCATAGTAAGACCGGAGGAGGGTCAGGTAGCTCGGGCTGGTCAGATCATACCTGGAGCAAAAGGAGTTGAGGAAGGAGCTGCTGGAAGGTCAAGATTGGGTGCTGGAAATGCTGGTCAGGGATACACTTTTGAGGAGGTAAATACTGAATGCTCTTTAACTTTAAGATGTGCACACGGATGATATCTAGTTTTAATTGTTTATATCTAGCTTAATTTCTACAATTTTAATCTGTTAACTAAGAGTACATCCTTATGAATTTTCATGTCTCGATAGTGAATTTGACAGTGAGGGAATTCTTAGTTAATTTTTAAATTTCTCCATCATAGAGTCTAAGCAGAATCTAGACTGATGTATCTGTTACTGTGATGTAGGTGAAAGTCCTTTTTCTCATCCTTATGGATCTTTGCAAAAGAACAGCAACTCTGGCACATCCCTTGCCAGTTTCTCAGGTGGGAAGCAGCAACATTCAAGTGCGGCTGCATTACATTGATGGGAATTATACTGTACTTCCAGAAGTTGTTGAAGCATCTCTCGGCCCTCATATGCAGGTATTGTTGGATTTCCCAAGACGACCAATTAGGATGCAATTACATAGGGTGTTGCTCTCACTTTTCGTCAGTACTGGTGTCAAGTAAAACTGCAACGTCGCTGAAAGTAATGCAGGAGTAAAAAAAAATGAGAATTGTAGACAGCTTCAGTTTTGGTGTATACCAGAAACCATATGCAGTATGCTAATGCTGGATCACCCAGAAGTGAGCTTTGTCGTAAATTTGAAATACCAGGTCATAGTTGGAATAACATGCTTAGAAAGTGGGTCTCCAGCTTTATTTTCTAGTGGTTGCTTATAAGTTCTGAAACCTCCCATATATGATACTTCTTTCTCATGCTATATGTTAGGGTGGAAATCGTCTCTTATACTTCTTTTCTTTTTTCTGATGGGTGCTACAGAATATGCCCCGGCCTAGAGGTGCAGATGCTGCTGGTCTGTTACTCCGAGAATTAGAACTCCACCCTCCAGCTGAAGAGTGGCATAGACGGAATATGTATGGTGGGCCTTGGTCCGATCAGGATGATGTGGGCCATCTAGATGATACCCCCAAGCTATGTAGCTCTCATGACTCGGTCGATTTGGGATTGATGGAAAGTTGTGATGTCTATTATGGAGCCCATGGCCTGTGGCCAAGGAAACGCAGAATGTCTGAAAGAGATGCAGCTTTTGGCTTAAACACTTCTGTGGGTCTTGGGGCATATCTGGGTATAATGGGATCACGTAGAGATGTTGTTACTGCTGTATGGAAGACTGGTCTTGGTGGTGTTTGGTATAAGGTTCGATACGAGAACTCCCTCCGTGTTTTCTTTTTCCCTTCCTATATTTAATAGTTTGTGGCCCCGTCAGTCATAATTTTGTGCTACTATGCATATGCAGTGCATAAGATGTTTAAGGCAGACTTCAGCTTTTGCTTCCCAAGGTGCTACAGGTCCACCTAATCAAAATGAGCGGGAGAGTTGGTGGATCAGCCGCTGGGCTTATTGCTGTCCTATGTGTGGTGGAACATGGGTTCGAGTTGTATAGACGACTGAACCGACCATGTTATTTGTTAGGTGGATTCCATGTTTTACTGCTCTATATGTGCTGAGATCCACATAGCTGATTAATGATCCACTGGCCTGCTGATCATTGCTGGCCGAGTCATGTCATGCAGACCAATAGTAGAAGGTTATAGCAGTCAAACTCTTATTTATCTGTTGATTGGTTTCCCTTATTCCAGAGCAGAGTCTCGTTACTAAGATTTTCTTAATTCATTTCAGGTTTCCATCTTGTGGGCTGCAGCCCTGACCTTTGGTGCTGGGGAATGAAATGGAGTCTAGCCTCGGCGCAAGTACATATGACCGTTTTGATCTGTCTACTCCCTCCACTTATTATGCCCATATGTAATGAACTCCCAAGTTATGAGCGATTGGTGAGGGCAGTGGCTGGTGGGTTCCTACAAGTCTGTAAACACGGAAGTTATGTAGATTAATCTCTAACTTGCCATTTGTAGTGAAGCAATATCAATCTACAGTTTATATATATGATTTCATTGTAAACGAGTCTTGTTCAAAAACGATACATACAGAAGAAAGAGACAGAGTGAAAGAAACCAGAAAGAATTAGAGGAATCAAAAACGTAGAGGGACTCTAGGCTTTATGTGGGCCAAAGCCTAATTCATTTTTAAAAGATAAATAATTCCAGCGGGCCTAGGCGGTGACAGGTGACATGGGCCTTAACGGGTCCTCCGTTTAAAAACAAAACTAGAAAAGAAAAATAATTCCTCCGGCCCAGGCGGTCCAGGTGGGCGGGGGCTTTAGCGGGCTGTGGGGTCCACTGCTAATGGGCCTCGAACATAGTCCAAATGAATATTTGCCGGGAAGTGTGACACACTCACTCTCACAGAAGCGTTGAAATCTGAGTCTCAAATCCAAATCGGAGAAGAAGAAGACGACGACGAAGCGATGAGCAGCAGCGGCGGCGGCGGCCAAGGTGGACCCCACTCACTGGCCTTCAGGGTGATGCGTCTCTGCAAGCCCTCCTTCCAGGTGGAGTCCCTCCCTCTCCTCCTCGACCCCGCCGATCTCCTCGTCGGCGAAGACATCTTCGACGACCCCCTCGCCGCCGCTCAGGTCCCCCGCCTCCTCGAAAGCCACGTGTCCTCCTCCGCCGACTCCTCCTCCGATCCCAGCTACCGCTCCCGATTGCTCCTCCGCCACCCCTCCGACTCCGTCGGCCTCTCCGGCCTCCTCGTCCTCCCCCAAGCCTTCGGGTCTGGCTCTTCCATCTCTCTAGAACCTTTTTCTTCTTCGTTTCTGTTAGTTAATTTCATCATCTTTGAAAATTTGCAGAGCGATTTACTTAGGGGAGACGTTTTGTAGCTACATTAGCATCAACAACAGCTCCAATTTCGAAGTCCGGGACATCATAATCAAGGTTCGTTTTCGAGGTTTCGACGTAATAATTGTTTTGGTTTTGGTGTAAATTGAGCTGAATTTCTTCTTCTGTTTGGAGATTTTAGGCGGAGATGCAGACAGAGAGGCAGAGGCTTGTGCTGTTGGAGACCTCGAAATCGCCGGTGGAGTCCATACGCGCCGGAGGGCGTTACGACTTCATTGTTGAGCATGATGTGAAGGAACTCGGAGCTCATACGTAAGCTCTGCTCATCATCGCCGCTACTGATTTAGTTGGCATTGTCCTTGTTGTTGTTTTACGTTCTCACATTGTTGTTTGCGTTGAGGTTTAGGTTGGTGTGCACTGCATTGTACAATGATGGTGAGGGCGAGCGTAAGTACCTACCGCAGTTCTTCAAGTTCATTGTGGCGAATCCTCTTTCAGTTCGGACTAAGGTATGATCCAGGCCTTGGCATTTGCATCTGCAGTTAGGGTTGTGTTCCTCAAATGACAACATTTCACTGATGCTGAGGGAATTTGAATTTGATTTGATGTGCAGGTCCGTGTTGTTAAGGTACGTTGAGGTTCACTGAATCTGTAAGTTTGCAATCTATTCTGTTGGATATAAAATACAAGTTAAATATTTATACATACATGGTGTTGGGAAACACAGATATATGATTGTCGCTTGAAAACTTGAGCATGCATGTGCTACATTGGAGGATCTGAGCTTGCATATCCTTCAGGCCTAAGTAGTAACTCTGATCATGTTCATAACTGTTTGAATGCCCTCTCATTTTGGTTAAATATATGTATTTTGATATAAGCATTTGCCTGTAATAATTGTCCCTATGGTAACTGCATTCTCACCAGGAAACTACCTTTTTAGAAGCTTGCATTGAAAATCATACGAAATCAAATCTTTTTATGGATCAAGTTGAGTTTGAGCCTGCTGGGCACTGGGGTGCAAAACTTCTAAAAGCTGATGAACACCAATCTGAGACGAAATCTCAAACAAGGTCAAAATAATATGCCTTTTGTCAGCAGAATGTCAGTTCTGGCTTTTTCTTATTTCTTATCTTTCATCAAGTCTGAAATTGGTTATATCACTCATATTTGAGTTGTTGATGACAGAGATCTGTTTAAGCCACCAGTTCTCATCAGATCTGGCGGAGGAATTCGTAACTATCTTTATCAGTTAATATCACATGGGTCTGCCCAAACGAAAGTGGAGGGAAGCAATATTCTTGGTAAACTTCAGATAACTTGGCGAACTAATCTGGGTGAACCTGGTCGCTTACAAACACAGCAAATTATGGGCACTGTGAGTTTTCGATTTTGACATAAATAGAATAAGAAGGAAGAATGTCGGTCCATTATTTGTTTAATCAGAATCCCATATTTGCATTGAAAATATATTAGCATGCATATGAAGTGTATGACTCCTTGTCGGTAGTAATGTATATATCGCAGGCTTATGCACTTGGTTGGGTATAGGATGTTTGGAATGTCTAAATTTTTTATATTTTTTTATATTTTACAATCTATTAGGGCCTTGGGTAAGTTCAGTGCACAGGTCATATGCATATGTTGCTTGCCATTTGAAATTTGTAGTATGCAGTTAATTTGAATTGTAAATCATTTGATAACTTCAATGGAAACTGAGAAGTTAAACTTATAGAGTTTATTATTTTAACATTCAAAATTTCCATACAATTAAATCTTACATGACTTTATGATGTTTCACAGTTTATTGTTTTGGTTTAATATTGTGTCTTGAGGTTTAAATGAATATCACATTCATCCTTTTGATGTACTATTTACAGCCCATAACACGAAAGGATATTGAGTTGCAAGTTGTGGAGATACCATCTGTCATCAAATTGGAAAGACCCTTTTCGGTAATTTTACATCTCTTGATGACTTATTTGCAAACCTCCCCCCCCCCCCCCCCCCCCCCCCCCCCGCCAAAATATACAAGTACTGTACTCTTCATTTCTCAGTATATGAAGTTTGAAGTTGGTGACGATGAGTTGGTACTGACAAACTAAAATGTCATGCAGCTACACTTAAAATTAGCAAATGAGACAGAAAAAGAACTCAGTCCATTTGAAGTTTCTTTATCACAAGATGATTCACGCGAGGAGAAGGTTGTCGTGATTAATGGTCTTCAAACTGTGGTAATATGTTGAATCTTCTTCTTGTATTCAAAATTGCCTTCACTGTGGTAATATGTTGAATCCTCTTCTTGTATTAAGGTTGTCGGAAATGCTTCAAACTGCGGTAATATGTTGAATCTTCTTGAATTATGTACAGGTATTTCCGAGTGTTGAAGCATTTGGCTCCAAGGAGTTTCATCTGGTAATGCATAATTGTTCACTTCTATAGTTGATACATTCATTCATTACCTCTAGACTCATTGGTTATGTTGCTGGGGCAAAAGGGAAAAAAGAAAGAAAGAAAACCCAACTATGTCAAATCCACTTCTCTTTCACCATAATTTCACATTTTGAAAGACATAATTTTTTGGACCTTTTTTGGACCTCTACCAACTGCAAATATTATTTTATGATTTTTTCAAAGTTAGAATTTGGAAAAATCATTAAAAAAAATTGGGTCAAGTTTTTTGAGTTCCGTCAATTGGATAATTGCTTATAAATCATGAATTTGGGGTGGGAAAATTTTGGTGAAAAAATATGAACATACAATTTTGGCCAAAAAAACGTGTGTTATAGCTCACAAATCTTGGTGAAAAACGTGTTTTTGGACCAAAAATGCATATTCTTATTTTCTTGCCAAAATCTTCCCACTCTCAAACCATGATTTTTAAGCAATTATCCAACTGACGAAACTTAAAAGTCTCAACCCGATTTTTTTAAATGATTTTCTTAATTGTGGACACTGGAAAAACCATAATAAAATATTGTGGTCAAGATTTTTGATTTCTGTCAATTCAGGAATTTCTTAAAAATCAGGATTTGGGGGTGGTCAGATATTGTTATCAATGTGATTATAGCAACAAGAAATCGTGGTCTTGAATTTTTTATTTTTTGGATTAAGTAAGGTGAGCATGGGAATAGAATTTTGTTTGCGTAGCCTCACTTGCATGCATGAGCACAAGATTTTTAGCTTAACTTGCATCAGCTAGCTGTTATCTCATGTACTCCACTACCAACATTGTATTGTTTCTTATTGAAAAACAATTTGCTTAATTATGATTTTATGATCTGTTGAGTTCCTTAGAGCTGTTCTTTGACAATGTAGAACCTCATTGCTACCAAACTTGGAGTTCAGAAGATCACTGGCATCACTGTTTTTAACACAATGGAGAGAAAATCATACGATCCTTTGCCAGATTTAGAGGTAAGTTTTCATTTTCTTAAAACAGTAGTTAAGGTACCTGTCAGTTAACACTATTTCATCCCAAACACCTATTAGCACGGTATTCTTTTTAAGTTATGCCAATGGATTTTCATTTTCCATCTAAACTGTAAAGCCAGATGCTTTCGGTTATTCTTCCATTCTGACCAGCCTTCTGGACTTGTTGCAGATATATGTGGATCTGGACTGATCATGCCTTAGTTTTGACCGTGATGAATACCCCTGCAGCCTTTTGAAGGCTTGGTTTAACGATCTCTTTTTTTCTGGTTCATTTGGTGGACTGTAGCAATCTCTTTTTTCCACAAATCTCATTTGGGTAGCTAATGTAAAGTTGTAAGATCAGAATGCCCAGAAACTGGCTTCCATATTTAGTTGTGAGGATGGAATGTAGTTTGTAAAAGATTTTGCTGATTATATTACAGATTTGTTATACAATTTCTTAGAAACTATTGTTACATCAGAGCTTTATTGAAGTACTTAACTTGAATAAACTTCAGATCATCCCTCCTTAGTCCTTATCCTCTTCCATTTAACTGTGTTTAATAATGGCCCTCTTGTTTAGCTTGAATTTTATGAGTATTGAGTAGGTATTCCAGTACTAGTCCAGGAAAAACAGTAATGTTCTACCAAATCAAAGTCTGCATTAATCTAATCCCTTTGTTTGTAGTAGTAATATGAAAAATCTGTTGATCCAGAAAAATTACTTCACTCGTGTATTTGTACAGAGATACTCATCGTAAGGTAAAAAACAGGAAGGAATATATACATGAATACTCGAAAATAAGCCAAGCAAAAATCAAGATAAACATAAGTTCCAAATGAGATCAAGTTTCTGGGTCTTGGAAACTCTAGGCATGTTGTCCCCAAGCAGCCCAGTTGGCTTCACTTCCAACACGAGGCATATTCTGAACCTTTGAGTGAACATCAACCTTGAAGTTGGCACCACACATGACCCCCTCACTATCAATCCTAGGCATTGCCTTCATCTTCTGGGTTGGGTGCTCAAAGCTCATGAGTCCCTGCTCACTGTGGAACATGCAACCAGTTGGGAATGGAGCAAATGACTTGGAACAGCTTTCCTTCAAGACCCCCAAGTTGTCGGAAATCACGAAGGAGCCATCTGCTGCAATCCCCCAATATAGGCTAACTCCATCATACGCATCCTGCACAAACCAATTGTTGAGAACAATGTAAAATATGACAACAATAAGATGAGGATGTTGGTTGTGTAGCAAGTTAATTACCAAGGAAGCAAAAACAGTTCCAGCCTTGCTATCATAGATCACAAACCCAAAGCTGCCGTCCAGATCCTTGATGACCTGATCGGCCGGGTAAGGTCCCCGGTCTCGGAGGGTCCGGTAGGCCTGCACCACAAACATGGCCTCATTTGTGCTCTTTGACAGGCCATATTGCTTGATCAGGCTGCTGAGGTTGTTAAGGCTCCCCAAGAACACGCAGTATATGTCATCCAAAGAACAGAACAACCTGCAATATCCATTTCACTCAGATCTATCTAGAATTCTAGATCAAACCCTACGTGCTCGGCATGACATGAAAAGAGGGAGAGAAACGTACCTCTGATTCATGGAGAAGGAATTTTCTGGACGAACATAAGCGATCAGGGACTTGTTTCCAAAGCAAACAGAGAAAGCATTATCGGGGTCATGGCATGACATGAAATCCTTGACGATTTCTTCAGGGTGCTTGGGCTTCTTAGACGACGGCGTGGCCGGGCTGTTAAGCTCCTGCGGTGGCTGCACCACTTCCTTGTTGAATATGGCAAGCATCTTCCCGATCTTCTTCTTCCTCTTCTCTCAAACAAAGACGGAAAACTACGTAGTGTTGGTAAACAAATGAGATAGAGATAAGGATAGTGATGGAGAAGAATGGGGTTTGTGATGGTGTATATATAGATATAGTTGTTATATACAAACTATATTTGAAGGTTGGGTGCGTGGCGATGTTATCCAAAACTTTAAAGGAGGCGCGAAGTTATAGTCTGGGATTTGGTTCTATTTCTTAATCCCCCACCGTAATTAACTGACTTAAACTATCTTTTTTAGAGAGTATCTTTAGTACACGACTTCACATACATACATGGATGGTCAGGATTAGAAGAAATAATATAGAAATATGGTGGTCAAACATATGAATTGTTATGAACGGTTAAGATTGTGTTGTGTAAATACACGACGTGCATACAAGAATTTCCATCTTTTTTAGAGTTAAACAAATCCAATTACGAACGTAATTTTTGGGGCAACGTGACTTTTTTTTGTTTTTGGGAGAGGGGTCAATGTGCTTTTTTCTACGAACAAATAACGTGATGTGGCGAAATGATTGGCAAGCGATTATGGCGGATTTAAGGCGGATGGATTTGTACGAAAAGGGAAATAGTCAAAGGTTAGAACAGTGGCACTCATCTGAGTCATCCGTCTTGTTGGATACTCATCTATCTTCCTCTCTCTCGTTCTGTCTCTAGCGTTCTATTTAGATCAACGAGAAGAAGAAGCTGTGCTCGTGGTTTTGTTTTTTGAGATGTTTGTTTTCATCTTTTGTAAAAAAGTAATATCCATGTCATGAACGTTTTTTTATATTTTATTTTGGATCATACATGGACGTTTGTAAACCGTCAATGTATGATTTGATATTTTCCAACTTAGGATGGCCCAACCTTAGGTGGACCGTGTTGGAATTTTCAAACGAGTTTATCAGTCTTCTAATGAGTATAGACGATCAATTTAAAGATTTATGACACGTTTACTTATTTAAAATTAAAATGAAATAAAGAAAAAAATTTGGCACGAGGTAACACAGGTTTACTAACATAAGTATGAGGGATGGTTCCACCGTATTTGACTTCTGCTTCTACTTATTGGAATTAAGATGAATCCAATCTTATCTATTCAAGATAGAGATGGGTTCAGAAATCAATGTGCCCGATTATCCATCTTGCCGTTGATTCTAATTCATGATCTTTTTTCATTCCAATAAACACGTTATTAGTATTTTGATTTTATTTGATCAGGTGACAAAAATAATGTAATAACTTCATTTCAATAACGACATAATATTTCTTTAGTAAGTGAGAAGTTATACGTTGTCGTAAGTTTTGTAACATGTGATAAAAAAACATTAAAAAAACTCCTTTTCACCGTTGCAACATGAACCTTGAAGATGCATAAAGAGTATTGCAATCATGAAGAGTCGATCCAAAAAGTACCCAAAATTTGATAAGAAATTGTATCATGCCGCTTCTGGCCTCAACATCACTCGATAACCAGTCGAATGAAAAGACCTTAAATAAAGTATCATGGTCTATATACCGGAACAAATCACACTCTTTAAGCAACAATCTACAGAACATTTAAAGAACAAGAAAACATTTAACGAACAAGAAAAGTAATGGTCTGCCAGTCAAATTGGCAGCCATTCCCTATTTTACATCAAATTAACAGGGCATCTTGAATTTCTTTTTGAAGCATATAAAGCTATCCTATTTCACATTGCAATACAAAATGTTATGTCAAGGAGCTTAGCGACTTTTATGCGTATTTGCTGAAGTATTTTTCTTCAGGATAATAATACATGTGCACTATGTTCCATCCAAATTTCCTCCCACCAAGTTCATTTTTTGCATTGGCACAACATCCAGTATCCTTACGCACTATAGTCTTTGCTAAAGTATTTGTCTTCAGGATAATAATACGCATGCACTATGTTCCCTCCAAATTTCCTCCCACCAAGTACATTCTTTGCATTGGCACAACTTCCGGTATCAGAATATTCCAAGAAGACCTGCGGGAGAAACTATTAGTTAGTATAATGAAAGATGCAATCACCGAAATTTGAGAAATGCCAAAACAAACTACATCACCAAATACTGGTAAAAAGGTGTTACCCTACTAGTTAGTGATAACCAAGTTCAAAACAGCCGTATAGTGAAAGCTCTAAAGTTACGAAGAAACATATCATGCCTATCAAAGACACTAAGTTAATTTACCCACACACACACACACACATATATCCTAACAGATGACACATCCAGACTCGATAGAAAGATGCATATATTCACTACCCAAAAAAAGACAGGAAAAAGGAGTACACGAGTTCAAATACCTTTCCAACACCTGAAGTCTCTTCTCCATCTTGATTGGAACGGGGAATAACTACATTCAACAGAGTTCCTAAACATCCCAAACAAGAGAAATTTCTTAGTCCCAAGTTATAAACAACTGTAAAAACAGAAAAGACACAAATCGTGTAATCTGAATACCAAATTTGCTGCATTCATCCTTCATGTCTTCTAATATTTCTACATACTCTTCGTCATCACCCAGTTGATCAGTAGTAATTGCCTTCCATTGTAATAAAACACCAGAATTAACCAGCAGTTGAAACCATCATATATTAACCCAGAAGTCAAATGAAAATAAAAAATGACATACAAAAGATGAAACTAAAATATGGATGCCGAAACCAACTATGTGCTATGGAACTTTCATTGCATCATTATCCCTACTAATACCTCTGTCAAACAAAGGACTTTTGTGGGCATTTCTGTAGTTACTGATGCCATCCCATTCCCAAAAGAATTCATGTCAACAACCTGCATCGCCATTTTCTACAAGAAAAATAAACAAATATGCCAACAATGTAATTGTATATCGTAAAGAGGGAACTAAAGATGGTTGTATCCACACAAAAAAATAAAATAAAAAATAAAATACAAAAAAGATGGTTACTAGTCTACCTGCATAGCTATATGCTGTTGTGCCTGTACCAAGATATTTTCTTGCTCTGATTTAGATTGCACACTGCTGTAAAGAGAATTACAAAAACGTTTGAACTTAGTCAAATGGGCTTGAAATAATTGGAAAAAGAAAGGTGGCATTGATTTTGAAAGAAACTAACTTGGCTGTAGCACGCCGGACAGTTAGAGTTTTATCTCCCATTTTTAAGCCATTAAGAGCACCACAGGCAATATCAGTCACAGCTGGATCCTGAAGTTTTTGAACATCAGTTGACAAATTTTCTAGGAGTGACAACAATAAAGCAGTACATATACATGAACAAATGGAGATAACTAATTTAGAGCAAGGGTGGCTAATCCTTGACGATTACCTGATAAACACAGAATCCATATCCTTTAGAATTTCCTGTATCTTTATCCTTAACGAGGTCAAATCCACGAAGTGGTCTGCAAAAATCAACTCTACCATCAGAATATGCATTTATGGCTGACATAATTGATGGGTAAAAGAAGATTCCAAAAGACAGGTCATGGACAAGAATGGCAGATTGCTATATAACTTTTAGATCATACCCAAAGGATTGCAGCAGTTCTCTTATCTGTGCTTCAGTGAAGTAGTACGGTAGTCCACCCACAAAGATACGATCAGGTCCCTCAGCTCCACCAACAGCACTGCCAGACAAATCCAAATTTAGCATACGAGAAGATCTTTTTTAACTTAACTCAGAGTTTGGAAGTGGATAATTTATGCAGAATACAAAATCACAGTAATCCTCAAAATTGAAAGGCTAAAAGTAAACTTTACCCTTGTGTAAGCCCCACAGCAGCCAAGTTGAGATGAGGACTTGGTTGGTTAGGACCAAGGGCGGCAGCCAAGGTTGGATTGTAGTCTGTTGGCCTTCGTACCCTCACAGCAACACCCTAAGCCATCAAAAGGAGACTGTCAGATGACGAAAAAGTTTGAAAAGGACACTTATGTACACACACACAAACACCACTTTGCAGGACGACCAGCTCCGCAAATTTAAGATAACTAATACAACTTTAAAAGATCCAGAAATCACATCCCTGTCATGTCCTGGTAACTTGACACTGAGATCACCATACAGTTAATAGTACAAATCTCATTCGTTTTAATTTTTAAAGTATTTAAAACAGTTCTGTACAATAAATATATGGCTCTGTTAAGCATTAACAACAACAAAAAAAGAGTTAATCAGATACAACTGACAACTATTCAAAAAGAGTTACCTGTGCTTTCTATTTCACCCTACCATTCATATTTTACACTAATTTGTCATTTATACTGTCCTTTATGACAAATAACATAGATATTAAATAAAAACCGAAATTATTGATCAAATGAAATTGGCTACCTCAAATATAATCCCATCTAAGGCCATTGCATTACTTGCTTCTTCAACCGTTCTCATCTCCACAAATGCAAACTTCTTCTCATGATTTATGTAGACGTTCACTACCGCATCACCTGCCAGTTCAGAAACTGGAAAACACACCTCAGACACATGAAATATATATAGGCGCTGCAGGTATATACCCAATGAAGGGTTAAAGTTGGATAATGATTAGACTGACCTGAACCAATCGAATTGCCTCCGATGGCAGCCATGACTTGGCTAAAGAACGTGGCAATTGTCTGCAACAGAAAAATAGAGCACTCCAATATCTTAAAAACATAACAAGAAAAGTCTCTGAACAAATAAGAGGCATAGAGGAAATTTAAAAGATCACCTGCTCATTGGCCAGTGGGGGAAGCCCACCAACATATACCCGTCGTGCATGCCTTGTAGCCTATAACATAGAAAGAAACAAGGAAAACAAATTCATAAGAAAATTTAAAGGCATGAAAATGGTAGATGAATATAGATGATACAAACTTTACCTGTTGAGTCATGGCTTGGGCTGGCATCATGGGAAGAGTAGGCTGTACCATACAAAAACAAATGAAGTTATTGAAAATATTAAATTAGCACAAATGAAAACGAAGAACAAGTATATAAGCATTTAATTAGATGAAAAAATAAAACAAAAAATAAAAAAGAACTTCAGTAAAAAAAAACAAAGCTTATACTGGTGAAAAATACATACATATGCTGTTCCGAACGACATTACATTTTGTACCACTCCCGGCATTGTTTGTGGAAAACCTGAGAGTTGTCCTGCATTATTAATACTAACAAAAGGGGAACAGGCAATAACAGAAGGATAAGTAATGTGACGCAAAATCATGTCGCAACTAAACTGGTATGTAATACATTTTTTTGTCGTTTTTATTATACCGTGAAATAATTAAGTAAGAAACAAATTCCATCATTGCAGATGATAGGGAAACATCTGTAAGTCTACCAAATGGCAACTGTATCAGCCGAAGGAGAAGAAGATCCAGCTATTCATTGCATTGGTTCTCTCTTGAACACCAATCTACGTAGTCACGCCAACTCAACATCGCCTTCTTACCCAAACCATAAAAGCAAACACATACAAACAACAACAGACAACAACCAAACAACACAACAATTGCTCTCAGTTTCTGAAGTAAACCATTATAAATCTAGTTTTTTCAGATGCATGAACAAATATAACAGGAAATGAGGCGATACTAAATGCTAGGAAATGCTACATATTCCTTGAATGAAATGAGTGGTGATCCAGTAGTTAGATCCAAACCTGAAGAAGCAGCAGAAGGTAGCACTGCCCCAGCAGGTGGTGCCATGTCAAAACCACTTGCGCGCTTGCTGTAGATAAAGATACAATTGCAAGAGGATTGCATGAGAATGCAGCTTTCAAAAAAAATATTAATGGTGGGAAATATAAATTGTATTACAGATGCTACACCCTTTAACAGCATATGCAACTAACGTAACATGATTGACCAGAATCCTATCAACTTAGATGTTTCGTGATCACACTGCCAAACCAAAATGATTGTTTACCTCTTTGAACGAGAACGGGAAGATCTCTCCCTATCTTCTTCCCTTGAAGGCGAAGGCGACCTATGTCTATGCCTCCTATCTCTATCTTGATCATGATCAAGATGCCTATCTTGTTCATAATCACGACTCCTACAGTAGAAACACATCAAAAAATTGCTCAAATACCGAAAATGACAACAACTCGGATAGCCATCATTCCATTACAAGAATCAAACGCCTCAAATAACAGCTCGTAACTCAACCGAAAAGTATATACATAAGATTAACCTGTCATAATCCTGATTTCGACGGCCGCTATATCCACTATACTTGTTCCTCCCTCTGTCAAACCTTCCACTCCTGTCCTTGTAGTCCCTCGTATCTCTCGAATACCTGTCATCATCTCTCTCCCTGTCATGACCCCTCTCTCGCTCCCTCCACGAGCTCTCACGCTCCGATCCATGAGACTTGTGCTGAATCCAATCAACCAAAACTAACTCAGTCATTCTCGAATTCAAAACAATCAATATAACCAATCCAAACACAAATTCGATTCGTTTTATCTCGTTTTTCATATTCAGCTTAAGCAATTCATTCAATCGCGCACTCGTTCTTCTCAATTTCACAACCAAATGATTCGGCAACCAAACAACCGAATTCCAAAAATTTCAACCAAAATTTCATTTGATTCGAGAAGCGATGAGGCATACTAAAAAGAAATTAGGTCAAATAATTCAACGAGGTTTAGAGAAAGCACCTTGCTGTTGTCGTAGTCTGACATTGTTGCTCGATTTTCAGGTCCAAACCCTAGTTTTGGAAATTCGCTGAAACCAGAAAAGAAGAAGAAGAAAAAGCTCACCAATCTGGATCTGATCGTATTTGGTAGCTCGCTACAGGTCTAATTGAACCAACAGTATTATTGGGCTGGTATTGTTTGCACGGCCCAAATTGATACAGAGCCTTGTTTTTATCAGGCCCGTAATTGAAACGGGCTTGATTTTTCCCCTTTTGGTCCAGGGAGCCCACGAGTTCTTTACCGCACGTGACCTCGAACTTTCTTCTTTTTTACCGCACGTGACCTCGAATTTGAAGTAGAGTAGTACGGTTTCTCTGTACACTTGTCGATGCGAGTAGGTACGAAAGTCGTATTAGAGTATAGTATCGAGTACGTGTAAGTGTGTAACCGGTACCACCATATTAGGGCTACATTTTTGGTCTGACACATATAACGATCAACTATTATTCTATGGTAGGATATTTTGATTATGTTCTAAGATTGGGTACATTCAGATATTTTGGTTATGTAAGATTTTAATTAGAAGCTTAGGGTTTCTTGATATATTTTATATGATGATGTACCATGATGTGAATTAAAGCATATCTAATAATAACTTCGCTGATTTATGTGGCCACAATGTTTCTAAATCTCCATTTTTTTTTGTTACAATTTGATGTGTTCTCTTTTGGTGGTGGGTAGTGGGTAACAGTTGGATCTGGAGCAACATTTTAAAGAAAATAATCATTGCCCAAATAATTGTCTAACTCAACTCAGGCATGTTTCGTTACATGAAATGAAATTGAAAAGTGAGGAAATTATTCTGGTAGAGGAGAATTTCAACGTTTACTTACACATAATGGAATTGAAATGGACGTGGGTCTCACCTCCTAATAAGGAATCAATTCATTAACAACTTTTAATTGTAATATCAATGAGGGAGGTAAGATTAGGAATGATACCGTAAGAAATGAAAGACGAGTGACAAAAATTCTTTTATTAACCATATACATCGGTCATAGGAAAATATCTCAAGTCTCATGGTTAGTTTGTGCAATTGTGCTTGACGTGACACTAGAAACATGCTCAACTTGGTTTTTGACATAAATTATGGTCTCTTGCAGATCATTTCTTTCAGAACGATGCTTCATGTCAACGAATGAGTGCCACATTTCCTATATCTTCATTCACAACCACTTATCAACCCCGTCGGGGTAACGATTAATAGAAGAAGGTTGATCAGTGACAGTAACCGAGATTAAACTAGGTCATATCTGGTGAAATGATTAATAGAAGTGCCGGGGTAGCTAGGTATACTATATGATAATACATGTTTGTTTCTATAATGGATATTTATATACATAACGGATAGCAATTACTGGGGGCACGGTAGGTTATACTAACACTTCTCAGTTATGGACTTCTAGTCGAACTAGGAAAGTTTGTTGACGAATTATAGTTACTACACGTGTGGACCAATAATGGAAAGTTTCTATTTATACACATGATGGACGTGTGTATTATTATATATTGTCAACTTTTGTATACTGTAAAAATAAAGAGTTTGAAAAAGAGAGGATTAAAAGATCACAAGTATATAGCCATAAAGATATCAGATCTCTTCACCAAACAGGAAATTCTATTCTTATTAGTGGTAGGCAATAATGCATTTTTCTTCTCTGTAATCAATCAAGATTACAAGTATATCATCATCAATAAGGATATTTTTTCCTTATTGGAACATCATACTCTAGGACGAAACATCTTAGGAAAAACACATGGGCTGGAAACCCAACAATCTCCCTCTCCAGACCATGCGAGGGAGGAACACCGGCGCGACTCAATTGCCAAGAGTCCGCCCAAGCTAAGTTGATGCAGAATTACGTGGTTGAAGCATGCAGCTCCCCCTGATCACGCTCCCCCTTATCGAACAACTCATCACCATGTCCCCAGTGGTGGAACACCTCTTGACCATCTTCAACCTAGTCAGAACAACCATTGGAAAAGGAAATTTGGGACATATTTTCCATAACGTCTTTCTTCCTTATATGGCCATCACTCTGGTGTCATACGCCCGAAGAAGTATCACCTATTGCACTCAAATCATCTCTGTACACCAAGTTATGTGTATTGTACAAGAAACAACACATACCTCCTCTAGCAACCTCCAACGACCCATTCATAAGCTTCTACTTTCCATCACCAACATACTGGTGAAAACCTTGTCTGTCAAGAG
Source organism: Fragaria x ananassa (assembly GCA_034370585.1). Lineage (NCBI taxonomy): Eukaryota > Viridiplantae > Streptophyta > Magnoliopsida > Rosales > Rosaceae > Fragaria > Fragaria x ananassa. The sequence goes on from CP139766.1 coordinate 2,299,616, forward strand.
CACTTGCAGACAGTATGTTGACACGCAAATCAGAAACGTGTTTCACATCCTTCAATGTCATATGGTAACCAAGATCAGTCTCAGTGCAAATGTCTCACATTCCCGAAATCTTGGACCAGCCTCTATTACCCATCTTTAATATCCCAAAGTCGCTTGCTTCGTATGTAGTAAAGAGCTCTAAGTTGGAAGTAACATGACAACTTGCATCGGTATCCACGAACCAATCATGACCTTTGTAACCAACATACAGACATTCTTGAACAGTGAGAAGCTCCCCCGAGACAGTAACAGTAAAGACATTATCTTCATCATCTTGGTAGTTGCCCTTCTTTTTGTCTTGTTTCCACTTTCGACACACCCGCTTCATGTGGCCTTTCTTGCCACCATAGTGACACGTGCCACTAAACCTTGGATCTGAATTCTTGTCTTTACCCTTCACAGCAAGGGCTCTTCCGTGCCCATCGTCTATGCCAACAACGCTTCTTCTTGTTTCTTTGTTAAGTATGTTATCCTTAACGGTATCCATAGACAATACACCATCAGACACATAATTACTCACGGTCACCACGAAAGTTCCTAGCAACAACAATGCTAGCATGATATCCTCCATTCTTGGCTTCCACGTCACCCAATTCATGTGGGTGAGTTTAATCATTATGCCTTTTGCTTCACTCATCCTGACAACACCGAACCTGCCGAATCAGACCCTGGATCCACAGACGAACCCCGCTCTGATAACACTGTTGTGATATTGGCCAATTATGTATGTAAAGGAACCCCAAAAGAACACAGCAAACCAAGAGAAATAACCACAGAGATAAGACACAAAGAACACAGATTTGAGATGGTTCAACAAAACTTTTGCCTACATCCACCTGCAGAAAACACTTTCACTATATTAATAATGGGTACACCAGAAAGAATAAGAAAATAAGGACTCTCACTTCTCTTCCTATCTCTCTCCTCTCTGCCCTCTCTCACCCTCTAACCGAGAATGAAACACACTTTGCTTTCTGTCTCTGCGATACAAAACCCTAGAGCTAAAGCCTTCCTTATATAACCATAAGGATATCAGATCTCTTCACCAAACAGGAAATCTTATTCCTATTAGTGGTAGGCAATAATGTCTCTTTCCTTCTCTGTAATCAACTAAGATTACAGGTATACCATCATCAATAAGGATATCTTTTCCTTATTGGAACACCATACTCTAAGACGAAGCATCTTAGGAAAAACACATGGGCTGGAAACCCAACATTAAATTCATGCAATGAAGTTTGCTGGACTTTAAACATTACACTTCAAACAAATCAAACCCAAGTTGGAATTTTGATTAGAAATTTAGATCAAACATGTTGATTGAGCTCAATTAACACCTCGCAAATCTCAGCTATCCAGTACTTCAAATCACACAAACATCTCAACAACAAAAAAAACCAAACAAAGTTCAAGCCACTTGGAAAAGTCAGCTCTTATCTATGGTATGTGGATTGATCTTGATTCAAGCTGTGACATCCGCAGTACATATCCACACCATGCAGATTGCTATGCTTCCTGTGGGAACTTGTGAGGACATTAATAAAATCAATAGAAATGAGGCACTCAATCTAAACCTCATTTGGTTAGATGAGACAAAGTTTGTAGACCTAAGCAGTTTGGGGTCTTGGGATTAAAAAAGCGAGTCACATGAATCAAGCTCTTTTAGCTAAAGCTAGTTGGAGGATCACAAATCAGGACCAAGGGCTTTGGGCTTCAATGTTGAGGAAAAGTCCTTTTTCGGGACTTGCAGCTTTGATTCTAATGCTGAGTGTTTCTGGATAATCCCGTAAGCTATGCGGAATCACAGTGGAACATGAACAGTAGAAAACATAAGGGCATATAGTGGTTCACCATGCCTCGAAGGACATGGTTACATCCACTTACGAATCAACTATCATGGCCAATAGGCCTTTGGTGTTACAAGAGCATACATCCCCCCCCCTCCGGGAGGAGTCAGGGAGGGAGAGGGAGCAATATATATCTATCTATATGGGGGAAGCCTTCCTTTTATAGCTAAGGAAGGTTTCCTCTTATTACATGCTTCCGATGTGGGACAATCTAAACATATGTCCTATCACGGTGCCTTCTTGTGGAGCTTGGAGAAGCACATTCCCGATGTGGTACCGACGATCTTTCACCATGACGAGGTAGCCCGGACGTCGGTCTACAAGTTTCATGACTGGTCTATGAACAGGGAAGGTAGTTTACTGACTACCGACTACACTGAGTTTCCTTCTGCTTCTTCCAGTACCTGGTTCCTAAAATCCAATTCTCTCGTATTCCAACCATGCATGGCAAACCAAACCTTCCCTGATCAATGAAAGAAACAAACTTTCAAGGCAAAAGAGTAATTACCAGATTGGTGGAAGCAGTGGGATTCTTCTTCTTCTCCTTGACAGCCTCAGGCCGAAACGACGGCGGATCGGCGCTGCGCATTGGGCTTAGCAGCAGCTACACACCCGGGTCAGAGCTTGTGGGTGGATCCCATAAAAGATGGAGTCTTTGACATGAGGAGAGAAGAGGGTGCCTTGTTGTCATTGGATCTGGCGGTGGTGTTGAGGTGGAGGGGTTGGGTGGTGGCGGTAGAGACATGGCTTCCTCTATGTGTGTTTTGGGTTTGAAGAGGTGAAGATGGAGAGGAAGAACAGCAGAGGAGAATAGGAGAAGAGAAGGCAAAGGAAACGAGGGAGAGGAGCTTGGAAATGACCGGGGTGTTAAATGAAATTTCTCCTTTCATCGAGCTGAGTTGGCATTGAAAAATAAGTCAAGTCAGCAAGTTGACGGCACGATTGGACGTCCACTTAACGGATGGACCCAATAGTCTGACATTGGATAGTTAGTAGAGTGATCAATTGAAATTGAAAGATATTGAACTAAACTGTCGAGTGCATGAAAATTAATTGAGTGACCAATATTTTCTCCTATAGATTATTTCCTATAGGATTCATAGTTTTACTAAAATTTCATGAACCTCAAATTGAATTTCACAGATTGAATTCTGTGATATAACACAGAAAAAACGAAATGCACATTACTTATTTAGCATCAACTATTTATCTACCGAAAAATACTTGTATTTGAATCCCTTCGATACAAGTGTGAATTTCTACAAAAATTTCGACATAAATTTTGACCAATTTTTTTCATCATACAAAAACAAGAGAGCATCTTAAATACACGACGTGTATTTTCACATACATAAATGAATGATCATGATTATAGAAAATAATATAGAAACATAATAATCAAACATATAAATTGTTATAAATAGTTCAAATTGTGTCGTATAAATACACTTTGGGCATAAAATCGCTGAAGAGGACTGACTTTTACATAACACCTACATGTGAATAATCTCCCAAACACGGTTTCCCACTCCAAAAAATTGGGTCAAACAATGCTACCCCAATGTTCTCTCAGCCACTTGGATCAACTATCTTCCGCCACTTGTCCCCTCACATTACATATCCACCACCTGGCAGCATCCTGTTGGCCCTTGAATGACACGTGGCAACGCGGTGCACATATTTGCTGTAAAACTACCGAGTCCACATAATCCGTACCCGTTAAAGGTAATATTCCGGTACTACGGCAAAAGGCTTATATATATATATATATATATATATATATATATATATATATATATATATATATATCTCCCCCCCGTAACAAACGCCTCTAAATAACCAGCCTAACCTTCAAAGCTCAAACCCTCCTTGAATCTCTGTTAAGCTTTCTTTTACGTTCTTTCGGTTTCTGAAACGTTCATCAACGTTAGCACAAGCTAGCTAGCCCTAAGTTTTGGTTTTCATCAGCTCGAGATTATTGTCTGATCGGTTTCTGAGTTTGTTTGGTAGAGTCTTTTTATGTCACAACCTCGGAGTTTGTTTTCGCATGAGGTGGCCGATCTGTGCCTCGGGAAGCCCCCGCTGAAGTCGGTTTCGATCGCAGCCACCGTTGGCGAGGCTTTGTCGGCGCTGAAGAGGCTCGGCGAGGCCTTCCTCAGCGTGTGGAGCTGCAACCACGCTGAGAGGAACAACGACGTCATTGTGGAGGAGGAGTGCCGGTGCGTAGGGAAGGTTTGCATGCTCGATGTGATTGCCTATTTGGGGAAAGAAGAGAACCTTTCGTCTCCGGCCAAAGCCCTCGAGGCTCCGCTCGAGGTTTTGATTCGCAGGAAACCCGCCACCGCCCTTGTTAGGCATTTGGAACCACACGCCAGGTACTAGATTCAATTTCTAATTTATTTTGGAACAAAGAAAAGTATTGCTATGAAAATTGGTTTAGAATTTAGGAGAGGTAGGAGTTCAGATAAAAGTTCATGAACCAAAAGAGAAGAATCTATTCTCTGATGCTTTGTTAATAATTTCCCTTTTTATTTAAAATGTGCTGATTTTGGTTGCTTTGTGTTTGATTCCCAGCTTGGTGGAGGCTATGGATTTGATTCTGGAAGGTGCACAGAATCTTGTGATACCACTGGAAAGCCGGAAGAACACAGGCTTGAGGAACAAGCTTCTCCACAGCAACTCCTTCAACCCCACCGTCCACAACAACCGGGAATACTGCTGGCTCACACAAGAAGATATTGTCCGGTACCTACTGAACTCGATTGGGTACTTTAGCCATGTATCGAACAACGCCATCAACACCCTCCACATCATTGACTCCATAAACATGCTCGCAGTCCATTATGATGACCCTGCCTCAGCTGCATTACCTCTGATCTCTCAGTCCCTTGTGCAGCAAACTTCAGTTGCTATTCTTGATGGGGAAGGCACGGTGATCGGGGAGATCTCGCCTTATACCCTCAACACCTTCCATGAGTCAGTGGCAGCTGCCATCGTGACGCTTTCTGCTGGGGAACTGATGGCGTACATTGACTGTGGTGGTCCGTGGGATGACCAAGTGCAGCTGGTGAAAGACAGGTTGCTGGAGAAGAAGTATGAGGGGTTGTTGGAGTTGATGGAAGAAGACTTCACATTCTCGTCTTCTTCTTCCATATGTTCAACTTCATCGGACGAAGAGTTTGGCCAGGGAAGGAGTTGGAGGTTAGGTGGGTACTCGGCAAGGCTGGTGAGGAGATCAGAGGCAATCGTGTGCTATCCATGCAGCTCATTGGTGGCTGTGATGGTTCAGGCTCTTTCTCATCGTGTGAGTTATGTGTGGGTTGTTGATGAGGATAGAACCTTGTCTGGTATTGTTACCTTTAAAAGCATGTTCAAAATTTTTCGGGATCGTTTGAGGTTCATGGCATAGATCTGAAATTGTAGACCGCTGTAGTGCTGTTATGATGAATTTTTTCCTTTGGGGAAGTTTGTGATCTACTTTTTGAAAATGGAAATTCACTTCTGTTTTTCAGATACTCCTTATTGTGCTTATTCTATAGCTTTATGCTCTGGTTTATTTATTTGTTTATGTTGTGACTAGTTAAAGAAAGCACTTCTGCACTAGAGACTGAAAACATGTCTTTGGTATCGTAAATGCAAGGAATCACATTAACAGTACAAAAGGTAAAATACCAAAGATGACAGGAAAACAGCCCACCTTCCTTGCATTACTTCAGCATATACATTCTAATACACTGGAAATGGGGATTAGGAAGGTAAAAACTGCCAAAGTTCTCAAAATAACATACAGCAAAGCACAGTTAATCTTTAGATTGGATCATCATACCTATATCTTGTTCCAATTTGTTCCTCATGCTAAATTACTAATCGTCGTCTTTGTACCAAGAAGTATATTACAATTTCTCAATATGTTATCTTTGATCAGGATATAACTGTTACTTTGCAGTTATCAAAATGTAGTGATCATAGGCCTCATGTGTGTTCTACTGATAAGTGATAACAACAAAAGCATTGAGAGCAAATGGGAAAAAACAAAAAAACAAAAACAGGTCCTTTAATGAGTTGAAGTTGAGCCAGATTTTTTTTTTCTTCTGTATTTTTCCTGTCGACACTTTTATTATTTATTTCTATAAAAGGGTTACAGATCATCCAAAAAGCACTATCTGCAGCACCTTATTTCGCACACATAGAGCGCCTGAATGGGGACAAAATTTGAAAAGAAGAAGAAGAAGAAGAAGAATAAATGCTGGGAATAACTACATGGGAGGAACCATGCAGCAAAACTGGTGAGTTTAGGGTTTTGTTAAAAGTAAAGGTGCCTACTGCTAAGCTCAGACATGCATGATGATAAGGCTCGTCTTACTTGGACATTGTTTGAATCCATATTAAGTGCATCTTCATACAGCCTCTTTGCCTGCTGCAGCAACTTCACCTTCTCTTTACCATTGCTAGGCCGTAGACGCGATCTTTGCTGTAGTGCCATGCCCCATCTAAAAAGAGCTGCCATTTACAAGTTATCAATGTAAGTACAACTTGGAAACTTTGCATATCTTCTTAAAGGAACAAAGGGAACCAAAAGTTAGGAGAAGTAAGGCTAACAGTACTTCCTCAAGGAACGCTAAGCACACCGAAAGATATCGTATGCTTTTCCAAAGTCGGAAATCCGAGAAAATTATAAAAAAAAAAAAAAAAAATTTAAGGCCATCACTCGGAATGTGTCCAAAAAATCATGCTTTACCAACAGTGCAATTATGGCACAAGAAAAAAGTGGTCTTGACATAGTTTGGTATTAGAGGATATATGGAGTATAATGGAGAGGGACAGGGGACAGAATTAAAAACATACCATCAGGTGCATAAACATTTCCTTTAGACATCATGGCATTGAACTTGTCAATTGCAGCCAAAAACAGTTCATCAGCATCAAAAGCTGCTCCCTGAAATCAACATTGGATCCAGTTCAATATAAAATCAAATGAACATAAAGTAGCACACATAGATAGGTACTGAACTACAAACAAAGATGACCTCCATGAGTTCCTCAACCCTAAGCATCATAAGCATAATTTATAAGAATTACAGAAGTAGAGCCAAAGAACAATTCTTACAGGTCCAATATCTGCAATCAACTGTGCACGGAATGTAAGGGCAAGACCCCAATTATACAGGGCTCTTACATCATTCCCATCAATAGATAATGCCAGTCTGTACTTTCTACCTGCTTCCACAAGAAGTTCTTCGCACTCTTCACACGTGTTAATGAGGACAGATGCAATATCATCTTTACTAGTGATTTTATCTTGCATTCTAATCCATTTCTCAACCGATGAGGGGTCACTTCTTGTAAGGTGCCTTCTCAACTCACGACTAATCCTTAACTTCATCTCTCCATGAAGAAGGTAAGTGTTGCCTAACTGGCCCACAGCCAACAAACTCATTGGCTTCATAGTGATGGCTTTAGACAGTAATTTGGCCGACCTGTACAATACGATCTCTGCCCGCTCTTCATTATGTGTAGCCTTTATGAATTCCTTGGCTTGTTTTAGAAGATCATTTGCTTCTGTAACATACCTATCAAACAATACATCCTCTGAAATTGATGAAGATGAAAGGGAGGGGAGTTCACTCTCATTTCCAGACAATTGATCATCCAAAGGGAAATTTTCTTCGTGATTTATTCTCTCTTGTTTAATCTGAGGCTCAAAAGTCTCATCTTCACTATTTTCCCTGATAAGAGAAGACCTGTAGTCCCCATCAGATTCCTTGAGCATCTGTTCTTGTACGAATGAAGCTTTATTTTCCATACGTTTAATTCTGACACTAAAATCAACAGAATCAAGCAGATTGTCATTGGATTCCCACATTTCATTACGATTAAGGTCCATCTTTGAAGAGATATGACCATTGCTCATGAACTGCAGTCTGTTATTCTGATGACTATACTCTTTGCTCTCTGTAACACTGTCAATACCCCAACTCACCTCCTCTGAACGCATATTTTTATTTGACGAAGCAAGCTTGATTCTTCCATTTCCAGTTTCATTCAAAGCAGACCTATTGACCGAATCCTGAGAATGACCAAAATTTGCAATCCCCACACTATCATCAACAGAATCAGAAACCATCTCTTTATCATTATTTTCCACTCTATTAGAACTTAAACCATTCACTCTACTCTGATCACCCCCTACTTTCTCCACACTCTCTCGCTTTCCATTGCTCTTCACTTTACTAGGCTTGGCATCAGCCAACTTCTCCTTAAACAAATCCCCAATGTACTGCCACACCGCATATCTGATCTCAATAGGCTCTTTCTTCCTCTTACTTGTCTTGTAATTCTCCGCAAACCCAACATTGGACCTAGCCAAATCATCAACACACTCCTCGACAATGCTCCTCCCATCCAATGCCGCTAAACTAACACTCTCCATTGCCTCAACATAACTCTCCAAATCACTAACCGTAATCCCCCTGGAATCAATAGCCCTCTGTATCTCACACTTCAAATCATCAACTCTAACTCTAAACCCATCAAAAACCTCCACTAAGCTCCTCAATTTCTCACTATAAACAACCAATCCATCTTCTTTAGTCCTTCTCTTAGTCCCATTTAACTCACCAACACCTCCACTACGAACAAACCCAACCGAAAATCCAAGACTAAAAATCAAAACCGAAGCCGGAACCACAACAATGGAAGAAACCCTAACCCTAGAAATCGCGAAAGCACAGACAAGGCCTAGTAGAAACACAAACACATGCTTCTGATCATCGATTCCGGTAGAGGCCAGAAACTTACGAAGCTGATCCGAGTCGCCGGCGACGGGTCTGAGGTCGTCCCAGCCGCCGTAGCTTGACGATTCCGAAGTCAAGTGAGCTCTGACGGAGGAGAGTCGATTGGGATTGTGAGGCCGATTTGGTCTGGAAATGTGAAGGAAGGTTTGGTTTTGATTTGGAAAGTGGAAGAGAAAAGGTGGAGGTGAGAATTGAGGCTTGGAGTAGTTGATGAAGAATTGGGAAATTAGGGTTTTCATTTGGGATTTTTGTACCGGACCGGCGGTGGTTTGGTATCTAATCTCAGACGGCAAAAGCTGCCGAGCTCAGGTGAGTGACAGTTGAAAACCAACTGAAATCGATGACTTTGGAGCGCAGTGGCAGTTTCGTCAATAAACGCATATTCATGACTAGTTTCGCGTTTGAATTGGAAGTAAACTTTGGGCCTAACCCAATTTGCTAACTGAATGGGTTAGCCCACTCCCAAGAGGCTGTCATGGTCATAGTTTTTGCCCAAAGCCTTTAAAATTTGGTATCTCCTTATTGGATTCCACGTCTTAATCTCAATCTTGTAACACTAGTCACTAGTGAAATACAAACCATGACGACGTTTGCGTACAAGGAGTATTTAATCATATAAAGTTATAAACTAGTCTATATAAAGTACCTGCAGTTAACATTAAATCTAGAAAAAGATATCACTCATAGTTGTCACCAAAGACATACCTACACACGTTACGATGGGCTACAGCCCATCCTATATTTTGAGAAAATATTGTTTTGTTGCATATTTATAATTAAAAAAAGTTAAATTATGAAAACCAACCCATCCCAAATTTATTTATGTAATTGAACTTAGTCCATATGATTTTTTTTATCTGATTACATATATATTGTTTATTTTATTAAAAGCAGTCGCTCTTTTAGTATATTTTAGGTCAACTTTGTTCTCTTTATTTCCTTTTCTTTGTTGTTGTATATGTCTCCATTCTCTTATGCCGAAGCAGCTAAGCCAAGTGTCAAGTTTTCTCTCTTTAATTTGCAGGTATGATTCTTAGTTATATCGGTCATCCTCTTTGAAGGTCTTGTATGTGTCATATGACCTAGTTCTTAAATCTCAATTGATTAATGCCTTGATCAAATTTAGTCATAATATCCCATCATCTCAAATCTCAATTGATTAATGTCTTGGTCTGATAGTCTCAATATTCCATCATCCCATCGCGCTGTATTTCTATTGATTTTTAATTCTAATCTCAATTGTTTGCTTACTAATTCTAAGGCAAGTGTCAAGCTTTCTCTCTTTAATCTGCATGTATGATTCTTAGTTATATCGGTCATCCTCTTGGAGTCTTGTACGTGTCATATGACCTAGTTCTCAAATCTCAATTGATTAATGCCTTGATCAAATTTAGTCTCAATATCCCATCATCTCAAATCTCAATTGATTAATGCTTTGATAGTCTCAATATCTTATCATCTCATCGCACTATATTTCTATTGATATTCTAATTCTAATCTCAATTGTTTGCTTACTAATTCTAAGCCAAGTGCCAAGTTTTCTCTCTTTAATATGCATGTATGATTCTTAGTTATATCAGTCATCCTCTTGGAATCTTGTACGTGTCATATGATCTAGTTCTCAAATCTCAATTGATTAACGCTTTGATCGAATTTAGTCCTAATATCCCATCATCTCAAATCTCAGTTGATTAATGCATTGATAGTCTCAATATCTCATCATCTCATCGCACTGTATTCTATTGATATTCTAATTCTAATCTCAATTGCTTGCTTACTTTATTGTAGATGACTAATGCTAATGATGTGTGTGTGTGTGTGTGTATATATATATATAGTTGTAATAGTACCAACGTTTGATTCATAGTTATTAGATTGTGTTTTTTGGTCAAGTTAGGTTTAAGGATTATACACTCGTTTACTGTATTGTTAAAGCGGTGATTGTGTGCTTAGTTATTAGATTTTGCTTCTATTCAAGAGCGTATAGTTCAATTTGAGTATATATGTTCTTTTATCTTTAACTTTTGTTATCGAATTTCTATAAAATGTTATAATATTAATTTTTTAATGATCAGTTAACTACGTGATTATTTGATATGTTTTTAATCTAAATTGTGATATGTAAAATATAGAAGAAAAAATTAAAGAACTTTAAGAAAAACAATTTAACCCATCCCAACCTAAAATTCTAGGTTAGCAATTGGTTGTCACACATATTAGGCTAGTTTCGTATGGTTGTGCTTATAAGATAGCTTGGCATATGATGTGATATAAGAACCCCCAAAGTACAACAACCGCAAACTGAGTGTTTGTTAAGCTATATTTCCAGTAAAAATGTTTATAGTGTTGGAGATGAGAGATCTCGACAAATAAAATAAAACTTATAAGTGGGCAGATTATTTCTAATTGTAACGAGAGCTTTTATGATTAACACCCAACACTTTAAAGGTAGTTAAGTTATGATAGTATCGGTGCAAGGATGATCCATATGTCACGTTTGTCGTTGTTTAACATGGTATCAGAGCATGTACATCTCCAGTTGCGTTTCCAATCTGCCCGAATTATCGTTTGGTTTTTTCAATTATTATGGGGCCGGGTTCAAGTTTGTTAATAAACATTTCCGAATACGATCATTGCCAAGTGAGTCGACATAAGAGGGAACCAGCTTCCTATAGTCGTAAACTATCTCATCGGAGAGGACGAAAAGTACCAAAATAGCAGTGGTGTTTGGATTTGTGTGGATGTACTAATATTGGGTGGTTGCACTGAGCTCTTGTGGTGGACGTGGTTGTTCCTCGTAAGACCAACCAAACCGCCAAAAAGGGCGAAAATGAAGAAGAGAGAGAGATCAAGGGAGCGTGGAGGGAAAGCAAAGCGCGAAAACGAAAAGTGGCAGACAAAAGCCAAAGAGAGTGGATAAGCTCCTCCCCTCACTCACGGGCTCTCACATTGGTGCCTTCTTTATTTTCTCCTCTAAACCCTCTCTCCCTCTCTTTTCTTCTTTAAATAATTAGTGATAATTACTCATAATTAACATAATTATCACTTCAACTTCCATTACCAAGTTTATATAATAACTTTTACCTTTTTGGTTATTACATTAATTCAAGCTCGTAAGGCGAATTGATGTATCACATATATGAATAGAGACCATTACACCGTTGTTGTTTATGTATAAAATAGAGCTTTGTGAAAGAAGCGGACATCCTACTTCATCGTTGCTCCATATGCGCTTGAGATGCACACATAGCAATTTTTTTTTATAAACATAGAGGAATGAAATTTGCATCTCAATTAAAATTTACACACCTTGACCTACTTTAGATACACACAAGACACGTAACATACGTCAATCATATCATATGTTAAATTGAAAATAAAAGTTATTACTATCTGTGTTCACATAGTCACCTAGTGACCAAAGAAATTATGGTCAATTACCGTTGAATGTAAATCCAAAGATGGAAAACAAAACAATTTAACTTTAAAATAATACTTCCTAACTTTAAATTTACATCAAACGGTGATTGACTATAATTTATTTAATCACTAGGTGATCATGTGAACACTACTGATTACTATCTATCTCTCGTAGTATCTTGAAACACATTTATTGTATTTACGACTACATCTTAATATTTCAACACGTCATCTATACGAACTATAGTTAACACATGTGAAGAATTAGAAAAGAAAGCTAGTATCCAAATTATACATGACAATGATATGGTGGCCTGAATGCTTCTTAGACTCGAAATTTAATCTATCAATACTAACCACTGTGACAGTTTCAAGAATACAAAGTTTGATGGAGTTACGACTTTAGAATTGCATAAATCAAAATGCAATTTTCTTGGTTTAAAAGAAAAACAAAAAAATAATTTTCCGTTTGTGTTTTAAAAACGAAAAATCCAAAATTTATAATAGTTGGTGGAACACGTGTCGCATCCTCCTCTCGTCTTCGCTTTCACGAGCAGCATAGAAGAAGTAACACGAAGGCTTTGGAGACTGAGAGAGAGGAAAGAGAAACAAAAAAAGTGAACCGAAACAGAGGAGAGTGAGGGTTTTTGGAGGAAGAGAAGAAGAAATTAGGGTTCTTGAGGCTTATTGACAATCAATCCCAATATATTTCTAGGTGCAAATTAGTTTTTGATATTTTTCTTGGGAGTTCTTGGGGTTTTTGTGTGTGTGGAGATGTACATAGCTTCAATGCGAAAGTCGTTCAGGGACTCTCTCAAAGTGCTTGAAGCTGATATCCAACATGCCAATACTCTGTAAGTGATCATCATCTCCTGCTCTGTTTTTGGTTTTAAGATTTTATGCTCAGCTTGGCTTTGTTTCATGGAAAATTTGTGTTCTTTTGGGTTAGTTCTGTTGTGTTTGATTGTCACAGGAAACCACTTATGTTCACAAATGCAAGTTTCTCCTTCAGTTTTGGTTGTGTTTTTTTTTATTTAATATATTTTTTTTGGCAAAAAAAATGATGAGGAGCAGAAGGAATGGCAGTCACAGAAACTGATTGCCTTTCTATGTTGAGAAAGGTTTCTGGTTTCGTTTGTTTTGGATTTTTTCCTATCTGGGTGTGAATTTTACTGAGCTTGTGCTAAGTGTTCAGTTGTGGTCTCTTTCCCTTAGAATGAGCTTCAGATATTTTGACACTGACAAATTGATTCTGGGGATGGGATTGTTTCCTAACTCTATTGTTTTGGTTTAGTTAGATATTTATTTAGGAGTTTGCATCATCCTTATCCATAGGAATTGTCAGTGAGTTCATGAATCAGTTCACGTGGTTTATGGGTTCCACCTGCTTGTTGTAGGGTTATCCCACTCATTTGGGTATTTGTAATACAAGACCAACATTTGTATCTGCAGTTTTCATTTCTTATGTTACTTTAAGTAGTTGGGTGTTTAAAACTTTAAATTGGCATATAGATGAGCAATGAGAAACAAATATGATCATTGTGTTAATGTGAATGTTGCAATTATTCTTGACGGCTGAGTCTGTTCATTTAGTTTTGTGTTTGAATATCTTGATTGGTGAGGAGCAGGGCTTCGGATTATCCGAGAGAGTATGATGGTGCTTGTCTTCAGATGAGAATGTCTTACAGTCCAGCAGCTCATCTTTTCCTTTTTCTGGTGCAATGGACCGACTGCAACCTCGCTGGAGCCCTTGGTCTGCTCAGAATTCTAATTTACAAGGTTGAAGCTTGTTCCTTCTGATGGCTTCTTTTTTTGAGTTTGATTCAATTATGGATGTTGGTGATCATTGCATTTGCCTCTTCTGATACAGGTGTATGTGGATGGCACCACCACCATGTCTACACATGAGAGGAAAGCAAGCATCCGAGATTTCTATGGTAAATTTTGAAAATCAACAGTTTGTTCATTTTTGTTGTTCTTGAGATGTTAAGTATTTATTTTCTCCCTGGTGGTTGGTTTTGTGACTAGCTGTAATTTATCCCTCTTTATTGCAACTTCAAAGAGGTGTCACCGATAGTGAAGATAAAAGGCAGAAGGCAGTATGCATGGAAAGGTATCGAAGAAGAGATGATGAGGAGAATCGACAGTGTTCAGATATAGAGATTGAAAGAGAAGAGGAATGTGGTATATGCATGGAGACAAATAGTAAAATCGTATTGCCCAACTGCAACCATGCTATGTGCCTAAAATGTTACCGTGATTGGTATATTGCACTCTCTCTCTCTCTCTCTCTATATATATATATATATATATATATATATCTGGAATAACCAATTGAGGGGTGTGCTGGTTGTTTCTGTTAAGAAGTTTGAAATATATTTTTGCAAACAGCATCATAAAAATGATATTGTAAATGTCAGTAATTACTAATTAGAGATCACAAGTGAGATTTCCCTTTGGTTGATATATACTCTGTTGTAGTATTTCCTGTTTATGTTCCTATGCTTGAGTATAAATGTCCAGGGTTGTTGCTAACTCTGTTGATATTGTTAATTGTTAGCTTCTCTGAAACCTATCATAATTATTTAATTGGCATTTGGAGATGAACAGAACTTAAAATTTGACAGCTAATGAAATACTTCAGTCTCCTTGGCCTTTGTTGATGTAAGATCTTCAAATTTTGTTTGTTTTGATCCCTCTCTCTCATAGACGAAATTTAGGTATTTCCATGCTCGTTTAGTCTTGCTATTGTGTGATAATTAGAAAGTCTGGTCAGTCTTGTTCTATAAAAATGAGTAAAATCTGTGTCTTATTGAAATGTTGCAGGCAAACAAGATCTCAGTCGTGCCCTTTCTGTCGTGACAGTCTTAAGAGAGTGAACTCGGGCGATCTCTGGGTATACACTGACAGCAGGGACATAGTTGACATGGCAACAGTGATGAGGGAGAATCTCAGGAGGCTCTTCGTCTACGTAGATAAGTTACCAGTAATTATACCAGATAACCTTTTTGACCCCTACGATTCCCACCTAAGGTAGCTGATTGATGAAGTTCAAAAGCTACAGTTCTCCTGTGGCAATTCATTGATTTAGCTTATTGTCTCTTAATTCCGTAAGGTCCCGAATCTTATGTTCAAAAGAGAACCCAACAGCCCGAGTTATTGTAGGCTGGTGGGTGAAGTTGAGGAGTTATCTAAATTATATGTAGTACATTTGTACATGCTTGTACAGCTTGGAAGTCCCGCGTATAAAAAGCATAACCAGTCCAGTTGTCTCTTTCAATTCTGAGCCTCGGAAATTGAGGTATTATGCAACACTAAAATGTAATCTCAGTTCATAACCTATATACTATATACAGAACCTGCTCTTGTTGCTCAGCAGTCTCTCATTGAATCCCTGTTCTCACCTAGATGGTTGAACAAAGTGTGATAAAGCTGGATCAGTTTATATGTTTTCGGAGAGTTGTCTCAGGTTAAACTATCATCAATTTAACACTTGGTTAAACAGGTTGCCGTGGGGTTGAGCTTGACAAGAACAGACCTTGTTATCCTAGTTGTTGCATTGCCAAATCTTTCGATTTGACACTGGACTGATTTAGGGTATGCTTAGATAAAAGCGATTTAGGCTTATCATCCCTAGCTATTTCATTGCCAAACGTTTTGA
Organism: Fragaria x ananassa; assembly: GCA_034370585.1. Taxonomy (NCBI): domain Eukaryota; kingdom Viridiplantae; phylum Streptophyta; class Magnoliopsida; order Rosales; family Rosaceae; genus Fragaria; species Fragaria x ananassa. Next base: position 2,315,377 of record CP139766.1, read on the forward strand.
TTTTTATTTTTTTTCGACTAATGTTTTGAGTTAACAATTGGACAGCACAAAGCCACAAGGGATAACTGCAACTCTACAAGCCGCAATTGGATAGATAAAGAGATTTTTTATTTTTTATTTTTCAAAAGATAGGTAGATACTTTATGCAATATGATTCAAATTACAACCATGGGAGACATTATCAGTGATACACATAAATTTTGATCCTCCTCCTTACCGGAAAAACCCACGATTATATTGGACAAGAATCAATAAGGTTCTACTGCAACCTACCTAACTTATTTTACAAGCCTTGATACATCATTACAACCAACCTTAAGAAGAAACAACTAATTCCAACATTATAAACAAAAAACCGCTAGTACATATGTATAGATAGACGAAGCGACTTAATGTAATGAGTAAACATAAATGATTACCTGGTCAGTTATTAACCATACTGAGATACACAAAAGGGCAGGTGACACCAGTTGACAAAGTGGCGTTGAGATTTTCATCTCATACGGCTCCTTAAAGACCATAAATAAATCTAAACGAAGAAAATAATTAAATTGCGAAGAACTTAATCTATCATAGGATTGACACAAAATCAATCATATAGACCGAGGGACTATCATTATTTACAATGACCGTAATAGACACGTAATTGTATACAATTAAGCATTTCGGTGATAACAAAACAGAGTTTGTGGTGGACTTCAATGTCTACGATTGCAATTTGAAGTCCACAATCCCCCTGAGTGACAAATATTTGAAGACCCTTCATGCCAAGCGGCTGGCCTTTTGCTACAAATAGATTTCATAGATTCGTAAACGATATATATTTGAAAGCAGTGGCGCCGTTGCGGTGCAAAGATAGCTCCCAAAATCTCCCAGCCTGTAAAAGTCGCCACGCACCGCACAACAACACGTTCAATCTGACTTCGTCCCTCTAATTATAGTCACTATTCTATTACCACCCTGTTTTTAATTATCAGAATAAATTGCTCAGATTCAAACAAATAAATATCAGAACAGAGGAGAAGAAGAAGAGGAGGTTTTTGCAGAGATGGGGAGAGGGGAAGAGAGAGATGGAGAAGAACAAGAGGGTGTGATGGCCACGGACTTCTTCTGGTCTTATACAGATGAGCCTCACGCTTCTCGCCGCCGTCAGATCCTCTCTCAGTACCCTCAGATTAAGGAGCTCTTTGGCCCTGACCCTTTGGCTTTTCTCAAGGTAAAGGTTCTTGCTTTGGCTTTTTTCTTGGTTTGTTTTGGATTTGGGAGATGGAATCTATCTGGGTTTTGTGGTGGGTTTTGGATCTTGGGCAATGTGATTTGGATGAGTTTTGGTGGGTTTTTGGATTTGGAGTCGTGTCTTTGATCTTGCATTTTTGTTTTGGTTTGGTTATATGTAATGGGGGTTGTGCGTTTTTGGTTTTTCTTTGCTATGTTTATTACTTTTTGTATATGCAATGGATTCATCAGAGTCAAGCCTTTAAGAGATTCTAATTGCTCATTGGTATGATCCTGGCCGAGATTCGTGCTTTTGTGAATTCTACGACCAATTCCAATGTGATGCATCTTTTCTAGTGCAACTTTTTTCGATAGAATATTGTAGTGAATTTTCAAATGCTGGTGACTGTCTAAGGGTTGTTCTTTGCATTTGAATATGCTCTATCAAGGATATACAAATGCCTTAGTTTGGTAGCTAAAGCATTTGTCCTGCCTAGTTATATGGTTTTTACAGCAAATTTTTAGTGCTTCCTTTCTTTGTGAATACATTAGTCATGTTCTGGGGGCTCTAAGGAATTGGCTCTTCCCAACTTTAAACAGGATTGCCTGTTTTTGATGCGAGTGGAATCTTCAAATGCATAAACAACCATAATCAGAGACATCATGACTTGATCTTAAGAGCATAATTACGCAGGGTTCTGTTTCAGTTTATAAAATTAATACCACCTAGTAATGATTTCCATTATTGATCTTAAGGTTTCAGTATGGATTTTGGATTCAGCTTCCAGAACAGAATTCATGTTACCTAATGTGTATTTGGATTTTTGGTCTGAAAATTTGATTTGGTAGATATCTTTAGTTTTGGTTTGTCTCGTTGAATGATATTGTGGTTGCTGCAGATTACTTTGGTTGTGATGCTTCAGCTCTCCACTGCTGCAGCGCTTCACAATGCTGGATGGCTGAAGATTCTGGCAATAGCCTACTTCTTTGGCTCTTTTCTCAACCACAACCTCTTCTTGGCCATCCATGAGCTCAGCCACAATCTCGCATTCTCAACCCCAGTCTACAACCGTTGGCTTGGTATCTTTGCTAACCTCCCAATTGGGGTTCCCATGTCTGTCACCTTTCAGAAGTATCACCTCGAGCACCATCGCTTCCAAGGTGTAGATGGCATTGACATGGACATCCCAAGCAAAGTCGAGGCTCATATGGTAAGAAATGTGTTCACCAAATCCATATGGGTTCTACTTCAACTCTTCTTCTATGCTCTTCGGCCTGTGTTCTTGAAACCGAAACCCCCTGGTATTTGGGAGTTCATCAACCTTTTTGTCCAGATATCACTCGATGTCTCCATGGTTTACTTCTGTGGTTGGAAGTCTTTTGCTTATTTGATTCTCTCTACATTTGTTGGGGGTGGGATGCATCCTATGGCTGGTCACTTCATTTCCGAGCATTACGTCTTCAATCCTGATCAAGAGACATATTCTTACTATGGCCCTCTTAATCTCATGACTTGGAGCGTAGGGTACCATAACGAACACCATGACTTTCCCAGAATTCCTGGGAGCAAGCTCCACAAGGTGAAGTCTATCGCACCAGAATACTACAAGGGTTTGGAATGTTATAAATCATGGAGTCAGGTAATCTACATTTATATAATGGACAGAACAGTTGGGCCATTTAGCCGAATGAAGCGGAAGCCAAGCAAATCAGAATAGACCATGCTATGCTCTCTTCTGTAACATGACTCCCATTTTTGTATACTTTCCCGGGTTCTAAATGGTTTATTGCTTTTATGCTGAATTGCTTGTCTTATTGCTTGTAACATTTTGAGATTGTAGTATAGATTGAACATAACGAAGTGATTGATTCATTAGTTAGCATTTGGCGAAGAACAAGCATTTCGCTTGAACTATATTTGAAATTGATAGATTATTGAACTAACAACTCAACTGAGGTAGAAGAACATCTGAGAGCAAAATTTTGCACGTTCAACAATATCATTCTAAAGAAAAAAAAAACTAGATATACAACAAGACAATTCCCGTACTTTATTTCACATGATTATTTTCAAAGAATTGGCAAGTTAGAAGTGAATTCTTACATTCTAGTTACTTGACTATTAAGTTGATGTAAATTATTTTAATTTACTCCATTATCCCATATTACATGCCTTAAACAAACAATGACCATGTTCATTGGTAATCACTATGGAATTAAATAGGAGTGAATCATTTTTGAGACAATGGCAACTAAATGCAATGAACATGATAGTTTGATAACATATTTGTATGAGACGATGAGCAAACATGGTATTGTTGCCTGCAAAACCAAAAATGTTCTATATGTTTTATACAGAAATACACCATCGACAACATAGCTACAACAAAATACAAATATATACGACTTTGACATGAGTACTGTCGGAGAAGATTATTTCATGTAGAAATATTCTCAAAGGAGAATGACATTAAACATTAACTTACTCAAACACAAAATCCAGTCTTGTACTGTTAAGCGTTGCTACCTTTGATCTGGTAAGCAATATGGTCTCAAACACTCAAAACCATCTCCACTTCCATGAACAGTAAAACTCATAGTTTTTACCGTTTGGATATACTGAGAAATTAGAAGGTAAGCATCTTTGTTACTAATATAGACCGAACATAACCAAGTGATTGATTCATTAGTTAGCATCTGCTGAAAACAATCATTTAGATTTAGTTGTGATATATATTTGAAATCAATAGATTCCACTTAGTCTGTATCTGCATCTTTTCCAGTCAGATGGAAAGAGATTTTATTGAATGAAACAACTCCACTGAGGTAGAACAGCATCTGAGAGCAAACTATACACTGATTCTAAGAACTTTAAACGTTCAACCAAAACTGTGAGACTAACAACTCCACAGTATACAGCAGTATAAATATGTCACAGAAATAGCTCAAGAAGTTTCGTTAGCAAAGCTCGGATCTCCAACTCTCTTCACTTGTTCAACTGAGAAAAATAAACAGATTAGTGATTCATCAAATCTTAAGCAGTGAGAGGCCTGCAAGTTAGGAGTGAATTCTTACATTCCAGTTACTGGTATTCTTGGCAGCAACAATGTATTCTGGTGGCTGAACAATATGGTTCATGAGTGGGACTCTTGCCGGGGCATACTCTTCATCGCTGTCACAGTTTGCTACTTGTTCTGGCCCTATTGACCTTAGAGCCGTGGCCAATAAGATTGAAAAAGCCTGCAGATAATTAAATTTGTCAACAGGACTAAACCATTTCTGAAAAATTTGTTGTAAACAAGTCAAAATTCTTAGCACCTGAGCTAAGATGATCAGCAGGCCTATCCACTTGAACATATCGAAGTTTGACTCCACAAAATCTCTGAAATCATTGAACTTTCCAGTAGGATCATAGGGGAGATCCTGAAAGAGAAGAACAAATAAGCTACATACAAAATAAAATACAATATTTAGAAGAATATGCTTATCAAAATGATGTACCTTCTCCCAGTCATTATTTAGAAGTATATCTGCAGCCATTGCAGTCTCCAATAGAAGAAGCATACAGATGATCAATGTATACTAGTTGGTTCAAGATCAACAAGCTCAATCAGAACGGTAATTCCGCTATTTGCAACAAATCTTTCAAAACACAAATTGTAGGTAAAGTATAGGCAGAGAATATGAGAAAGGATACGCAAGAGAGGCAACAACCACTGCCACAGTTTGCAGCAAGATGACCGATGCCTGTTATTATGCACAAGGTAACACCAGCCCCAATAAAAGTGCAGATAACCCTGCAATATCAAAGGGAATGAAAATCATAGCTATTGAACATCGTACATGTTCGAGTAGCCAACCACTGTGCCCAAAAGGCCTAAGCACCTATCCGATACCATGTTAGGCCATCATCGTGCACTAAAAGCCTAATCTGTTATGAAATGGACCGACGATGTATATAAATAACAAGGTTTTAAGAAAAGGAGATTACCATGGAGCAGTAGTGTATTGATCAAATGAAGATGAGCTATCCATGTCCCTCTCCCAAACTCTAACCAACCAAAGACCATAGAGAACAAATGCAATTCCAAGCAGTCCCAAAATCGAATTCATTGCTTTAAGCAATGCCTGCAGAACAACTCTTGCGATTTTCGTCATTGAAGTGATTACCAAGCTTCCTCAGACAATTGAACAAATCAAGATACCCCCACCAGATTATAACAACAAGCTCATGAGCATTCAAGCAGATCATGAAACAAACCAAAGCCCCTATGTAAATGGCTGGTACAAAGTACCTGGTGGGGAATGTGAGTCTGTGCTTCTCTTAATCAAGAAGAGAAACACATAGTACAGTATGACAGATACAGCTAAATGCTGAAGTGAGCATTCTTGGAAGACGAAATGTGAGCTCAAGAAATTTGTTTGCAAGCAGGAAATTTCTTAGAAATTACTATTTGTGTTCTTTTCTTACGTCGGGCTCACTAATAAACTTGTAACGTCTGTGGCATATAACTTAGGTGGCAATCACACGCAAAAAAGTCCGCTGATATAATCTATAGTTTGTGACCCTGGTAGCAAAAAGTTGCTGTGGTGTAGTGGTTATCACGTCAGTCTTACACACTGAAGGTCTCCAGTTCGATCCTGGGCAGCAACATTGTTAGTTTCTTATTTTTAATGCCCCTCCAAATCATAAGCTCCAAGTTTGTAATCCTCAAGTTTCAGAGCTTGCAATCCTCCAGCTTCAGTTCTTCGAGCAGTAGCGAAAAGATGTGAATAAGTAAAAATTCAGTTCAAAACTGATTGATAATTTACTTGAAAACTATACTCAGTTTTGTTCATTGTCATCTCGAAAGTGAGAATGATAGAGACACAAAATGGTAGATGGTTTGAGTTCCAGGTACAGGAGCATAGACTGAAGTGTTTAATTATATAGAGATATGGGATTAGAGCCAAGCGATCGAGTACGTATTCACACTGCAATGACTTGATTTTATGATTTAGTGTGTGTACACGGAGGGCTATATATATGATCTTATTACTTTCAAACCAATTCTATATGTGTGGATCTCTACACTTTCTAATGATTCATAGTTTATCAATCTGGTATAAACTTGTACTACTGATGTGATCAACTTTGGAGGGATAAATCCTTGTCTGCATATAAATGGAAGAGAGCAAACACTTGTATCGTTTTATGGGTTCACTGTTATCTCAAATACCTTGGTTTCCTGCGGACATCGGACATTAGTGACTCCTCATCATAGCTATAGGGGTTCCATTTTGGTTGTGCTGGTTGGTGACAATTTGTTATACATTCTTGTTTGGTAGGAGCACACATTCGTTCACTGTGTCATTGGTTCGCTAGATTATGAATATTATGGAGATCTATATGATCTTGATTAAGTTTGTGTGGAGCTCTCTATATATATCCACATGATCTTAATTTAACCCACTTTTAACATGTGTAGAGTTCACAAAACACTGTTTCTATTCATAGTATAGTTTCAGGAGTAAGGACCAGCTAATCTGGTGATCTACAGCTAAGAAGAATTGGAAGTTCACCAAGTAATTATGAGAAGGGAAAACCAACAAACAGAGAAAAGCTTATTGGAATTGGTAAATTATCGGTCACCGAGATACTAGGTTGTTAGCAACAGCATGGATTAATAAAATGCATAGTGGTTATGTAGTTGAAGTTTTGTTATCCGCGGTTGGAACTAATTAGAATTGGTAAATTAGTTTTAGTATCTGTTAGAGCTTGTTGCTTTCGTGATGAAGATGTGTCAAGCAGATGCGAACCTTTTTTTTTTTTTTTTGAGAATCAAGCAGTTGAATAATCTTTTGATCATCATGTGCATACAACACATACAGAGATAAAGGTCGGTACTCCTTTATATATCATCGTCTCAAAATCAAAGTGTTTGATAACTCGTTATTTATGATCGAGTTCTAGCTGTTTGAGATGAAGAATATATATGAATGATTCAAAAATATACTTGGATGTACGAGTACCACCGCTCAAACTATGGTTCATATTTTGGATTGTTTGTATAGTGTGGTCTCATGAGCTGAATATATGGTTTCTAATCAATCAATAACAAACAACATTTCCAAAGAAAAACCAATCAAACCTAGTAATTCATAAATTTCAGCAGTCATTTTTTCTTTTTGAGAATGAATAAATTTCAGCAGTACGTCGAATACTCGAATATGACATTTGTTCAGTTGTTCACACAGGAAGAAAATCCACATGATACGGGGGAAGTCCCAAATTACCATTAGTGTGAAAACGCAACATTTTAATCAAGTAAGCGAGGGTTTTTTTTTTTTTTTTTTTTGTCAATATCAAAACTCCATGGATTAAAACTTACATTAACAATTTACATTATTAAATTCCCAGTTTTGTTTTGTTAATAAACTCACAGCCCTTGGATTAAACCATGAAATTCACACTTCTCCTCTCTTCACTCTCTTTAAAGACTCCTTTCTATTCTTCCCTTGTTTTTCTCATCCAAAACCGCCACCACAACGGAAACCGAGTGCTTCCAAATGCTGCAAATCATGGGATTCTGAACGGTGTGTATGTATATATCATTCACGTATTGCTCACTCCTTATCACGCTCTAGGGTTAGGGTTTCCTCGACCATATATATATTACCCTCTTCAATTTCGCTGCACTATATATCGTCACCACCACCATCATAATCATCATTATCGTCATAATATACTGGTATTAATTATAAGAAATGGATCCTCAAAGTTTTAGGGTTGAATTATTAGATTGATTTTTTTTTTTGGACGAAAATTATTAGATTGATTGAATCCTTTTTAACCCTAACCCTATCTTATTTTCATTGAACTTTCAATGTTGAATGCAGTTAAAGGAGAGACTCCGAAGATGTCGTCCAACACTCACTCTCCATGCGCCGCGTGCAAGTTTCTCCGGCGGAAATGTACGCAGGAGTGCGTTTTCGCGCCTTACTTCCCGCCGGACCAGCCTCAGAAATTCGCCAACGTCCACCGCGTGTACGGCGCCAGCAACGTGGCCAAGATCCTCAACGAGCTCAACGCCGCCCACCGTGAGGACGCCGTGACGTCACTGGCCTATGAGGCGGAGGCTCGCCTCCGGGACCCGGTGTACGGCTGCGTGGGGCTCATCTCCATCCTCCAGGACAGGCTCAAGAAGCTCCAGACGGATCTCTACAATGCCAAGAAGGATCTCTCCACCTACATTGGCCCTCAGGCACTGATGATCCCGGTGTTCCATCCGTCGCCGCAGTCGGAGATGAATGGCGGTGGTGCAATGGCTGTCCCCATGTTGGGAGTCCCAACTGGGCCGCAGCATGGCGGACATGCTGGGGGCCAGTTGGTGATTAGGAATCAGCAGCAGCAGATGTTCGAGGCGCAGCAGCAGGAGCTGGTGAGGTTCAATGTGAATGGGATTGAAAATGGAAATGGGTTTAATCAGATGGCTGGAGGAGGCGGTGGTGGTGGAGGTAGTAATGGTGTGGTATCAGCTGTCTCATTGGGTCTAGGAGGTTTCGATAATAATCCTTTCAATAACCAGATGCAAGCTGCGGCAGCTACACATCATCATCAGCATTCTGTTGACTATCAGCTTCAGGCTCAACTCATGCTGCAACCACAGCAGCAACCACAGCCAAAATCGGAGGGTGAGGAGAGTTGATGATCATCTCCTGCCCTAGAAGCTTCAATAAACAATTTCCCATAGTTGGTATGCACACTCTTTTATTTCTTTTGATTAGGGTTTAAAATCTCTCTTTTCTTGCTTTTGATGATCTATCTTTGATTGCCTCTCCTATGCAACACTTTTTTTTTTGGTCAACACTCCTATGCAACACTTGATATCATCACTTTGATCTAGGTTTAAGTTTGTGGACATGAAAGTTTAACACCCTCAGATTTGAAAAACAAATCAAAAGGGGTTAAACATTATTCCCATTTGGAGCATTCTCCATTTTCTATGCGAGGTGCATGGGTTATTATTTTGCCATTGTTGTACTTACAAAAGCGAAGAAGTACAAATCTATTTCATTTACAAGCCTTGAATGAGTGAAATAATAACCGAAAATGAGTTATGATTAAAAAGAGTATGAAGGTTGGTTAGTACAATAGCTAGCAAAAGTAAAAATGAGTTCTGATTAAGATAGCTAGATTAGAGTACGTATCACCATCTCTATGAATAATATACAAGGCATCCTAGAAAGTAAAAACAAGATTGAATTATGAATACTTCATTGTGCTGACCAAGGGTTGAAGCTAAACTTCTCTCTGGATTTCGAGGGAGTCATCATTGACAGTTGCCTGACCTGTGGACTTAGGTTTGATGATTTCTCTTTTTGATGATTTCAAGGGAGTCATCATTGAAATAAGAAAATATACACTACAGATCAATATATACCTGCTGCTAACCTGCATACTCTTTTCGATGTAATTGCAGAGAGTTTCTGTCTCCTCCTTTCCTTCTTTCTTCAACATTTTCTTCATTTGGTTCCTTCTGGTTATGGATGTTGATGAAAATTGCCTAAACCAGCACCAATAATGGTGTAGTTCAATGCCATGCTATATTTGTATCAATCGAATGCTTTACTGCTGAGCGCTGAGGGTTGCCAAACCCTCGAAGACATTGAATGAAATGCCCCGTTATATTTATTTAGTGCTAATATACTTATTTAATTTCTGTCTTTCATCCATGTTTGCAGTTTAGTTTGTATGCCCAGCACACAGATGAAGGTACATGCTGAAAGAGACATCCATGTAGATTTCGTACCGGAAAATGTGAGAGGGTATGATATTGTGAAGGATAAACTGCGTTCGAGTTTAAATGCTTGAACTCTTACTTTGGCGATGATGCGATTCAAATGTGAAACTTCTGTGAATCGTTTAGCGAAGACTTCCTTGCATCCTCTATCATTCTCTCAACATTCACAGATGAAATTTCGTGTTTTCAGGTTCCTATTTTAATTTCAATTTATTGATGTTGTTCGCATTGTTGGTTATGATAGCTATAGTGTTGTGGTTATGCAGTAATCATAATGTAGCACTTTCCACTGTTTGCAACTATGCATGAATAATTACTATGCAGTACTTAATTGTTGTGGTATTTTGTGGAACCTACTATGGTTAGCTTATAAAGCATTGCAGTCATATGAGTTTCAACTTTATCATGCACCACAGTTAGATTGTAGATATAAGTCTTGGACTTTCGAATTTCCTCTATCATATATTAGTGCCTCGATCTGCTTCTCTAGTAGGTGAGGGAATATCTTCAGGCTCTCTTCTGGGTTTAACCCATCTCCCATGATGATTACAAACAAGTCCCTTGTGTTCCATTTGGTACCAACAGTGTGGGATTCTAAGATCCTCCACTAACATGTCACATGCCTTGTTCACCAAGGCAATGTCCCTCCTGGCATTTGACCTAAAGGTAGTTTCTTTATTCAAATATCCATCCACAAGGTGAAGATAAGTCTCAAGGCTATGAAACCCTAGAAAATTGAATCCATGTTTCTTGAGATAAGGCGACGAGCTGACATCAACTCTCAGTTCAGCTCCAACATGTGTATAAACCCATTCCAATGTGCCTGTAATCTCTTCAAACTTTTGCAGACCTTCATTCAAAACAAGTCCGGGCATTTTCGGAACCACGTCTTGCTTGACTACAACCCTCAGTGTCTTGACCCCCATTTGGTTTAGCTCATCTCTGAAAGCATTGTTTCCCACTCTAGGTGCCCCAAATGAAATGACACTAATGTGTAGGCCAGGAAGTATTTTTGCAGCTTCATAAGCATTGAGCAAAGCCAAAGCACCACCCAAGCTATGCCCTGTAATTGTAAGACTCACTTCTTCACCCTTGGATTTATAAAACTCCACAAGCCTAATCACTTCCTTCATGACTTGCTCTGAGGCACTGGATTTGTTGTACCTGGTTTCATCACTCTTGGACTTGTAAATCCCAAGAAACCCATGTTCAACTTTGGCATCCAAATCCCCAATAGGCTCCAACTTCCTCTGCATATCCTCATACCACTCGGATGGCGCCACCGTCCCACGCCAAGCCACCGCAATGTCTCTCCTTCCGATCCTACTAGTCTCCTCGTCATCACTCACTGCAACAAATCCCATCCAGTTTGAATCTTTGCTCCAAGTCTCAACCAAATGTGACCTCTCCAGCCAATTAGGCATGTCAATATGGGACATGGCATAAATGTATTTGCTAACTGCATATCCATTTTTGCTCAATCCCAACACATCAAAGAGCTTATTCTTGTTGTACCTGCAGCTCCCACAGAACTCAGAGAATGAGTCAAAGTCGAAAGCATCATATGTTGCCTGTGCAAATTCACCATACTTGACTATCTCTCTTCTTAGCCAAGGGTGGAGTGGATCCATTAGACCCTCCCAATCTTTCGAGCCGTGGATTTCGCGCCATTTTCCGGATATGGTTTCCTTGGGAGAAGTTGTGGGAGTTGAATGCTCCTCTTCAGTAAACATATTCCAATTGGACAAGTGATGAGGACTCTTGGTTTTAGGAGGGGTGTCTATGTGAAGATGAAGGAGGTGGGATAGTGACTCGGATAGACGATTGGCCCTGTTTGATGTCTTTGTATTCGGGTGATGATCAAGAACAGCTTCTTGCTGCTGCTGTGATCGGATCGTGGAAAAACGAGTTGCTCCGTAGGCGGCTTGAGTCGCCGGAATATGAGCATGCATCATTGCTAACATTGCCATGATATTTAACAGAACGAATGTAGAAACCAGAAAACTGAGATTTGGAAGATGGAGTTGAGGTGAAGAATTGGGAGATGAGAGAAATGGGAAGAAGGAAGAATCAGAATATATACAAGGTGGTGGGAAGAAGACTCCAACGTTGAAAATAGTGGGTTTGTCACGCGTGTTGTTCAAAGGACCAAGCATAGAGACTATATTTGAACATGTCATTGTTTATTCTGATGACCAAGTGTGAGTTATAAAAGAATATTCTCAGTTCACCAACCAAGCAAAACTGATGCAATCCAAGTTCTTGAATAATTGCCCTGTTCATTGAGCAAAATTTCGAGAAAACCATAATAGCCTGTGAAAGAATGAGGGCATCAATAGGCATTTTAAGCTTTGAAAGAATCAGAACAGAGGAGGAGAAAGAAGGGTGAGGAAGAATATGCATGTATTAACCTTTTTGACTTTCAACACGTAATCCTGGAATTAGATCCCAATTTTCACACTTGTTCATGCTCTAGTCTATAGTTTAGTAAGTCACGTTTTTGCATGTACTGATACAAAGCTTGGTGATTAGGTTGTTAGGTCAGTTATAGTGATAAAAATAGGAGGAGAAAGATTGCTAATAATACATTTTTGTGAATCAAAGTTGACCCACAAAACGTCTCAATCCTTTACAACGAACATTATAGTGTTACACAGGTTTATTCTAGTCAATCAGTTTATTTCCCTAAATTCTTATTGCAGCGAGTTAGGGAATAGTCATCATTGACTTGAATAAATTTAGAGACTGAACTATGGAAGACATGCCAAATTGCCAATTTGAGTAAATGATTCATTTTAAAGGAAACTCTTATAGTGAGGATTCTTAAGTTTATGATTTAAAAGACCTATTTTTTATCACATTTTGACATTTCACCGTTCAGTTTTTAAGTTTATATGAGTAGATCATTTTTACAAATTGTCAGCCAAATTGGTGTGTTGAGATAACAAACTATATCAAACTAATAGACGAACCAAATCTGTCAAATATGAACCGTTCAAGTTCATAATTGATAAATCACGCTTACGAATGCCTTAACAATTTTCAATATAGCTGAAAATTTAGACAAGTGATATACTTATAAATACTTATAAACTAAACGGTCAAGATGTGAATATAAGATCAAAATGTGGGATAAGTCGAAAAGTCTTCAACTTAAGGGCTCTCATTAGAAGGGTTTCCTCCTTTCAAATGTATGGAAGAAACGATGCTGGTGATGCCTTAATGCAACTAGCAAAGAGTATGCAATAACAAAACGAGAACACAGGGGGAAAATCCCTTTTGATTTCGGTATAAGAGTCGAGGAAAATGTGTTCTATCAACCACAAAACTTACAGGATCCGTTTGATTTTCTTCCCAATACATCTCTGATGTTATATCCTTCAGCTTCAACCACCACTCGTTCAGGTCAAGAAACAAAACCATCTCTTCACACATCTGTATTGTACCGATGTGTGGATCCCCAGCAAAATACCTAGAATTTAGCTAGCTCGAAAGTCTAGGAAAAGACGCAGTTTCTGCACCAGAAGCTCATGTGACCCAAAAGGAGGCTCACCTTTGATGACCCAATACTTCTCAAGGACGCCCGTTTTGGCACTGCTCACCATCTGATCATGGCATGCGGACACAATATGATAGATTGAGTTTCTGAGAGCATCGGCAAGGGCATATGCTTTGGGATGGATAGGGCCAACTCTCTTCTTAGCCACGCCAACATTTCCCACACTCGAGGTTGCCCATTTGATACTAGCGGGCCCCATAAACTGTGCCGGAACAGTGGTCTTCTTTCCCATGTATGTTTCAACAGCAAGAAGGCAAGAGATCAGTGTTGAGATCACAGCAGCATTACTACCGGATCTCTGGGCAACCCCAAATCTGTCGTCCGTGTTTGAGCGTGCAGTCAGTGAAGCAGCTGACCAGGCACACCATGCATATAGCTGCATAACATGAAAAAGATGATTATTTTACTTTTTGAGGCAATGTAAAATCCATGACGTTGACTATTCTCCTACTTTTCATCTAAGTCACGTTCCAGAAAATGACACAATGTTACTAGCTCAATCTCTGATCCTCTCTTATGAAGTAGAGGGTGAACAAAAGCTATACATATGTAGAAGCTATACAGCACTGATGCAACTTCAACTACTGTCATGACCTTCAAATACCAATAGAGTTACTTATCACAGAAATAAGAGAGGACAATGCACGAACTCAAACATGTTAAAAGTGACCATGCTAAGTAAGTTTTTTTTTTTTCTTAAAGGAAATTCAAAGTATTCTGGCAGAAGGTCTCTGAGCTTCAAATCGTCTACTGTTAGTCCACGAACTTAATGTATCAGTTTAGCAAAAGAGCTGACATGTCCAAAAGGTAATGAAACTGTTGTGCAACTGAACTGTTACTTGTTCAACAATCTGGTCACTGAACCACACACAAAAAGATGGCTATGCATGTTTGCCTGAATGTAGACATAAGCATATTTGAAATGATAACGATAAACATATACTTATCTGTTTACCTGGAAGTTGTCGAATGGTTCAGAGTATTTTGAATCCAGTTGCTGGTCAGTTGGTGACTGTAACTGATTGGATATTTGGGATTTTCCATTAACAGAACTTTCCAGGCCTTCACCCAATTTTGACGCAAGCTGCTCCAGAGGTCGCAAGCATACAAATACAATCCTTTTGTAAGTTTCACCACTTTCTTCGAAGAAGGCAGCTCGTCGCCAAGAATCAACATTATTCTCACAAATCATGCAGAGATCAAGATATGCAAGATATTGAGGAAGAGAATTAGGAGCGCTCTCCTCCAGAGCTGCAAGGAGATGCTCAGTTGGATTTGTTTCTGCTGCAGCTGATCCTTTAGGCGGTGCAAATATGCATCTCTTGGTATTGAGCACCTAAATTACACCAGGATTTCAAACAATACAGATTTGGTATGAGAAGATAGATCATTAACAAAGAAGGGATCAAGAATATGATAATTAGACTGCTGATTCTATTGATCCTGGCCATTTGTTAACGCAGACATGACAGCAACATTTATAAAGAATCTATAACTAAAATAGAAACATAAATAGAGAAGACTAGTATGTGATACTCTCATACTCTGAAGAGTATATCATAAAAAGAAACGTATGTAGAGAAAACAAATATGTGATACTTTGAAGAGTATATCATACAATTCGGTATATAATCAAGATGTATTATTTTAAGTTTCATGCGGTAGCTAAGTTCCTATCATAGCAAAAATATGGCTTCACATTAAAATTAAACACTTGATTGAATTATTAGGATACTGAGGAAACTGGCTTTAACATTATGAAGACATATATTGCACCAAAAGCCGCTGGCCAAAGTACTTAACTAAAGCTATATTGATACCTATTAATTGAAGTTGGTTTGATGGATTTTGACAATTGAAAGAGACACAGATACATATTAACTTCATCAAACTGGACATTTAAGAATATTTCTTAATCCACATTAGCACAAGTAACATAATTGTGAGGCAAAGGCACTTGAAGAGCTAAGAGTGCTAAGAAGTATCTTAAAAAATATGGAAAACATTCAAAATCTATTAGATATCTGAAATTTATGTCACATAAATGTCCTAGGTATGAGTCAGATATTAGGTCTTAAGAAGACACCTGACACTGTACTAATAGGATGGCTATTAACAAAACCAAGAACTGGCAACAAAATGAAACATTACTTGATATTTACATCATATGATCGTGTGACGCTTAGATCAACCGCCTCAGTACTATCAGCAAGAATGGAAAACAATAATGACATTGATAAGTTTGAGAAACTAACCTGATGTAAATGGTGACTTAGTTCCCAGCAGAGAAACACCAAGAAACTCCCAATGTAGAAGGTAATCTTCTCTGCAATCCACCTTCCAATTGTAACTTTGTTGTGAAACTCATAGGGAAGGAACACCACCAGAATAGCTGAGACTATGTATGCCACAAAAGACAGCTTTAAGGATCGTGTGATAGCCGTGGGGATCCCCATCTTGAAGCTAAAAAAGGGCGGACGCTGTTGACATGAAAAGTAGCAGTAAGAGCCATGGCTGACATGAGTAGACAGCACAAAGTAACATGAGAGTAATGAAACAAGATCACAACAAATAATGACCGAAAAACTAGTTCATATCAGTCTGAAACTCTGAATACTTGGCTAGGATGCTGATTCAAAACAGCAACTACGATGCAAACATTTGGGTAAGCAGAACTCCAGCTCCACCAAGAAACTTTGGAAAAACTGAACCACCAAACCACCTATACTAAAACAAAAGAATTCCCCTACACAAACAGAGACACCTACGGGCAGCATATACACTACCAATGCAAAAGCTTTATGGCTCATACGACACATTACTAGATATGAATTCCTCGTATCGAACAAAGCAAACTATATAATCTGATTTAACAAATTTAGCCGAAAACTCATCATAGTCCCTTTCCTTTTCCCCACCTTACATCTCTACATTTCCAAATGCCTAACCACGCCAATCTATCTAGATGTCTTCGCTACGAACATAACTTATCACATTATCAATGAAACAATCAATTGACTGTTGTCTCCAAGCTCCTAGGCATTTCAGCTACTTCCAAATACAATCAAAACAAGAACACAATCGAATTCGAAACAGATACAACTAGCCGAAAACAACTGACCTGAACAATGGGGAACTCCAGAACCCACTTCCGGGTATACACATAGTGCAACCCATAAAGCAAGCCCATCACAAAACCCGTAAACCCTACTCTACCTATCCCCTTAACCCCACCACCGACCTCCCCGCAAACCGAGACCGCCGCGAGAAACCCGGAACCCGCCGCAGCGGCCAGAAACGCCGCGAAACCGGCGGCGACCCGGACCCGGGCCTGAGAACCAGGCGGCGACCCGGAGGCGGCGGGAACGAAGAGGAAGCGGACGAGCTCGAGGGCGAGCTTGAGAGGCGAGACGAGAGGGTGGGGGTGGGCGGAGGAGACGAGGGAGAGGGCGGCGGAGAAGAGGAGCTGGGAGAGGTGGAAGGACAGGAAGGTAATTACGGCGAAGAACCATGGGGCGAATGGGAAAAGGGGTTTTGCGGAGGAGGAGGAGGAGGGGGAGAGGGTTTTGAAGAGGAGGAAAATGAGGGTGGAGGGGATGGATTGCCAGATGAGGAACCCTAGGAAGCGGTTGCGGACCACCGCGTGCGGCGGCGCCGGAGGAGGAGGAGGAGGCATTTTTGGGTTGGTGGGTTTTTCTGGGTTTTTTGAGTTTGAGAGGAAAGGAGGGTTCTTTTTTGGCTTTGAAATCTGAGAGGGTGAGAGAATGGTAGCGTTGATGAGGCGCCAACTATCAAGTATGAACTATCAGTCAGGTTTTTCTGAAATTTCAGGGTGTATTCCTTTCTTTTTTTCTTTTTGTGAATTTTTCAGATTCATTTTTTTTCTTTCTCTCAAGTAGATCGTACTATATACACACACATGAATATATATAAAATTTATAAGGTTGGTTTAGCGGAAACACACATATAAATTGGTTTAGTAGAAGCAGGTTGCTGGGAGTATAAGTTGCTAGTTCGAACCTTCTAGTTTATGAAAACGAAAGAACCATGCCGTCATTGTTCCCGAACCTGTATTTTGTGGTAAAGGAAAAACTAGTATAGTTGTTAATATCCGAAAAATCATGTACTTTACCACACGAAAATTTGTTATATAATTCATGTAAAATCCTATAATTTTAGATTTTAACACCCAAGCAAATATGTCCATTGATGTGGACCCAAGCCACATTCACGCATCTTTGGGGCTTGTATAAAATGGGTGTGGTGTGAAAGGTTACGGAAGCACATGATGCTCATTCGTCGGTTTAACGTTGTTGATAATTTCGGTTTTGGGCCCGAAATTCAAGCTCAACGACTTATATCGATGACGAATCGGTGAATACAAGAGAATTGGACTATCCATTCCCAAAACCATTTATCCAAAAGCCTAATATCCACTCCCCTAAAAGCTCAAACTTCTTTTATGTATAGAGAAAAGACCCAAATGTTCACTTTTTCTTCTTCTCAATCTTTTCTCTGACTTTCTCTCCCCGCATCAGCCTAATAGCAGAGACCGACAGCTTTACACAACAGAGAAACTCCTTTTCTTTCCAATCCTAGGAAGAAGAAGGTACGTGACTGATTCCAAAGCAGCTCTCTCATCCTTGAATGACAAAGTCATGGGTTTGAAGTCACTCAATCGACCTAATTCCCGTTTTTATGTCTCTGCAGCCGTCCTTGCAGCATGCCTACAATAAGCCACTTCTCCCATCTTCCAAAACAAGCTTATCTTTTCTAGTTTTTAGGGTTGAGATCATGTGCTTGAGAAGGGGAAAACTTTTACCCAGCAGAATGAAGCATTGCAGTGCATGGCAAAACCCACTAATTCGGCTCTATAAAAAGGGAGGTTTGGGAGTTGTAAAGGGAACAAGCAACCAACCCAGAACAATCCCTAATCACTCAAAACTCTCATGTCTTCAAGCCAAAACCCCACCAGCCATCCTTCAATTCTTATTTTTGAAACCCAGATTCTCCCCAAAAATCTAATCCTAAAACCCAATCCAATTCTCATCACTACGGTGTGTCTTTAGCTCCCACGCCAGCTCATGCTATAAGTTTCCTTTCGTCTATGAATCACGCACAAGATTAACTCAGTAATCCAAATCTCTAGGTTAATTTTGGCCTAGTTACCTTTTAATCAAAAAGAACCCTCACAATAGTTACATCTAATGTAGCTTCCAGTGAGACGGACGCTACATGTCGCTGGTTTGAACTCCTAAGTTTGTTAAAAGGAAATGATCCTAAATTGATCTCGACCCTAAAATGGTAGCTAACGCATTCACCATTTTGGGGTAAAGAAAATTGTAACTATATAAAGCTTGTGTTAAATCCAACTTTCTCATCTCTAGCAGTCTAGCTGGTGTTCAATTCCCGTAAGGAAAAAGAAAGGCTTGCTGAGCTGGTAATACCTACAGTTTACCTGCATATTCCACTTCGAACAGGAAATAGTACAATGCAAACATCTATGCTGGTGCAAAACAGAACTGATAAGACATTGAAAATGATTTGAAAAGAGACTCCTTCACACATACAATCAACACAGGACATCCAAGATGTTTACAAGCAAACCCAATGTTGTGGTTCCTAATCACATGTTATGAACAACTGAACTCACAAAAGCCAAACTAGTTTTTCACTACAGTGCTAATCAAATCAAATCTTGTGGAACTGCTAAACTACAAAAATTATACACATCAGGCAAATGATGCTGTTCTGGACACATTTGACTTGGCATCTTCGAATTGATCATCATCTAGTAGTACCTTCTCAGAGCTCAGGCTTTGTGGGAGGTAAGCTTTATAGATTTGCTCCATGTTTGGAATATCCTTAAGTTCGTGAGAAGCAACTTCAAGAGCTGTGTCTTGGAAAAACCGGTAGAATTTCTTGCTACAGGTGTAACTGAAGATGAAGGTGAGGATAGGAAGTGGAATCAAGAGCGGCGCATAGTAGAATTTCTTTACTCCCAAGAAACCAACCATTGTAACTTGGTACAATATCAGAGCTGCAAGAATCCGGAGCTGCATGTGTGGCCAGAACTTTCCATTGCTTTCATACGCTGGACAATACACTTTAAGTGCCTGTTCAATTGAAAAACAAGATTTTATATTCAACAGCACATATTGGATAGCAGCACAATAGCAACACTTTGAGTGGCACAAATGAGAAGGAGGGTTTTCAATCAGAAACTGGTAAAGCCCGAAAAAAGACCAGGGGATAATTTACCTGGTTTCTAAGGACAAGCCATCCGATGCCAAAGTACAACACACCAAATGGAAGGATCAGTGGAGCTATACAAGAGTAGCAGAGAGCAATTGTTATGATTAGCATATCACCTGGAACTCTAGTCCCATACCCAAGATCACTAGGTTGCCAAGCTGCTTTCAACTCGCCTTCAGTCTTACAAAGATACTTCCTTTTCAGATGGAAAATGATCAGAGGAACTATTCGGGATAGTTCGAGACCATAGCCAACAAAAAACCTGATATCAATGGAAACCAGTTAGTAAAAAGAGCTTTGTGTCAAGCAATGTATAGCAGACAACATTGTCTGCTGCAGTGATATTGAAAACTTACTTCAGTGCCACAAAAGTGAGGAAGTAGGTTGCACTTCCTGGGAGGCTCGTTGCCAGTAAGGGAACAAGTTTATTAGGATCATCCTCAATGTCCTTGAATGTACTGAACAAGGTTCCACCCAGTGTAATTCCAAGGAAAACATTGAACACAATGAAGTAGAAATATTTTCCAGCTGCAGCCCTTATTGCATGGCTCTGAGAAGGAATTCCCTCAGCTTTAGATAGAGCAAAAAGGAGCTTTGGCAACAAAGCTAAGAAGATTATAAGTGCAAGCTGAGGAAGATATGCCTCCAGCACCGTCTTCAGCACAGATTGATTCACAACTGGCTTGATAAATGGGATAAATTTTACCAGATTATCCAGAGTTGTGACTGCAGAGATTAATCCAATTGGGATCATATAAAATACTACGGTCAGAGCCACAATGATATACACAACATACTGCCACACTTGCCTCTGGAAAAACTTGATTTTCAGATTAGGCCAAAGTACTTGACAAGGTTCAGGAGCAGCCATGACTGTCCATGTGTCAACCATTCGGGCATGTAGAGTCTGTGCTGCAGAAGCTGCAGTCACCCTATTAGTGAAGAAAACTACAGCAGCATTTAGCTGCTTCTCTCTGAGAGTGACTTTCTGTTCAGCTTCCAATTTTGGGATTGTTTCATTAATCTTCTCAGTGTAGTACTCTATACTATCAACCTTTGCCCCACAAAGACCAAGGAAGCCAGTTTTATTGGTGGGTCTTGTTCCTTCTGGACTACCTGTTGTTTTGGATGCTGCATAAACTGCTTCAGCATGTTCAAGCTTCTTCCTAAACCCTTCTAATTCTTTCCAGAGTTTGTTCACCTATAAGAACAAAATAAAAGTGAATGAAGGAGAATATACTGGGAACAGACAATTAAGCATCACAATGAAACAGCAGATTAGTACGTTCTATATAATTCTGTTACAGGCATCTTGATTTGTTGCTTGTTCCTAGTACAAATCAAGTTTCTCATGGAAAAAACTCTAAATACCCAAAGACGTAATGCATTTCTGATTAAAGAACAACCATTAGTTGTTACAAATACCACATTCTACCAGAGAATTACTTCAAAAGCCACAAAGGAAAATTATATCTGACAGGAGTTTGAATAACCAAACCCAAACACAGATGTAAAACCAATAACAGTTAAGGCATGCCACCAAGTGACGAGGAAAAAATTTGACAACTTATACCTCTTTATTATTTGTAACAATCATTGATTTGTAATATGTCTCGGGGTAGATGGCCCTGAAATATGAATCCACCTGTTCCTTTCTATTTGGACCTTCAGGGACAGTAGGTATGTCTCTAACAACAACAGCAAATTGTTCAGGCTTGATATCAGGAGTCATTAAAGCGTTGGATCTCAGATTGGAGACATGTTTATACGCCTTCCACAACAAGAAATATGAAACAAAAGAAACCCAGTAGACACCTAGGAGAAACGCCCACAGCCTTGGACTCTTCGCCTGTAAATACAGAGAGACTACATAAATGCATGAACAATTCGCCACAAGCAAGATTTAGTTGTAATGATTCCATCTCCAAGAAGTTTGCAATATATTAATTGTATACCAAAACTCCAAAAGGTAAAGGAAAATACAATAACATTGACAATCACTGACATTTGGACCTAAGAAAGCTAAAACATCTGTAACTCAGGCTCCCAGAAGAAAATATTTCACCAAGTTTCCAAGACAAATCATGCATGCCTCGACTAAATTCAATACTTGTTATTGAATCATAAAAGTATTTATAAACAGATCAGTTCTTCATAGAAGATTATATAAGTTACCTGGACATGTCCTATGGATAACATGTCAAGGTCAGAGAAAGTCCCGTTGCTTGTGGTGGTGTTTGTTATGGTGTCTCCAATGTCGGTAGCAGAAACTGGCAGAAGCACTGGTAGCAGTATCAAACTGGACAAAACCAGTATTCCCAACACTGGCACATCAATAAGAAAGGTCAGTACTTCAAGATTCTTAAGCTTAGTTGATTGTCTGTAATCACATATACACCCCCAGCTTCTTCTTACAGAAAAAGAATCCACGCAAGTCATATTTTTAAGTCATCAAAACTACGCCTTAATGGACATTCTAATGGGGAATCAGCTTTTACTGCCTGGAACTCCTCTCTTAGAAAATGAAATCCTGTGTTTTCTTTTATTCCACTATCCACAGCAAACAACAGTCCTGAATTTAATATATAAAATCTTTTTCCAATGTAATTACTTTGATAAAACTCCAAAATTTTATATCGACTTTAAGTAGTCAAATCATATCGATGTCAGTATAACATCAAAATTTGTTTGCAGAATTGCCCAACCTAAATCCATAGCATCAGCTGCTATTGTAACATACTCAATAATAAGTTCACATATGAGATGCTTACTCATGACATCCACATTGACTATACAACTTGGTAGAGTTCACATATGACACAGATCCTTTCATTTTAACAAAACAAAAATGAGGTGAACAACTGAACATCAGAACATGGCTCGAATAGATTTTCTCCTCTTCCAAAAAAAAAAAAATTGTATATATCAAAATTGTTCTGAAAATGAATTGCACTTCTAACCAGACTCTAACCCTTTCCGAAAACACCAAAGCAACCATTGAAATCTGAGAAACTAGCTTTCAAAATCGGTCCTACTTGACCCAGCCAAAACATCCACAAAGCTCAAACAATTCCAGCAAAAAAGAGCAAAACCCAGAAACTATTTTTGGTACAAACACATGAGACAAGGTAATTCTGAAAAAGTCACCAACCAATATAAAGTTCCCACAACATCACACTCCTCAGAGCTACAAGGACAATTAACTATTCCAGTCTCATCAAACTCTTAACTATTCAAACACACACAAACAAACCCAACAGAATAATTGTACCAAAACCCAACAAACACAACCAAAAGCAAACACAAGTACAATCCAACAGAAGAAAAAAAAAAAAAAGATTCATAACAAGTCATAGACAAACCAGTGCTCAAGAAGACGAAGTAGACAGCAGTGTCAACCCCAGAGAGAGCTATAACATCCTGCTCTGTTGAAGTCAGAGCTTCTTTGATCCAAGCAAACGGGTTCCGGGTCTTGGACCCGCCCTCCCACGGATCCAAACCCTTGAGGATCCGATTCGGATAGTACACCACCGCGTTCCCAGGCTTCTTCGAAAGCCACGCGAACAGCAACATAAGAATCACAAATATCAGAAACGAGGTCCCTAACGATGTCAGGAACGAACTGAGATCCATCTCGGCTTTTGTCTAAGACAAAACACACACGAACAAACAAACTGGAGACTGAAACTCCTAAACTCTTTACGTAATGCGGAGAGACAAAGCCGTTAGAGGGTCGACATTTAATAGAAGAAGAGAAGAAGGTAACGGTTGATATGTGAAGAGGGTGGTGCGGTGGTTGTGTGAAGCTTCAATTCTTCGTGGCCAAAATGAATGAAGGAAACGAAAATATCTCGGAGCTGTCAAGCATGATTGGCTTTTGGTGTGTAGGGTTGGGTTTGGCTCTGTTTTTAAAGGCAGAGATGAAGATGAAGATGAAGATGAAGAGAGACACTGGAGAAGGATTTGATTCGGGGAAGTTGGACTGGTTAAGTGGAAACTGAAAAGGACGAAAATGGGGTTCTGGGATTAGAATAACAGTTGTGGGTCAATCTCTCTGTGTAAAAAATTGCTTCTGGTTTCCAAAAAGGGAAATGTTGCCGACTTTTTGAATATGAAAACAAAAAGGTACACTGTATTTGAAAACTTCACATGCATGAGATCCATGGCTGGACCTGTGGAAGCGTTTTGAGCGCAAAAATGTTACCGTTTATGGAGTAAATTGGACGTTTCGTAAATGTGGGAAATTGAAAAG
This sequence comes from Fragaria x ananassa, assembly GCA_034370585.1. NCBI lineage: Eukaryota > Viridiplantae > Streptophyta > Magnoliopsida > Rosales > Rosaceae > Fragaria > Fragaria x ananassa. Next base: position 2,339,441 of record CP139766.1, read on the forward strand.
TTCATTAAACTTGCCGGAAAGAACAGTGAAGTAAAGAAGTCTCCGCGGTGGAAATCAGTTACATAGACTTTACACAAAGGCGTTAGTTCTTCCATTATTTCGGTATCCATGTGATATGTACGGCGAGTGTATGTTTCTCATAATTCGGGCAATGTATAGCGCGACATGAGTTTCGTAGTTATGTTCAAGAACCACCGTCTAAGATTTTTGTTGGTGATGTAATTTAGTTGTGAAGTAATTACTTTGTGAAAAGTGGTTATTTTTTCATGTCGCTCAAATTTTTATCGTACTAAATATTTTTAAACAAAATTCTAATTACATTGTAATCAAGAACAGTAAAAATTTAGAGATGTCAATCTTCTGGAGGCTTCAGATGTGTACTTCTTGGAATTTCTTAAGCATCAAACTTTAGAGCATATATGCTGTTATACATGGAACTCCAACTCAGAATAATCTGAATTAAGAATCCCAATTATGAAAGCAAAGAGGGAATGCAAACACTATAGCAACGATTTTGTGATCACAAAGCTTTGAACAAAATTATTGACACTCAAAGACAAAGTATAATGTGTTGCACTACAAAGAATGTAAACAAAGTATAACATAATTAGTTCTTATCAAAGTATTTCATTTCTTTTGAGATAAACCAGAACCTCTGGTCTACACTCTACAGTTGCTTCTCAAGATTTATTTTCCTAAAGGCTAATTTTGTCATCTTCCAATATAACGGCTCCTCCTCACCAACCTCCTCAAGACAAAGTCCACACCATACGACGTCGCATTTACAGATCGAGCGGATAGACATGGCCCAACACAGTTGGCGTCCGACACGTGTCGCTCCCGTGTGCTGACGACACTTTGTCTTTATTTTATACTTGTCGCAAAAGCAAAGGTCCGAGCAGTCGGGGCGGGACCCGATATCGGATAAGGCCCGGCCCAGTTTGGTTTTGTCCGATGCGAAACGAGTCCCACCCAGTGTCCAAGTCGCGTAATAAAGGTTGGAGCGTTCACGTGGTGACAGGTAGGACTCTGGTGGAGCCCACAACGTGGATTAGGGATTTGGAGGTTGGAAATGGCCGTCGTTGTAGTTGAAAGCGACTGGAGTGACGCGCCACCTATGGCTGTCGACCAGAGTTGGAGTTAGGTGAAGATTATTCAACACGGGAGCGGCAGTTCTTCTTTTCCATTTCCATTTCCATAGTCCATGGAGATGGATGGACTAGTACAATAGTGGGAACCTGTAACAGTTTCATGGATTTAAGTACCGGCAAGATGGTTATTTTTTGACCTCGTTTGGTTCGCGGCGAGTAAGAAGACATGAAAGAGAAAGGATCGAGAGAATTAATTTTAGAGAAAATGACATACTACTATCATAAACATTAGCAAAACACAAAAAATCTAACTTTTAAAAGATTTAGACAAAAAATGACATAGGGCCCAAACCCAAAACAGATAGATGAGGCATGACCCGAATTTAAACTAGAAAATGACCAAAATACCCAACTTAACAACAAAATTAACGCATATGACACACACACACACTCTCTCTCTTCTCCATGAACAAAATGGACCTCCATCTCTGATAGACTCGCTCGGACTCGAATCAAACATTTGCACTCGCCGAATTAGAACTAGATCTTTGGAGATTGGAGATTTCCAGTGGACTTTGGGTGCTCATATGGCGGCGTCTTGCTGGTCGGGTTCGTCGCGGAAGAGCTTTTGGTTGAGGCAGTGGACCCACCGAGGTCGACATAGGGATAGCAGCAGCTCATAAAGCTTCTGCCTCTTGGGTTCTTGGCACTCGAGATGGTTGTTTTTGCAGAATCACATGGATGTTGCCCAAGAAATTAAACGAGATTGAGATTGGTATAGCCGTCTATGAAGATGGATGCAAATTGATATACCAATCTTGGGTATTGCCCAAGAAATTGAATGAAATTAAACGAGCTTTCTATCCTCGCTGATCTGCACCGCTAGTGTTTAGGCTATTCATAGTACGTGCTCGACTCTACGGTGTCACCAAGAAGAAGATGTGATTCACCATCTATGAAGATGGATGCAGATTAGGCCATGCATGCCTTGGGTTAGTGCTCCTAATTAAGGTCATGGGCTAGAGCCTTTTGGACTTGTTGGTGGGTGGTGGGTAAGAGAGGAGTATATGGTTTGTCTGATGTGTTTCTATCAAAAAATAGATTTCAAGCACTTGAGGGTTTTGAGGTAGCAGAAGCAATAGCAAGATTCAATGAGTATGAGCACAGTAAGTACAGTTGCAGAATCAATTTAGTGACAACAATAGCATAGGTTACCTTCAGCAAGTGTAGTAGCAGCTAAGTTTCCAACAAGTGTAGTAGCAGCTAAATTTCCAGTAAGTGCAGCAGCAGCAACTAACTCCAACAAGTGCAGCAACATCAATTTTTCTGTCAATACTGCATTTACTGAAGCTGCTACTACACTAGCCGAACCAATAAAAACTTGCTACTACAACACGCACTGAAAATAGCTACTACTACATTTGCTGAGCCACTAAAAACCTGCTACTGCACTTATTGAAGCTGCTACTACATTAGTTGAACCATTAAAACCATGCTACTACATTTGTTGGAAGTGCGTGTTGCTACTACAACACGCATTGAAAATAGCTACTAATACATTTGCTGAGCCATTAAAAACCTGGTACTGCACTTACTGAAGCTGCTACTACACTAGCTAAATCATTAAAACTCTGCTACTACATTTGTTGGAAGTGTAGTAACAACTAACTCTCCAGTAAAACATGCTACTACATTAGTTGACCCACTGGAAACCTGCTACTGTAGTTATTGAAGCTGCTACTACACTAATTGAACTACTAAAATCTGCTACTGCATTTATTGGAAGTACAGTAGCAACAACATCCCAGCAAGTGTAGTTTTCCAACAAAACATGTTACTATATTAGCTGAGCCACTGAAAACCTGCTACTACTTCTACTAAGGTGTTAACATCTGCTACTACTTTTCTACTGGAATGTTAACCCCTACTACTACTTCTACTGGAATTAACTGCTACTATTACTGAGATGTTAACATCTGCTGCTACTTCTATTGGAATGTTAACCTCTGTTACTACTTCTACTGAAATTAACTGCTACTATACTAAATTATTGAAAATCTGCTACTGTGTTCCATTTACTGAAAAATCTTAAAATGAGAGATTTTCTCTTCTAAAAGTATATTTAATTAGTGTAGGGTTAGTTTGGTAAATTAAATCATGACACATGGCATGTAGAGAAAAGATTGTCCTTAATTGTTAAAAACTGTCTTTATTTGTTTAACAACAACACAAATGAATTTATTTGTGTTTCAAATCCTTTTGAATGATGTATATGTGATTTGCTATTAATTTTAAGTTGAGTTGATTTGTTTTCAACCATTGGATAGAAATCTGACGATGACTAATTATGAATCTTTTGATTAATTACTAATCAGGTGAACACTACCGTATAAGTTATAGGAGCTAACAAATGATTGGTGTTAAAAAAAATCGATAATTATCTAAATTCATAATTATCTAGGATTCCCACCAAAATATAGTACATTTCTAGAAAGAAAAAGAAATAGTTTACCTCATTCTGCTGTTTAATTATTCACCTCTTAGTCTCTTACAACTTCTAAAATTTTGGGGACCAGAGGTAGAGTACTAATCACAAGGCTCTAGACCACTTGTAGTCACCATGGAGAAAACCCAAGGCACTAGAACTCTTTTCTGTAAAATATTAATTACTCAATATCATGATCATAATGTACAATTTGATAGTTGGAAGCTGAATTTTTCAAACAGCTCTCTTTTACTAGACAATCAGTAGATATTTCGATGATTCATTCTGAAACCATTTTTTCACGATTCACTGCTAGGAGCTTGGACTAGAAACCCAAGCTAAAACAAAATCAGCATTCGTGTGATCGAGGATACGGTAAAGAATGGTGAAGAGTGTTAAAATCTGCTCCCTGTCATCTGAAGTTGCAGCATTGAGCTCTACCCCTAGCCAACTTGTCCCATAGACAGACCATTTGTCTTGGAGATTGGTAATGCGCTGTGTAATAGTTCTCCATACACCCATACTGACAAAATTTCCAGTTATGGGAGTACTGGACAGCCACCCTGGAACTGTTAAATTGCTCAACCCACATTCCCATGCTTACATCTTCCATCTTAAAAAGCTGCAACCAGGCAAACATATATGTTTGATGAGAGACTGGCTTGATTTTGAAAGTAGCCACGTTTAAACACATATAGTGAAATGAAGGAAAAACGAAAACTATCTTCCATATAGAGCAACTTACCCTTAGGCTTCGATTCCCATGCTCAGAGGCAATGAATTTAGCAATATCAATGGAAATTATGTATCCAGGGCCATTAGCATATGGAGGATAAACTTCTTCTGGCCACTCCTGTTACAAAAGACAGTTATCCTTCAGATATAGGAAAAAGAAAAACCAGACTGAAAAAATGTAACGTGCATCGTCTTTGGAGAATGCAGTGTCCACTCTGGTGAAAAGATAAAATGAATTTCATATAACAGCAATAACAATAGGGAACTTGGGAAGTGTTATGCAGAGAAATTAAGGAGTAAATACTTGTGACACCTTGTAGTTTACACCTAAAATCAGTTTTGTCCCTCACTTTTTTTTTTAAACTGGTATACCCCTATACTTTGAATTCTCGACTGATTTGCCCTTTTCCCAGCTGGTTATGACTGTGACATGCTCATTAACAGTCTAAATAACCCTTCACTCTTATCTCTTCTAGCATAGTAATAGGGGGTTTAGACATTTCTCTTAAAACCCAACCATTGAAGCTCTCACAAGCATTGTTAATGAGCATGTCACAGTCATAACCAGCTGGAAAAAGGGTAAATCAATCGAGAATTCAAAGTACAGGGGTATACCAGTTAAAAAAAAAAAGTGAGGGACAAAACTGATTTTAGGTGTAAACTACAGGGTGTCACAAGCATTTACTCCAGAAATTAATATCTTGTACAGTGATAATGATTCTACTCTTCAGGACCAAGGTTCCATGGAGAGTAAAGCCTGCATCCTTTACTACCAGAAACCCAATACATAATAATATTAACAAGCAAGGATGCATTGCATACCTCATAGGTTACAGCCCATTTCCCACTTCTGAGAGGGCGATGCAAGAGGTTGAGATTGCCCATATAAAGAGACTTTTTAGAAGAGATGCCCTCAATTTCCTTCAAAACAGTGTCCACTCTAACAAATGTGTCATCATCACATTTCATGATGTATGCTGCCGTCACATTCTGAACCTGCATCAAGACGTTGAACAAATAAAGCCAGAGAATATAAACTAAAAAGTAAGACCCAGTTGAATGGAATTTTAAACTACAAACATTTGATCCAACAATATATGTTCAATGAAGGAATACTTGAGAGTTGGGATTAACTGTACTCACCCCGAATTCACAAATGGAAATGGTCTTGAGAACAACAAGCTCATAACGATCCATAAAGGGCAAGATCACAATATCACCAAAGTAAGCAGCCTCTTTCTTCAGCACTGCATTGACTTCCTTCCTTGCATTCTACAGGATTTAACAAAAAGAATCGAGTATAACGAAGGAAAAGATTCATACAATAGTCTGAGTCAACAAGCTTGGACATCACATTATACATATCCTGATATCCTCTGTAGCAACCTAATAACCTACAAGGCACTGTGCTATATAAGTCAATTTTTTTCTTCTTCTTTTTGTAGGAAGGAATAATGCTAAGGTCACACTCTAGGGCCTTAATCGAGGCGATGCCCACTGAAGGATGGGTCACTACTAAGTACCAACTGATCGATCTGACTAATCTAACTCTTAACATTAAAATGACTGTTGAAACAGCAAAATGTTCAGAATAAATTAACTTACCAATGCGACAAAGAAACGAACTACTACGTGTGAGGACTTGATTGCTGATGATTGCATCCAAGTTTTCCTCACTGCCATGCGCTCTGCAAAGTGATTTGTTGCAGAAAGAACCCCAATGAAGAGTCGAATAGGAGTCTTAGGTAAAGGATGAGCTTTCCACTTTTCTGACAACTCCAGTACCCTTTGAGGTGAGAAACTTGGATGAGAAGCAGGAAGCGAGGTAACGTATACAGAATGAACATCCACGTCTCCTTTTATTGCTAATCCAGTTGCATCTTCAAGTGTAAATCCCTACAATTATAGCAGAAAAAAGTTGCTGCATGATTGATAGGACAAAAAATGGGAAACAGAAAGGAAACAAAACTGAGATGCCATGACCATACACTTAAGCACTTGACATGATTTATCAAAATATGGCCTTGCCATATTTCTTCAGTCTGTAAAAGTGTAAATCAAAAGGGAATGCTAAGTGGGTGAAGGGAACATGGAAAGAAAACCAACAACAAAAATCTGAGATAGTGCATCAAACCACTTTGGAGTGTGAAATTTTATAAACATAAATTTCTTGTCACCAACAAGGAACGATAAGAAAGAATTAGCTTTCTGCATGCACCAGATTGCAATTTTGCACCACTAAAATTTGAGGCTTAAACATAAACGATATAAATAAGTTACTTTACATACCGTCCGATATGGAAATGAAGTCACATGCCTGCCCCCAACACTCATGTGGAATCCATCTGCACCAGCTCGTATTGTCAGAATAAATAATCTACCCTCCACAAAGGGAAAGGGCCAAGTAACTTCTGGCTTCTGCTCACGCCCTATAAAACGCTTAAACCATGAGGTAGTCTTCGTCTTGGATTCCTTTGCTGCTACCATATCATTTCCCATCCACTTTTCACATCGTGCATATCCATCAACTGCCACATACATGCACTAAACCTTGTCAAAAACTCCCCTGGTATATACTGTATACTTTATAGTAATTAGCTCATCCGAATATATGATCTATATAACCAACTACCACAGATAAAAATAGGGAAAATGGAGTCTAGATTCTGGGAAGCCCATGAAACCCCCCATCTCGAATTACAACATTACACAGAAGGTTAGGATTCGTCAGGATTTCTCAGGCAAAGCCAGCAGTATAAGCAACCACATGGTATATACTATATAGCTCTATCGAATAATTTCTAATATAACTGCATACTCAATCAGATACACAGGATAAGGAGGATTAGGGAGTCCAGAGCATACAGATGCTTCTCATCGTCCGGAATAATAACATGATTAGAGGATGGTCAGGACTGTCCAGGAAGAGACATCAATACATACATAAACCAAAATATATGAAATTTTTCTCTTTCCATAGACATGAGTGCACTAATGCCCTTCAAGTTCAAGTTACTTGGCATGACATTATATAGACCAGATATATATCTGGGTTACCACCAAGGATACTTGACATCACAAGGGAACATCTGTATAGAAAAAATTAAGTTTGGCTATACAAACCCTAAGTTTGTTAGTAGACGAGAATCTGGACCGCAATACAACTACCATACTCAATTTCTACATAATAGGGGTAGGCAAAGTAAAGAATGTCTAAAAAGGTAAGTACTATTATGTCAAAAATTTTAAAGCAAGTTAACTGTGTTACTTGGAAAGATGGAATCACGTTGATAGATATCACTATTTTTGGATCACCAAGTAATCTCAACATTACAGGGGAACTTCAATAAGTAAAGTTCATGCTTACTAATACAAACCCCAAATTTTGTGGCAAAGCAAGAACCCGGACTGCGTTACAACTTACAACTACCATAGTCAAAATTCCACACAATGAGGATATACAAAGTACAAGCCTGAACCTATACAATGCTACTTGTTTACTTTGGCTATCACAGGAACTATTAGAATTCTTGTACAATTTTGTTGTTGTTAAATTAGTGATAACTAACACATCTTGAGGTGCCAGTCCTCATAGAGTTGACTATGGCCAAGCCAGACTAAGGTAAAACTACTTTCAGAAGCTAAATCTAAAAACAAACTTCATTTCAATTCCATGACGTCAATAAATGAAATATATCAACCTAGATGATATTCAGCATCTGCTTAAATTAGCACAATCTAACTTATAAAACATAATAAAGTCCAGAGATTATACACACTGGAAGAATGACATTAATAGTGTTAAATGTACATTGATGGACAGCAGCTATGCTGCATATGCAAGAGAACAGATCCAGGATAAGAAAAACATCAATATTGGAATAAATTTAAGCTAAGAGGGTAGACTTTTTGTCCTATTTGACACAATGATCAAATGTATTCCTCTTCAAAAGCAAATAATACCATCCTTAAACAGGTACATATTGTTCATGTTTTCTAAGTCTGTACTTGCTCATGCCCCTTCATGCCTATTTACAATAGACATGGTTGTGATGCAGAAATACAAGGAAATAAATTATCTTCCAAATCATGAAAACCGTACCTAGCATTTCTTCACTGTTCTTGGATGGTGAACCGTCACACCTTTGAGCTGATCCCCACTGCATCCTATAACAGGTGTTGTGCTCAATGACTGGCCGCTGACTCCAATCTCCTCTTAATCGTGGATTCAAGTGCAGGATCTTGGGCGGGTCCTCCCCATCCACTGACTTCAATCCTTGCAACTCAACCATGAACTGCGAGACCATTACCATTCTATCACCCTTCCTCAATTTTGCAAGCTGAGGCACATACTCCTGATGAGCATTATGAGAAGTTCCCACCAGTGTAATAGAAGAACCTGCAGCAAGCCCGCAAGGAAGGAACATCAATCTATCTCCCGTTGCCAATTCTTCCCCACTCATGGATAACCATGAAGGGCATGACTCCGGTTTCCCCTCAACTATAGAACTATCTCCTGTCTCCTTGACATCAAGTTTATCCAGTTCTTCCCAAGCACGTAATCCTAATGTCCAAGCCTCATCTGCCATCCTCTCAAACACCGAGAGTTCATTTGTTCTATTCCTCCGCTTCATGATTTCACCAGTTATCCGACCATATCGATGCTGAAGTGGCTTTATAGTCTTGGAACCATTTCTCTTCTCTTCCAAAGGCTCCTTACTAGGCCTCACGGGCGCATCCTGATGTTGGTCATCTTCCAATTTCCGGTGCAATGTATCCTTATAAACAGAATTAAACATCGGTTTACTCAAATCCGAGTCCTCATTGGCCATGTCATCATAACCATCATCACCACTCAACGCCTTCACTATCTCAAGAAACTGGGGAAACTTAAAGGATATGAAAACCAAGTACAATGCTGCCATACCAATCAACAAATGCTGCAACTTGAACCTCCTAGTAACCTGAGGCTCACCTTTCAGCCTCTTCATCTCTCTAAAACCAATCCACAGACTACACCATACTCTACAACAACCAAAAAGCTCCCATACCCTTTTCCTCAATCAACACATACAACCCAACACAAGCTCCAAACCCAACAAAATAACTCAAAGTTCAAGTCTTTCCAAATCCTTTAAACAAACCCAACATCCCAAACTCAACACAAATCAATAATGGCGAGAAATGTAAGCATAACAGTGAGAGAAACTCAAAACCCAGTACTGGGTTCACAGAGATCCAGTTCTACAATCAGTCAATATCCCAGTTCAGCAAATCAAAACGCCTCAACAAAACTTGAACACAGTAAAAGCTTTAAATCAAAATCTCACCCGCATTTGCTTGCAATGAGCTTGATCTAGACCCAGAAAAGTTCTCCACTGAAAATGCAGATGGGGATTGAATTGGAATTTGGAAGACTGAGAATCAAAAGTAAAGACCCAATCTTTATTGGTGTTCAAAGTCTGAAACTGCTTGGTACTGCGTACATTCCAGAACACACCCTGAAACTGATGAAAACGTATAGAAAGGTGGTTAATTGTGAGAAAGACGGAGATACTACTTTGACTCCACAACAGAATAACTGTTGCTGTGTAGCACTAGATTCATTCCCACTTTATTTGGGTTTTTTCTTTTCTTTTTTAAACAAAACCTCATGTCCTAAAGACCTAAACAAAGGGTCATGCTTGAATCTTGATGGTCCTTTCTCTTTTCAAATTTTAGATTAAGGATTACAGTGTGCTAAACAAGTACATGCCAGACTATCCTTATCAAAAAGGAAAGGGGAGTGAGTGTTGTATACATTACGCATCAGAATGTCATTAGCAGTTCTTGGCCCAATAAAAATAGTAGTGGCATACATAATCATAGTCTACAACTTTAGTGCATAATCTTCAGAGTTCTTTTGGTTTCATTTGATCTGTTGTAGCACACGCGATTATTTATAAGCATGGAAGTCACTTTTTGTAAGTGAAAGATTCTAAACTTGATTCTAAAGATTCTAGGTGAGAGGTTCTTTCTCCAAAAAAAATAAAAAAATCATTCAAGGTTGATCTATTGATATTGCTGCGATATTTATCGCATACACTATTAGATGGTATACTGGTAGATGAGTCTAATCTGAGTAAAAATGAAAATAAGAATTTGTAGTAGTAATTTTAATGTTTTTTGACTATTTTCACATGATGTGCATTACTAAGTGAGAGAATATAAACTCAATTCAAGGATGATGAGATGTTAAAGTATACAATCAACAAATATAAAATAAAGTATTGTGTGAAGTTCAGCTACAAGAGTAGTCACATACACCATTCTTTAGTCCAATGTGTTTTTTTCTTCAACTAAGTCCCTGGATATGACACCAAATATGATCCTACCAAAACCACCAACGACACCAACCTATCAAAACCGTAAAACTCGGTCTTAACTTCGGTGTTTTTTTGTTGTCAATGTAATTAGGAGGTCGTCCATGCATATATGCTAGCGGTTTTAGTGTATAGTGTTTAATGGGGTTGTTTCTTCTTGAGGTTATCTGTAAGAAAATATAAAGGCTTCTGGATGGGTTTAGGAGTAGGCTTATACATATATGTTGACGATTTTGGCGTATAATGCTTGGTGAGTTTGTTTCTTCTTGAGGTTGGCCGTAAGGAGATATCACGGCTTATGAATAGGGTTAGGAGCAGGCTTATGCATGTATGCTGGTGGTTTTAGCGTACAGCGCTTGTACCAATTAAATTCCCAATGGCCAAAACCCTTATCCAATTTCCAAAACCCTCACTGTGACTTTTGTCTACTCACTACCTGACCCTCAAAGCTTCAAACCTTCATCTTCACCCAAAAGCAAAGCTACCCAGAATTCGAAACAGCTCAACAAGTCCACCTCCAACTATAAATCTTCAAAATTCAACGAGCTCTTCTGGTTAGACATTGATGCTGCGTTAGAGCCAAATGGCATCTATATCAACCACTTGGCTCTATCAAGGTCCGTTCTAGTTCATCTTGTTGTTTCATTCAATAATGAAGATAATTTAATCAACAAGTTCTGTTCTGTCTTTAATTTGTTGAAGTTTTTGATGTGATTGTGGCAGATAGAGGATTCAAAGGTTCAATCTTTGCACAGAGCCATGCTGCTGGGAACCCATGTTTCAATTTCAAGGTTTGCATTGTTTCCAGTTCATTTCAGTTTTACCTCTATAACATGTTTGTTTAGAAATGCAGCAAATGCTGAAATAGTAGGAAAAGGAATCTTAATGGTACTGATTGGTTTGTGCTAGTTTTACCTATTTTGTTTGAATTCAGCTTTGTTCTAATTTTAGCATGTATATTTGGTTTTTGTGAATAGTACAGACATCTTTTGTTAGATCCTTTCCCGTTAGAGTTGGCTTAAGTGTGTCACCGAGGAGGGCACCTTTACTTCCTTGTATAAAGTGTGAGAAGAACGATGAATCTTCCAAAGATGTGTCTGCTGATGAACCTTCCAAAGATGTGTCTATTGATGAATCTCCAAAAGAGGTTACGAAAGAGGTGACTATTGAGCGTGCACCCTACTATAGTTATCTGGACTCTACATCTGGGCAGCTTGAACCAGCATCTGGTGCTCGTGCCAGCATTCCCGGACAGGATTATTGGCCCGAAGGCACTGCTAGTCGAGTTAGAGCAGCCAATGCACCCGAACCAACTGGTCAGTCTGTTGGCTCTCCATCTTTTGGAAAAAGTCCTGGAAGTAGGAGGAGGAAGAATAAAGCATCAGCATCAGTTGAGGCTCATGACTCTTCTGAGCCAAGTGTAAAACCAAGTGAACTAGTGACAGTGGCACTGGAACCAGAGGTTTTGGAGGACACAATGGAAGATTCCAAAGATATTTCATCTGACTATGTGGTCTATCAGACTGAACCGGAAAAAGAAGAAGAAACCGGATATGAGCTAGACAAGAAACTTGGACGTCCTCATCCATTTATTGATCCAGAAACTAAGAAGCCATTGGAAGAGCCGCTTACAAGTGACGAACTATGGTGGAACTGGAGAAAGCCAGACAAGGAACAATGGTCCAGATGGCAACGGAGGCGACCTGACGTTGAAACGGTTAGTGCATATATATTATAGAAAGAAGATAAGACTCTGACTTAATTTGAGGACTTGGACAAAACAAAAACAATAATTGGAGGGTCTATTGTAAGAAACAGGTATTGTGACTTGACTAGGATGTTATTCAACGGGGCATACTTCTTAAAACTATTAGCTTAAAAGGTCTATTGTTACAAGGTATCCCTGCAGCTTCCTAGATATGCAACATGGTTTGTTTACATGAGGTAATCAAAATATATAATGGCACTTCTGTTATACTTGATAATAATCGGCATAAGTTCATTTTCTCTTAAAGTGTGCCTGTAGTGCATCCATAAACTAACTGCCATTAGAAGGAAGATTGTCTTTTACAATGAATAGGTTGTTTTTTTCAATTTGTTAAGGTTTTTCTCAAAGCAATGGCAGAGACTGGGCAAGTAAAGCTTTATGGAGAAACACCAACATTGACTGAAACTTCACTTTACAGAGCAAGACGACATCTTTTCAAGGAAGAAAGGTACAATTGATACCAATTGGAATGGTTTAAATCCATGACTTTATATTAACTCTCTACTGGTTAATCATCTTATGCTTCCTTTTGCAATGGAAATGAACATAAATGGATACATATAGGGAGAATAAAATGTAGGTTTAGGAAACCTAGGAAGAATAATAAGGACGCAAAAGAATTGATGATTGCTTTTGTCATGTGTGGTACACATGTAAACATGCATGTATATGTAGATTTAGGATTATGCATGCCATTGAAGTAAATCTAGAAGTGGATGTAGGAAGTAGTGAACGTAGATGATTGATTTGTCAGTAGTATTAAGGAGAGCTATAATCATTAAGGAATTGTTGGAAGATTGTGTAAACAGATTACAGGGGAGGAAAAGACTGTTTCCAGTCCTCAAATCTTGATTTTGGATTTGTGTAAATATGGAAGTCTCATGGGAATTTGCATTGTGCATTTAGATTGATCTATGTCTTAGTTTATGTTGTAGTTAGGTTAGGCTTTTCTCTTCCTCCTGCTTGTCTATTTCTTAGCTCTTATACAAGTAGTGACTACCTTGGTTGTTGATTTAGAATTTAGAGTTGTTAGATTATGAAATTACCAAATGTTTTGTAGGCTTCAAGCTGAACAAGAGAGACTGGATAAGATAGGTCCGCTTGCATATTATTCAGAATGGGTAAAAGATTGGAAGAGAGACACTTCTCGAGAAGCTGTTCAAAAGCATTTTGAAGAGACTGGTGAAAATGAAATAACCCAACTAATTGACATGCTTAGTCATCAAACAGATCGGGAGTATCGCATAATGATGGGGACTGATATCCGAATAAAGAGGGATCCTTTAGCAATGCGAATGCGGGAGGACCAGATAAAGCAAAGTACTCATTCTAAAGCTGATAGTTTTGTGTGTGCTGTTTATATTGTCTTTCATTAACTTTAACTGATTATCATTTCAATCTCTAAGATGGTTTGGTTGCATTTTGCATTTACTTCATTGTATGGAGGAGTTGATGCGAGTTTTTGTTTGTTAAAACCTTGGTTGCATGTTGTTTTTGTTGAACCCATCATATCAATCCTTTTCCACCTCCAAGAGTAGTCTGTAAACAATGATACAGACTGCCCCCTTCCATATTTCTGTAAATGTGGTGCTTCTTGATTTCTTTGTTGCCCTTTTGAGTTTTTGGTGTTCATACTCAATAGTAAATCGCTAGTCATAGTGAGGAACATTCATTATCTGTACCTCTCCTGGTCTCTATTGCCCCAGTTATATTCTTGAAACATTAGCAGCAATTTATCAGCAGATTTCTATATCATGCCTTTCCATCTACTAATCATGGAAGAACTTCGGTTGTAGTTGACCAGGCGTACAGTAGTTTTTGTATACATGTTCAATGTGATTTTGATGAAATTACAAAATTTATAAATGTTGCTCTCTTATAACTGCCAGGTCTGAACATGTGTTGATGTTATTCTTGAATAGTGAAATATAGGAATATTAAGTTTGCTGTATTGACTGCTTGTTTGGCATCTACAGTATGGGGTGGAGATCCAGTTTACCCAACTATTAACTATATTCAAGATCCAGATGAAGTGATTGATTACAGAGGCCCAGATTTTCATGAACCAACACCAAATATGCTGTCTTTTCTGAAGGAGGTCAGCACTATCTAATTACTTCCTTTTCCTTTCTGGCTTATTTAGAAGAGTGTGTTTGTTTGTTTATATGTCATTGAGCTTCGTAATTTGAAGGAGGTCACTGTGATCTTTTGAGTACAATGAAAAACAAGTTTCTGAGCTGGAAGTAGAAAAAAAATTCTTATTTGTTTGATCATGTAAGAAGTCTAGATTGAAGGTACATGATAGGAATGGAAGTTATTTTGTTAATTCTAGCATGCACATGCAGGGATTGGGATGCACTTCTCCATAGACTAAACTCCCAAACAGTTACTGCTTTTGTACTGCTATCATCCAAGAAAACTCTTTTTGGGGTTCCTCTTTGTATGAATGTTATTGCTTATTAAAACACAGGAATTTTTGAGTGGTTCTTTAGTACCTGAATAGTAAGCTGACTCACTTACTTGGTCCTTGAATGGTTAATTTCCTCTTACATCTATTTTTTGTTTGTTTATCGGGTTGTGATGTTGTCTGTTGCAAGCAATACTTTCCACCCCAGTTGACTTGATTCATTTTCTCATGTTCAACTGAAATACTTTTTAACTTATCCTCTAAAAGCTTTCCCATTTTCCCATTATGTGTTTTTCAAACTAGAAGCTACTGACCGATGGATCAAAAAAGGTTACAATATATGAACTCCATCAACTTAAGCTTCTGTCCACACTGTTTTAGTTAACAAGTACTGCCAGGGTGTTCAGAATATAATAATATCAAGGTAATTTCTCAAAATGGAAACATAAATGGAAGCATTAAAGACTAAATCCCTCGATCTTCATAGAGTGAAAAATGGATGATGAAGTATTGTTATCCTGTTTTATTTGTTTTGCTTGTTATTTTGATATTTGTTGCAACATTTCATTATTTACTGTCTTTTCATACTATATCTGGCTTTCCTTCTCTTTGCACAGCATGGAAAAATCATATCAAGAGACGAGCTTGATACAATTCTGTCAAAGGAGAAGACCGAAGTGATTGAGGTATTTGATTGAAAGTAAAAACAATTTTTGTATGGCCTGGATTTGTCTTTTCTCCTTGTTCAACTCTTAATTTTCATTGCAGGCACCTGATATAGATGAAGCTATGGCACAAGCTGTTGACATTGGCGAAAATGATGTAAGTTTGATTGCTTCACATACAGCAGATGCATGTACTAGACCCATGCTGATTTTCAGCCCACGACTCCGGACATGGTTGTTAAGTATTTGATCTCTTTAATATTGTCTGTAAATAGGACGAAGGAGAAGATAGTGAGGCAGAGGTTGATGAACAAGGGGAGAAAATCACACGCAATTGGAGCGTTTTGAAAAGTACTCCTCAGCTTACCAAGTCAAAGGTGATATTTGTTTCCCAGTATTACCATGTTTTTGTTACAGTATTTCATATCTCATATGCCATTTGTGGACAGTCAGAACTGGAATTATCTAGAACAAAGATGTAAAGCATTACATTACCCTTTCAAGTTTCAAGCCATATATAGCGCATCGGGTGGTTAAAACTTGTGTCAAATGCTCATTTGTTGTATTTCTTTTGTTCTTGATCTTTCAGGAGAAACCAAAAAAGGGAGTTCCCATGTCTTTGGATGAGGCTGTAGACGATTCTGAGAACTTAACTGATTTCCTTATGGACTTTGAGGAAGAGTAGATATATATTCTTTAAAAATCCTTTGGTTTCTTAGAACTTCAGTGAAATAGCCAGTAAGTAGGTGTATGCAATATGTAAGCTGCTTGTAAAACTGAAAGCTATTAATATGAATCAGACAGAAGCTTTCTGTAAGTAGTTCATGAACTGCTCATGCCACAAATCTAACTCGTACTCATTTTTGTCAATAAGATCCAAGCACGAGTATCAATGTGTCCCACTGGTAGTTGATGGGCCGAAGTTAGGCTTCATATAGGGATGACATATACGAAGTTAAATAGTTAATTAAAGTCCGACTACACTTCCTTTTCTCTACAACAAGGTATGGAACTCTTAGCCTTGACCACTTTTCTTGGCCTCTTTGTGTTGCTCTTTTGTTATTATGAAAGTATGCTTTAAACTTTAAAGCGTTTCAAGTCTGAATTGTGTACATTGTGTTATACGTAGCTTGTAATGGCTTTGGTTATAGCTAGTGTTTCAATCTACTTGTAACACCTTCCATCGATGAATGATATTCATAAATTCTTGACTTAAACTAATCTCAACTCATTTGATCATCCTCATTCACCACTTGAATCAACTTTAAGGTTTCCGAAAGTGCTCAATAGATAAGAGAATCGACTGCCAATACAAACGATTTTTGGGATCATAATGCTAAACTTGCTATGCTAGTATGAGATAATAAGCTAACAAATACTTAGTACGGGATCAGTGTAGTAATAGTATGATTGATGAGCCCGAAGCAAATAAGTAAGAATTGGTTCATAGTGATTTTGATCTTTCCTTTTTGGTAAAGACTATTTCACATTTTGATGCCCTTCAAAGGTGGTATCGAAGTCTCTCAAAACACTTGCTATGCTAGTATGAGATAATAAGCTAACAAATACTTAGTACGGGATCAGTGTAGTAATAGTATGATTGATGAGCCCGAAGCAAATAAGTAAGAATTGGTTCATAGTGATTTTGATCTTTCCTTTTTGGTAAAGACTATTTCACATTTTGATGCCCTTCAAAGGTGGTATCGAAGTCTCTCAAAACATTCCATGCAAGTGATGCAACAGAGAAAGATCAAAGAAATTAACCAATGCTTGTTTGCACTAGTGGGTGGGAGCTAGTGTAGCTTAAGCAAGGTCGAAGGTTCGATCCTTGTGTATGCAGCAATAATCTTGGGAGAGCTTCCCCGTCTACAGGCGGTCCTAACGCTGCTCGAATGGGAATTGGGTTTCCGATAAAGGGGTATCATCCCCGAACGCCCAAAACCCTTAAAAAAAAAAAAAAAAAAAAAAAGAAAGATCAAAGAAATTAGAACGCTTTTGGAGTTTTGGATTTTGGACACAAAAGCAAGGATTCTCTCGTGTCAGTAAATTTTCCTCTTCTTTTTGTATTAGTGACTTCCAGAGCACATCGAGTATTTGCTAATCAAAGATTCTCAGGTGTTTATCTACCTTAATATATTTTCCCTATGCCCTACACAATCCTATCTGATGCTTTTGCTAGATCTTAAAGTGCTTTCTTTACATTATCATGTTCCTGCTTCAGATTAAACACTACATTATTATTTTAAACTGTCATTATACACCTAAAATATGTTTAACATATTCTTAGCTGGACCTCAAATATATGGTTAACATATTAAACAGCATGCATGCAAAAACTTTAGTCAGACACTGCTTATTTCTTCTTCTTTTTTCGATAAATATTAATTATTTGTCTTCTTAGAACATATATATATATATATGTGTGTGTATGAGACCCATTTGGTCCATCATATGGAACCATATATCTGTGTCCTAAACCCTATTACCAACCACCCATTATGCAGACAGTGTCTTATCCCCAAAAGAAGACACATTACCATTTAGGTTCGTTTAATTATGTCCCAAATCTTGGATTAATGGTCTTTTGACCCTCCCATGGAGCTGGGGGAGATACTTAGACAAAGAAATAAGAGATTTGACTAATTATAATTAGGACAAAGTGATTACTGTAGATGACACTAATTTTGAGTTGAAAATTAAACAAATGGGATTATTTTGTGATGCAGGCCTTTTTTTTAAGTAACCCAGTTAATGATATGCAAATGATTATATACCAACTAGGGTTCTGGGTTTATGTTGGACAGTGTCTCTGTCACCCAGAACATGATCAAGAAAAAATCTAAGCAGTGCTGGCTTGCTTTCTTGCCTTGTGGCCTCCCCAGCATTAGTTGAAGAATCAAGTTTAAATTTATATACAACAGCTGAAGCAGCAGAAACATTGTGGTCAACTCTATGTTTGATTCTGTGTTTTTGTCTTTCCAGCAGTTTTATCCTACGCTTATTTTGAGAAAGGGTCACTGTTCACTGGCTATTTAGTGGCTAATCCTTTTGATTATATTCTCTTAATCATCATTGATTATGTGCCCTTTATTTGAACCTTTCTTTTTCTTTGATTTTAGTCATGTTCCTGCTAGCTTACAACCTGCAAGGCTGCAATCATGCTTAATTAGCACTTGGGCTCCACACTAATCTTGTTCTTGCTAGTCTTACACTGTCCATTGTTGTCATATATATTGTTTATTTTGCACTTTTTGTTTAGTATAAGCTGATCACATCTTGATTAATTGTCCCTTATCATCCATAGACACATGACACTCACCAGCGTATTATTATTTTTTAAACTAAAGACAATTTTATCATTCATATACTCATCACGTATTAGAATAGGTCATTATATATTATACCGCT
The DNA here is from genome assembly GCA_034370585.1 of Fragaria x ananassa. NCBI lineage: Eukaryota > Viridiplantae > Streptophyta > Magnoliopsida > Rosales > Rosaceae > Fragaria > Fragaria x ananassa. The sequence continues at coordinate 2,358,362 of CP139766.1, forward strand.
TCAATTGAAAACAAGTCAAGAAGTTAAGTGGTAGTACCCACTAATAATACATAGAAATAGACATACTCATTGTAAAATCAAATACGTAGAGATAGCGCATATTCTTCTTCAGTACTACTCCAGAGACGCTAGAGATACTTAGAACTAATCATAAAAAATAGACTCACACGTCATAAGAAGTATGAGGCACAACATGTGCTTAGAATCCTAATACACGGAAATATATTATAAATTATTTAAGAGATTTAAATATACTAAGAAACATAAAATTGAAAAATTAACCTTAGGCCCAATAGCAGTTAACCTAGCTCAGCTTCCATCATTGTTGTAGACAAGGTGAATGCACCAGCTGCCATGACCTCGTTGCCATCTCATTGTTGTGTCTCGCTTCTATCCCGTCACCGTGCCTCCCTGCTATCCCGACCAAACACCACCACGAAGAGAACACCCAATGTCGCCACAACCTCAAGACCACATCACCACCGCCAATTTGAGATTGATGCACCACTGCCACAAACACCCTCACCATCACCGTCGTCTGGACAAGAATGGACGGAGACATCGTCCCACCATCGATGCCCAAACACAGTGATCATGGGTGCCTTGTCTCTAAACACGATTCGGAAAAACCACGCTGGTTAAAATCAACCTTGAGCTTTTAGGCCAAAAAACATTTTAGATCAAAGGTTTTTGTAACTCTCGTCCGATGATATGCCCATCAGCGGAAACCGGCCAAGGGCCACCACCAAACGGGGATGATTAGGGTGAAGGTTGGGGTTTCTTGATGTTAGGGTTTAGAGAGCTCTTATCAAAAAGGAAAATATTAGTTCAATAGTTTGTAAACCTACACTCACCGGCTTATTAGTTATTACTTATTAATTAGTAACTTTGGTATATTATGAATTACCAAAATTGGCTTCAGCTCATCTTAATTCCCATGTGGGCTTTGCATTGAGTCAAAGTATGTTCAATCATTTGTATGGACTACCCTTTTTTCTAGTAATATTCCAGCAAATGATTCTCCTCAATCTGTATTTTTTCAAATTTCAAATTTGGGTATCAATTTGTTAGATAGCAAAACAGAGAAAGAATCTATATACAGTAAAAAGTAAAGCAAATCACATATACATCCTTTAAAATAATTTGAAACACAAATAAATCAACTTGTGTTATTGTTAAACAAATAAGGACAGTTTTTAACAATTAAGGACAATTTTTTTTATACATGTCATGTGTCATGGTTTAATTTACCAAACTAACCCTACACTAATTAAATATGTTTTTAGAAAAGAAAAGTCTCTCCTTTTGAGATTTTTCAATAAATGGAATACAGTAACATATTTTCAATAACTTAGTATAGTAGCAGTTAATTCCAGTAGAAGTAGTAGCAGGGGTTAACATTCGAGTAAATGAAATATAGTAACAGGTTTTCAATAACTTAGTGTAATAGCAGTTAATTCCAGTAGAAGTAATAACATGTGTTAACATTCTAGTAAATGGAATGCAATAGCAGGTTTTCAATAACTTAATGTAGTAGCAATTAATTCCAGTAGAAGTAGTAGCAGGGGTTAACATTCCAGTAAATGGAATATAGTAGCAGGTTTTCAATAACTTAGTGTAAAAACAGTTAATTTTAGTAGAAGTAGCAGCAGGGGTTAACATTCCAGAAAATGGAATATAGTAGCAGGTTTTCAATGACTTAGTGTAAAAATAGTTAATTACAGTATAAGTAGTAGCATGGGTTAACATTCTAGTATAAGTAGTAGTAAGAGGTTAACATCCCAGTAGTAGCACAATTATGCTTGGGCAATCCTCTAGTGCTGTTACTGCTATTTTATGTTATTGTTGTTGATACAGAAGTTCAACAGCACACAGTAGCAGCACATAACAACATCACACGCAGTAGCAGCGCATAACAACATCACACGCAGTAGCATCACACATCAACAACACACGCAGTAGCAGCACACATCAACAACACACGCAGTAGCATCACACATCAACAACAACATGAATCAACAACATGCAGTGACAGCACACAACAACAACACACGCAGTAGCAACAACATGAATCAACAACTTGCAGTAACAGCACACGCAATAGTAGCACACACAGTACCAACACACATCAACAACAACATGCAGTGGAAACACACAACAACAACACACGTAGTAGCAGCACAAAACAATACGCAGTAGCAGCACACAACAACACACGCAGTAGCAGCACACAACACCACGCAGTAGCATCACACAACAACATACAACAATGAAGACTAAACAATGAAGGTTAATTCTGCTACTATCTTATCCTCCGCTTCTGCTACTGTATTATCCTCCACTTCTGCTACTGCCTTCTCCTGCTCCGAACTGAAAGGTTCTGCTACTGCTCCCGACCCAAAGGCTCTGCAACTGTCTACTAGAAGGCTCTGCTACTGTTGCCGATTATTAGGAAGCTGCTACTGCTACTGCTACTGCCGATGCTACTACTTACTAAAACGTACTGCTACTATTAACCATAGAGTTGCTACTGCCGATTGAGATCTAAATCTACTTTCTTCCCTTACCTTTCTTAGTCTACTTCAACAGTAAATTAACACTACCAAAGCACCTCCAGTAGCAATGACTTCATTCTTCCACACATTAATTAACCATACAACCATAGCACCCAAATGAATTCAATTATAATTTCCATCAACAATTATAAAACCAAACTGAAAATGAACATCCACATGTAGATCTATCCCTACAATCATCGACATCCACAACCTCCAGAATGTCGTCATAACTAAGATTAACAAGCACGCCTATGTCATCCAAGGCTCGATCGAGCATGGATAAGTCGAAGCATTCGAGGGCGACAATTCATGGCCTTTGAAGTGGTTGATCTCCTTGAGAAAATGCGATCCGCCGCACCAAATCAGTGAAGCATCAACGACATCGTTGATGAGTTGCAGAAGTTCTGATTTACGGTGGTCGTTGCCGGCGGCAACTCCGTCGAAGGCATATGGATGAAGAGAGTGGAGAAGAGGCAAGCCATTGATTCTGATTCCGATTTTTCGAATCAAAACCATAGCTTAGAATCAGAGAGAGAGAGAGGGAGAGAGAGAGAGAGAGAGAATCATATCGGGAGGAAGAGAGAATGAAGGGTGTGGCATGTCACGTAATTTTGTTGAAAAACTAAGCATTTTGATAATTTTCCACTTGAAATCCAGATCATCTCTGTTCATATCTGTTATTGGGTTTGGACTTATGTCCTTATTTGTTTAAATCTTTTAAAACGTAGGTTTTCTATTTTTTAATGGGATGTCATTTTCTATAAAAATTATTTGTGGTTTTGCACACCCTTGATTATCAAATGATCGAGGGAACTTAACGACTCAAGATTTAGGAACGCACTTGGTACGATTTCGTTGAAATGAAAATCACGATAGTACGTGTAAGCATTTCTTAGGAGAAAACATATCAATTACTTTAATTTTCTTTGATGTTCTGTTTAGCCACCAGTCGCCATGCCTCTACATATACATGTGACTACTTTATCAAGTGAGAAACCTTCTTTTTTTTCTTGATAAACCTTCATTCAAGATTCCGTTGAATTCATAGATAACTGAATATGATATGAAACTAATAATTTTATGAAAGAAAATACTGGAAAGCTAATTATTGTGGAGGAGAAGAACTGATCGTTTCTATGAATTTAATTTCCCCGACCAATATCTTCAATAGTTGTTATGATATTTTTCCTCTTCCGAACTCGGATTAGCATGAATTATGGAGCGCGTGGGAAGGCGCGTGTGGACACAACGCGACTGGGAGGGGGAAGGCGGAGCCCATATCGCGGGTCCCCGTCGCGTCAACAAAGGAGAAACGAGGAAATCTAGAATTGCGCGGGACCCACAAATCTAATCCGGTGAGCTGTTGCATTATTTGACACCTGTCGCTTTATCTTCCTATCCCCACTCGCTTTCGCTTTCACTTGGGAAACCCTAGCAAAGTGGTTGCCACTGCTCTATCACTCAAAATCAGCGTCCATGGAAAACTAGGGTTCTTCAACCAAAAAAATAAAAATAAAAAGGTGAAATCTACTTGCTGCGTTCAGCTTCCACCTACCAACTCTCAAAATTAATTTTCATTTTTCATTTTCTTCTTATGCTTTGCCATGGTCGGGGCGTCAGTTATGTCTGTTCATATGAAACCCTAAAAGAATTGAAGCTGAGGACCCTAATAACTTCCTCGGCTTTTTCTTAAACTGAAGTGGTTCCAATAATTCCAGACACAATTACAACTTCTACCTCAGGGAATGAAATGGCGGGTGATGAAGCAAAAGCGAATCGATCCCTAGCTAGATCCTGAGTAATGGAGTCATGAGAGTTTCGTTTCCTTCATGATTTTTGTTCGTGCTTTTCAGTTTTGGTATAAGGAGCTAGCAATTATGAACCATCTGTATACAGATATGACTAAGGCAGCGAGCGAGTGAGACTGCCTGGAAGCGACTATACTTTGGGGGTACGTAGCTATCGTCAGGGCCTCAAGGCGGGTTGCGATTGGATTGTTTATATGTTTAATTAGGATCGATCTCTTGAAAATTTATGAAGCTTAGCTAGCTTGAAGGCGATCCATCGAAATGTATCTCCCATCCAGTGTTTTCTCAATTAATCTTCAGCAGACGTTGATGTACTACCTTCCTCTGTAAGTGGATCATAAATGGAAGATCGATCTCACTAGCTAGGGCAATTTACCGATCTTCTTTTGCTGTATGTGATTGGCAAATGACAACTTATGATCATAATAAAACATCGAAAAGAAAAATATCCTTGATGAAATAATTTTATCATCATTTAACTCATCAAGACCCACCATTGTCGGGGGTGTGATCTTCCAGCAAGTTGCCAGAGAATTGAGGGACGTCGACCCTACTTCAAACCCATACATGTATATCTTCCCAGATGATAATGCTATATGCCTCCTATATGCATGCACCAGATGTATTATGCCGTTTCTTCGTTTTCACATGTGGAGAATCATTTGCAGAAGTAGAAAATCGAAGGGTGAAAAGATGTAGAGTACAAGTTCTCACAATTTAATCGCAAGTTCGCAACCTGCTAGCTATGGATTAACTTGTTACTAACTAGTGCTTCTGTTGTAGCGATGTGACATTGTGAGTTTGTGACATGGACTGAGGAAGTGAGGAGGTGGGTGATTTCAAGCTACTTAATTGACAGCAACGTACTAGATGCTGTTGGTTTTGAATACTGGCATGTACAGTTGAGTTCATGATGCTAATTGATTGCCTTATCATTATTGTCTAGTTTCAAGTTAATGGTATGAAAATAAGTTCCTCAACTCGACTAGAAGCACGCACATTAGGGTTTAGTCCATAGAATAAAATGTAATGTGTGTGTCTTTGTGACCAATATATCAATCAAACCACAAGTGTACCAAATACAAACGGTTATTTAACATTTGCAGATATAATAATTGAATCATTACATTAGCAAATGAGCAATTCCTAGAAAGAGAAGTTATAACTTGTCGAAAAAAAAGAAAAGGGAAGTTATAATTCATATTATATCACATCTTGGCTTTCTATATTTGACATATTTAGGCAACTTAATTATAGAGAATATATCCTTTCAAAAAAATATATATAGAGAATATATATAGCTGTCTATATTTGACATATAAGAGTTTTCATGAACAAACTCTGTCCCCAAAAGGCAAAGGTTTCTTAATCTCTGTTTGACCGTAGTTTAAGACGATCAAAACAAAAGGAAAAACTTGTGCACCAAACATTAGATGCGTACAATTGCTTCATTGGCCGATACAATCGAAAGGTTAATATTCAAATTTGTTGATCGATTACAATAGCTTTATCTCACGATCGAGATAAAGCTTCGATTAAGAATAAGATCAACTTGAAAAGGACCGGATGTTGATCATATCCAATTGTGACTTTGTGACTTTTTGGTCGATCTACAGACTGAATCAAATCCGTCTCTTTAGCAAAAGAATATATATCTTAGTGATTTGGTCTTTATGCTAATGTTACTTGATATTCAGGTTTGAAAACTCGCTAAACGCTCTCAGGTCAGATGGCAGGTTTGGAGCGCCTAAAAGCTGTCTAGGAGAGTCGAGGCCTTTGTTTTATAACACTGGATATATATATAATAAGGGTTCAATAACTCGTTAGTCAACGTTACTAGGGCGGGCGGATGATTGGTTTGAAGTGCCTGCGGGATGAGTGACCTTGTTTTAGAACGCTACTACTCAAATATAATGCGGTGATGATCAGAGTATATGTCATCAATCAGATTGATTGATAGTAGGCCATTGAACTGGGTTAATTTGATTTTTTTTTTTGATTGAGTGTCGGCTATTTAAGAGTTTCTATATAGATCATTTAGGTTTTTGTTACGAAAGAGATGCATGGTCCAGCTTGATGTGCGTGGGTGTACGACAGTACGACTAACTTGGCATGAAACGAAGCATTGCTAGCTGGCTCCTAATCTCCGGGAACTGATAGTCTCCGGCACAGTAGTACTGGCTGTACTGCGACTACTGTCGGCTTTCAAATTATATGTATCTCTACTATATATCTATACAATGAACTTGTATTGAAGGAAACTGGAAACGTCATTTTTACTGGAAATGTATCTATTACAACTATGTATGGCAAACCAGCTAATGACGACAAGAAAATAATAGAGGAGAACAATAGCTTTTCACACTGAACAAGATTAGGTTTTCATGCTTGAGATCACTTGGCATTTCACTTTTTACTCCGGCAAGTCCTCCTAAGCTCATGGTATCATTACTGCGAATAACTTAGGTTAATTTCCGGCCATATCATACATTTAGCTCTCGTTGAAGGTCAAAAATCGACGTCGTTGAAAGAAAATAATTGCCAACATATTCGAACAACACTAGAGGAGAGATAATCCGTCAAGTAGGAGCACGATCAAGTAGAGGCATCGAGATTGAGGTGGGCGGACTGAAGTGAAAAAGAGATTGATATGATCGACAAAAGTAGTCTTCCACTTTGAGGATGCATATATGATCCAAGCCAACAAGGTTCCCACCAGAGATCCGATTGAAAAGCTCTATATCAGCTATACTCCAAATGATTCGAAACCAATGAAGGTGGGTGGGTGCATATATGTGATGAGCAAAGATAATCTACACGATTATGGTGGAGCGCAATAACGGCCACTGTGCAACCCCATGCCAGCTAACAGTTTGTATTAGGGTGAAACATCTTTCTTGTAAGAAACCTTCACTTAATTTGACCACAAAAACATAAATATCAAGGGTATGCTTTTTCTAAATGCATCATACTTAAAACATCATATCGATGTAGTGATCAACTGTACATACACGATGGAATTTGAGTTAGATTGGATCATTCGATGGATCAAACTCCTTGATTTACTGGTCTAATTATAAGTTATTTGTTACCATTTTCACAGTTTGAACTAATTTGAACAATTAAATTAGATACTGTAATTACTAAAATCGAGGCATGCATGCGATATAATCAAATTAATATTCGAGTTTGTTCTAAATCATACAATTGTGCAATGACTAAGATCAATATGCAGGATCCACGTACATGCAAATGAAAGAAAACACGTTTTTTGAATAATTGGACAATAAGTGGAATAATGAAAATTGCCGGATATTTGAAGAAATTAAGTGATCGAGTTCCATTATTCAGATTGAAGAAGACAGGCCATGTTCATTGAAGACGGATGATATATATATGGTTTTCATAGTTGCAGATTCATACCAACAAGTTCTCCGTGCGATACGAAAATTGCTCATTTAAGGCATAAAATTAGCTTTGGTTTTTTACCAAAACTAGAAACGACTTGCCATTCACTACAAGATGTAAACGGATGTCCATCTCTTACATGTACTGGAGAATCCTTTTTCTATGGAGCTTAGCGAGAGAATCATCTCACAATCTCACATGTTTGAAGATGATGTTTCAACCTACCTAGCTAGCTATCCTTTCTTTTTTGTGTTTTTTGTTTTCACATGGACAAAATGAAAAGACAATTATTAGGTTGAGGGAGGAATTTTGCTGCAATGGTTGAGATATGGTAACTCATGATGGTATGTAGGTGTTTAGTTTGGCAATGTTTTGGTTTCTTAATGCATCTGAGAAAAGTGCTTATGATTTGTACGCGCATAACTTCTTCTTTTTTTTTGTGAGAAATAAATAATTTATTAATTAAGGGATAAACCCAATTACAAAGTAGTATGCAAAACACAAGGCCGGAAAGTAACTAATAACAAAGAGCATGAGTCTCCAACTCGATCAAAATAGAAAGAGTAATAGGAGAGCAACAACTCGATCGCTAAACTATGGACCGATGACCCTACAACCGAAAATAGAAATGCAACAATACTGACAAATCTACCACACCCACAACTCATGTTTGCTAATATTGTCATCGTCGTCGCAGCCAGCAGCCGTGAAGTAGTGAGGACTAATAAATCAGAGCGTTGATACTCGAGTAACTGATGCCAACCGAATCTCAGTGCACAAATGCTATGGAAACCCTCAACCTGCTAGCGGAGTAGCCCCCTTAAAACAACACTATACAATCCACCATCGAAAAACATTTCACGAATGAGTTGTGGCTGACAAAAGAGGATCGACAACCAAAACCAAAGACCAGAACCATAACCAAAGAAAATGGGAAGTGCTTTTAATCGATTTGTTGGAAGAAACACAATTATGTGGGGAAAAAAATTACAGTTTTGACAATTTATTTACATACGCAGGTATCTAAGCGATTTTGAAGCTTATTTAAATTAGTTTAATTTTTCAAAAATTTAGGACCGATACTAACCATTAAAAGAGACTTATCGATCGAGCACTTATACATACCTAAAATGTTTAGAAATGATCGGAGACAAATGCTAAATAGTAACATGTTTTTAATTAATTACATCCCAATAGATATTGCAACATGGTAAGTAGCATTGACTCGTTAAACACTCGTTACTTGTGGCACAAGAGACAATTAGATTTACTCGTTAACAATCTTATCCAGTTAATTACATGATGTCGACCATATTTTGTTAGCGATAAGTAAAAAACAAAAAAAGAAAAAAAAGTAAAATGTAAGGCCTTCTGCCGCCCAAGACTAGAAGTCGAAACCTTCCTCTTGTAGCCGATAACGTGACGATAAAGGGGTAGGGTAGCTTATTGTCTGCAGTCAAACTCATGGTACGGATGAGAGCGTCCAATAGGAAAAAGCAAACGATTTTCACGTCACGTCGCATCATAGTCGTGCGGGGCCTACCTTTTCCCCGTGATGTAAGGTTAGGATTCGTCCTTTAGCTCTCACTTGGCAGATATTCTTCTACAGTTTTCTACTGTCGCCAAATCCACAGTTTACGGCGTCCGTATTGGAGCGCAGCCTCAGATATTCTAGGTGCTCAGTATGATTTCACGTCAGTTGATCGGCGCGGTACAGTATTCCCGTTGTACATATCTCATATATATATATAAAAGAGTTATTATAAAAATAATATTTATATAACAAAACATCTAGTCTTGTGTTATACGTTTCTACTAAAAATATAAATATTTCAATTGTTTTGATTTGTATGTATACAAAACAGAATAGAAAATGACAAAAATAGTTCTGTGAAACAGCATGGTAATAGATTAAAGGTATTGCTATTAATCCATCTATTTTCCTATCCACACATTTTTATTTTATTTACAAACTTGTCACTTAAATTTAATAGATGATTGGTTCTCACTATATATAAGGTGTGTTAATATCAAAAATGAATGTGTTAATAGCATCACACATAAATTATCGCGGTAATATATTAATATCTCTAAACTCTTATGTTTTGTGAGAAATGTTGAAGCTATTTCGAGAAGAGTCTAGAGAGTGAGAAAGATGGAGAAATGTTGGGCGAGAGAGAGTGAGAAGTGGCAAAAAAAATAAAATTTCTATCCAGAGTTGAAACGAAGGGTAAATACAGAATTACACAGCCCATCGATCAGTAGGGTAAAAAGCTCTGCACACTGTTCACAGTGCTAACATCGGTGCCCAAATTGTTCTCGATCATTCATGATGAAAATCGTACTGATATATATATATATATATATATATATCTAGGGTTAATGACGGTATTATGGTTTTATAAAAACAGTAGGGGCAAGATGGTCAGCACACAAAAAAAATCATTTTTCACTTACAACACACAAAATCACTGTTCACAAAATCATTCTTCAGTTGCTTGTGAACAGTTAACCATCCTTTAGTATATAGGTAAATTGCTTCCCGTCATGTTTTTGTGAAGCAAATTTTGTAGCAGGTCGGTAAACTGATTTCACACATTTTCAATGTTCCATTTAGATAAGTTGGGAAATGGTGTAGATCACGGTTTTGTTTGTAGTTATCCGCTTCTCATGTTTGTTGTATCGAAAAAAACTACGTGTAAGAATCAAACGTCGTTGCGGTATCAAATGAATCATGATTCTCAATCGTTCAAATCACTCGCTCTTGTAATCCGAAACTGTATCGTTTGTTTGAGTTTGAAATCAATGATCCATTTATGTTGCTAATATTTCGACAAACCATCTTATGTGTATATGAGTTTTTTTATTATTATTAAATAACTCACACGTCCTACATATATCAGTGAAATTTTAACTCATAACATTAAAGTTATCAGTTAACCTCTTTAACCAACCAAGCCACAACTCGCCAACATCATGCATGTAGAAGTTGTACTCACACATTATTATAGCGAGAACTTTCTTATAAGAATACTATATATACAATGCATGACAGAAGAAAGATAAGCGTAGCTTGTAGTGTGTTTGGTCCCATGCATAGTTGTAACACTCTTTACATTTAAATGAGATGTAGACTTTGAACTGAATTTAATAGGATCATCCCTACACACAGAGGGTGGACCTAAACAAAGACAAGTAGGATACTCCATCACCTATCATTTAGTGATATATCTATGTATAATTATCAGAATATTTTTGATTTAAGACGGATTCAAGATAATATATAACCTCTTTACATCCTTAGTTGCAGTCTTGATAGAAAGGTAAATCTATGTATTTGTTTTGAATAAATATCGTTGTACGTATTGTTTGATCAATGGTTAAAAAGCATGTTACATCATACACTGTCTTCATACAAGGTACTTTTATTGCTTATTTATCTTAATTTCGAGCGAATCTATGACGATAGAAAGTTAATCCATTGTTGTAGTAACTAAAAAAATAGTCTCCCATCAATATACAACTTTCAGCCTTTTGGCAATGCAACCTTAATTTAAGTAAAAGTCACAGATGATAATAACTGGCCACTCCGCAAAATATTACACATTCCTTTTCTTGTCTTCAAGACATGTTGAAGTTCATCTTATGCATTCCACTGCATTAGCAGTCAAAACTCAAAAATTGAAGCAAGCACTTCACTTGGTTTTGCAGATGGAATCCTTGCTGGACCATCTAGAATAGCGAGCACCAAGTTGCAAAGCAGAGCTATGATACACGAGTCTATCACGATTTACCAAAATACACTTTAGTGTGCTGTGTGCATAGTGCCATCTAATCATCCCATGCATTTTAACACTGGGGTCCAAATTGGTTACTTCTTCCCCCAACAATTTGTCACTCCATTTCTTTTCACTTGATTTGAAAGGCATTTCCGCAATAAGACCCTCACCGTGGTGCCCATTTTTATTTTCCCTTCATTCATTTCCTAAATCACTGGAAAAAATAAAAAACATTCTTGTTTTGGCCCACGTCCTCAGCTGGAGGTAGAGAGGGAACAAAAGTAAAACAGTTGCGTGCGGGCGTGCCACCTCGCAGACGAGGAAAGAGAACGATGCGCGTTCTGACTTCTAACCAGGCGAAAGAGAGCTCCGGCGTCACCTTGCGGACAAGGAAATATTTACGAGCTTAATCTTCTAGTCACCTGTTGATCGATACTCACTGTAAGAGCGAGCAAAGCAACAATAGGGAAATCGGAAACGAGTCCTGACGGGCTCTGGGATCTAAGGCGGGGTGCGCTTAGAACGTAAGGGTTTCGAGGATGCTCGAAGGTCTGCAGTTGTACTGTTTGAGAGAGTTGTTGATTGATTGATTGTGTGTGTTGATGTCCTTAAACCAGATCCTCGAACTCTCTTATATAGAGCTATTTAGGGCCACAAGTATTGGCCCAAAGCATGTCAAAGACTTGTAGGAGTCTTCTACGATAAACGTGGTGCAGACGATGTTAATCACTTGCTGGACATGATTATCCTTTGGCGAAGTGACTAACTGCCTTTGTCTAGAAGAGTTGAGTTAGAACATCTCATGATGACTTTGACGTGCACCACTGTTCACCCATGCAAATATAATTAAGGAGTAGAGTCCTTAACCACCAAGACAACCAAACTCATGAAGATGTGGACGTGAGCTCCCCATGCAAACATGCTTGAATAAAGATAAGGATCCTTGATGAACCCCTCCCCATGCAATCATGCTTAACTAAGGATATATATTGCTTCTTATCCAATAGAGGTATTGTAGGGATAGATATCACTGTATTGTTATTATCCCAAAAGCATCAAAATTGCCTTAGAATGCTAACCCTTGAACGTGAATGTCATGCAGGCATAATGATTGCCTTCTAACACGACTCTCTGGACGTGGACGTATGCCCATGCAACCATATATGATAACTTGACAAGGACAAAGAACCTCACTGACCACATACTCTCTAGCATGCATGTTCACGTACTGGCTCGAGAATGCAATTAAACACTGCTCCATTCTTTATTTAAGGGAGCGGCGGGATGCTGGCGAGATGCTTCCAAGTCGTAGCGAGATTCCATCAAGATGCCGTTGAGATGCTTATGTAATTAAAGGACCACAAGCCATGCACGTGCTCTTGTATATACAAGTTGGGGTACGATGCTAAGTCGGGACGAGGTGTTCCCCCAGCAATTAAACTCCTCTTGTACGCAAAGTCTGTTACACGGAGTCCATTCGTACGCGGACTGTCCAGCTCGCATGACTTTCTGGCGGGCCATCACTTGTAAACCCATTATTTCGGACTCGCCGGTATGACGCGGATCATTAATTTAATTAATATTCACTAAGACAATTACTGTTCAGTAAAATATTAATTTGGGTGTAAACAATTCTCAAAAAACATAAAGAGTAAAGTTTGTAAAAACCTTCTCTCTCGATCCTGTGTCTGTTTTAATGAAGTTTTATTTTTGATAAAAAAAAATAAGAAAGAAAATTCTGACACTCTCTCTAATAATCAAAGCTTCTTTCTTTACTTGTTCTCTTGGGTATAAAAGGACACCGAAAATAATGGCGGTTGTGCTTTGATTGATTGGAGCAGAGAGAGAGAGAGAGAGAGAGTAAAGCAATAGTGGCAAATCCACCAACCAAACAGTATAGTACTAGACTCTACTAAGAAGTAAGAACACAAAGAACACAAAGACACACCACCACCGCTACCAGACACATCAAGCAAATTAGCTTTCCGTTTCCATAACTGGAAGACTTTGCATCAAAACCCAACTCTTGGTTTTCTATATTTGCGCATGTTCTAGTTCAAAACAGTATCTGTGTCTTGGTCTGTGCTAGGCTTTGTTCATCACTTAGCTTTGGTTTTTCTTTGTCTCTTAGATAATAATGTGTAGGCTGATGAAGGTTTCATTTGGGTTTTTATGGTGTGAGATCTGGTGCTTTATGGTGGCATAGGCTTTGGGTGTTCTGAGGCTGAGATCTGTTGCTTCTTTCAGCAGTGTTGGGTTTTTAGGCTAGTGGGGTTTTCTGGGGTTTGCTGTAAAAAGCTTGGTTTTTGAGATTGGTTATTTGGGTTGAGTAAAGTTTTGATTTTTTGAAGCTGTGAGTCTTGAGGCTCAGTTCCAGAGGTGGAGGTAGGGTGTTTCAAATGTTGAGGCTTTTTCATTGAAGGTTGGGGAATGAGGTGTTTAATTAGAGGTTGGATATTCTGGGGGGTGGGGCTGAGGTTGATCAGGTGCGAATGAGGCTGAAGTTGATTGTGTTTTGTAGTGAAACCGGTTTCGGTTGAAAATCAGAAGTTGGGTTCTTTATGGTTTGCTTTGCATGAATGTGAAGCTTCCTGCTTTTGTAAAGTTGTGCATCAAGTTTTTTTTCTTCCTTTTCTGGTATTTGAATGGGGTTTTGTCCGGTGGAGATATGAGATTGTGTTGTGAAAAGAAAGGAGGTGAAGAAAAGGATTGTTCTGTTGTTTTTAGGTGAATATTTGTGTTCACTGTTCAGTTATTGTGATTAAGTACTTTCTGATTCACTGCAAGATGAGGCTCTCTTCTGCTGGCTTTAGTCCTCAACCCCAAGAAGGTAAGCTGAATGTTCGAATTTTTTTTCTCTCCTTGTGTGTTTCTTATTCTTTTTTTTTCTTTTTCTTTTTGTGTCAGGATGTTAAGTTGAGTTCACGGTTTATGATTTGTAATATTTCGATCGGATGTTCTTGACGACCCGAATTAGTAGATAATTTCAGTTAGTTGTATTCAGCTATCATATTTCTTTCTAGTTGTATCTGTCTCTTTGACTTTTCCTTTGCTCCTGGAAACTCATGTTTCAGCAAGCTGGTATATTTTGTACCTTTGATTCTTCTCTTTCCTCCATTTTCTCAGCTGACAGTGTCTTAATTTGGCACTACTTGCTCCTCTGTCATTTTCTTGTTCTCGGGGATTGATGCATATCTTATCTTAATCGTGGTAAACTTCTAAATTAGTGTGAAGTTTGGAAGTTTACCACAATTGCAAGAAAACCCTACTGATGCAGAATTAATTTCGATTAGGCCATTGGATATGTTGAGCAATCTTTAGATCTTGAGCTTATGTCAAATGACCAAGTGGTGTTCTTGACGTGTATTGATATGTTGCTGAATTGGATTTTGCAGGAGAAAGGAGAGTTTTGAATTCTGAACTTTGGCATGCTTGTGCCGGTCCTCTTGTTTGTCTACCTGCTGTTGGTAGCCGTGTAGTTTATTTTCCTCAAGGTCACAGTGAACAGGTATGTATAAATTCATCTATTCTGCTCTAAATGATGGTTATAAACATATTTACTGACATGAAGAGTGATAATTCATCAAGTCATGGTAATCTGTAAATGGTGCTAGTTATAATTTTTTGTTAAAACCAGTTACACAAACTAAAATGTTTTTTTTTTAATATAGGTTACTGCTTCAACCAACATGGAAGTGGATTCCCATATTCCTAATCACCCAAGCTTACCTCCACAACTTATCTGTCAACTCCACAATGTGACGATGCATGTAAGGCTTGTTCAATTGGGTTCTTACAGTTTTGCTGAATGCTTGTTTCTAAAGGTTGAATATTCTAAACTTCAGGCAGATGTCGAGACAGATGAAGTATATGCACAGATGACCTTGCAACCGTTGAATCCAGTATGCCACTTATTCTTGATTGGATTTGCAATTGTTGGTCTTATTCAGTGAACCTCATTTTGTAAATAACCTTCATCTGCAGCAAGAGCAAAAGGATGGCTACTTTCCAGCAGGATTAGGCAGCCCTAACAAACAGCCAACAAACTATTTCTGTAAAACTTTGACAGCCAGTGACACTAGCACCCACGGTGGTTTTTCTGTTCCTCGCCGGGCTGCTGAAAAAGTTTTTCCTCCATTGGTAAGTTCAACGATCAATTATGAGTATAACTTTTCCGCCTTTTAGTATGGTTTGTGCAATAATATTACCAAAAAGTTGGTGTTTCATACCCATGAGATTACGACTCATGTCCACTTGTTCTGACGCTTGTACCTTAAATGTGTAAAAAGTTCATAGTGGCGTTCTGGCGTTATGTGTCTTCTTTGTTGGAAGTTTCGTACCGAGTAATTTGTATGCGATCTTCAATTCTTCTGCACAAACTAAAGTCAACATAGGCAGTTTCTCTTAAAAAAATCAACATAGGCAGAAAGATGTATCCAACATAATACATTTTCAATTAGATACAAATAGCCTGGCTTGTGAATTTGGAATGTTACAACCAAACTTGCCTACAAACTCTGAGAAAATAATCACCCAAGTATCAGCTCAATTGAGGATTATCCTTTTTTTTTTGTTCCCTTTATGGTTCTGAGTTCATGAATTTTGATGTGCAGGACTTCTCCCAACAACCACCAGCTCAAGAGTTAATTGCAAGGGATCTGCATGATAATGAATGGAAATTTAGACACATATTTCGCGGTGAGCTTTATTAGGTCAATTTTCTCGAAGCAGAGAAGTGGATACTAAGAATTTAGTTTGGTTCATTGAGTATATAGCAACAAATACACCTCACCAAAAATCTGTTATATTCCAGCCACTGTGACTTCTTCTGGCTTTTGCACGTGTATTATAGGAAACCATGTTGAAGTATAAGTAAGAGGAAGGTTTAGCTTTTGTCTCTCATGTGCTTATCTAAATGATTTTTGACCTTTTTATTTCAGGCCAGCCTAAAAGGCATCTCCTTACAACAGGGTGGAGTGTGTTTGTAAGTGCTAAAAGACTGGTTGCTGGAGACTCGGTTCTTTTCATCTGGTAGGCTGTTCACTTTCTCTTTGCTTTGTCTGTTTAGGGTAGCTTGATCTGCTCTTTTGAAGGGATAACAACTGTATAGTTACTTGAGTCTCATACCAATTGTTTTTTCCCTGCTTCAGGAATGAAAAAAATCAACTACTCCTTGGTATCCGGCGAGCTAACCGACCACAAACTGTGATGCCTTCATCAGTTTTATCAAGTGATAGCATGCACTTGGGACTTCTTGCTGCTGCAGCTCATGCAGCTTCAACAAATAGTCGTTTCACCATATTTTATAATCCAAGGTATGTCTGTGCAGGTTGACGGTATCAAATATTTTTGGTTCATCAGTTTGCCTTTAGATGCCTAAGTTTACAACACCTTTCGTGCAGGGCTAGCCCATCAGAGTTTGTCATTCCCCTGGCCAAGTACATTAAGGCAGTCTATCATACTCATATTTCTGTTGGCATGCGTTTTAGGATGTTATTTGAAACAGAGGAATCAAGTGTCCGACGGTAAAGTTTTAAGCTCTTAACCAGTGGGTGTCTCAAAACATGAAGTTCATGTCCTATTGCATTGGTTGATATCTGACATTATTTTTTTATCAGCTACATGGGAACCATAACTGGCATAAGTGACCTAGATGCTGCTCGGTGGCCTAATTCACATTGGCGTTCAGTCAAGGTTTGTTGGGGACATATAGTATAAACTGATTAATAGTCGTAACTTTAAGATTGTTGGTTGCTTATATCTATTATTCTCTCGTCAAAAATTATGTAACTTTTCACTATATTTAGGTGGGCTGGGACGAATCCACAGCTGGGGAGAGGCAGCCAAGAGTGTCCCTGTGGGAGATTGAACCATTAACAACATTTCCCATGTATCCATCTTCGTTCCCCCTTAGGCTTAAGCGGCCATGGCCACCTGGACTACCCTCTTATAATGGTATGCTTGCTTACTATTAGCTCGGTAGTTTCAGTTTCCTATTTTTATTTAGCCACTAGGAAACTTCTTAAATCATATATGTTCCTCTCTATCTCAGGTTTGAGGGAAGATGACCATAACATGAATTCTCCACTTTTGTGGCTTCGAGGAGATACTGGAGACCGTGGAATCCAATCTTTGAACTATCATGGCATTGGGGTCACACCATGGATGCAACCAAGGTTTGATGCTTCTATGATTGGCTTGCAAACAGACATGTACCAAGCTATGGCTGCTGCTGCCCTTCAGGAGATGAGGGGCGTAGATCCTTCCAACTTGCTACCTACGTCCCTTCTGCAGTTTCAGCAAACCCAAAACCTCTCCAGCAGGTCTGCTGCCTTAATGCAGCCCCAGATGGTGCAAGAGTCTCAATCTCAACAAGCCTTCCTCCAAGGTGTTGAAGAAATTCATCGTCAGTCACATTCTCAGACTCCAATGCAGTTGCACCTGCAGCATCAATTGCAGCATCAAAAATCATTCAGTAATCAACAGCAGCAGATCCTTGATCACCAACAGATTCCAAGTGCTATCTCTTCCATGAATCAGTTTGCTTCTGCTTCTCAATCCCGGTCACCATCTTTTCAAATTAGCACCTCACTATGCCAACAACAGAGCTTTCCTGATTCAAATGGGAACTCTGCAACCAGCACCACATTATCTCCCTTGAGCAGTCTCATGGGTTCATTTTCGCAGGATGAATCTTCCAACCTGCTCAACGTGCCTAGAACTAATCCATTACTATCATCTTCTGGCTGGCCATATAAGCGAGCAGCAGTTGAACCTCTTCTTTCGTCTGGAGTTTCTCAATGTGTTCTGCCCCAGGTGGAACAATTAGGACCTCCCCAAACTACCATCTCTCATAGTCCTATTTCATTACCACCCTTTCCTGGAAGAGAGTGCTCAATAGACCAAGAAGGAAGCACCGATCCTCAAACCCATCTTTTATTTGGTATCAATATGTCAAACCTTAGAGCAGTTGGCAGCGATAGTGTTTCTACAACAATACATTTTCCTTCAAATTATATGAGCACTACAGAAACTGATTTTTCTCTCAATCCAGCAGTTACACCTTCTAATTGCATTGACGAATCAGGTTTCCTTCAGTCTCCAGAAAACGTGGGCCATGAAAACCAACCAAATGGAAATTTCGTTAAGGTGAGCAGTTTTTAACTTTTAAATCATATTAGGCTTCTCAGTGGACTGGTTAGGCGTTATGAATCAATTTCTTACCTCTTTGTCTTTTGGTTTAATCATGTTAAGTTCCTTTATATTTTCGGTTATACAATAAGTAGTTTCCTTGTGCAGTGTCTCAATTCCCTTGTTTGCTGAACTGACAACATAATTATCTGCAGGTCTACAAGTCAGGGTCCTACGGGAGGTCATTGGATATTACCAAGTTCAGCAGCTACCATGAGCTGCGTAGCGAGCTTGCTCGTATGTTTGGCCTTCATGGCGAGTTGGAGGACCCTGTGAGATCAGGCTGGCAGCTTGTATTTGTTGATCGAGAGAATGATGTTCTTCTCCTCGGGGATGACCCCTGGCCGTGAGTTTGCACTTCCATAATTTTGTCTTTGTTTCTCTTAGCTATGCACTGTAAAATACTTGTCTGAAAATCGGTTAAGTTTTGGTGTTAAGAATCCATATAGTTATTAGGTGTGAACATAAACATATGCACTATTGAGAAAACTTGTATCTTTGTTGTTGCTTTATTATTCTGCAAACCAAGAAAGGTTTATTTCCCTATGCACTATATCTTGCAAAATTGACACTTGATTCCACTTCCACATGACCTCATTATTTTTAATATTATCTAGGATTCCATTTTCTGGTTTGTAGGCAACAACTCGCATCTTGTTAGATTTTTTTGATACATTTGACATGTTTGACAGTGAAACTTTTTGGCACATCATTAAAACACATTATTTATGATTACATATGTTCCTTCCAACTTGCTTGTCAGTTAGTTCACTCTTGATTCAGTGGCTTATTCTGATATCTACCAGGGAGTTTGTAAATAGTGTGTGGTGCATCAAAATACTCTCACCACAAGAAGTGCAGCAAATGGGAAAACGAGGCCTAGAACTTCTGAAGTCTGTCCCAATGCAGAGGCTCTCCAGCAGTAGTTGTGATGATTATGGAGGAAGCCGGCAGGACTCAAGAAATTTGAGTAGTGGGATAACTTTGGTGGGATCACTCGAGTATTGAACTACTTAACCAGTTAAGATATCATTCTCTCGATCAATACTCTGTAATATTTGCATCTCTTTTGACCCTTTTGATTAAGAGTTGGAAGGGCGCCTAATACTAGCTTAAAAACTTTAGTTTATATATAAGCTAATACTGTAATTAAACGTTACTTATCTTCTTTTGGTATATTCTTCTGTCAGAAAAGTACAATACATATATGTATTAGGAGATTAATTTTTGTGAAAAATAGCCTCAATATATTGCAATCTATTTCTGATGAGGGTCTATATAAATCTAGACATGTCGTGAAGTGGAACATGTAGTGGTTATTTTTTGACCTCTTCTGGATTCTGAGAGTACTTCTTGTGTATGACTTAGATGCCATGCCCTATACCAGCTAGGCCTGGAGAGTAATTCTGTGTGCTTCCATTATTTGACAATAGCCTATATATGCTTTGACAGCCTTGTCTGTGTCCTTAAAATTATGTAAAACAAACTTTTGAAGCCCCATGTTTTGCTTTAATCATGTTTTTGGAAATGTATGGACTTTGAAGGTCTAGTATCATTTTCTGAAATATTAGCTTCTGGAGATGCTTGCTTCACTTTTGTTGTAGCCCTGCTATTCAATATCAGTATTAATCATTGAGACACATGAACCATGCGTGTGCATTCACATTTGAATGTCACAACTACTGATTTAGACTGATGACTAATGGTCTCGGTACGGTACTCGGTCGGCACATTGTCCTTGTTTGCCCCTTCTAAATCTTACTTGAGTACCATAGAGTTTTTGAGCAAGCTTAGGAAGGTAGGAATACGCAAAGTTATAGTTGAGCATCCTCCTTGGACACATGGTGTAATACTAGTACTGGTGAAAATGGGATGGAAGCTTATGGGGTTTCTATTGCATGGTGTCATTGGTGTGGGTTGTCTGTAGTGTGGATGGATATGTGGCTTTTTGAGGGATGGAATGGCAAAAGGTTGGGCACCATCGGCCATCCTCACAATAATAAGATCAATATAAAGGTAGGCACTGCAATACAACAACTCCAACCCAGCTTCCTTTACTATGGGAGTTATTTTCTCTTGTATGACTGCTTTTACATGACCCCATGCTTTGCCATACCCAGTATGACCAAATCTTGTGTAATTTTTGCATGAGGTTTCCAGAACTTCTATCTTTATAGCATAGACTTTACGAGTCCTTTTTAGCTAGTTACTCTATGTAGTATATGTAGCTCTGGTAGTGCGACTTTTTGCTGGCTGTCTTTGTTTTGCAAGTGAAATTCTGAATTTGACTTGCAAACTTAGCTATGCGACAAAAAAGAAGGAAAAGTATGAAACAATTACTGTAGACATGTTCGTCGGGAAAGGTTGTCATCCAAACTAGGAATCTGAGGAAGATAGGGCTAAAGCACAACCTATATAAACATAGGATCGACATCATGAAATTAGAAAGCGGTCCTTGGAAAATCTGGAAATCGACCAAAAATGTTTTCCCAATTCCTGAAATAGATGACACTATGAAAAGGTTTTGTGGATGCTCTACCATGGGTATCTGTCTGGACTTTGGAGGTTATCTTGGGTTTCTGAAATTGCTTCCTTTGTTTCTACTAATCCTACCGCCGGGTTGGATAGAGCATTAGCATGCAGATGGTTCTTGGCACAGCTGTTTTGGCCACACCAATAAGTCTGGGTATGCAAAGTCTCTTTTAGTCGTTGCGGGTATGACACAGAATGTAGTGGTTGTAGTAACGGGGAGTGTTTAGCCTTCTACTTCTAATCAAGCGATTGAAGATGGAGAGAGCACCAACTCCACCGCATGGTTCTTCAGATTCGCCTTGCGTACTGGGCAAGGACTTACAATAGTCCGTCTGAGCGTCACAATATCGATACTCGACGTAAGATCGAGCAGAGCTTCAACTAGGAAAGAAGAAAGGGAAAAAAGACAAAGCTTCGGGGAGCGTATAGGGAAACAAAAGCAAAGCTCCGGGGAGCGTCTGGAGGTTTAACTGTGTTGAAGGTATTGTTTTTGTAATTGTTGAGTTGTTGAGTATGTTGAATGTGTGTGTAAAGAGAGTCCTCGAACTCCTTTATATAGAGTTATTTTAGGGCCACATGTATTGGTCCAAAACATGTTAAAGACTTGTAGAAGTCTTCAACGATAATATTGTATTGTAGGCAGTTAGACTTAGTTGCCTCTTGATATAACTCTGCTAGCTAGGTAGCGAGATAGTGTTCAACCTCCTCATGAAGACTTGAGAACTTTGTGGAGGCACTCGCACTTATCCATATTAATCAAGGAATGAAATCCTTAACCAATACAATTACCTCACGCTAGAGACAAATAAGGATAATTGCTAGCTCTTTCAATTAAGATATTGTAGGTGGAGTCTGCATCCTTTCCTTCTCTTATGTGAAGTCCTTTGCATGCAAACTTCTAGTTCGCATGGCAACCTTGGCTTGTAGCACGTCTCCTTTCCTTTCTATGCATGCATTGTAATTGCAATCCATGTCCAAGACTTCTAGGCGAAGTCCTCCTCTTCGCATGCACCCAGCTCGCCAACAACTCATGTCTCAATTTTCCCCTCATGCAAAGTCTCATTGCATGCGAACTTCGACCAACTCGCCCGCCAAATCCAGTCATCCTTATGTGCAAAGGCTTGCACGCGAACCATACATTTAGCCCGCATGATATCACAGACAAGGTAACCCGCCTCTAAACCCAATATTACTCGGACTCGCCGGTGTGACGTGGACCATGAATTTAACTAATATTCATCTAAACATTTACTGTCTAGTAAAATATTAATTTAGGTGTAAACAACAGCTTCATGCACTTTCTAGTGGATGTTCATCGTGCAAAACAAGCAGAACTGCTTGCTTGTTTGTGTGGGGGCAAAGGTTGCATTGGAAACTGAAGCTAGCCGCAGACTAGGTTCTAGTTACTCCACCAAGAACCCCAACTCAGACCAGTCTGGGGATGAAGCTTCAACAGCTAAAACCTAACTATCTGTCTCTATATGGAGGTGGTGAAATTGCTTAGGATTAGCTAGTTGAACATGGATACAAGCAAGCAGTTCGGCATGTTTCGTTGAGATGTCATTACCATGTGAATGTAGAAAACCACCTACGAAGTTACCTTAATGATCACGAAAAACACCACCTAGTCTCGCTCTGCATCATACTTGTACTTTTGATCAGACACAACCAATATACATAAATGAAATAGAAACACCACAAATCTAGAAATCAATTGCTTCTAGGTTCTCTAATCTTTGCTCTCTTTGAATGATCAGTAAGAATGTTGTATTCTTACATTATGATTGTGACTTCCGAGGATCAAGTAATTCAACGTCGGATGTTGTTATTCAGTAAAAACACCTAAACACTGCCAAAGCTAATCCCACCTACATATTCGTTAAGATTCGAACCGCAGCGGAAGATGATTGAGATGCTTAAGATTCACATGAAAATCACTTCATGTAGCAACTAGCACACCGTGGTTGCTGCGTACATACACATTGATTAGCATACCACGACACTCACTGAGAATCATGATGCGTACTCCCAATAACTACACAAGGCTACTTGTGAGAAGCTATGTATGAAGCATTTGCTTCTGTAGAATTCTTTCATGACAACCATCCACAACAAATGTAATGGGAAGGTGGCATACGTCCAGTCTGGCGAATATATTCTGCTTGAGCTGCAGTCTTCTCTGCGTTCTGAGCTTTCCTGGCTTCAGCGGCTGCCCGTTTTTCTTCAGATCTTTGCCTTGCTAATGCTATCTTCCTCATTATCTTGGATTGAGCTTGAGCTCTCATTTGTTCAACTTGAGCCTGAAAAGAAGCTCTCTCAGATCATGACAGATAAAGTTTCCAACATTACCATCTTAAGAATCAAAAGATTATCATTTCAAGTTTGTGACAATAGAACAGACAATCTTGCTGACAAAAGTTGCAAAGAAAAAGAATTCGATATACCTCTATTCGCCGCATCTCGGCTTCTAGTTTTGCCTTCTGCTGACTTTCCCATGTTTGGATTTGGATTTCATCACGCTTATATCTGAGAAATGATAGCATTCTCTAATCATGTTAGGATGGTGGAACATATGTACATGGATAATAATACAAAGGCAAAATATATCTCTATTAGGATGAAATGAGGGTTATTGGGTTAGAAAGGAAACCTAGCCATATGTTTTGATTTTTCAACTTCCTCCCAGGCATCTGCACGTTTTTCAAATTCAACCCGCTGAAGTTCCGCCATATCAACTGTTTCAGCACAAGTTTCTGTCTTCTCCTGCTCAGCTTTACTTGCCCAAGCAGCAATGTTCATCTTACCGAGCTGGACACCGAGTTCTACAATCTCCCTCCTTGTCTTGAGCTTCTGTTCTTCTTCTGACAATTCTCTCTTGTTCCTTCCATATTGTTTGTATATTTCCTCATCAGTGGTAGGTGTTGGAGCTGGTGCACCTCTTCGAGGAGTTGATGGGATTGAGGAAGTTGGGCTGCGGATTGGAGTTGTTGCTCCTAAAGGAGTACATGTCCTTGAAGGCTCTTGACTTGGGATTGGTGTCATTTCTGGTGTCATTTGTGGTGTCATTTCTGTTCCCATGTCTCTCATTGAGACTGATCTTATGGCAGAAGTGGCTGAAATAAATAAGAAAAAGCAAAAAATTAGTTACTGCCTCTGCTAGAAACTCTGAACAAATTATTGCATAAATTTCTCATAAATTCTTCACCACATCTACTATAAAGGCCTATAGTTCAATTAGTTCATAACTTCAGGAAACAAAGAACTCACACCCTGAAATAAACCCTGCTTAATCTTGTTTAGGCCCAACCAGATTTTTTTAGTGAAATAAAAAGAGAGAAGAAAAAAAGGGAAACATTCATGTACAATGGGCAAACCTGGTTCCCCTTCACTGTGATGATAAATGTTCCAACATCGGAACCATTAACCCAGTTTTCAAGGGTATTCATGGCACTTCCACACACTGTATTTGGTCTAAATTTTTAAGCCCATAATATAGTATTGCATGCTTAAGAAAAAACTTGCACTCAAGTTTCTTTTATGAGATAGAGTACACAGAACATAAGCACATGATCTGAAGTTTAAATATAGAGGAAAACAAAAGGCTGAGGGTACCTGTGGAAGTCTCTTCAACCGAACTTTTTGAGCAGGGCATGTCCTCAACTTCCTTTAAATCTGTACTTTGAGAAGATGCATTGCCTCCACAAGCTTGACCTGAACTGGGGTGAGATTCAGAAGGAACAAAACGGAACTTTTCAAAGCCAATCTGCGATGATGCCGGTAGACAGAAATCGACTCGCTTTGTGTCTGCCACTCTGCCATTTTGCTTGTAATCATAAGTAGCAGAATCGGGAGCCACCCTCCCCATATTGACCACTGGCAACCGATTGGTTTGGTTTTGTAAAGCATTCTTCCTAGGAAAGTTAGCTTGCACAATTTGCTTATTCAGTATCCATTTCTCAGCATCATTCCACTTAGATGGCATAGTTCTTGAGAGTACTCTGGAAATGTGCTTCTGCACAGATTTCTCCCCTTTATGGAACTCAAAACTGGATGAACTGGCATTACTGTCATAGTCAAGATTCTCATCTTCCATTATCCTCAGGGGGTAAACTGTGCTCGAATTACCACTGTCACCCTTTGTACATTGCTGCAATTTAGCACGACTGGCATCACCGTTTTCTTTTGGCAATGCTACTGCAGTGGACAAATTTGTAGGCAGATCTAAGCTAGGCAGTGAAACTGGGCATCAAAAGACTGAATCAGTAAACCAATTCAGATAAGATACATTTAGCAATTAAATAGATGCTTGTAACCCTATTTTGAAGCTGACTAACTCGAGCAGGTAATTTAGGGGGTAAATCCTGATGCAGAACAGAATTCATTGCCACCAATAAAAGAAAACGAGAGACAAACCTTCTTCATCTCCATTCATGGTGTCCAACAAGCTGTTTTTAACAAACTCAGAATCACCAAGCTTAGTAGGTGAAGTTCTTGAGGAGTTATTGTTTGATCCACTTTTCTTTCTGTTGTGGTGAGGCCCCATAAGCTTCATCCTCAATTTACTAGGAGAAATCATACCAGTCTGAAATTACATGAATCAAAAAATTAAAACCAAATCATAACTTATGCAAAAAGTAATAATCTTTGTAAATGGAATCATCTGAGAAAGCAACACCCAGTAATTAAATTACTTCAATCATTCTGAATCATCTCAATTTGGAACCAAACACCAACTCATGATGTCAAGTTAAACTTTCCTCTCCAAAATGATACAAACAAAAGTCACCACTAATCAAAAAACATTACAATGAAGAAACAGTGGGTTCAAGCTGCAAAACCCAACTCAAGTTGAAAACCAGCTTCATCAAACTACATGGTTTTTGCTACCCTTTTCTCATCTCACTCAATTTCAGAGAATACCCCAATGTAAAAATCCATTCTGAACAGAAAGAACACAACCAAAAAGAAAACACCATAACAAAATCAAACTCCTCCATATGCACAAAAGCTTCAAAGACAAAAACTTGGGCCTTTGGTTTTCTCCTTGTACAGAAAAGTTGCAAACTTTACCTGAACTTTGTGTATTCTTTCATACTCCATTGAATCTCTGAGAAGTTTCTTCTCTTCTCTAAAACAAAACAAACTGGAATAACAAGAATGAGAGAGAGAGAGAGAGACCAAACTTGACAGGTCTCTTTTTTCTCTCTGTATTTTGACCCCTTTTGTAGGCAGGACACAGTTTCCCCACTTAAACAAAGAAGCTGTGTACTTAGTTTTCTGATCGTGACACGTCATTACATGGACCCACATTTGGTGGGGCCAGTATGACGTGGCAAAATCTAGAAGAGCTTCCCTTCCTCGCCGACCTCCCTGGACGGTGGTTGCCAGGATTTGAACAGACGAGGAATTGCCGATTTAATGGACCCTAAATTTAAACTATTATCATTAAATATTTTTTGGATAAAAGGCCAAGAGGTGGGAGGGAAATGATTGAAGCCAAGGAGGGAGTTGGAACAGTGACAATGATGAAATGCAGAATCTCAGTTTACTCTGCATAGTAACCTGTAAAACGTTTTAGCCAATGGGTCACAGTCAATCTTTCACAAAGAAACTTACTATAAAAAGCTTTGAAATTTTACTGTTCTTTTACTTGTTAATCTAGTCAGCTAATTTGTACCCCTAATTTTGGTTTGGTTTTCATAGTAAAAAGCAGCCTTTTTTTTCCTTAATGAAGAGTAGACCATTGTTGCTTGGACTGTTGGTCTGGCTTTTGAATTTTTTCATGGTCCCCTCACTACTTGTTCCTCTTTAAAGTTTGAATCTTTGAACATACCCAAAGAAATTTTCCTTTTTTTTTTTTCTTCTCAAAACTTCCCCATTGTAAAGGTTTTTCTTTTTCCTCTGTCTTTTTTTTTAATCATTTTAAAGGGTTGGTCAGTTGAATTTTGAGGCTTTAATATATGTGTATTAATTCTGTCAATAGTTGGAGAAATTTTTAGATGCTACATGAGGACCACGTGACAGTTTGACGTGGTCCTACATTCCAATTAAATATTGACACTTAGATTTATTACAACTAAAATATAAATTAAGGTTTTCTATTTTTTATGAAAAGACCTTTATGGGTCTTTGTTGAGTTTGTACTAGGGTTTAGGGTTTGGGGTTTGGGGTTTAAGGTTTAAGGTCTAGGGTTTAGAGTTTATAGTTTAGGGGTTAAAAAGTAACAATAAACCTAAAATTGTCTTTGATAAAATAGCTGATGTAATTTTTTTTTAATAAAATTCAAGTGTCAATATTTAATTAAAATGTAGAACCACGTCATATTGACACGTGATCCTCTCGTGCTGTTGAAAAATTTCTACAATAGTTGTAGCTGACTCAACTCAACTATCACCTGCTCTGGATTGTGTGTAATTGTGTATATATGACTGTTTTTGTAGAAGGTACCTTTAAGTTTCATCAGTTCTACGAAAATTGCAGTACTTGTCAGGGGTGAACTAGCTTCTTGCATTGATTGTTATCACTAATATGGTTTTCAATTACCGGTTCATGTTTTATTAGATAGATGAACAGTTTGCAGGTGAATGCATTATGAATTGAAGTGTGTTAATAGGTTCATGAATTTTATTGATTTTCTGGAGGGAGTGGAGTAGATACTAGATGAATGTATTAAAATGAGCAGGTAAAAAAAAGAGGGGCATTGTGTGGACAGTAGATCTGGAGTAAAAAAGATGTAAAATTTATTGTTGCAGAAGAGCAAGGATTTCAAATTTCAAAGAAATCTGTTTCAAAAACCTTAACACAGAGGATGATGATAGCACCTAGCAGGCAGCAAACAGCTGTAGGAAATAACCAAGTCTAAGCCTTTCATCAAGATTGGTTGGTATTTTTAGCAAGGAAAAGATTTTTCTGCAGATGACTGATCAGTGAGACTGTAAATGTAGCAGAAGAGGATGTACATTCTGGGTGTAGGTGAGGTCATGAGTCAAAGATACTTTGGCAAACACATGCACCAATGCAGACTCATTATTAATATGAATGTGAGTGAATATTGAACAGAGGAACAGGATAGTGTCAGCCTCAGTCAGATGAGCCATTGGGTTTAGGGATCAGAAATTTTATAAGCCTGTCCTACTGTCCTACTGTAAGGTAAGGCTTAAACCCTTTGCTTTCAGCTAGCACTAAACCCATATTCATTGGGTCAATACCTAATCAACTATTCCACTATATATCAATTATTTGCCTTGAAATTTCATTGCAAATTTGAATGACATGGATCTTGACCTTCTTAATTACTATAAAAAAAAAATCTCAATCAAAAAAAAAAAAAAAATTACTATAAAAAAAAAGGTTCAGTTTAAGAGATATTAAATTGGAGTAAATTCTTGTGACACCTTGTAGTTTACACTTAAAATCAGTTTTGTCCCTCACTTTTTTTTTTAAACTGGTATACCCCTATACTTTGAATTCTCGACTGATTTACCCTTTTTTTAAACTGGTATACCCCTATTCACAGTCATAATCAGCTGGAAAAAGGGCAAATCAGTCGAGAATTCAAAGTATAGGGGTATACCAGTTTAAAAAAAAGAAGTGAGGGACAAAACTGATTATAGGTGTAAACTACAGGGTGTCACAAGTATTTACTCCTTAAATTTAATATAAATTTTGACACCGTTTATGAGTCATTAGATTTTAAAATCTTCGATGGTTTAGATTTATCTTTGTAATGATGTCAACATAACATCAAATGAGGTGAAAATTACATGGCATTACATGTTTATAATCAGATTAAACTTTTCTTTATTATCAAAAATACAAAACAAAATCAAAATTCTTATTAATCGTAGACGACCAAAAAAAAAAGGAGAAAAAAAATGATGAACGCCTGAAACTCCATAAAAGAACATACTCGAATATCCATCTCCATGCTTCCACTTTTTTTGGCTGATTACAATACTTACAACAAGAACACATGCATGCCTATTTAAAGCTTATGAAGTTATGATTGATGCTAGTCTATTTAGGTGAATTGAGTATTATATTTGGAGAATTTTGTTGATCGAGAAAAGTTAACAATAAACTCTACTTGCACTCAAGGCGCAATCTTCTTCAATTCGTTGTTTTATTTTGTCAGGTTTATTATCAATTGAATGGGCCCTTGATCGAAGTGTCTTCCAAGATCCAAATTGCTCATAAACAAGAGCACAAAGCTAAGACACAAGAAACCTCTTGATCAAGATTCAAGGTTCAAGATTGTCGGTAGAAATAGGCATGGGAGTCTATCGCGGGTAAGTACACCAATCGAGGAAGATGAGTCAGACGACCCAATCCTATGAACAATGCAGTCATAAGAACAATATTTTATCAAAACATCGCCAATTACTGACATTGGTAAACGACCTAAAACAATTTGATTATAATTTAATTCGTGATGATCATAAGTAGAAAATTCATATTCTTTAGTTTGGCACCTTGACATCCCTATCTTATATATGCTAATTTTCCAATCGTAAATTCTCATCGGAAAAAAAAGAACCCTAAATTTTAATTTTGTTTTTTATAAAAGAGAAAAGTTTAATCTAATTATAAACATATGTAATGCCATGTAATTTCCACCTCATTTGGTGTTATGTTTTCATCATTGCAAAGATAAACCTGAACCATAAAAGATTTTAAAATCTAATGGCTCACAAACGGTATTAAAATTTATGTTAAATTTAATATCCTTTGAACCGGACCCTAAAAGAAGAATTATGTTTCACTCTATCAGAAGAAAAAAATGCATGATGGAATTTATAACAAAGGTACAGAATTCTTCTTCTATGTTAATCCACATTATCAATTAAGAATAAAACAAAGTTTGTGCAATCAACCCTAGCTTGTTCTAAATGCATGTGTGTACTTATATTCCTTTGTATCACTGTTTGTAGAAGATATATGAAACAATAATTTGATAATTTTACCTAATTGATATTGAAATATGGTAAAATTGAACTTGCAAAGCTTATATTGAGTTGAATTATCCATCTCAATTGCATCTTAAAGCCCCAAATCCCAACACTTCAATTTGGTCCCCTACCTCACTGTATATATGTAACCTTGCTTCTCTTATGAGCAGACTATATTATAGGATCCTCATCCACTAAATAATAAGAAGTTTGGTGCTCAAAGCCCTAGGAGGAGCTAGAAACAAAGTAATTGAGGAGAAGGGTCCCTACGATTTAGTTTCTATATTCAAAGTGCCATACTCGCACGGTTCTATCAGTTAGTATATAATCTGTCTGAACAGAATTTGAGCCCGAAAGCAAAACATTCTTCCATATCGCACAGATGAGTTGCAATTTGTATTTACTTTGCAAGATGGTCGACCTGTGGATTGTGACTTACATAATTGCATGAATCCTACTCACTCACATGCTGTGTTTTCATTCTCAGCAGCAATGGTCCAACATATGCAACCGTGGATGAAGTCTGACCTATTGGGCATGGCACTTTGATTGTGTTTGAGAATTTGGACTCCATAAATATGTTAGCCTAAGCAGTTAAGCCTACTTCTTTGACCACATTCTCCACATGGAAGGAAGAGAGATCACGGCTAGCTAGCTCCATGTTTTTCTTATATTTCTTCTGCTGATTTCATTCCATGCCAGCTTCTTCTAATTCTCTCCTTTCATACACGAGACTGGTTTTGATTGCTCGCAAGTTTAGATATGAAGGCATGTAGCTAAAAGATAAGAGATGTTTTCATGGTACCAAAATTTTAGTACTTACATGCATACCGTGAAAATGGGATATTAAAATGACGGCATATCATAATAATACCATCCAGTGGCGAGGTATTGACGGTGACAGTTCGAAGGAGAGCGATCATCTCAAACGACGGCAGTCACGAGATCCTAGCCGTACTAAGCCTCCAGCTGCGGTTGCTCTTTTCGGGGGAGAAGATTTCCAATGGAAGAAAATCGATGGTTCTTATTCCGTCGACAGCGAGATCCGATGACCGGGATCAAGAGATGGTAGCAAATTCGAACGGCGCTCAATTTGACAAGGTCGCTGCGCGTGATGATAAGGGGCAAAGGGCTGAAGAGATGGTGGTCAACCTGCCAACGTCGGCGATTGAGGTGGCAGCGAAAGAAGTTTGGCAACCACCGGACGAACTGATGAAGACGCTGGCGTGGCCATGGATGCTAACAGCGGTTGACGAGAGGAGGAGCATACCTGCTAGGGTTTGTATGGGACTCAGGGTCTTGGGCCTGAGTTTGATCTCAAGCCCAAAAAATGTCAATTTTGGAATTGGGCCTATGGGTCTAATTTCAATATGACTAGGGCTTAAGTCTCAATGTTTTGGATATGTTGACAAACTGAGTAAGCTAGCTGCAGCTAGATGGATTCATGAGGCTTGGAGTACCGCAATTGATCGAGTGTCTTGGTTCCAGTTTTTATGTTTCTTTGGTATCTTGTTTTGTATCTAGTTTAATCATATGCTAAGCTTACTTGAATAAGTGAGCTAATTGTTTAATGTAACGGTGTTTTGATGTCATTCTGGTCTGAGTTTATCAATGAAATTTTCGGGGCTGCTGCCCCTTTTCCCTTCAAAAAAATACTAAAAAAATCTTCATAACTTTAACCTCAGGTTAGTACATATCTCTACTCTTTTTTAATGAATACATACTAACCAAATTACCATTCTACTTCCGATACAAAACTTAAAGCTTAGTATTTAAACTCAAAGATATATAGTGCTAGAATAGTCAAGTCTTATAGTGTACCCAAGTTTCTTTTTAGTCTCATTATTCCAACTTTTCCAACTTTTGGCTTTGTAGAACTTGTAGACCAGTTGGGCGATAAGGACATAGATAGCATGGCACACATGATTCCACAAAAACAACAACATCTATACAAGCGCACATTGCGGTCTCAAAGATTTTAATTCCAAATAAAAGCAAACTAAATCATGGGAGTCTAGACCTTTTAACGTAGGAAAGGAGCATATACTAAGTTTGTTTTGACCCCAGCTACAAGAATCCAAAGGCACAGGGACACCTTTATTCCCCACTCTCGCTCCAACCTTTGAAATTAAGTAGGAATATATAAGTTTGTTTTGATCTGAAGAACCTTTTCTTCTAATCTAGCTAGCTACTTGGAATTCGATCCCTTTCTCGCAAACGCAAGGTTAATTGAAGTTTAGTTTGATAACAGATGGAAGTGTTTGAATATTTGAACCATGTATATATATATATAGGAGGCCATTAATTTGCAGTTTATTTCTGCAGGCTACTCGATTCTTATTTAAATAAGGGTAGTCGGCAAATACTTAAAGCGAGTTTGGACATTTCTGGATGGAGTAGGTCCAAAAACGATTGCAAAGTCATTGCTTTTATTTATGACTATACCAAGCTAGCTTAGTTGATTGCTTTAGATAATTGGCAAAGCCAGAACTTAATCTTAATCGGGTCCCTAGCTAATCGGTACATATGTCAATCCCACGTTGTCTGAAAGTCGTGCAAGATTTTTGAATCCGATCGAAAACCTCATTTTTCAAAGAAGAATTATACTGATTAATAACTAATTAAGTTATGATAGAGCGAGCCACAAAGATTAATGTGGCCGGATTAATATAGTTGAAGAAAAAAAACTATTGTATTCACCAAATTAAAGTCGATCTGCTTCATTTTATAGATATATTGGTTGAGTGTGGTTGCAATCACTTGCAGCGTTGTTTAGGGTTTCAGGTTTGCATGGCTCGGGCTGATCTCTCAAGTCGCTTGTGCTGTGCCACTTCGAGCTAGCTTTCAGGTTCTACTATATACTGGGAGAGGAACCATGCTTGCTTAATTATGGTCTCATCGGAGTGCCTAGCCACCGTGCCGTGCGACTACTCAAGGTATTGGAAAAGCGTCCACCTCGTCTTTGGATCGAGTTTTCATTAATCTTTTATGTTATTTTTGTCCAAAAATTAATGAATCAATGTGAATCAAACCGTCTGTTTGGCCCAAATATAACAACATCATAGTCGTGGTCATCGGTGATTAGTGAAGAAAAATGGAAGAGATCGAATCGTTTGACAATGTTGAATGGTGACGCCGGGCAGGTTGATTTAGATCTTTCTTTTCATTCTGCTATAAAAATATAGAAGAGGAAGAATAAACAGGACCAAAAACCTGTATGAAACACTAAACAATTTCAGGGTTTAGTTTGAATGATTAGGAGAGCCTGCTAGCTTCTCATCCACATTTGTTCAGGATGGTAAACGTACAATTAATTCAACTACAAATCTATTTCATGCATCTTCGATTTTGAGTGTGTTCCTCCAGCGCGCAATATATGACTCAGTTTATCATTCAGTGAACTAATGTATAAAGATAGTAATTACATTGAGACTGTACGAGATTAGGGTAATGTACGATATTTACTATCTTTGTACATTAGTTCACTGAATGATAAACTGAGCCATATATTACGCGCTGGAGGAACACACTCAAAATCGAAGATGCATGAAATAGATTTGTAGTTGAATTAATTGTACGTTTACCATCCTGAACAAATGTGGATGAGAAGCTAGCAGGCTTTCCTAATCATTCAAACTAAACCCTGAAATTGTTACTATTACTATTACTCATTCAAATGTGGATGAGAAGCTTGCATGTATATATGTTACTATTACCCTAATCTCGTACAGTCTCAATGTAATTAACATATAATGTTGCTTGTTGTCATATATGTACAAATGAATGTCCAGTGCAGCATGCTTTCTTTCATTGAAAGTTTAATATTTGATTGCATTGAAATTTCTGGACATACACTAGGTCTAAATTTCTGGTATGCTATGGTATATAACGTTTCTAATCAAAATTTATAAATTTACATAATGTAGATTTACTAAAGAATAATAAGTTCGTACGTGGCAAATTCGATCACTACAGTACTTGATCAGATGATGGGAGCACTGTGCATAAGCTTACCTTCATCTTTGCTTTCTCCTCCAGCTGTTTGCTCCAATATTTGATGAGGATAGAAGAACGGAAACTTAGGTTCACTGTCACCACTAACATAAACCACTCGAAAAATGTCATACTTAACATCAATAGAGTAGCTTTCGAAGTAAGGGAGCAGTATTTTTCTTTGGTCCGAGCTTAGAATCCACGAGTAGCAATATTGAAGAGACTTCCATACATAGAAAGAAGCAATGCTCGGCTTGGTTTGGCACTTCATACAAACCCCAGATCTCACACCTTCCATCTTGTGGAAACCAGACTTGAAGAGAGCCAAGCATGCATAAGAGACATCGGTTATAACGTCACCGGCACCATTGAAGGATGCTACACTCATTGAGACTGTGTCTCCGGTGCAGAATTTTGCCGCACAAGACCCCTCTCTTGATTCTCCTGCGTAGTCATCGAAGAAGGTCTCATCGACCAAGATTGCCTTTGTTGCTAGGTTCGAGAGCATTGAGAGCTGCATATATGGTCGAAATAATGGTTAATTACTTAAGTTTAGTTTTAGTAGTCGATATTGTAATCCTATTACTTCCACTGTTCCACATTTCAGTACAGAGATGTTATATATGTATCACTTCTTTAGGTAATAAACACCTTTCTTCTGAAGAATGGAATGAAGCAGCTATCAAAGTTGTGGTCCAATATCCTTTTTTCATGTGTGATCGTGAAAATTAAAGTGATATGTGACCTAAATTCATATATATCAAGTTCGAATTTCGCGAAATTTGGTATGACGTAATTCATCTCAATACAGAAACTTCTTGCTTAATTTTGATGATCATGAACTTCGATCAGTTAGAAACTGAATTCAAGTTTAATTAATTTTCACAAATGTAAAAAGCAGGTATAGCATCCCCCTATCATTGTTCTTTCCCCTATTGAAAGATCAGAGATTTATGAACACAAAAGCATACTTATATATATATATATATATATATGGAATTAGCTAATTACTTAAAAAATGAAAATCAACGTGCAACAGCCGGCCAAGATATGAGAAATAGTATTAGAAAGACTTACAAGGCTTGCAGTCAATGATTCCTTATTTTCAGAAGATCTCTTCAGCCATGCTCCAAACCATATGATCTGATCAAGTACAAACAAGAAACCTAAATCAAATTACCAAGAAGAACTTGAAGAAGCAATTTCAATCCAAAAAGAAAGTAAAAGAAAAGAAGAAATGATTAACTAAACCTAGCTAGCTGCATGCGTACCATATTTCCATGGATGCTCTGCAAGATAGAACTCTGTACACAACCAAGAGTCTCAGTGCACAGAGAGAATTGCTTTAGCCCAGCAAGAAGCACCTCAACGTGTACTACTGTTGGCCTAAACACAAAGATACTAATATCCAAGTTCGTGTTGTTGAAAGGCACAAAGCATGCCATATTTTTCCTCCTTACCTTTCTTCTGCGTTTCTTTTCTGGCGATTCAAATGAAGCAAAAGCACCAGAAACTTCGAGGAAAAGATGAGTGAAACTGGGGTGTTATATATATGGGATATGGTTGAAGAGCTCGAGAAATGAAGCATTAAGAATCAGGGGTCGTTTGGAAACTGGACTGGAAACAAAGATTATGGGAGGGCAAAGAGATATAGTAAACAAAAAGACTTGGAAGCAAAATCATGCAGTAGTTGTTGGTCTTGTGGGTGCCTTTGACTCTTTCTAGATGTTGATTTTGTGTCTCCAATTATAGGGAATAAAAACTAAACAAGAAAGACAATGAGATTAATTAGATGAACATTGCGTTTGACTTGGGTTATTGCGAGTCATCAAGTCTTTTTTTTTTTTTTTTTGTGGAGGGAGAAGAAACAAGTCCTAACGACTAATACAACATCAACTTAATAAACAACTTTACTATAACTATCATTACAGTTAGTCATGAGAAATAAATTGTATTCTGGGTCAAGAAATTTCAACATTTCATGCTTTTGATATTGATTCTACTTT
This sequence comes from Fragaria x ananassa, assembly GCA_034370585.1. NCBI lineage: Eukaryota > Viridiplantae > Streptophyta > Magnoliopsida > Rosales > Rosaceae > Fragaria > Fragaria x ananassa. Next base: position 2,394,585 of record CP139766.1, read on the forward strand.
GTTCGACACATTTCATGTTAGCATTGTGCGTTCATTCTTAGATGTACATTGATCGCCTAAATGTTTCATTTTTAGACAAATGCTAGCACTACAGGCAGTCATTTTTTGCATCTTCAATGATTATAGTGAGATATTTTGCATAATATTTCATGGAAACATATCAATTAGGTGAATTTTGAAACCCTATCACCGACGAGTGAGGCATCATAGGCTAATTGCTCGTCAGAATTTCTGGTAGTAGGAGTCAATATTTCTGGTGGCCCTTCGACTGCTACCCCAAAGAGAAAGATGGTCAGCAGAGTAATCTACTAATCTAACCCCTTTTTTCCAATTGTTGATTAATTGATGGTCAAGAAAGAAACAAAGGGGTATTGACCATTCAACCATAGGTTTTGTTCACCAAAACCAAACCACCATTGATAATCAAACCTATAATCTAATCTAGAAGATGCCCACGACACTCACCTGTCCAGATTCCTGAAACTTTATAAAAGCACCATGCTATTCCACTGGTTCTGCACTGTTCCACACTCCCCACAGGTACCGAGAGGCCAGTAGCCAATGCCACAGTAACTATTTAACCAAAGCTGCCCTTACCGGGTTTTATAGTCCTCCGGATTATTGAAACTGGGGTTTTATAGTCCTCCGGATTATTGAAACTGATTGTCGAAAGACATTATGTAGCACGTTGCAAATAAGGATTGTGTAAGAATACAAAATTTCAATACCACGGAACACTATAGAATGTTTTGCTCTTTCATCATAACAACTTAGTTTAGCTGTCTTGTTTGTTCCATGAAGAAAAGAGGACAGAAAAAAACTCGTGCTCTTTGATGATTATGAGAATATGAAATAACTTGGATTATAGGGCAGGTAGCTACATATGGTGATATGCAATAATGCATGCTTACATGATCAATCTTCACCTGCTCACCTGCTTTAACAGTATTGTTATTTAAGTTAAATTACAGATTTTTGAGTTTGCCTCCAAAGTTATATCCACTCTTTCCAAAGCAGTATGTTTCATCAATTCAAAAAGTACAGCGAGGCTCAGTAGCCCACCATAATACAAGTTTTCTGAGCAAAAAATGAGTGATTTTGGTAACTAATTGCTGCTCTAGTCCTTCATCGTAAAATTGTATAACCTCTTAACACAAGTTTTTAGTACTGTGAAGTTCAATAATATGGCACCTACTTCCTCCCATCACAATGGGTTGAACACTGTATAGTATGTATCATCTTAATACACGACTACATCAACCTGTATATAACAACATCAGAAAAGATGAGCATTATTATAGTCTTCCTTCCCGATCTAATTGATAACATGAATAGACAAAATGAAAGCTGAAAAAAGTTAATAAGAGAAACAAAAAAAATGCGTGCACACCTTATCATAGGTCTAAAGGGACTCTCAAACCATCATGTGCAAGCTGCACAGGTATCCCTTCCCTGTGTGCAAAGAAGAATAGAAAAACAACCATCAGGTTACCTAACAGATATGAAGATAACAATAGTGCCATAGTACTGAGACTATCACCCAATTAGATAAAGGAAAGTGATCATAATTCGTACCGCTTAGACCATTCCACAAGAAATTCATTGTCCTTGTGGTGGTCAAACTCATGAGTCATTCCAATTAGCAGGGCCCGTTTAGGACAAATCCTCTTTACAGCTTCTAGAGTCTGCAAAATTTCTAGTCAAGTGACATGAGCAACATTTGGTTATAAGCAAGGTGGTATTTTTCAGTAGACAAACCAAACCTGTGGGAAGCAAAAGTGAGTATTATGGGATCCGTTCTGCAGTGAAACAAGGCAAAGCAGATTATGAAAAATACAAGATTCCTTTAAAACAAAGCATGAGGAAGTAAAGCAAAGTTCCAAAAAGAAACACCCAATGAGAGTTAACAGAGTGACTACAATTTCAGTAATAAGTTATAGTTGCAGATTGCAGAATGAGTGACCACTATTGCCACCCTCAAACTAATCAGCCCACCAACTTATGGACATTTCCTGATTCAGTGTTGGGAAAATAACCTAGAAGAGGGGACTACTATGGGAAAAGGATTAACAAGAAGATTTCCAAAAAACAGACAGATGCGGTTAGCTAAAAAATTCATTTTGAGTTTTTAACTAATCGATCTCATTGCAGAATAAAGAATTTTAAATGAGAATGACAGTCTTTCCATCCTCAATTACTCATCCTGCCATCTTCAAAATGATGTTACTTACAACTTCATCACTGCATTTAACCTAAGAGGAGAGGATGATGTGGCAGCACTTGGCTTGCCTTGGACAAAAGCAAGAAGCTTGAGGGGGTGCAATGGAATACATGTATATATATACTTAAGGATGTAGTCACCATGGTTTGCTACACCTTGATGTAAACTCACTAATGTGCAAATGTGAATGCCCGGCAGTTTTCCAATAGGATTAAATGGACGATAGACATTACCGTTGAACCCACATTTAGAGTGAGAATTAAAGTTAAAAATTGGTTAATCAGACTGAAAAATGATTAAGTTGGATGATAGACTTTACCATTGAACCCACATTTAGAGAGAGAAATACAGTTACAATACTTAAAGTTAATCAGACTGAACAGAAAATGACTGCATACATCGAAACAGACCTTATACCGAGTACTGACCTTGTATAATGTGTCCAAGATAAGAAGATCCAACTGCCCACCGCCATCTTTTAAAATCACTGCAAAATTACTTCAAAACATAAATTACAGCCTCTTCTTTTTTTTTTTTGGGTCTACATAAGCATCAATAATGATGAAAAATTGAAAATAGCAGGTCATTTAAGCCCCCATTGATGCATCAAGTTTATTCCTTGTCCAATGCAGTAAAAGTGCCCACCAAGAGTTTGATAGCCATTACTTCTCAATCATTCATCTATCTTCCCCCTTAACAAAGTTAACTATAAACAAATGCATAGTACAGCGTATATGCCTAAGAAAGTAAGCAGTACTCTACACTTGGAAAAAAAAAAGGTAAGCAGTACTCAATGTGACAATTAAATTTGTAACCCCCTCATCTGGATAGTTCTGTCAACCTATAGATTTCTGTTACTAACTAATTTAGCCATTCGTCGACATATGAACATTGACAATATACATTAAAAGTATCATGATTATCCATAAAGCAGAAGAAACTAATCAACACTCACAATGCTCTGTGCTTGGAGGAAAGCGTGACACATCAGATATATAAGCTATTCGAGACTGTTCACCAAATAGATAACCCAAGCTGACATAATCTTCCCCATGCATCACCTACAATCGAGTAATAGCAGTGAAAAACTAGAGAAACAAGTAGTATGTTTGTATCATGACTCAGAAAGATTTGGGGGACTAACTGGCAAAGGAACAAATTGTAGGCCTGATGCAACAAAAGGTGTTTCACAATGGTCCTCAATTATCCTCCAGTCGAGTTGTGTAACCCGTCTCACTTCTTGGCCTTCCTTAAGTTTTTTCTGAACCAAGTAAGGGAACTTCACTGCAATGCTATTCAAAGGTACATCACAAATAAGTTGGACTACAATTTAAATTGTAAAAAAATTGTAAGATAAAAAAAGTCTCGAGTAATTTTATCCTGAGATTCTTGCTAAGCAGTCATATCTACTTACAGTTTCATTCATGCATGAACTTCATTTTGATATGACATAATGATTGTTGATCTTGCTTCAATGCTAACTAAGTGCATAACTCAGTGTTTGTGTGTGTATTAGTTAATGACAATAAATAAACAACTTATGCAAGTTACTAAACAATAAGCTTCGAGTCACTGCATGAGCACGAGTAGACTAGGACTCATATTGCCATTAAAAATCTATGAGAGTCGTGTTAGGTTTAAGAAGCACATCTGAAACAATGGCGGAGTAAGTGTTCAATTTCCAAACTACCATATATCAAACTCAAGCTGAATATAACCAGACAAGTAGCTACATGAATAAAAATTGAAGCAAGAATGTTCTCTAGTGGAAAAACCCACATTGGCCATATGAAACAATGTTTCTGCAACATTATAGAGAATTCCAAACTATTCCTTTTGGAAAGAATAAGCTCCATTTGTTTCTTTGGAAAAAAAATTTCCTAGAACATATTAAATTTACGTCTGGACTAAACATATAAAGACAACAATATCCAAGTTCTAAAATGTAGTACCTCTCCATTGCGAATTGAGTTAGGTAGATGGGAGTAGGATCAATGTCATTTGTGGGACTAAATGGTTGTACAGTACGTATATCATCCAGACCAAGAACTGCATCAGCATGTTCATGAGTCAAAACAACCTGCAGTCAATAAACAAAATCAGTTCGCATACTCCCACCAATTCCCACCTTTCAACTAGTTTACAAAATCGAACACATTAAAGCATCAATACGATTATTAAAGACACTGCTTTTCTTTCAGGTCTACAAGCAATGCCAATCCAACACTTCGATCATATAGTCACTTCAAACTACCCACAGTTTCTTATGCTTACTCTCATTCCTATCCAGGTACTTCTGTCGCAACCGAAACACGAAAAACTTAAACAAAATGTAGAATTCCTCTCTCAAAATGACACACATTTGCATAAAGAACAATGATTCAAACTCTCGAAAACCAAAACTACCAAACAGGACTCACAGAATCGACTCTAGGAATCTTATAGCGAGTGAACCACCGCAGCACTTGCTCCCTGAACGTCTTCCCCACATCGATCAACACGTAGCTGTGCTCGCCGTCGCTCCGGCGATAATCGATCAGCAGCGACGTATTGCACCTGCAAACCAAAATCCACCAAATTTCAAACGGACGATTCAACTCTCCCGGCTAATCAACACCGCCGAATTGCGACGGATCTGAGCTCGCGTACCTGTAATTAGGGTTTTGCTCGGCGGGAAGGGAGAGCGCCTGGGTGCACACGTGGCAGGGCGGATCGGAAGGCTGGATGAGGCACATTGCGTTGGGGACGGCGCTGGAGCATCCGGTGCCGACGAAGATCAGCGCCGATCGGTCGCCGCCGTCGCCGTCGCCGTCGGTGCAGATTCCGTTCTCGGCCGCCATTGAAATTTCAAATCTTTTGAGAAAAGAGAGGAGGAAATGGAAAGGAATATTTGTGACCCCCCGGAATATATGGTAAACGGTTTTTTCGGTTTCACAATTTGTACACGTGGCGCGTAAATCACACCCGCCATGGATCATTGGGCCGGGCTAATATAGGCCCAAAATGAAGGTCCATATTCATCAATAACACGTCCCCTCTTCAGCTTCTGTTTACATTTTCTGGGTTCTTTGAACTCTGCTGCAATGTTCTCTATTCGAATTGGAGGAGCTGCTCGGCTCAGGCTTCATAACTCGTGTGAGTTCACCGCCTCTTTATTTGAGTACCCTTTAAATTTGGTTGAGCACTCTTCTTTTTTCTCATCAATTAGCTCAAGAAACTCTGACCCAAGTTCAGATTTGGATTATGAAACTAGACCTCATTCTGTTGAAAGTAGTGATTTTGATGATTATAATAGTGGGAATGATAGATTTAGGAAAAAGGGTCATGCAAATATTGGGGTTCAAAACCAAAGTTTCAAGCTTTTTCAAGAGTCAGATAGTGAAGAAGGGAATGATAGTGATAGTGATAGTGATGAGGATGATGTAATATTGTGGAATTCTAATAGGGTTTGTGAGGAAAGAGGGAAGTTGGGGAGAGTTGAAGGAGGTGGGGATGGAGATGAGGATGAGTATAGGCACCCTTTGGTGAGAGAGGTATGTAGGTTGATTGAGATGAGAACTGCTTGGACTCCAAAGTTTGAAGGGGAATTAAGGCACTTGTTACGGGGCTTGAAGCCGAAGCAGGTTTGTGCTGTTTTGAAGTCTCAGGCTGATGAGAGAGTTGCGTTGAAATTTTTTTACTGGGCTGATAGGCAGTGGCGGTATAAGCATGACCCGATTGTGTACTATGCAATGCTGGAGGTGCTTGGGAAGACTAAGTTGTGCCAGGGTGCTAGGAGGTTTCTTAGGTTGATGGCGCGTAGGCGGATTGAGCTTCGTTCTGAAGCTTTTGGTCATGTGATGGTGTCGTATAGTCGAGCGGGGAAGTTGAGGCACGCGTTGCGTGTGTTGACTTTGATGCAGAAAGCGGGGCTTGAACTTGATTTGGCAATGTGTAATACTGCAATTTGTGTTTTGGTGAAAGGGAATAAGTTGGAGAAGGCATTGAGGACCTTGGAAAGGATGAAGCTTGTTGGGATTGCACCAAATGTAGTCACTTATAATTGTTTGATAAAGGGGTATTGTGATCTGCATCGTGTTGAAGATGCACTTCAGTTGCTTGATAAAATGCCGAAGAAGGGGTGTGCTCCTGATAAAGTTAGTTATTATACTGTGATGGATTTCCTTTGTAAGGAGAAGAGGGTCAAAGAAGTGAGGGACTTGATGGAGAAGATGATCAAGGATGGTGGGTTGTTACCAGACCAGGTTACTTATAATAATCTTGTCCATGTGCTTTGTAAGCACGGCTACGGTGATGAGGCAATTGAATTTTTAAGGGAAGCCGAAGAGAAGGGATTTCGGTTTGATAAGGTTGGGTATAGTGCAATTGTACATTCATTTTGTAAGGATGGTAGGATTGACATGGCAAAAGAAATTGTTAGTGAAATGTTCTCAAAAGGTTGCACCCCAGATGTTGTAACATACACTGCTGTTCTGAATGGGTATTGCCGACTCAGGAAGGTGGATCAAGCTAAAAAGATGCTTCAGCACATGCACAAACATGGTTGCAAGCCAAATACTGTATCATATACAGCCTTGTTAAATGGGCTTTGTCGTGGTGGGAACTCATTGGAGGCAAGAGATATGATGAACATGAGTGAGGAAGAATGGTGGACACCAAATGCCATTACTTATAGTGTTCTGATGCATGGATTCCGGAGGGAAGGGAAATTAGTTGAGGCTTGTGATACTGTCAAAGAGATGATTAAAAAGGGCTTTTTCCCTACCCCTGTTGAAATTAATCTCCTAATTCAGTCTCTTTGCCAAGAGGGGAAGACGGATGAGGCTAAACATTTCATGGAGAAGTGTCTAAACAATGGTTGTGCTGTTAATGTTGTCAATTTTACTACTGTTATTCATGGATATTGTAAAAAAGATGACCTGGAAGCTGCTCTGTCGGTGCTTGATGACATGTATCTCAGTAATAAACACCCAGATGCAGTAACTTATACAGCAGTGATCAATGAATTGGCAAAGAAAGGTAGAATACAAGAGGCAACAGAACTTATGATAAAGATGCTGGGTAAGGGTATTGATCCGACTCCCGTCACATACAGGACGATCATCCATTGGTATTGTAAGATGAGTAGGGTGGATGACTTGTTGACCTTATTGGAGAAGATGTTCTTACGACAAAATTGCAAAACAGCATATAATCAAGTGATTGAAAAGCTTTGTAGTTTTGGGAACTTTGAGGAGGCTGATAAACTACTGGGTAAGGTGTTGAGAACAGCTTCAAGAGTTGATGCTAAGACATGCCATGTTGTTATGGATGGTTACTTGAGAAAAGGGATTCCTCTGTCAGCATACAAAGTGGCTTGTCGAATGTTCAGTAGGAATCTGATTCCTGATTTAAAGTTGTGTGAGAAGGTGACCAAGAAACTGATGCTAGCAGGAAACTCCAAAGAGGCAGACAACCTTATGTCGAGGTTTGTTGAGCGTGGATGCATATCAAACCAACAACAGGGACATCTGGAAAGCTAAGGAGAAACCAACAAAGGACAGCTCTAGCCCCTGGTTTGTACTCTAATATTGGGCCATAAAGAAAATGTCGATTATATGCTTAACGCAAAATCTATCAATCAAATGTTCAATAATAAGTACCAGAGAATAATTGAGATCAGACAAGACCTCTGTGTGGCATAGGATAAACAGAAATTCACATACATGATCCCAATGAGTGGGATCAAGGTCCTATTTGCATTGACTTTATCATGCATGTCAAGAGGGGAATATCCAGTAACCACAGAGGTCAATGTCCCTTCTGCCATGACAGTTAGGAACTTAGGAAATCTCTGGCTGAAAAGCTGTCAAATATATGGAAATATTGTCAGAGGTTCAGTCCTAGTTCAAACTTTTCAATCTGTAACTTTCTTAGGCCATATTATATCATCGAAAAGTGTAGTCTGGTTATGGTTCCTTTAATCTGACAACTGATTAGTGGCTCCAAGATTATTATAGCTAATGTTTTCCTTTGCTGTACACCTCTCTAGTTCTATATTGACATTATGTAATTCCTTTTCTGCAGACCTTGGGTTGAAAGGGATCAGCATGAGGCTCTATTTTGATAATGGGAGACAGTACTCAATATTGATTAGTCGCATCATTATGCCTGTGTTTGGAGGTAAATGTTAGACAAGATCGGCATGCCTTTGTATAGACTCAGTTTCTCATTGTGGCCTTGGCTTGCGTATCCTGATGCTCTTTCATGAGCTTTCAATTAATTGTTTAGGAGTGTTCCAGTCACTCTGAATGGCTTCTAGCCAGTTACTAGGTGAGAGAATCTTCCCAATTTTAGTTCTAGTCCTTTCCATCTATACACTATAGTGACTATACTCATCCCCTCAGCCCTTGGTAGGGAAGCAAAAAGAAGTGTAGATAATGTTAAGATATATGAATGGCATGTTGTATGCTTATGCCAAGTTAATTTTAGCAGACTTGATTTTAGTGGACTTCCTTCTTTTCTAGTTATTTTTTTTATTTTCTTAAATTATTATCAAAGTTGTGCAACAAAAAGAAAGAAATACAGCATGGTTTTGAAATCTGAGAGGTTTTGCTAATACATGCTTAAGAAATATCCTAGGGGAACTTTCCCTCTAAACATGATCCATGTGACAACTTTAATCATTGTCTCCTCTATTATTGTTTAAATTGGAATCATACTGTATATGGTACATTAGTACTTCACTGCTCGAGTACAGCACTTTCTGTGGCAATTTGAATCTTACTATGGAGCATGGAATACAGCATTCATCAAAATTCGGAAAGATGCGAAGAAGATCAATGAAAAAGGAAAGAATGAAAAGTGGAGATGTGGAGGCGTGGAGCAATGGCAACGGTGTCGGGAAATATCTTGTGGCTTTTTTCATGGAAGAGATGAAAAGAATGGCTTTATGTTGAAAGCCACCGTATGGAAGAACCTTGAAACATGTCTGCTTTGTGGCCAAGCCATTTCCAGCCAAAGATGCTACTGTTGCATGCTTGCTGATGAATATCATCATTCAAAAGTGTGAGTATCTCTGTTTACCCATGTGATGTATCTTTGAATTCCTTTCTGTTGCTATACTATGATGTTACTGCATGATGTAGGCACACAAACTAAATACTCGTTTTGCATCCAATTAGTGTCGGCAATATCTCCGGCCATGTAAATTATCTGAGACCGAGTCCTTTCTTGTTGGAAGCGTATGGTCATCTTTGGATTTTTCACATTGCCATGTAGAGCATTTCAGTTGTTAATTGTCAAGATCCGTCCCGAATTTCACCCCGAAACTCGAGATGAGTCATGCGGGGACCACCTCCAAGGAAAATTTACCGAAGACTCGGCAAACCTCCCTCGAAAATAGACAACCCTAACTTAAGAATTTAAGAACCACCTTTTTATTCTAAAATAAATTAATCCTCCGCTACATTCCAAAAGTAGCCAGAATACAACATTACACCGAAGAATTTCAAATGTATTCAGAGCTACTAAAATAAAATAAAATACAGTAGAAGCTAACAAACCCCTAGTAGATTAAACAGGTAACCTACTGGCGAAATGTAGCTGATAGATGAGTCACTATGCCTCGACGTCTCCTGCTAGACCTCACGCGAACTCTGCAGACTGGATATTTTTTAAAAACGAAGAGCCCAGGGGAAAATATCCAACACGTCAGAGTGAGTGAACAAAACTATTCCGACAACAAATAAATATTTCCCCAAAGAAATGCTTTCATCAGCGACAAAAACACGAGCTCCACTGGAAAGATTCTGAACTGGGGTCCAGCCTGGCTAGACTCCCAAACTTTAAGAAATTGCCTCTCAGGCCTGTATATTATATATATAGTATGTATGCACACTCGCCTGACCCTTTGTACGATATCTATGAACAACTTGACATAAGGTAGATATCATACAAAGCTACTATGCTTGCGTCTAACACTCACATCACCCCACACCGGAATTGTACCTCGCATATGGGGGAAAGCGGCCGAGTGGTAATATATACGTGCTTACTCCTTGTACGAAATCTTTGAATAATTAAATGCGAAATTAGAAAGTCGCACAGGGCTACGACGCTCGCGTCTAACGCTCACGTCACCCATACCGGAATTGTACCTCGCGTATGGGGGAAATCACGTATAGCTAGCTAGCATTTAATCATATACATAATATTCTCATATAAGAGTATAATCACCGAAATTCTCAATTTTGGGAAATATCCAATAACAGAAAATCATTCAAATCGATAAAGCATTTCGAACACAATATTTAAAACAAAGGTCCACTCACAGGTTAGGCCTAAGCCTGATGTCGGTCGGAGGTCTCTTCCGCTCGAGTCTCTTCACGTCCTGTTCCATATAAATAAAACCTTAAATAAAACACCGACGATTAAAGCAAAACATGCATAATTAAATATGTTTCACGCTCAACCAAGCCTAACACTCCAAAATCTTAATTCCACTGCCAACCTCAAAACTCCACAAATTACCGACATCCTCAAAATCACATTCCACCAAATAAAATCCAATGGCCGGATTATAAATTAATAATCCGCCAAAAATACCAAACTTCAACAATTCTCAAACCTATCCAAAACTCTTCCAAAAAATTCTAAAACTTATTCCATTAAACTCCTCACATTTTCCTCCACCAAAAACATTTTCTCGGCGGCGGCCGGCGACCAACTCCGGCGACCTCCGATGGTCATCTCAACCTCCTCTACAACATTCATAACTGCCACAAACTCCAATTCTAAGCCTAACCATGTCAATCGAACACAAACACACAATAAAGCCCTATAATTTCAAATTCTGATTTCTCCTTACCTAGCTCGAGATGGAGCGAGCCCTTTGGAGGGATTGAAGCACAGGAGGAGGGCTTCCTTTTGAGCCAAGGCTCGCCGGCTATGGCGGCCGAAGGAAGGAGTTTCGGCAAAAAAACTATTTCGGCAGTCGAGGCTCTCGACGTCGATTCCTCCTTCACGGCGGCGCTAGGGGGGCTGCCACCGGTCTAGAACTGCAACTGGGTTGGAGACCGACCATTTGGGACCGGTGCGGCGGGCTGGGGGGCCGGACGACGACGAACGGGCGGTCGGAAAATCTCGGCAGAAACTGGGCTCGGGGGAGAGAAACCGGGAGGAAGAGAGAGAAAGAAAGAAAAAAAAACTGAAACTGGGCTTTAGCCCAACCCGGGTCCAAAACCCCTACCAAACCCAAAATTCAACACCTCAAAATAATACCCCAATACAAATTACCTTTTACTAGCAAAAATTACCATTTTTTACCGTCGTTAAAATTTCTTCTTTAGAATAATCCCACAAAATAATCGTCTCCTACACCTCTCTGGGGATCAATTATATTTTTCACTTATTGACGAACACGGTAAAATTCTTATTACCACTATGCCAGCAATAAAGGTAAAAATTATGGGTCGGGGCGTGACATTAATAGTATGTAATTTCCCTAGAGAAAGAGAAAGCAAGAACTTGGATTTTAAGGATCCAAAGTGAATGTTTCCTGTTTAATTGTTCTTGTATCATTATCTTGAGTTTATTACTTTGCCAAGGCAGCCAGTTACTGCTTAGCAACAACGTGGTAAAGCTAGTATTATACCAGACTGACTCCAAGAAAACATTACTACATAACTATACACATTGTTATACATAACTGTACACAGTTATCTTTTGGATTGTTATTATGAGACAAAGATGCCTACCGTTTTAATTTGTTGAGCAGTTGAGCATTAAGAGTCAGAGAAGCTTGAATGATTGACGCACTATATCAACAATGGACTGAAAGGGGCCGTTCATAGACACCAACTGAAGAATCAATTTGTTCTTCTTTCTCCCATCTTCACCAAGCTGTCTAATATACTCACCAGAACATGCCCCTTTACCCTACCTTAAAATGCAGTGCAGTAGCAGCTCCATCACACCAAACAAAGTAGACAGTCTGTGGTTGCGTAGGGTGGAGCATTCTTTGAGATGAAGATAGATTCAGTTTTTCTCTATTATTGACATATCTCAAGTTGCCATTACTAATGGAATTTCTCTTTGTTGTCACCAGGCCCTCTCCTTTCTATGCTTTCTTGGCACTGGACCTGTAAAGCAAGATGGCATCAATTTTTCCTCTCTGTGATTCATGATTATCTTTGCTTGAAAGATTGATGATTGTCACTATTGTAAAGTGAAGAGGTGAAGCATAAAGCTTTTGTTTCTCAATCAAGTAGTGGCATGCTAGTGTCTCCTTTTGAGGTATCAACCCTCCTTTACCTCACCTGCCCTCTTAGCACTTTATCAGTTTATCAGTACCACCATATACATCTGCAATCATTGGATGGTAATCTTTGTAGAATGTCTAAAATTTCCCCCATTACTTAAACCTCTTTACTGAAAGACTGAAAAAGCTTATATATGAAAAGCTCAGAGTCTCGGGAAAACATTTTCTAAGCAGGTAAGAAATGGTTGGAGACAAATGCTTTTTCCTGCAGATATATATCATACAGTATTAGCGTTTGTCTGGTCTTGGTTATTTGTATAATATCTGGGGTAACTAATCAGTTTTAACCTTTTACTTTGAAATGTAAAACAGATGAATCTATGTATTCTCGACCATTTGATGAAACCGTGTCATCTCGATCTCGATAAAAGAAATATGCATTCTTTACTAGTTTACTCTCTCTTTCTCTCTTTTTTTTTCTTTTTCTTTTTTGGAGACCCTCTATGGTTTGAGGCAAGTGATACATTCTATTCGACTTTTCTTTGGTAACAAGGAAACTTTAGACCTACATTTACTATATACTAATACAGGTACAGCCCGGTTACTGTTCATAAGCCCCCTTATGTAATGACGATCATTCTTTCATTTACTATGACAGTCCTGTTATCATTCTCTAAATTACAGTTTTGTCCCTCTTTTTAAAAATGATTATTCTGCTCTCACTTACGTCATAATTACAGTCCTGCCATCATCCTCTAAATTACATCCCCGCCCCTTTTCGAAAATGTTGATTGTGCTATCACTTAAGTCATAATCTAAATTACAGTTTTACCCCTCGTTTTCTGTTGATTTACGTTAATGTCATCCGGTCTGGGTGACTTTGTAATTACAATTTTTTGGTAATTTACAAACTGACACTCTCTATCTGGAAATTAAAGAAAAAAACCATGTATATAAAGTTGCTCTTCTCAGACCGGCAGCAACGCGCGGGTGAAAATTCCTAGTCTTGTACGGGGTCCATAGCTTGAATTCGTAACACTTGCGGTTATTGGCTTACTAGATTATGATCAAGAGGCTTGTATTTCTCCTAAAACCAAGAAACAATTTTTCAATCAGGCCAAAAGTTTCGTTTCCAGAAAGATTTAATCAGTTGAAGTGTACACCATGCCAACCAAGACTTCTGAAAGGGAACCTATGAACGTGTTTTCATTATGATTTCTATTGTTTCAGATACTGCTTTCTATTAGTAGGTTGTATGTTCTAACCTACTATTGTAACCACAATAAGGAAAAAACAAAATCTTGATGGTGAACAAAAGTATTGATCACCCACCGAACCTTTGTCTTTTTCTATTTGAATTTAACTTTGTCTTCCACTAAATTCCATTGCTTAATCAGTGTCTAATCGGAATGAGACTTTCAAATAATGTTCCTCAAGACAGTCTTTGGAAACATTAATTTGGTATTAAGACCTTTCATATGTAAACCAATGCTTTGAAATTTGTACCGACTCTTTCTCTAGATCAACTAGACAAGCAAAGTCTAAATTCTATGTAAGAGCATCTCCCACCGCTGTAAGCCAAATTTAGCTTACAAAACAAGAATATTCTATAAAAAAAGATTTTAGCTCACCAAATTCTCCCACCATAAGCTAAATCCTTAGCCAAATTAAGAGTATTTTAGCTTACGAAGCACTCCCACCGTAAGATAAATCCTAAGGTAAAACCATTTTTTTTTGTTATATATTTGTTTAATTCAATAATTAACCATGAAAAAGATTTTTTATAAATATATTTGATATGAGGCTCATATGAAAAATCTCGTTGAGATCGTCGCGATGGTATAAAATTTTTGTTAGTAACAAATTTTTAATTTAGATGCTAGTGTAAATTAGAAGAACAATATTTAAAGTTGAATAAAATAATACTTAATTTTAGCCTACCAACCTCATAAGCCAAATTTGGCTTACAAAATAGCTCAGGCTAAATTTTTTGCTTTGAAAATTGTAATTTGGCTTATGGTGAGAGTAACTATAGGCTAAATCTGGTTTTTTAGCCTATGATGGGAGATAGTCTTATGAAGTGCATTATGCATGGAATAATGCCAATTCAAGATGAAGGCAGACCCAATTCAATTCATTAGACCATCTCCCACCATATATAGGCTAAAAAGTCAAATTTAGCCTATGTTTACTCCCACCATAAACCAAATTATATTTTTCAAGATAAAAAATTTGGCTTGAGTTATTTGGTAAGCTAAAATTTGGCTTATGAAGTTTGTAAGCTAAAATTAAATACTATTTTATTCAACTTTACATTTCTCCTTTTAATTACACTATCATTAAAATTAAAAATTCGTTACTAACAACCATCGCGAATATCTCGACGAGATTCTTCATATGAGTCCCATATTGAATATATTTATATAGTATTTTTTTATGATTAATTATTAATTTAAACAAATATATGAGAAAAAGAAAATAAATGATTTTATCTTAGGTTTTAGCTTACGGTGAGAGTCTTTCTAAAGCTAAAATGCTATTAATTTAGCTAAGAATTTAGCTTATTGTGGAAGAGTTTGATAAACTAAAAAAAGATTATAAAGAATATTCTTGCTTTCTAAGAGTTAGCTAGTCTCTCAAAATGTAGAGATCATCAAGTCATTATACCTAATTATATCTTTTTGTTTTTATCGTAGAAGGGTTCAATTGAAGCAACTAGAATTTCTATAGCCAAAGCAACTTCGATTCATTCAACAATGAAGATCGAAAAATCCCCTAATGATGAGAAAAGGCAAACAAGTCGGTACCCTCATCTTCGTTCTTATGAATTGCAGATCATGAGCATCTACTCAAGAATTACAGAGATGACAACCAACAAGCAATGCAACTTAGCTCATAGGCTTTCATTCACCAAGAAACTTAAGCTCAATAATTGAACAAGAAAATACTAGAACAGTGAATCAACAAACACATAATCCTTCATGATCTTTGTAGGGACGATGAAACCAAGTTTTTACCAAAAGAAGACAACAGGGTTTAATTAGCGAAAACCATCTTTCCAGGTAAGCAATAATAATGCTTTATCCACAGTCCCTTCATATTTCATAATCTCATTTGCCTTACTTATGCACATTTCGATCATGACAAACCCACTAAAACTAACACGCCCTTGTGAAGAAAAGTCTATCACTTTTGTTTTCGTTTGATCAAAAAGTCGATTACTTTTGTGACAAAGTTCCCTTTGTTCTTCTTCATCTATATATACAAAACCACGACATATTATCTTTCACTGTGCATACATTTCTATGGATGATTCCTGGCGCATGCGCATGGGAATGCCGAGCATGCCCGGCAGGCGCTCTGGCGCCGATCGGACCTCAACGCCCTCGCTATTCCCCCCTCATTCGGATGTGGCAACAAATCTTCAAGCGGACGACTTTGCCGACGTGTTTGGGGGTCCTCCACGTAGCGTCCTCCCGCGCCAATCTTCCGGCTGCTCCACTTCATTCTTTGAGGAGATTTTCCGGCCGGAGTTCGTGTCTACATCGGAGAAGAGCGGCCGCAGCTTGCCGGAGTTCAGGATTCCGACGAGAAGCGAGGGGTTCTATAGTGATATCTTCGGGTCGGACGACGAGTTCCAGCGGAGGTCTAGAGAGCGGTCGAGGCCGAACTCTAAAGCCAAGTCGAATTCTTCTTCGGTGTTGAGCTCGGAGGAGCTGAGTCCTCTCCGGCCGGTCATCGGCGATGACGTGGCGTTGTCGTCGTTTGCTTCTAAGCTCAGGTACGAACTGTACTTACCTAGTGACTAAATTCATTTCGCGGCAAAGTTTCAACATCAGTTATAATTGTTGACTCTTGTACCCTTGCTTTTGCGCTGTTATTACGTTTTCCTAGTCCTCCCTTGATCAATATTTGCTGAAAGCATTGGGAGCAAAATAGTGACGGTTGTCGTACTAAGGATGATCAGATTGTTCTTTTCTCGAATTATTGTATTTAACAGAGAGCTCACCTTAAGTTTCAGTTTATATGGCGTACTATTAGAGGTTTGGCTCGATATCAATTTTTGGTTAAGGTTTTATCTTATGCCAATGGTTAAGGTTTTTTGTTCCACACCTTATATGAGTTAGGTCATTGGTCATAGTGACTTAATTTGAAAATCACATATAGTTTGATTTTGATTCAATGGCCAAGATTTAGGGAGCTAGTTTTGTAGTAGATATGTACGTGTTATTCATGTTTTCGGGTCTTAATCGAGTCTCTATCTGATAAGGTTTTCATTTCTGACAATCGAGAATTTCTTTTAGCAAAATGTCAAAATCATTGAACAATAAGGATTTGGATTTTATTTTTGGCAGCCTAAATCTAAACCCTTCACTTTCAAGTATTGGAAACACAAGATGCCAAAACCATCGATGTCTAATTGTTAGTTACACCTAGCTTGGACATCATTCATTGTTGACTAGTGCTTCTTAATTAGCTTGTTAGCTAGTGCATGCAGAACCAACCACATGCATATGGTTGTGGTGATTAAGTGATTGTTTAAATGTCTTGTCGATTTCAAATTTCAGCAAATTGGAATTTAGCAACCAAGTTCTTGATTACCACAGGCCAATAAATGTACGATGGGATTCATCGACTATGAAGCCCGCCAAGGAACATTCAAAGAAACTAGGCATACCAGCAGGTGTTCATTGCAGTCATATACCTTCATTCACTGAAAACAAAAGTAACGAAAACGATTACAATGAACATACTAGAGCCTCCTACTTTGGATTCACACAAAAGGTTTTGTCCCCGGAAACCATCAGTATCGAACCAAGTTCATTTCGAAGCGTCAAGCTATCTACGGAGGATCTTGAACTACTCAACTCCCCTTCATCGGATGTCTCTTCGATTTGTCAGGAACATGACGCCAAACCGGGAATTCTTCATGATCATGTTTTGCCCGGAAAAGAAGTGAGGGTGACAGAACAAGAAGAACTAGATGATCAAGATGATGATGATGAAGAAGAAGATGAAGATGTTGAAGATGAAGTAATGAGCTCGTATGTGATTGAGATCAATTCTGACCATAGAGAGGGTACATGTGAAGAAGTTAACCTTGAAGAAGCAATTGCTTGGGCTAAAGAGAATTTTCAAACGCATAGTGCTTCTGAAAAGGAATCAAGCATGACAGCTCATGATCACAATGAACAGTCCATTGAAATGGAAGAAGGTGATCGATTTTTTATTTATTTATTTAACTGTAATTTCAGGCGTGAGTAATTTGGTGGAGGAAGAAGATCGATAATTGAGAATAACAGGAGCTTATGTTTGTTACTTTGTTTTGATGATTCAGGAAGGCCTAATGTGGAAGAATGCTCGGATCGACAGAGAGATGAACACGAAATGACTAAAACTCCTGAGGTATTGGCTTTACAAAAATGAAACATTTTGGGTATAAAGCCTAGTTCTGTTATCACTAAGATGAGAATTTGGGAACAAAAATTTGATATAATACCTGCGCTGAAATTACAGATGGAGCTGGAGTTCTTGGATGAAGACGTAAGGTTATGGTCAGCTGGGAAGGAATCGAACATTCGCATGCTTCTTGCAACACTGCACCAGGTAAGATTATTGGAGTTTACTTTTTCCGGCCAAGTTCATCCATGATGACAATCCAGATGGTTAATTGTTTGATACACTGTTGATTTGATTCATCAGATTCTATGGCCCAATAGTGGATGGCATACAATACCTCTGACAAGCCTAATAGAAAGTTCACAGGTCAAGAAAGCCTATCAAAAGGCAAGGCTGTGTCTCCACCCTGACAAACTGCAACAAAGATCAGCAACACCAGCTCAAAAATATGTTGCTCAGAAAGCTTTCTCCATCCTCCAGGTAAACTTTTTACATATATTTGGTTACTAACTCCTTAAGTATGATACAAATGGATCAAAAGCAACACAAATTTTACGAGTGATGATATTTGGTTGTAGGATGCATGGGCATTATTCATCTCCCAAGATGTGTTCATTATCTAGTGGATGATCACAACGCTTGAAACTCAGTTTTGACTTGAAGATTGCGATTAAACTACGTGCAAGCTTTTAGATATCCATCATATATATATTGAACAATATCGACCTTCTTTTTCATCGTAGACTTTGTATATGTGAGACATATGAACATTTTGTTAAATTAACTACAGCCGGTATTTCGAATTCTAATCTGTGTGTGGTTTACAATATTATAGTTTCTGAATGTGAATCAAAATAGAGCTAAATACCTATTGAAATTAAACCCCAACCTGCGATGTCGTTGGCCTCAAGCGATCTCCTTACCGTTGTTAGCTATCATACATATCACTTGATTACTTTTCTTCTTCTCTTATTTTCATTTTAATGTACATCGGTAGGTATGCTTGAGTAGAGGCAATGCAACATGAAATTTTACTAGGAGCTCCACTCTCACCATTGGACTTGGTTTCTTGATATGTGCAACAGATCGACTAACAAATTGGAACTCAAATGGGCAATAACGAGTTCAAAAGAGAGCTTTCTAATTGCAAAAACAGGCAAAATTGTCACTATGACCACTCAATTATAGTTCATTCTGACTATTTGGTCATTGAAAATTCCAAAATATTGATTTGAACACTCAGTTTCAGCACCTATATATGTGTCACTTTGATCACTACGTTCTACGAATTTTTAATTTTTAACTACTAAACTTTCTCAAGAAAAGAAAATCCTAGCTAGCTAGGAGAGTTTTTTCCTCTCTAACCCCAGACGCTCCAAGACTACAACCTTCCCAACGCCCTAATTCATTCCTTCTGCTACTTTGGTTCTACCGCCTTCATGCCTATTTCACACGTAAAACTAGTCAATTACTTCATATTATTCTCCGTAGCTATCAACATTAATTCACTGGAAACTACCAAAACTATATTCATCAGAGCAAATGACACTGAACTATCTATTTCAGAGAAGCTGTAGTTGCAATAATTGAATGAAAATGAGTAGGCATGGAAAGGTTCGCAATGAGAAGAGGGAGAAGGGCAAATCGGGGGAAGCAAAAGGAGTTAGATTACTTTTCTCCCCATTTGTAATTCTCGTTTATCTAGTTTATATATGAACTTGGCTTAGAAACCAAATGGATCTGCAAAGCATTTAGCCTGAAAAAAGGAAGACATTCAGCCCAAGAAAATTGAAGATCACTATACCCATCAGACCCTAGAAAAAGAAAAGGCATACCAGGATTACTGGGGCTCTTGTGTAAAGGAGTGGCAATCTTTGGTTCTTCCTCCTTTGTGCCTGTTTTGCAGTTACATCGTTAAATACACAAAAGAGAAAATAAAAACCTACAAACTCACACTGATGTCAAGCAAACAAAAAGAAAGTACAGTTAGCATGGCGCTGAATATATCAAGATAGTGTTGCAAGAAGAGAAAAACTAGCAGGATCCCTGGAACAGATCGAGGTGTCGCATATGAATGAGATGTAAATATGTTGATGCTTGATCTTATTCTATGTAGGCAACCAAAATGACTTGTATTGAGCTATTATCTTGAGTACTCATTACCAGCCAAATTTTTTTTTTTTAAAAACCAATTTGTTTGCACAATATCTGGCCAAAAAAGGAAGACATTGACATTCTTCGAAATTCAGAGCCCAAGCAAAAATGTAGAAACACCTTAAACCAAAAATCGAAAGATTACCAGAAGAACTGGGGCCTTCGTGGGGGTTGCACAACATCCTGCTCCTTATTAGCAATGTGCCACTTGGGTTTTTTGGCCTTGCCGCCCTCGCTACCTGTTTGTGGTTGCACTGTCAGATAAAAAATAGATATATCATTATTTATTAGTATAACACACAGCCCAACAAAAATGAAGATAACCTCGCCACAGCCCTAGAACAAAAATATAAGCATACCTTGACTACTGGGTTGTTTGACCATCTTTAGTTCTTCTGCATCGGTGTCTGATACTGTTTCACAATTACATTGTTATATGCTCAAAAGAGAATAAAGATTAATGAAGTAACAATGATGTCAAGAAACAAGAAAACCAGTACAGAATGCATGGCACTGATCATATTTGCGCAAACCAGAATCGGATAATTGATCTAGTTTTTCAAATTTAAAATTTATCTTGAGAAACCAATTTGATATTCATAGCAATTAGCCAGAGAAAGAGCAAGACACTCATGTTCAAAATTCCAGATGAACCTTGAAACGAAAAATCTCAAAAGATTTACCATGTAACCAGGGAGGGACTCCTTTCACACGAGTACTCAGTGAGTGATCAGTATATTCACGAGTGTGTGTTTTGTCTTCTTCTTTTTTTGTTTAAGGGCTCCGAGGTTTCAAGAAAGGAACATGTCACGAATTGTGTAAAGGAATTGTCTTTTACTAGCTGGTCTGTTTTCAATATCTGTGATGACAATTTTCTCTCTTTACTTCGTTTTATTTTCTTCGTTTTTTTATTCTTACACACTTGTCCTATTTTCTATTAGCATTTCTTACATTTCTTACTTTCTTTCTTATTTCTTTCCTTTTTTTTAATATTTATTTATGATTCAAGTACCATTTTGATTAAAAAGCAACATCTTGGAAACAATATTGACAAGCAAAAATCGTTTTAGCCACTCTAGTTAGCCTGGACGAAATTCACAACCTGAATCCGTCACTGAATATATAATAGTGTGTCATAAGAAAAGCATACTGGAAAACGATTGAGATATTGCATACATTACTTCATCCTGAACATATAGAAATATTGCTTCTTCTTTTTTTTTTTTACTCTGTCAGCCTTCACCTTATAATTCATAGAACATGGAACTAGATAGTTACATCGTCAATTCAATGGACCCTTCGCTAATATTACAGATAAGAAGACGTCCAAAGCAAGGCCACTGTAACATTCACTTTTTAGCACCGCAACTACGATCCTTGTGCATCATTTCAGCAGAATGTGACTACTGTGTATTTTCATAATTAAAGATAAACGAAAAATATACAAGTGCAAAGAAAAAGGAACTACAAGTGCAGGCTATCTCTAAAAAAACTTTTGGAGAACAAAATTGATTAATTGAAAGAATATGATCAAAACAATGAAATTGTTCCTCAGCCATACGGGAACAATGACACTGAGTATTGAATTTTCAACACAGTATGTTATTTATGGTGTAGGTTTTCTACGTTACTTGGTTCTTGTCATGACTATATGGGTGAGATCCAGGAGCGCCCTCCTTGATCTTAGTACATCTTCATCGTGGCTCTCTGGCAGAGATTCAATTGCCTCTGCAGCAAGGCTTGCATGTTTTCGGGCTAGCTCCCTTGTCCTCTGTATTCCATTGCTCTTACCAAGGTAGTCAAGAGCCTGAATGCAGAACAGTAAGTGTTTGGCGTTCAATTTTTACTAACAAATAGGTTGAAAGGGGATTTATAAATGCAAGCCACTCGATATTGGCTTCAGAACCTTCAATATCAAATATTCATAATATGCTTGCAGGAAAGATCAAATTAAAGTCGAGAAAAACCAGACTTCAAAAACAAGAAAGTACATCCGAGTTAAATTATACAAACTTACAATCTCAACATTTGCAGGATTGTCAAATCCCTGTTCAACCACTGCACGCAACTGAGGGAACTCTTCCATTGCAAATAATATTGGAGCAGTAACTATGCCCTACAAAATCATAATATGGGCACATAATTATGGCAGGCCTAATTGTGCAACTTATTCACTAAACATTAAGAAGACCATGACAAGAAAAGGAATAAGGACTCTTGTACAGAAAAGCTCAAGAAGTAGTAGCATGTGAGAGAATAGTTGAGAATTTCTTTTTTGTATCTTAGAACACAAAAGTCGAAAGTTGGCTCCAAGACACTAAAAGAAAAGAAATTTCTAGCCATGAAGTACAAATTTTCTTAAGCTCAAGTCACTGTACTTGAGTATAGTAGGAGAAATGGCAAGCTTTTTTTTGTGTGCCAACTGCCAAACATAGAATGATATTTGGAAGGATAGAGCAAGAATAAAGACAATACTGTTAACACAATTAAGTACAACTAAGATCTCAAGGCTGACAAATACAGGAAAAATCTGCCTATATGTCCACATTATTCAAGTTAAGCTAGCAAGCTCATCCAATAAATGTATCTAGCTCATAATGAGCAAACGAGGTAGATAAAGAGACAGTTGGACTGGAAGTTCATTAAGAACATCAGTTTGGTCCTCTAAAGTTCCAGTGGGCTATGCAAACATAGATTTTAGTTCCACTGGGATAAACATTTCTGTTTCATAACCGGGAGAAATTGATTCACATAAATAACATAAGGGGTAGTCTATACGACAAACAGATACTTAGATAAATTATTTCTAGATCACATTCCTGTGTTAAAACAGGAAAACCCCACATTACTTAAGACTTACATGACGGATGTCAGATAAAGAACCCTTTCCAAGAGATGCTGACGTGCCGGTAAAATCAAGGACATCATCTATCAATTGAAATGCCAATCCCTGAGGGGAAAAAATTAGTCAGCTAACCCAAAACTTTTACACACATCTGTATCAATGCAAAACCTTCATTGTTTTATTTTTTGGCAATGAGAAACCTTCATTGTTTATGCTCTAAAAGATAAATTTCAGCTAAATCTTAGTTTTAAATTCTCCAGCAATGCTTCTGTTTGGAAGACATGACCAGTAAACTTTATAAAGATCTCAAAAGGATAGCTTCCTCCCCTGGATAAACGAAATCAAATACGGAATTGACAGAGAAAATAATTCACAAACCAGATTTTTTCCATAGTCAAAAGCCAACATTGCAACTTCCGTTGTATGCCCAGCAAGAATGGCAATCGCTTTGCAACTGTTTGAAATCAATGATGCAGTCTTGTAATATGTCTTCTCTATATAATATTCCATGCTGCAATGATTACCACATTTCATCATCATTAGCTAAGTTTCAACTTTTATCTTAACTCAAAACTTTGTAAGGGGAGAAAAAACCATATCATCCACCAGTCACATACATATATATATATAGTCCGGATCAGAGGCGGACATCCGCACGCCCTTAAAGTGCGGACGTCCCCCCGTTCTCTACCGTCCGGCGCGCCTCCACCCTAGCATACACCAGAGGCGTCCCCGATCACTTTCTCTCCCCGGCGAGTCCACCGAATTCCAGCAAGATCGATCTTATCTGAAGTTTTGGGTGGAGGTTGCTGCCCAGACCTTCAAATCGATCTCGCCGGGAAGAGAAAGTGATCGGGGACGCCGCTGGTGTCCGCTCAGGTGGAGGCGCGCCATCGTCATAGCCGTCTGCTTTCTCTTCTACACACGTCCTTATTTATTCTTACGGGGCGGATTTCCACTTTAGACTCACTTTTCAATCGAATTTTCACATCTCCACCATCTAGTCTTTAGATACTAATGTATAGATCATCTCTACAAAATTTCAGCCAATTTGGTTATCATTAAGGCACTCAAATTTTGTAGAGATGATCTATACATTAGTATCTAAAGACTAGATGGTGGAGATGTGAAAATTCGATTGAAAAATGAGTCTAAAGTGGAAATCCGTACCGTGAGAATAAATAAGGACATCCTTACATGTGAAAGCCTGTGTGTGTGTGTGTATATATATATATATTATATGTGTGTGTGTATACGCTTAATAGCATTCAAGAAAATTAGACATTTGATGATAGAATCTTGAGAAGATAATTTGATGTAATGCTGAGTACTAAATTCCGAACTCTTATCTCACCACTACTCTATCTTCTATCATGCTTTGTTTGGCTGGCAGTGAGTAGTAGAACCTATATAAAGCTTTAAAAGCACTTTTCTGGTAGCACATAATGAGCAAATAGCTACTAAACAAAATGTACATATATGATAGAAGCAGCAGAGCAGTGTACCTACAACGTTGATCGGCTGCCGTTGTCATTTGCATAGTTTCACCTGTAACAAGGTGCTCCACAACTGTTGATAGTAAAGACACCACCTACACATGCACAAAAATAATGAATATGTCTGAATAAGCAACTCTAGTGAATGCATGTCACTGTGTCTATGTTACGTGGAACACTTTGCTCCATAGTCCATACCCATCTCAACACAAACCAGTAATGAACAGGTGCGGGTACCATGTCTGACTCACTAAAGTTTAACACACAATACCCTCCTTCCCTATGGTTGATGAAGGTGGAGCTCGTGGTCTGATATTATGGACCCTGGTCATCAACCATTTCAAATTGAGGCCAAGATCCCTGTCAGTCAGGACGCTATTGACAACCACCCCCACCCGAAAATTCAGTTTTATTTGCATTCCTCATGGCATGGGGATGGGATACTACTACTCTAAGAATGGAGTTTCAGGCAGGAATATTTAATTTTTGGACCCTTTATGGCCAAGTCCCTATAAAAGATACTAGACTAATCAGATGTCTGAAGTCTAGAAACATGACCAAATCCAAAAAAGAAACATGACCAAATCTATAAAAGAAACATGACCAAATCCAATACTCATACCAGACACGTAAGACAGCCCTATATGGTAATCTCATTTACGAATATATACTGATGATAATATATGCATACCTCTGTGTTTCTTAGAGAGGCAAGTGCAACACAAGCTCGAGAGAGCAGAAAATCTCCTGCTAATACAGCTACCTGCATTCAAGGTAGAAAGAAGAGCAACCATCATTAGTCCCCCGTAACTTGTGCATCAATTAAACATCACTTAGAAGGTATATGGAAAACTTGGACTTCTTCCAAAAGCAATCATTAATAATAACAGAAAGAAGAATAGCAAGATTTGGCATATTGGACTCTGTAGCATGGAATGCTAAAAATCAGAATGTTATATCCTTCGCAAAACTACAACTAAATAAAAAGTGAACAAATTATTTGGCCACCACACCCCCATTATAAGCAGTATACCACTAATAAGAGAAATAAAAGTATTAGTCAAATTACTGTCTAGAAACAAGGGAAAAGTAAGGAGTCTTATAGTTACACATCTTTTCCAATGGGAACTCAGGTGAGGTATAGTGGGTAGTTATGATGATTGTATATAAGTCACATAATAAGGCTTTGGGCACCAAACAACCTATGCGCGCGCACACACACACACACACACAACATAAACTCTCCAAGACTACAACGTGACACTTTTGATCACCCACATATAGAGAAATTATGAAGAGAGAAAACACGCATATAACAAAATATAGGTTGACAAGCATAAAATAAATTTGACCAACTTGAGGGAAGCAAAAGTTCACCTTATTTCCCATTATGGAATTTAATGAATCAACACCACGTCTTGTGTCTGCATCATCCAATACATCATCATGTAGGAGGCTTGCAACCTGACACATACAAATAGTTACATAAAAAGCTTGTACGCTTAAAGTCCTGAGAGAAAAATCATACCTTTATTGTAACCATTTATTTATTAAGTGTTAGTACAGGTTACTAATAGTAAAGGGGATAAGAATAGCTTCATGCAGATAAGTGATACCTATAGCACTAGTTCCAGAAGGGAAAGAAATTAAAAAGGAGTCCACTGAAAGCAAGCGAAAAAAATAGTGAGCACACAACAAGACATTAGAAATGGTTCTGGAAGGATGAGGATGAGGTGGTCCACGTATTTCCCACAGACAATGAATGAAATCGGTGCATCAGCAAAGATTCTATTATTGTAACTTTTATAAAATAAAACATAATAAAATAAATCCTTAACAAAAGATATAACCAACATGAATCATCTCTGTCACTTCTGCTATACATTGTTGTCTTGCTCGCAATTCCGTTGGGAAAGCATCTTCCAATCGTGTAGGGGGTTCAGGTTGTGTAGGAGGCTCCGGTATACTGCCATTCAGTGCTGTTGACATCAATAATAAGACCTGCACAGTGTACAGAACTATTGAGTAACTATTGACTTTATGGCAATCCTTATTAAGAACACTAAGTTAAGGATGAAATGTCAAATAATTTCAAAATCAAATCATATTAGAACAGAGAAAAGATGGTGACCAAAAGTCATCCAGTGCAGGACATCCAGAGAACTATCAACTAAAAGTATTAGCAGCATTGCCATTACCGTAGGACGAAACCTCTTTCCTTCCACCCCCATTTTAAAGAAGTACTCAGCAGCAGAGGCAAGCTTAGGAACCTGCAACGAAAGATAAATTCTTCTTATATGGACCATCAACGTCAACTCTTCCTCTCCAATACATACGTTCTTACAGTAATATCATTACTTGGTAAGAAGCCAAGGAGAAGAAAATACCTTAGCAACTACCATCGCTCGCAACCTGTCAGCAATAAGTGATAGCTCATCAGAAACAAGCGAGAAAGGGTCTTGTGGTTCCTGCAAAACAGTATCTACCATATAAGTACAATGCACCTGAAAATACATTCTAACAAGAAGACTCTGAAATCCCAATGAGAAAAAAAAAAACAAAATCACATTTAGCCTTGACAAGTTGGACCTTTCACTTCCATCTTGAGGTTGTACCACAAACAACAACACACCATTTCATGCATTATTTTTCAGAAGATGATCACAGAAACTGAGTACTACAGCTTTTCCACATATATAAGGGGTTTATGGAAATAAAAGAACAGTCTTTCCACACTTGTAAAGTCACAGTTGTCACATTTTCATTGCAAGTCAGTAAACACGTAAATGTGGTATCCCATAAAACAAAAAATAGACCAAACCAATCAGTAAAAATATCAATACCCAACAATTTACCTCAACTATGGAGCTATTTTGGTGGTGAATTTGATGCCTAGAAGTTAAGGAGCCAGGGAAAGTAGGCAACCCAGAAGACCAAAACTCTCTGCAACCCAAAATCTAGTAGCACAAACACTAATCAAAAGTAACGAAATTTACCATATTAAAACAGTCAAAAATCCAAGCTTTTGGGGAGAGAAATTACCTTCTGGGTCGAATCCGCAAGAGACTGAGAACAAGCTTTGAAGGCCAAGAATTGATGTGGGTCAGGTCGATTAGAGAGCAAACACCGACATAAGCCATTGAAGCTGTTTCTTGGGAGCCTAGAAAATCCCCGAGAAAAGATCATATTTTGAGGCTCTGGGAATCAGAAAGGTTGGAGCTTTGGGGAGAAGAGAGACTTTTGGCTATGGGGTTTTACCGTTTTAGGGTGTTGGGGTCAAAACTGGAAGAAGAAGAAGGTCATAAACCGACTTGGGGGTTATGTGTAAGCGCCACCACCATGTGCTAGTAATAACTACTGACGGCAAAGCTCAACCATGAAATAGTAATAAAACCCCAAAAACCCCAATTTTCCCTGTAGTCACTATTTATAGTTTGAGGCATATTTTTCCTATGATCACGTATTATCACATAAAATGATCCAACAAGACCAGTGTGTAATTATTCCCTGTATCCGGAACACCACGTGGCACTGTCATGTGGTGTATCCGGCCAATCATATAACTCAATTTCCTGTAGGAACCAACAAGAGGTGAAAAAAAAATAAAGGTAAATAAATAAACCATTCAAAAATAAGATTAAAACACTTTGACTAATAGTATTAGAGGGGAACAAATGTCACGTGGTGTTCTCGGTACAGTTTATAATTTTCCCTAAACAGTATACCTTAAATATTCTTGTACTTAAAATACACATTTCTTCAACTACCTAACTTAAAAACTTTAGAAAGGGGCAAAGATAAACGATAACATTTAGATAAATGATTTGATTGTTTGGTCACATATCATCACATAAAATGATTGATTGAGACGGTAACATATTCTCATATTAAATTTGAAATCAGAATTTTTCTCTGATTTCGTAATGTATTACTTTCGCGTTCCCTATAATTTTCATCAAGTCTGTGTTTAAAATTTGTGTGGCTTTGACCTTATGAGATGAAACACTATTTTGTGAACTTGATACTAAGATTGCAGATTGAAATACCATGAGACCAATTGCTAGTTGATAGTCCAAGCTTGATGGTCGCAACCTAGGTTAGCTAGCAAAGCGAAACAGGCACTTGGAAGTTGTAACTTGTAACCTTGCTTAGCAAAGATAATTACATACAGCTTTTACATTTATCCACTGTTTTTACCTTTCAACTTCTCTACGTGCAAATGCCAGTAATATTGTCTGATCTAAGATGATCTTGTAAATACAAAGATAGAAAAATACACAAGAGTGACAAGACAACAAACTTGCAGTGCTCATCTACCGCCAAATTGCTTCAGCAACTCCCTAAATTCCTCATCAGTGCTCTTCAGCATAAGTGGCAAAGGCACATGTACTCCACTTTGCACAACCTCCATATGCCTGGGCTTTATCCTCTTCTCCAAACTAAAGGCAAAGTACTGAGGAAACTCCTTCAAGTCCTCCAATTTCAATCCCATATCCACAGAGAAGTACTCAAACTTTGGCTTGTAGTTTTTCGCAATGCTGAAAGTGAGCAATGCTGGACACCTCAGCACCAACCCCACAGCCTCATCTCTTGGAATCCCCAGATCCACCAAAAAATTTAACTTGGGAATCAGGGTCTTCTCTACACTTGAAACCAAGAGCACAGAGTCATGGTAAGCTAAGGCATGCAAGTCCTTGAACCCAAGTCTCTGAAGATAAAACAAAGCTGGTTTGAGCTGGTCACTCACACTTGAAGCAAGCAATCTCGGGCACTTGTTGATGACCTTTCTGAAGTTGTATTCTGGGACTTGGAGGTAATCTGAGAGGAAGTTGAAAACTGGAATGAGCTCAGTTTTGATGTTGGAGGTGAGGATATGGGGGCACATCCCAAAGATCTTGGCCAAGTCCTTTTCTTGAATGCCTTTGGATTGAAGGAAGGTTATTATGGCTTGGATTGAGTCGAGAGTTGCAGAGTGGAGGTTAGGGTTTTGAGAGAGTGCCTTGCCTGCATCGACTCCCATGATTTCAAGGCAGAGGATTTTCTCTTTGAATTGGAGGGAGAGTTTGGTGTGGGTGGGGGTGTAGAGTGGGTGCTTTTGGAGACGGCTTTGGGGTTTTGTTGCCAATTGGGTGGTGTTTGAGGTCTGCACATTAGAGGGAACAGAAGATGAAGATGATGATGGGTTATGAGGAGTGAAGCATAGAGAAGACTGCAGAGCTGCTGCTGTTACTGGCATGGTTCTTGGAGCAAGAGAGGGAGGGAGAGATGCCTCTTTTTGCAAATATCTTCATCCAATTTTTAATTTTTAATAGTATGAGGCAGTCACACCTGGCAATTTGATAGAATGTGATTGGTTGAGTTTGGATTTCATAGATTGTTTGGGATTCAATCCAGACCAGATCTCCTTCTGTTGCAATCACTGGATGCTACATTGCTACTGTTATTTACTTATTTTTATTAGCATTTCTATTTGCTCCTTGCCTCCTTGTATATTACACTTCTTCTACACTAGGAAGAATATAGGGAAAAATGGCACAAAAAAAAAATAAAGAGGCATGTATCTAGAAATGAAGGAGGTGTGAATAAAATTACTCAATAGATTTTGATTGAAACTGTAAAAGGAGTCTCAAGGAACAAATATATAATTGGCCCAGCATAAATCAGGCACAATGATATAAATTCGCATCCCATGTACAGTAAAATCCACGGAAAAAAAGAGATCGCACCTCACATATCACTGTTTACAATAACATTAGAGTGAGTTGCAAGGAACTTAAATTGTTCATACATATTCGATAATATAAGTTCATCTCTCAAACTTCCTAGATAACAGGTAGAAATCTTAAATAGGGGGAAAAATTAAAATGGGAAGTTAACGCCTCTGCATGAAAATGCATCTAAGAATCCGAGAATTTTAAGAAATACTACAGCATAATAAAATGGGAAGGGGACTGCCAGTACTCAACCCAGCACCAGCTCCAGTTGCAAATAGTGAAGCTTGCTTTTGAATTTCCTTTCAACTTCAAATGAGGTTTCTGATCCTACCAAAATGCATCAACAAATTACTAGACAGCACACGCAGCAATAGAAAATAATAGCAAAAATTGTTGGCTTCCTCATGATTATATGGAAGATGCAGAAGAGTAACAGAACTACTAATGCACAAAGATCACAACATGGCATAAACGATGTCCATGGATATATGAATACTTGTTACAGAAGCTGAAACCCAACTGCTAAAATGTTGAAATCAGCTGGCTTAGTTTATCAAAATAGAAGAAAGTAGGCTTGAGTAAGGCCTAGTTTGGTACAGCTTCGCTTTTAAAAAAATCAGCTTCTATTCGAACTTCTAGATTTTATAGTGTTTGGTAAATGAAAGAAAAACAGTTTTTTTTTTTAAATTTACAGGTCACTTACAGCAGCTTTTAGAAGCAACCTGAAGGTTACTTTTAAAAACAGCTATCAGTAAAAACATTAGAAATTAATAAATTTTATCTTGCAGCACTTTTATTTACCAAACACAAACTGTTTTAATTCACAGCTGATTATTTTCGCAGTACAACAGTAGCAGTTTTTTTTTAAAGTCACAGCAATACAAAACTAACCCTAAATGCTATATACCTGAAACAGATTTCATCTCCATGTAATGATTTTTTTTTTCCTTTTTAAAAACCTACTTGTCTACAGTCAGCAGTGAGAGATATGCTGCACTAGTTCTAATGATTTTATCAAATTGTATCCTAATGCACTTGCAGAAATAAATAAAAAATTACAGGTTTCTTCTATTGAAAGAAAAAATCACCAACTTTCTGAAAGTAGCAATGTAGCTCATTCCATTAAAACGCTTACTAGTAAGTGGAAGTACCCCGTTCATCTCAATGTTGCCCATGGCTTCGACTCATAGAATGGTGTCGAAGGAGTTTCTTGCTAGGATTCCGGTGATCATCCTGCAAGTAAATTCAAGTAAATGTAACGAGAATATACTGTTATCATATTCATCACTAGTACTTGATAGCATCAGAGATGTATGGCTTTCATTTGCATCTTTTAGGTTGAATTACAAAAAAAAAGAGGCTAAAACCAGAAAATAAAATTAGTTGCTCCCTAAAAAAATAGGGAGGAAAAAGTATATCTACAATTTTAATCAAGCATCAAGTTGTTATACCTTGTATTGTGATGCTGCTGACTCAGACTCTAATGTCTGAATTCCAACATGCCCCAGGGAACGCAAAGCATCAAGGGCATCTACGGTCAGCTGCCATCCACAAAGAGCAAGAACATCAGCACTGGTGTCGGAGCCAAAGCTACTACTGCCAGCAGCAGCAACATTCCCATTGACCCAGGGGCAGAACTGGTTGTGATGGCCAATTGGATCAAACTCCATAGGTTCTTCATAATTGCTCTCACCTTTCGGAGGTCCTGAGTAAAAAACAAAGTTATGATAAAACACTATGAATTGGTTATTCATCAAACATATGTGAAAGGACAGATTAATACATCTAATATAGATGGATTATACTGTTGAGCCTGCCAGTTCATATACTTCTAACAAGCATATGCAAAAAGAACTAGACGTAACAAAATAAGCAGTTGAAGCTATATATATAATGCCAAAGAAAAGCTATATATACATATATATATATATATATATATACAGGCCCGCTATGAAGCGGACGCCCGCACCGGGCTTAAAGTGCGGACGTCCCTCCGTTCTCCTCCTTCCGGCGCGCCTCCACCCGAGCAGACACCAGAGACGTCCTCGACCACTTTCCCTTCCCAGCGAGATCGATTTGAAGGTCTGCAACAACCTCCTCCCAAAACTTCAACCAAGATCAATCTCGCCGGAAAACTGGAATTCGACGGACTCACCGGAAAGGGACGCCTCTAGTGTCCGCTTGGGTGGAGGCGTGCCGTCGGCACCGGACGGAGGAACGTCCTCACTTTAAGCCCAATGCGGACGTCCGCTTCATATCGTTTTCGTATATATATACAGTCTGGATCAGAGGCGGACGTCCGCATGCCCTTCAAGTGTGGACGTCCCTCCGTTCTCCACCAGACGGCTCCGACGACGGCGTGCCTCCTCCCTAGCGGACTCCAGCAGCGTCCCCGATCACTTTCCCTCCCCGGCGAGTCCGCTGAATTCCAGTTTTCCAGCGAGATCGATCTTGTTTGAAATTTTGGGTGATCTCGCCGGAAAATTGGAATTCAACGGACTCGCCGGGGAGGGAAAGTGATCGGGGACGCTGCTGGAGTCCGTTAGGGTGGAGGCGCACCGTCGTCGGAGCCGTCCGGTGGAGAACGGAGGGACGTCCGCACTTTAAGGGTTGTGCGGACGTCCTCTTTGGAACGGCTACATATATATATATATATATATATATTAAGAACACTTGACATATCAGTTTTAAAAACTGTCCGCATGAGTTCTCTAGACAGCTTTTGAGACGGTTATGAAGTTTAAGTTTAACAAACACAAAAATTATACATCAATGAAAAAAAACACAAAGAAAAGCAAATCACTTTGTAGGCAGCATCTATAAGCGCATACCCCAAGACTGATATAGTGAGGTAAAAATTTACCTATTCCATTGGCAACTGCATACTCTGATTCTTGGTACACATAATTGTTTGTAAATGAAGACTTGCCAGCATTTTTTACCACTTTCTTGGTTGTCCCATAATTAGAGTATACATTAGCATTGCATGAAAGAGAAGGTCGGGCGCTGTTCTCTAACTTTTGACTTATTTTTTCACCACTCTCCACAGATTCAGCCTTTGTAGAACCATCGATCTTTGAGCCACTATCAGCCCTCCCTACAGATCGAGATAGCATCTCCTGGCTATCACCTTGAGGATCTTCCCTATTTATCTCATCAGGAACGATTTCATCCATTAGTCCCGGATCAGGTGCAGATTCGCCTGTCTGGCCCTGATTCTCAGCATCTTCTGTTCTGGGTTCCACATCACCAACGACACTATCTGCTTTATGGACAGATACATCAGCGCCATGAATCTCAGCTTCATGACTAGCACACATTCCAACACTCCCTCCACTCATCCCAAAACTAAACCCATCCCGAGCCTGAGCAGTCACAGTTTCGGCATTGAAGATCTCTTCCCCATCATTTGTACTACTAACACCCATTTCCTCAGGAACTACATCAGCAACTGGTTGAAAACCAATGCTCAGTTGAGCTTGATTACTATAATTCACTTCTGATGTCTCATTCATGTCCAGATTTCCATATGTACTAGATGAGGGGAAATGAATATCATCCATATTTCCCGGATGATTTTCAACACTTGCCATAGAGTCATCATCTGAAGTATGACCAATTGTATCCATTGCAATAACTGAAGATGCACGTGCTGAATCCCTAGTCGAATGGATTCCAACAAACTGGTCACTTCCTTGTGGAAATGAAGCACCTCTATTACTACCCTCAGTAAAATTTTCAAGACCCATCGAATGACTGGCACCGGCACCAGATGAACAGTATGTATCAACAAAATCTGAATCACGGGCTCGTTTTGATGGTCCAGCTGAATCTTGTCTACAATCTGTAACTTCATCACCATCACGATCAATAACAGTTCCTTCAACACTATCAGCCTGCTGCGTCCTTAAATGTGGCCTATCAACAGAGCTGCCTACTTTTTCCAAACTCCGTTTACGGGAGCTAGGACCCCTTGATTCATATGAAGCTGCACGATCCCCAACCTCACTGCCTTGTGGTTGCCCAATTATTAGATCTCTGCCCATATCTGCATCATTAATATTATCAGCCATTCCTGCTCTGCCGAACCGATTAAATGTTAAACCCCCTGACATTGTAAGATTCAAATCAACATCTGCGTTTGGAATCAAATTCCCCTCAGTTGTCGTTGCTACTTCATCACGGTCTTCAGTATGTTCTTTTGCATCGTCAGCAGCAACCCAACCACTAATTCCACTGGCTGCACTTGCACCACGTGTCAAACCCATCTTTTTGCTTGTGTCAGGAATATCAATATTGTTCGAAGCAAAACGCGCAGGTCGAGGAATGGTTAAGAAATCCAATATTCTGACTGTGGCACCACATAAGCTGCAATCCAGCAAAGGTGACCTGAGATCACCTCTGGATTCCTTAACTAAAACTTTACTCTTTCCGGTATCTTTTCTAGCAGAAGCTGAAATAGCTTTCTTGCTTGCTCCAGGATCATGTGAAAGATGGACCTGGGCATAGGTAGGCCCAAGAGAATATCCATTTCTAGCTGATTGGGCAGAATGTTCTTCATAGTCTTGAATATTCAAAAGCCATCTTGGTTCCCATCCACAAAGACTTATAAGCCTCTGTGCCTGACAAAGAGAGAAACTAAATTAGAACATGAATATATCTAGTTGAGTAGTAAGGGACTGATCAATTCCACAAATTTATCTTACACGAGAATATAAACAGATTGCTCCATCTCGAGAGCTCTCCACTTCTGGTATACTTTCCGGTTTAAAATCTACATCTCCTGCCATGAAATTCTGGGACTGGGACAGAAGCCGGTCGATCTGTGGACCCCGAGAAACCCATATTTGCTCAATTACAGAGGCAGCTACCTTAGGGAGCGAGTGAAATTGCAAAAGTCCATCACATCTATCCTTATATCCACCGATTAAGGCAGACTGAGGAGTAGGAGGGAATTGCACCAAGCTTTCAGGGCAGCTGTTTCCTCTCCAAGGACAAGCAACTTTGTGACCGGAATCTAGCTGTTTGAAAAAGGCTTCCCCAGCGCTTTGAACTTGACAAGAAAACAGGGCAGAATTTTAAAATAGAAACTCAACAAGCTCATGCAGTTTCTAATTAAATTATATTATCAAACTTCAATTACAAATCAAGACGGTGACAAACAAATTGTTCTGACATGAAGAGTAACACAAACTATGTAACTATTTGGAGGGAAAGGATAAGAATGAGACTAGTATAACTTCCACTAAGATATTATACCAGCATCCCTAACACTACTATTTGAACAAGAGATAGATACCAAAATAACATAATACCGCAGCAATATAAGTACATAGTCGTAGCTGCCTGCTAATTTTAGTATTTTTATTTATTTGCTTAATTTGTAGAATGGGTGTGGCACAACCAACACTGCAGCGTTAATATATGTAAAAATGAAATATGAAAAACATAATTGTAAAAAGCAATTTTTATATGTAAAAGCACTCTAACTGAATATCAGATGTCTGGGAAACCTTGTTTCACTTTATATACTTATTCTCAGCATCGAATTTTGATGAAAACAAGATATTTTCAACTCGTCTCTGTTTAATCTCATATTAATTATCCTAGACACGCCTGCCTACCCTCTCAGCTCCTTCCCTAGCAAAATTGTCTTTACACGATGACTTAAAATTTGTTTCTTATATAAGACTTGTTCTTTTCCGTATATAGATACACAATACAACAACTACTGTAGTTCTGTAAAAACCAGCCCAATATACTTATGACTAAGCTACCAGTGTCAAAAATGTCAACAAGAGCCATATATCTGTTCTGTATTTATTTCCCCAAGATAAAGGAGACCATAAAGGATAATGAATTATATGTTATGAGAGCTGATACTTCATAATTATATTAAAATTCCATAAGGCTGGATAGCTAACCTTCATCAGGACTCCACGTCGGCAACAAAGAAAAAGTAAGGTAGGCCCCGCATGATTCACATGAAACTTTATCTACATCAACATTTGCCCAACCTCTCCTAGCACAAGCCAGTGAACTGATGACCTGGAAGACATTGTGGAAAGGAGAACTTAGATGCTTTGAAACTATCTTCAGTTACTTATTGAAAGGAAATAGACATTTCCAAAGGGATACGATATAGGTTGGAAGTTTACAAATGGATGGCAGAATGTCATAATATAGCTGTTGATATTAAACCTTGATATGAAAGCACTATTGCATTAGAGGATGAGTCAATTTGTAACATACATGTATATGTATACACAACAGACAGGCAGTTGTAGATATATAATTGACTATGTGTGTGACATATATGTATATACTTACATATAAGTGCTTAGTGACAAATTTTACCACGAACATTCACAACTCAAACAAGGCACATACAGAATCACTTCAAAAACCAGCAGCACAAGTTCAAACCTTGGGCTTTCCAGACCAATGGGAGGGCTTAAAAGTAGCCAATCGGCGCAGCAAGTCCCCTCTCTCCCAAGGCCTACACGACAGTTTCGAAGACCCAAAAACAGAACTACCCCTTCCGCCACCAGCACCCGCACTGGTGCTCAAAGAAGTCATGGGAGGCTGCGAGCCAACACACGAAATAGAAGCTCCTTTGGAGCCCTGTCCATGAACAGACCCGTCCACACTGCCCACATTTCCATGCACAGTCGGCGAAGACGCCCCGGCCGAACTAATTAGACACACAAACAAAACAACACATCCATAAATAAATAAATAAAACAAAACCTCGAAAGAAATCTAGCAAGTAGAGTTCTGCAAGCTGAAATTTTAATTCACATCAAATCGAAGCATGAGTAAAGCGGAATCGAATGT
Source organism: Fragaria x ananassa (assembly GCA_034370585.1). Classification (NCBI taxonomy): domain Eukaryota; kingdom Viridiplantae; phylum Streptophyta; class Magnoliopsida; order Rosales; family Rosaceae; genus Fragaria; species Fragaria x ananassa. The sequence goes on from CP139766.1 coordinate 2,431,492, forward strand.
AATTGATTGAAACGAAAGCGAAGCGTGTAGCTAAACCCTAGGTCTAAATTGAGATGAAATTCACATACAAAGTAGGCAATTCACGACACAGAGAGCCAAAACCCTAACACTACGAGCACGAATTGGCACAGGAACAGGAGAAATTGGCACATACAAAGTAGGCAATTCACGAGGTGAGGCAATTGAAAACCCTAACTGAGACGAAGAGGAGAAATTGAAAGGGGGGAAATAGAGAGGAAGGGGAGGATAAAGATAGGGTGGTACCTGGCGGCAGGAGTAGTAGGATCAATGGTCCCTCCGGAGCTGATGACCTCTTCTCTCATCGTTGTTTTTGCCTTCCAATTTTTTCGTTTCACGAAAGCAGAGAGTCAAGAGAGAATGGGGTAGTGTGCGTAGTGCCAGCTCTTTCTTATAGCCTCATTGTTAAACGCGTGGCGCGTAACTGCTACCCTCACACTTTCCGGGTCGGGTCAAACTTCCTTCGACCCGTTAGGGGTCAAACTCTGTGCCACTTTTGGGTAGACCCAAATAGTCTAAAAATCCCCGCCTAGAGCTGGTTAGCGGTGCTTCACCGTTTTTATCTAAAGACCTAGAAAACCGATTGAACCCCAATTTTAGTCACCGGTTGTCCGCCCAACTAGCGCCTAGCATTTTTTTAAACATTTTAGACACAGATTAAAAGATTTAAGAATGGAAAGAAGCTAGCCAGCAAACATCAGTATGCTGTAAGAGTCGGTAAGACCCCATATAACAGAAACAGATAGCTTAACTGAATGATTGATTCATGTTCATTGCAGAATGTGTATGTATTTGCATAGACGTTTTTGACTGTTTTCCTTTTCTCATCTGTCAATGGAAGTATATACATTAAATCCCCAAACCAAAAGGCACAAAGTCTTATAAAATCGTTTTCAGAATAATGTCACTGAAGGAAACACCCAAACCCATTTGTGCTTACAACTTATATGATCAACATTCCACGAACTTTTCGGAAACAAAAAAAAAATATCCCATATATGATCTGCAGAGAAAACCAATCATGTAGATGACACAGCACCAGCACCAGCACCAGCACCAGCACCAGCGGCAGTACCAGAACTAGAAGCGGAACCTGCAGAGGAATAAAGGACTGGTGAGGTTCTTGCTTTCAAAAGGGTTCAACCTGTGCTGAATCCTACATCTTCTACATTTGGTTTTCTAAGAAACTTGAAAAAACCACAATGATATCAGTTTGCTGAGTCAAATCTATATAATGAGAAAAAAATCAAGACAAACAGTGCCAAGTTGCTGACACAACATAAGGAAATGTGAAACTTCTATTGAACAATAATCTATCAGAAAAATAAGTCGATCAACTCCTGAAACAAGATCTTGAACATGGCTAGTATACAATAACACTAACCAAATTCTGCTTCCTTCCTTGCATCATCTCCTGACTTCCAGACAATATCCTTCAGCCCCGTTGATAGGTTCTTGTAGAACTGTAAATTAAAGCCAATAAAATTAAAATGTGCAAATAACAAAAGCTAACAAGAGAAGAATGAAGCAACATTTGTGCAAGCTTGTCATAGTTGGAGTTTAACTGTGGGAGGGGATCAGTAAACATGAATTCCCAAAGCATCATGGTAACCAACATACTACAAGTACCTTCTAATAAAACAAAACAAAAAACAAAAAACATGCAAGGCTGTAAGCAACAACTCCAGTCTAGCTTCTCCAGGATCTCAAAGTTTGACACCGCTTAGTGTGGTATTGGTCTCTTATTTAATAAAGATAAAAATAATTATCAATTTAACAAGTCCAATTTCTGTGTAATATGCATGTTCCTCTGGTTTAAAATCACACCCACAAACTAGGAGACCGATTTCTAAGCGTGAGCCTGTCATGAAATGAAACAAGGTGGTAAGACCAGCATTGTCCCACAACAACTAGCAACCAGCATACCCGGAGTCCCTTACTCGTAAAGCCAATCTCAATTATGAATTAACAATAGTTATCAAATGCCACGAGTGTTTCAGCAATTGTGACATACATTGTGAAATTCCAGAGTGTCTCCCCCTGACTTGCGGACTTCAACCATGTAGAGTGAAGGGGCCACCTCAAAAATCTGAAAAAAGGAAAGAAAAAAAAAATTATAATCCATTACTCATGGAAATTCTTCTGAAAAGAAGTTGGGATGCCTGAACTGAACACGTACCTCTGTTGCAACAGATAGATGACCTTTACGTCCAGACTTTTCACCTTGAAGCTTCAACTGAGATATAACAAGTACATTGGATTAAATAAAGATACTTTGGTTTTCACATCACATATAGATGGAGAGAGAGAGAGAGAGTGAGGTGTATTGTACCTTAAAATTATTTTTCTTCACACCAAAACCCAAAGGTGCTGCAGCTTCCTCAATTTTAGAAATAATCTCATTAGCAGGACGTTTGGATGTGAATCTTGTTTCTCGTTTAACAAGTTCCTAATCAATGAATGAATAAGTATTCAAGGCTTACAAATTTTAAATTTATGAGAATAGCAATCTACATAATGGTATACATATAACAATTTAGTAATTTCAAAATTAATCCTACCATCTGTTTCCCAAAAAGACTATTAAGATTCAGGCCCTGAGATGTAGAGATAAGCTCAAAGGCATTCATGGTAACGGGCACGTGTCGTTCCTCTCGCCTCTCAACTACAAGGTTCTGAGTATCCTGTGCAGAAGAGGAAAAGTTGGAAATTATCCCTAGCATTATAAACCAGAATAAACCTTAATACCTAATGCAACACTCTTACCCCAGGATCATTGAATATTGCATCCACATCATCGAGACTAACATCAACTTGTTCAAAACTAGGTGGTTTATACCCTTTCTTGAACCACTCATTCTCGATGACCTCAGCAAATGTAATTCGCTGTTTCATACAATTAATTTGTATGGTAGTTGCATATAAAAATAATAGTAAGAAAAAATAACAAACACTGTATTTTTGAAAACGAAGAGCTATAAGTAAAAAGTTTAGGGACCAGGACATACTGTCAAGGGGTTAGGGTCCAAGATTCTCTTAATTAGCTTCTTTGCACTTGAGGAGAACCATGGAGGACATGAGAACTCAGCCTTGAATATCTGTGATCGCAAGAAGATCTATATTTATTCATAAAAAATAAAATAAAAAAATAGCAGGATTATAACGACCATATTATGGTATGCTGTATTCTTAAATTTTCTAAATGATTATTAAGACAATTCTGAGAATCCAATCTTGTATGAGCCATAATATTGAACAATGTTTGTAAAAAAAGCTTTCGAAACGGATTTAGAACATGTCAGACAACTAGAAACAAGCACACTTCAAAATCTATGAATACGTCAAACACAATATCCTGTCATTCTGATAGTCACTTAAACTAGGAGTGTGTGTTTTAACACAAGGATATGAAATATTTATAAAAAATACGGTTTGTAAAGCAGATGAAAAGAAAAAGAAAACAAAGTAAACTACGAGATAGAGAATATACAGGTTGGAGAAGAAGAATGACCTTTTTATATAATGCCATGAGATTGGAATCTTCAAAAGGCAAATAGCCAGCCATCAAGACATAAAGAATAACGCCACAGGACCATAGATCTGCCTTTGCTCCATCATACCCTTTGTTGTTGATGACCTAGAAAAGAAGAGGCACTGAGAGGAAGAAATAAGAAAAAGAAAAACAATGTCTTAGATCAAAAATGTAATATACCTCAGGGGCAACATAATTTGGTGTCCCACATGTTGTGTGAAGTAATCCATCTTCCTAAAGAAAAGGGATTAGACAATCAGTCACACCTTTTGTAACAAATAATTGTATAGCGGCACCTACCTACTCCAATATATTTTTAAGACCATAAGTAAAAAACAGGATAAAGACTATTTCTCCAAAAGCAATCCTTCGTAGCAAGCATCAAACAGATTTATAGGGTTCACAATTTCTGTTAGGCATGAAGTTATGATACTCACTCGAAATTGCTGAGGCAGCGCACTGAGCCCAAAATCTGAAACTTTAAGCACTCCATTGACATCCAGCAGCAAATTCTCTGGCTGCAATTTACAACCGCAACAACAGTTAGTGAAGCGTGGAACTTTAAACAAACAAAGGCTGAAGTTTAAAACTACGATTTGAAGTTTTGAATACGAGCACCTAACTGTCTAGGTCGTGTGTATTTCTTTTCATCATACAGTTACTTGTGTGTTTCTTTTTGTTTATATACAGACCTTTATTTATCACATGACATCTGAACTATTATCTTCACAAAATTGCTACCTTTTGCACTCTCTCTAAGGAAATGAAGTTTTATCTTTTGTATGAATAAAACTTGTGTAAACATGTTTGGTGGCCTTAGGGTGTCACATACAGCAGGAAGTCTCATACAGATTATACGTTCAAACTAATCATAAACGAATAAATTGGAGTATGTTTTTAAAAAGTGGGAAAATAAGAACACACCTTCAGGTCTCTATGGAAAACACCTCTGCTATGACAGTAATCCACTGCATTTATAAGCTGCTGAAAATACTTCCTTGCTTCATCTTCTTTCAATCTTCCTTTACTTGCCTGGAGTAAGAAAATATCAGAAATTCTAATTTTTCACCATAAATTTAAGATAGAAAGTCCAGCATGACAGTTGAACAAGTGAATCTTACAATTTTGTCAAATAGTTCCCCACCAGTCACAAACTCCAAAACGATGTATATTTTTGTCTTGCTAGCCATCACCTACAGCAATGTACAGCACGAAATCACTTACAGACAACACAGAACAGGAGAGAGAGAGAGAGAGAGAGTGAGAGAGAGAGAGAGATGAACGCTAAAAACAAATTTTATTACTCCAGATGGAAAAGGATGATAAGAGTATGTCTAACCTCATACATACGGATTACATTGGGATGTCTAATTAACTTCATCGTTGATATTTCTCGTTTGATCTGCAAAGGGGATTAACATAAGAAACAATCTCTCAATATCTTCAATTAATCAAGACATAGTTCTTCATAAAGATCACAGTTTTAAAATCAGATTAAGGCTCCTGTCTTAACAAATAATAGTACATCAAAACCAACCAGCACCGTAGGGTTAGCTGAGGAGCATATATGGCAAGTAATACTATTTGATTAGCTTGTTTCTCTTTCACTGAGCTTACCATCAACAGAACTACCAACACGTTCAGTATAAATCCTTCCTCTTTATTTGGCCGAAATAGCAAATGTAGTTGAATTCAATTCAATTACAAGTCAAGTAGTCAAGTAGTCAAGTGTAGTTTGGTTTTCCTCCGACATCATACAAACAGTATATGCCAGGATCGTTAATCCGGGCAATGCGTGCAAAATTGCTGGTGATCCATTTCTATCAAGAATATGCTTTAAGATTGAAATAATTGGAAACTTGGAGGCCAAGTCATCACTATAACATGATAATGAACAGTATATAACTCTTTCTGTTACTAAATTCTCCAAAGTCAAAAAAGGCTCTTAATCTTACTATTATGACACCAGAGCTCTTAAAGTCAAAGAAGGCTATGATCAAACAGTAAAATGACCCAGATTAAAAAATGACAAACAGTCATGCACGTCAATCATTCATTCAAAGTTTGACTTTTTCCTTCCCCACATTTTGCAATTAGCTCACATTAATCACCCAATTAATAAAAATAAAAGACTAAACATTCATCTTAATTCTTAAACATCCAATTAGCCAAGAACATATTTTTCCAGAAAATTCAACGAAAAAAATTTAAACTTAAATAAAATCAAATGAAAAACAAACCTGGCCGATCATCTTGTGCTTGAGGATCTTCTCCTTATCCAGAATCTTAATAGCGAAATTCTCACCAGTCTCGACGTTCCTCGCAAATTTGACCTTGGCGAAACTGCCCTCCCCTAGGGTCCGACCCAGATCGTACCTCCCGACCCGAGTCCGACCCCCAACGCCGCCCGCCCTAGCCGCCATCGCCAAATCTCTCTCTCTCTCTACACAACCCTCCCGCACTTTCTCTCTATAGAAATCTCCTATCAAAGAATCGACCTCTTCTTCTTGCACGGCTGCCACACCTGAGACTTGGTCACGCTCATTCTTCCCGAAATTCGAATCCCTAATTCTTCGCCAACCCTAAATCGAATCTAATCAGAAACAGAAAGACTCGGGCTTTATGGTAATAATGATAATGAAGGTTGGAGACTCGGATTTGACCGCCCGATCCGACAAAGCCATTCGGATCCCTAATTTAAAACCCGAAAAGGTAAATCGTAATCAGGAGAAGAAAGCCAACGGAATAATCGGAGCTGGATTTTCGGGCGGGGATCTCGGGGTCCGGAGAATCTGGGCCGTTGAATTTTGGGTTTAGAGAGGGAAAATGGAAATGAGCGTCGAATATTTAGGCGGCTTTGGGGAGTTTTGTTTTTATACGAGGAAGGTACTATCCTAGGATTTTAATTGCTTTTTGAAAAGAGGAACGGGGAGTGTGGAATTGGGTGCTTCGCGCTTCTGTGGGTTTTACATGCTCTTTACTTCACCACGCCGTTGATCGGAGATGGCGAAATTGAACGGTTGATGTGAGAAATGCTTATAGCATACCTACAAATGAAATAGGATCCATGGTGATATGAATGCACCAATTTTTTTTCCTATTCACACATCTTATTTATTTACAAAATACCTCTTGAATGTGCTTCATAATTGGCTCTGATTGAAAACTGTGTATGCGAAAAGAAAAAACGAGTGTGTGAATATCATTATTACATAAATTACAAATGTACGTGGTTCTTTATTTCGTATATGAGAATGTAATATAGTGATTACATATCAATTCGATAGTGAATTTGAGATTTTTGAGTTATGCAGGTTATTTGTTTAACTTTTATGATTTAAACACGACCATACAGTGTTTTTCTAGAGTTTGTAGTTTAGATTTGATCCACACAAAAAAATAAAGCAAATGAATAACAATCAAATGCAATTGAACCATAAGAATTTGAGAAACAATATTTATGTGACTTCAGATTAAAACAGAGTACGTAGTAGACTATAATGAATGTACATGCATGTGAACCATGTCGTGAATAAAGCAAAATAATTAAAACCGCTAGCCGTCTAATAAGGACCTCATTTCTTTGAAATTGTTCGATCGTGCATATCATGAAATTTTTTAGTATTTGTGGTTGTAAATTATGCATCTTATAATTTCTTGAATGTGTCATTCGAACGGGAACCTTTCTTTTTAAATGGTGGATGATGGAAAATGTTAAATTGTTATTGTAGTCCCAACGCATGGAATACATAATTCGATTATTTTAGCAGGCAGCTAGTCAACGATGTTCGTGATCGATGATTTGTTTAGATTCTTTTAATCCAATTGATCGAGTTATTAGTTTGAGTACGGCTATTGAGACCTCTAAATTTGCTTACTTGACATCATTCTATTATGAATTATTAAATGACATATTTATCCTCTTACATAATGACTATTAAGGACACTAATTAAACAAAAAGTATTCTCTCTAAACTTTATAATTCAATAATAATGGATTGTATTTTATTACTTTCCTTATTGATTTTTATTTTCTAGTTTTACCACATACTTATTAAAGCATTTATATATTTATATTATCATACATGTCACATGCATATACAAAGTGAAAAAATATTTTTACAAAAATTAGGATCTATCAATTATTAAAATAATTTATCATCATGAGGTATAAAAACAAAAAATATAAACTTACAAAAGAAAATAGTACATGTAAAATAGAAATACAAAAATAACAAAAATATAGAATATATAGTTCACGTAAGAACATTCTTTTGATGATCGATAAATAAAATTTGAGACACAATCCTTTTTTTTAAATTTTTAAGAGAACATTATTCTTCATGATTCGAATTAATTTTTCTTGAAAATTGATGTCATTGAGAATTATTTCTTACAATTTGTTCAAAAATGAATGTCTAGTGACATTTTATGCAAAATAGAAAAATAAAAAAATCAAGAAATCAAGGTCGGGAATGGAGGTTTGCGTTAAAAAGAAAAAAGAAAAAAAATTAAAGAATGAAAGTCGGGAATGGATGTTCGCATGCATGCAAAAAGAAAAAAAAGAATTAGAGGTATAGTGAGTGAATAAGAGGTGTAATGAGTAATATATTAATATATATGTGAATTGCATAAATAAGGCTATTTTAGGAATTTGAAAGGAGATCTAATAAACAAATATTTGTATTTAAAAGTAAAATAGAGGTGTAGAGAGAGAACGAGAGGTATACTGAGCAAATTTAGAGGTCCTAATAGCCGCATTCTATTAGTTTATGTTAAACTAGTCAATTACCTGATTCGAAGGAGAGCAAAGTCATGTTAATCCCGCCCCTAATTAACTTATGCCGAAATCATCGGGGAAAAAATTTAACTTATGCAGAAACTATGAAGCTATGACAATGAGTTTATGGAGAAATTAAGTGTCAGTAGGGTGATGACCGAAGCTCCTGGAACTCGATCATGTGTATTAGTCTCACTGCTTGAAGAATTAATTAGAAGCTAGCCTATAACAACAAGGCAACTCATGCATAATTTCATCAATTATGAGCTTTAAGATGAGAGTGATCTAGCTTGTTCTTGATAATCGAGGAGGAGGAGGAGGAGGAGGAGGAGGTGGTGGCGGTGTGTTCGGATATCCCAATCTGGCGAGGAATGCAGCCATCTCATCCAATCTCCGCCCCTGTTTAGCCATTTCATCACGATGCTGTTGAAGCATGTCAACCTGGAGCTGAATAAGCTGGTCAAGTCTCTGCTCAATAGTGGGGGATGTGGATGTACCTTTACTATGAGCGACACCATCTCTACCATTCTCCAACTGCTCCAAAATGTTGGTTCCCTCCCGGTAGTAGGCGACTACACTTTCCACACCCTCCTTCGTGAGAGCAAACGCTTCTACTTTTTCACAGCAATCGACATATTTTCTTGACATATCAGGTTTATATTTGGAAATAGAGACGTCAGGGAATGCCCAAGTCAGGAGTTCCTCCCCAAAGAAATCGCCTTTCTTCAGTATTCTTTCAACGTTGCCTCTCTTCCTTAATCTACTTAAGATATGGAAAGTCTGCTCAGTCAAAGTAATTTTACCTTCTACAATGATGAGCATTCGATCAATTTGGCCACCTGGTTTAACCACACAGCTATTCTTCGGAAGAACCACTGGATCGAGAGTCATACAGATGCGGTGCAACACATCTTCATCAACGCCATCAAGTACAGGTACCTATATATTCATTTACATCAACTGAGACATGAGAGCATGCATGAGTTTATATATTGAGAACATGATACACTTCTTATTTGGCTAGCAGAGGTGGGTTGAGGAATTACATACTTCGTAGAGAGTAGTCAGGCAGAGATCCTTCTTTATTTCGTATTCGATATTCCAGGGAAGATGAATAGAGAATAGATACCTCACATCCACCTCAGCATCTAAGTTTCCTTCCAGTACACTATTAGCCTTTATGTGTTTCATAACTGATGTCTGCAGATCATGGTGAACACCATTTCTTGACAGCCACTCAAGTATATCTTTCTCCGTGCAATCCATCTTCATCTTTTGCTGTATTAACTTCTCTGATCTTGTAGTTGTTAACTCTCTATATGCCTGTTTTACAAATCACAGAAGATTAATCTCATTTGTAGGGGAAGTCTTTCCAAATGAAAATTGATAATAATAGCTAGTGAACAAATAAAGAAAAATCAATTGGGATGGTAAACTTCTTTGATCATGAACCTTGTTTACTTGTTCTGGATCATAGAACAATGTCGAAGTTGTACGTCTCTGCCGCAGCATTTTTACTACATATTTCAACCCACGACGTCCTGTGAGAGCAAAGGCTTCTACTTTTGTTTGGCATTTGACATCTCGGGTCGATATAGGAATAGGGCCGTTCAGAAGTTCTTCTCCATAAACTTCACCTTTCTCAATACGCGACTTGGGTATGATAATTGATGAGGAGCCTGATGCAGTGTTGTTGTCTACATATATAACTAGCAAGCCTTGTGTGATGATGAGCATTTTGTCATCTGGCTCTCCTGCTCGAACGAGGTAGCTATTTTCCTTGTAGATCACCGGGTTAAAATACTTCAATACAAAGTTGAATTCATCTTCTCCCACGTCTTGAAGGATGGATACCTGTTTATATATTACTTTAAATACGCTGGACAGTATTTAAGAACAAGGTCCAACTTATAATGAACCTATTTCATAGTGACAAACATAAAAGCAGGTTGATGAACATACTTTCTTTAGGGCATTTACGCAGAAATGCTCCTTCAGGTTACTTGCAATGGGTCGATTGTCATTTGTAGTGATAGCACTGAATACAAAAACCAAGTCCACATCAACATCTACACCAGCAGCGTAGTTTCTTTCCAAGGCTTTCTGGTATTTTATGATTTTCACCACTTCTGTCTTGATTTTTTCGGGGATATCATTATCTAACATCCAAGTATCTATTTGTTCATATTTCGCCTTAACTTTCCCCTCCTGAACCTCCAATGCTTTTGTAGATTCCCAAAGAATATATGTCTGTTTGATCAAAAAAAAAAAAACAAATGATGTTAAGGTCTTATAGAAGGTTAACCATTACCTCCTAGTGGCTAGTAATTAGCTTTTCATTTTACAGATGATATTTTTCCTTATCAAATCACACAAACAACTTTTACGTAAAGAAATATGATAAGTTCAACAAACAGCAACAACAACTGAGTCCAAGATGCCAAAACTTCAGCAAACAAAATCAAGCCATACACACTACTAAAATAACAAATATCCCTAACAGATAAAAGAGCGTACGTACGGAACTCCTGTCATTCTGCATCAAGTACATCTAAATACCTGTAGTTATACATTTACTTAGGTGAAACCAGCTCATCGATCTGCTGCTGGCCAATTTAGATACTGGATGCAAACAATCAAGTGAGAAGGGACCAACAACATAACCTCTGCTCATCCCCATTTTACTCTTTATTGTTTACAAAATCCAGATGGAGAAATGAATTAATTCTGACATGTAGCTCGAAAACAAGACTATCTCTATATGTAGCGCAATACCTCAGGTACAAATTTACAAGCAAAGAAAAAGCCGAAGGAAACGCCATACTCTAAGCAAGAATGGCTTAAAGATTATTAGAAGGAAAACTATAAAACTGATATCAAACAGTTAAACGCTCAGGATCATATAACAAACATATATATGTTCGCTAATCACTACGTACCTGCACATTTCCCATGAGATAGAGAAACAGAAGCAGGCCAACCAGAGAAATAAAAATTGTAAAGCAGTTTTCCCACACGTAGTTACTTGTTTCTAGGTCAGTCCCAAAATTACTGCAAAAAAAAAAAAAAATTGATGTAGCATTAATGCAATTAATAGGTAAGATGTGCCTGTGGTACAAATTCGTTTTAGCAGTAACTAATGTACTCTGCAGAACTAAAAGTCTTAACAGATGCATGTTGAATTGATCAATAAGAACAAAAGTCATACCACACGAAACAAAAAAACAAAAATTTACTCGTCCTACATTACAAGTAATTACTAATATACATTACCTATAGCTCAAGGTAGGCACAGTTCAAAATATTAAAGATTTTAATAAAGCTATTATTGGTGGTTAATTAGTCTATTTTGAGAGGTTATCTCATGCTCGATCATGATCAAGAACTAAGCTAGAAGACAGAAATGGGGAAAAATAATTGGAATAGATAGTCAATACATGTATCTTGACATTCATATGTATATGCATACCTCAGGTTTCTGATGCCCCACCAAAAAGTATAAAAAAACTTTGTTGTGAACCTTATCGATCCTGTATTACCAGATTGAAGGGCATCAAGAAATATTCCAAAATCAAATAGTGTTGCATTGGATGGATTCACAGGACAAAAATCATTTAGGATTCTAATATCTGCTGAAGAACTAGTGTCCTCGCAATAATTAGTGGCTCTACACCCTTTAGTATTTCTACATGCCTGATGCCAACATGATATCTGTCGTTGAATGGACAGAAAATACCAATATGCTCCAAAAACCTGAGAAAAAAAATTAAATAAATTATCTGAATACACTCTCCCACTAATTACAATAAGAACACACGACGACAGAGAATTAATTTGATGATAATGTTTAAGGTGTATGCATAAAAAATTGGATGAATAAGATACAAAAGCAAAAATAATGATAATGGTATATGTTATGAAAGAGTCAATCTATTCTGCATACTTCAGAACTTCATCAAGATCCAATTTTTTCTGTAACAGTTACAATAAGGAAAAGATCAGATAAACTTACATGACCAGCCATGATGTACATGAGAAAATAGAATACACTTTTAGCCCATTTCTCAAGCATCTGAAATTGCTTCTGAGTGTGATAGATTTGGTAACCCCTTGCAACAAATTGTAAAGGAAGACAGATGTTGCCAATGACTATCTCATATAGATGACCAGACGCTCTCATTCTGTAAAGGACTATTATTATTGTGACCTGTAAAAATTAAAAAGGATCTAAAATTTGGTTAAGGCGTGCATCACACTCACACAGTTTATCCTGGATATTATTAATGTCGAGATGAATTAGCATATAATCATCTAGCTGTAAGGATATTTAGGAAGACAAATATCTTACGATTTAGATACTTAAACCAAAACCTTAAACAATCTTATTAACAGTGAAAATTCTTCCAGTATTATGAATCTCTAACTCTAGAAATAAGCAGAAGCAATTTACACCAAAAGATTTCCTTCGTACCTGTGGAATGGGAAGTATAGCAATAGAGTCAACTATAATATCTTTAGACAACCACTTCATCCTCCTAAGTATGCATTCATAAATATGCTTCTCCGGGTCAGATTCAGAGTCAGAGTTTGAAGGGATGTCGATCCGATCATATATCAGAGCTATAATGTGGACTGTAAAAGTGAGATCTGTAAGTGATCGCAACAGAAGAACTACAGTCCTTAACGTTCTGTCCATTCCTAGACACTTTTTGTTCTCATCAACAACTGGAATGTAAAAGAACAATGGATCTACTGACATTGCAATGCATGATATCACGAGCACCCTTTCCCAGGTTAGTGTGAATCTCCCCTTCAGTATCAGTTTCCACGGTAAACTGATGGGCAGAAGAATCGTCAATGTGAAACAAAGTATCACATGAAGAACTACTCCTCTCAAACATGGCTTCAAATCTTCAAAAAATTCTCTGATATCCTCAATCGTTCTCATGCCAACTATCCCTCCAACATGACATGCCAATGGTGACCATATTTCCCTAACTGGAAATGTAAATGCTAACCATGCTTTCTTAACTGGAGTTGTCACTGTGGACCAAGCTTTCCTAATTGCAGTTGAAATACGTGAACGTTGCCCATGCACACTGTTTAAACTGGAACTTGTTGGTGATGGAACGCTGATGAGAAGATGGAAACGAAATCAAATTATGCTATTAAAATAAAATTACAAATATATTGATACACACACACACATACATATATATAGACATATCAACTGAAGAAACTAACCCTAATTGTCCAAAAGTGAGAACTAACCTTAAGATGACGCTTTTATCAGTGTCGAAAGACATAACTTAAACCAGTATTGGATGAGATGATCTCTACGATGTTCTGAACGTTCTTCCTTAATTCACTTTCTCAGCAGCCAATAAGCCAACATTATATCTTCCACAAAATCAATCAATATAACTAGTACATGTAATTGGGGTTTAACAGAATATTCATCAGAATTACAATGGAGAACTTCTCACCGCAGCTGCCGGTCTCGACGTTCCTGCACATTTAACCTCCAATAGGGTCCGACCCAGGTCGTACCTCCCGACCGGAGTCCGGCTTCCAGTGCTCGCCCTCGTCGCCATCTCCGTCTGCTTCTCTCTCCACAATCTTCGGAATTTTCTGTCTATAACTTTTTGTCCATTCCGATCAAAAGATCAACCTCTTCTTCTTGCAGGCTAGGGTTGCCAAACCTCCGACTTGGTGACGCTCATTCTTCCTAATTTTTAAAAGTCTCTTCATCTTGCACGTATTTAATCGAACTCCAGATTTTCGAGTATGAATAGCACGAGCTCGGACAAATTTTTTTTATATTTTAATTTCATTCTTTTGCCAAATTTGTCGGAAAAAAAATTGCATTTTCCAAAAACAAAAATATTGCAAATTTTTTTTTTTGTAGAATTTAATCAGGGGAATGTCTCCTCACATTCATAATGTAATCGTAACACACAATGTAGAAAACACGAAATAGAGTTGGTATGATTATTTGAGCTAGATATCTTATTGTGACTAAATTAAAACCAATAGGCGCATATAATTAATCTGCCCCTAATATTGTCGATGGTCACGAAATCGTGGTTGTGCCTATAGGCCAAACAACTAGTAGTGAATCATTGAGCCACTTCATGGTGAGCCTAGCTAGGGGATGCCCAATATTCCTCCTAGGTGTTGTCTGATTCTGATTCTCGTAAATGAGTGTATATATAGAGGCAGTTTTGAGATGGTGATATGCTAATTAAAACGAATACTTTGATAGTGAAACTCTGCTTTCTAAATAAAGGAATGTTTGGCTAGCTAGCTAGTACTTCTACTGTTATAAAGCCAAGCCCTCAAAAGCTTCACCAAATTGTGAACTTCCATAATTACCTTTAATGAACTAACTAACACAAATAAAAATAAGGGCTGTTATAGTAAAATAAAAATAAAAACAAATTTAATAAATAATCATAAAAACTACCGAATAACTGTATAATAAGGTAAACTTATTTAACCGCTCACGTTTACTTTAGGTGATCGTGATCGTGATTCCGTGCAAAAGGCTAGTAACCATAATGTGAACTCATCATTGTATGCAAATACTAATTGAAAGGATTTCGACTTAATAGGAGCACATCATTTATGTGTTTGTGATGCGTAAGAGTTAACTATATATATATGGATCACCAAGTTGTATAGATATTAAGACATGTTTATGCTTATATTTGTGAACGATCCTTATGCGCATATAGATTCTACAGTTATAGCTAGCTAGCATGGACTACACTTTTCGACTCGCAATGTTGTTTTCTTTCACAAGCTACTGGTTTCATCTTACACTAGTTATGAATCTGTATTTGCTCTCTATTCATAGTCATTTTTTTAATAGGGTTTAAACGGCCCGCTCAAACCTTAACCATTAACGAAACCGCATAATACAAGAGGGGACATAAAGCCTAGACCTCATAGTGCAAGAATATCCCAAAATAATATCAAGAGTTTCCACAAAACTTATGCATTTTAACAAGCACCTTTTAGCAAGAAGTGCATCATTGGCTACTCCATTTGCTTTACATTTTTTACGACATACCGGAAAGACAATGCTCATGTAGAGCCATAAATCATTATTTTTATCAGTTTTCCCACTATGTTGCCACTGGGAAATCTTACCAGTGACACTAAGTCTTATCCTGCCACTAGGAGGCTGCGACCATTTGACGAAAAAAGGAACTCGCCGTCTACCCATAACAGACATGGTACACATGATGCGCAAGTCGGGACAAAGCCCACATCTCCAAAGCAAAAGTTGGTCTAGACTTATTGAAAACACGAAATAAATGGCAGCTAAATAAACCGAATAAATAAAAGCAAGAAACAAACCAGCCCATATTGGGCCCAACATTTGAACCCAGGCCCAGAAACGTTTCCGCCATCTCCCCGTTGTTGCACCACCTCACTCCACCATTGGACGAGCCCACACCATCATTGTTGCACCATCCCTCACTCCAGCCGCAATCCAGACCAAAGGTGATGATTCCCGTTGACTTGGTTGGGGTCTAGCACCGCCGCCGAACTCAGATCTGGTCGATCTCCCCGTACTAGAGAGATCGTCGATCCTCGCTCTTGTACGTTACGTGGTCATATATGGTCATGTGTCTTCTGCCGTAAATGAAATATAATCCTACTTTTACATATTTTCATTTGTGGCCTGAAAAAACCTTAACATCTTGGTAACCATATAGTTTATATGACAATGAACAACAATGAGTTAGTGAGAAAACTATTAGTTTTAAATGACAACAATTGACATGAATAATGTACCACTTTTGTGACAAACTTGGTAACATACAAGCTACATGACAACAAATGATGATTTTGTTTCCGGCTTTTGCCATTTAAATGATCACGGTGAGAATAGATTGTAGTCATTGCAACATTGTCTTCAATTTCTCAATAATATATGTTGTTAATTTCTTCTCTCCTATACAAAATCTACAAAAGTGGCAGTGTGGAACATATGATTTGTAGTTAGAAAAATAGTTCAGATATCGGAAGAAACTAATGTATGTGGTTGATTGTTTGAAACAAAATTAACCAATAAACTTAGAGTTATATGATTACGTAAGTTAAATTAGATGAATGTTAAGTAGAGGTCAAAACAACGACTTTCTAAATTGGATACAAGTGCTCTATTGCTTAATTATGAATCCGAATTTTGCTCTATGTATCAATATAGATAGCTTTAGAGTGGCTAACAACTAGAGTTTCTCAAATTTGTAAAGAAACTAGTCTTTGTGTCAAGCGCTGCTTTGTGTTTTATTTAGTATAGATGAATGATAAAAATAAGAATTGAAATTTGTTTAGTCCTTGTGGTTTGAAGTCGACATCTGTTTAGTCCATGTGGTTTTATTTTAATCTGAATGGTCCTTAAAATCACAATTTTTCATCCAAATGGTCTTTCGGTCAATTTTCTTAGTTAAATTGCTGACGTGGCCTAGGACCATTTGGATGAAAAAATGTGACTTTAAGGACCATTTAGATTAAAATAAAACCACAAGGACTAAACATATTAAAAATTGTGATTTTAAGGACCATTCAGATTAAAATAAAACCATAAGGATTAAACAGATGTCGACTTCAAACCACAAGGACTATACAATATTTTACCCTAAAAATAAACATCATATTTCTAGCACAAACAGGGTGTCATGGATGATTTGAGAGAGCAATAAGTTGCAGAGAAGTACATTATATCATGTTTTATCATGTTTTGTTGACTGTCTTTACCTATAGGAAGCACCTCTGGTCTTTCTCTCAATAACCAATAACATAAAAAGTTAGAAAGAATACTGAGATTCGCCCATGATAGTATGACTCGATCGGTACACATTTTTCCCTAAACGAAACAAAGAAAAACACAACTGAACCATACCATTTTTCCCAAAATATTACTGAATCCCAACCAAAAATAGATTACGGGCCGAATGAAACAAGTGCCAAATCATTTGATTCGTGCGTATACGATCCAGTCCAATATATAGAGCTCCTATCCGGGTCAAATAATCCGAATAAAGATCCATGCTTCTGAACTGTGTTTCTAAAACCCTAGACCTTGGAAGGGTTTTAGTTCTGGCAAACAAAACGAAGAAACCAGAACTGGGTTTTACAGATTTTCAATTCTTAAGAAATGGGTATTGAAGACGGTAAGCGAATTCGGAAACCCAAAGAAGAAAACCATGATATGCCAAAGAGCATACCAGTCCTGCCATGGATGCGAACCCCAATTGAAGTCAGCGCCTTGGACGAAAAACCCCTCTCTCTCCTCCCTCGCCTTGACCCCAGGTAACAATCTCAATTACCCTCCACAAATTTACCCAAAAGATCAAAACTTTCAATTTGATTGAGTAATTTGTGTTTAAGGGCAATGCCTCCATTTTGGGTTTTTACTGTTTTTGTTCTTAGGTTGAAGGAGGCTTTGGAGAAGATGAGAATCTCGTCCCTTTACCCAGTTCAGGTTGCTGTTTGGGAAGAGACTATTGGGCCTGGTGGGTTTCTGCGTGACTTGTGTGTTAATTCACCTACTGGTAGTGGGAAAACTCTGGCTTATGCTTTGCCAATTGTGCAAGCTTTGTCTACTCGCAATGTTAAATGTCTGCGTGCTCTAGTTGTGTTGCCAACTCATGATTTAGCTCTGCAGGTCTGTTTATTACTCTTGTAGCATTTTCGGTTACAAGTTTGTAGTTGCATTTTGCAATTTAAGAAGGCTGTCTGTGTTTGCTTGGTTCTGTTCAGGTCAAAGATGTGTTTTCCGCAATTGCTCCTGCAGTGGGATTGTCGGTTGGTCTTGCAGTTGGCCAGTCTTCAATTGCCAATGAGATTTCGGAACTTATTGATAAGCCTAAGCTTGAGTTTGGCGTTTCTTTTGACCAAGAGAATTGTGTGCCTCAATTACGTAGTGCGGTGGACATATTGGTGGCTACGCCCGGTAGGCTGATGGACCATATTAATAACACAAAGGGATTTACGCTTGAGCATCTCTGTTATCTTGTAAGTAGCAGATTATGCTTTTGGTACTTCAATTTTCATCAGATGCTGTGAATCATGCAATTGTATATATAACTACATTGATTGGTTTTAGAAATGTATGGTCTTGATGTGAGTCCAATTGAAGCAACTATCTGATAATTCTTATACGGCAAAACATATGATGATCTATATATAGGTGGTTGATGAAACAGATCGATTACTCAGGGAAGCATACCAGAATTGGCTACCCACTGTGCTTCAGTTAACTCACTTTGATGATGATGATGGTTTATTTCCTCGTGCTCAAAATTTTCAACCTTCAGCATTTGGTTCCTTCAGAACCATAAGGAGATCGTAAGTTCCATGTCCATTTACCTCTCTGTTTGGATATGTTTATGTTACAGAACTGTAGCTGTGTCCTGTTGTTTATGTTGAAAATTGTAGTGCTCACACTTCATTGAGCAATGTCATTCCTTAATTTGATCTAGACTTTCATTGTTCTTTGGAAATGACTAGGATTATATGTTTTTATCTTTCTTGTAGTGTAAGTTATCTATAATTAGCTTTATCTGTGATTATACATTAGAAACATGGTTATACCTGAGGTTCTTTGTAAATTCTATGCAATAATTTATGGGAGTGTGATATGTAAATACGTACTATCATAATTTCGATTTGCACAAAAGTAAAGCCTTAAACTGATACTGGCGCAAGAAGTAAAGCTTGAAACTATGACTCTAAGGTTGCAAGGGGATCTTTGCTGCTGAAGGAAACAATAATAACTCTCAGTATGACAGAAAACCACTAATTGATTATCTGTCTCACAGTTTTGGTTGTTAGAGTTCTTTCAAAAATGAAAATGTTGTTGTGTTTGTGAGCCCTTTTTGATGTTATCTCAAATGTGTCACAGTGGTCTAGAGAGGGGGTTTAGGGGTGAACCTTACCCCAGGCTTGTGAAGATGGTTCTTTCTGCCACTTTGACCCAGGATCCAAGCAAGCTAGCTCAACTTGATCTGCATCATCCTTTATTCTTGACAACTGGAGAAATGCGTTATCGGCTTCCAGAAACATTGAAGTCCTACACAGTGGTATGCCATCATGACTTAGTTGATAAACACCTTGAATCCTCTTGATGGTGGCATTACAGAAATGGATTGTCAAGTAGTGTTTGTGACGGTGGCATTACAGATTGCTTTGTTGAAATCTTTATACTTTTTGTGTACTGTACAGTTCTGTGAAGCAAAATACAAACCATTATATTTGGTTGCGCTCCTGCAAAGTTTAGGAGATGAGAAGTCCATCGTTTTTACATCATCAGTGGAGTCGACTCATCGTCTATGCACCTTACTGAACTTTTTTGATGAACTGCCTTTCAAGATAAAGGAGTATTCACGCGTTCAACGACATCGAAGGTAGACTTTTGGTTTATTTACTTGTTGTATGATAACAGAATGGGATATCTTGGCAAACATTAAATTGGTTTGAATCTGATAAATTGAATTCTGGAATGTGGGTGTGCATGTGCCTTAGATTGTTAAAAAAGCAAATGTTATGGTCAGTTCAACTCATATTCTATTCGTCGCAGGCTTTGGGCCTGAATGCAAATAAGCTTCCATGATAGATTTACTTGAGACTAATCACCGTTTCTGAAAAGTGCAATTCAAATAGATGGTTGCTTGCATAAGGACGATTGCTTTATTGTTGTTGTAAGGTTTTTGTGTTTCAGGGTGTTTTCTTAGGCAAACAGCTTTAGGCTCTCTTAAAGGTGACTTTCCTTTGGTTCACTGATAATTGCAACTCCCTAATACAGTATACAAGCATTTGACCAGGGCATAACGGTATATATTAGTTTTGTTCCTATAAACACAGTTCTTATTTCTGTCTAACAAAAAATATTATGTCTTCGGCAATATCATGATCAATTAATGGCTGTGAGTTGTCTCTTTTAGTTATTGGGGTATTCATAAGTCATAACCTGTGAGCAAGAAAGTAAAAGTGACATGTTTTTTTATTTTGTATTTTTTTTATCACAGCAAGACATTGGAGGCATTTCGGAAAGGAAAGATTCAAGTACTTGTTTCAACTGATGCAATGACTCGTGGAATGGATGTTGAAGGAGTGAAAAATGTAATTAACTATGATATGCCTGCCTACATAAAGACTTATGTTCACCGTGCGGGACGGACAGCAAGAGCTGGCCAAACTGGCTGTTGCTATTCATTGTTTCGTGAAAAAGAGGTGTGCATGGTCTTGTTAATCTCTACACCAACACATGTGCCAGGTCAATGCACAGTAGGATAAATAAACTTTCTTTACTGATAATAACCACTTTTTTCTTTTGCTTTATTTTAATTGTGCTTCTTTTATTTTACGTTGCGTTCACGCGTGCAACTTAGATGGGTCACAAATTAGTAGTGTTTTGGTATGAGGTTTTGTGTAAAGTAGACCTTTAGTTTAATTTTGTGATGGTCTGATCTAATCTTCGGTTGAGCTCAATGAATAAGCTGGTTGTGTTTACCCTGATTTAGGAATGAAAATGTCGACCTTTTTTCTTTACTTTAAATATTCTTTTATCAACAAAGATATTTGCTCACAATATGGGCTTGTTTGGCTGACTTTGCAACCCTTTTGATCAATATATGCCATAAGTTTATGGTTGGGTTGAGTGTTATGTAAGCGTTGATCATCATTCAACCCTGATACCTAAAATCCTATCTGCTTTTTAAAACCTTTGCAAACAGTAAGAATAAGAAATGAAAGATCAGATGAAAAGGATGAAAGACAAATTGAAAGAATAGAAATTCTGTTTGATTATAACCTTACTGCAAATTTTTTACTCTTCCAGGTTCAGCGATTCTACAAGATGTTACGGAAAGCTGAGAATAATTTCTGCTCCAAGTACTCTATTCCTTCTAATTACATTGAACCGCTCCATGGTGTCTACGAATCTGGTAAATTCTTATCTCATATTTAGAATTTCTTTTCCTTCATATTGATGGCTGTGGGTGCCTTTAGATAACCAGCACTTAAGTTAACTGCTTTACCTCAATGTGCAGCGAAGGAGAAACTGAAGGAGGTAGTTGAAATGGAATCATCAAAGAAGAGGCAAGTTGGTTCTAAGTTTCCTCGAGTGACGAAAGGAAAAGAAACCCAATCTGCGAAGGAAAGTGATCATTGAAGCAAATCTGTGGTGTATGAGAAGTGACATTCCTATCTGGGCAAGTTTTTTTTTTTTTGGTCGTCTATCTGGGCAAGTTGAGTGCAGACTAATATATAGGAGACGTCTTATAAACTTAATGTTCAGGGACATAGTACCAAGACAATGTACGCTGAAATTTTGACCTGCTTCATGTATAATCAATTTGTATGTTCAAGATCTTGTAGTAAACATTCTGGGGTTTAATGAAGCGCCTATGTGTATACTAGGATGTGCTTGCTTATGATTGTAAACACCTCGATTGAGGTCCCATCAATACAAGTTCTTTGATTCAAAAAGAACAAAAAAATGTGAACATTCTGGTATTGCTGTTCAATACTAAATCTCTTTTTGTAACTGTTAATGCAGGTATTGGCTTAAGATCATTAGATTTCATAGTGCAATCATAATTATATACAGTAGGATCATTATTTGTGATCTACATAACAGAATAGCATAGCACAATAAAGATTTGCCAAAGCATTGCTCAACATCTGAACTATGATTGATAGAAATTAGACTCTGTACAACATATATAATTGCTCATTAACTCAAATCCCCCATTTGTCTAATAGAAATGGTTCCCTTTTACAGTCTCAGCTCTTTGGTCATATCACAAATTCTCCATGACCTCAGTAGTTGAACCAAAAAAAGAAACAATTGAGGATAAAAATATGCCTAAAAAACACGGCTGCATGTCTGCAACTTAAATATGTCATAGATAACGCTTTCAAGGCTAGCTTCCAGACTTCCAGTACTTATTTTCTCAGCCTAGCCTTCAATGGCCCTCACTGACAACGGAATATTGCCAAAGACCTGTGAACTCCCTTCAGAAAGTACTTGGCATCAGTACGAGCAGCAGCAGAAGCTAAACTTGGTGATGATGGTGAAGAAGAGGCGGACGAGGATGAACCCTTGGGCGAGGAAATGAGAGAATCATTAGGGCCAGCATACTCTCTCTCCTCCTCAGTGATTGTATCCAACACCTTTGCAGTTCTGTGCCTCATGACACTAACAATCTGTGGTGGTGCAACTTCTGTAATGAACCTTGCTAGGCGTGCATTTGCCATTTTCTTCACTTGCAAGCAAGATTGATTTGAAGAATGACAAGGCCGGAGAAGGAGAGAGCTGTGGAGTGAAAAATACAGCAAAGAGATGAAAATGCAAGTGAAGGGTCTGCTTGCTGATGAGAATGAACACACCATAAGAATGAAATTAATTTATAGGGGAATGCATGAACCCTTAATCTGTGCTTAGGCTTATACAAAGCCAGTAGTCTTATTCAACACTGTCAAGTCCAAATTTGACAGCTAGTGCCGTCCTCTTGCTTTTGGTATTAATTCGAGGGCTTGAAGCTTCCAATTCGTTAATACGAGACAGCTTAGTTTGGTAAGGTGTCAAAGATCGGGTGGAAATTCAAATATCTCTGCAGATTTCATTTTTGTTGGGAACGAAAGGTTCTGAGTTTGCACTTTTCATGGCTACATTATGGTAGTCAGTTGCAGTGCCACGTTTCAGTTTCGTATGCTTGATTTGAACAGAATGATGCTGACAAAATTTTTCTTTTGACGATTGAGAAGCTTTCTCCTTACCAAGATATTATGGTCCTCCATTTGGTTGGTTCAAATTCATTCAGGGTGAACTAGTTAGGCAAATATCTCAATTCAGGTTTGCTAAGGTACCGTATTCTTGAGGTAACACTGATTTTTTGTAAGTTGCTTAGAAAGATACACAAATCTTTTTAAGACCAATCAGCCTACGCAGTTGCAATTTAAGACAGACATATATAATTGATTTAGTGATAGTTTAGTCTCTTATTCAAGAGAAAGATCATATGAAAGAAAAACAATAAGATAGCTAGATAGCAGTGAGGAAGATTATAAAATCTAAAAGGCCTAGGATACAATGCTCTTATCTCTATCATTCTTTCTCCTCATTTTCTTTTGTTCTCCTTGTGTTTTACCAGTTTTTGTGTCCCTCCTGGTGATTTTGTCTAACAGATCATTAAGTGCAACTGAGCATTTCTGATTGGTTTATATTATACTGATGATTTGAGCATTGATAGTTTCTCAGCCAATGCTTCATGCATAGAGAAAAAGAAAAACATGCATGATAAGCACAGACTAATTTTCACCATTGTACAAGGTCCTACAATTCACATGCTAGAAAGAGCGAGCATATGGGTTTGAAAGCTCAGGCTGCTCAGTATGGATATGGATGCTGTCACTTCACTTTGCATGGCTGCTCGAGCATTTGGTCCCAATATATATCGGTCGTCTTCTTCAAAACGCCTACATTTTTCTCTACATACGTCTCTTTTCCTCCAGACTTGCTTCTTATCTGAGGCATGAACAGTCTCACGTACTTCCAGAGAGTGCAGTGAAAACATAGATCGATGGTCGCCCTCCAATTATTTCCTGGCTGCTTTATTATTGCCTTGTTTGGCTGAACCAGACATTAAACCCCTTAGCCTTGATCCCATATTATCAATAGTACCAGTGTTATATATGGAATGTTGATTTGTAACCACTATTATTACTAGACTAGCTAGCGCTAACAATCTTAATTTACGAATGTTAAGATTCATTGGATTATGGATCGATGGGCAATCTAGCTTATTAGTTATTGTCCTCCATTCTCTTTCAAAAATATGCTTACCTTACACACTTACACTAGTACACCCATCTCAATGCATGACTGTGATAAAGTTCCTTGATTGGCTACTGCAAATCTTCACCGATATCGATGCATCGTAGTCGTATATGTCGACCAAGCCTAGCTAATCCATTTCTGAATGCAACCTGCACGGCTGCACGGTCTGGATATGTCGATCTATCACTGTATTCACATCACGCAGCTAGCTGTGTGTACGTAAGTGCCGTGTCAGTTAGGCTAGGGCACCAATAAAACAAAAGCATTGAAGAAGATGGTAATGCATGTTGGTCTTTAATCGATCTGTCTGAGAGAGCCATACCGAAGAATAAATATACTCCACATTTTCCATAATCTGTCACAGTGCCTTACCCAGATTGAAATGACCGAGACCTGATTGGATAAAAGCCCTAGCTGCAGCCAATCCTTTAGGATAGAGACCCAAAATGGAGTAGCTCCAAGATGTGCCATTAATTCATAAAAGCGGTACTCATCATGTGGCCATATGTTCATATTCATTGTATATATGATTCTTGATTAAATCAAACTAAATTGCCTACCTCAAACTAATTTTAATACGTTACTCATAAATCTCTAACCAACCAATGAACACTACTGTACTCAAATGCATGCAAAAATGGCTCCCAGTCTCTCAACATTATTGATGACATAATTAGGTATGTTCATGCACATTATCCTTAACAGAATACTATCAATTGCTAAAACTGTTGCTTTAATAAAGGAAAATCAATCTGATGGTGCCCTCATCCCCCCAATATTACTTGAACCAAGATCTACGGATACCACGATCTTGCTCCTATAAATCACCCATTTGTCACATAACAAATATAACACGCGGTTATATTTACACTTTTTCCTTTTCTGGGTTCATTACAGTTCTACAGAATCTATCTTTTCCTAAAATCACTGAAGATCAACGTTAATTGGCCTCATGTCCACCACCGATTAGTTAAGCAAGTCCAGACAACCACCCTCCTAAATTTGCACAGAACCTTCACTCAGTACATGTATATATAGGTTGCTTCACCAATAACCCTTCTCCCCAAACCCATTCATATATGTTCAAGAACAATTACATTCTTAATAGTTCTTTGAATATATATTTACAGAGAAAACATATCAGTGATCATGGGTCTGATGGGAAAGGAAATGAGGATCATGCAAAACTTGGACGAAGTTGCACCAGCACTTATGATCCCCCACGAGAAGCCTTCGAATAACATTTCGAAAATGGAGACCATCATTGAAGATGAAGGGTTGTTTTCTGATTACCATAGCTTTCAGATTATGCCGAAGCGAGTCGTGTTTCTTTTCCCGGTGTTTTTCTCTTTTGTTTCTTACTACATATTGTATGGCCACATTGCTTAAACTTGATCAATACGTACTGTACGTTGGAATATTTAGGATTTCCTAAAGTTTCTGATGACAGATGATCAAGATCAAGATGGTGGCAAATGTATTTTGAAGTAGATTGGCAGGGGAGGAACTTGAGAATTGCCTCTCCATTTGTGATGTTACATTTTGCATAAACCCTAATTTAGTTCGTTGTGACTTTGTCTTCTTGATTGATTTTGGTTCAGAACGTATAGAATGAATATGAAACAACAACAACTACTTGTCTTGTTGATCCAAAGAATGATGATGGATTGATGGAACTGCTCGTAATCGTCTACTACATAACTTCAACAACACTACCACAGTGCAGCTCGCTTATAAAAGTAACTAAGCGCGCGTAATAACAAAATTGCATTGAGTGGCATATAGTCTCTATGGCATTGCATTGAGACGGCATATGGTAAGTGGAGGATGGTAATTAAAAGGGTCATATCTTTTCCGACAAACATTAGTCGATAAAAGCTTCTTATAAGAAAGGAAAAACGATCATTTGCACACAAAAAACAAACCTACAAATGAATTAAGAAGAGATCGTATGTGTCTAGGGTGCAACATTTCATCGTTATGCATGCAACATGACGCTTATATCATCTACTTGCAGTGAAATTCAAACTCAAACTTATTCGATTTGAAGTTTGGATTTTTTTCCCGTAGGAAATCTAAAAGTTACATGTATCTTTATGAATATTATACAATGAGTTTTTTTCTTTCTCTTTTTGCACATTTTGATTGAGGTTCTCAATTGCAGAAAAATTACGCATCTGCTTTGGTAGCTGAAAGGCAATTCACTTTGCTCTACGTTCATTCAATTTATTTTTCAATTGGGTAGTTGATAAAAAAACGTTACTGAAAAGTCCAAAGTACATACTGTTCTCGTAGCATATGAAGAACACGTACAGTAACGAATCATGTTTCTAGAAACGCCAAAATTCTGAAACAATAGGGTTCTGGAACAACTATTTATGTACGTACTTCAAGGCTTCAAGCTTCGTGTTAGGCTTTGGACTATAGGTTAAATGTTGGAATAATAGTACACACATCCAAAATTCTTAGTCCTTGTTCGAGTTTGATCTTATCATGATCGTGCTAAGTTGCAACATTTTAGGAGTTTTTTCTAGAAGGGGTTGCTATTTCCTGGACACTGTAGATGAGCGGGTTTTCAACATATGGTTTTTTCAAATTTACTTGTAAAGAGTGCAATTGCCAGCTTTAGAACCATCCTAAGACTTGTTCAAACTATAATATCATCATCATGGCCATTTGACAGCTCCCACCTCCTAAATTTCTGTATATCAAAACAGTATATATATAGGATCCTCGATCTAGTCCTTCTACTCCCACAACCCGTGAGAAAAATCTCTCTTTCTAGCTAGCTCTTCTTATATTTCTCCAAAACCCTAGCTTGTTTTAGTTCTTATATCAATCCCGACTAGTTTGGTTTCGACCATCAAAGATATCATGGGCTACATCCACGACTACAGCGAAGTTGCACCAACCATGCTCATCTCCCAGTATCAGAGAACTTCGAAATGCCCGACGCTGGAGACAATCGATGAAGAAGGATCATCGTCTTCTCAAAATATCACTGTTGAAATTCCAACAACAACGACGGTCTTGTTTCTCCTTCCAGTCTTCGTTTCTTTTGCTTACTATTATTTCCTGTTGTATACATCTTCTGTTTGAATGAAGAGAAAACTGTACATGTATATAATATAGCTAGGTACGTATAGCTTGTTATTTGTATGCCTTTGTATGTATCGATAAAAATGTTTTAGAGTTTTGTAGCTGCCAAATTGATTCCATTGATGGATCAGCTCCTAGTACTCTTATTCATCACCAAAGGTCACATAAATTTTTTGTTTGAGTTCGATTGATAAGAGACCTTTGCAGATGAACAATTCATGAAATTAGTTGTCGACGAGATCACAGAAAACTAAACATTGTAAACCTTTCCTGCAAACTATTCGTCACGCGCGAGAGATTATTACATACCACAAGTTAAAATTTGAATTGCTATTGTATGTTTTACCTTGCATCCAGATGATGAAGCATATTATAAATTTCATATAATTAAGATTTGTAAATACGTTCATTTATTTCACATAGGTGATTTTGATGGTACTTGACAATCGGAGTTTAGATAAATCAAGATGTTTAGTCGGAGATGTAAAAAACTATACGGCGCTCTTTTCTTAGAGCATTCATGTGTGTACAGATGTAGAGAGGCCCGAAGATACATTTTGGAAGCCAGTTGAACATATCAATTGCTAATAACCTTTCCTCCTTCACCAAAAAAGAAATAACAGAGAAAATTTAATTACCACTCCACTCTTGTCATCTCACATTGCTATGGTTTTAGTGAAGCTAAAGACCTATACACATTATATTACCTTGAGCTCCTGATGTTGTCACCATGTCCAGTCTTCAAGCTATTTCATGTAGTGCATGTCATAGAAACTCTCTGCATATCATGATGTATATAACCCCAGAGAGGAGCAAAGGAAGAATAGAAACCAAGACCCCTTTTGGGAAAACTTCAAAGCCTTCCGACCCTTCTTCAAGAATGGTTTCTAGTGTAGGCAAACTTGAAGCCTTTTTATGAGTTATAATCAGGTCTCTTGGTGCAACCTCTCCCCAGTTTTGCATGCCTTTCAACTCCTTCACCATTTTTCTCCGAGAAGATCAATACAATTGCTTGCTAGTTCCCCCCTTCTTGAGTATTGGCTTTTGATCTTTTGAAAAATCTTTGGGAGGGAGATAAGGTTTTTGGAAGGAACTAGCAAAGGATCAATGGTGCGGGTAATGTTGCAAAGGGAGACAGTGAATATAAATATATAGGGAGGTCAAAAATGGTTTGGTCCCAAAAATAGGGAAGGGAGGAAAAATGTTGGCAATGCAGACCGATCAATAATGCAAATGTTTGAACATGTCTTGGAACTATATTTTGCATGGAAGTTATTTTTAGTCATAGCTTTCTTGTCCTTGGTTTCTAAATTTTGTTGCTTATTCACTTTGTGTCTTGGGGTTTCACCTGAAAATGATACTGATACAATATGGTAAATTATTCGTCACGCGCATGGTAGACATTACATGGTAAATTGGATTCTACACTTAGTAAATTGTATCCTATGACAGTAAATCCTTTCTGTAACTAATTTAGGAGGCTGGGAAACAATTTCTGGTTAAAATAAATTAGTAAGACAACCAAATCGTTTACATTTCACAACAGAGTTGTACAGGTTCGTATCCATAAGCCTTCTATGGATTTCAGTGCATGTGATTCTTGATTCAACTGATATGCTAGAATCTTGAAGTCCTAAGAGCATTTTCTGACCTAAGAAAATAACAACTTCCAGTGATTACATACAATGTGTAAACTCCCCAGTTCATCAAAATAAGTAAATCAAGAATCTTTCAAAATGAATGGTGGAGAAGCTTAAAATCAGGAAGCTTTGAATTCACCTCACTTGACTACAAAAGTTTCACCTAAAATAAATTTTCATGATATATAATACTTATACAGTACAAGAATACAGAGAAACATCATTCATTAATTAGTGACCGAAGAAATGCTAATGTTTACCATGTACCTAACTACAGTGGGGATTGGATGTTGTTTTTCTTCTTCATATTTCACAAAAAAAGTGATCCCCAGACGTTTTACAGTATCTCTGTCTGTAGGTTACATAAATTCATCAGTCCACTTGCTCCAGACGTTTTACAGTACATGTACCATCGCCTATTTAACAAGACATGTTTTTGCTGTTCCAAGATGTACAAATAAGATGTATCCCTGTGGTGACTGAAAAAATAACTAAATCAAATACTGCAATAGGAGACAACAGTGAAGTACTGGAGTTTATGAATAGAATTAAGATTTGAACTTAAGAATGGCGGAAGGTTGATGAAAAGGAATCAACACAAACAACCTAATTTTAACTATCTGCAGAAGTGCACGTACAGTTTAAGGCATCAACAAATTTGCAATACAAAGAAAAGAACCTAGGCACGTGACTTGCAAAAAGAGTTAAATATGAGACTAACCGAATGAGTCGATCTGACAGCCAGCAGCAGGGCAGAGTTGAGAAGGTAATCCATTTGGCGCAATTATAGATTCCTACAGAATACGGGACTTATCAGTGGATTCCGGAAATAAAGTTAGGACTACTTGCAGAGTTGCAGGAACTTTCCAAACAAGGGAAGTTGACAATATTAGGAGGTTTGTACCAGAAAAAGAAAGTTCTTAATATTCAGAGGTAAGACGTATGTTTCACTATGATGCTTCATGGGGAAAATTGAATAATCACATGAAAGTAAGCATGCAAATGAGAGGTTGAACTATATATGTGCAATTGTAAGTAGGTGTATGCTAGTACCTGGGATTTTTCATGTGGAGCAGCAAAAAGACAATAGAGATGAATATGGAACTTGAACCAACAGAAGTGCAGGCAAACCCAAGGAAGTTGTTCTTTCCTCCTAACCAGCCTGTTGTTGTAAGAATGAGCGTCTTCTTCCCATCAAAACTATAAGTATTGTAGTTGTTCGTTACATTGACTACTACAACATCATCTGCATTCAAATCCTCTTCAATTCTACCATACAACTTACGGAAACTGGGGAGTGCAGCTGTCCGCATCCATACAATAAGATCTTCTTGATCGCTTAGCTAATAAAACAAAGTAGCAATCACCAACAGTTCAAGAAAATTTCAGAGATTAAGAACTATACTTGCACAAATATGGTGGTATCATATAGGAGCAGAGAACAAAATTTCAATAGATTTTTGTACAGTTATGATACTTACAGGGATTCTTGGGTCTAGCTTTCCACCACCCATCAAGGTACCATTCTGAAAATTGAAGGGATATACATTCTTCCCGAACTTGTGATCACGGTCACTCTTCCATGCTATGTTCTTCCTGTTGACCTTTAGCTCTGATCTTCCACGGATAAGAGTATATGTATCATTAAACAAACTCCATGCTATCAAACCACAAGGCACAACTGGAAGACCATTGTTGGACTCCTCAGGCTTACAAGAGCTCGTGTCATTGTACCCCAATCCATGTAAAAGCTGTTCATCATTTTTACTTTTGACATACCTGAAAATTTGGAATCAACTTTGTTTGAGACTAAACCCAGTAAAATCCAAGTTGACTTTTCTTGCACAAGTTCAACAGAAAATGGACCGATTTTTATTAAACATTTTGTGCAACCGAACTTTTATGATAACTGAAATGGATTAGATCAGAAGAGAAAGGAATTTCAGTTATAAGTCTTTGTTATCTCCAAACTCTGGCACCAGATACATTATGACTTTCTCCAGTAAAAATAAAATGACAGGAAAGTCAGAGTCAGTGATGGCTCACCACTACGTAAATAAAGATACAAAAGAAGTCTCACCGTCTGTGGTTCTGATAGTAGTTATCAAGCTGATAGTAGATATTTATTGGAGCTTTCATATGCTTGTAGACCTTCAAAGAGAGATATATGAAAATTTAGAGCCAACTTGAGTAAGATCAGGGGGAAAAAGCCTAATGTATGGTAGATATCAGTTGAGAAGTCATTGAGCAAAGCAATGTTCACAAAGTGCATACAGAAATAACCCACACTAGTGAAATTTGTGGGTTATAGAAAGCACCCAAACTACATTATAAACTCTAAATCAAGTAAGATACCAGACCTCAAGAAAAAGCTTATAGAATTCATGCAATAAGGAAGATTTCAGTAGTTAAAATAAGTAACTTAAGTTTTGGTACCATATTCCTTCTCCTCCCAATCAATAACTTTCAAATCCATGGATCGCAAAATTTAGGACCAACTTAAAGACTAATGGAAACGTCAGCTTATCAAGAAATAATAGTTCCTGCAATGCAATCACTAAGGATGTATGCAATTATCGCATGCATCCTTTGTGGATTTGATTTCTTCAAATTCCTACCAACCAGCTCCTCTTCCAGTGTTACTACTGGCAATATGTAATTTTATGCTCTTGCCTCTAGAGCAACAAATTCAACCAGTTGCAAGGAATGCCATACAGAGATCTGAATAACTACAGAGGGAATATTACCTTCAAGTAACGAGAACAGTTTTTGGGAATCGAATTATCTTTTATATATGCCACCTTATTGCTTTTGAATGCTTCTGGCACACAGTCATTATCATATCGGTCCACAATTTCAACAATCTACACATCAAATATCCAACAAATAATTAACCAGAGATTTATGCTTCATTTAAGACATGGGTAGCAAACAAGAACCTATGAACAAGCAAGATTATACAAAGTACAAACTCATGAACTATTACGGATAGAGCTTAGCAGAGAGGAGCTTTTACATTCTCAGAGGCATGTAGAGTAATAAGCCCAAGAGGTATGAAAATGACACCCATCAACAAAAATGTAGTAATCACCTGCAGAAGAGATTGTTAATAACTTAATATCGCAAAATGCACATAGATAGTGAATAATGCCATAAAACAGTTGATTATAATTCTAATAACTCACCCATGGTGGTGTGAGGATAGGTTTACAAGCAGGGAGACTCTGCTGAGTAAACTGATAGAAAGCTACAAAACCACCACACCATATGCATCAACAAAAGAAAACTCAACTCGAAATGCCTAATTAATTTGAAGGAGAAAACCAAAAGCAATCGAGAACATACTGGAAAGACCAAGAACATACCTTTATGTTTTCTGGAATGTCGCGGAACAGATTGAGCAGCACCACTAGATACTTTGAAGACTTTTCCTCCATCCACTTCCATCAAATTCAATCTTCAGCAATTCAACCCGGAAAGTGCCACAACTTTAACCACCTCGAAATTCGCAAACCATAAACTTACCGTGTAGACATTTAAACCCATATAAACTCTTCACTCAATATAAACAACATACATTGCAAACTCAACACCTACAGTACCAAGTTTAACAGTTTAACTCTCAGAAAACCTCAGAAAATAATGTTCTGCAACTTGGTATATTGTTTTGTTTGATAGTTTAACAATCATATAGTGTTTGATAGATTAAATTTTCGATTGAATTACAGAAATGTAAACATAAGCCATAACAATCAAAGAATTGGGTAGCTGAATGAGCTAAAGGCTTTTGCTTTTCTCTGTTTCCCAGAAAGAAACAAATAAAAAGCTTTGATCTTTAGCTTTCCTACATTATTAAAGACCAAACACCTGATGGGTTCTGTGGAAGGATCAAATCAGAAACTAAAATTGCAAGAAAGACGAGAAGGGTTGTTGCAGAAAAGAAAGAAGATGGAATTGGGAGAAGGGAGATCTGGAATTACCTGAGAAATGATATGAGAAGTGAAGATTGGTATGTGTTAGTGGGAATTGAGAGAAATAGAGAGGGAGGAGATTACTTGGGGCTGACACAAACTCCAATCTGTCTCATCTTTCGTGTTTTTATTCTTAGCTTTCCAGAGAGGGATAAAGCAACACTCCCGAGGGAGTAGCATCACATTCCCTCCTTTCTTTCATTATTTTTTTTTCTTTTCGACAACCATTATACCATATATATATTTGTTGAGATGACGTCAGCGGAGGTACTGTTCTTCAGAACAGTGCAGTCTCGCTCGGGCTTGGGCTACATGTCGCTCAGGCTTGGACTTTTTCTTGATGTATTTTTTCTTCCTTTGCCCTTTCGCGAGTCTTCTCGCGTTTTCTTGCCACAGAGAAACGAAGGTCCTAGAAAAGGTGAGAGAGAAGAGCAGCAGCGGAGAGAGGGGGTGGATACGGAAAGCTTGGTTTTCAATCGTAGGGAGAGAGAGAAAGAGGCGATTGGGAAGAGAGAGGGAGAGAGGAAGAGGAGATCAGAGAAATCGTAGGAAGAGAGAGAAAGAGGCGATTTGGAAGAGAGAGGGAGAGAGGAAGAGGAGATCAGAGAATAAAGTGTTAATCGGAGTTGAATCGTTTCGTTCTCCTTCTTGGTAAGTTTTCAATTTCTGTTGTCGTTTTCAATTTCAATTTCTGTTCTCTTCCCTCTCGCCTTCCACCTCTTCGTTCTGCTATATCCTAAAGTTTCGAGAGCATCGATTCTAATTTCGAAGGAGAACGAAATCAAAGAGGCCGGCAACGGCCGAGTGTTTGTGTCGCCTGGACTATAACTAGAGCATGGAGTAGCAGAGAGAGATGACCATGAAGCAAATTGAGTACTTATTAGATCGCGGAGTTTTCAAAGGATGGCTCACCGAGAAAGGGGTTGAGGTTGAGCTCGGCAAGTTTGCGCTGCTTGAGGTTTCCGGAAGTTACAATCATTCGTTCTTTTTCACGCCCGGTGTGCATTTCTTTTTATGGTATATCACTCTTTCTTTACTCTTTCTTTTTTAAATTTATTATGTAAAATTGGTAACTTACTAAATTGGATGCGAGTGTTTAAGAAATGTGTAGCTGTGTTCGTTTCGTGGAGAGAAAATCTAAATTCAATGCAGCAACTATATCTTGGTTAGAAAGAAATGTCGTATTTGGAAGCCTAGGACTAAGACTAGGACTAAGACTAAGCCCAGCCTTTTTTTGGCGCAATGGAAAGTCTGGGTGATAGTTTATGGGACTTGCAAGAATTATGAATCTAAATTCAGTTGAATTTACATGAGGTTTCAACTGAGCATTACTCTCATGGGTACCAGAAACACAATGGTAGACTCATGTTAAAATTTAAAGCAAGAACGTACTAACAGGTATTTCTGAGTCCACTCTTTCCGGTGTGCTTATAGTTGTCGAACCTGTGCAGTGATTTTCCCTCAGATCAATCCTACTGAAAGCTACAATATTAGAGCAGTTGGACTCATTTTGAGCAGTTCCCAATGGTACCCAGTTTTCTTTCTTTCTAGATTATTAGCATTTCCGTCACTGAATTGATATACTTGGGAGTAGCCAATTTCCCCCATATTTTTAGAAGGTTATAAAATTATCTGTGAGATAAAAATATAGGTGAGATAAAAGATATTGTTATGTATACCAATTATGAAAGTGATGCTGATGTTTGTGGTTTGTGGTTTGTGGGAATTCAATGAAGGAATTGCCTTTTCAGAAGTTGCATAAGCAGTGGCCGTTTCTGTATCTAGAGGAAGCAAAGCATTAGATCACACTAAGAATGCAATCTTTCTGCCCTTTGAACAAGTAGACTCAGAAAAGATTGATGACTTTTATGTTCAGAGGCATTAGACCCTAAATATATCAACCCTAACTATATACTTTGCTTTGTTTTTCAGGGGAGAAAGATAGGCTTTTTGTAGCTTGCTCCACATGCTTTAAATAAATGACAAAAAAGCCACTGCCAACTCCCAGAACATTATATGCAACAAGCTCTTTAAAGGTAACACACCCATATATATAAATTGCTGACTTTGAATGGATATGTTCTGATCAATTGTTTATGTCTTATGTGTTAACTTTGCATGGATGGATATGTAACTGATTCTTTGATGATTGACCATTGACCACAGCTAATGATTTGTCCGACTCTTTGAAACTAGAACAGGCGAAAGAAGGTACTAACTTTTACTCTTTCTGCTCATTTTTTTTTTGTCTAACGAACTGTGATTTGCAGCTTTTGATTTAAGGATTTAAAGAAAGGGATCTTGAAGGCTTTGATTTCTTTGCTTTAAAATTAAACTCTTAGGGGGTGTCTATATCTTGCTGGTTGTTTACTTTCTTAAAGTCTCCCCAGTCATTTTGAGAATTTTAATTTTGAGCTCTGACAAATCTCTCTCACTGAGTGCAGGGTATTAGAAGGCCAAGTGGGTATAGGGATGTTAACAGAGAAGATGAATAGTCAAAGGTCCAAATCTGGTAGATTCAAAAGTGCGTGCTAGGTATGATATTGATATTTCTACACTCAGACGTAGTTACTAATTCTATCTCCTTCAAATGGTTAATGAATTCCTGTAATTCTGTGTGTGTGTTTGTGTTGTGTGAATGAAAGTGAATGATAGTTGCATTTTTATTCATGCTATTTAGTGAACAGCTATTTTCTGTGTATAATT
Organism: Fragaria x ananassa; assembly: GCA_034370585.1. Lineage (NCBI taxonomy): Eukaryota > Viridiplantae > Streptophyta > Magnoliopsida > Rosales > Rosaceae > Fragaria > Fragaria x ananassa. Next base: position 2,467,097 of record CP139766.1, read on the forward strand.
GTAGGTCGGTTCTAACTGGGAAACCTTTGTCATTTGGAGCCAAATTTAGCAGGTACTCTTCTACTGCAATGTATTTTATGCGTATGGCCAATTTGAACTTCTTAGTTTGAGTAATGCTGATTGCTCAATTAGGTTGTTTCATGTATATACTTTTAAAACATGCTCAACATTAGTCTTTACATTTCTTTGGGTTATTATTATTGTAACAAAACTATAGCTTTGTGATTCACCTGTGATTAATTGCTGTTCAGTTTGTCCTCTTCAGTTCTCAAGAAGTAATAGATTGGTTTTGCTTTTGGTACTTATAAGTTCAATGCTGATGATAGAGAACTCTTAACAGTTTTTTTTTTCTTTTCCTTTTTTTCTTTTCAAGCTTTACATTTTTGTTTAATACTAAATCATGTTTCTCTTTGGTTTACAACTTTAATACTAAATCATGTTACTCTAATGCATGTCTTATGCAACAAGCTGTTAGTATTAATCTTCTGCTGTTGTCCCTCATTTTAGCATTCTGCATTATCTTTGTTTCCCCTTTTCATACAGAAACATAATTAGCAAATTTGGAAAGTACGTATAATTGTATTTTATGGTGAGTTATGTAACCATTTTCTTTTTTTCTTTTTGCAGATCTGAGTAGTCATTGCATGCAGAAGCTAATTTGCGGAACATTGAGCTCTTATACAGCTTCTTTGTATTCAGGTTATTATACCTCTTTTGTATATTCAAGCTGAAATCACAAATAAACTTTTTGAACGTATACTAGATCATTAGAATCATCCTTTTACAATACACCTTATTTGTTTTGGTCATTGACTCATTTTTTTCCTGCTTAAGTGTTAATAGTTATTGTCATTTCTTGGATTTCAGCACAGTTTGATGAATGTGGAATCTAGGTTCTGCTGTTCAATAAAATGGGCATGTATGAAAGTTGCCTGATCCATTGGAAAATAGTGGCTTGGATTTGATAGATTCATGTTTTGATAATGCGTTGTCAATTTCTTAAGTTGGAAAAAAGTTCTCATGCTATAAATGAAATAATGTCATATCAATCAACTTAATCAGCGATTAACTTAAACGTTTGATTGACTGAATGAATATGGTCGTTGGTTGAAGGCTTTTAAGTCCATTTTAAGTTGAACAATTCACGATATTGCACCCGCAGCAAAGCGCGGGCATACTATCTAGTATCTTCAATTTTTTTTGTTCTTCCAATGGTTTAATTGTGACAAAATCAAAGTTAAAGGGTTTATTACCTAAGTACATTTTGAAAATTTTGTATGTTTTACTGACTTCATATGCTCCATCAAATTTATTTGGATGTCAAGCCGATTTATAAGGTAACGATATTGTCATGACACTAGTTTTAAAATATAGATGAAGAAAAGAAAATAGCTTTGAAGGTGGAGCAGTTCTTCAATACAGTCGTAACCTTGTCGTGTTTAATACAACATGTCAATCACGGACAAACAAATTATAAGGACATACACGAAACATTGAGAATATAGAACTTGACGTAAATTAAAAGATACATTCATAACATGGTAGCCACATATAGAACTTTATCCTCCAATCAACGGAACCCTTAAGCAACAACTATGTCACATCCCAGGACCCATTCCGCCGTAACACGATATTGTCCGCTTTGGGCCCGCCGGCCCTCACGGTTTTGTTTCCGGCAGCTCAGGAGCAGCTTCCGAGTAGGTCACCCATCCTGGGATTGCTCTCGCATCAACATGCTTAACCTCGGAGTACTCATCCCCTCCGAAGCCGCTGAGCCACCCAAAGGCCTCGCGTTAGATTGGAGGTGGGCATGTACATATACAGCACATAACCCCTCTCCGTTGGCCGATGTGGGATATTACAATCTACCCCCCTTAGGAGTCCGACGCCCTCGTCGGCACACTCGCGCCACATGACAGAGTGGCTCTGATACCATTTGTCACATCCCAGGACTCATTCCGCCGTAACATGATATTGTCCGCTTTGGGCTCGCCGGCCCTCACGGTTTTGTTTCCGGCAGCTCAGGAGCAGCTTCTCAGTAGGTCACCCATTCTGGGATTGCTCTCGTATCAACATGCTTAACCTCGGAGTACCCATCTCCTCCGAAGCCGCTGAGCCACCAAAAGGCCTCGCGTTAGATTGGAGGTGGGCATGTACATATACAGCACATAACCCCTCTCCGTTGGCCGATGTGGGATATTACAAACTAAAACGAAACTAAAAGATAAATAAGAACCAATGAGGTATTGATAAGGTTGATTGACCTTAAATAACTTGAAACTCAATCTATCTTTGGTAGCATAGGTGGATTGAAGCATTCTAACATGATTCCGGTGTGGATTAGTCTCAACGTCTACAAAATAAATGTCCTACTTCTCAAGTGTTTTCATTTTTGCATTCCATGAGTTGGTTCAATTCTGAAGCTCTCATCTTGATGTGACCAAATATGGTCATCCAGCCACACCACACTTCTGTCCAACAATGCTTCTCCAACCCCCACATTTTCCCGCCACCAAAACCAGACGAGTCTTCGGCACACTCTCATCTCTCTTAAACCTCTGCACACACCCCAAAACCCTCGGCCAACTCCACGCAAGGTACATCATTCACGGCCACCACCAAGACCCATCTCTCTCCTCCCTTCTCATCCACCGCTACGCCGCCCTCGGCCTCCCCTCCCTCGCCAGCCGCGTCTTCAACTCCATCACCGACCCAACTCCCATCCATTACAATGCAGTCTTAAGAAGCCTATCTGAATTCGAGAGCACCGTTTCGGTTTACGATGATATGGCGATGAAGGGTATGTACCCAGATGAGGGTACATACCCTTATGTGCTGAGGTCGTGTTCTCGGTTCTCGGATGTGAGAATCGGGGCGAGGGTTCATGGGCATGTCGTGAAACTGGGTTTGGACTTGTGTGAAATGGTAGGACATGCTTTGGTTGATATGTATAGAAGTTACGGTGGATTTGGGAATGAGGGTAATGTGTTTGATGAAATGCCTCTGTGGAGATTTGATTCAGTTAGTTTGGTTGGTTGGCTGAGGTCCAGTGTGGATTTGAACTTGTTGCGAGTCGGAAAGGCTGTGCATTGTGTGGCTGTTGTGACCAATTTGTGTGGGGATTTGTCTGTGAATACTGCATTGTTGTCTATGTATGCCAAGTTAGGTGAGCTGGAATGTGCGGAGTTGGTGTTTGATGGAATGCCTGGGAAGGATTGTGTTGTTTGGAATATAATGATGTCGGCTTATTCGCGAAATGGGAGACCGAAAGAATCGCTGGAGCTGTTGAGGTTCATGGGAAGATCAGGGGTTAGAGCTGATATGTTCACTGCAATTCCTGCGATTTCTTCAATTGCGAGGTTAAGAGCTATGGAGTTGGGGAGACAAATGCATGCTCATGTGATAAGAAATGGTTTGGATTATCAAGTGTCGGTTCATAACTCTCTTATTGACATGTACTGTGAATGCAATCGTCTAAGTTCTGCAAGAAGAATTTTTAACATGGTGAGGGACAAGACTGTGGTTTCGTGGAGTGCGATGATCAAAGGATATGTGACTCATGATCAGTCTCTTGATGCTCTTGCTCTCTTTTCGGAGATGAAATGTGATGGAGTTGGAGTTGATTTTGTTACAGTCATCAACATCTTGCCTGCTTGTGTGAATCTTGGAGCACTGGAGAATGTAAAATACTTTCATGGCTACTCAATGAAACTTAGCCTGAACTCGCTTTCATCTGTTAATACAGCGTTTCTAGTCAGCTATGCGAAATGTGGATGCATAGAGATGTCCCGGAAGGTTTTTGATGAAGAGAACATCAATGAAAAAGATGTGATCACATGGAACTCTATGGTTGGAGCTTATGCAAAACATGGAGACTGGTATAGGTCTTTCGAGTTGTACAACCAAATGAAGGAATTGAGCATCAAACCAGACCAAGTAACCTTTCTAGGACTACTGACGGCTTGTGTAAATGCTGGTCTTGTTCAAGAAGGGAAGAAGTGTTTCAAGGAGATGATTGATATATATGGTTACAAACCGAACCAGGAACACTATGCTTGTATGGCGGATCTACTAGGGCGTGCCGGGCAAGTCAATGAAGCAAGTGAACTGATAAAGTCTATGCCTTTCAAACCCGATGCTCGGGTTTGGGGCCCTTTGTTGAGTGCTTGTAAGCTGCATTCAGACACAGGAGTCGCAGACTTTGCTGCCGAGAAGCTTATAACTATAGAACCAAACAATGCTGGAAATCTTATATTGCTTGCCAATATAAAGGCTGCAGCTGGGAAGTGGGATGAAGTTGCTAAGATCAGGAGATCGCTTAGGGATATGGGACTGAAGAAAACCCCAGGCTGTAGCTGGGTGGAGATAAATGGACGTCGAATTGAGTTCCGAGTAGCAGATCGATCTCATCCAACATCAGATGGAATATATGCCATGTTGAGAAACCTGGAGTTGGAAAGCAAGGAAGCAAATATACAGATACATGTATAGGTTTACCTCCATAAATGCTCATTTTGTTCATTTGAGGAGCTTTTTAGGCATCAATTTTTAAACGAACTGTTCTGAATTATGTTATCCAGTGTAAATGGAACTTTAAGAGCACATATTTCGTTGCCTAGCTTGTTTACGTGGAGAAACTACTCTAGTAGTCTAAACTCTTGCGTATATTTGAGGGTGAGGGAGATCACATTCACAGAACCGAACCTCATACCAGACATTCTAAAAAGAAGCTTGAGAAAGACATTGATAGTTTGATACTGGCAAATAAATACTTTTAACATTGATACTGATACAAACAAGTTCCAGGACAAAATTGATATGTTGGCACAACACAGCCCCTTCAGGTAACAAATCTCAAGTTTAAGGTTTATCAGCCATGCCAAGAACCACATACGCACACACAAATAACGCCTCTACATATCCTCAAGCCATTTCCAAGGGTTAGCTGTACGATATGATATTAAACTTATTCGCCATCTTTTGCTGCATCATGCTTCAATTTTTTCTTCACTCTTTTTTCAACTTGTGGCTGTTTGAAAGCTGCATTGGGAGAAAAAAGAGAATAATAAGAATCAAAATGGACAAATAAGAAAACAACAAGAACAATAAAAAGTCCGATATCCATAAATCTCATCGCAGCATCTATAGAAGTGTATTTGAATATCAAGACTAGTACTAAACTCACCACATCTTAGCACAACATCAGATATTGCTGTTCTAGATATTACTAAAAGATAACACCAATTTTTCTTTCACACCCTGTTATAGATTGGTTATTGCAGATACTATGGCTAGTCTTAAGGCTGTGTGAGAGTAAGATCATAAATGATGTGTTCACGAGAGTCCATACTAAGTTACAGTGAGATCCTTCCAATAACATCAACCAACCCATAAAATTCAACGGCACAACAGTTTCTTCCAGAATTCCCACATTCTGTAGTTCTAGACCATATTTACTATCAGTTTCCAGAGTAATTCAGTCATGCTAGCAATCATACCATCAAAGCCTGTAGTTGTAGCAACGGAGAAAATGAATCTCTAGCACAAGACATTTAGAAATCATCACAAGGAGTAAAAGTACCATCTAAACAATTAAAAACGCAAGCTACCACATACAATCAAAGAGAGATAGAAGAGTGGCTGATGTGACAATAAGGATATGAGAGAGAACCACAAATCTTACATTTCATAGCTGATCCGGCCAGACAAGTAAGCCTTGACTTCGTATTAGCCTCAGCTAATGGATTTGGCTTGTTATCCTTAACAGCCATGCGAACATCCCAAACTCGTATAACCCCATCCGACGACCCAGATGCCACAAGATACGGATCCTCATTGGCTACATCACCGGAACTGCTTTTCATCACCACTATCCCTTTCACACGGGTTGAATGTGCATCCTCAATACAATATGCAACTTTCCCAGTGTTTGTGTCCCAAGCTGTAATACCCCGGTCCTCACCACCAGTAAACACAAGTCCATTCTGTCAAAATCAAACTTTGAACATCACAACTACACCGAAAACTCAAAACTAAACCATTTTTGTTCAATTACACATTCACTCAATAAGAAATCTAAACTGACCTCACCGGGCTCAGCGCAAAGAACCCGCTTCGGATTCTCCATCTCGCAAACCAATTTGGCATCCTCAGCCTCATGAACAGTCACTTTCTCCTCGGTAGCCAAATAGAACTTGTCTCCGGAACCATTGAAGTCCACCAAGCTAGCCTCCATCCCCAACCTGCAATAAAAGCTCCTCCTCCCCCTCACCAAGTTAATCATCGCCAAGCACTCATCTTTCCCCACAGTCAAAGCCAGCTTCCCGGAGGGGTGCAACGACAAGTCGTTTATGGCCTTCCTGTGCGGCTTGAGGCTCTTGAGGAGGACGAAGGGGTCGGCCTCGTAGATGCAGAAGGACCCTTCAGCGTCGCCGGAGACGAGGTTGAGGGGGACGGAGAGGTCGGGCCGGGTGAAGAAGGAGAGGGAGGTCACGGTGGCGGCGTGGTCGTTCAGGGAGCCCACGGAGGTGGCGTGGGAGAGGTCGTAGAGCTGGATGGTGTCGTCGGAGCCTCCGGAGGCGGCGGCGGATCCGGCGGCGGCGAGGGAGGTGATTGCGGAGAGGTGGGAGGGGTAGGAGAAGAGAGGGGTTAGGGTTAGGGTTTTGGAATTAGGGTCTGTGTTGAGGGGTTTGAGCTTGAAGCCCCATAGGAATTTCTCGTAGGAGCCGGCGATTAGACTCATGGTGGTCGTGGTGGCTGCTGTGATACTACTTCTCAGGGTTTATGGTCCAAAGGTTGAAGACGAAGGGTTTTACATACGGCGGAGGACTTTAATGACCAAAATGCCCTTCTTTATTGTTTCAATCAAATACAAAATTAATGTGTTACAATGCTCTGAGTCCAAATCACGAGCTCTCATTTATAAGAAAAAATTTATGTCAATAGACCAAACGGTACTGAACTTGTTTATTTTTACAAAATAGATAATCAGTTATGGGCTCAAGCCCTGGCCTACACGATACGCAACGAAACTTCGCTCTTTTAGACCGACTGACAATAGATTAGTCATGTTCGCATGGTCACTGACTGATTAAGAAATTTATGCTCAACTACCTTTAGATGTAAATCTAATGTTGCGGGGAGTTATTTTTAAGTATAGTTGTTTTGTTTTCAAACTTAATGTAAATTAAAGGGTGGTTAAACAAAGTTTATTTGATCAGTTGGTGACCATATGAACGACGCTAAGGGCGGTAATTAAACAACTACACTTGAATAATTCTTTCTACCCCTAGACTTACATCTGATGGTGGATGAACACTGTTTTCTCACTCAATTGATGACTAGGTGAATATTTATGTTTATATTGATAAACTATTTCCATATTTAGGATGAAATACCTGATAAAACTATTCGTAAATGACGTGTGAATGTATAAAGACTCGTTTAATTATTCTATGATTTGCATATCAACTTTATGTTAAACATAAGCTGCATTTAGTAATTTACAATATATTTTAAAAGAAAATACTTTTAAATGTATTTCACATAATGGTTTAAATTATAAAAACTAGCTTTTATACTCGTGATACTCGCGTGTCGAAAACGTTTTCAATAGGTAGTTATTTTTTTCTCATTTGTAACTGTTTTTTTTTTCATTTTATAAAGTTAGTGGGTAGTTGGGACTTGGGAGTTTCTTGGCAGTTATAAGTTTCACCCGTTGTAGTTATCTCTTTCCCACTTTTCTCTCCTCAATCATCTCTTTTTCCATTTATCTTGTTTTTTTATTTTGTTTTTTTAATCTTTTTACCGTAATAACCTTCGTGTTTGGTTGTAAGGGTAATGTAATAGCTGGGCAAAATCGACAGTTCACATTTTGATGAATTTGTTGAATGCCCGGCTTTATTGTAGTAGAGATAACAAACATCGATATTTGAAAACTTCATGCATCTTTTATAATAATCTACTGGTTATATACCAATTATCAAATATTAGATGACATAACTTGTTCGGTTTAGACTTAAAGATTCAATACGTTATATTTGGATTTGTAAACTGTGATATTTTTATATTTTATTAGATGTATGCAAGGTAGCAGTGGACTCAGAAATTATAAATAAAAATAATAAAAGAAAAACCGATAATTTTTCTGTTTATTTTATGATTTGGGAGGGTATCAGTCTGTAATCTCTGTATCGATCAGAAAGTAATAGCACAGGCATAATCTGGTAAAAAGTGGTAACGAACCAAAGCATGGTCCATAAAAGAGAGATGAGCAGAAGAATACCCATAAAGTCCCAAAATACCCTCCTCATTCTCTTCGTTTCATTCATCCTCCTAACACTTGTATGTAAGCTAGTTTACACCAACACTCTTCTTGTCTGCCCAAATGGACCAACCACAACAAAACTTGGCTCAACACCAAGAAGAAGAAGAAGAAGAAGACTTGGGTCTAGAAGAAGAAGAAGAAGAATCATCCCAACAAGAGGAACAAGAAGAAGGAGAAGGAGAATCTGAACCAGAAGCAGAAGCAGACACAGATCAAGAAGAAGAAGAAGCTCTTCCTTCTGATGAGCCACCACCCTCCACTCAAACCGATGATCCTCCCGTTCCTGATCCCCCATTCGATCCCAGCCGAAGTAACTCTCTCTCTCTCTCTCATTTACGACTTTGACTGAGTTTTCGTTTCTGGGTTTGTTGAAAGATGTGAAATTTGTCACAATTGAGATAGGATTTGGGGTCTGATGTCTTGTGGGTGTATCAAGGACTTGACTTTCTATAGGAGATTTATCACATTGTGAAAATCTAATGGTTAAAAAGATAAATGAGACTTGGGATAGGTGAATCATTGTATCTTCTCCTTTCGAATTTTGTCGTAGGCTCTAGATTGCATTCATCATAATCTCAATAGCATTGTGGCTAAAGGTAATGTCTATGTGAGATAGGAAGCAGAAGATGGACATCTTTTTGTTTACATTAACTGATTTTAAATTTTATGGCTACATCTATATCACTGTAATTTGACTCTCAGATATTAAGGATGGAACACGCGGTATGCAAACTGATTTGAAACTTTAGTCTTCAAACCCAATTAATGATATTTCCCAGTAACTACTTCAGAGAAGATTTTGTGCGACATATAATGAACCTTTTCATGACTCTAACCTTTGTCTGTTTTTTCTTTGAAGTGATTGGCATTATTAGAAGAAAGTCCTTGATCAAAGAGTTAGCTGCTATGTACCATGCCGAGTGCCTTTCATACTGTCAAGAGCTTTTGGAGCTTCAACGAAAAGGGGATGAGGTCAGATGCCAATACTTGTTTCTATGTTTCCTTTGCTTAATATTACTCATTTGATAAAGATGTATGCTTGATCACACTTTATACATGTTTTAACTCCTGATCAGGTGATCTGTATCGTTCACTAAGTTTGGTTTCTGTAGAATGGTAATAAAGCAAAGTAAAGCTCGTTCTACTGTCATTTTATTTCCATTCTGGACTTGAAGAGTTGAAGGTGGGGATGAAAGTGATTCCCCACCTTGCTTAGGAGTTAGGAGACATAGTCCCAACATTAGGCCTGCTTTCTCCATGAAGATGGAGAAGGTGAGCAGTCTAAGAGCTGAGAATTAGATATGATGAGGGAGAAGATTTGGTGTTCCTAAATCTCACATATGTTGTAAGCACATTTTTGTATATTTTGTAAGCTAGCTAGCAGTAAATTTGATTCATTTATAAGTTTTTCCAGGATAACGTCCACCTCCCCCTATCTACTACTTTTCTTTTGGGAGGCGAAAGGCGAAGCTTTACGAATTCTCAATACATGGAGAAATAGGAAAAAGAAAGAGAGTTGTTTCGTTTGTGTAACGAGTCCTAACTGCTAGCAGTCGACTCGTGCCTAAAGCATGAAATATCACATTTTAATTCTGCTTTTTCAACCCTAGCAATACAGGTTTTCTGTCAGATGTTTGCTCTGAGCTAATTATTGACTGTTGATCATTTGTTTGTTCTTTCTGCAATTTATTTGTGTTATGCATTTCATTCAGATACTCAATTCAGTGGTGGGTATTAGAGTTGAAATTAATTTAATGGCCCCCTATTTAGTTTATTGCCACAGAGAAATTTTGCATTGGTGTATGTTGTCATCAAAGATTCTGCTGCTGTATATCTTGATTGTTGTTTACACTTTACAAATGATGATTTGCCATTGATGATTCTCACTGTTATTGAATGTTAACATGCTTGCAGCCACTAGTTGACTTGAAACATCCAGAGGATTTGAAGAAGGATGCAATCCGGCCCCCAAAGCGCCTAAAGAAGACAGCTAGACACTAGTCTGATATCGGTCTTTGCAGCTTACTCTCTTGAATCTGCATAGCAAATTTCATGTGGTTCCGTACTAAAGTATGTGAATGTATTTTAAGTAAAATTTTAAAACGGTGCAATACCCTGTAATCAATATGCATTGTGGATGAAGAACTAGCGTTGTGTAAAATATTTGGTATGCCACAAGGGAGCTTTCTTTTTGAGTAGTCATGTATGTTCGATTCACTTCAGGAATTGAAATTACATGTCTGCAATTGTTGTGATGCCTGTGTGATTGTTGATGATTTTGTATCATCACACAGCAGTTTGCGGTTTGATCAGTAAGCACTGGGGTTCAAATTATTTTCTACTGTTTTTTTTGGAGAGAAATGAATTTTTCATTAATCAAGGGCGAACCCAAATTACAAACATGTGAACGTAAGGCCGAAAAAATTAATAACGAAAAGCATGAATCTCCTACTCGATTAAACTAGAAAGAAAGCAAGTAAATCACCATCTAACTAAACTATGGACCAAATGCCATGTATCCGAAAGCATAAATACAACAATACTAACAAATCTATCACACATACCACCCATGCACGCTAGCATTGCGGTCGCCATCACCGCCAGCGGCTGTGAGTAAATGAGGAATGCTAAATCAGAGCGTTGCCCTTAAACCTGATATCTACCAAATCCCAATGCACAAATCATATGGAAATCCATAACCAAGAGGGAAAACTTCCTCAAAACAACACCATACAATCCACCAAATCCAGAGGAAAAACTTCTTCACTGGCTCAGTTTTTCTGACTAAATAGTGTTTGCAGGTTTAAGGGAAAAACTTTTGAACACATCCAAACAGTGAAACCAAATCCAGCTGGTGCTTGGCTTCTTGATCACATTGAAAACTTTATAACAAGGTTTCCTGTGATCTCACATTAAGAAAATGGAGAACGTTGAATCTGACTTGTACAAACCCATAGTATTGAATTCCTCAGGCACCAACATTGACTCTCATTTTCAGAAAACACGACAGATTAAATAGTTTTAACGTACATGAAATGAAAAAGCTAAATGCTGGTTACATTTCAAAATTTCAATACACTGTTCACATATTTGAGGTGTTGTACACTGTGGTGTTGTGCGCGTCTGTATCTTTTCATTCTACTTCGTAACATGCCTAAGTCTCTTCATAGGGTAAGTCTTAATCTATTCTCATATTTGGTGATGTTTTGAGGCATCACCAGGCATACTGTTTCTCCTTACCTGCATTATCCGTTTATTGATGCCCATATCCTCTGCAACGGGCAACTTGGAGGAGGCGTGTCAGATATCGATTTCCACATCCTCTGCAACGGGCAACTTGGAGGAGGCGTGTCAGATATCGATTTCCACATCCTCTGCAACGGGCAATTTGGAGCAGGTCTATTAAATAATGATGCCCACATCCTTTGCAACGGGCAATTTGGGAAAGTGGGTGTAGAAACCTGCGCTTCTATTTCAGCTGAGGGTCCCATTTCATGAACAAACTTAATGGATTCAGAGAGTCGATTGAGCAGGTTCATCAAGGCAATCACTTCATTTCGTTGCAACTGCAGCTGAAAGCCAATACAAATAGACTTCAGTTGAAAAGTTGAAATAGTATGTTGGAACCCCTCGAGTAATCACATATCACTAGTAAAACATGGATGGGTAATGCATTAGTTGGCGCAAAGAAGTAAGCACAAGAACATTCTTCATGCCACGACTCGTGAGAATTTCCACGGAGCATTGATACATGGAAGCATGAATTACTAAATAAAAGTTCCATTACTATTGATGAGAAGCTTGTACAGGCCAAAGCATTTTATTGAAGTAGGAAAGGGGAAATGATGTTTACATGGCTTGCTGATTGTTCCATCACTAGGGTAGAGCCATATAAGATAATTCAAAAGGAAACAAATGTAGTTTCACGATGTATAACAATTGTTTCAAATTTGGGATAGCTACTTTTTGCTTCTTCTTTTTTTTTTTTTAAGGTTATGCAGATGGCTTGCTTATAAATCACAGGTCAAACTCTCTAGGTGGCTCATAAGCACAAAGAATGTTTCTTAGAGTAAATGCTGTATAGGTGTGAAATAGCTTAAATGAAATGCTTACATTCTGACGAGTGTTTGGTTGACCATCAACAGAGAAGAGGATTTTAAGTGCAGTGCCGAGACCAAGAACCTGAAGCTTCCCCCACAGCCGACATTTCTCACATCCGACACAATCCATCAATGCACTGCAATGACAATACAAATTCTTAAATAAATACAGAAAGAAACTATGAATGAAGGTCTTTGTTTAGCAGCATCTGCAGAAATGAGTAGTCTGCAATCTAATGAGAGACGGAACTAAGACTGAAGCACAGAATTAACTTTGAGAGTCATACCAATATATTATAAGATAATACCCAAAAAGCTTATAGAGAATCCTAGATTATAAACTACTAAAACTAGCAAAACTGGGGTTCCCAGAAGTACCTAATGTTTCTGAACTGTTTCTGTATTTTCTGCTTCAGTTCAGGACCACTTTGGCCTTTCCACAATTTAGCTTCATCAAATGGGATTGGGCATGCAGCTTGTAATTGGGGATTATAGAGTAGCTGTTTTATCAGGGACTGCGTCTTCAGATCTTCAGTAACATCACCGGTGTCATATTCAGCATGTTCCAAATAATCTGCAGCCTATATACATTTGAGCATGCTCGAATTAATATCCAAGCAAGATGAGCAATATCATGAGGTTAAACTTATTCCCTAAAATGTAAACTATTGTCAGTAAGTTCAGTATGCCTAACATAATGCAATTCATGCTTAGACTCACCTTTGTCACAGCTCGAAGAACGAAGAGATATGTGAAGTACAAATTTCTGACACGATCAGGGTATCTCAGGACCCGATCGTACATCAATGAGAGATTTTGACCCCACTGAAATTAAATATAAAAGAAAAAATGTGTCAGAGCAGATCTTTAATTACATCGATTGCACATAATTGTAAGTCTTGTGTAAGATAATAGTGGTGCATGATGAAACGAAATTAATGTCATTTATTGAAGTAACTCTTTGCTAAGATTTGGGCGATGATGGTTAGGAACCTGATCTATTTACAGTAGGAAGAGCGTCTTAGCAATGTCTTTGGCCCTCACTATAGTAACCCTCTTCTTCGTTTTTAATTCTTTTTCCTGTTTTTTTAGTTATAGTAGCCTCTTTACAATAGCAAGTCACATGTGATGACAAAATTTTAGAAGCACATAACTTTCCGACCCTGCAAACTGTACAGAACTATAAAATGGAATGATGAATCAGAATTTGTACCATCTGTGTAGTTTCATCCAGTAAATAATCTGAAGCTATGTGGACTGAAATTGATGAGTGAAGACCAGATATCAACTTGTACAGAATTCTTTCCTCATAGCATAACTCTTCAGATGGATCTGTAGAAGACGTGAAATATGAACAAATATTCTTGCAATAAAAACTAGTAATTACTGGCATCTTGCAATGCATACAGTGAAATGCAACTGTAACTGCCCCAAACGTTAATGATATCTCTACAAAAGTGAAATATTTCTTAAATGAGGATTCGTTGACTTTTTAAGTTCAGTTTTAGCCCACTAGATTATTTAGTAAAAACATGAAAGAATTTTGACTAGGAAATATGAAACTTGGAACATGACAAATGATTCTGCTCTCTACTTAAAAAAAGATAATTATATATTAAATAAAAAAACATAACCAAGTACTGCAACTATCACTACCTTAAACGAGTAACTTACACAACCATACATTGTCACTATCTAAGGGAGAGGAGGGGGGAGAGGGGGAAGAAACTTACACTTCGGGCAGTTCTCTGCGTAGACAGCATCCCATATCCTTCTAGCGGATGGACCAGTGTAGCCAGTGTATCGCTCAGGATTTAGTTGAAGATTCACATATGTCATCTCAGCTGCATGTAAGTTCGTTATCAATTTATGCGGTTCAACAAACTATTTTATATCATCAAAATAAGTCAATTAGAAATAGAACGGTTGAGTTGAGCAGGAAAAGCAAGGACACACACCATTGTCAGTCTCATCATCATTTGTCCAGGGATTGTCTATTTCTGTCCAGCCTCTGAACGCTTTTCTATCTAGTGTACGGTCAACAGCAGCCTCAGGCTTTCCTTCTTGACACATAAGATTATCCAACGGAAGGCCATGGTTGGGTTTCTTAAACGATTCCGGGAATTCATTATCTGGACATTCACACACACTGCAATCTCTCAGTCGACACATACCATCATCAGGCCAGAAAGGACAGTCGCACCACAACTTAACCTAACACAATCATTTCGAAAAAAACAAATTCACCACATTCAGCAATGGCACATAACATCAAAATGCAGATGCATTGAAATATCAGTTATCCAAACAGATCCCTCTCCTGACTAGTTAAACCCAAGCATTCGAATCCAGCCTATTCATACAAATAATCAACCTTGAAATACCGAAAAAACGGAGTTTTAACAAGCTCTTGTAGCGAGGGGTTCAGAACTTCCTTGTTAAGCCGGTCCACTGTCTCATAATCACAACAACAATCCTCCACCATCCCACTATACTTATTGCCACCCTACACACAAACATTATAACACCACCATAAGAAATAAAGATCAAAACTTTATCAGAACCCAACTCCCATATTACACAATGCATTGACCAAAACACAATTCTGACCAAAACCCAATTCAACAATGCAACAAAAGACCATACCTGAGTACAATTACAGGGCTTATTAGAGGAACCAAAGAGAGCAATCTTGGGTGCTGCAGAGCTCAAAGCCACAGCAACCAACACAGCGATCAAAGCTCCCACAACCCAACCCCATCGCTTTCCTTTGCTCTTCTCCCCCACCATCAAAAACCCTTGAATCTTTTATCTGATTGGTACCCAAGAAAATGAAAAGGCAAATCTTTTCTGGGTTCTGGGATCTGTGTGTTTTGGTAGTAAGAAGAAGATGGGGGTGTGTTTATAAAGGAGGTAAATTCAAAGTCATCAAGGAGGTAATTAAAGGGGTAAAGGCGTTAGTTTTGTTTGATGGTATTGTTGGGTTTTGCTTAATGGGATTGAGAATGGAGTCGGTGACGTTAACAACACCAATGGGCAGAGGGCAGCTGGGAAAAATGTCCGACTATAAATCAGCGGCGAACTATGGGCAGGGGGGAAATGTCCGGGAAATTTAAGGCGGTATCTTACTCAATGGGGCTGGGTTGTTTTGGGTCTGAGATGGGTCGGATAGTTCGACCTAGACGGGCCAAAACTGTCATATATTACCGACATCACGAAATGAAGATTAGCCTAAAGCTTCGTTTGGTTCGTATAATATAAGCAACAGGATGGAAGTTGTTTTTCTCGTCCTCTGTTGCCGTGAGAAAGACAACCGGATAATATTTTCTTTAGCGAACCAAATGAGGCCTAAGAATGATAACACGAACTTTATACATTAATGGCTATATATACCAATCTTAAGTGGGGATAAAAAAACCAGAGAGAACGCATCCCACGCGCTTGAATAGGGTTTTGCCAAATCTCTTCCCCAATTCTCGTCCAGCTGCATGACGGCGTTGGCGCTGGCCTCTGGCCTCGTCGGTGATTGTCGAGCGCGGTCGGACGGGAGGAATGTCTAGGAGTAGGCACGGGTGGTTGGATGGGTCAGAGAGGTGACTTGGTTGGATGGGTAAGAGAGGTTGGTTTCAAGGGATCTGTCAGGCCGCGGCGGTGCTAGTGGGTTTGTTGCGACGGTGCAGGGTCGGTGAAGGAGCTTTGACGGTTGTCTGGTTCCGACGACGAAGGCGGCGCCGCAGCAGCAGCGTAGCAGAGTTGGAGGTCTGGCCGTTTGCAACAGAGCATGGATCATGGGCTGGGCTCGTTTTAGCTTATATCAAATGTGGGTTTGCTCTAGACCTAGTGCATTTTGGGCCTGGGGTCTTTCTCTAGGTTCAAGTTTGCTTACTTTTTTAATTTATAATTTCTGTTATGTTTTTTCTATTATCAGTTGTACTAATAACTAGCCACCTTTTATGGGTAGAACTAAAAGGGTTTGGTCCCGGTCTAAGCACCTCATGTGCCTTATCTGCTCTAGGTTGGCGACGACCTTTTTACTTTGTCAAATGGTCGTTATCTCCTAGTGGTAGGATGAAACTAAGTGTTGTCGGATGTATTATTCAGCGGCAACATAGTCAGGAAGTTGTATTATTAGACATTAGGATGTGTAATCGTGTTACATATCTAGTGATTTTTTCAATATGTCACCGTTGTGACAAAGCAAATAGAGTTGTCATTAGAGCAGTACTCTTTGTTAATGGATGCTTATTAGAATACATGTACTTTGTAGAAATTCTCGTTATTATTTCGGGACTTCTAGATGTTTATTGTAATCAGGGGTTCAGGCTTCACGTCCCCCCCTGTATTCGACAGTTTCATTAATGAAAGCATGAGGGCAGCCGCACCAGCCCTTTATTTAAAAATATATATCAATCTTAAGCCGGAATGGAAACATGAAAAACCATTATGATATTTTCAAAACTTGATATACTAAAGTTTATAAGGAGCAAAAGTTTGTATACCATTCGGGCGAATTTCACCTAAATTAATAAGGAGAGAGTACGTAAAAGAATAGGCATCACTCTTGATTTGACTTGTAACAATATGCACATGTGCTATATACGTACCCAAAAAACTTCTTTTATATTGCTTATAGTACTACTCATGACAATACCATACAAAATGTAAGCAACTATATATACAAATTAATCACTCGTGTATATTTACATGCATGATGAAGACAGACACAACATTGTCACATACAAATGGAAGTGATCGAAAATCAATCAGAAAGAAAAGACTAGGCAAAGAATCGAACTTTAGCACAAATTGACATCAAAGAGTAAACGACCTCATCCTTGAGAACCATCGTTATTAGCTTCATGCTGCCGAATTATTCAATGTACCCCTCACATTGCCCACCACGGAAGCAAAAAACTGCAAAATAGGCCTAAAGCAAGCTTGTATAGGGCTCCTAACATATGCATCCCATCCCGAACTCAAACAAACGCAATGCCCCCTTAAGAGCCTCCTCCAGAAGCTCACTAAGATGCTTTGATTTCGGGTGCCGGCCAGTATCGCAGCGGACTGCACATACGCGGAGGCTGCACGCTTCACCAACTGGTTTCGGATAGTAATGTTGGAGGGGTCGAACTCATAGTTCCATGGTTCGTCTGAAACTGCCGTGCTGCTTTGTGGTGAGTGCAATATGATGTCCTTCAAGCTTGTATATCGGAAATGTGGATCATCAATGTCGTCCAATCTGCTACTTGTAGATGAATTTCTACGTATGATTATTGTTGGTAGGCTTATGGTGTGAAGTTCGGTGTCCATCATGATTTGTTGGGAGTAAATATGAACATTTTGGATATAAGGAATTACGTTTGTATATATATTGAAGGAATTTTTGGTTTGATGTTTAGCTGGATTGTGAAAGAGGAAAAACCATGTAAACGGGTTTTGCAGGCATCAATTTGTCTTTGCAAGTGAGACAGTTATGTATTTTTGTTCGTTGGTTCCAATTTGAGAGGGAGAGAGAGTTCTAAATTGGTTGGTGGGTTCAATTAGCTAGAGCTGCGGTTTATAAGGGCTTCCTTTGATATAGGACTGTTTATCAGGATCATGCTATAATATAACATTGGTTTCAAAACTTACATGTGGATGGTGATTTGTTCTAGATTGTGCTAAAAATATGAAGTTATATATGATCATCTTTTGCTAAAGATATATACTCTCTAATTGGAACTAATACTTGTGCGTATATATGTACCTACCCTGATCGAGGTTCACAAGAAGCTAGGGTTTTCCTAAGTAAAGGTAATCTCCCTCTCTCCCATTTATGTTCATCCATTACTGATTTTGTCGCTGCAGATGTCGATCTTCTTCTTTCTCTGAAGGTTGTATGAGAATCGATGCGATTTGTTGAAATATATATAATACCACTTAAGCGAGGACAAGTTAATTCGCAAAATGCTATGTCATTTACAAACTTTAGAGCAAAGAAGAAGAAAGCAAAACCATCAGTCTTCCTCTATTTCTCTTAAACCAACCAGAAACCCTTTTATTAGTAGTAACTACTCGATCTACTTGCTTGCGTTCATAGAACGAGATAAAGGTGTTGATCCTTTGGTTGTGTATTTTATTTTGGGATTTGTTCCCAGGCAAATTCATCCGCTTTCAGAGACTGTTTCTCTTTGGCATGGAAGAACCCATATGTTCTTCGTCTTGTCTTCTCTGCTGGAATTGGTGGCCTCCTCTTTAGCTATATATGACACTCAGTGACTCAGTGCGTGCCTTTGACTGTGTCAGTGAGACTCTGTACTGACTCTGTGTCTCTCTAACGGACAAATATGCAGGAGTTACATCAGGATCTCTTCTTTGTTATATTTGCAATCTCATTCATCTTCACCTACATATTCTTAGCTTCCTGATTATCACCTCAAAAATGTAGATGATAAGCATGCTACATAAATATACATGCATATAAAACAACAAGGTGATATTCTCAAGTTGATGAGCAAAGTTGAAAGCTTTGACAACAATATAGTAGTACTTCTTTGGTTGAGTATTTCTAGATTCAGCTCAATTACAAGTGTAATCTGCTCATCTTATAAATCTTGGAATATATGATGAATGCAAAGATTGTTGCTAGTTAGCTTGGACAGCAGGCACCCCATTGTGTGATATTGGAACATCAAGATACACTTACGCAGGAACAAGGTTCTTGGAATTCATCATACGTTTCTGTATGAAGTCCTTTGATTAATTAGCTCTTGTTTCTGAGAAGCAACTGGGCTGGGCTTTCTGGCGGGCTAGGATGAACCTTGATGTAGTGGGCCCAAAACACTAAAAGGTCAAAAGGCCCAACTCTGATTTTGTTAACAGTTGCGAGAATTATCATCACATTACGACCCGTAAGATCTTTACTTCCATGTCTCTTGTACTCCGTTAGGTCAAATTCAACAGAGCATGAACTAAACCTATACGCTATCTTTGAATAATATTAACCATCATCGTTTATATGAATCTAGCTAGCTAGGTCATATTTGACTTCGATCTTAGTCTAAGAGTTCTGGAGATGGTCCGTCTTTGACTGCAACAGAAGCTAAAACCCCCTGGATATGGTCAGCTATTATAGTTTCTGGGAGTGTACCAAACTGGGAAAATATCACGGGTGAAAGGTAGGTGGTGTTTATTTTATTTTGATTTTGATAGCCTTCTATATGGAGTTTTAACCAAACCAGGTTGTGGCTTTCACTTTCTATATTCTCCCGTCGCTTTATAAAATTAAGAACACTCTTCCGGTTCCGGGAGCGTGGATCAATTTCTGAGCCTAGAAAATCCTCAAACGAAATCGTTAATTTTATTTTAGTAACTAGTTCTCAAGTTTGAAGAGTTAATGCTTGGGTTGTGCTTAGGTTAGAACTCTCCAATAGCAAGCAAGCATTGCACATTCCCCTTTCAAACTAAAAGGAGCTTTTTGGTTTATGCTTTTGGATCGATTCAGCACAAGACATTATTATTCAGTCGAAACTATAATTACAAAACAGTTCCTAAATCGAGAAACGTCCCCATTTGAAAACGAAATATCAAGCAAAGTACCATTAACCAAGTAACCAACTAGCATGATCGATCTCAGCCCTCATAAGCATATTCGATGAAACAGTACGTCCTGTACGTGCATCAATGAGACTGTTTTGAACAAAAAAATTCATCAGTTGCTTCAGTTCTATTTTACCCTTTTCATGTTTCTGGTTTATGTAGTTTAGTATATTGTGTTCATCAACGCTGAGCATAGCCAAGCATTTTCTTGTTACTTAAATTCCTATTCAACAAAGGAAAACCATAAGTCCGTGGTGATGGGTTTTCCAAGTTATACATACAAATTTGATTCCTCCCTTCATCGTTGCCAATCGCCCAATCATGTAGAAATTACCAATTTTTGCAATTTGTTATTCTTTATATTTTCGAATTTGTTCAAATTGCATTAGGTTAAGTTGATTACATATATACAGTTTTAAAAGACCATGTTCTATTTGGACATCCTTTTATTTATAACAACGAAATTGAATTTTATATTGTTAATGTGAAGAGTTTTACGAAACTAGTCATGCGTTTAATTAGCTGTTTTTAAGCCTTTGATTCTTTTTTCTAGCTCGTAAAATTGGACCAGAGAAAGTATGCCCTCATTATTTAAGCCTTTTTCGTGTGAAAGTAAAACAAGTACAAAGACGAGGAAAGCGAAGCGAGCAGGTGCAGATTGAACAGAGAGCACAACAACTATGATCATGATCATCATGATCATGGAGGTAGAGCGCAGCAACAAGGATTACTAGTACTGAAGTCAGTGAAGTGGCCTCTGTGTTCACGAGGACCGTGACACGTTCCCTTCCACTTACTCACATCCATCGAAAACCGTTCGCCCTCATCGTCCTCGCTCATCTATCCCATCCATCACATTGATGCATTACAGATTTACAGGTCCTCCTCCTCCTCCTTCTTCCTCCTTTACCAACTCTCAGACCACGACACGTGCCCCTGCTTCCTAAACCCATTATTTAACCTAGCTTTTCAGTCCCTTCACCTCTCTCTCCCTCTCTCTCGAGCGTGTCACTAGTCACTGGCACCCTCCTCGATCGTTCTCTCTTTGCATTGGTTTGCTGGAACAGGAACCCTACTTTTCTGTATCTCTCTCTCTCCCACTTCCTCATCTGCCACATCTCGCTTCTAAGCATTTGCTTAATCCTGATTAAGATATTGAGTAACACATTGTTTAGAGAAAGCACAGTACCATTTCGATTAGTTTAGTGCTAAAAACTTGATGTGTTTCCTTGTGTTTCTGTTTAGTATTAGTATATTATAAAGCTCATGATAAACAATATAGATGAAGTGTGTTGCAGAAAGTAGGGTTTTCTGGGATTATATTAAGGTTTGGCTTCTTTTTACCCGGCAAGTGATTAAGCGTGGAATTTCGAGATCAACTCAACATGCCCCTAGCTCTTAATCAAAGATTTCATTAGTTTATGCAGTTATAAAACTAATCTAACATGTACTGTTCGAGACACTATATAATATATATTAGACTGTTTTGGATAAGTTAATCAGAGAGTCATTTTAGTGAGGATCTTTATAATAAGGACTATTTGAGGATTTTTCGGTTTATGGTTTAAAAGACTTATTTTTCAATTACATCTTGGTATCTCGTCCGTTCAGCTTTTATGTCTATATGAGTAGATCATTAATGGACGAACCAAATCTGTCAAACATGAACCGTTCAAGTTCATAATTGGTAAATCACACTTATGAATGTCTTAATAATTTTCAATATGACTGGAAATTTGCATAAATGATTTATTCATAAATATTTATAAATTAAATGGTCAAGATGCAGATATAAAATTGAAAAGTGAGATAAGGTGAAAAGTTATCAACTTAAGAATCTTCATTAGAATAACTCTCTGACATTCTTTTTTCATTGGACGGGTCATGGGAGTTGAGATAGTCCATAATTTGATGGAGTAGGGGATTAAGCACTGAGATGTCTCTAGACTCAGATTAAGAAAAGACATCGAGCATGTATGTAATAGTATAACACTGTATGATATTTCGTTAAGCTAAGTAGACTAGGAAACTGTATGGTTCTCTGCAGCCGGTGAGTATGGCTATGATATGATGAAGATTAATTGCTTGATTAGCTTCCCACACATGCATGTACTGTGTATATTATAGCTCCTTGTACATCTTTTGATTCATACACCTTATTATAGCAACCTCACTGAAAAATTCAAGACCGATCAAGATTGGTTGCAAACTTGTAGCCGGCGAGTCCACCGGCAAGAGGAAGTTCAGTATAAGGTTTGTTGTCCGTCCGGCAAGAGAAGCGCCGTCGTCGACGCCATGAAGGTGGAGAAATCAGAGACGTTCGCACTTTAAGGGTTGTGCGGACATCCGCCTCTGAAAATTATATTTTAGGAAGGAGTCATTCTAATGAGAATCATCTATAATAAGTACTAGCTAGTTAAAGAATTTTCGGTCTATATATCATACTTTTCGATCTTATATTCACATGCATATTGACCGTTTAGTTTATAGGTATTTATGAGTAAATTATTTATGCAAATTTTCAGTTATATTAAAAATCATTAAGGCATTAATAAGTGTGGTTTACCAAATTATGAACTTGAATGGTTCATGTTTGACAGATTTGGTTTGTCCATTAATTTAATTTAGTTCATTACCTTAACGATCACCAATTTGACTGAAAATTTGTAAAGTGATATACTCATATAAACCTAAAAACTAAACAGATAAGATGTCAAAATGTGATCGAAAAATAAATTTTTTAAACTATAAATCAAAAATTCTCAATTAATCCTCATTATCGAGTTCCTCGTTATAATGACTTCTTATTTCAAAAAGCAATTCTGTTTTGGAGTACTCATCTCAACTTTAAAGTGGCACAGACTCATAATCCACTGTAGGTTTACTTTATATATATGACGTACATATATATTATGTTTGCTTCTGGCATGGAGATTTTCACTACTAAAATGAATGAAGTACTTGTGATAGTAAAATAATGAAAATTGAGTAATGGCGTTTTTAGAGTTGGTGTGATGTTCCTATAGTTATCAGTACTCATTTGGTGAACCAAATCTTAGTTTTTGATGGGATGCTAGAGTTTTATGACTTATGAGGTGTGATGAAGTTAATAGAGGATGAGATTTGAGCTCGTGATTTTCATATATATGCCATATATATTTATCTTAAATTAAGGTTGTGTGATACATATATTTTCCTCATCTGGGAGTAAGAATGTAAGTATAAGATCAAGCTTGTTTAATCATTTTCTCAGCAGAAATAATAATAATAATCCTAGTTCATCAACTTCTTTATTTGATTTCCAAACTTTCCGTATCAAACTAATTTTCTAGTTCATCAGATTTGGCTCCTTTTAAGAGGAAGATTAAAAACCAAAAGCAGGTTGCACATGTGGCATTATCCCAACTAATTTATGTCCTTTGTGCTCACGAAGAAGAGACTTTAACTCATTTATTTTGTAATTGTCGCACCTTGGGTCAAGTTTGGGACCTAGCAAATTGCGGAGATATTTGAAATTATGATAATCTAATTCAAACTTTGCAGGATATATTTATAAATAGGCCTTTCGATGCGGCTAAGTTTGAGAAAATTCTTACTCTTTGTTAGCAGATTTGGCAGAAGCGCAACGATTGTGTCTTCAAAAACAAGAACTTTTCTCCCCATGCAATTGTTGCATGCGTTGCTTCATACCATTGCAACTCTCCTCGCTACAACAATGTTACTCCAAGTCTCAGACCAAGTCCCAACATCAAATGGAACCCTCCTCTTCCTGGAAGCATAAAGATTAATTTTGATGGATCGGTGTTGCAACAAAGTTCTGATGCTACTGTTGGTTTCATTTTGAGAGATGACTTTGGCTGCCTTGTGTTGGCTTCAGATTGGGAAGACAACTGTTCCCATTGTAGAAGCTACTGCGCTCAGGGATAGTCTCCTCACTGCTCTAGATTTGAGGTTCCATGATCTTTTGGTTGAAGGTGACTCCTCACTAGTTATCAATTGTGTTAATGGAAAATTCAAGTGCCCTTGGAGACTCATTCAGCTTATCCAAGATATCAGGAGTTTAGCAAGTTCTTTTCAAAGCATCTCATTTCAACATGTCTTCTGAGAAGCTAACTTTGCGGCCAACAAGCTTGCCAACTTTGGCCACCAGCTTTCATGTCCTTGTCATTGAGATTTAGGCTTTCCCCTGATTGTAAGGCAGACTATTAATTTTGACATATTTGGAGCTAGTCTTTTAGCATAAAAAAAAACTTCTTTATTTGATGATAATCCAAATTATCTTATGTATATATGTTTTTGGTAAAGTAATATATACACAATTTTGGTATATATATACACACACACTAATAGACTCTAGTGTGGCTCTGCACTTAATATATCTGTCAAGGATATTGAACATGAATCCTGCATATATCAAACAATTCTAGTCTTCTTTTTTCTTTCATAACAATAAATATTATAAATTTTCAAATAAAGATCAAGACGACATTGAACAAGACAGCATATGGTACAAAGTTCTTGAATTTCTAATTAACTCACAATATGTGTCCATAAACTTTGATTTGTTTGGTGTTGGTTGCTCTACAGGAGCTGCATTGTAGTTTTATGGATAATTACACCACAGTGCAGGAATGACTATTTTACTTTTGTTGTTCAACAAATTGACGGTTGGAACGTCAATCAGGCTGAAAAATTGCTTTCACAGTTAATGACATACTTGAACTATAATAATGTATCCAAACGTATTACCAATACTCTTGGAATTAGAAATATAACACAATCATGTTCCATATTGTCCATGAACAAATTAGACTCAACACACCCTATGCTCCTCTTCTCAAAACCTAGCCGTCATGGCTTGGTTTCTTAATCACAGCGATCGACGCCGGTACCAAGCCACTACACCCAATTCTTTCTAAACCCTCGCCGCCTTGGTCTGGGTCTCCAACGACGCTTGACGCCGATTCTAAACCGTTCCTTCTCGGCATCAAGCTCTCTTGTGGAGGCAAACTTTATTAACCTTTTGTGGTCAAACAACCATGGAGGTGGAGGACGAAATGCCGTCGAGCATGAATGTGAGGTGGGGGGTTACCTGCTAACGTCAGCGATCACTGTACCGACGGAAGAGATTTGGCAGCCGCCGGACATGGCTGCGAGCAAGGATATCAGAATCTCCCAATTTGGTTATGGGTTTGAACTCCGATTAGTGAGACTGAGTCTGAACTTGAATCCAAGAGAGCTGCGCTTCTTCAACTAGAAGATCTGATGATGATGTCGGCGGTGGCAGGAACGCCGGTGACGAAGCCATCTTGGTTGTCATTAGTGTGATCGGAGATTGTCGGCAAGTGATGATGCAAATCTGCTAGGGTTTGGTAATGGACTCGGGTGTTTGTGCCTGGGTCTGGCCTTAAGCCCATCAAAAGTCAAATTTGGAATTGGGTTATCAGGTTTGACTTCAAACTGATTGTGGCTTAAGTCGCATGTTTGGATAGCTTGGCAGATTGAGCAAGCTAGCTGCAACTAGATGGATTCATGAGACTTGGAGTACCGTAATTGAGCGTTTTTGCTCCAGTTTTTATGTTTATTTGGTATCTTGTTTTGTTTATAGTTTAATCATCTGTTAAGCTCGCTTGAATAAATAAGCTAATTGTCTAATGTAATGGTGTTTTGATATCATTCTGACATGAATTTATCATTAAAATATTTGAAGCTGCTCTCTCTTTTTCTCCTAACAAAAAAAAAAATTAGACTCAACACTCAAACCAACTAATTATATAACCCCCTGACTACAAAGCAAGCAATAATAGAACTACAAGATTGTGTTCTACAAATGTCTAATTCTGAGATATATAAACAAGACTTGAGCTGTCCAATCTTCTCATCTATATAGGTACAGAAAATTGAAAAGACCCTACTTTAATTTCAATACTTTCCTTCATGTCAAATTTTATATGAAGTCTATCTCCTTAGATCAAGTAGAGTAGCTCATATAATTGGTTGTTGCTGTTGCTGTTGCTGTTGCTGTTGCTACATTGTGTTCCAGCAAAGACATCATATGCTTCCACAGTGGGTTTCTCAGTTGCTGCCTCCACAGCCCACAGTACGATGCCACCTCTATAATTCTATACTATTTGTTACATCATTTCTCACACAATTTAGTGTTGTTAGGGATATGGGTAGGAAAGAGAGAAGAGACACATCATTAACCTGTACGGATCAACAAAATTAATCATATCCTAAGTTGAATTAAAAACTAAACCACCTCAAAAGAAGCCATTTTTACAAAGCGTGATTGGTGAGGTTGAGTGAGTTCCCAACTCGACATTTGGGTGGGGAGGAAAGGCCTTCAACTCTTAAACCATCATTTTTTGTTTTGGCGATTTCCTTTCCATTTCTTTTATTTTTTGTGATAATTGAGATTAACCCTCATACTTAAGTTACAATTACACAGTCACCATTTTATATAGGGATTCCATGACGACGACATGTTTTGTGAATTCACGCAATTTGCTGGGAGAGTATTTAAGCTAGGGAACCGCATAATTCAAGTTTAGAAACATGTTAGATAAGTAAAGTTGTCGGTTAAATATGTTGAACTTGAGAATAACATTTTCTTGAAGTTAGATACTCTGCAGTGTTTAGCTTATCTCCTGTGCATTTGTATCATCAAAGGAGACTTTGTATAGTCTTTGAAACTAGGCAGATTCTCATCAATTTCCAAATTATATATACATCACACCGCAGAACTATCAATGTGCCTGTCTCTCTATAGTAGATAGTAGTGCTGGAAAAGATTGATTCAAGAGTGAATGATCCAACTAATTACTACTGGAAGTCCTCTATTGAATCAAATGAAAAACCCTTTTCCAACTAAGATCTAGTTGAGATCAGTTGTACCAAACCTTGTAAGAGTTCTACAATAGATCATTGAGTATTCCTATTTATATACCCTTGATTTACACATGGTACATGGCAAAGAAATAACTGCAAAACTATTTTCATGATTAAAAAGTAGAAGAAATAACTGCAAATCAGTCGACTTGTAAATAATTGAGGCAGACTGCTCACAAAAATTGAAACTGGTTAATTTATAGATGCCTGTGTAGTTATTTTGTTCCATATTTACATGTTCAACATGCATTCAATTTCATAGTCAGATACTTATAGGGTAAATTATTAAGTTCAACCAGGTCTAGTTAGATGACAGCTTCATTTCACTGCACTTCTAAAACATAAGGTGTTAGGACTCAGAGAAAGTACACCCTCTTGGTGACATCTTACCAGTATATTTATGGAGGGTAGCTAGAGTGGTTTGATTTTAACTTGTCTGTTGGTTCAGGAAGGTTGGAATACATTGCATCCTGCTAGCTAAACTGGCATAGCCCTTACATGGCTGCATTCTAATAATGTGGAAGGATGTGAATTACTTATGTAAGTTATGTTACTATGCTAGCTCAGAGTAAAAAGGACAGTAGCACTTATTTGAAGCATCTTTTATTGACTGAGATGAATGATAATATTGAATGTGAATGGTAATTCCTTAATGAATAGCTTACTC
This sequence comes from Fragaria x ananassa, assembly GCA_034370585.1. Taxonomy (NCBI): domain Eukaryota; kingdom Viridiplantae; phylum Streptophyta; class Magnoliopsida; order Rosales; family Rosaceae; genus Fragaria; species Fragaria x ananassa. The sequence continues at coordinate 2,494,659 of CP139766.1, forward strand.
TAGCTACTTGGTAGAAGATGGAAACAATGAAAAGCAAGATAGCTAGCGGCCCGGACCTAATCAAAGATGGCATGTGTCGTCAAAGCAAACACTAACGCATTAAGAGAATTAGTTTTAGTATCAAATATCAAAAATAAATGTGTTATATATAAAGGGAGGAAATTCCATATTTACTACTAGTTAATTTCTTCCAACGTTCAGAATGATGAGATAAAGGTACTTATCATTTCCCATCGAATTCAGACAGAGTTCTTCGCCATACTGGTTCTTACCCAGACTTGGTTCAAGTAAGGATTTCAAATCATACGAGGAGAAGGAAAGGTAGAGGCTGGTTATGACTTCTGAGTGAATGAGGGTAGAGTGATGAGGTGGTATGATGGTCGGGGACGATGGTGGAGAAAAAGACCTCAATGGATAAGTTTGAGTATGCAAAACCAACATGACATTCATTATTCTACACACTTAAGAAGTAATTAAAGATATAAAGTATATACAAAACAAAGATTTTATTTTTCAAATAATATCATATTTTTGTTTTTGTAGTAGTAAAATAATTTTGGGGTGTCAACATCTTTTTATAAAAATATATGTTTGAATTCATTTTCATGTAGAAATTAAGATGAGTACATGAATAATATGGTGATATGACTACACAGCATATACCTCAACTCAATGATTTCTATACCTCCTTCACATTCTCACTTCTTGTTCTTAAATTCCCCATCTTTGAAAGCCACATTTTATTTTTGTCTAATTATACAACTCTCATGGATTTTATTTGCTCAGATATAATTCTGAAAATGATATTCTCTTCCAGAAAATGCTTTGACCACAATTATTTATTCAAAGTCCCTCATCTTTCTGAAGATGAAAGAAAATTATATACCAAAAAACACAGACATTACAAAAGATCATTTTCTAGTCTGAATATCTGCAATTAAGAAAAGAAACAGCAGAAAAGGTAATAAGGTAAAATAGAAGAGAAGAGAGGGCCAAAGAGGAGAGAATATGAGTAGAGATATATAAAGTAGAGAGAACGGCGCTGTGTGTGCTGTGCTTTCCCGATAAGCCCGGTGGTTTGCTCAAATGGGGAAGAAGAAGAACCCAAACTCTCTCTCTCCTTCCTTATATATTCACTCTCTGTCTTCTTATCTTCCATCACTACTTGAACTAGCTACTTCATCTACTTAACCCTTAACCCCCACTTTTGAAACACTATCAATTTCCACTTCCAATTTTCAATCATCTCCTTCCATTTCTGATTACTTCCTTACCCGCCAAACGCACCCCACAACCCTAACTCACTCTCCTCTCTCAAACCCACTTCCAATTTTTAATTTCATATTGTGAGTCTTTTTTCCTTCATTTTTTTTGCCAAGTTTTGAAGAATAAAGATGGATACTTTTTGAGTTTCTGGTTTTGGGTGTTCTTTGTTTAGGTTAGTTAATGAAACTTTTCTGGACTTTACAAGGATCAAGGGGCTGTGTGTTAAGCTTAATTCTTGAAAGACTACTCCAGAAACCCAATTCCAGCTTGGAAGTAATTTCTAGGTCATTTCTTGAGCTTTGTCTTATTAATTAACCATTGCACCCATCTATTTCTTTTGGAGCTTGAAAATCTGCAATTTCATATCTTTTCCAGCTGTTTCAGCTCTGAAAATCAGCTTGGTTGAGCTTAAATCTCACACAGCTTTAATTGATATTATTATAAAGAGTGTCGATAAGGTTTAGATCAGAGGTAGAGGCAATGGGAAGGACAAGAATCTGAAATTTTGTTTGATTTGTTGGTTTTCTTTGCAGCAAAAGAACTGATCCCATCAAGTGTTAATGCTCAGATCTGTGAGCTTTGGATGGTTAAATCTCATATGCTCATGAATCTGCAGACAAACAATCACACTGCTCCAAGCTTGGCTGTACTTGTAAGTTGTAACAAATCAGAGAGAGCTTGACACCTGTACCAAATCAAAAACATCCAACATTGTTCAAGGTTTGAATTAAATTTTTCTCAATTTTAAATTAACAAAATTTTCGCCTTTTCTTAATAGTGTGGGTCTGAGAGTATGTCTGGCATTTTTAGGGCCAAGCCAAAGGGTTTAAATACTGAGAGCTTTGGAAGCTCATAAGGGTCTGGCTTTGGCCAGATGAGTTAAATCTGAACCAGAAACTAGTTGGCTCTCTAAGCTAAGGCCTGTGTTTATGGGAGAGGATGATGGGTCTCTCCCTCTTTCTTTGTTTCTACTTTGGCTATGTTTAAAGCTCATCTTCTTTAAAACCCTTTTCTTAGGTTTAGTCCAGTTAGGCTTTTAGCTGTTGCAGTGTTGTGTTTGCACAAAAACATGAAAGTCAGATCTCTCACTCTCTGCAGCTGTGTTCTTTGAACGAGTCTTTATCAGTGTAAATAAATTTGTACGTTTTTTAGGCATCTGAAAATGGTTTTAATATTTAGTCTGCTCTAGCTATTATTACATTTTCATGTAAGAGAAAAAAAAAATCTGTTTTTTTTTTTTTTTTTGGGGTTTTGCAGGTCTGAGCTAGAGGCAAGGTCTGAGCTGAGACTTGAAATTCTGCAGGCTTTGCTTTTGGTGAAAGCGCTCCTGTTTCTGCAAAAGCTTAAACGAGAGGAGAGACTAGGCTCCCTGACTTGGACCGTGATATATCACACCGTAAAAAAAGGCCTTTATATCACTACACAGCCAAAGTACCTCTCTGAATTATCGTCATCAATGCATAGGACACAGTAACCCCACCTGCACTACTCTCTCTTCTCTACTCAGTCTACTCCTCCTCCACTCTCTAATCACATCCCCCATCTAATCAAAGCTTCAAACTTTCTCTCTCACCAACCTAACCCGAACTACTCTGTAAAGTCCAAACCCAGTTCAAGAAAAGGTCTTTGTTTGTTTGAATTGGATGATGAGTGTTGAGGTATGAATGTGATGCTATGGAGGTTGAGGAGATTCAAGCTCAGCAGCCCTGCAAGTTCCCAAGAATCGAAAATGGCGGCAGAGGAAGCAGCTCTGTAGCCAAGAACCCAGATGAGGAAGACAACAATAGGGAGATCAAGACCACTAACCGGCTTAACGGGTGGCACCACTCTCGAATCATCCGGGTCTCGAGAGCCTCCGGAGGCAAAGATCGGCACAGCAAGGTGTGGACTTCAAAAGGTTTAAGGGACAGGAGAGTCCGGTTGTCGGTTTCAACAGCCATTCAGTTCTATGATCTTCAAGATCGGTTGGGTTACGACCAACCCAGTAAAGCAGTTGAGTGGTTGATAAAGTCTGCTGCCGACGCCATCGCCGAGCTTCCTTCACTGAACACCGCCTCGTTCCCGGACACTCCCAAGCAGCTCAGCGATGAGAAGAGCGAGCATGGTTTCGACTCCGTTGAGCTTGATGTTGATGATCACCCCAATTACCACCGTCAAATGAATCATACTCAGAGTCAACAGCTCTGTCTGTCGAAATCGGGTTGCAGTAGTACTTCCGAGACAAGCAAAGGCTCCGAGCTGTCGCTGTCCCGGCCGGATACACGGGTGAATCGGGTGAAGGCGGCCCGGGAGAGAGCCCGGGATAGAACAGCCAAGGAGAAGGAGAAGGAATCGAACAACAACAACTACAACATTGCACAGGCTATTTCTCAAAACTCATCGTTTACTGAGCTTCTCACCGGCGGAATAGGACACAACAGTAGCAACAGTCCCACCGGTCATCATCATCATCATCATCATCAGAACTGCAACGGCGATCACGTTTTGTTCCACAAGGCGGCACATCAACAACAGATGGACTACTCATTCGGGTCGAGTAGTCTCCTCGGACTCGCCCCCACCCCAGCTCGAAACCCGCATCAATTCTCCGGCCAAATCCACCTGGGGAGTTCGCTGCCGGCGCAGACATTGTTCAGCATCTCCGGTGACCACCACCACCACCGCAGCAACAGCAGCAGCGGCCACCCGGAGATGCAGCATTTCTCGTTCGTTCCCGACTACGTCCCTGTCTCGGCAGCCGCCAGTGGCGGTGACTACAACCTCAACTTCTCGATGTCGATGTCTTCTTCTGGCGGCCTTGCTGGTTTCAATGGGGGGACCCTTCAGTCCAATTCATCATCGTCGCCTTCTCTTTTGTCTCAGCTCCAAAGGTTCTCTCCCATGGAGTCCAATGTACCTTTCTTCATCGGAGCCGCCGCAGCTCCAACCATGGAGAATCACCACCAACACCAACAGCAACAGCAACACCACCAGTTCCCAGCTGGATTGCAGCTCTACGGTGACGGAAGCCGGCATTCAGACCACAAGGGAAAAGCAAAGAACTGATCTTTTTTCCGGTAACTACTCGCAACCAATCTTCATTACTTGCATTTCTGTTCATTTCTGTGCTTGTTTGGTTCTTTCATGAATGGTTAGACACTTAGACTAGTTGTATATGATTAGTTTCATGGTACGCTTTTTGGATTTGACATGTAATTGCATCCTAGTATGCTAAAACAACACGCTTTTGTCTTGGTAATCTAAATAAAGAAGTGAAGCAATTGGGCCAAGGGTTTATGGGATTTAACTATTTATATAGATATATTATTGTAATGTGCTTTTGACTCTCCTGCATTGTGGTTAATAAAGGGATCGGCTGGTTGTCTCCTCGTTTGTTCTATTGTTGGTTCCCTTCTCTCTTAGCATCTGTAAGTCCATCCATGTCGTTGACAGGTGTTGCCATTCAAATGGTGAACCCTTGTGTGGTCACTTAGGTTTAGGTTAATTAGGTTATATTAGCCTTGGCCTTTAGCTTTTTCTTCTGGGTATGTATAGCTTTCCAGTGTTGTTTTCGACCTCCCAAACTTCACCGCATGGCTAATGCTCGGCGCTGTGTCGGGGTTTAACTTAGAATTTTGTTTGCTTGAAGAGTTAACTTGGTTTGTTTCTTAGCATATATAAAATATAATGCCCATGCACGTAGGAAGGTATTGGACCTTCATGTCACAAATATTTGCATATGAGGATAAATTTGCTTCAATAATTGTATTACCATCTATAATAAAGGAGACTACAAAACTGTATATGGAGAAAAGGAGGTTGTTAATAATTGTTATTAAGAGCATTTATCTTTATATGCACTTAAATGTCGTCGATTCAAATGTTCTTATATCAATATACCATTCGATATCTTTTGGTATGTTCGAACGATAGGAAAATAGTGTAACATTTTTCTTTAGGTGACAGAAATGAAATGTGTACTTTACAAATATTCTTTGTATATATGTTTGAAAAATTCTAGTATACCATACGGTATAACATGCCTCACAAAATGTGTGATTATCATTTATTAAAGAAGCAACTAAATGACCATGTAA